>JANCRA010000003.1:50841843-52041843 GCA_024362935.1 Setophaga petechia | reverse complement strand
AAATCTCACATCCCTTGTGATTTCATATAAAATGACTCTTTAGGAATTTTTTTTTGTGAGTCTAGAAATATTTCTTCTCTTGCTAGAGGCACTTAATGATGTAAGAGTCTCAGCTTTAATATTTAAAAGAATTTGTCTTTCAGGCTTAATTGACTGCTGAGGAAAGTAGAAAATATGACTCTGGAGTTTCCAAAAATGCAGATAAGATAAAGATAACAGAAGCCTTTTTTTCTCTTTTAACCTACTGCTGCTTAAGCAAGTTTCAAATAATTTAGATTGACCTAAATTCTTCCATATGACTTCACAATTACATGAGTATTTGGGTTCTCTTCTAGCTTGGCTCAGAAATAGGTAAGTGGCTCCATGTCCTTGTAAGGTGTGACCCTATTTAGTCACAAATGATGACCAAATTTCTGTGCTGAAAGCAAAAGTAATCAAGCAGGAGATACTGTTTTGCCCCAGCACCACTTCCTGACTTATTTACCTATAAACAAACTTATAGACCAGGATGACCAAACTTATAGACAACTTATTTGCCAGGATGCATTCCTGCTCCTCACTCAAACTCATCAGGCTCCTTCCTTGCATTTCCCTGTTATTTCTCAACACAACTCCTTGGGTCAGATGGGGATAGGAAGCATTTAAAATGGTCACCACGATGGGATGATAGCAGGGTGATTTTAGGCAGCTTTGTGGCTCAGTGGGTCCTACATCTGATGCACTCTATCCTTTCTGTCCCATGAAAGAGTCTCACACATTTTCATTTGTTGGCTCCGTTTTCTTTCCTCTCTTTTACGTCTGGGATGAATCCTCTCCTTTGCCATGGCAAATTTTCCCTGGCATTCAGACTAAGTGAAGAACTAAACAGTTTACTGAGCTTGAAGAGTTTGTCTTTTCATCTTTATGTAACACGTCTGAATATACACTATTTTTTTACAAGATGTTTTATCCTGAGTGATAAAAAAAAAAAGGTATGAAAAATGATGAAAAAAAAAGAGATGAAACTGAAATGAAATGTTTTGCACATGTCACAAGATTATAGCATCTAGTATTCCAATAATGTAAACGTTCTTTGGCACACCATAGTGTGTTTTACATGCAAATTGCAGCTTGTATTATTTTTTTTTTGCAGAACTAACTGGGTGACATAATTGTTGGATTTGGGAAAAGCCATGTTGTATTTCCAGAGAAATACAACTTGTATCATGTAATGCAATTTTCTCAGCTCCCTGATGGACTTTCTGCAGATTTTAAAGGACAAAGTGTCATGGTAGAGGAAATTCTCTCAGTCTGTGATTAGCAGATGACTGAGTACCCAGAGCATGAGCCACACTTAGGGCTGTCACCTTCCACTGGTGAAGTTACAGGAAAAAAAGACCTGGTGTAGTCATGATCCAGTTCAAAAGGGACAATGAGCCACACATCAAAACTGCTAATTTTTATATCCGTAACATTTTTTCTATATCAATCTTTTCTGTTAGCAGATGTGCTCATGTTTCCCCAATTGCATTAATTGTTGTTTATTGAAACAGTTTGTTGCCCTGCTACGTCCCCATTTGGGTTTCTTTTTCTCAGAATAACTGCTTTCCAAATATTTTTTTTATTATTTCAGTTCTGAATTTTTTTCTTATTGGGAAATTCAGGGAATACACACAATTAAATGAACAAGTGTTTGTTGAATCTCATACTTTTTGTTTTTTCTGCTGTCTAGCTATGACATGGATGAATAAATTAACATGTGCCAGTTTACTGTTCTTCAGCACTGCTGAAATACTGTTCAGGATTCTCACATCACTTGAGATTGTATTTGGTGGCTGAGTAGAATTAAGGCTTTGTGCACCTATGAATTACAGTAGTCAGAGAAGTGTTTTCAACCTGGATAGATTTGGATAGATTTACTCTTGAAGAGTTTGCTTCTCCATCTCTGTGGAGCATATGCTAATAGAATGGTAACAGTATGAAATGATGATCATAAATATTTGTATCAAAAAACCCCAGGCTTTCAGAGAGGTGTTTGAAACAGAGATGGGTGGACAACACTAAAAAGTTATAAGAATATCTCTAGAAAAGCCCCAGAACACTAAGGAATTATAAACCACTAAAGGTAGTGGAAGAATAACCATTGCCAATAGCAAAGTTTATTAATAGGAAAAAAATAAGGGAATGGCTCAGGAAATGACCCAAAAACATAGGCCTGAATCTTGGAAATTAAGCATTTAGTAACAGGTGAACTTGTTCCATGGAACAGTATTTGAAAATTAATAGTGATTTGAGATATAAATTGAAATTTGAGGATTCTGTTAATAATACACGTGTCACAGGACACCAGCATCAGGAAGAATTCTAGATTTGGGTCTCTACTGCTCCACAGGTACAACTGGTGACAGTAAAACACACATGCATGGAAATAAGCTTCTACTGTTACAAAACCATGTTGGAAATATTCCAGATTTATGCTGGTTTTTTGTGTTTTGTACAATCACCACAGGATCTGGGGTCCTGCTCACCCCTGCAAAAGGTGATTGTCCACATCCAACATCACTGCCTGGTGCATCCCTGCAGGGGCATTTTTGGCACATATGCTTCAAACAGGCCAATCTGTTTTAGGGCTTTGATAATTGCATCAAGACTCCATGCAAACACCTCTCATTATTGTAAAGTTACCTCAGTTACTGAGATGAGCAGAAATCCCTTTGTGTGAGAAGCTGTGGGGGCTGTAATTTGTGCTGGCACCTGCAGGAGATCACCCAGGGGTAGAAACAAAGCAGATCTTCTGATTAAAACATGGATAGTTATGTGGTGGTGGCAATGGCAACTCCTTGCACAGATGGGCAAAGCAGGAACAGCACAAAATAAAGAGATTAAGCTGCAAATGTATGAAATCCTAATGAATATTCATATAATAACTTAAGAGACTGCTGACACTGAGTGCTAATCCTTCTGCAAATAACAATTAGCACAGAGGTTGTGTAATGGATGCTGATTTGCACACAGTAGCAAGAGCTAAGAAATATCCTGGTTAAACAAAGGCTTTTGAATCTGCAGAGGAATCCTGCACTGTGAATCAGATTGTAAAATGATGACTGACACGGCAGTTTCTGACCAGGTGCAAATGTGAACAGTCCTGCTAAGTCTTGTCTAAGAAATGATCTATTATCTAAGTATTATCTGTTATCTAAATAACTGTCCAGAAACCATCAGTAAGGACACACTGCTACATGATTCAACTCATTCACTGAATTCAGCTGTAATGGAACTTGCATTATAGAAACAGGAATTCAATTTTCTTGCTCACCTCAGGAGGAGTTTGGGAATGAGAAGTGTGGCATTTTTGAACTAAATCTGGTGCACAAATAACAATTAATAATCTGCAGTGCATGGTTTGTGCAGGAGGCTGGGTATGTGGGGTGGTTTTAGCCAGGTGTCATAGACATCTTTTATGGAAAATCCTTTCCTTAGGTTTTTTCCTCCTGAGAAGCTGAGAGGCCTCAGGAACAAAATGTAAGCAATGGTTATCTGCTGCTGTGGAATGCAACAGGTGCATCTGTGATTGGTTCATGTGGCCAGTCACAGTCAGCTGGCTCAGACTCTCTGTCTGAGAAGCCTTTGTTATCATTCTTTTTCTATTCTTAGCCAGCCTTCTGAGGAAATCCTTTCTTCTATTCTTTTAGTATAGTTTTAATATAATCTATATCATAAAATAATAAATCAAGCCTTCTGAAACATGGAGTCAGATCCTCATCTCTTCCCTCATCCTAAGACCCCTGTGAACACCATCACACCCAGGCTAACCCACCAGAGCCACTCAATCAGCCCCTGAAAAAATAGAAAATGGAACCATCAACTAAAATTCCATAGATATTGCAGATTTTGATGAGTTTTTCCTTAAAAAAAAAATAAATCCAAAATATCTATGCAAATCAGCTCCTAAATGTTTTTGAGAAGTTATCCTGATGGTGTAAAGTAATTATTGTTTACTCACAGAGCTGATATGGAAAATGAAGATAAAGCCCAATGCAGTGTGTTCCATTGTGAAGATGCACTTTTAGGCTGGCAGCTCTAGATGGAGCAGGTCCTTTGGAACAGGTCTAAATCTGGGAGAGATTGACCCAAAGGGCACTTGGTGTGTCCTGTGTGGTGCTGTTACCAAAAAAAGGAGATGAGGAGTGTGAGAAAGACAGAAAATGTCAAGTGCTGTGCTTCCCTCTGAAGAATACATCAGTTTAGTGGCTCATCTGAATCATCATGCTTAATAGCCATGGAGGGATGAGATCTCTTCTCCATAAACTTATCTAATCCCTTTTGGAGCCCCCTTCAATACTCACAGTGTCTGCAGCTGGTATCTCAAGCACTTGAGCATGTCTGGTTTTAAGTATCTTATTTTAAGTATTTTATTTATTTCCCCTGGCTTTTTTTTTTTCTGGTGAGTGCACAAATGAGTTAAACCAGTTGTGCAGTTTGTGCATAAATGAGTTAAAATACCAAGGAATCAACAAATTCATGTATTTGAGTGATTCGCTTGAGTCTATGTGTACTGTAAGGAAAGAAAAAAGCCTTGTTGTCTTTAGAGAAAGATCTGTACAAACAGACATTAATTCTGTCATCTTCCCTTCCTTTCCTTCTGCTCCCTGCCAGCTCCCAGTGCAGTTCTGGTACCTCTCCTGCCCCTGTGAAATTAGTTTAATTATCAGTTAATGATTGAAACTGACAGTTCAATGCACGCGTTCTGACATGCTGCAGACTGCTAATTTTTAGCAGCATGGAATCAGTGCACAAGGAAACATTGACAACAAAATAGAGAAAAAATTCTGAGAAATTATTGGGTCCTGAGAAGTGAAGTTTTGAGGCAACTGAAACTTATTCCTTTGAAACTGGCTATGTCTTCCACAAAAGCAGGGAAAGATAAAACTGAAACTGCTCTTTTTAATCTATTTTTTCCCTAATTACCAGGACGTATCATGAGGTAATTAGGTACTAATAAAAAAGAGGACAGGGATATTATATCATCATATCTGACATTGGGAAAGTTGCCTGGTTTGTACCTCCTACCCACAAAATTAGGGTCTCAGAGTAGCTTTTAAAATCCCAGCTTGAGCTGTAAATTTAGAACTGTTGTCAGGCTATGGATCAATTTTAACTACAACTTCTGGCATTAAATCAGCATAAAACATGGGCATTATGTGTTATTTTAGTTTGGACCATTAGTAGTCCTACTACTTTACTTCCTGGATGAAAGAATTTTTGACAACTGACATGAAATTATGTTGTCTTGACCAATAGATTTTACAGAAATAAAAAGCCAGTGAATATTTTAAAAATCAACACATGACAAAATAGCTGGAAATTTTCATGTTCAGTCTAAAACTGTCACTGTTTCAGATGGTTCCCGATGAATAGAAATGCAAGGCCTTAATTAGCTGGGTGCTAGAGATGGATTTCTTACAAGCCATATTCTTTTAAAAATTAGAAACCAAGATTTCAGATCTGTGTTTGACAAATTTTATTTTAAATTTTATGATCATGATTTTCTTAAATTTAAAGGTCGAGGGGGGAAAAAAGGGTACAGAACCTCAGATTTTTCTTTAAAAAATAAATTGAGTCGTTGCTCTGTAAGCAAGTTAAATGCAATATTCATCCTCTGCAGATGCTGAAAAAACCTTGAGGTTTCATTTTGTGATCTGTGCAGAAAGTTGGGCACTTTGAAAATTCTTTAAAGAAATTCTCCAAGCAAAGGAGGATTCAGAGTAAGCCTCAAGTGTCACTTGCAAAGCCACAAGAAGGAACCTCAAGGGACAGCCTGTTTGCCAGCTTCATTTCTAGGTATTGTTGAACATAACTGCTTCTCCAGTAGTGCCTTGTATTAAATTGGATGTCTCTGATCCAAATGAAATAAAATAGGAAATACCACTCAGTAATTTCTATGTAAGAAATAAAAAGCTGAAGACTTCTGATATACCAGTAAAAAAAAAAAAAATAAAATAAAGGTGACAATTTTTCAAACCTTCTGTTAACCCTGAGCTTAAGCCAAGTTCCTTAAAAAAAAACAAACAGCAACATAAAAATGTGCATGTCACAAATATGGTTCAACATTAAAGTGAATTTATACAAGGGAGTGGGTATGGAGTTATCTTAGAGGAAATTCAGAGCCTTAAATCTTGTTTGGGGAAAACATGCTGTGTTTTAATGCTACCTGTATAAATCAGAGATGGGGGAAAATGTTCTGCCCGACCTCTTGAAACAGAAGCTACACTTCTGCTGTCTTTATGACATGAATTCATAGCAATTGGTGTCAAAGGCTTCAGATCAGCAACGACACAAATTTCCTCATTTCAACTTACCCAAAGAACAAAATCGTCTAGATGTATTTAAAAAAAAAAAGGCTGAAATTGCCTCAAGGAAGTTAATTTCGAGATAGGAGTAAAATGTTTGAGTCAAATTTGCTCTGTGCTATCAGTAGGGATGAAGTAGTGCAGAGACATGAAGTAAAAAATTCAATATTTCAAGAACTAATAGCATAAGGAAAACAAAGCAGATATGAAAGTAATCTTTCAATCAGGAATTTTCTTGGCTGAGATGTATCACCTTATGCAGGCAGACAGGAAGATATTGCTCTTTCTAAAATATGATGATGTTTACAAAGTACTTACTGGACATGGCATAATATATCTGACAGCTTCCAGGCAGAGTGAAAATGTGAAATATGATGTTCAGGCAGGCACACACTCATGGAAAGGGCACTGCCCCTTTTCACTGCAGTGCCAAGAATGTGTTCAGCTGAGCTTTGTGATAAAGCCCAGGTAAAGCACTGTTACATTATTGCTTACAGAGGAATGGAAATTAATTAACAGAGTGAAAGGGGAAAAAAGCAGATTTAAAAGATAATAATGATATGTGTTACCTTCCACGGTGGTTTCAGGATGTCTGGAAGTAAGCTAGCATGGTGCCCTTTCTCATTACCCTTCAAGGAAATGCATCTTCTCACTCTGCTTTTCTCACCTGGCTCTTCTGTTCCTCTGAGAAACACTGGAGTAAGCACAGAGAGCAAATGAAAACGGGACCAAACAGCAATTACCTCTTTAGGAGAAACTAAAAATTTGGGATGTGTGATGTGCTGTTGGACAAGACCAGCTAAAAAGATAGAGGGCAGCTCAGACTGAGCCTTGGAAGGGAAAGAAGGTGGTGTGCAGAGATCAGGGACATTTCCCCAGAAAATGCCATGGATGAGGCTCAGACTGAGCCTTGGAAGCGATGGCTGATAGTGCTTGGCCTCTGTGTGCAGAGATCCAGGGGTGTTTCTCCAGGGAATGCCATGGATGAAGCTCAGATTGAGCCTTGGCAGGGATGGTGTGCAGAGATCAGGGACGTTTTCCAAAGGAATGCCATGGATTTTTCCCAGGGAATGCCATGGATGAGGCTCAATGCAATTGATGAGGCTTGGAAGGGATGGCTGATGGTTTGGAGAGATCAGGGACATTTTCTCAGGGAATGCCATGGGTGAGACTCAGACTGAGCCTTGGAAGCAATGGCTGATAGTGCTTGGCCTCTGTGTGCAGAGATCAGGGACATTTCTCCAGGGAATGCCATGGGTGAGGCTCAGACTGAGCCTTGGAAAGGATGGCTGATAGTGCTCCTGTGTGCAGAGATCAGGGACATTTTCCCAGGGAATGCCATGGATGAGGCTCAGACTGAGCCATGGGTGATGGTGTGCAGAGATCAGGGACATTTCCCCAGGGAATGCCATGGATTTCTCCCAAGGAATGCTATAGGTGAGGCTCAGATTGAGCCTTGGAAGCAATGGCTGATAGTGCTTGTGAGTGCAGAGATCGTGGACGTTTTCCCAATGCTATGGTTTTTTTCCAGAGAATGCCATGGGTGAGGCTCAGATTGAGCCTTGGAAGGGATGGCTGATAGTACTTGACTTCTGTGTGCAGAAATCAGGACATTTTCCCAGGTAATGTCATGGACTTTCCCCAGGAAATGCCATGGGTGAGGCTCAGATTGAGCCTTGGAAGGGATGGCTGATGGTGTGCAGAGATCAGGGACATTTCCCCAGGGAATGAGGTGCAGAGCATGGCGCTATAAATGGCCAGACCTGCTGATGAAATGGATGGGACAAAGAGCTCCAGCCAGGCTGCTGCTCTGTCTGGCAGCCCCAGTGGCTGCTGGGTTTATGTTTTATGTGTGCCCCAGTTATAAAACAGCCCCAGAACTTCCCTGGGGCCCCCCATGTGGAGCAGCTTCCTTTGCAGGAGCCCTGAAAGAAGGGATCCATCTGCAGGTGGATGCTGCTCACCGGTGCTGGTTGCACATGAGCATTTCAGATTCAGGTGGTGACATCTCCTTTTTCAGCATTTTAGTGGGGAAAATCCATAAAGTCAGACATATCTCGCCTGTTCTGCCCACGTTGGAGGTTCATTTATCTCACAGTGGTGGGAGCCTGTGGCAAGGCATCTGTTGCCAGGCCTATCCATAAAATATTCTGGAACATCATGTGGGTACCTAACTGTTCTTTTTGAAGACTTGTGCAATGTAAGAATCCTGTTCACCTTGCCAAGATAAATTCTGGATCAGGGTCTCCAAATGTGCTTTCTCTCACCTCCCTTTTGAAGTCTGTGTCTGATATCTGTGTCTGAGCCTGTTGCCTTGAGCTGCCTTCAAAGATAAGAAAAATAAAAAAACCCACATTCTTAAGATATGGTTAATTTAAGTGTTCCTTTTTTTGCCCTGCTGTCTCTTAATGGAACTTAAAAGGAAGAACTGAGAAGGAGACTTGAAAAAAAAGAAAAACTAGAACTTTTTTTTTTTACATTTTAGATATCCACATTTGGCCAGATGAATTTCATAGTGCAAGCCACCAGCAATAGCAATTCTTTCTTTCCTTTTTTAATTTTTGAACTGGAAGTTTTGGCCTGCAGTAATGATAACACACATTAACCCAGCTGTTTGGTATTCTTCATATCTGATGAGTTATTACTTCAGTGGATAAATTCTTTCAGAGAATTCCATCACCACTGAATAAGCTATTGGAGCATTTCTTGTTGATATTCCATCATTGCAACTTTTTTTGCACAAATTACTCAAAAGTAATAGACCGTGCAGTGCTGGTAGTACCTCTGGTAATATTTTGCTGTAAGTTATACATTAACTTATGCACTAGAAATGTCTTGTTTACAACTCATGTTAAATAAACAGACAAACAATATGAAACTCTCTAATTTAGTAGGTCCTAAACCATGATATTCCCACAGTTTTGAAATTTAAGCATTGCTCTGTAAATATTTATGCCCAATAGCATGCCAAGTGATATAAATAAAGCTGGTTCTGACACAGAAAATCAACTTCTTGATACGCAGCACCTGTCTGATCTGGCCAATGCACAGCTTTGGCCCACACAGTTTGATAAGGATCTGTGACCAAAAGGTTGTGTGAGAAAGGGCATCTGCTGACCCAAAAATTAAAACTGGACATTTCTTGTGTGTGTGAAAGTGCTGGCATTGTAGAAGGGCTGCTCTGTTTATATGGATTGCAATCCAAACCTGATGTGACTTGGATTTATGTTTTGCAAAATACAAGCATAACTTGAAATGCAGTAGGAGAATGTAATTAATTATATTTTTTTCTAGGGAGCAAGGAGCAAGTCACTCAGAGCAGGGCCTTGAACAACTTAATAGTAACCATCAAAATAGCAAGAAGAAAATGTAAATGCAAAGATTTTCCATGATGTGTGAGCCATACAGTTAGCTTCAGGTGCAGTCTGTAAAATGCTGGAGCACAAAGGATGACAGTGGAGTGCAGATGTGGAGAGTGGTACCAAACCCAGAGCATTTCCTCAGCAATGTGTGTTAAAGATGTAAGATTTCTTCTGAGCAAATACATGGAAGTTAACTTTCTCTCTTTTCTCCCTCTCTTTTCTCTCTCTCTCTTCTCTCTCTTTTTCTTTCCCTCCCTTTCCTCTTCTTTTCTTCTTTTTAAAAAAATCATTTCCCACAGTTATAATTTAGCATGTCTGTCATTTGACATTTTCAAAGCACTTGCTCGGAATGGCAGGTATCATTAGGACTTAGGTCTACTAATTCTTAATTATCCTTGTGAATGAAAGATTTATTGGTGCATAAAGTGTTCTGAAGACTCTTACTGATACAGAAATATCTGTATAAATATAAAATTTAAGATATCTTTAGATATTTAAGAAAGCAGTTTTAGGGATGTCTTGCATTTCCCAAAGGATGCTCTGCTGTAAAAGAAGGGTTCCAGACTTCTGTCTTTTTTGATTTTAGGAATCTCTTTTATGGAGACCTTTGAATGCTTGCCTCTGGGCATGAAATAAGATCCATTTAGGATCTTCCCAAATTTTTTCCTCTGTGCTCCTTGCAGGACTTTTCAGAACTTCTGTAGCAACAGGTTAAGCATTTTCTTTTAGATTTATGGTTGAATCCCATGATTCAGCTACCTGGAACAGTTATGTGCTTGTCACTGAGTCTAGAAACAAGATTTCCACTCTTTTCCATCATACTGATGATTTCTTTCCATATCATAATAGTTATTTTGTGTTTGGGACTGCCATATCCTGGTTAACTCTCCTTTCCAATCTATTTGTTCACTACAGGTATCAAAATTGCAGAGCTCTAAATTGGATTGAAAAAGGTTCCTTGGGCTGGCTCAAAAGTGAAGCACAGATTTTTGAATGGATATAGTATTTAAATTTTCCCCAAATGAAAGGAAGTAATATTTTTTTCCAATTTATCAGTTTTCCTCAAGAGCCTGGAGGTTTCACAGAGATGTGCAGTTCAGCCGAGTGGGTTGGGTGTGGCAGTGGAAAACTCCTTCACTGCACAAATTGCTGTGAGATATTTTATTGGTTAAGACAGACAAGGAATTATGGTCTTGTCTTAGAAATTGCCACATCTGAGTTAGTCCCTGCTGCTTTTTTCTCTCTGTAGTTTAGCTCTGAACCTCTCGGCATCCCTGGAACTCTTCCTGCAAAATTACTCCTCCAGGGATTTCAAATTACTTCTCTGGGGTTTCATTCTAACCAAAGCTGGTATTCTGCTTTTGGGGCTGTGCTGTGTGCCTTGCTATGCATGTTGATTTTTAGATTCAGACCTCTGAGCTATATTGAATTTGGATCTCTCCCTTCTAAAGCCATCACAGAGTAAAGCTGAGGCTGAAAACCTCAGGCAGGTCTAAGCCAGAGGAGCTTCTGGATGCTCTTAACACCACATTAAGGGTGGGAACTGATGGAGAATTCTCAGAGGAGACTTCAGTTAAGTTTTAAGTGAATGAAAGTCATCTGCTAAAGAAAAAGTGAAAGTTTCTTATTGCATTCAAAATTACCAGAAAAGAAAGAATGATCTTTAAACTGTTAAAAAAGTAATTTAGAAAGTTAAGACATATAATTCCTCTTAAATGCAGCATTTTAAGGTCTGTATTCATTTTATTTTTAATAGACTTATTAGTAAAAAGGAACTACAACCTGTTGGAAGTGTGATTTAGATTATTTCAACCATTTAAAGAGTAGAATTTCATTTTTATCAGCTTGTGAATTGACAACAGAAAAGGGTTGACATCTTATGGTATTTCATCTTTTGGACATCTTTTAACTTCAATTTAATGCTGAATATTTTGCATACAAAATTTGGGGTTTTTTTGTTTATTGCTTTTTTTTTTTTAAAGCAAGGATAGATTCTTAAACATATTGGATTGTTATGTTTACTGTACTTGTGATCAATTCTGTATTTTACTCAACTGCTCTAGATACTTCTGTTTGCTCAGGGAGATTGTCTTTTACAGCTCTGTGTGGCTTGGCACAGTAATAGTTCATATTTAAATTGCTGCATAGAAACATTGAACCACAGTTGAGGAGTGTGCAAGAAGAGACAGAATTTTGTTTCCTCCACTTCTGTCCTCACTTGGTACAAGTGATTTCCACCATTCTTTTTATTGTGAAGGGCCTAAATTTCACCTGAGTAGAATTAAATCTCTCTGCTGAGGAGAAGGAACATCAGATTGCAATTAATATAATAACAATCCTCCAACTAAATCATTAATAACTCTTTTTTTTTTCTTTTTAACCTACATTTAATGTTCCAGAACAGGAAGTCATACAACAAAGAATGCAGAAGGCATAATTCTTATTATTGGCATCACATCACAACATGACAGTGACAGGTGGTGATCTACAAATGCCACCACACCCATCAGAAGCTCTCAGTGGGGAAATGAGAGCCTTCAAAAAATGAAATTTTGTGGCAGTGCAAAATAATTCAGATCTGTTATTGTTAAATAGCTGTGAGATAAATTCCAATTTGTGGTGTTTAAAAACATGTTTTTTAGATTATTGGCTGTGTAGGATGCCACACCCTGTATTTATATTGATCTGCAAGAGCACTGGTGCTGCACGCAGACCTAGCAGTCACATATTCTGGAGTTTCCTAAAATAACCCTGTATCCTAATTTTTCAAGAGATGAGAAGAAAGAAATTTATATAAGAGGGTCTCAATTACAAAATGTAAAATTATGCTTAAATAGAAATCTCTTTTGTAATTTCCCATTAATTTTATTATTCAGTTGAGCTGTAGTAAACTGTTTTAATTGATGCAATTTTCAAATTAAAATGCCTATTGACTTAATTTTTGATCTGTGAAATGATACATTCATATTGTTTACTTCTAAAATCAAATATGATGTGAGAGTGGTGATAATAAACACAAAAACAAATTTTCAACTTCAATGTAGCATGCATAAGCAGCATCAGGAGATAGCATTTGCTGGTTATGAACTGCCAAGAAAGAGTTTTAGATTTATATGTCAGTCATTTTTTGAAATAATTTATTGAGGAATTAAAAAAAAAAAAAATTATTTTAGAGGTGCTTTACGGTAAAGAACATAAAATTGGGATTAAGACAATGCTTTTATCCACCATGGTATGTATGAATACATTGGGAAAAGAAGAAGCAAGACCAAAAGGTGCTCTGCCACCTCCTCCTCTGTCTTGGGGTCATTGTGCTTTACTTGCTGTGACATTTAGGGCTCAGCTCCATCACTTGGCTCCAGAGGTACGTTAAATCCTGACGTGAAAAAATATAGAGCTAAAACTTCAATAATTAAGTATTTAAGATTGGTACTTGCAGATCAACTAACATTTTGTGTGTCTTGGTTTGAAAAGACAGGAAGGCAGGAGCCTCCCTTGAAATAGAGATCATAAACCCTCTCCCTCTGAATTATTATAATTTTGAAATTAAGGGACTCTCAGGCAAAGATATGGGAGTAGGAATAGCAGTTTTTTATTAGGGAAAAAATAAAAATAAAATGAAAATGCAGTAGTACAAAACAACCCTGCCAGAGTAGGAGCTGACCCCTGTGTGCCAGGGTGGTGTCCCAGCCCCATCCCAGGGGGGCTCAGCCCTCCTGCAGTGCCAGCTGTGGTTCTGCTGGAGCAGGGATCCTGCACAAGGGGGGAGTTTTCCTCTGCAGCTCCAGGGCTGCTGGAGATGGGCCTGGGCTCCCTCTGGCAATGCAGGGCAGCAGAAAGCTGCTCCTCTGGCAATGCAGGGGGCAAAGGCTGCTGGGGTGTCCCAGAGCTCAGATTGTATCCAGGTAGGAATGCTTGGCTCCTCCCCTGGGTGGAGCATCTCCCCATGGGATGATGGAATTTGATCAGCCATGCAGGGACACTCAGTGGCCCATTAATCAAAGATAATTAAAAATGAATGGCCCATTAACTTCAGAGATCTCCTGGAGGGAGGATCAGCTGTGGGAGAGATAAAGAAATGGCCCAATGGACAGCAGGGAACTGCCCCAGCTCTGACAGATGGGGACAGAACACACACCCCCAGCCACATCTGAGACATGTCTCTGGTTGTATTTGTTTGGTGAGGTTCTGTGAAGCTTCCTCTGATGTAAAGGGGAGAGGGTTTGGATCCAGGCTGAGTTCCTGTTCCCCCTCAGAACGGTGAGAGCAGATTTACTGCCAGCGTATAAAAACTAACGAACCTCCTCAAGCCCTGCCATAAAACTTGGAATTCTCTTGTGCCTTATTAGAGGGCCTGAAAAAGAGGAAATTGGACCAAAAACCTATACAATTAGTTTAATCAGAACAAAGTGGAAACAGATGAACAATCCACAGTGACTCTGTAATAACAACACTGCAATCCTTACAGCGCTGTCTTGGTTCATTTGGATTTCTTGCTCAAGACCCTGTTTGAGTCCTCCCCCACATATTTCATCTTTATATGATGGATTTTCCTGCTTGGTCATGCTTATGGGCAAGTTAGTGGCATGCTTGTAGCCTTGTCAGACAGCAATTTCTTGGGCAGATACTTTTTTCCCCTTTCTCAGGGTGTTTTCATAGAAATAACACAGAAATGTCTGGGCAAAATCACTGTATTTTTGAGAACATTACATTTAGCCAGAATTTCTGGGTAAAATGACTGTATTTTTGAACTAGTCAAAAAATCAGTGGTATTAAGTTGAAGTGAGATTTGGTATGTTAATAATTTGGACAAGGGTTTGAAATCTGGCAGGGAATCTGGGATGTGACATTTTCTGAAAATACCCCCAATTTAACCAACATTAAAGGCTTCAAAAATCTGCACTTTGCACACGTGCAGTAAAGGTGTGTTAGGTTATCAGCTTAAATCTGATTTTTAAACATTCCTAGGAGTAACAGAAGCACTGGAACTGTTCAGTGTAGTTTTCTGTGATGAGAGTTACTCTGAAAAACCTGATGGAAGGTGGCCTTTAAGTTGTATTCACAAATTAAAAGGCATTTTTGGTCATAACTTCTGCAGGTGTCAGCTCCCCATTTGCAAAAAGGCTCCACCATCCCCTTTCCTCTTAGAAGCTATGGAATAAGGACTTGTGAAAAGTATTTTAGAAAATCCCGTGAGCAAATGAATAATTCTATCATCAGTGTTTAGTAAGTAGATTGCAGAGCTGTTTGCTACATAGAAGAAAATACTGGAAATACTTAATGGCTTCTTGCTTAACGAGATCAGTTCATCTGTGAATGGAATTAGCAGTGGGTAAACATGACCCCAACAATATAACAGTACCTAAAGACAGGTTTTATGCTGGGGCTTGATAGCTTTTATAGGATTGACATTTGCCACTTTAGTATTCCTCTAGCATCCTTTGTGGGTGATGATTTAATAACTATCAAAGTGGGACTTTGATGCTGTACAAGGACTTGGTTTTGCATATTTATGAAGATTTGCTTGCATATTTGTAAATTTGATTATTCACTTGAGGAGACTTATGTATATAAATGGCTTGAAAAGCCTCGTCCACTAGCAATTTGTTAGAAACTAATCTGCTCTAATTTCATCCCCTAGGAATATATTTGGGGTCAAATATTATTTTTAGTTTGAGAAATTAATGATTAGGCCTCTCAACATTCTGAACCTGTGTTTTCACTTGAACTTTTTAAACACTGCTAATGATTCCTAACTTCAGCTCTGGATTGTGCTATCACCAGAGCCTTAGATACATCCCAAAAATGAAAATGCTTTTTGGGAGCCTTCTTAATTCCTGCCTTAGAGAATGCAGTGGACAGGTGATGATGAAGTGCAGGTACATTTCAGTCTCTCCTGGAGGCCCAAATGAGATCTGTCCTGCTGACAATATCCCCTGCATATTGATTCCTCTGTTGGTGAATTTAAATTATCCCTGTCCCCTTAGCACTTTCATGGAGGCCAGACCCGTGCATGGCTTTCAGAGATGGGGATGCAGCAAAATTATAGCAAAAATTACCAAAAACACTTAATGGCTTATTGCTTAATGACAGCATAATGGAAACCTAATCTTCTAGGAAGTCCCTGCTCTTCCCTCCCTAAAAATATCCCTGCTGTTCAAGTCAGCACCTCCGTGTGTTTATTTCCTCACCAGAAAATTTCTTTTGGATCCCACAGGAAATTCACAATAAAAAAGATAAAAAATATGTGCCATGAATGAAAAAGCATTTTTGAGCTAAATTTTAGATTAAAGTGATTCATAAAACAAAAATTAAATTATCCAAATGTTTTGATTTCTTCCCTTGGAGCAATTAATGTTTCATTTTCTCCTATTTTCATCTGTACTTTGTTTTTCTTACAAAGACAATCAACTGAGTACCTGGGGGGGAGTTCAATTTTTTCTTCTTGTCCATTTTATCTTTCCTGAATGTCAAAAGTTCAGGAATGTTAGTGAGTTAAATGTGGAATATTGATGCTTTTGGACTCCTCTGTTGAAGAAGTTTTGAAAAATTAGAGTGAAAAATGAAAAAGGAAACCAATTTAGGTGAAAAACAATAAATGAATTTTAACAAGTATTATATTTCATGGTTATAGAATAAGAAAGCAGGACCAAATAATTAGAAATGTTCCTTTTAAGTGCTATGTCTACTACTACCTTGGACCTTGAAGAAATGGAAGTATTAATATTAAACAAAGATCACAATGAACAGAGAATAAAAAACAAGGGGTTGTACTGTTGAAAACTGTTCCCTGTGAGGTTTTGATGAGATCCATTTGATTTTTTTTGAAGGAGTATAATAATATTAAATCATATAGGATAAAAAATTATGCATCTTTTCAGTGTTTCTAGAACAAAAATTTTAGTATAGTTCTTTTAGTAACCTTTTATTATAGTTCTATTAAAATATCCTTAAACCCAGTTATTTCAGAGTAGGTGCTAAGTGATGCAAATAAAAATGTTTTGTCAAGTATATTTATAATCCACTAATTTTTCCTTTGCAAGAGCATCTTCAAGGGAAGAGTGGGCATGATGACATCCATCCTTCATGTGCTGCCAGAATTAAACCTGTCCATAAAACAGATGGGGAGACACAGTGAACCATTTTAAAGGATGGCAGAGTTCCCATGGTAAATTAATGCTCAAGCCAAACTGCCTTCCTTTAAGGACTCTACAACTCCTGCTCTCTGGCCATTAAATATACAAGATGTCTTTAAATGCCCCAGTATAGCTAAACCCACAATCCAGCTGAGATTTATTCCTTTTAATGCTGATCTAGACCTGGATATTGGTGCTCTTACACCCTCCTGGCGTTTGAAAGTTTTGTGGTGCAGCTGGGAGGGAATGCCTGCTGCCATCCCACTCCAGGCCATCCCTTTGGGATGCAATCCATAATTCCACCCCATCCCTGTCTCAGGGAGCAGTTTCTCATCATTGCAGCCTGAATGTTTAATTGTGGCAGAAGGAAGGATGGGTGGGGAAAGCTCTGAGTGTGGAGCATGGATGAGCTCGCAAAAGGCAGCGATGGCTCTGGCCGTGCCATGGTCACACACAAATAAAATTGTGGGGACAGAATGAATCAAGAGTTTCCACCTCTCCTGTTGGATATTGAGGGGTTGGTTTTGTATAAAATTACGATTTTTTTCCATGTAGCATTCAGAAAACAAATGCCACCTGCTAATGGGCTCCACCCTTCTGTGTTGCTCATTTAAAGAGATAAAGGTTTTCTTTAACTGTTTTAAGGAAACCTTTTCTTGCAGCTCAATAATTAAATCATTACTTCCACTTTGTTTGTTTATGCTTCTGTACAACTTTTTCCTTCCCAAGTGCAGTAAATTTCTGCAGAAGGTGTGATTATAAGTAAATTCAAACCCTTGCTTGTTGTGATGTTTGCAGGGGTCCCAGGGTGAGGGAAGAGATGAGAATCTTGACTCCATGGTTCAGAAGGCTGATTTATTATTTTATGATATATATTGTATTAAAAGAGAATGATATATTAAAACTATACTAAAAGAATAGAAGGAAGGATTTCATCAGAAGGTTAGTAAGGAAAGGAAAGGAATGGTAATAAATTCTTGTGACTGCTCACAGCCTCGACACAGGTGGCTGTCATTGGCCATCAAGTAAAAACAATTTCACATGCTGGGTAAACAATTCTCCAAATCACATTCTAAAGCAGCAAAACAGGGAGAAGCTGAAGCTTCTCAGGAGAAAGGATCCTAACAAAAGAATTTTTCATAAAATATATCTGTGACACTTGCAATTGGTTGTTTTGTTTTTTAGGTTTTTTTTTGTAATGCCACTTGTCATAACCCTGTGATTCATTATGAATAATGCATTCCTTGTAAAAATGGCTTTATTGCAGTGAGGGTGCAATGCTTTCTTTATAACCTCCAGTTTCATTCTTTGATTTGAAAATGCAGGTTTTAGAGACTCCACTTAAGAAGATGGATACACCAGTGCAGTAGTGCAGTTCAATTTTTGATTTTGCCTTTATTGGTGAGTGAAAACCACATTCCTTGTGTTTGTAGGGCAGCCTGCTCCTAAGTTCTGATGCTGGTAACTAAGATACAATGGAGCAAGGTGTATGTTTCTCTAACATAATTCTTCTATTAGGATTTTGGAGATGTCCATGTAAACAAAATTGAGAACTGTTTGGAAGATTTTTTTATTTCTCTAATTTCTCATATGCTATCTTGTATTTCTTATGTCTTTGTTTTCTCAGTAGCTTGTGGCTGTGTTATTCCTCTGATTTTGGTGGAAGACATTCTGATATTATAGTTGTGAATCAGGAATACCTTATGGCCATAATTTCTGGCTCTTTGCCACAGACCAAAACACACATTTTTCAATATACTGAGCTGCTGCTATGGAAATACTTTTTAAAAATTGTGGTGTTTTGCTCTGATTTTTTTAAAAAGTACTGTTTTCTTACATTTCCTCAATCAGCTTTTCCTTAGCTTATAAACTAGGTTGCCTTGCAATAAACAATTTCTGTTTTTAAAGAAAAATATTTCTGGTCCTTCTAAACTACTTCTCAGTGGAATCATGCTGGGTTGTATAAGCTGAGTAACTAGATTTAGAGATCTGTAGTATTAAAAGAACAAAAGTTAAAATTGATGTGTCTGTGAAAATGATTGGAAGATTTAGAATAGTTTTATAGATATACCTGAGGCATCATGAAAATCACTTTAAATTTAATAAAATTATTTTGAAAAATTATTTTCTCTTCTCTTTTAATAATAATCTTGGTACTGGTAAAGCTTGGGAATACTGGGTAAAGGACTGAGTAAAACAATGGTGACTCACTGCTCATATGGGTGTACCCAGGGAAGAATCATCACTGGCAGCAATTCAGTACAATCACAGAAACTCCTACTGTGAAATGTTTCCTTTTTTCCCCTTGTGTTTGATATCTAAGGCATTTGGATTCCTGAGCATGTAGCACCCTGCACAGATATTAGATAATTTCAATCAGGGAATGTTTCCTGGTACTTTGCACTTCTTTCCTAATTTTCCCTCTGTGATCCAATACAATAATTTGCTTAATACCTTTGAATAACTTTGGATCTGAGTAGAAGCTGAAGGTGCTCCATAATCTCCTGACTTCTGAATGTGTGACTTTGCTGTTGTTAACCCAGGGCACTGAAGGTGGGTCTATATCTAACTTCTAATCAAAGCCAAATCTGCTTCACCTTCACTGTGATAAGCCTGGGTTTTGACTTTGTGTGAGCTCCCCAGGGATTTGTGAGTGATACACAGAATGAGAAATCCTTTTTCCAGACAAAGGGCAGCCAGACCTCAGGTATTTGCTCAGCTTGCTAGATTTACTTAAATTTTAAACAGCCAGGAAAAATATCAAATGAGAAATTATTACTATTGAAAAGAGATTTCAGAAAACATTGAAATAAACATGTTAAAATGCTCAGCAGTTAGGGATACTCATGAGAGAGATGTATAAATCTCCTTTCCTGCCCCCAAAACCATCAATAAAAAATTGCAGGGAAGTTCTAGGGCATTACCTGGATGCATGTGAGTTTCCCAGGTTTGCATCCATGCCAGATTAAATTGATGAACAAACCTGCTCCTGTAGTAAGGAGATCCATGTGTGTAAATTGCCTTGATGAGCACATGTGAAAATAGTTCCCTATTTTAGTTCTCCAACCCCATCAGCACTGCAGTGACAAACACCTCAGAACCAGGTTAGTTTTGGTCGGTTTTCCCCCAGATAATTCAGTCAGCCTCTGTTTTTCCCTCGTGGCACTGTTTGAAGTGCACAAGCAGGCAATGAACCCATGGGGGACCCTCTCCTGCACTGGGAGGGATCACAGTGGAGTGATGACTGATTTCACCCCTGAACTGCTCCACAGGAACAGAGTTTAGCCACTCTGCTGTGCAGGCAGATCAGCTCAGGGTAGGAGGGTGGATTGACCTGCTTGGAAAGTTCTTACAGTGGAGACATCAATTAAAGATCACTAGTAGTTGTGTTTGGAGATGACTCAAGAATATTTCCCCTGTGCTTGAGGAAAGAGGAATACTTTTCTTTACAGCCAGTCTGTTTCTGGGACCTTTTTCAGGTGTGTTCCTGATTCCTGGAATTTCCTCATGATCCCACAGAGTGCTACAGAAGGTAATTAAGGAATCCAGATTAATTTAGTTTTTTTGCCCTGGCATGAGTAAAATATGTTGATCATCATGGTTAGCTGTCTCCTGCTCCTCTTAATGTTTTGGTAGCCTCTCTCCACCCCATTTCTGTGATTTCTTACATTGTATATTGCTGTACTCAAAGGATTTCTGTCTATGAAAGAAAAAGAATACCCAAAACTGCGTAAGATTGAATACTTTTGATTTTTAATTAATTCATGGGCAGATCCATTTTTAAATGTTGCTTAAACCCGAGGGGTGGAGGTGCCATTTCCAGCCCTACCAGTGTTTGTCTTCCACTTGTAGGAGACATTTCAGGGCCATCTCGTGCTGCTGAGGTGAATTTTTGTGGAGATTCTGCATGACTCTGTAATGCAGCAGTGCCTGAGCACCCCTGCACCTGGTCAGAAGGATGCCCAGGGCTCAAGTGTTTCCTGTGGAACATTTTTGAGGACCATTTCCAGTGCAAAGACTTGCCAGGCTGCACTGAAGCAGAGTTCTGCAAATAGAAATCAATTTTGCACAGTCTGTACCAAGAGTTTGGCAACAGTTGTTTGTTTCAATTTTATTACAACTTCCAGTGATTAAAAAAAAATACACTGAAAACAAACATGAAAATTAGAGTTCCTCACAGGTGACTTGAATTCTGCCAGCTGCCAAGATAACTTAGAAAAAAACACCCCCAGCATTTTTCTTCCTCTTCCAGAGAGAATTAAGCAGGACATTTAGAGCCCTTTTAGGGGGTTATCAAAAGCTTAAATTTAAAATTTATAAATCCATTAGCTTCAGTTTAAGTCCACCAG
This sequence comes from Setophaga petechia, assembly GCA_024362935.1. Taxonomy (NCBI): domain Eukaryota; kingdom Metazoa; phylum Chordata; class Aves; order Passeriformes; family Parulidae; genus Setophaga; species Setophaga petechia. Next base: position 52,020,667 of record JANCRA010000003.1, on the reverse strand, counting down.
ACCTCTTTGTGTATTTGTAGTGGCAGAAGAGAGAACATCAGGTGCTGAGGGTGACTGTTGCTGGCCAGCTGTAAAGGATTGAATTGAACTGAAATCAACTTCCAGCTGTTTTTGTTTTTTAGAGAAAAAAATTCCAGCCTTGACATTTCAGAAAATAGGTTGGAAATTAGAGGGTTTTTTTTAAAAAAAGTATGAAATCTTTCAAAACTTATTTCACAGTTTCAGAGGTTTTTGTTTTCATATTCTGTGATTGCTTGTTAAGGGGTAAAACTTTAAAAAAACTTTAAAAAATAGCACAAAGGGGTCAGTTTTGATGTGTTGGCATCCCTGGCTTAGCCTGTATCCAGCTGACCAACTGAACCTTCCTTCTGTGCAGTTTTTATACCCTTTTTAAAATTTGAGGTATCATCCTCCTGCTGCAGAGTTTTATTTTGATGGTAAATTGCTAAAAATAAGAAAATTATTTTTGTCCAAATGATTTTTACATGAATATAATCAGAATTGAGAATCCATGTTTCCAAGTAACTTCTTCAAGTACAACACCATAAACCAAAATTTTGGAATGAATTTAAATTTATACTTGAATACTTTATTCATTTCAAAGAACACTTCAGGCTGGTTTCTAGAGAGTTAAATTTTTTATTATATCAATAGTTTTCCATTACAAGCTACTGCATTTTGAAAATAACAGCCAAGGAATAAGAGGTGATGAAATTCACACAACAAATAGCTATTCTGTATTCAATACCCATTAGTTCAGTGCATCATTTCAAGTGTTCATTAGCCTCATGAAGCAGAGACCTTATCTCAGCAGGTTTTATAATTGAAGCTGTCAGCTGTGAGTGAAGGAAAGGGAGATTGCAGAACTTTGTTTGAGATGGAGAAATGCATCTTAAAGGGGGAAGGGTCTGTTGAGAAGTTCTGGGGTCCCCTCCTGAATATGGGGGAATGTCTATGTGCAGTTCCTTGCTGCCTTAAATATGGTACCTGAAAAGAGTGATCTACAAAAGGGCAGAAGAAATGACCTAATTTTTTCTTTTTTTAAATGTATTAATTTTGAGTTGCACTATTTGTTCCTTGCTGAAACACAGCAGGACTGAGAAACTGAAGGTTTAGAACATAAGGTACTTAATGCTGGTAGTACAGGTGCTGCCTGCTCAGCCTTGTCTAAAAGCTGTCAAAAGAAATAATGCAATGAAATTATCAGTGAAAACGTCTCACTGGAATCCAAGGAGCCAAAAAGATTTTTTTAGGCATAAATTTCAAATAATTGTAGTTTTGTTTTGGCTGGTAATTTTACTGAAATGAGAGGTAGAAGTGTTTAACAAAGGTTCCACACATTAAATCTTGAAGATTTTATATTAAAATCTTAAATCCTTATGATAAAGGGATTTTAAAAATGGGGTTTGTAATATAAGTAAAATTCACTGTCAAAGACATTTATCAGACAACTCATAATAGAATAGCCAGACAAAACCTTTCAAATATCTTAGGCATCATGTGTTGAAGTTGAACCCCATGAAAATCCAAATTTTTTTGATACACAAGTTTGAATATTTTAGTAATATGTATTCTGGAAGAAAGAGTGAAAATTTAACATCTTCAGAAATATACCCTATTAAAAAATTTAAACAATTCCCAACTCTATTTCTTTTCATGTCTATCAGAATAAACAAGACAGAAATCCCCCTTATTCCTTCAATTTTCCTACTAGCAAGTATGAAAAAAACATCCCCCAAATCTTGCTATTCATCACAACATCTGATCGTGCAGCAAGGATTTTTTGAGCCAATTAACTGTTCTTGATAACATCAGTCTAGCCTATTGTGTGCCAAAATGTCAGCTTAAATTCAGGCAATACCTTTAGCTTTCAGGAGAGGCCCCAAATTCTCTGTTGTGCTGGGTCACACTGCTTTGCAGAGCCAGGAACGTGGGCATGCTGTAAAAGCTGGCTCAGAGCACCAAGTTTCAGATTAATGGAGGCTGAGAGCTAAATGTTTTATCACAAATAAGGGAGAAGAAATGAATAGGAATTCCATCAGGAGTCTATTAAAGCCATCCTTGTTGCTGCAAGCCAAGCCTGCTTGCTGCAATCACAGAATCATGTTCATTTGATATCAATGCAGGGTGAAAAAATATTTTTCAGGCTAGGCAGAATTATTAAAGGGGGGGAAAAAAGGTCGTGATAGATGTATTTTTCCCCCATATCCACCCACAAAGGAAGCAACCCAAGAGCCTCCAGTAATATTTTTAGGCTCCAAACAGGTCCCAGGTGATGCTTTTCTTTTAGATAGTCTTGCAGTGACAGCAGACCTTTAACTGAAACATCTTTCACTGAAGCTTTCCTCATAAAAGGCTGAAAGAGATAACACAGGAAGAAGACAGGCTGTCAGGAAAATTGATGGTGGGGAGGAATCTCAGCTTTTTGCTTTCACCGAGCACAAACAAAGTGCCCGATCAGTTACTTAAACCCTTCCCAGTGTTCTAGCGCTCAAAAGTGGCCTGTGCAAAGAAAATAAAGTGAATTCCATCTAGCTCTTCCCACCAGGACATGGCAGGCCCACTCAAGCAGGAGTCAGTGGGTGGTGCTGCCATAGCTGCAGTGCTGTGAGGAGGCATTTTAAGGTTTGGCTGGGCACAATTTCAGGAAAGCGATTTTCTCCTTGCCCTTCAGAGGCACAGAAAAGCCAATTTTCAGGGATTTCTGCTCGGTGATGATGGCACACGTGCAGCTGATGGCAGGGCAGTTTTAAGGGCAGCACTAGAAGTGATGATGGTGCTGTGGCACCAGAAAATTGCTTTTTCCTTGGGGGTGGAGCCAGGGGAGATAACAAGGTGTGGGCTCTTTTCCATGTATTTTGTTGTTGTCTAGACTGGAATCTGTGCTGGTGGTTTTGCTTACAAAGCATTTTTCATCTCATGTTTAGATTTTAGTGCCACTTTTGGTGGGAATGGCAGTGTCCCCTTGTCACTCTTTTCTGAGTGGGAGCTGAGCCCCAGCTTGCCTGGTGCTGATGTTAATGTGAGTGACCACCTCCCTGCTGTGTGAGTAAAATCCAAACAGCCCAAGTTAACAGGCAGAGCTTGTACAAACCAGCCTGAAAAGACTCCAAATAAACCTGCTTTTCTCCATTTGTGTGTGAGTGAGCACTCCCTGTTAGTTAAATGCTGCTGCTTTTGAAAAGAAGGAAAAACGGAGCTATCCAGGAGAATAATCCTGAGAATAACTCGCAATAAATAGAGTCATGAGTTTCTGTTTGTTTCAGAGTAAAATCTCAGTTTTCTGATGAACTCTCATACTTCAGAATTGTCTGTAACCATTGCCCTTGAAGTCTTGAGTTCAGGGGATGCTTTCATGTAAAAGATCAGTGAGTTTGGGGAACATTATTCTGTAAATCCTTGTTCTGTCACTGTGCTGCTCTCCAATGCTCCTCTTTTTTCTGTGTACTGATTTGGCTTCCTTATTCCACTCAGGCCTTATTTCCTATCCCAGAGCCTCCTGCTAAATTTTCTTCCTGTTGATTTGGAGATTGATTTTTTTTCCTGTAAATACCTCTGAACAGTCAGAATGTGGATTTTGCTGTTTCCCTTGGAACAGGCAGCAGGGAAAGCTGACCAGGGAGTCTGATTCCCACCTTCTCCCCCTTTCTTACAGTTTGAGTTGTCCACACACATTGGTAGGAGCAATGAGCATCAGGAGGAGTGGAGAGCAAGCTCTGCAGAGTTTTAGATTCTTGTGGTGGGTCTGAGGTTCAGCACTCAGGAACTGAATTGAACAAAATCCCTGTTGGCCAGGCTCTGTGCCACAAATCACATAAAATCCAGGCTGCAGCAGTCACCCCAGGATGGAAAGATTATCCTGGATCTCCTTGCTCTTCCAGCTCCTACTGTCCTACTCAGAACTCAGGGAAATTGATTTTCCAGCTTAGCCTCCAAGGAGAGAAACTTTTCCAGACTGATATCTCCCAGGGTAGAACAAAGCCAATTGATCACTAAGAATAATCCACTCATAAAAGTAGAGCTGCAGGGTGGCTTCAAGGCATGAGGATTCTCTTTTCAGGCTCAGACTCCTGGAGCAGGAATAAGAAGCAGAGTGTGTGTGTGAGGCAGGTGAGGTGCAGCTGGGGGTGTCTGGATGTCATCCAAGTCAGATTCTGCCTCCTCTGCCTTCCTGTTCCTATTGAGCTCATCCAATCCACACTATCAACAGCAAGATGCTGTTGGGTTTCTAGTTTATAGCTTCTGTTTTCCTAAAAATACAATTTTTTGCTAGTCCAGGCCTTCCAAGATGGTTTTTCTTAGACCACAGCTAGAGTTTTGACATAAGTAGAATAATATTTCTTTACCTTAGGAGTAGCTTGCTATTTATTTACGATATTTATTTACAATAAATAGTTTACTATTTATTTTCAATAAATAACTATTTATTTACAAAATTATTACTATTTATTTACAGCCTTTACAATATTCCTAATAGGGACAGGCAAACTACTAAATATGGATCTTTTTCAAGAATGGTAACTCTTTTACAACTTCTATCTTATTTTGAGTGATATGAGCAGTTTAAAGGTGTTTGTGTGAGTAGCTTTTTCAGTCAATGAGGATTTCTCCAAAGACTGGCTGATGCTTGGAGTTCATCCCTGTAGTGTCTCTCTCTTTTCACCAAAAACCACAGAGCCAGTCTGGTAGTGATGCATTAAAAAGAGTTTTTTGAGTACAGCTCTACTTTTACTTTTTTTACCAGATGTATAATCATTAGGAAAAATTATTATCAGCATGTTCTTGATTCCTCATCTGAGTAGCCAACTTTCTCTCCTTTGTCTTTCCATTGGCACAAAAGCTTAGTACCATTTCTCCTGCATTTTCTGATTATTGTTTATTGGCTGCTTGCCCCTCACCTTAAGGCAAAATCCACCTGAAAAGTGCCCAGGGAAAAGCTCAGCTCTGCATTGTTGCTCAGTAGAACTTTGCATTGTCCCTGTGCAAGCATTCTGTGGGCATCATATGACCTTAAAAAAGAAAATGGTGCTTTCCTGCCATATACTAAATTAAATTTTTTCTAGTCTCAGTGGACTAGATTATCTGTTATTGTCAGTTAAAGATTTGAATTGTTCTAGTTTTTCGTGGAATACTGGATAAGATAAAATATTTTGTGTTGGATCCAGAAATGAAAAGATAGCAGAAATCCTACCAAACCTATATCATAATTTCTGTATGATTGCTTTTTGTTTTGTTTTGTTGCTTTTTTGGCTTTTTTTCATGAGGGAATGGGAGGGGAGAGAAAGTAAATCTTGTTCCACCCCTGCTAAAAATAATGTTATCTAAAGATTAAGTCAATTATTTTAGTTGGGAAAAGATGAGTAAAATATGTTTATAGGATATACTTACATTTTTTCCATTAAAAATGAAAGACCCTTCTTCTAGGTGTTTATTTTTAAAGAAAGACTTCTGCATGTTTTCTTGGTCTTAATTGGTGAAGGCATTTTAGAATCTCAAAGTTTTAATTATAAAGAATAAATGTAACATTGGTCTTCTCCTAGTTGATACTACAGAGAGCTGAAGGTATCAGTGTTTGGCTAATCCCAGCATTTTAAATTCTTACTTGTAACTGTAAACTGTTAGTAGTGCAAGAGAAAACCTAGCTGAGACTGTTGGCATCTTTACTTAGATATTCTCAGCCTCTTATTTTGCTTTATCTAAGCACAGTACAGTAATTGCAGATAATGCAATAAAATGCAATAATAAAATTAATGGGTACTTATGCGAGGATGAGCTCTTAAATACAGTTCTCTCTTTCAGCTCTATGAGGAGAAGCCTTCTGAGTTAGTTAATGTCAAAATTCATTTTTCTTTTTGTTTTTGTGCCATGTTCCATTGCAGTGAGGGCTGGTTTGGAGTTCAGTGCTCCAGAAAAGGAGCACTGCTGTCTGAGAATCAGCTGCTCAAATGTAGCTGCACTGATGGCTGAGCCCAAGAGCAAGCCCAGCCGCTGATCACTGACAGGTTTCACTTGCCAAGTGCAGTGTCTGCTGTGGTTATTCCCACTTCTCAGTCCTGCCCCCCATTTCCATAATTTATGGAAAGCAAGTGAAGTAGAGCAGGAGCTGTCCTGTTTCTCACTGTTTCCTGTCCCTGCGTTGTGGTGATGGAATACAAAATGCTCTGGCACCTCTGTCCTGGCCAGCATGGCACGGGCTGCCCTCTGCAGAAACATGATTTTACAAGGAAGGGATTGATCTTTGTAATCTTTGGGGAAGCATTCTCTGAAGAGCATGAATAAATGCAGGTCTCACAGTGTCTTTAACTCCTTCAGCCTTCCCCACTGCCTGTGGGAAATGAGCACGAGGTTGTTCACTCTTTGCTGTTAAATTTATATCCACTGGAAGTAACTCTCCCATCCCTTCATGGCTGATTTGTATGTAGACATTGTGTAGCAACGATTTGAGGTGAGGGAGCCTTTTTGTAGAATCAGGGGCAGAAATAAATGCATTTTATGTGAGCACAGCCCAGCACATCCAAAATGAAATCCATGCCTATTGAACAGAACTGCATTTAGGCAGTGGCTGATCTGTAAGATCAGGAGGACAATTTTTATTTTTTTTCTGTTCTCCTTCATGGCAGAAGGAGGAAAATCTTTTAAGTGGTCAGAACAGCTCCTAGGGAATGCCAGCAGATTTGACTGTGCATAGCAGCAAAGGGGGCATCCTACTTTAATTTTGTGCAATTGTCAATACATGGAATTTCCCCCAAGTCCCTTTGCCCACGACAGCAGCTTCTGAGTGAAATCCCCACCTTTAACTTCAGCCACAAGATTTCTCATCTTATTTTTTCCCCTTCCAGTAGAGGAGGGAGTGCTGGGTGTGTGTCTGGCAGCCAGACAATGCCAACCCACCACAGATGTGCAGGTTCAGAATTGTTTTATATAACATTAGTGCTCCTTTGCTTTGGCCTGAGATTCCCTTAGTTGCTTCTTTTTTTTTTTTTTTTTTTCTTTCACCACTTTAATATTTAACAATACTTCAGATGCAGCTGCCTCACTGCAAGTGCCTGAACTTTAAAACTCTCCTTGTGGAAAGTTCCCAAACACCACAAATCTCACCATTGCTGTCATACCTGATGTGTGAGTTCTCCAGAACTTCTCTGAGAGAATAAATGCTTCAGACAATTGGAAAGCTCTTGTGCCCTGGTTCTTCAATTTTGTACTTTTTTGGACATGACTCAATGAGATAAAGATGTTCCAGTACATCCGCTGCAGAGCAGCTGGAGAAATAAAACCAACTTGTCATTCCAAATAAATTGTCATAAATGATTACTTAGGGGGTGAGAAGAAACAAGTTCACACTATTTATTGGAAAAATAACAGGATAAAGCCAAAGCACTGAAGGATCATTAGGTTTTGTCACACTGTGAAGGAAAACTGGGAGCTTAGTTGTGCTCGTATGTTCAGCCTTTGGCAGATAATCGTTCTGTAATTCTGTGCTGCTTCTGACAGCAGGAAAGTCGTTGTGTCTGGATTCCCTCTCCCTTTTGTTTGTATGGATCTCTGCTAAGCAAACCCCTTTAAATCAAGCTCGTTCAGGGAGAGCTTTAGTCCACTGGTCACACAGATGTTGTTTAGTCAGCTCACAGAGATGGATTGAAACCCCCAATGTTTTCCTGAGCTCAGAACACAGCCTCAAAGCCCTCTCAAAATGTGGAATGAGAATATCTGACAGTAATATGGTTTTCTGATTCGAATTCTTGATCAGAGGCTGTAACCTGATTTTTTAAAACAATTTAAAATCTCGGTCTATTTCTGACACAACTTCAGTATTTCTTCCCCTGCTCAGTCCAGATGGCATTGCAGTAATTTTGTGCTTTATTATATAAACATAATAATTTCATGGCGCATAATTCATAAATACTGTCTTGTATGTATAGTTTTGTGTCTATACCAGAAAGGTTCCTCAAAATAAACATGAATTGTTTATCCCTATTTTCCCTGATGACAGCAAGCATTTTTGGGAGGAATATTGGTCATCCTTGCTTGCTGAATATGTGACCATGGCTGGGGGGAGGATCTGAGATCAGATCCCTGACCCTAGGGCTGTTCATCTCAATGTCCAAACCTCTGCTATTTCATGTTGTTTCTTCAGCTTGCAGAAGAGTGTAGAATTTGTTGAAAGTATTTTCTCCTTATGGATGTTGAGAGGGTGTACAGATGTGCTGGAGAAGAGCGTTTGAACAGAAAAAAATGGTTTTTTGCAAGTCGAAGTCATAATTTTAAAATTATTATTAATTTTGAGAATAACACCTGCAAGGTGCTGAGCTATACCACAAACGAGAGTGGGAAAATTAATTGGTTAATGCCAGTTCCCCAGGAAAAGGTTTTGGTGCTACAGTGATTTGCAAATTGAATGTGACTGTACAGTTTTAAATTATTGCAAGAAGAGCAGGAGCTACACTGGGTTGTATTTGAAAATGACTGTAGCCTAGATGATGTATAAAAGAATGTCTCTGCTTTGCACAGCAGTTCAGCAGCCATGTCTGTCTTGGTGTATTTAAAAAAAGAAAAAGAATTCCCATCCTAAAAGAGGCCACAAAAGTTTAGAAACTCTGATATCTTGAGCCTCAATGACCTGGAATTACTTAATAGGAGGAGATAATTTGTTTTCCATGTGATTGACAGAACAAAAATTGCTAAGCTTAAATTAAAGCAGAAGGGAGGCATCTAATCATTAGCATCTCACTAATGGTGAAAGAGCAAAGTAGATTTTTGAACCTTATTTCCCAAAGGTTATAAAGTCAGGTTTGATAAATACCAGTTAGGAAGGACTTGGACATGACACATATTTGCCTTGAAATGGGGCTGAAATAATAAGTGGCTTCTCAAGACCTTTTTCAGACATATTTTCTGTGACTGTAGAATTCAGTGGGAGCTCTGCTGAAATATAGCAGCAAAGTCAGTGATGCCTTGTGCAGGCTGCCCTGGAGCAGAGGCTGGGCAGAGCTAAAGAATCAAGCAGGGATTGATTCAAAGCATCTCCTCCATGGATCCACCTTGGGCAGCACCAGAGCCCAGCCAGGGCTGCACCCAAGATCAACCAAAATGGCCCCAAAATGCACCAGCGCTCCCGGGCTCTCTGCCTTGGATCAGCTCTGCTCCATTTGCATCTTGCACTTCATTGTCCCATTCCAGCTTTAGCCCATGCAGTCCCACCCTGCTTGTTTTTCTCTCTCCAGCCCACGCTGTTTGTGCTCTTGGGCTGAGATTGGGATCATTTGTCCTTGGTGCCCAGCTGGAGCAGGAATTGTTTTGTCTCCCTGCTCTGTGCACACAGCTCACCATGCCCTCATGTGAAGCTCAGACCCATCCACTAAAGCAGCACAGAATGTGAAAAATATAAAAGCTAAAACCTGAGGCATCATCAGTAACCCCTAAACAGTAAAAGAAACACCATTTTCTGTTATTTTCACTACTTTAGTCTCCTTCTATATGAAACTCTCCCATCATCACTTTTTGGCTTCCAGTTTCCTGGATGACAGAGAGGGAGCTGCCTTTGTAGCCAATGCTGCTTCCAAGTGACATCAAACTGCACCAGTATTGTGGCTGCTGCTAGGATAATGGACAGCTTGCTTTTTCTCCTCACACAAACATAAATGGATTTAAAAGATGGCAAACAAGTGTCAAATGATTCTGTCTCTTATCATTAAACAAAGATTCAAAGATAATAAGATTGAGATAATGAAAAATTACATTTCACGTCTGACTTCTTGCTCTTGAGAGCATGCTGAATATAGAGTTAACTTAAACTAAATGAAAAGAATAAAATATTTGCATAATTATATTCTGGAGGTTGTTGTTGTTCAGCCTGTTGAAATCTCCTGGAACACACGAGTACATTGCTTTGTGAACCTGCTATTCCCAATTTCACCAATTTAATCTACACCAGATCTCACTAATACTACCAGTAAGTAGGAGAAATATTGTCTGATGTACTTGAAGATTAATTATGCTTGTGGCAGTCTCTCCTTTATAGTAGAGAAGGCAGCTCATTCCAACAATAGCAATCCTTTCTGAGTTCACTTCAAATGACATTATGATAGAATGCAATTTTGGGAATAATGCAAATGTGAATTTTAGTAGCTGGAAGCTATTTTGTTTTAATGAGGTATGAAGTAACACACCTCAAATGCACTGCAGCTTCCACCTCTGGCTTGGGAAAGGGATACAGAGACCATGAATATGATTAAATTTAATTCTGGTGTAATTCATCTAATGCTAAAGCTAAATTTAGGTAATTGCTCTATTTTATTTATGCAGATGACCCCAAAATAGTTTGCTTCTGCCAGATTATACCTTATTAAGGTTCAGTATCTAGTTTTATTTTATTATAACTCTGATCTCTGTTGTTAATAGGTAGAGCTTGATGTTGTATATCAGGAAGGAGAAAGCACAGTTCAATTTCATGAATCCAAGGCAAAACCCATCACTTTGCCAGGAAGCTAAAAAAGGAGGGAGTGGTGACTGTAATAGTGGCTGTAATTTTTAGAAAGATCTTGCCTGTACCCTAAAAATTTCCCTGTTATGCCCTGCTATGGAAGACTAGTGCACCCTTTTCCAAATCTAGTGCAAATCTTGTTTTTCCTGCTCTTGGGGGGAACAATGTCACTATATAAACAGAAATGACAGAGGAAGGAGAAAAAGACAGTCAAGAGACAAGTTGAAGAAAAATAAAAAGGGAAATAATTACCAATGGCAAATGACTGTAAGACGGGGATTTTCTCTGTAGATAAATTGGAGAGTTTTTCCAGTTGTATGTCTTGGTTTACAAATAAGGACTACAAATGAGACCCCAAACATGTGTTTCCAGCCAAACAGTGGATCTGTACATCTTTCTTCTATTGAAACCTGTCCAAACCCTCTGGAAAAGGATAACTAAAGAAGAATGAAGAATGTATCACACATTTTAAATATACCCTATATATTTAAATTGCTTGTTAATAGAGACTGCAGAATAATCTACATCATGAATACTTTTCAATCTTAGCACTGTATTTATCAGAGACCCTGATTTCCAGTCCTGTGTGAACACTGGGCTTAATTTCTGTGCAGCTGAGCTGGAGTGCAGCTTTTTGGGAACAGTTCCTTTGATTGTTTAGTTTGGAATTTGAGTTCCTCAGAAGCTGCTTGGCAGAAAAGGCAGGATAAACTCCATGGAGCTGTGACTGTGTTGTGTCCCCAGCAGCTCTGGCTGAAGAGTTGGGTTTTGTGCCCCTTCTCTCTTGGCAGGCATCTGCCAAAACTGCTTCTCCCAGATGCTGCTCTCTCCTTGGGAATGGGCTCTGTCTGCTTCTCTCTGGTAAAAAAACTTCTTTTTGACAACAGGAACCTGCCATAGCTAACAGAGTTTCCTCTCAGCCCATTAGCCTCTCTTATTGAGCAGAATTCTGTGTCAGGTCTGCCCTGGATGTCAAGTGGATTCTGTGACTTGTGTTATTGGTGTTTCTCTGACAGCTCAGGCAACTCCAGTAACATGTTTTTATCCCCAGGGTATTTCATATTTTCACCTAAAACCATGAGATTGTTAAACAAGTTTTCTTACTGAGATTAGATCTTGTTCACCAACATTTTAAAGTGGTTTTTTTTCCTGCATTTGGACCAAGTATGATCAGAGTTAACAATGATTTCCTAATTTATTTTTACACCTGGGCATCCAGGGGACAGGTTAGAGGGAGTTTTATGGGTGTGAGGAAAAGCTTCTCCACCAAAAGGCTTAAAGCACTGGAAGAGGCTGCCCAGGGAGTGGAGCCACCATCTCTGGATGTATTTAAAAGGTGTGGATGGGGACATGGTTTAGTGGTGGTCTTGGCAGTGCTGGTTTACTGGTTGGACTCAACGGCCTTTGAGGTTTTTGCCAGCTAAAATGGTTCTGTGGCTCTCTAGAACCTCATTTATTCTAACTGCTTCCTTGAAAATACATCTTAAACTAAGGCATCCTAAAATGGAGCAGTGGTGTGCTTTGCTGAGTTAATTGAATATTATTTTCTGATGTGAGTCTTTGAATCTCTGAATTTCAGAAAAAATTACCTAGGAGGTGATGGAACAAATGGGACTGAGGCTGGCAGTCTGAACTGCTCACTGAGAGCAGAGCTTACAGGTTTGCTGTGGTGTCATCCAGAAAGGTCAGACTTCATCAACAAATTTTATATTCATAAAGCCAGCTGCCAACTTGAGCAGTCAGGCCATTTTATAAGAGAAAAGATATGCCAAAATAGAGGTGATCTAAATATAGCATTTTTTCCCCCCTATATACTATTCATAGCAGGAACCTGGTGTGAATATTTGTTCAGAAACCCACTTACCCTTTAATATATTTTTATCTGCACATGGTTGCCAGTGTTGCTGTTTGCAGCCCGTAACTGATTTGTGCCTCTTCATCTGCATTGTGTGTGTGGTCTTTTCAATTTCTTTTCAGCCAACCCTTGCATCATCTTTAGTTCAGGCTCAGGACCAAAGGGAAGACCCAAAGATCCAGCTCACAAATGTAGCTGCAATACCGTGCTGGCTTTTGGGAACAGCAGATATCAATTTCTGGGCATGTATTTCATGCAGTCTTCACAGAAATCATTGAACAGGGCTCCTGCTGGTAGGAAATAAATAATGTGAGAATTAAAGCTTGCTCCAGACTTCTCTGAGTGCAGTTGGTGATGGGATGAGGGGGAAAAACGTGCTATTTTTTATTAGCCATTATAAAGTAGCTGTTCTGCTGCTACAACACCATCAGGCCCCTTGCTTTTATAGAATAAAGTGAAACACAACAAATTGGGAAAAATTCTTTAGTGTGGGTTTGGATCATTGCTGAATTGGGACCACAAAGAAGTTTTACTTCACAATAGGCTGAAAGGCTTATAGGGAGCCATCACTTGGAACGTTTATTAAGAACACATTTTTAATCCAGTGCAGTTATCAGCTTCAAGTGTGACTGTAAGAAGTATGAAATCATTGATGCTGCAATAAAAGATGAGGATTTCTTTCCAGAAGACATGTTTTGACACATTTTGCTATGTGTTCTGACACTAAGTGATGAGTTGGAAGCACTGCTGGGCACAAAGCAGCAAGGCAGACTGAAGAGGAGAACTTTGCAGTGGAATAATCTGTTACCAGAGCAGATAACACTAGGGAGGCCTGACTTTTCTCACTTAAAAAAAAAAAAAATAAGAAAAAAATAACCAGAAGTTCAAATATTCTCAAACTTTCTTCAAAAGCCCCTGATTGCCTTGTTTGTTTCTTTTAGCTCTTGAGTTTTAAGGGATCTTTCTTAGGTTTGAATTCAAGGTGGCTGTAAAAATGAGTGGCAAATAGAAAGCATGTTTTAAATCCTATTTTCTGTAGAACATTATATCTTCCTCACTGTGTCTGTAATGTCAAGCTCTGTGTCAGTGAAATCTGGCACCACTTGGAAGCCAATCCTTCTTCCACTGGAGCTCAAGAAAAATTTCTTCCTTGGTGGAAATGAAACTTAATCTTTCCATAGAGTATTTAATTTTCATATTAAATTTGGAGCTTTTTCTTTTCATTCTTCATTTACTGTCATTTTCAGCTGGGCTCAGAAATTGCATGAGCTGATGAAACCATATGTTTGGGATTACATTTTAGTAAAACTTTTCTGATTTGTCAAAACCTCTTTGAACTAACTTTCTGGCATTTTCCTCTGTAAATATTTGAAATGAGATATTTGTGTGCCAAAGAACGGAGGGAATTCAGTTTACTGTGGAATATGTGAAATGTCTCTTGAATAATTTATCATAAAGCAACCTAATTAGGGCTTTATTAAGCTTTAATTTGATGCTTTAAAATTAAACAGCAGGAATGGTGCAGTAAAATGCCTTTAATTCCATATGTAGTGGAGGGTATATCAGCTCCCCTATGTACCCATACCTTGCAGGGGCAGCTCAAGTGCTGCCAGAAGTTTAATTCAATAAGTTTGTAAGACTGTGGGGTTTTTTTTTTAGTTCTTCTCAATAATTTCAGCTCACCTTGAAAATCTCTGTGGGGCATTACCAAGCAGAGTGCACACATAAGAAGAGGCTTTCAGAAGGGGACTATCTATACCTGCAAAAACCAAATTTTCTGCAGTAAACTGGAACTATTTGAAGCATTTATGGAGAGATATGTGCTTTAAATATGAAAAAGCCACATAGTTGGTTTTTTTTTTAATTATTTAGTCCATAGCCTTAAAAGGTATCTTCACCCCTCTAAGAAATGCTGCTTTTCCAAGAAGCAGAACCATCCATCCAACAGGTACAGCTGACTGGGCATGCATGGAATTGATGTAGTCAGGAAAAATGGGATGTAAATTACAGGTGCAGAGCTACAATATCCCTGTGTCCATCTGGGATGAGGTGTGGGAAGTCTCCCCATCACCTGAGAGGCATCCCACAGGAATTGTAGGAGATTTTTGCTTGCAGAATGCTTCACAATCAGAGCAGTTATTTAAATACAAAGACTTAAAAGGCAAAAATGTATTGTCAGACTTGACTCCAGCAATTTGAAGTGTGTTTGGTTATGGCAGCAGCTCTTCAGCATCATGGAAGAGCCACAAACTTGCATTAAAATGCACTTAAGGTGTTGCCTGTCTTGCCCTCCTCCATGTTTCATCAAATGCTTGTTTATTTCATTTACATGTTATTTTATTTACATACTTATTATGATTTCATACTTTTTATCTTATTTATTTTTATCTGAGCAGACCCTGTTCCTCCTCAAAAGTGCTGTTCCCACACTCAGCTAGGAAAGCTGGGAAAAAAATAGTTATTAAAATATTTTGAATGAGAGTTTGAAAGCTGCCCAAAGGATTTGGGAGCAGAAAACATTTGCATGGGACATACTCATAACTGATTTTGAGGGTGTATTTTGGAGGGCAGTACTTTCCTGCAGTCTCATTTTTTACAATGAATTAGACAAAATAAAAAGTGTTATTTCAAATCCAGGCAAAACAGGATACATTATAGTCATTTCCTTTCAATTTTGGAATTGGATAGTTGGCATGCTTTCAAAGGCTAGATCTGCCTTAATTGTTTGTCTGGCTTGTCTGCCCATAGATTATTTTTGTGGCCTCTTTCTTAACGTGTTTCTGTACAGGCTTCAAGATCTCTCTGGTCCAGAGATTCTCTTATGGGTTGTTTTGCTTAGACAGCTGGAGGCTAAATTCAGGTTTTAAGAGAGAACACAAAATTGTGCAAATGTGCTTTCAAAATATCTGGGAATAAACACACTGTCTAGAAAAGCAAAGAAGCCTATTTTTCACATTTACTGTTTCATGAGAAACAGTAAGTGTTTTTAAGTGTTTTTATAGATAAATCATTGACTAGAGAAATCAGTTACAAATCTCTTTTTTCTTGTAACAGAACAGGAAAAATAAAAAAATTCAGAAAAATACAGCCAGCAGTAAGAGATATGTGATTTTAAAAAAATAAAAATAAAATTTCAACCATGCCTACCAGTTGGTTTTGTGAAAGCTAAGAACAAATACTTCAAATTCAGGTAGCTCAGGCAGTTGGAACAACCCTCTGAGTCTTTAAGTGCCTATGTAATCTTCACAAAACCTTTGAGATTTTCCCATTAGTGGAAAAAAGCCTCTGTTCCAAATTACAGCTTCTAAGAAAATGGTCTGCTGCCAGGACTTCACACAGGAAAATAACCAGCCCTGGAATTGAAACAGATCTTTTCTTTTCAAGGAGCCTGGAAACCAGAACAAGCCGTGCTCATTCTGTTGGAGAGGATCCCCCCTGTGACCCCAGCAGCCTCTGCTGGCTGTGTGCTGACAGATATTATGCAAGTGCTGTGTGCTCTCTCATTGCAGGTCCTGAGTGCCTTCAAATGTGCTCAAGATTTATCTGAAGCTCAAAATAGAGACCAAATTTTTCTTCTGCTGGCAGAAGTGCTGCTCTTGCTTCTGAGACTACGTTAATTCTGAGCAGAGACTTCCCAGCTCAGAACATTTGTGAATCTCCATTTCAAAGACTTCTGCCTTTAGTTGGGAGAGAAGTTGGAGACTGAGGCTTGCTGAGTCTTTGGTGAGCCAAACCTTGAATGCTGAAAGAGAAAAAGCTAAATCTTGGTAGGAGCAAGATATCCAGGCAGAGCTGGAAGAAGATTAGCTGTCAGACTGAGCCAGGTGTGCTTATTTCACTCCCCATGTGTGCTGCCAATGTATTAAACACAGAATTCTGCGTTTCAGAATGAGAACATGAATGTTGCAGTTGAGATGGAGAGAATACAAAGGAACTCTCAATTTTCAGAAGTCTTCAAACCTGTTTTTATTATAGCATGAATGCTTTTTATTCATTCTTATAAAACTCCTGAGTTTACACTTCACTCATAGGTCAGGAAAAACAAAGTGCTCATTGAAATAGGCAGTTGCAGGTTTCTCTTATTTATCCTTCTTTCTTTCTTGGTCTCTATGTCAATGACCTTGGTAGGAAATCCTTTCATGGGTAAACATGGATCCTCTTATCAAACTTCTCTCTGGCTCACAGCAGTCACTGTAAAACCTCTCCCACACACAAATCGTGTTGAGCCACTGTCCTACAGCTTTTACTTGACACCAATGTTACACAGCAGAAGCAGAAAGGGCAGGAGGTGCTCAGTGGGAGATAAAGACATTCCTGACACTTGGAATTGCAAAAGCCCCCCCCAAATGAGGAGCTTTTGGGCAAGAAAAATCAAGCTCCTGTGTCACTTTCATATTTTCCGGAAAAATCCTCTTTGCCAGGATCTCTTTTCCTGGGAAGCTGAGAAGCCTCAGAGAAAAAGGAAAACAATATTTGCTCCTCCTGTGTTTTGCTGCTTTGGAATGTGGTTTGGACATTGCTTATCCAACAGGTGGTTCTTTCATTGGTTTCATGTGAATTGTTTTTACTTAATGACCAATCACTCATTCATCAGGCTGTGTAGGGACTCTGGAGAGAGTCACAAGTTTTTCATTATTATCTTGTTAAGCCTTTTGTAAGTATCCTTTCTCTATTCTTTAGTATAGCATAATATAATATAATATAATATAATATAATATAATATAATATAATATAATATAATATAATATAAATCATAAAATAAAAGCCTTCAAAGAACAAGGAGTCAGATTCATTCTTTCCTGCCACAGGGGACCCCAGAAAATGCCACACTCCTGGATCATGATGGGACAAAACTTGTGCTTGGGTGGGATCCCAATTAAGCTGCTCCAAATTAGCTTGTATCTCTTTCTCTTTTGGTAACTCACTTTGTGTGCAGTATAGGCATATTTGTAGTAGCTGCCTCAGGGTATTCATTAGGAAATGCAAATTTGTTTGTTTGTTTGTTTAGTATTCAAAACAAACTTTATATTCTTTTTGTTTACAGTTTTCCAGCTCTTGTAATTGCAGCTCCCAAAGCTGGCTGTATACCATTTGACCATGAGACATTTTTTCACCATGTTTACTCCAGAATCTGTAATTTTTAATTATCATTTGCATGGAAGAATAAGAAATAAAACATGGTCTAAGGTCTTTTTCCTAACAAATCAGTCAAGGAATGAAAGATACTTGAAAACCTAAGAGAAAATAAAACTGGATTTGAAGAACTTTTGCTGTTTGTTTCCAAAGTTTTGGGGGCACAGGATATATTAGAAATATGAAGAAAGGCGTAATATTCAGAGACAAGGAGATGGTCAGAAAGTTATGGGAAAAATGTCCCTGGGTATAGTATGATGGCCTTTGCAATATTGAAATTTCTTAGTGTAATTCAGTAGAACCAAGTTCTACACAGATTTCAGTGCCTGATTTTCCAAGAAACATTTTATTTGATTTATCTTTTTAGACAAAATTACTTATCACCCTAGGTGTTTCTCCCTTCTAATCTTGCCTACAGAGAAAATCCAGATAATAGCTTATCTTAATACTATCAGGCTATGCATGAAAACTATTTCTTATAATTTAAGTATGTTTGAATATCAGTACTTATTGTAAGTGCAGCTTTCAGTTCTCTTGTAAAAGCAGATTTTTAATTTTTTTTTTTTTAAGTTAGCCTGCTTTGGCATTAGAGCTGACAAGGAAGATGTAGCAAAGATCAGCCAGGGAGGAGAAGGGGATTTTGTGTCTTTGTGCACTTGGGAGGAGTGAGGGAAAGTGGAGCAGATGCAGCCTACTTGGAAGAGAACAAAAAGAAGTTTATTAGGAAAGTTAGTTCCCTCCAGCTCTGGTTGTGTAACCCTGAGGAGACTCAGCTGCACACTGGCCTTGTCATGCACATCATCCAGCCTTCCTTAGCCCAATGTTGATTAAGAACTGAAATATTTAACAATTTTAATTCTGAAGAATAAATTGTGGTAGGCAGCTCATGTCGGGTAGGATCCTCTTTCATAGTCATGGGATAATTCTCCACGGTGGAACAACTCATCTCTGAAATTCATGGCTCCTCAGGCTTTCTTTTGGGATATTGACTCCTACCTGGCTGTTTAAAAATAGCACCCAGTAGGGTAACTTGGCAGAAATTGTGGCAAACACTGCTGGTCAGTAACCCCAGCAAAAAAAGGTGTGCAAAGCTGACACTTCCCTAAGTGTACTGCAAACACTAAAATAGTCACTTGCTGCTCAAGTCCAACACTGCTGAAGAAAAACAATTTAAAATATATCAGCATACGGTTAGGAGTTATAAACTGCCTCCCCCCAAACCAAAAATGACATAAAATCCTGTTCTGATCTCTCTTCACCACAGTGATGCAGAGCAGCACCACTGACCCATGGATTGTACCTGGCAGTGTTTTCACTGCTACTGAGGCCACCAGACTCCAGCTGGGAACTGGAAATCTCCAAAGCCAGGTAGGAGAGAACAAATAAATTGGGAATCTCCAAAGCCAGGTAGGAGAGAACAGGTAAACTGGAAATCTCCGAAGCCAGGTAGGAGAGAACAAATAAATTGGGAATCTCCAAAGCCAGGTAGGAGAGAACAGGTAAACTGGGAATCTCCAAAGCCAGGTAGGAGAGAACAAATAACCACAATGTCTCTAGCACAGTATGAAAGTAGATGTGAATGTGTGCATATACACAGCACTAACGTTGTCCTTACTGTTACTGAGGTTGACAGAATTGGTTATTACTGCTGAAACCTCCTACTGTGAACAATTAAAGAGAAGGTCTTTGCCAAATGTAACTGAACTGGATTTTCCACACCTGACAATCTGCTGGAGTCAGTGGGTTTGGTGTATTTGGGATTTTTTTTGGTTGGTTGTTTGTTTCTGAGGCTAAATTTGGTAACCTTACTGTTCTTGTGGCACTGAGGAGGGAGGAGAGATGCAGGTGAAAAAGGGACAGAAGAGGAAGGGAGAGTTAATTGAGCAGTGTCTAGATGAAGTCACTGATTGTCACATTCACATTCTCTGGAAAAATCCCTTGGCCCAGGATTTCTCTCCTGGGAAGCTGAGAAGCCTCAGAGAAAAAGGAAATCAGTATTTTCTCATTTGCTTCTCCTGTGTCGTGCTCACATGTGGAATGTGTTTGGAGATTGTTCATCACAGGTGATTGTTCCATTGGATTCTGCTGTGAGTTGTTTTCACTCAGTGGCCAATCAGGGCCAAGCTGTGTTGGGGCTCTGGAAAGAGTCACGAGTTTTCATTATTATCTTTTCAGCACTGTGCAAGTATCATTTGTGTATTCTTTAGTATAGCAGAGTATTCTTTCATATAATATAGTATCATAAAGTAATAAAAAATAATAAGCTTCTGAATGAGCTAACTTCACAAACACCAGAATAAGAAGTTCTTTGCCTGTGCATGAGTGCTTTTTCTCTGCTGGCATGGTCTATCTCAAGTGTTTTTCTCCAGATAGGGCATAAGTTCTCTTTCCTGGAAGCACTTCGAGTCTTAAAAAAAGCAGAAGTGTGCTCTAAAGCTTTTCTCTCAGTGGAATATGCAATGTGATAACATAAAGATCTCTCTCCTCTTCCCATCTGTTTAGTGTCACAAAACTTGTGGGAACATAATATCTCTGAGGCCATATCCCTCTGTCAAATTTTGTTAAAATTGAGGAATGTGTTCCAAAGCTATTGGAGGAGATAAACTGTGAAGTTAAAATCCAGATTTCCTTAGGACCAAGGGAAAAAAAAGAAAAACAAAAATCAATGTTCCATATCTCTGTGGCAGAAAAGCAGTTTTACATCATTAGAAAAATTTCCTGCTAGGTTTACAGCATCTGTGAATTATGTTAATGCTGGGTTTGTCTCCCTGGCCTTTTGTTCAGGTGGAACAATGTGTGTTTGCTACCTGGGCTTCAGGAGCTGCTCTTGAGACATTCTGGGGAATGGTAACTCTTGTCACATCATCAGCATTTGGGGGAAAAAGGAAACATTGAGCAGTAGTCCCACTTTTCTAGTCTCTGATGGAGATGCCACCATAAGCACTTACATAAAAACCCCCATATTGTTTATTGCTTTTTTCTTTTCCAGGTAAAATATTACAGCTGAAAATGCAGTCATAGAGGGAACCAAAATATGAAGTCACTCTATTCATTGGTTTGGTCTCTCTGTTTAGTAATTATAGATTTTGCTTTGAAAATTAGCATTTTAAAATCTTTACTGTTAAGAAGCTATTGCAACATGAGAATGGTTGGCTGCTGGGGAAAATTAATAAATGAAGGTGGCTTAGGAAATGTCATCGAGCACAATTTCCAACCTCCACAATTTTGGTTTGGGTTGGTGCTGCTGTGTTTCAGTTTCACTAATTTTGTGGTGATTGTATAATTTCTCCATTAAAAGACTGCATTCTTTCTTATTATCTTTTCACAATTCAGTAAATTTGAGGTTTTGTTTTTTCCTTTTCTTTCCTTGCTCAGGCTACCAGAAGCTTCTTCACAAGCCTGAATTAGGCAGCAGCTGAAGTCACCCATCAGATGATGTCACCCATGGAGCTGCACATGAAGGATGAAGGTTTCCCTCTGTCCCCAAGCTCCAGGTGAGGCTGTGTGGCTGCTTGGCCACTGCTAATGGAATCCCTGCCTTGGTTTCCCACTGCTGGAAGGGATCCATTGCTCTGCTGCAAATGTCTTGCCAGATATAATTTCCCTTCTCTTCCTAAGGAAACAACAGTGGCTTTTTAACAATGCAAATGAAGATCATCAGCATAATGATAGTTCTCTCAGCATTTGAAAAATTACATGTGTTTGATTTTTTTTTACAGTTATAATGAAAGTATTAATAGACCTTAATAACACTAAATAATAGTTCTTTCTATACTTCCAGACAAAAAAGACCTCCAATATTTTATAGATTTTTTTTCCTCCTGGATTCTACATCCCCCAAAGATAATAATTGAAAAGAAACATTTAAAATTGTACACATTGAATGATTTTTGCCTCTTTCTTGAAAGCTGGATAAATAATCTTGGAAATTGTTTTGGAACTTGAATTTTGTGAAGTACTGTGGGCTCAGTGTCAGCCATCACTTATACAAAGGTTCAGTTTTGGAAAATACTTCATTGTAAGGAATTTTTCCAGAACCACTGAGGACATAGAATGTGTTTTAAATTGATTGCTGTGTCTTCCCAAGATCTCTGGCCTGAGGACTGATGGCCAGGACATTTTGGTTTATCATGTTTCATACACCCAAGGGACAAATCCTCTTCAAGGGCTATGCAATCCTTAGTGTAATTAAAGAACAAACACTAGAAAAATATTAAAGAACAGAACTCCAAAACCACACTCTAAAGCCAGAAGTTGCTGAGGTGAATTAAAGAAACAGTGGTGCATCAGCCACTGATACAAATGCCCTGAAATATTTATTTAAAAATATAACTGTGGTAGTCATTTGGATTGTGCTTTCTCACCTTAGAAAGATGCTGATGCTGTTTCTCTTTGCACAACAGTATTTTCAGCAGCAGAAAATGCTTTTGTGCAATAAACTTTTTTCTCCTTTGAGGCACTGCAATGTTTCAGCTTAGGTTTCTTTTTGGTTTTTATTTTTTACATAAATAAATGTTTGTCTTTTCCAATGGCTAATGTTAGTTATTCCATGGATGCAGGTCTTTGGGAACACCCTGCTCCAGTGTGGATACAAAAGGAGCTTCTAGCAGCTCCTTACAGAAGCCACCCCAGTAGCCCCTTCTGCTGCCTTAACCTTGCCATGCAAACCCAAAAAATATTTCCAGAACAGAATTCCCAGCTTTTATGAGTTCTTTCTTTAAAAGCTTTCAGTCCTTGCTCAAAAAGAAATTTTAAAAATGTCTAAGAGGTCACACATCTTGGGTTAGCTGCACTCTTTTGGCACTTCAGAATGCACTGTCAAACTCTGAATTTTTGTCAGTTCTCTGCCCTTGGTGTCATCTAGCAATGGACTTGAGGATTTGCCATATTTCAACCCATTAACAAATGGCCTCTCCCCCTGTACTTATAAATTGTGTTGGTTCCAGTGAGTTCACCCCATTAGAGTGTTTGCTTATTCTCTAATAAGGATAATTTTCACGTGCACATCCTTTCTCCTTCTTATTTATCATCTGCAGTCTGCGGCTTTTCTAGTCACTAATCAGAGCCAGCAGAGGTTTGGTAATGTGTGGGGTTTTATTGCACTGCTGGAGCTGCAGCAGCACTCAGATGCTGCAGTCAGTGATTTATCTGAGCAGGTGGTGCCAATTTCTCTGTTGTTTCTACCTGCAAACAATTGGAAATCAATGGTGTGTCTCGACCCTTTTGTGGATAACACTGATTGTCTTGTCAGTAAAAGCTGCTTTTGTTTGTCTCTGCCTCGGGACCA
Organism: Setophaga petechia; assembly: GCA_024362935.1. NCBI lineage: Eukaryota > Metazoa > Chordata > Aves > Passeriformes > Parulidae > Setophaga > Setophaga petechia. The sequence goes on along the minus strand of JANCRA010000003.1, from coordinate 51,997,912 downwards.
GATGGGCCATTCTGTCTCAGATGAGATGTTTGGATTTTTGGAGGCATTTTAGATCCAATCTGCCACTGTTTGAGGATCCTTTTTTTTTAATGCAATATTATTTTTTCCCATAACTTTTTCATTATACGTAGCAGAGTACCCAAAGAAACTAACATAAAGCACCTTTTCTTCTGCTCTGATAGAGAACTGATTTGCACCAAAACTGTTTACTCTGAAATTAGTCACAAAGTTCTTGTGAATCTATATTGGAAAATGTCTTTCTCACGTTTTTGTCAAGATCAGTAGCCCTCAGGTTTCCTCAGTGCTGTCTGGGTTAACTCATGTAGGGGAGAGTAGCAAAGAAAAATGCTTCAGCAGAGCAGCTGCTCCTGAATTAGCTTGTCAGGAACGAAAAAGGTAACCTCTGTCTGCAGCTGTACAGAGGAGCCACCCTGAAATATCCTGAAGGCATAGAAAGTTTCACAGCTTCACACATTCTGCATGAAAATCAAAGACAATTTGAATTGTCTTATTAAATTAAAGAAAAAAGGGGCAAAACCAGTTTAAGCGTGTGTGTGAGTGAAAGTAAGTTTGTGGTGGAGTGTGAGGAGGAAAAAGAGTTGTGAATAAAGAAAATATTTGTAATTTCAATGCTCGTTTTAGATCAGGAGAGTTAGCAGAGCTTTGCGTGACCCAGGTTTCCTAAGCAGCTTTCCAAAAGGGTGAAACCTGGAGGATGTTGATGGATTGGTGGGAACGTGCTGCTCCACAGAGTGCACAGTGGAAGGTCCACAGAGCCAGTTAAATTGCAAAAGCTGACAAATTGTTTGCAGCATGTTTGCTGCTGAGACAAGACTTGTGCTGCTTGCTTGAAATGGCAAAACAAACAAGTGGCCAGTTTCTCTGCTGAGCAGGGTGGGATTTGAGGGAAAGGAATGGACATTGCCAACTCCCCAGATCTAAAATGAGCATTGAAATTATGAATATCTCTTTCATTCACAGCTCTTTTTCCTCCTCACACTCCACCACAAAATTACTTTCACTCACACACACACCCCCACCCACACACACGTTTTTGCCCCTTTTGTCTTTAATTTAATTTAATTTAATAAGAATTGTGCTGGCTGTGATAGCACCCTGTGAGGGGAGATGGAGTGTGCTTAGCCAGCTGTTTAACAGGAACATGAAACCTTGTCTGGGTGAAAAATGCTGATGCTTTTATCGATAGGGCTCAGTAAACTGTAAAGTAGATGCTGCAATCCATTTTCAGTGCTATAAATGCACACCTTAGCTCAGTTAGTTTAAAGCTGTGCTGCACTAATCTGTATTTCATTTCCCCAAACCTGTCTCAGCTAGTTTGAGTTTTTCAGTTACACCCCTCAGATCTTTGTGGCAAATTTTAATACTATGCAGTATTTTAGGTATTGTGGGTAGGTTAAATATTGATTTTAGCATTAGAAAACAGAACCAGAGCTGCAGAAGGAATATTCTCCAAAGATACTCTTTCAAAGTGATTTATCTGACATTCAGAGTTTGTGTTGAAGAAATCATAGTCCATGAAACAACAAGATGCCAGCAAAATCCCAGGCAGGGGATTCAGCTGCAATGTGATTGTTGTCCTTGCAGCGTGACACTGTGGACATCAAAAGCAGCAGTGGGTTGAAGAAGGGAGTAAGTAAATTAATTAAGGATGGGATTGCTAAACTATCTCCTGAGTTCTGGGAAGTAGATTTTGTTACCATTTCTGTCTCTGGATGGTTCTACAACCAGAGAAATTGAACACAATCTCTTGGACCTTCATGAGAGTGTGGTTAAATTGCTTTGGACCTGCAAAAAACGTAGATAGCTAAAGCTGTCAGCAACTGCAAAAGCATTTTACAGAAATAATTTTGTATCTGACACACCTGACCTTTATTTGTCAGAATATTGACTTGGACACAAAAGACTTTCAAACACTGGTCAAAAGTTCAGTGTGATTTTATTTATAGATGATCGTGGGTTTCAAAGAAAAAGAGACAAAATTATTTTGTCAAAAAAAGACTTAAAATTTTAATTGGGAAGATAATAAAGTAAACATAACATAAATATTTAACAGAAGTATTCCCATAAAAGTAAAGTATTCCCATATTTAAAATGAGGAATACTTTATCTGTTTTGAAGCATTATGAATTACTGGAAGGGTAAAAGCAAAGAATAGATAAATAGGTAAAATGAAAACTTCACTCACTGTTTTTTTTTTTTTTCTTTAGGTTTTCCATAACATGGAACAGCTTACATAGAGAAATTATATTTTTTTTACCCAAGTTAATGATCAAAGAAAAATGCTTATCCCAGCTTGACAAATAATGGAATGGCTCTTAAACCAAAATCTTTAATCAGCATTGTAATTGTCATCATTGTTATAATACCATTTTATTCATTCCAGGATTGGTTTCACTGGGCGTCTTTGCTGAAGAAAATTCCTTCAGCTGCTGGATTTGGCTGAAGAGCCCTGGTGCTTTTTCCAGAACCATTCACCTCAAATCATCTCTGGGAGGCGTTCGAAGCCCTTTGGCTGGAGATTCTCTCTCTCTCTCATTGCAGCTGCTCAGTTTTGTATAAATATTTAAATATTGCCTGGAAAAGGTGTTGGCACTCAGGTGCTGCCCCTGCCAGCCCAGTGACCTGACCCCAAAGCTATAAACTCATTTTCAATGCTCTCTATTTGTCCCAATGAATATTTCAGAGTTTCATGTAAAATTGAACAGTGAGAAGAGAACTGACTTTGGGAGATCTCTTGCAGCATGGGAACAAAGTTCCTGCTGGCCTGGGCAAGAGGGAGAATGAAGTTCATAGTGGGGACATTAAATACGAGTTGAATTTAAGCAAGAGTCATCTCACACCCCACAGAAGAGTCACAACTTTTTTCAGCTCAGCTCTAAGGGAGTTTCTTGCTGCTCTTTGTGTTTCATTTTTTTTTTTTTTTTTTTTTTTTTTTTTTTGCCAAGTCATTTTGGGATTACTTTTATTTTTCCCAGAATAACAAAATGAAATGCTTGTTGATTTGTTGAAAACTTGAAAAGATTTTAGTGCTAATGCAAGAAAGAAGATTTCTTTTATTTGGAGACTGTAACTCTCACATTATGGACTGATGTGCTGTTGCCTTGCAACCTGCTATTGAAAACTGTCCCCAAGCCAAGCAGCAAGAGCAGGAGAAATGAGAATTTATAGTGTATAAATTATATATATTGTAATATATAGTGCATAAATTCAGAACTACAGTAGGGTATTCCCATGCCAAATAATATCTTGTGTGTGTCTGAAATTATAAAAGGAAATTAGGTAAATGAAAATAGTGTTCAAATTTTCATGTGTTATCACAGAAGCATAGTATTAAGCATTCAAGTGTTTTTCAGCAACTTTTAATTTCTCCATTTCCAGTGTTCTGCCAAAGCTGTCCACAGTGTTTTGTTCCTGTCTTGTGATACACAGAAAAATAGAGGCAAAAGGATTAAAAGTTGAAAAATTGAATCATAGCTTTAGCTAAATATCAAAAAATAACTCTTGGGAAAATTGAGTAGGAGGTTTTTTAAATTTTGAATTTAAAAACCAAATCAAATCTTTATGTCATCTGTAATTTGACAGCAGTATTTGCATGTATCCCTATATACAGACAGATATGTTTACAGACAGGAACAACTTCCTGGGTACTTTTTCCTGTTACTATCTTGCATTTTGGAAAATCAGCATTTTTCAGTTTTCTAAGATTTTTATCTTCTTTTATTTTCAAGTCAGTGAAGTGCATTCTTCTAAGAGGAAAGACAAATTTACAGAGGAAAAGAACCCAAAACCATTCATAAGAACTAAGAATGCTGAGATTATACTTGAAAGTGTATTTTGGACAGGGACTTCATTTCAAGAAGATAATTTGCCTCATGAGTGCCTGTTACCTCTTTTGGAATACACTGACTTTTTTTCCTGAAGTGAACTAATAAATGTTTGTCTTTCTCAACTCTGTCCAGCTAAATCAAGCTCACTACCTTTCCCTCTTCCCTGGAGAAACCTGAGGAAGAAAAGTGTATTCTGGAAAGCTGCTCCCAACGCTGGTTAGCTGGAGGTGAGAAATTCTGCACAGTTCATGCTGAGCCTGGTGAGGTTAACTGGGAAGCAATTCATTTTACTGAGAAATAATGTGGTTTTATTTTATTCATTTTACTGAGAAATAATGGACTTTCCCAGCTCTCTATGCTCTCGAGTGGCTGCATACAAAACCCAGAGGTGGAGTTTTTCCATTCCTTTGGGCTCCTTTTAGCCTTTACAACCTGGGCAGATGGGTGTAAAAATCAGCTGATGCCACTTTGCACATTGAGCATGGGCTGGATGACACTTTTTAAACAATTGTGTTAAAGCACATTTGGTGTAATTTTGTCCCTTGAATGTAAAAAAGTGTAGAGGATCACTGACAAAAGTCTAAGATGCACATCAATAAGACTAAATGGTGACTTCTTAAAAGCAATTTTAATTGTTTACAGTTGCAAACAGTTTAAATAGTGCACTCACCACCACATCCAATAAATGCACTAGTTATTTTTTTCACTAATCAGGGGAAGGTATTATTGAAAATTCTCCAATATATAAATATTTACAAACAATTCAGATCTAATTCAATCTGACTAATTTCCTTGAGGTGCTTTTGTGGTTTCTTGCTGTGTTCTTTAATTGAACACAGTCATAGGAGAGCAAACTCCAGACTTCTTTACCTCCCGTGTAGCACAACTTATTTAGAAAAGAAGTTTAAAAGGCAGAACAAAGTAGCATCCAAGAATATTAAAGAGTGAGAAGAGGTGATGGGGGGTACTGGAAAGCATGGTGCTTTTCAAGTTGGAATGTTTGGGAATGTTAAAGAAGCAAAATTGTTATTTTACCCTGATGCTGGAATATTGTTTGGCATCTGGTAAGCTCTGTCCAGTCATCTGTGTTTAGGTACATTAAATATTCAGGGACTTGTCTCTTTACAAACTGTAGGCAGGTTAACTCTTTTTGCTGGAGATGCTTTGATCTGGTCCTCCAAGGAGTTTCAGAGGAAGCAGGAGGCACGGGAGCCCTGCTCAGCCTGGCTGAGGCGGCTCCATCTTCAAAGTCTGGAAAACCTCAAGGAGAAATGTTTTCTGTCCAACAGAACATTTTTCTGCCTGCTAACAGCCAATTTGGGTGAATATGCTGTGTGCTCCAGCTCCCAGAAACAGACAGCAAATGTGTTTCAGGGAGAGAAGGAAGCTCTCCTTTAAAGGCTGTTTTCATCTCCTGTGCATGTTTCACCCACGGGCTCGCGTTTGGAAACAAGTGAGCACAGATTTTCCTCAATGCAGCCTTAGATGGTTTCTTCTGAGAGATGACAACTACACCTATACCAGCCAGAATTACTATTCCATGTCCCTTAGAACCTGTCCTCATTCAGCTCTCTTTCACTGCTGCAAGCTCCTCTTCAACTCCTTCTCATGTCATTGGAAGTAGAATTTTGTCCTGCTGCCTGCAGTGGTGACACTTACAAAATAAACATCTGCTGTTTCAAAATGTTTAGGTTTGCTATACCCTTTGAGGCATTTTACAGTAATAAAGCTAATGATTGTCTGTGCCAAAGGCCCACATTTGAATGGCTGAATGCTGCAGAATCTTGGAAAGGCCTGTGTGCAGAGTAAACCACTGAGAGGTGAGCAACAAGATGTGTGATATCAAACCATCAGCTGGTTTCCTCTTTCCTGCAAGATTTTTCAATGAAATTGCTCTGTCACTGCTCAGTGATGCATCATACCTGAAAATGCTGTGTAATTCCTGAATTTAGCCACATCTACTGCAAGTCCCTCCCTTTCCATGCCAGATTATGAGTTTATACCAGCATTAAACTCTTAAGGGAGATACACAGGGAGGTAAACACCCCTCAACTTCTCATTTACTGAAATGCTGAAATGTCCCCATTGCATCCTTCCCATGTGTATTCTGAAGAGATCAGCTCACTTTAGCTGGCAGTAGACTCAGTAACATTTTTTTCCCTGCTATATTTTTATTCTAGGTCAAAACATGTGCATTTGAAGCACATTCATTACCAAGAGTTCAACATTCAAGAGCAGTCTTAAAACAGAAAGATGTTGTGCATGAAAAAGAAAAATGAAGGGATAAATGAAAAAAAAAGTAAGTAGTGCACCTTAAGATCTAAAATTAAATAATTGCTTTCCTTTTGCTTTATGGGCAAGAAATGTAAAACCACTTCTTCTGAGGTTGTCAATTAGTGCATTGTACCTTTCTGTGTGAACGTTTGTAGACAGAAAGTTGCTGCAATTCCTGACGAGCTGTATGTGGCTCTGAATCATGCAGCACAGTCAATATTAGTCCTGCAAATCATAGCAATAAATAGAGACTGCCTAGGCAGTATAAAGAGAAAGAGAGGACATTCTCTCATAATCAAAAGGGGTTTTTTTTGATTATGAACCTTTTTGCCTCCTCTTCCATTAACCAAGGCACTTCATCTAGCTCTGCTTTTTCTCTTCTGGGATAGGGGCAGTGTGATTATACCTTGTGTTCTCACTAGTTCTTATTTTTGAATTGGCAAAATTCAGTTTTTCTTACATTATTGAGAGCTGTTGAACTGGCTCTGAAAAGACCAGATTCTGGTAAAGTTATTTCTCAATTGGTGTAAAAGCATTCTAGTTTTTCTGTTAAATATTTCTGTGCTATTGCTATTAATTTGAGGCTTAAGATACATTTTGAATAGATTTTTTTCCTTGTTTTGAAGATATTTAGATAATTTCATGATATATCTCTATGGCCAAGAAATAAGATAGACTTCTGGTTTTTATTCTATCACATTTCAAATACACTAGATTAAACTGTGTTTAGCCTCTATTCTCTATGCATTATGTAAATCAATATAGGTAATAATCTGATTAATGGATATCTAAATGTTCTTCTTAGGCTCAGTTACATATTAAACCAAAAATCTGGCTCAAAAAACTTTTGTAACTATTCAAACAAAGACATGTGATTAATGCCACTTCTTGTAGCCTCAGCGCTCAGCTTGGCAAAGGTTATTTATGGGATTAATTAAATCAGCAATGTGCTATTTGCCATGTGTCTGCCATAAAAATAAACTGCTAAAAAGCTCCAAAGAGCACAGGATGCCTGTGGCAAAACCTCAGTCTGAGCAGACAGCCTGATCTCATTTCCAAGTGATCTTTCCACCCTTCTAAAGGGGAATGCACATTTCTGTTGTACAGTGAGTTCTGTCCTAGCTCCTGTGGTTTGAAAATGAACCAGCACACAGCTCAGGGTGTGGGATCAGCGTGGATTTAATTGAGTTGCTCAAAGGTTTTCACTGAGAGGAAAATTTAGATCCTAATTAAAATATATCAGCTAACTGGACTCTTCATTTTTCCTGGACAGTACTTCAGAGTTCTCCTCTGCCTGACAACATGCTGCAGAGCACTCTGCTGAAATGAAAAAGCACTTCTAATTTAGTGTGGCAACTTTCTTATGCAAAGTGCTGCCGAGTGCTGGGGAGGCTTTAATATTCATATTTTTTTGCTTTGTACTTCACAGGTTTTAATCTGATAGCAACACATCAGTGGAAACGAGATTTAAGGGTTGTTAGAGAACCAGGTGTGTCTCCATTATGAACTTCATGAAAATAAACCTGTGCATACACGAGATTTTTGCCAAGACAGTCTGTAAACAAAGACATCTTTAGTGTAGATAAAATTATTTTTGAATCACAATTTCCAGCATCTTCTACAGGATAATGCATTGAGATTGTACACCTTTTATGAGCAGCAATTCACAGTGACATTGTGGCTTGTAAGAGAGGACAGAAACATACCACAAGCCTGTCATCCATTGAGATCATGCTTTAATTCTAGAATGGCTTAAAATCCCACACAGAGTGATGACTGTTATTATCAGAATGAATTTATTTCCTCACATCCATTAGGGACCTAAGGCTCTTGCAAGGTCTTGGCAAAATAGTTTGGGCTCGAGCTCCTGATTGTTCAAGCCTTCAGTTCTTCCTTCTTTCATCTGCATGTAATGAGACTCACCATTATTCCTGCACTTTTACAAGACTTTGGGGGGCTCAAAATAGTATCTGTTCTGTTAGCAGTCCCTGATGTGGCTGGGAAAAGGCTTTGTGAGCTGAGCAGGGCAATAAATGCCCTCTGTGGAAAGAGGGAAGCAGGAGAGCAGGGGCTGTAAGAGATGAGCAGGAGCAGTGTGTGGGATTGGCAGTGCTTAATTCCCCTCCTGTGGACACTGGGCTGCATGATACTGAGGGGGAAAATCAATTTAAATGCTTAAGACTGATAAAATTCTCATTAGCAGCATCTCAAAAGCCTGAGTCAACCAGGGGAGCAGGGCTTGAAGATAGGGAAAGGTGAAGAAAGGGGAAAGGGAAATTCCTCTGGAAAGGCTGCAGTTCCTGGGAGTATCCTGGTTATTGGTCTGTACCAATTGATTTCTATTTCTCCCTCTTCTTATTGATCCTTGTAAAATCATGGAGGACTCAAGAGATTTTAGGATGAGTCTAAGTTTCTCTTGAACTTCTCTGTTCTTCAGTTCAGGTAATTGCCTTCCACAGGAAAGGACTTTGATCAGAAAATTATGGGTTTTTATGGTTTTTTTTTTTTTTTTTTTTTTTACTTCAGCAATCACACATAAGGATGTAAAAGCTGATTGATAAAACCCAGGTTATTTATGCTATCTCTCAGATAACTTTAAAAAAAAAAAAAAGAAAAAGGTTTTTAAGGTTTCTGACACATGAAAAAGCTTCAGTTTTGCTTCTGCATCTCCCAAGTGCTTGGTGTTTCTGCCAGATTTCTGCTTTTGCCTCTGCAGGGTTATGCCCATTCCAGAAAAGGGATTTGTGGCCATTTTTCACAGGTGTGCTGCCACCCTGATGAATCATCCCCATTTTCCCAGCTGTTCCTCCTGGTGGGAATGAGAGGAGAGAGAAAGGGGGTGCAATGGGTGGACAAAATTATTGAGAAACTGCACCTTCCTCCACATACCTAAGGAAGAAAAAATAATCTGAATAAAAGCTGTTTGTGTTTTCTGGCACTATCAAGGCACATGGAAAATAAAACCAAGTACCTGGCACAAGCTTCTGGGGAGTCTTAAGACCAGAACAAAGCTCTGATCAGCTATTAATATTTCACATAACTGTTCTCCTAACTTCAGTGCTCCCAAAATGGTATGAAAAATCTTCTTATCATCAAAGGCAGTGAAATAATATGTATTTAATATGCAAATAGGCCTCTGTCTCCTGTTACTCTGATGTTCTATTTCTTAAAAAATGTGCATGTGCAAGCAATATAGGTCACATATAAATGGGAGTAAAAATTGCTCTTCCTGTAATATTCATTGCTGTGAAGACAGATTAATAAAATTATAATTTAAATAATAATTTAAGTAATCTCTCTTTTAACAGGAAAAATGTGGGATTAAAACCATATTTTTCTTCTCTCTGTCTTCTTCTCCCCAAGTCCCATAGTAAATGTCAGAATATGCTGCACTATAGAAGTTTTCCTTTAATATTTCACAGTGATTCTCAGGAAGGCTATTTTGGGAAGTAATCCTTGATTAATCTAGGAGAGAGATATTTTTTTAAAATATTGACCAGAACCTGACCTTTAAATGAAGGCAGCTGTGCCAGCCTTGGGGGGAAGCTGTTGTGGTTTTTGCCAGGTGGCAAAGCTGATGACATTTTTTTTTTGGTGTTTGCTTATTTTAGAGGGGCTGCTGTAGGGATATTTTAGTTATTTTCTGACCCCCCTGTCCCCCACTCCCCTTTGATTTGGTGTTGATTTTTTCCTTTCCTCTGCCTTCAAAACCATCTCTGAGCCCTTGGTTATTTCCTGGTAGGGAGCTGTACAAGTGAGAGGAACGACTCGGGCCAAAATAAATATGGATTATAGCATTACTACCAAGATGTTCTGTCAGGATTAAACACTTTGCTGGAATTACTCTGAGTTTCCAGCAATAGAAGTGAGATCAAAATCTACATCTGAAACTGCTGAGAGATTCTTTTCCCTAATGTGATGAAAACTGTCAAGTGCAAAGGAGTTTCTGTCGATTCATAGTGTGACTTCAATGCTGGCTACACAGAATCAAAACTTGTTTTCCTCAGCTATCAAAATGTTTCCTCATTTTTTGATCTTCTGACAGTAAAATAAATCTTATCTTCTTCACTAACAAGAAAGAGAAAAAGTCTGTCACAAAGGCTGGTAATGCTTTTATGGTTCCTTCAGTGCTGTGCCAGAGAGAAGCTTCAGAGACATGAGAGAAGAAAATAGAAATTGTGTGGCTCAAAGCTCTTAGGAGTTTGGGGCTTCCACAGTTAACAGCAGTAAAAATGCTATGTTATTACTGCCTAGAGAGTTCTTGTTTTCTAAATAAAGAAATTAAGTGCTTATTAATGGAGTTTATTTCAAGTAGTAACAATTTTCTGCGATCCTTTTCCCCTGTCACATTATGTAGCATTTAATGGTGTTTGGTTGCAATGTTTTATGCATTTCAGGCTCCTTAACATTTCAAACAACAGAAATTATGGGGAAAGAAAAAAGCTGTTATCACAAGAGAGGTTTTATGCACTAAATATGCTGGTAAAAAAAAAAATAAAGCTCTATAAAATAACAGATTTCATAACATGAGTGAAAAATTAATTAGAAATCCTTCTTTATGAGTTAATATTATTTACCTAAAAATGACACCCTTTCAATCACTGGCTGAAAGCAAAACATTAACTGTTCTATACAAGTAGATCAATGATTTCTCATAAGAAAGGGAAATTATTTTACTGGCAAATACATTATTTCCATTTTTATTCCATGACATAGCTTTATGAGGTACATTTTTTTTTAAATGGTGTTCATGGGCAAATTTATTTGCTGTAGAGTCCTTGACTGAAATAATTTTCAGCTCTCAGCATACACTTTTATTTTGATGCCTGAAACACACCTTGAAGGCAGTGCAGCATGGTGTCCTGCCTGCTCTGTCAGTACTGGTGATAAATATCACGAGGGGTCTTTCAGAGGGGTCTTCCCTGCTTTTATTCACATATGAAGGGAATTTCCCATGTTTGGGTGCTGTTTTCTGGCCTAAAAATACAGCCAGCACTCCTTCTTGTATAGAATATATGTATATATGTATATATATAAAAATACATATATATATGCATTATTATATATACATATAGATATATGTATATATATCTATATATGTATATATATATATACACACACATATATATATATATACATACTCATATATACATGTATAAACATTTATATGTAAAGCTTTAGGATTTGCTTCCCTTTTTGACAAACTTCCCTTATTGTATGGTTCTTTTAAAGATCTTCTTTTACCTCTTCCACTGCTTGTTGTAGTAGTTCAGATGCTTTTTTTTTTGGGATTTTCCCAATAAATGAACAGCCTTTACCTGGCATTCTTCTAGTGAATACTTCCATAAAATTTAGCACAATCTCATCAAAAGGCTGAAAGTGAAGGTAGGTTTCTGTTAATGAAGTGGTGATTCCTCTATTGTCAATGACAAAGAGTCGTTGTTTTCTTTTAAATATCTTACTCATAAATTTTCCTGCTTAATATAAACAATATATTCAGGAAATGCAAGCCCTGTTAATCAAAGAGAACCAGGAGTGGACAAGTTTAGAGCTTACAAATTTCTAAATACCTGCTTCTATCTGGCTACTAATGCATATTAACAACTTGCTATTGTTAATTACCAAATTATTCTAATTGACAAATGTAATTTTAACCCTTGAACTTTTAACACCAAAAATGAATAGGCTCCCACATCACTTTTTGATTACAAGAGCATTTTATTTTTTCCTTCGGAATTCACTGATAGAGTAATGTGTGTGTTTGTTCTTCTCATAAGGTCTCAACAACAGTTTTGACTGTATTCCAAGTAATTACCTCAATTTTTAATTGTTTTGCTATTTCCAGAGGTTAGAGACAGCATGGCTGCAAAAAATTCCCAGTGTCAAAATCGATTGCTTGGGGTGAAGGAGAGAATATTATGAATTTTCTTCTGCCAGCTGAGCACTGACTATGTCACCTCCCTGTTGTGCCAGTGCAGAGAAGAAAATATAGAATTAGAGACTCCAAGGTGCAAAAGTTGTGTGGTAAAGGGAGCAGCCCCTCTGGTCTTGCAGGAAATCAAAGTGCAGTGAGGTCTTTTAGCTGCCACAACATCACCATTAACCCTTCTTGGAAAAAAACCCTCCCTAGCTGCCCTACCTGGGCTTTATTTGCTCTGTACCAAGGGCCACAGTGGTTTAATGAGCTTCAGGTGGGCTGAGGGAGTTGCCTCACTGGGAAAGAAGCGTTCAACTACCCTGGGCTGATGGCAAAACAGCTTTTTTTTTTTTTTTTTTTTCCCTTCTTTTTCTTCTTTCTTCTCCTCCTCCTCCTTCTTTTCCTTCTTTTTTTTTTCTCCTCCTCTTCTTTCTTCTTTTTCTTCTCCTTCTCTTCTTCTGATTTTGGATGTACCTTCACTGCAAATCCAAAGAAGAATGGCTGCATTCAAGGAAAACGCAGGTCAGCCCTAAAGCTGTGTTTTTAAAGTTTAAATAAATCCACGTCTTCTACTGATGTAATAATTTATGCTTTTTTTTTTTTTTTGCAGTATGTGCATTAAATATCTAGGTATTTGAGTGTGGGCCTACAGCTTTTTTGCAGTTCCTCTCACTCTTCCTCATGCATTTCATATTTGAAATGTTTTTGTGGTCAATGTTTAAGATATTTTATCATGTGTTCCTAATTACTATTTAAATTCTGAATTGGAGGGGAATGGCAGCAAGATACAAAGAGAATTTGTTCTTTGTCATGGGGAGCTGTGTGTTGTGGACCAAATAATTTTTCAGCCTCTTTAAATATGAGTCCCAGCAACTGAACAGGATGACTCTTTCATACCCTGGCACATTTATTTCTTTAGCTGCATGTATTCTGAGGAGATTTTGGAGATATTTTTTGCAAGTTGAAGGGTAGAACTGTGACTCACATGGTGTGATTTCCTTTAATTATTTTAGGTATGATATCCTGGGACTGGATGAGAAAATGTTACCTCACTATTTATCTATTGCTAGCTTGCTCTTGGAATTTTTTATGCTTTTTAAAGTAGCTTCAGGAACTCTCCTTTCTAAATCTGGAATAACATTTGCTTTTCAGATGATCAATGTTCTTTATTTAGGAAGTTGGTGATATATTATAACAGATATTTGCAAATTTTTAATGAAAAAACTGAAGTTGCTTAGTGCTGGCTTGTTTATCCCCATTTTTGTTTTTTTACTGCTAGGTTTTGTAAGAGATTTCCACACAGTGTCTTCCAGCTGAAATTTAAAGCAAAGTATTTTTAGGCTGTCTCCTTTATGCTTCCTACTGAATTTCACTGAATTACCTTGGAGCTACCTACTGGAAGTGGTGGGATTTTTATTCTCTATTTTTGTAGGCAGGGTATTCAAAGGATTAGATTTTTTAAACATGATTTCTTACCTCTTCAGAGCTTTTGTATAAAACTAGACTGCCTTGTGAAATTTTTGTGAGGGCCTGTCTATTCATCCATCCATCTTTATGAAATATTGTGATTGAAGTGTATTTATGATAGCCTCTCCCATATAAAGAGATTGCATCAATTTTAGCATTTTATATTTTAAGCTAAAAACGTTTTCTTGTTATACATATAAAACTACAGCAAAATCTCTGAGGTTATCAATTAAAATAGACAAACAACCACTCTGCCATTCAGATCATTTGTTCAGATCTGATCTGGAGGGAATTTAGCCCAGACCTCATGTCTGACTCCTCACAGCTGCATTTCCTAAGGAAGTCAAACTTTTTATTGGTTACCAAGCACAGATCAACTTCTGCCACTCCAGGTTAATTCCCATGCTGATGTCCTCTCTGGATAAGTTTTTTTTTTTTGCTGCACTAGCAAGCTGAATCTGTGTATTATCATCAGCTGAATAAATGAGGCATAGAAGGGAATGCTGAATATCTTCAAATCAAACTAATGCATAAAATCACAAGTGAAACACGGTATCTTAAAATTTGTCATTTTCTTTGTAGTAAACATGGTTTAACTTTATCTCTCGATTTCTCATGCCAGTGTTTGAAATACTGCACTATTGCATCTGAAATTGCTATACATTGCTTTTGTAATCTTCATATATTATCAATGGCTCATGAAATTCAGTAAGAGAAAACAGGAAAAGCAATCAGGCACTGGATGGCTATAGATGTATCCATGAAGAAAAGATTACTAGCCACATCTGTAAAATCAAATTATTTTTTTCCTTCTCCCTGACAGTTCCAGCAACCTTTCCACCAAATTTAAAGGGATATGGACAGGGTCCTTCAGTGTCTACTCATTTATCTCTGCTATGAATGGCTTAAAACCAGAATATGTAGCATAGATAATCCCGAGAAATAATCTTCAGGAAAAAGAAAAAGAAAGCCTCAACAGGAGGACTTTTCCCCACTGTTATATTTCACAAATATTATGAAATAAAAACCCTGCTAGTGGCAGCAAACATAGAGATTTGGGCACAGCTTTGTATACCTTACTAAATATTTTCAAATATTTTTTCTTTCATTACATGAATGTCTCTGCTCTCCTGCAGCTCATGGAAATGGAGGCATTGGTGGGGAGGGGAGAATACAATCATCCTCTATTTATTATTAACTTAGAATTTCTTCTTGAATCAAACCCCTGTTTGATTCAAATATTCTATTCCTCTGTCTCAAGTCAGGCGCTTAAAACTGTGACTAATTTACAAATAATTTAGGTTGATTTGACTAATTCACAGGCAGAAGTAAAGACTGTTAGAGTAACACTTCTAGTTGAAAGGGTAGGAGATGGTTTACATTCTATTTCACATAGAAATAATGCTTAATGGCCTGTGCAGGATGTGTTATGCTGAATCTTTATTTCAATATAATGTGAGGACTGGAGAGGAAAGCCATGCAAGCCCTGTTGAGGGGTTCATGTGGGAATTACTGCTGGTGGCAATTAGCCAGGGACAGCACATGTTGAGTGCAGTGACAGAGAGGGAGATGTAAGGGGAGGGAGAAATGAGGTGCTGTTGAATTTGCAGGCAACCCTGACATGGGAAGAGATGAGAATCTTGATTCCATGTTTCAGAAGGTTGGTTTATTATTTTATGATATATATTATATTAAAAGAAAATGATATATTAAAACTATACTAAAAGAATAGAAGAAAGGGTTACATCATAAGGCTAGCAAGCAAAAGGAAAAGAATGATAATAAAATCTTTTGACTGACCAGAGAGTCTGAGCCAGCTGGGCTGTGATTGGCCATTAATTAAAAACAACCACATGAGACCAATCACAGATGCACCTGTTGCATTCCACAGCAGCAGATAATCAATGTTTACATTGCATTTCTGAGGCCTCTCAGCTTCTCAGGAGAAAAATCCTAGCAAAAGGATTTTTCACAAAATATGTCTGTGACAAGGTACTTGTTTTCTTTTGGTGTGGAAAGCTGTGTATGAACCCTGGGTGGTTAAATACAGAGTGCAATGATCTTTTCTATTGCATTGGGAGAGACAGCTCATTTCCTCTTGTGTCCTAGAAGTAGCACGTGCTATAAAATGCAATGTTAATCATAGTGAAGAAAAGAAAACAAAAATCTCAGGGCATCCATTCCTCAAATTTCTGGGCAGACATCTTTGTACTGAGGGTGAAGGAGGCTGGGAAAGCCTGGATTTCACTGGGGCAATGTGAATGAAATGCTGACAGCTCTCCTGTGCTGGAGAGCTCCAGCTCAGAGGTTTGCACTCATCCCATGCAGTGGGATGTTTTGGAGAGAGCAAAGGTTGGTCAGATCCCACACTAGAGAGGAAAATTCCCCCATCCTGGCCAGACAGCTCAGCTCTGAAGGTGCTGCTGTCCTGTTCTGCCCAAATGGAACTTGCCCTGGTGATCAGACAGACACCTTTGGATGACATCCACGTAAAGCTTGTGTAGAATTCACCTCCGAGAACATCAATTGCACATGGATGGGTTACCCAGCCATAAGTAACTTTTAAACTCTAGTTACACTTGAAAATAAAGCAGCAATTATTGAAGATATTTTCAATTGTTTCTACCCCTCAAAACCCAACCATCAAACCAAACCAAACCACACAACTCAGACTTTATTTTTTCTTTCACTCTGTCTCCTAAGTTACATGTCAGGTTCTGTCTATAGCCGGTGCTCTGCAATACACTTAATTTTTGTATTTATTTCAGATGCTGTTCTGTATGCTCTCTGACTCATTACTTAGCTAAGAATAACATAATGCTCTAGGGGAAAATATTTAGCTGCTGATTTGCACCAAATTTTGTCTCTGATACTATTTGTTTTTTCGTTTGTGGTTTATTTTATTTAACAACAACAAAAAAAGGGCAAAATCGTCCATTTCTGGCTCATTAGTTTAGTACCTACTTAGGGTAACCACTACAGGTTCTGTAAATGTATTCAAAACACATAGGAAATATGTGAAATTCCATGTACATACACTCATGAGTAACTCCTCAATACTCACTTGGACTTTGTCACAATTTTCAAGACCATTTTGTATGAGTGAGGCTTTCCTTTTGTAAAAGAAGAGTTGTTAAATATTAAGATTGTTTTTTTTAGTCTGTTTTGATTTTAGGCTTCTCTCTACAAAGGTTTTACAGCCTCAGAAAGGAGGATATCACCCTTTAAAGAATATTTCAAACCTATGCAATCAGTAAGTTTCTTTCCTCTCTCTAAGAGGTTTCTTTCCAAGTACTGTGGCCCTTTATTTACCTCATGGCAATATATTGAAGAACACTGAAAGTGCAGATTCCTCAAATTTGTGCTGTTAAAAAGTGCTCAGAAAGGTGCTGTTGTGAAACAGAAGCATATAATGAGAAATTGTTTGTTGCAAATTATTTAGCCAAATATTTCTTAATTCTCAAAAATATTTTGTATTATCAGGGCAGAAACAATGTGTTAATGTAAAAATATTGTTCAAAATATATATTTTTTTATTGTGCTCTGACAATAAAAATGCATAATAAGCATACCTGGTCCTTGACTTGTTCATGGGCCATTAGCTCATGAGAAAGAATGGCAATAATTTAAGTAATTCAGAAATAGTAAGGGTTTCTGGTAATATAATATAATTAATATATTATAATATAATATAGTAGGATTAATATAATATAGTAGGATTAATATAATATAGTATAATTAATATAATCTTTTGTGAGGAAGGTAGGTTGATTCTTTCCCATTCCAAGTGAACTTAAGTCTGTAAATCCTGTACTTCAAAACCTTGCAGAAAACTGAGATGAAGTAGCTTCTCCCTATTTTGGATGAGCTAAAGAAGAAAGGGGTAAATAAAGGAGAAAAAGAGCTAAAGAAGGAATAAATAATAATATAAAGAAAATAAATTAAAAAAAACCCATAAATATTTATTTAATAAATAAATCAGAAAATTAATAAATACAACCAGAGGAAGACACTGTTGTCCAGCCACTTTAGTCTCTCTCTGGGAGTGAGGAAGGACACATGAATTTCTCCATTGTTCTGACATCTTTTCTAAGCACAGCAGGTGATGTGTCCTACAGGCATAAAGCATGAGAACAAATAAACCCAAAGCTGCTCAGGTTCACAGAGGAATAAAACCAGGCTCATTGGATTTTTTAATTAGAAGATATTTTCCAAGGTTATTAAACCAAAAGAACAACAAAAGGAATTAAGTGCTCAGCTGATTTCTAGCACCTCAAATAATGATCTTACTTTATACCTTGGTCCCAGTGAGTCTTGCACAGCACACACTCTACCAATAGATGGAGGAGATGGTGGGGGGGATAGAATGTAAGAAAATAAAGATTTGAATAAAGGAAATAAGTAGGATCAGTGCTATAAGAGAGTGGGTTAGCTGGGTGAGGAGGGAGCTGGAGTTTGTTGGCTGTGCTGTGAAGAAGGAGGAGTCAGTGCTGTGAGGAGCTGCCCATGAGAAATCACCAAGAAGGTATGGGAGCTTTGCCATAAGATGACAATAAGAGATACTTTAAAAATTACTTTTTAATGTTCAGAAAGTTACTGCCATGCTGCATCAGGAAAAGCTGCCATCTTATATTTTGGCTTTTTCATTCCTTGCTCTAAGCCTCCCTCCAAGCTGCTTTCAGGTGGGTTTTGTATCCCTTGAAATTGCAGAGTCTCAAAAAATAAAGTGAAATGAAACTCCTGTTGTCCAGGAAACACAGCACAGTTAACATCTTAACTGCTCTGCAGTAGAGAGAAACAACAGAGAAAGGCATTGGCACAAAGAAATTAATGGAGATATATTTTCAATCACACACAAAAAATTCACCCAGAGAAATTAGCTTATTGTCAGCTAGAATCCAAATGAGTTTTAAATTGATCACTTATTTATGGAAATTTCTAATTACTTTTTTCATAACTTATTAAATTTATCAGAAACAATTTCTTTTTCCAGACTGAATCCGTACACAATAATTATTGCTATGGTTCTTATATACCTCCTTCTGACAAAAGATTATTTTTCCAGTTAGGATGGCAGAGCCAACTAGAATAATTTAGTGTATCATATTGTGCAGTAACTACACTGCTCCAAAATGGAGAGGCTGAGGTGCTCTTGCCAGTTCATACTCATTTTGCCAAAGAAAGGCTTTTTACTTTTAATGTGCTAGAATCACAGTATAATTTATGTTGGAAAAGACCTTTAAGATCTTGAGTCCAACCATTAATCCAGCACTGCCAAGTCCATCACTGACCTGTGTCCCCAAGTTCACATTTTTGTGCACATTTTTTAAACCTGCACATTTTTTAAACACCCCCAGGGATGGTGACTCCACCACTTCCCAGTGCTTGACAATCACTTCGAGGAAGACATTTTTCCTAATATTCAGTTCAAGCTGGTTGTTTCCCTGGCCTTTGCAGACACTGGAATTTCTTGAAACTGACTTGTCCAAGATTGAAGCTACTTAAAATAAATTAAAATCAGTTTATTGCTGACCTCAAGGGTTATAAAGCAGTGAGTTCTTGGTTCCAGATAGGGAGAAAAAACAAAGTAAAGGAGGAAGAGGAGAAAAAAAATCCCCCAAACATGCGAGCACTTCCTTCAGTGACACACAATTGATATTTGATTGAACTGGAGCCTGTTTTCTGGGGCATGGCTGAGCTGTCTTTGTGAGCAGACACTGAATGGTTTCTGCATAGCCCCACAACCCCTTGGGCAGCAGCTGGAGCATCCAGGTGTAGTTGAAGTTAATTCCATGTTGGCTGCAGCGTCCTGGTTGTCTGTTAAGGCAGTGGGGTAATGACTTTGTAAACCAATGTCACCATGATATTTTATGAAAAATCCCTTTGCCAGGATTTTTCTCCTGAGAAGCTAAAAAGCCTCAGAAAAGAAATGTAAACAATAATTACCTGATTGCTTGGAATGTGGTCTGGAGGTTGTTTACCAACAGGTGCATCTTTGATTGGTTCTATGTGAATTGTTTTAAATTAATGACCAATCCCAGTTCAGCTGTGTCAGCTCTCTGGTCTGTCACAGGTTTTTATTATTCATTCTTGTCCAGCCTTCTGATGTCTCCTTTCTCTCTCTTTAGTATAGTTTTAGTATGTAATTTCTTAAAATAATATAATTTAATACATAGTATAATAATAAATCAGCCTTCTGAAACCTTGGAGTCAAATTGTCATCTCTCACCTCATCCTAGAAACCCTCACAACACTGCAACAAACCAACATCTGTCTCACCTGAGTTTCTGACTTCTCTCTAAATTTCACATTTTGGCATTGCCTCCAGTTGTGCTGTCACCAGTGCACCATGTGAAAATGTGCAGTGGATATTTGATTTCACAGCAATGATTGCCCTGCTCTTTGTCTCATGTTGTCAGTGGCTGTGTTTGGGTGACTCTGCAGCACCCTGCTCTCGGGTTTCTGTGGCTGAGATGACCCCTGAGGTGTCAGAAAGTCTTTTTTGTTTTTCCAGCCCTACAACCAAAGAAGTCGAGATTCCTCAGCTCTGGTTTTCAAGGTTGTCTATTTTCTCTTATCTGTTACACTCTTTCTCTGAGCTGCTGAGGTCTGTCCAGCAGGTTGGTTTGTGGCACAGTCCCTGCCCTTGGGGTGGTGTTGGCTTTTTATACTACAAACTACGTGTACTGTATTTACAATAATTTTCCAATACCTATCACCTATGTTAGACAGTCTGTCTCTACTCTAAACCAATCCAAAAGTGCCACCATCACAGCAGAAGATAGAGGACAAGGAGAAGAGCAGGACATGCCCAGATTCCTCCATCTTGCCTCTTGAACCCCCATTCTAAAAACCCCAAAATTCTACTTTTTCACCCTGTGACAAATTAACTATCATTCTACTCAAACTCTTGTGGCTTGTAACTCCTCACACAAAGTTGGTAATCGTTTCCATGGGCTAAAATCAAAGGAACAGGTGGTTTTGACTCCGTGCCAAGGTTTTTGAGCTCTTTGCCAGGGTCTCCAACCACCCAGGGCAGCCAGAGGAATGTCCTGGGTCCCTGCTCCTCCAAAGGCTTCAGCTGCAGCTCACAGAACTGGCAGCCCTTACCTCCCCTTGTTTCCCAAAGCTCTGCTTTTCCACTCAAAGGACATCCAGACATGTGTTGTGTAGACACCAACATAATTATTTCACCATCAGAGAACATATGTTTGTGGAACATATAGCATTGCCTCGTGTTGCTCATTGTTCAACACATGCCAGAGATGTTTAATTTTTTTTTTGCCCTAGCTTATGTCAGATATTTAAAAAGATGTATTTTTTTTTAATATCTCCACATGCTCAATGTTTCCTTTCCTGAAGTTAACAGTAAATTAATTGATTAACCAGCAGAAGTTGTTTTCTGTGCTTTTTTTTTGGATGAACAGTGCAATTATGGCATCCTGACATATTTAATAAAAACCACTAACAACACCCTCAGTGGGTAAATAGGCTGCAGAGATGTGAAATTGCACGTGATAGTTGCCAAGGAATTTATGACAGAATATAAAGTAGATTTCTTAATATATTTTGTAACATTTTTAGGCCTGTGTTTTTTGGTTGGTGTTTTTTTAGCTAGTGGTGTACTTTATCATGAGAAGGACCTTTTTCTTCTCCCAAAACCTTATTTAAAAGAAGTTTTCCTAAACATATAACATAAAGCCTACTCCTTTTCTGAATTATAATGAAGAATCTTATTAATGATGTTTACATTGAAATATTTGCAAATAATATTTTACATTAGTTGGCATGACAATGTGCTTCCTGGCACTGCACACAGATGCTTTCTGCACTGATAATCAGTTCTGCTGAGGCACTTCAAAGAAAATACATCAGCAAAGAAAGCACCAGCTTTATCAGTGCCTGAAATTGCATGCACTGTGCTAAGCAAACATTGTAAATTATAAACTAATTTTATCTTCAGGAAAAGGAAGCTTTTATTCAAAACTGGAAAAAGTTAATAATAGCTAAAAACACTGTGAATTCATCAATGCCAGAGTCATGTGCACTGAAGGAAACACTTGCTGTTACATTCAAGTGAACAGGCATTTTCATTGGAAAAAAGGATTAGCATTTGCTAATGCCATTTTCCAGGGAATGTTATTAAATGCCACCTCATTCAAAACCAGAGCTGGGTAAAGGAATTAAAGCCCAAGCTGCAGGAGTGTGCAGTTCTGGTGTGTACAACACTCCCATGGGGTAATCAGCATCTCCTGATGCTTCATAAAATATAATCACCAGCCTTGATGTGGAAGAAAATTCATTTTATCTATAGATACACACATAGTATTTGGATATTGAAAGAGTTATGCTGGGCAGGTAGTGTGCTCAGCAGTTTTAGTGTTTTGAGGTCTGAAAGTGAGGAGTTGTGATGAAATTATCTTTAAGGTTATTTAAACAAAGTAAAAGATTGTGTTCCACTCTTTTGGAGAGCTTTGCAACAGGCACACAATACAATACATCTATAGAAACTGTTTGTGAAAATTGTTTTTTTCTTCTAATTATTTCTTCTTAGGTGTTCCTTGAAATAAAGGAGAATTGCATGTGTTGTAACTATTTTTTTAATCTCTGTTATTCCCAATTTCCTGCAGTTTTATTTGAGACTTAATGAAACTGTTCTTTCTTTGGCTATGTGTGATATTCTAGTTATCTTACACTAAGATGTGTAAAGTTTTCTGTAAATATAGATGGGTAAAAGGAGTATTGATGCTGAGGGAAAGGAAATGAAATAATCATGCATCTTTATTAAGATGCCGTAGCAATTTACTAACTTTACCTAAAGTATAAACCTTTGCTGGAGTGCTCAAGAGGCATCAAACTCTGAAAATATATTGTTCTTGTTTTAAGGCTAATGGGCAGTGCTCTGCAATAATGCAGCCCTCCATTCAAATAATATTTTATATTTTGTATTTTTTTTTTATTTTATATTTTATCTTATGTTTTATTTTACATTTTAGTTTAATTTTTTTATTTTATTAATTCTGAAGAATATTGTGGAATCCAAACTGCAAAGCATAAGTAAAACTAACTGAAAAACAAACTGACTTTGTAAAAGGGGAAATAGAGTTAAAAATAGATTTTTAGTGCTCTAGGAGGCATTGTTCGATTTGGGAGGCCCATTAGAGTTTGGGAAAGCCACAAATGATGT
Source organism: Setophaga petechia (assembly GCA_024362935.1). Classification (NCBI taxonomy): domain Eukaryota; kingdom Metazoa; phylum Chordata; class Aves; order Passeriformes; family Parulidae; genus Setophaga; species Setophaga petechia. Next base: position 51,975,219 of record JANCRA010000003.1, on the reverse strand, counting down.
GTTTATGGCAATGCATAACTTGCACTGTTTGCAAATGAGTGGTCATTTGCTGGGGTAACCCTGCCAGGCACAGGGAAATTGGAAGCTGGAAATAATGAGGATCATGATGAATCATTCTGAGCAGGCAGCTCACAGTGTAATCCAGGAGAAAACTCAGATTTTAAAGCTCTGTTCACCACAGGGAGACTTTAATTGGCTTTGCTTGACAGATATAAAAATGTATTGGATGTTTCTGTATTTATTTTTAAATCATTTCAGAACTAGTTCCATACACTTTTTTTTTATTCCCTTCAATTTAACAGAACTAAAATAACCTGAAGAGTGTGGAAATAGTAACAGGAATTCAACCTGGAATAATAAAAGCTGTATTTTTAAAGCTTTTTATGCCAACCATGGCCACGGCGAGATCAGTCACTGTGCTTCTGTGCCATGGTCATTTGCCAGGCAGCTCTGGGGTGTTTGTGTGGTGTTTTTTTGTTTGTTTTGATTGAATTGAGCAGTTAATCCAGTTTGGGACATGGAAAGGTGGAAATAAAGCCCTGACTAGCTGTGCATATATTACTGTCCTGAAGCTGTTGTTGTACCTTCAGTGGGACACACAAAATGTGGTTTTATAGCCACACACAGCATTTATTTACTACAAAGTTGACAGATTATGATTGTGTAGCCTCTGTTGCAGTCCTTTAAATGCTGTATGAGAATTCAGCAGGTAGGCACAGGTAAATCTGGATGTGCAGGCAAATACCATAAACACATCAAAGAGAAAATCAGGTTTGCAGTTCAATGGCCAATGTAAACCAAAAAAAAAATTATGCTAAGGGCTGGTGCTCTGCTTTAATACTGTTTCTGGGGCAAAAATAAAGAGAAGTGGGGCACAAGGCAGTCTTGAGAAAGCATCTTCATGTTGACTTGCAAATAAAGAATTGCCTGAATAACTGAAAGACAAACATTTGTAAAGGACAGATTTACAGATTTCAAGGCAATTCTAATCCTTACCACAACAAAGGCTTATTTGGCACATTCATAAGGTATTACCAAGGTGGTTGCTATCTTTTGTTTTAGCAATTTTTAGAAACTTCGTACTCTGGAGTTAAATTGTCTCCCTGGAAGACAAAGTGAATCTTTTCTTCTGAAAGCATTGACAGTGTAATGCATTAAATTAATGACAGAAAGAAGAGAACTGAAACAGGAAAAGGGATACCCACCCAAGGTCATATTGATTTGTTTTTATTTACACATTCTATAAATGTCAGGCTTAGCTTAAAGAAAGGTTGGAAATAGGTCTGCATGGTGAACACAAAAATCAGGAAGCTGAAGTGTAAATTTATGCCTGTCTAGACTCTGTGTTTGTGTGACTGCAGCCCTGCCACTATTGCTTTGCTCTGAACTTAAAAAAGAAAAAAAATCTGACAGTTCCTTATAAGATTGCAGTGCAACAGGGCACCCATTTGCTATAGATAGAGATTTCCTATAATATAGATTGGATCTTCAATTATAGACATAGATTTGCTATACATATAGATTTCCTATACTCTGCCTCTGAATAAATAGACATCTTGATTTTTATTTATTTTTTTATCTTGTCTGACTGCTTTTCCTTTAACTGATAATTTAAGGTGTTGTCTGCATTTTTATGCAATTCCCAATACCATTGTGTACGCTTAAGATCCATTTTCATTTCAATCCCAGGAAGCCTCAGTTTTTTTTCCCTGTAAAAATTTGTCTGAAGCCACAGCAGTTTTTTATGCTTCAAAAGCTGTAATTACCAATTCAGCTCTCCACTATTTCAGCAAGAGAAATGTCAGAGTTTTGCTTTTCACTGGTGCCAGCTGCTTACCTAAGTTCAGTCAGCCTTCTGTTGGATAAAAGTTAAATAGACATGTCGGTAATGAGTCACACAGTGTGTTCATCACCTTGAACAGGGCCAGTGAGATTGTCACTGAGATTTTGATTTGACAGAGGACTCCTGTAAAACACAGAATCCTTGCTGGAAACAGCACATAGTGCAGAGTTGTTTCATTTGCATTAAGATATCAGTAACCGAGGCTGTTCTGGTCCTATGATCAACACTACTGAAGGAAAAAGCAAAAAAGGAAAAACTGTCGTCCACTTTTCTTTATAAATTAATGATTTTCACCTCCTTAATTTATCCTTTGCACATACTTACAAGCATGACTATATGAACTAAATGATCCTTAAACTTCAGAAGGGTAAAACCTAGTGAGAATGTTTGTTGTCTTAAGGAATAACTGGACAGATATCCATCTACAAGACAAGCGAAACCCTGCATGCAGCCTAGTGAATTAGGACGATGTTTATTCCCACAGCCTGTGACTGTGCAAGATTTTAACACTTTAGAACAAACAAAACCCATCTTATTACAAAACAGCTGTAATAGAACTAAATTTTTATACCTTTGAATGAATAGTTGTTGGAAAGGCTTTTACCCAGAGACTGTGCTGTGTCTCAATTCCCTTCTCCTTCCACAGAATAATTCCTTGTGCATTAAAAAAACCCCAAAGCAAACAGAGAGAGAAAATAAGCTGATAAATATACTTCTGATCCTCATGTACTGTCACAGCAAACATGACTGTTCTGTTTTTATCACTGCCATGGAGGGCAGTGATAGATGTAGGGCATGAAGTGAAGATGTCAGATATTCAGAGTCACCTTTAGGCAGGGCAGTGTCCTGTAATGGTGTGCACAGGGCCAAGGAGGGAATTCAATCCACTTGTGTCAGTGTCTTGTCAAAGGGATGATCCCTTCTCCCAAGGGCTGGGGATTTCTGTGCCCAATCTCCCACAGAATTCTGTGTATGGGAAAGCAAAAATAATGAACTCATTCCTTGTACCTGTTTCCCAAAGGTCACCTGAGCATTCCTCTCTGAGAGCTCCCTTGCTATTGCACAAATGTAGAAAATGGATGATTTCCCTGGTGCTTTTCTCATGAACTGTTTCCCCTTTGTGCTGTTGATGGATGTTTAGTATCAGGCCCTTCTAGAGAGCATAAATCCAACGCTATACATGATAAATGTTCACCACTTCATTGATGAGCTGGTACCACATGTTCAGGTCCACTGCCACAAGGGCCAGGGCACAGCAGCCAATTTACTCAAAATATAGCCAAAATAGCAGCCAATTTCCACTGTAAATTAAATCAATCTCCCCCTTCAAGTAATGAATGCCTTTGCAAATTAACCAAAATTTGAACTCCACTAGAAACGGGAGATATGGGGGCAGAGACATTCAAAGATTTGAAATACAGCCTCCCTTATGTTTTATCACCCAAAATAAGCAGCTCTTACATTATTGAAACAAATTGCTTATGTAGCAGCTGTTTTGAACCTCACAGTTTGTGATTTAGCAAGCTCAGTCTAAAAAAAATAACTCTGTAGGTATGCTGAGGTCCTTTGCTGACTGAATTCTTGTTAAACAAGATCAGGAAAATTCTACCCTCCTTGTGAAATGTGTGGATTTTTGGAAAGCAGCTCTTTGAAGCATGCAAAGTGTTCTAACTTTCATTTGATTTGTGAGCTATGACGTGGGTAAGATGGGGCATTTTCTCTTCTGCCATGTAAAATACTCTCTAATAACTGCTTTGCTGGTGGTTCTTTGTGCTTTATCAAGTGATTGATCTTCTTTATTATGTAAGAAATAATAGAAGTATTTTCTTCTGATACCTCTTCCAGGAAGACCAGCTCATCTGAGCAGTGTGGCCTGCACAAGAAAAAAAAAAATTCCCATATTAAAAAAGCTATATCATCTTAATATTTTATTTTAATTAGGAAAAATCCATTCAAGCCTAATATTCCTCATGTATTTAATAGTCTTGCCAGTCCTGGATGGCATTATCTTTCTCTGGCTTCCCATCAAATTCCAGAATATTAAGGTGTAACTGTGTTGGAATTAATGTAGGTTAGTTTGTGACTTGCATCACAAAAGATTCTCTCCACAGCATTGCAAATAAATTATGTCACCCCTCTCAGTGCACGTTCTACTTTTACATCTTTCATACCACTATTTGCTAAAAATGGCATCCCAAGCTCTTACTTATTTACAAGACCATCTGGATGGTCGATGTGTAAAAGAACTTTGAAATTTGTAAGCATGAATTAATTAAAGAACAAGTTCTGCTTTATTGAGTGCCTGTTTCTTGCTTTTCCTTATATCATACTTTACAGGAACTGTAGATAATACAGTAAATTTCACAGGTAAATCTGGTTAAAAAAAAAAAAAAAAGAAAAAACCCACTTTGAATTATGTTAAGTAGGGAATGAAACCTAGATGTTTGTGAGAGACATTTTGTCATGAGAGACAAAATATTTCAAAATGCTGGTCCCTTGTGGGCTTCCATGGCTCATCCCATGCTGTTGCTGTCTCATGTCCACCTTAGAGATAATTTTGTGCTTTATAGATGCAAAATTCCTTTAATTGAATGGGAATGCTAAAAATGTTGACAGGCTGGAAGAAGCAGAGGGAGGAGGAAACAGGAAATAAATAAGGGATGCATTTACGCTGGCTGATTTGAGTAGGAGGGACTGATAACTTTAAGGTATTGAATGCTCTGGAGAGAAAACTTCAGTTGTGCTTGGATAAGGAGAGTGGAAGTAGAATAGAAATAATAAATCTGCAGAAGAAAATGAGATTAGAGCAAAGAAAAAAGAGAAGTGCATTAAGGACGTCTTGGCTGCAAAGACAGAGAAATTATTTTGCTGGGGTGAAAAAATGAACATATTAAAGAAAATTTATTTGAGAGGTGGAATGGCATTAGGAATCCTCTACCCTTCTTTCCAGTCTAGACAGGAAATACCTGTGACAACCTCCAGCCAGAATACAGCACTCTTGGCAGGGTTATTTCATGAGGAAGTTGACAACCTAGTGCTTTTATTGCATGAGATAAAATACATCTTTAATGTATCTGGTGGAATGCTGTCTGGAGCAGCCTTATTGATGATCTACATGCATAGATATGACATGATGCAATTAAACCTCTGTTATTCATAGTCTTTAAAAGAGAAGATTATGCACAGGCTTCTCCTTTCCTGTTGTTTGTTCATGTCAAATTAGCTCTCCTGTCCATATGCAGTATGACACTGCCTGTAATTAAATAAGCATGCACTGTATTCCCACCAAACTGCTGTCTGCTGGGGTGCTTTGCAGCTAAATCAGGGCTGGGAACATGCCTTGGATTTCAGTCAGGAGTAGGGAAGAAAGCTGTCATCTGTGGGACAGCAACACAATTGAAGAAGTTGGAAGTAGAGTAATTGAGGCAAGGGTTTAAAAGATTAAATGTGGCCTAGTGGTAAAACGTGGTGGGGCTGGATTTTGTCCAGTGATGGCTAAGACCAGCTCATGACAGGATGCCAAGCCTGGCCTTTTATGCTAAATGTAGATACTGAGACTTTCAGAGCCAGGCTACACAACAATTTGGATTCAAAACAAAGAATTCTAAATTCATTCAAATTTCTTCTTTATTGCCTTGATCACTATGCAGTACCAAACCCACAGTTTTCACAGTTAGCCACTCTGTGGCCTTCCTTTCCTGCATATTTACTTTGTGGCTCTTCAGATCCATTCTGGACTTTCAGTTATAGTTGCAATTAAAAGTGTACTGAGGCAATTATAGTTGTAGTCACAAATAAAAGAACAGGTATACAACAAACTTGTTTGTCTTGATAAAATTAGGTCTTATTGCAATGTGGTTAGGTGTTTCAAATTCATAGTTTATATTTTAATCTTTCTTACTGCATCTTAGTGCATCCATTTTTCAAATACAGAAAAAAAATTGAAATGTACAACACCCTGAAGCAAGGATCTAAGTCCAAAACCCTCAAAGAAACCAATTATTCTTTTTTGAGTGCTATGTTTGGGTGTGTAAGGTCAAAAACGTGCAAGGTCACAAACGAAACTAAACCCCCAAAATACCAGGTGCAGAATCATGATCCATTCCAGGGGGTGACAGGATAATTGAGGTTGGAAGGGTCCTCTGCTCTATTGGTAAAATGCTGAACTGTTTCTTGATGGCCATTCTGAACCTCTTCCATTTTGAGTCTTGCCTGGGATCTGTTGCCACCCCACCCCACTGCTGTGAAGAGGCTCACATCGTCACTGGGGCTCCTTTCTCTGTTATTGTCTCTTGAGATTCATTTCAAAGGTAGAAGAATTACTCCAATTTACAGGCACAGAACTATGTAAAGCAAATTTTTGCCAGGGCTTTGCCACTCAAAGAGCTGTGGGGAGAACCTGGAGCAACATCTTGCAGTCTTTTTAATTGTACTCATTGTGGTCTCAATTACTTGCTTTGTGCCAGGAGGAATAACTGCATTTTACTTCAAGGGGATGAAAAAGCATCCTAGCACTTGAGTGGTGCATCCTAAATCTAAAATAAGAGCAGCAGATATTCTTTTCTGATGATCCTGTGACCTGCTCCTCATTCATTCCCGTGTGTGCTGCCCGAGTTCTTGAATTGTTAATTTTAGTTCTTAGACAGGAGCTTGCCTAGCTGCATTATGCAGAAGAAAAAGGGCCTTTTTTCTTCTTGCAGGTGAATGATCATGAGAACAGCAACAACCTGATTATCTTTTAAAAATAATTCTGCTAAGGTGTTTTTTTAGCCCACCATGTTATTGACAAAATTTCTGAAATAGCCAAAGTTGATGAAATGTGGCAATTGTTAGAATGCTGCAGTAATAGCTATTTCTCCTAAAAAAAAAAAAAAATTAGTGAGAATGTCAGTTAATTGTATACATCCAATGGTTTTTAAATCTTTCCCTGTGAGTATTCCCAATGGCAAGTGTGTTCAGTAACACAATGAACTTGCTTGTCCATGTGAGCAGGGGGAGACTCCTTGTTCATCAGCCTAGGCTTGATCTTTTCAGTCAGATCAATTTGCTCCAAAGATTTTCAATAGTGCAGAAGGGCTTATGCAGAATTAACTTTGTCTGCAGAAATTTTTCTTATTGTGTTTTGTGTTTTGTTGGTTGGTTGGTTGGTCGTTGCTTACAAATATATATCTGAGTAAAGGAAAATTTTCCTTTTGTTCTTCTCCTTGTTTTCCCTCCCTACTGTTCCCTGTGGTTGCTTTCTGAGGACAGAGGCTCTCCTGAGGTGAGGAAGAGAAGAGCCCTTTCATTTAAAGATGTATTGCATCTGCACTCGACATCTTAAATAAGTTGACAAATGAAAAAAATAGCAACTGGAATGATAAGAACCATTTACTGACTTGAAGACTTTATAATGCAAATTGTCAATAAAAAAGTAAGGGGAAGAAAGTGTTCCACTGCCAGCAATTAATAGATTGAGGCCCAGGGGAAATTAATGTCTTTATACAGGGTAGAGTTTGGGTTTAGTTTTGGGAGTTCTGTCTTTACTTGGGTTTCAATTTGCCTGAGTGTCATAAGCTTGTTGTTTCTCTGCTGGTTTTAAGTTGTCTCTCACTCCCATGAACATCATCAGCCACTTCAACAGCAAAGCTGAGTTTATGCTGTCCTTGGCAATTGGTTTGTCCACCATTTACCATTTTTATGTACCATTTATGGCCCCCTATTCCCCTGCATTCAGCTGTGCAGTGCTCCAGGGAAAATCCTTGTTCTCCTGGGAAATCCCTCTCTCTAAAGCAGGAGCAGGCACAGCAGGTGATGATATAGGAAAGGAAGCTCACTGTGGCAACTTTTTTCCTGGAAAAAAATACCTGAGGGATTTTATGGAAGTTTAGCAAAGGTTTATCTATGACTTCTGATTTTTACTGAGATTGAGCAGGGGAGGATTGGTTGTTCAAAATTGGATTTCTGCTCTGTCTAATGAGAATTTGGATGCAAATATTAAAGCAGCTCTAGGCTTGATTCTCACAAATACCAACAGCCCACACAGGCCTGCTCTGGGACAAACTTATTGGTTTTTTTTTGTTTTGTTTTCAGAATTTCAACTCATTTCTGATTCAGCATTATGATATTGTGATAGTTGACATATTTTTTTACTTTCTTTTGTCACTCATCCTAAAAACTGAGCTTCAGTTTAGAATGTATGTTAATACAATGGGTTGGAAAATCTTGTTTTATAAAAGTCTACTGAAACAAATAATTTAATGTTGCTTGGATTTTCTGAAGAGATGTTTATTTAAAACCAAAACCTGACGTGGAATCAAGTGAGCTGGTGCTAAAGAACAGCAGCACACATGATTTGTTTTTTCAATTTTTAAGTTTACAGATTGTGTTGCTACTGAATATAATAAAAGGCCAGATTAAAACAGAAATAAATCAAAAGTTAATACACTGATAAATAGGGAGGAATTGTACTCTTATTAATAAATCTTAATCTTAACCAATAAATACACCAATAAACTAATTAGGATATTAGTTTGTATCTATCAACTGGATGGATAAAATGTTTGTTGCACAAGGATAATTTCCAGAAAACATGTTAAAAACACCAAAATCAACTAAGCAGCATATAATTTTGAGAAACCTTGTATTTTATTGCCAGACTGTCAGCTATTCAGAAGAATTATTTCTATTTTCCTGCAGACAGCAGCAATATTCTATTATGATCAGACTTTTTTTCCTGTTTTTTTCTGAGATGATGCTTCCCAAAGATTCTGCTCTTTAATTTATTCTGCTCCAGCTGAAGCCACGTTTATGTGGCAGATGCATTGTTGGAGCTAGGCACATACTCCGCAGTTTTATGCTTGATTTTTACCACAGTGAAACAAAAATCACTTGTGCAGAGCACAGTCCCCAATTTTTACTTCCTTCTGGTCTGACTGAACTGATGGTAAGAAGTTTTCCCTTCTCTCTGCTGTTTATTGGTGAAGAACAAGATATAATTTGTTTTTTATAGGGTTTGTATTGTGAGCTAAATAGTGTGACACAAAGTATAAATTTATACTGGAAAACAGTTTTGGTTTTTTTATTGTATTTCTTTTTCTGATTTCCTTGTCACTATTCTTTACCCCTTCTCTCTTTGTCTCTGTATTCAGTAAAACAGATAGTAAGATGCTTGTTGAATGTATTATAAAATCAAAATTATTAGAGAACAATAGTCAGTGACATCTGCACCATGTAGATATGTTCAAACACTATGTTGAATAGATTTTTTTAATGAATTTTTTTAAAATTAAAATGCTAGGAAAATTTATTTTCTATTACGGTGAAACTAGAAGCATACTTGAGAAGGTGCTGAGTGAATAAGATGCTGGAATGTTGGAAGATTTCTTAGTGTTTTCTGGAAAAATAGCACCTAACATATCTCATTCCACTACTTTTGCAAAGTTCTTCCATAATTAATTCTTTCCATCTGCTTCTCTTATTGCACTGCAGGTTGTGGCAGGATTTACTGAATTCAAATACAGCAAAACCACTAACTCCTGATATTTTGATAAATGTGCAACTGCCCTTTCCTGTGACATCTCAGTTGGACTGCTGCTCTGTTAAATTTTGGGAGAAAGAGAAAATTCCTGCGTGGACTTGGCTTTCTAGACTGGACCACATTCAATCCCTTAAATTCAAGAGAACCCTTTACTCTTTTTTTTTGGTGCAGGGGAATTACATCGTGAGCATGCAGGCTCAGATTTTCATGTTCCCTCCAGGTAATGCCTCTTGGCTGGAAGTGCTGGCAAATCCAGGCTCTTCAGGAAGGTAGAGAGGGCTCTAAAGCTGATACACAGCAGCAGAAAGGACTCTAAAGCTGATACACAGCAGCAGAAAGGACTCTAAAGATGATACACAGCAGCCTCTTTCTTTCCAATCCTTCCTCGTTTGTGCTTGACAGGAATGAGTCTCACCCCTCCTAACTGGAGAGTTGCCTGTCAGACACAGGAGTTAGAGGTCAGCCCTTATCATTCTTGGCCATCAATTGAAAGTTTGCAAAGGGCTGCTGGCAGCATCTTTTTCTTTCTTCTTTATTGCTGAAAATGTCAGAAATGGATCACCACAAAGCCTCCTGGTATATGAAGGGAGGGACAGTGTCACCAAGTGCTGATTCTGCTGTTCTTAAGGTTTTGTTCAGATATGTTTGTCATCCCCGTTCAGACTTTACAGCTGAAAGAAGGTGGGAGGAGAAATTGCTGTAAATATCTGTAATTTACTACTGTAGTTTGTGAAAAAGGAATCTTAAAAAAAATTATTTTCTATATATTTAGACCTTCCCTCATACTTCAGTCATCTGCAAACCATGGTGCCATGTGGGATACTTAATTCCAGAATGGGGGTTCAAAATGCTGAATAAAATAAGATGATTCAGACACTTTAGTTTCAAGTATGCTTTTCTCACACATCAGCTTACAACAGCCATCCCTTCATCCACAACCACATTTCTTCCACCTGGATGTGAACAGTAGTTTTGCTTTGGGGCATTTTTCTGCCTGAAGATGTAATTCAGGAAAAGAATTTCTTTTGAGAACTGACAAAACCAGATTGTTATCCCAGTAAAGTCATGGTTTCCTTGAGATTTATGCATAATCCCAGACTGGTTTTGTCAAACATTTATGTTCTGTCACCACAGTCCTGAGCACCTTAAAACATGATGCATCTGAAGGACTTATCCTGTGGCTGCTGCTAGGATGTGTTAGTCTGGGAAATCCTGAGCAGAAGGCAGGGACACAGGAGGGCACCTGTTTTGTCATTCATTTTGGGTTTAAACAAGCCAGGAGCAGTTCTGTAGTGGTTCTTCATCTGCTTTTGTATATGAGGCACTTGTTTAGCCAAATGCTGTTTGAAAACTCAGTTTCTTTGGTTAAAGTTAATTTTTCAACTTTGTGCAAAACAAGCTACTGCTAAAGAACATCTCCCCACTTCTCTTTTGATAGTAAGTGCCCAAAGCCTGCCCCTGTTTTAGAAAAATCATTAAGCTTAATCTTGCAGCTTTATTTAAAAAAAAAATTGTCTTTAGAGTAAACTTTTCCAATGGGTTCAAGGGGAAAGAAATTAACAGTGTGTACAAAGAGTGGAGCTCTTGTTTGGAAAGGGTCCAAAGCCCTCTAACTCTCATGTTTCAGTTGAAAAAGTTGAATTCAGCATTTCCATGGATGTGATAGCCTTCATGTAAGACTTCCACATGGACAATATGAGTCCTGCTGAAAGTGTGGATGGTGATACTCTGTGGAAATCTTGAATCTGCTCCTGACCTCAGTCAGAACTGGAGATGCACAGGATGTTACAGGCCAGGCTCTGCAGGCACTGAAGTTGGGAATTCGGCCCATTTCACCCTGCTAAACACATCCCAATGAAGCTCCGACAAAGAGAGGGGGAGGAGGTGTGAATTGTGCTTCTGAAAAAAGGATTAGCTGAATTTTTCTTAGGAAACTCATCTATCTGCTTTGATAACGACGGAAATGAATCCTTAGGATGCCTTTTTTGTCCAGAATCACTGTTGTACAAAAATCTGTGAGAACAGAGATTGTGTGTGCAGGTAAAGATTCAGAGTATCCACTATTATCAGCTTTACAGGTCACCCAAGCTGTGAAGAATGTTTGACTGCATGCATGGAGATTTCTGGTCAAGAGGATAAGAAAAATAATGCTTGTTTATTTATTTATGTATTTATTTGTATCCTTTAAAATCGCTCTTGATACTGGAACTGAAAACTAGGAAATCAGACCTCACTGTCCTGGTGATTCTAGCTGTGGCCTTAGCAAATCCATGTTTGTAAAACACCCCCGTTTATTCTCTAATCTTGTGTGTCATGCCTTTTACAAATAAGAAAGAGACTGAACTCCTCTTTATGCTTTGAGAAAAAAAAAAGGGCTTCCTTGAGACTCCTAGAACATTTGGAACCTGAGGAGAGTGTTGTAATTGCTAATTACTGCTGTATGTTAGCAGTGCTAATAAACATGCTTCTCAAGCTTATTACTGCTATTCAGAAGAGCTCCAGGCCAGTAATAATATATCTAAGAATTTAAATAGACTGCTAAAATGTTTGTACAGCAAAGGTATTTTTGAAATGCAACAGCAACTCATCACCATTTCATATTATACACAACAGCACAGGAAATTTAATCAAAAGAGCAAAATGTCAACAGAGCAGCTGACAAGCTTTAAGGTATTCACGCCTTTCAAGCACAGAAAGTTCTCAACAGCAGTAGTCTCTTGTACAAAGATTTATTCCCTCTGAAGACTTTTTTCATGGCTCATAAAGAGTGATGGATGAAGTTAATTTTTAGTTTAATCTCTTTCTTCTCAGTTCAGTAATTTCTTTGATATTTCGCAAAAAATTAGTGAGGATATGGAACCACTCACCAGTCATTAGTGATTGTGTGTTACAGACTGTGCACAGGCCACAACAGGTTGCCTGACATTTTTTGGAGAGTGGGAAGAAAGTTTTCCTTTCAGTAACTTTTTTTTTTTTTTTTAAGCAGCATTTTATTATCTATTCTTCACAACATATAAAGATTTTTTTAAAGTATGGCAAAAAAGAGCATCGAACTGTGTGTCTAAACTTTTGTTTTTCTTGGGTTTTATGTTCTAAAAACTCTGTGTTGTGCCATCTTTGCTTGGCACATTGCTCTTTAACTATGTATCTATCCTTGGAATGGCAGAAAATGTTTTCTCTCCCAAGTCATGTTTTTCTTTAGCTCAGTGGACAATATTGCATAGGATCCAGGCCATGCTGATGTTCTGTTCAGATTTTCCATCTTGCATCTATGGCTGTATTATGTTGGCTTAAGAACTATAATCAACCATTTTGCTCTTTCCATACATTTCAAAAATATTTTTGACTTCAAAGCTTGCAATTAGTGGAGTTCATTGTATTTAGAACTTTCCAGCTCTTCTTTTTGAAGAAATAATCTATTTTAATTAGTTTTCTTATCAGAAGAGGGAAAAACAATGGAGAACAAGAGAAAACAGCTATATGTGTAGGAGATAATTTTTATTCTTTTGAAGCGCCACATTGAAAATTTGCCCCTCAAAAATCAACTTGAATAAAACAAAGCAGGAAATTACTTTTGGGCAGAGATAGTGGAATGTCAGAATCAGCTTTGGCTGTGGAACATGTGCACTGCTTCCTTCAGACCGTTGAGGAGGCTGTGGTGAAGTCACCCACAGACCTTGACAAGAAGATTTTTCTTATGCTGTAGGTATTGTCTTATGTTTGTAGATGGTGAAGGAGCCCATAGAAACAGTTCATTTGTTTTAGGCTTGTGTTGCACTTGAGGAAAGACACAGAAAAATTATAATTTTTAAGTCCAGGAAAAGCACTGAGCTACAGCGATGCAATTAAAATCCATAGGACATTATAAATAAGGTGCATTTGCAACAGCAGAAATATGCAGGACACTTAAAGTATTTTCTATGAGAAACAGCTACTGCAACACCTGTGAGTGCTGTAGCAACATTAATTTACTTTTTAATATATTAAATTCTTCTTTTCCCTAGGCTTAGTGCCGTTCTATTTATTTTCTCTAACTATGGCTAGAAGTATCAATAAAAATTATATCCAAAAAGAGTACTTTTACTTTTCTCCTTACCTTTTTTGGTTTTATTGTTGATGTTTTGGGGTTCTTTTCCTCTTCAACATGGTTCTTTGCAGTGAGGACCTGCCATTTGTCAGAAAATCACAGTCCAGGGCCCCATCAGTGCAGTGGATCCCCTGAACAAATGCCATTTATCTTTAGGAGTTTTAGCAGCTGCTTTTCCTGTTTCTTGCTCAGCTCAATCACTTCAAGATACACTCCTGACCACGCGCTGAAGGTAAAAGTTACTTAAAACTTTCTAATTATTCTTACTATGGAATTATTGAACTATTTTTCTAACTATTGAACTATTTAGTGAATCATTCCATCTACTGAATTCTAATTATTGAATTATTCAAACTATCCTAGCTATTACTATTCCAGTTATTCTAATAAAATTGCATGCATGAAGTCAGAGGTCTGTCCTAGGTATAATATGTTCTTTTTATTAATTTCTTAACTTATAGCTCAAAAGGAACATAATAAATGGGAGAAATGACTTGAAATTAAGGTGAAATTCTGAAGAGATTGCCACAAAAGACTGCTAGGTAGTGATAGTTGGCTAAATACCAATTTGCCATCACAAAAAAGGATAACACATCTGTGCTGCTTGTGCAAAACCCTCTGAGCTTAGAAGGACTTGAAGGGTTATTTATGCCAGGTATCTTTACAAAGGTGAGGGGACAGTAGGAGGTGGATAATTGTTTTATTCTCTTCAAGTTGACTTTCTAGTTCAGTATTGCCTGGAAACAAGTTTTGGTCAGGCCTCTTTCCTAACACACAGAGCAATACATAGAAATTGCCTTGCCTGGCTTTGCCAGTTGAAAGCCCTGTTGCTGATCTTTTTTCTCTGGCAGGATTCCATCAGGGAAGATGGTTATACACATCCACTTCTACTGTCCTGGCATTTTTCTAGATTGGCCTGGCATTCTAGTCTCCTGTCAAAACAGGTGGGAGAAACTTTTGCCCTGTAACCTTATCTTTATATGAGTGTTCAATAATTTCCCAATTTTCTCATAAAGTTTCTTAAAAGATCAGGAGGCAGCCTAAAGATCACCAACACCAGGCTTTTAAGATGTCATTTTTATTGACAAGAACATTTCATATTATTCCATCTTTTACAGTAAAAAGGGTTAGCACTTCTCTGACCATAATATTCAAGGAAACAAGGAATGGTTCAGGTTGCATTTCATGAAATCACAGAATGGCCTGGGTTGGAAGTGACCTTAAGGATCATCTAGTTCCAAACTCCCTGCTTTGGGCAGGGACACCTTTAACTTTAACCTTTAAAGGGACACCTTTAACTAAAACAGGCTGCTCAGAGCCCCATGCAACTGTGACTGTGTTCACAGGGGTCTTAGGATGAGGGCAGAGATGAGGATCTGACTCCGTGTTTCAGAAGGCTTGATTTATTATTTTATTATATATATTACATTAAAACTATACTAAAAGAATATATTACATTAAAACTATACTAAAAGAATAGAAGAAAGGATTTCATCAGAAGGCTAGCTAAGAATAGAAAAAGAAAGAATGATAACAAAGGCTTGTGGCTCAGACAGAGAGTCCGTGCCAGTTGACTGTGATTGGCCCTTAATTAGAAACACCCAACATGGGCCAATCATGGATCTGTCTGTTGCATTCCACAGCAGCAGATAACCATTGTTTACACTTTGTTCCTGAGGCTTCTCAGGAGGAAAAATCCAAAGGAAAGGATTTTTCATAAAAGATGTCTGTGACATCCAACCTGGCCTTGAGCATTTCCAGGATTGGGTTGCCACAGCTGCTCCAAGGCTGTGTTCCAATGTCTTCTCTCATTCACATGAAGAACTTCTTAATATCTAAATCTAAATCTACCTTATTTTGTTTAAATAATTCCCTGTTGTGCTATCACTGCATGCCCTTGTAAAAAGAGGCTTTTAGGCCCCCTTTAGGAACTGCAAAGCCACAATGAGCTCTCTGGAGCCTTTTCTTCTCTAGATTAGACAAGCCCATTTTTCTCAGCCTGTCTCCAGGGTGCTCCAGCTCCCTGA
Organism: Setophaga petechia; assembly: GCA_024362935.1. NCBI lineage: Eukaryota > Metazoa > Chordata > Aves > Passeriformes > Parulidae > Setophaga > Setophaga petechia. The sequence goes on along the minus strand of JANCRA010000003.1, from coordinate 51,959,743 downwards.
TCATTGTGGCCTTGCTCCAATAGGTTCATATTCTGTTTATTCTGGGGAGCCCAGGGCTGGATGCAGAGCTCCAGCTGGGATCTGCAGAGCGGAGCAGAGGGGCAGGATCCCCTCTAATCTTGGTGCTCTGTCCTTGCTGTGTTGGGAGCCAGAGCTGGATGCAGAGCTCCAGCTGGGATCTGCAGAGCAGAGCAGAGGGGCAGGATCCCCTCTAATCTTGGTGCTCTGTCCTTGCTGTGTTGGGAGCCAGAGCTGGATGCAGAGCTCCAGCTGGGATTTCCAGAGCAGAGCAGAGGGGCAGGATCCCCTCCCTGCCCTGCTGCCCACGGTGCTCTGGCTGCAGCCCAGGGCACATTTGGCTCTCTGGGCTGTCAGTGCTCACTGCCAGGTCCTGTTGAGCTTCCAACACCCCCATCCCTCTCCTCAGGGCTGTTCTCCATCCATACTCAGCCCAGGCTGTGTTTGTGCTGGGGATTGCCCCAGCTCAGGTGCAGGACCTTGCTCTTGGTCCTGCTGAACTCCATGAGGTTCTCCTGAGCCTCTCCAGGCTGTCAGTGTCCCTCTGGATGGATCCCTGCCCTCCAGAGGTTGCACACAGAGTGTGGTGCTGGCAAACCTGCTGAGGGTGCCCTCCATCCCACTGTCCACATGGACAACAGAGATGAGAACAGTGACAGTTCAAATATCACACCCTGAGGAACACCACTTTTAACTGGTCTCTACTTGGCTGACCACAACTCCTCATGTGTGAGCACCCAGCCAATTCCTTATCCACCAAGCAGAGAAACTGTTGAAGTGGAATTGTTCAATTATTTGCAAAAATGTACTTTTGTTTAAGAGAGATGCTGCTGATTTTGTCAGATGTCTGGATCAAAGGGAGTCAGCATAAGCTTTTGGAATTTGTGCAGCTCCAAGAACTTTATTTTATCATCAGGGTGCAGCATTCACACTGTGGGGAAGTATTTCTCACAGAGCTTCTGCTGGCTTAGTCCTATACTGTGAGGATTTTTCCATCTTTTTCCTTCTTTCACACAGCCCCTGTGCCCTTCCTTGTCTTTTCCTCTTTCCTCCTTTTCCAGGCTGAGCTTTTCCTCTTTCCTCCTTTTCCAGGCTGGAGAGTGCAAACACATTTCTCTGCACTGGGAATGGTGTAATTAGCAAAAATTCTCTGGAATTTGAAAAGACAAGGACCGGTCTCATTCAGCAAATGGATTATTGTTTATGAGAAAAGGAAGCAAACCCAGGAATTAAAATCAGCGGTATCTGAGGAAGCAGGACATTTTCCAAGGCCTTGGCATTTGATAATTAGCCTGACATTATGATTTTTCTATTATAAGAGCTCCCTAAGAAGGCTGATGTAAGAGAACTAACAGAGGGTAAAGAAGTAGAAATCCTTTAGCAATGGCTTTATATGGGTTTATGTAACAAATCTCATTTCAGATTAAGTAATTGTTTCTCTGCTCATAGTTTTCAACTACACCAGCAGAAAAGGATTTTTCTTCCAGCCTCATTAAAATCATATGTCTGCCAAATTAGCAATTAGAATGCTATTTAGGAGACAATCTCCTGCATTGAGTGACACTCCTTTTTCGAGGTCTTGTGTATGAGGTATTTTGAAATGTAACAGGCTACCACTAGTGCTGTCCCTTTTTGTTTGTCTCAATTCATCCTTTAAAGTTGACAAGCTGAGGAAATAAAAGCATAATATATTTAGATGTGCAGCCTGGCTCAACTTTAGGCTGGATTAAAAGGCCATTTGGTCTTCTGTGTGGTGGCACATAGAAACAGCTGCACAGATTGATAATATTGCTGGTACTGCACTTCCTACAGTCACTGTCACTTCTCCCTACAGATGTCACAAATAAAATGATCATGGGATGTCTTCCTAACACAATGAAAGGAAAAAAATTTCTCAGTAAATCCGAGCTGTTAATGAAAGCAAAAAAAAAGAAAAAACCAAACCAAAAAACCCCATAGCATTTAGTTTTAAATGAAGTGAACAAGTTAGTGCTCACACAATGCCTTGCATAGGCAGAATTTTCTCCCAGGTAACTCTAATCTGATGGTGAATGAGAGGTGACCTTTGGTATTACCCTCAAACATGTGTTATTTTGTCTTCAGCTCAAGGGTCTCAAAGATCTGATGGTCAATCTGAAAAATTAATGACTAATTAAATATCACAGCAAAAACAGTCTGGATTCAGTGAAATGAAAAAAAATTATTTCATAATCAGGTATCTATAGTAAAAGCTGGAAAAAATACATTTTTGAAAACAATATGGAAGTGATAAATGCTTTGTGTAAATCAGAACAACTTTTAGATGCAGTATAGGTTAATTGCAGTAGTTGTGAATTTGTGACGGGCTCGGAGGTGGCGCTGCTATAAAAAGCCATTTTGAACAAAGGCAAACAATTCTCACTCCCCTGTGCCTCTCTCCATGGCCTCCCGGGTGTGGCAGCCACTGAAGACCATGGCGGCTACAAAGATGATTTTTGCCCTGTGTTCCCCTTTCACTCTCAGGCCCCGCTGGCCATTTCACACGGGCTCTGCAAGTCCCTGGAAGCTCTGGCTGGTAACTTGTATCGCTAGGAGTCCCACTGACAGCTCCCTAGAGTGAGTGTTTCACATTCAGGAATCTATAGGATACATCACCAACTGAAAACAGCCCTGAGCCTGTTAAATTGAATTGAAGGCCTCATTCAAGGTCTAGGCCGAGGTTTTTACACAAAGCCTGTCTATCATCTTGTCTGCAAGGGCCCTGCAGAGGACGACAGACACTGCTTTTATATTTTAAAACAGAAAGGGGTAATGGTGGTGGCCTACAGCTGGCCTGTAAGCCTCAAAGTATAAATCATTACAAATTTATACTGGAATTATGTGATCAGTTACATAAGTACCTTACTGATATAATTCAATCAGTGAGAACAGGCCCAGGCTGCTGGAGACTCAGGCTTCTATTGGCTGGCTGGCCAGGAAGGAACATGCTCAGGCAATGAGGATTAACCTCATGGGCTCCTAAGGTGTATAAGGAAGCAAGACCTGAATAAAGCGAATTACTGCTGCATGAACTCAGGGTGTCTTGTCACTGGTCTGTCTCTGAAATTCTGACACTTCTCTCCTTGGTCTCCCTGGTGCAGCAGGCACTGAAGACCACAGTGGCTATAAAGATTTTTGCCCTGTGTTCCCCTTGCCCTCTCAGGCCATGCTGGCCATTTCACACAGGCTCTACAAGTCCCTGGAAGCTCTGGTTGGGCAGAGAGCAAGCAAGAGTCAGCACTGCTGTGCCTGCTTGTGTTCCCTGGGGAAAAAAATGAAGATTCTGCTCATCCCAGACACTCTGCAGGGCTTTGGCACCGCACAAATGAACTTGTAGGACATGCAGGGCACTGTGCTCGGTCAGCAGTGGAAGTTGTCCACTGGAAATCAGCACTACACATGCTCATCAGCCCTGGGAAATGTCCCTTTGGAATTCAGATCCTCTTGCCATGGATCAGCAGGAACAGAGACCTTGCCATGAACAAGCCCCATGCCAATGCCAAGGAATTCACCACTGCACACCCAGGGCTGTCACTTAGGTGCCAAGACCAGCCCCACAAGCACAGGGGTCAGTACCCACATTGCAGTGAGGTAGAAAAATCATAAAGAAAGGCTTCATAATATCAAGCCTGCTCTCCATGTCAGGCTAGGCCTTTGCTAGTTCAGATGTGAAAGCAATCTTGGTGGGAGCAGTTCATTAGCATAGCAATCTATTCCTGGGTAAAAAACAACTAGTAGCTGTATAAACTGTTTTTATATAGTTAGATTGAAAAAAGAAAACTATCTCTCACAAAGAACTTTTCTTACACTTTCACACTGGGAGTTTGAATGACCAATCAAGACAGTGTAACTTGGTACTAACCAATAGAGTAATTTGCAAGAAAGCTACTAAACAATAGGAGTCACACATGATGTCTGCAAAACTTTATAAAAATGAGTTATGTGAATAAAGAATGGGCGTTTTCCAAAATGAAGAAAATGGAGTAATTTATTCCATTACACCACACCAAGAGAACCAGTTGCATCTATCAGCAGGAGATTTCCAAGAACAAAGCACTCAGGGTCCATGCCACCCAATTTCATAGTTGAAAGGGTTTGGGGGCTTCTGCCTGTTTGGTGCAGGGAAGCCCTGGGGCTGGAAGATGACCCGTGGGTCTGCCCTTGGTGTGTGTCAGGTGTTGGGTGGCCCGGGGCCATTGGGAGTCCCTGAGGTGGGGGTCAGGGCTGGCCTGGCCGGGATGCCCTGTGGCACCTGTGACATCCCAGCACAGGTGTCACAAGGGGGGCAGCAGGGCACAGCAGCAGCAGCAGCAGCAGGTGAGGCTGCCTCGGTGCAGCCCCGGCCTGCGAGCAGCGTGCTCACAGCCAGGAGCTGTGCTGAGCGCTGAGCCAGGCCAGGGCAGAAAACAGAGTTCCTGGGGATTCACTTCTCACAGGGCATCCAGGGGCCAGTCCCTGGTGCAAGAGCCTTTGGCAGGGCACGGTGCTGCTGCTGCTGTTATTGGGGCAGCGGCACAGGCCTGCCAGCTGCCCAGGCCCTCTGTACTGCCTTCACATCCCTGGGGCTCCTATCCCCACTTCCCCTAGCAGTGCCCTCCTCCCTTTGTCCCTGCCATCCCCACTGAATCTGCCATCTGCCATTCTCCCCGGCTGAGGCCATGCTTGCCGTGCCGGATGAGGCCGTGTGGGAGTGCATGCAGCAGTGGGTGAGTGCCTGAGCCTGGAGATGGCTTGGCTGATGCAGGAGCTGGAGCACCAGAGCCTGGGGCAGGGCCCTGGCGCCTGGGGAGCCCTGCTGGCCTGGCAGTTCTGGGCTCCTGTGGCAATCCTCATTCTTCTCCCTGTGCTGTGCTTTGGAGCGCAGGCATTTAGACACCATCCAGGCAACAGAAGCCAGAAGGACAGCTCTGGCAGTAACACGGAGGAGGAAGAAGACAACGTTGTTGCAAAGGACAACATAGAATGTGAGGATGGAAACTGGGAAGAAGACAAGGATGGAAATGAAGAAGGCTGCGGTGTTGATGTAAAGGAGGAAGGCCACGGTGGAAACAAAGCAAAACAAGGCTCCAATTATGCAAAGAAAGACTTGAACAACGAACAGAAGTTGGAGGAAGTCAGTGCTGCTGGAAATGACGACAAACACAATGCAACTGAAGACGAGGACCACAATGTTAATAATAACCTTGGAGGCCTTTCAGCTGAGCGCATCCAGTTGCCTGTTGAGGAGCTGGACAGAGGTTGCTCGGTGATTTGTGACCTGATGGCCAGACTGACAGATGTCTTAGGACAGGTCTTGTCACACAGTTTCTACCCGGTGCCACAAGAAGCCATCGGAGTGGGCAGTGCCTTTGAAGGCTGGAGTCCCCGTGCAGAAGGTGTTGTGTACCAGGTGCTTGTACCGCTGAGTTCCCCTCCAGGACACGCCTTCCACCTGGAGCTGGACACTGCAGGCATGGCCCAGAGGAACTTCTGGGTGCACATGGAGCTGCTGTGTACCTGCAGCAGTGGGCAGCTGAGGGAGGACATGCTGTGTTTCCTCCACCACCCTGAGCAGGAGCTGAGAAGAGAAGAGGAGCCCAGCCTCTGCACACCCTGTGCACCGCCTCCTATCTGGATGTGGAGAAAACTGCCCAGTGCTTCTGTCGCTGAGGTAGCCTGGATGCTGTTGCCTCAATCCTGCCAATGCATTTAACATTGCTGCCCTCCAGGCGCTCCTGTTGAGTTCAGTTCAGCAAAGAGAAGGAAAGCCTCATGGCTGAGATGATCTTTGGGGTGCAGAGAGGAGACTCTGACATCTTTGTGGGTAGCCAGCCATCAGCAGTAGGCACGGCAAGCACCACGTGGATTGAGACTTGTGCCGTGGCAGAGGTCAAGTTCTTCAGGCACATTTCCAGGTGGGCCCCCCAGGACAGCTGCCACTGCAAGTGCCTGCAGCTGCTCAGTCACAGCCTGGTGGGTGTAGGTTTGTCCAGCTACACCTTGAGGACTGTGCTGATGCACCTGCTGAGCACCGTGCCCCTGGCAGGCTGGTGTGGCAGGGATTTCCCGTGGCGGATGATGGACATCGTGGAGTACCTGCTCTGCTCGCTGCAGACAAAACAACTGCCCCACTTTGTCATAGGCAATGAGAGGTTTCCTGGGGAGGTCAGTTTGCCCTCAGACTTGTGGCTGGCTGAGCCTCCCAACCTCTTGCAGCAGCTGGTGAGTGACCCTGCTGCCCACGGGAGGGCTGTGCAGGAGTGCATCCACCTGCTGCATGGGCTCCAGCAGCTGCTGCTCTGCGGCCACTGAAAGAGATGCTGGTGCCCAGGACTGTGCTTGTGGGGCCTCTGGACAGGCCCTGTGTACATTAGCCTCTTGTAGTTAGGGCCTCTACTGTATATATTAACTTATTATAGTTTTGTATTTCTTGAGTGTATTATTTCCGCATAGTTAATGCATTTCTTATATATATTGATACTGCTTATTTTGTGCTATACATACATACTATATATACTATTATTATATGTAGGGGGATAGAATATAAGAAAATATAGTGTAGAAAGTAATCTTAGCCCTAAGGAGTTGCAGCTGGGCCAATTAGCAAAGATTAGGAACAAGCCTGACTTCACCAGGCCACAGCTGTAAGCAATGAGAAGAAGAGTGCTATAAAAGAGTGGGGTGGCCCTTTGAGAGGGGAGCTGAAATCAGTTGCCTGCTTTGTGAGGAAGAAAGAGTCAGTGCTCTGAGGAGTTTCCCGTGAGAAACACCAAGAAGGTATGAAACTTTTGTGATAAGGAGACAGCAGTATGGAACCCCTGCAATAAGATGACAACAAAAATATATATTGAGATCCTCTAGTTAGTGTATTCAGATTTCTCAACTTTTCTTTTTATTATCTCAATAAACCAGGGTATTCCATTATCTGGATTGTTCAAGGTCTTCTTCAGATTCTCTCAGACCTGTAGTCCACACACTGACTTGTTTTTAAATTTTATTTTTCTAGCTGTTTGTGTTCTCTTTTGGTGGGTAAATATATGTACAGAAATACTGATAACCAGTGATGAAGAAAGGATACTTCTGTTTGTTGGGTCTTAAACCATCTTTGCTTTGGTATAGTTTTATCTGCCCACGATCAGAACAGGACTGTTTTATAAAAATATGTGATACAAAATATGTGTGTGGTATATAGGGCTCAATTATAGCTACTAATTGGATATGTAAAGAATATTTTTTTAGCTAATCTGTCTTTATTTCATTAACCCAAATAATAGATTGCACAAGTCTGTTGATGATAGAAGCTCAGACATATCAGTCTTTGTGTAAATACAGAGTAAAATGACAAGGTAGAAATTTATTATGTAGTTTTGATTATGAGATCCAAGCTCAGTAGGCTTTATAGATTTATGGATGTCACTGTAGATTTACAACGTGGAAAGATAATAACAAGGTCCAGAAATCTGATGTTCTATGGAGGTTTCAATATCTCAAAGGGATTAGCTGTAAGTTCTGATTTGAAGTAGTGAAGTAAATTATATATCTAATCGCTTATCATGCTTTATGATGTGCTATTTGTAGAGAAGATATTTGACCTGGATAATGTATATTGCACAACTCATGAATCCACTGCTGACCATATGTATGTATATTTTATTTTGTCTATATGTAGTGTTTGTACAGACACGAACACAGAACACAAACTGGCTGTGCTGATAATAGTAAGGATAAAGACTACAATGTTATTAATGCCTTTTTCTTTGAGATAATTTTTGGTTTTGAGATACATTTGCAGTGGAAGTTACTCTTTTATATATATTGGAGGCTTTGGTGTCTTCCCAAAGTGCTAAATATCTTAATAGTTTTTAATGAAATTAGCAAATAAGGTTTTAATTAGAAACTAAATCCCAAGATAGCAGAGGCTATCATTTATTAGTTAATTATTTCCTATTGATTTCCTGGGATGACAGGTTTTTTTAAAAGGCTGCTCCTAATGTCATTTTTGTCTGTCATCCTTTGTGACTTGTGTTGATGGTTCCTTTTAAAGAGTAAAACAGATTCTTTTTGAAATCTGCTCTTTTATACTGAATTCCTCTGCCAGAGGCCTGTCACTCTCCCACTGAGGTAGTTGTTGACATTTACCAAAGCACAACAATGTTTAATTTAATATTTTGGTGCTTTAATCTCATATTCCCAAGACAAAAGTTTGCTGTTTCTCTCTCCTGATATGGCTGATGACAGCTAAGTTCAGAAACTCCTTTCATTCTTCAGCATTTGGGCTAATTGGGGTTATGTTATTTTAGAACCTGAGTTCAGGGCCCCTATTTGTGAAGCATTATGGTGTGAGTAAACCCCCTGAGACAAGCAAGGCTGGGGGCACACCAGGAGATGATGTGTGACGTGCAAGGGAGAGCTGCAGCATGGAAAAGGCAGGATTTGGTCATTGAAGTTTGTAACACTACTGCAAAGAGAAAAATCCATTGTAAAATCTCTCTAACTTGCAGGAAAGTCTGGAAACACCCCGAGAAACTTTTATTTCATCTTTCTGGCATCATTCTCCTTTATTAATCCTGTAGGGGATGTGAATAAAACTTTAGGAAGGAATTTACACATCAGCTGAATATTTTGGAGTCAGCTGGATGCAATAAGAGAGGATTTGAACAACAAATGGGAATCTGAAGAAATGCACTGACAAAAGCATAAGTTCAAAAATGACAGATCAATTGCATCTACCAAATTAACAGGGAAGGAGCTGGCATTGCACCACTCACAGCTCACATGCCTGGAAGAGAGTACGAACAGCCACAGAGGGTAAAGAGAAGGAACTTTATAGTGAGGAAAGACTAAAACTGGGGAAAAGATTGGGACAGCTATGGAAAAACCTCTATAGAATACAATGATATGGTGACTCTATTGGGGGTTTCCAAATAGAAATTCATAACATGTTATCAAAACCAAAGAAAAATGAACGAAAAAAGGATCATGGGCCTGCTTCTGGGAAAAAAAGTAATAGAAGTGTCTCTAAGTCCTTTGTCCATCCTGTTGTGTGTTACCCCATCCCTGAATAATTATACTGGTAATAGAGTAACTCAATTAGTAACACACCAAGAGCCTCCTACGATCTGGTGTCAAGATGCAGGGCTGGAAAGTTTTCCTTGTCAGGGAAAAGGGGTGGTGTTTGTGTTTGGGTACTTGTGGGCCTGAGGGGCCGGCTGGCTGCTGAAATTCCGCATTGCGCAGGATTGCTCCCGGAGGCAAAGAGGCACCAGTGCAAATTCAGGCTAGTTTAAGAGTGCCAAGTGGGTCCTGCAATCTGCCATCATGAACCTGCCCGGGTCCCTTTTGTTTGCCAGGGAAAAGAGGTGCTGTTTGTGTGCGGGTAGCTGTAGCCTGGAGTGGCCGGATGGCTCCTGAAATTCCGCATTGCGCAGAATGCCTCCCAGACCCAATGTGGCACCCGTGGCAACTCGGGCTGGTTTGATAGTGCCAAGGGCCTCCTACAATCTGCCATCATGATGCAGGGCTGGAAAGTTTTCCTTGTCAGGGAAAAGGGGTGGTGTTTGTGTTTGGGTACTTGTGGGCCTGAGGGGCCGGCTGGCTGCTGAAATTCCGCATTGCGCAGGATTGCTCCCGGAGGCAAAGAGGCACCAATGCAAATTCAGGCTAGTTTAAGAGTGCCAAGTGGGTCCTGCAATCTGCCATCATGAACCTGCCCTGGTCCCTTTTGTTTGCCAGGGAAAAGAGGTGCTGTTTGTGTGCGGGTAGCTGTAGCCTGGAGTGGCCGGCTGGCTCCTGAAATTCCGCATTGCGCAGAATGCCTCCCAGACCCAATGTGGCACCCGTGGCAGCTCGGGCTGGTTTGATAGTGCCAAGGGCCTCCTACAATCTGCCATCAAGATGCAGGGCTGGAAAGTTTTCCTTGTCAGGGAAAAGGGGTGGTGTTTGTGTTTGGGTACTTGTGGGCCTGAGGGGCCGGCTGGCTGCTGAAATTCCGCATTGCGCAGGATTGCTCCCGGAGGCAAAGAGGCACCAGTGCAAATTCAGGCTAGTTTAAGAGTGCCAAGTGGGTCCTGCAATCTGCCATCATGAACCTGCCCTGGTCCCTTTTGTTTGCCAGGGAAAAGAGGTGCTGTTTGTGTGCGGGTAGCTGTAGCCTGGAGTGGCCGGCTGGCTCCTGAAATTCCGCATTGCGCAGAATGCCTCCCAGACCCAATGTGGCACCCGTGGCAACTCGGGCTGGTTTGATAGTGCCAAGGGCCTCCTACAATCTGCCATCAAGATGCAGGGCTGGAAAGTTTTCCTTGTCAGGGAAAAGGGGTGGTGTTTGTGTTTGGGTACTTGTGGGCCTGAGGGGCCGGCTGGCTCCTGAAATTCCGCATTGCGCAGGATTGCTCCCGGAGGCAAAGAGGCACCAGTGCAAATTCAGGCTAGTTTAAGAGTGCCAAGTGGGTCCTGCAATCTGCCATCATGAACCTGCCCTGGTCCCTTTTGTTTGCCAGGGAAAAGAGGTGCTGTTTGTGTGCGGGTAGCTGTAGCCTGGAGTGGCCGGCTGGCTCCTGAAATTCCGCATTGCGCAGAATGCCTCCCAGACCCAATGTGGCACCCGTGGCAACTCGGGCTGGTTTGATAGTGCCAAGGGCCTCCTACAATCTGCCATCAAGATGCAGGGCTGGAAAGTTTTCCTTGTCAGGGAAAAGGGGTGGTGTTTGTGTTTGGGTACTTGTGGGCCTGAGGGGCCGGCTGGCTCCTGAAATTCCGCATTGCGCAGGATTGCTCCCGGAGGCAAAGAGGCACCAGTGCAAATTCAGGCTAGTTTAAGAGTGCCAAGTGGGTCCTGCAATCTGCCATCATGAACCTGCCCTGGTCCCTTTTGTTTGCCAGGGAAAAGAGGTGCTGTTTGTGTGCGGGTAGCTGTAGCCTGGAGTGGCCGGCTGGCTCCTGAAATTCCGCATTGCGCAGAATGCCTCCCAGACCCAATGTGGCACCCGTGGCAACTCGGGCTGGTTTGATAGTGCCAAGGGCCTCCTACAATCTGCCATCATGATGCAGGGCTGGAAAGTTTTCCTTGTCAGGGAAAAGGGGTGGTGTTTGTGTTTGGGTACTTGTGGGCCTGAGGGGCCGGCTGGCTCCTAAAATTCCTCATTGCGCAGGATTGCTCCCGGAGGCAAAGAGGCACCAGTGCAAATTCAGGCTAGTTTAAGAGTGCCAAGTGGGTCCTGCAATCTGCCATCATGAACCTGCCCTGGTCCCTTTTGTTTGCCAGGGAAAAGAGGTGCTGTTTGTGTGCGGGTAGCTGTAGCCTGGAGTGGCCGGCTGGCTCCTGAAATTCCGCATTGCGCAGAATGCCTCCCAGACCCAATGTGGCACCCGTGGCAACTCGGGCTGGTTTGATAGTGCCAAGGGCCTCCTACAATCTGCCATCAAGATGCAGGGCTGGAAAGTTTTCCTTGTCAGGGAAAAGGGGTGGTGTTTGTGTTTGGGTACTTGTGGGCCTGAGGGGCCGGCTGGCTCCTGAAATTCCGCATTGCGCAGGATTGCTCCCGGAGGCAAAGAGGCACCAGTGCAAATTCAGGCTAGTTTAAGAGTGCCAAGTGGGTCCTGCAATCTGCCATCATGAACCTGCCCTGGTCCCTTTTGTTTGCCAGGGAAAAGAGGTGCTGTTTGTGTGCGGGTAGCTGTAGCCTGGAGTGGCCGGCTGGCTCCTGAAATTCCGCATTGCGCAGAATGCCTCCCAGACCCAATGTGGCACCCGTGGCAACTCGGGCTGGTTTGATAGTGCCAAGGGCCTCCTACAATCTGCCATCAAGATGCAGGGCTGGAAAGTTTTCCTTGTCAGGGAAAAGGGGTGGTGTTTGTGTTTGGGTACTTGTGGGCCTGAGGGGCCGGCTGGCTGCTGAAATTCCGCATTGCGCAGGATTGCTCCCGGAGGCAAAGAGGCACCAGTGCAAATTCAGGCTAGTTTAAGAGTGCCAAGTGGGTCCTGCAATCTGCCATCATGAACCTGCCCTGGTCCCTTTTGTTTGCCAGGGAAAAGAGGTGCTGTTTGTGTGCGGGTAGCTGTAGCCTGGAGTGGCCGGCTGGCTCCTGAAATTCCGCATTGCGCAGAATGCCTCCCAGACCCAATGTGGCACCCGTGGCAACTCAGGCTGGTTTGATAGTGCGAAGGGCCTCCTACAATCTGCCATCAAGATGCAGGGCTGGAAAGTTTTCCTTGTCAGGGAAAAGGGGTGGTGTTTGTGTTTGGGTACTTGTGGGCCTGAGGGGCCGGCTGGCTGCTGAAATTCCGCATTGCGCAGGATTGCTCCCGGAGGCAAAGAGGCACCAGTGCAAATTCAGGCTAGTTTAAGAGTGCCAAGTGGGTCCTGCAATCTGCCATCATGAACCTGCCCTGGTCCCTTTTGTTTGCCAGGGAAAAGAGGTGCTGTTTGTGTGCGGGTAGCTGTAGCCTGGAGTGGCCGGCTGGCTCCTGAAATTCCGCATTGCGCAGAATGCCTCCCAGACCCAATGTGGCACCCGTGGCAACTCGGGCTGGTTTGATAGTGCCAAGGGCCTCCTACAATCTGCCATCATGATGCAGGGCTGGAAAGTTTTCCTTGTCAGGGAAAAGGGGTGGTGTTTGTGTTTGGGTACTTGTGGGCCTGAGGGGCCGGCTGGCTCCTGAAATTCCGCATTGCGCAGGATTGCTCCCGGAGGCAAAGAGGCACCAGTGCAAATTCAGGCTAGTTTAAGAGTGCCAAGTGGGTCCTGCAATCTGCCATCATGAACCTGCCCTGGTCCCTTTTGTTTGCCATGGAAAAGAGGTGCTGTTTGTGTGCGGGTCGCTGTAGCCTGGAGTGGCCGGCTGGCTCCTGAAATTCCGCATTGCGCAGAATGCCTCCCAGACCCAATGTGGCACCCGTGGCAACTCGGGCTGGTTTGATAGTGCCAAGGGCCTCCTACAATCTGCCATCAAGATGCAGGGCTGGAAAGTTTTCCTTGTCAGGGAAAAGGGGTGGTGTTTGTGTTTGGGTACTTGTGGGCCTGAGGGGCCGGCTGGCTGCTGAAATTCCGCATTGCGCAGGATTGCTCCCGGAGGCAAAGAGGCACCAGTGCAAATTCAGGCTAGTTTAAGAGTGCCAAGTGGGTCCTGCAATCTGCCATCATGAACCTGCCCTGGTCCCTTTTGTTTGCCAGGGAAAAGAGGTGCTGTTTGTGTGCGGGTAGCTGTAGCCTGGAGTGGCCGGCTGGCTCCTGAAATTCCGCATTGCGCAGAATGCCTCCCAGACCCAATGTGGCACCCGTGGCAACTCGGGCTGGTTTGATAGTGCCAAGGGCCTCCTACAATCTGCCATCATGATGCAGGGCTGGAAAGTTTTCCTTGTCAGGGAAAAGGGGTGGTGTTTGTGTTTGGGTACTTGTGGGCCTGAGGGGCCGGCTGGCTCCTGAAATTCCGCATTGCGCAGGATTGCTCCCGGAGGCAAAGAGGCACCAGTGCAAATTCAGGCTAGTTTAAGAGTGCCAAGTGGGTCCTGCAATCTGCCATCATGAACCTGCCCTGGTCCCTTTTGTTTGCCAGGGAAAAGAGGTGCTGTTTGTGTGCGGGTAGCTGTAGCCTGGAGTGGCCGGCTGGCTCCTGAAATTCCGCATTGCGCAGAATGCCTCCCAGACCCAATGTGGCACCCGTGGCAACTCGGGCTGGTTTGATAGTGCCAAGGGCCTCCTACAATCTGCCATCAAGATGCAGGGCTGGAAAGTTTTCCTTGTCAGGGAAAAGGGGTGGTGTTTGTGTTTGGGTACTTGTGGGCCTGAGGGGCCGGCTGGCTCCTGAAATTCCGCATTGCGCAGGATTGCTCCCGGAGGCAAAGAGGCACCAGTGCAAATTCAGGCTAGTTTAAGAGTGCCAAGTGGGTCCTGCAATCTGCCATCATGAACCTGCCCTGGTCCCTTTTGTTTGCCAGGGAAAAGAGGTGCTGTTTGTGTGCGGGTAGCTGTAGCCTGGAGTGGCCGGCTGGCTCCTGAAATTCCGCATTGCGCAGAATGCCTCCCAGACCCAATGTGGCACCCGTGGCAACTCGGGCTGGTTTGATAGTGCCAAGGGCCTCCTACAATCTGCCATCAAGATGCAGGGCTGGAAAGTTTTCCTTGTCAGGGAAAAGGGGTGGTGTTTGTGTTTGGGTACTTGTGGGCCTGAGGGGCCGGCTGGCTCCTGAAATTCCGCATTGCGCAGGATTGCTCCCGGAGGCAAAGAGGCACCAGTGCAAATTCAGGCTAGTTTAAGAGTGCCAAGTGGGTCCTGCAATCTGCCATCATGAACCTGCCCTGGTCCCTTTTGTTTGCCAGGGAAAAGAGGTGCTGTTTGTGTGCGGGTAGCTGTAGCCTGGAGTGGCCGGCTGGCTCCTGAAATTCCGCATTGCGCAGAATGCCTCCCAGACCCAATGTGGCACCCGTGGCAACTCGGGCTGGTTTGATAGTGCCAAGGGCCTCCTACAATCTGCCATCAAGATGCAGGGCTGGAAAGTTTTCCTTGTCAGGGAAAAGGGGTGGTGTTTGTGTTTGGGTACTTGTGGGCCTGAGGGGCCGGCTGGCTGCTGAAATTCCGCATTGCGCAGGATTGCTCCCGGAGGCAAAGAGGCACCAGTGCAAATTCAGGCTAGTTTAAGAGTGCCAAGTGGGTCCTGCAATCTGCCATCATGAACCTGCCCTGGTCCCTTTTGTTTGCCAGGGAAAAGAGGTGCTGTTTGTGTGCGGGTAGCTGTAGCCTGGAGTGGCCGGCTGGCTCCTGAAATTCCGCATTGCGCAGAATGCCTCCCAGACCCAATGTGGCACCCGTGGCAACTCGGGCTGGTTTGATAGTGCCAAGGGCCTCCTACAATCTGCCATCAAGATGCAGGGCTGGAAAGTTTTCCTTGTCAGGGAAAAGGGGTGGTGTTTGTGTTTGGGTACTTGTGGGCCTGAGGGGCCGGCTGGCTCCTGAAATTCCGCATTGCGCAGGATTGCTCCCGGAGGCAAAGAGGCACCAGTGCAAATTCAGGCTAGTTTAAGAGTGCCAAGTGGGTCCTGCAATCTGCCATCATGAACCTGCCCTGGTCCCTTTTGTTTGCCAGGGAAAAGAGGTGCTGTTTGTGTGCGGGTAGCTGTAGCCTGGAGTGGCCGGCTGGCTCCTGAAATTCCGCATTGCACAGAATGCCTCCCAGACCCAATGTGGCACCCGTGGCAACTCGGGCTGGTTTGATAGTGCCAAGGGCCTCCTACAATCTGCCATCAAGATGCAGGGCTGGAAAGTTTTCCTTGTCAGGGAAAAGGGGTGGTGTTTGTGTTTGGGTACTTGTGGGCCTGAGGGGCCGGCTGGCTCCTGAAATTCCTCATTGCGCAGGATTGCTCCCGGAGGCAAAGAGGCACCAGTGCAAATTCAGGCTAGTTTAAGAGTGCCAAGTGGGTCCTGCAATCTGCCATCATGAACCTGCCCTGGTCCCTTTTGTTTGCCAGGGAAAAGAGGTGCTGTTTGTGTGCGGGTAGCTGTAGCCTGGAGTGGCCGGCTGGCTCCTGAAATTCCGCATTGCGCAGAATGCCTCCCAGACCCAATGTGGCACCCGTGGCAACTCGGGCTGGTTTGATAGTGCCAAGGGCCTCCTACAATCTGCCATCATGATGCAGGGCTGGAAAGTTTTCCTTGTCAGGGAAAAGAAGTGGGGTTTGTGTTTCGGTATTGTGGGCCTGAGGGGCCGGCTGGCTCCTGAAATTCCGCATTGCGCAGGATTGCTCCCGGAGGCAAAGAGGCACCAGTGCAAATTCAGGCTAGTTTAAGAGTGCCAAGTGGGTCCTGCAATCTGCCATCATGAACCTGCCCTGGTCCCTTTTGTTTGCCAGGGAAAAGAGGTGCTGTTTGTGTGCGGGTAGCTGTAGCCTGGAGTGGCCGGCTGGCTCCTGAAATTCCGCATTGTGCAGAATGCCTCCCAGACCCAATGTGGCACCCGTGGCAACTCGGGCTGGTTTGATAGTGCCAAGGGCCTCCTACAATCTGCCATCAAGATGCAGGGCTGGAAAGTTTTCCTTGTCAGGGAAAAGGGGTGGTGTTTGTGTTTGGGTACTTGTGGGCCTGAGGGGCCGGCTGGCTCCTGAAATTCCGCATTGCGCAGGATTGCTCCCGGAGGCAAAGAGGCACCAGTGCAAATTCAGGCTAGTTTAAGAGTGCCAAGTGGGTCCTGCAATCTGCCATCATGAACCTGCCCTGGTCCCTTTTGTTTGCCAGGGAAAAGAGGTGCTGTTTGTGTGCGGGTAGCTGTAGCCTGGAGTGGCCGGCTGGCTCCTGAAATTCCGCATTGCGCAGAATGCCTCCCAGACCCAATGTGGCACCCGTGGCAACTCGGGCTGGTTTGATAGTGCCAAGGGCCTCCTACAATCTGCCATCAAGATGCAGGGCTGGAAAGTTTTCCTTGTCAGGGAAAAGGGGTGGTGTTTGTGTTTGGGTACTTGTGGGCCTGAGGGGCCGGCTGGCTCCTGAAATTCCGCATTGCGCAGGATTGCTCCCAGAGGCAAAGAGGCACCAGTGCAAATTCAGGCTAGTTTAAGAGTGCCAAGTGGGTCCTGCAATCTGCCATCATGAACCTGCCCTGGTCCCTTTTGTTTGCCAGGGAAAAGAGGTGCTGTTTGTGTGCGGGTAGCTGTAGCCTGGAGTGGCCGGCTGGCTCCTGAAATTCCACATTGCGCAGAATGCCTCCCAGACCCAATGTGGCACCCGTGGCAACTCGGGCTGGTTTGATAGTGCCAAGGGCCTCCTACAATCTGCCATCATGATGCAGGGCTGGAAAGTTTTCCTTGTCAGGGAAAAGGGGTGGTGTTTGTGTTTGGGTACTTGTGGGCCTGAGGGGCCGGCTGGCTCCTGAAATTCCGCATTGCGCAGGATTGCTCCCGGAGGCAAAGAGGCACCAGTGCAAATTCAGGCTAGTTTAAGAGTGCCAAGTGGGTCCTGCAATCTGCCATCATGAACCTGCCCTGGTCCCTTTTGTTTGCCAGGGAAAAGAGGTGCTGTTTGTGTGCGGGTAGCTGTAGCCTGGAGTGGCCGGCTGGCTCCTGAAATTCCGCATTGCGCAGAATGCCTCCCAGACCCAATGTGGCACCCGTGGCAACTCGGGCTGGTTTGATAGTGCCAAGGGCCTCCTACAATCTGCCATCAAGATGCAGGGCTGGAAAGTTTTCCTTGTCAGGGAAAAGGGGTGGTGTTTGTGTTTGGGTACTTGTGGGCCTGAGGGGCCGGCTGGCTCCTGAAATTCCGCATTGCGCAGGATTGCTCCCAGAGGCAAAGAGGCACCAGTGCAAATTCAGGCTAGTTTAAGAGTGCCAAGTGGGTCCTGCAATCTGCCATCATGAACCTGCCCTGGTCCCTTTTGTTTGCCAGGGAAAAGAGGTGCTGTTTGTGTGCGGGTAGCTGTAGCCTGGAGTGGCCGGCTGGCTCCTGAAATTCCGCATTGCGCAGAATGCCTCCCAGACCCAATGTGGCACCCGTGGCAACTCGGGCTGGTTTGATAGTGCCAAGGGCCTCCTACAATCTGCCATCAAGATGCAGGGCTGGAAAGTTTTCCTTGTCAGGGAAAAGGGGTGGTGTTTGTGTTTGGGTACTTGTGGGCCTGAGGGGCCGGCTGGCTCCTGAAATTCCGCATTGCGCAGGATTGCTCCCGGAGGCAAAGAGGCACCAGTGCAAATTCTGGCTAGTTTAAGAGTGCCAAGTGGGTCCTGCAATCTGCCATCATGAACCTGCCCTGGTCCCTTTTGTTTGCCAGGGAAAAGAGGTGCTGTTTGTGTGCGGGTAGCTGTAGCCTGGAGTGGCCGGCTGGCTCCTGAAATTCCGCATTGCGCAGAATGCCTCCCAGACCCAATGTGGCACCCGTGGCAACTCGGGCTGGTTTGATAGTGCCAAGGGCCTCCTACAATCTGTCATCATGATGCCGGGCTGGAAAGTTTTCCTTGTCAGGGAAAAGGGGTGGTGTTTGTGTTTGGGTACTTGTGGGCCTGAGGGGCCGGCTGGCTGCTGAAATTCCGCATTGCGCAGGATTGCTCCCGGAGGCAAAGAGGCACCAGTGCAAATTCAGGCTAGTTTAAGAGTGCCAAGTGGGTCCTGCAATCTGCCATCATGAACCTGCCCTGGTCCCTTTTGTTTGCCAGGGAAAAGAGGTGCTGTTTGTGTGCGGGTAGCTGTAGCCTGGAGTGGCCGGCTGGCTCCTGAAATTCCGCATTGCGCAGAATGCCTCCCAGACCCAATGTGGCACCCGTGGCAACTCGGGCTGGTTTGATAGTGCCAAGGGCCTCCTACAATCTGCCATCATGATGCAGGGCTGGAAAGTTTTCCTTGTCAGGGAAAAGGGGTGGTGTTTGTGTTTGGGTACTTGTGGGCCTGAGGGGCCGGCTGGCTGCTGAAATTCCGCATTGCGCAGGATTGCTCCCGGAGGCAAAGAGGCACCAGTGCAAATTCAGGCTAGTTTAAGAGTGCCAAGTGGGTCCTGCAATCTGCCATCATGAACCTGCCCTGGTCCCTTTTGTTTGCCAGGGAAAAGAGGTGCTGTTTGTGTGCGGGTAGCTGTAGCCTGGAGTGGCCGGCTGGCTCCTGAAATTCTGCATTGCGCAGAATGCCTCCCAGACCCAATGTGGCACCCGTGGCAACTCGGGCTGGTTTGATAGTGCCAAGGGCCTCCTACAATCTGCCATCAAGATGCAGGGCTGGAAAGTTTTCCTTGTCAGGGAAAAGGGGTGGTGTTTGTGTTTGGGTACTTGTGGGCCTGAGGGGCCGGCTGGCTCCTGAAATTCCGCATTGCGCAGGATTACTCCCGGAGGCAAAGAGGCACCAGTGCAAATTCAGGCTAGTTTAAGAGTGCCAAGTGGGTCCTGCAATCTGCCATCATGAACCTGCCCTGGTCCCTTTTGTTTGCCAGGGAAAAGAGGTGCTGTTTGTGTGCGGGTAGCTGTAGCCTGGAGTGGCCGGCTGGCTCCTGAAATTCCGCATTGCGCAGAATGCCTCCCAGACCCAATGTGGCACCCGTGGCAACTCGGGCTGGTTTGATAGTGCCAAGGGCCTCCTACAATCTGCCATCAAGATGCAGGGCTGGAAAGTTTTCCTTGTCAGGGAAAAGGGGTGGTGTTTGTGTTTGGGTACTTGTGGGCCTGAGGGGCCGGCTGGCTCCTGAAATTCCGCATTGCGCAGGATTGCTCCCGGAGGCAAAGAGGCACCAGTGCAAATTCAGGCTAGTTTAAGAGTGCCTAGTGGGTCCTGCAATCTGCCATCATGAACCTGCCCTGGTCCCTTTTGTTTGCCAGGGAAAAGAGGTGCTGTTTGTGTGCGGGTAGCTGTAGCCTGGAGTGGCCGGCTGGCTCCTGAAATTCCGCATTGCGCAGAATGCCTCCCAGACCCAATGTGGCACCCGTGGCAACTCGGGCTGGTTTAATAGTGCCAAGGGCCTCCTACAATCTGCCATCAAGATGCAGGGCTGGAAAGTTTTCCTTGTCAGGGAAAAGGGGTGGTGTTTGTGTTTGGGTACTTGTGGGCCTGAGGGGCCGGCTGGCTCCTGAAATTCCGCATTGCGCAGGATTGCTCCCGGAGGCAAAGAGGCACCAGTGCAAATTCAGGCTAGTTGAAGAGTGCCAAGTGGGTCCTGCAATCTGCCATCATGAACCTGCCCTGGTCCCTTTTGTTTGCCAGGGAAAAGAGGTGCTGTTTGTGTGCGGGTAGCTGTAGCCTGGAGTGGCCGGCTGACTCCTGAAATTCAGCATTGCACAGAATGCCTCCCAGACCCAATGTGGCACCCGTGGCAACTCGGGCTGGTTTGATAGTGCCAAGGGCCTCCTACAATCTGCCATCAAGATGCAGGGCTGGAAAGTTTTCCTTGTCAGGGGAAAGGGGTGGTGTTTGTGTTTGGGTACTTGTGGGCCTGAGGGGCCGGCTGGCTGCTGAAATTCCGCATTGCGCAGGATTGCTCCCGGAGGCAAAGAGGCACCAGTGCAAATTCAGGCTAGTTTAAGAGTGCCAAGTGGGTCCTGCAATCTGCCATCATGAACCTGCCCTGGTCCCTTTTGTTTGCCAGGGAAAAGAGGTGCTGTTTGTGTGCGGGTAGCTGTAGCCTGGAGTGGCCGGCTGGCTCCTGAAATTCCGCATTGCGCAGAATGCCTCCCAGACCCAATGTGGCACCCGTGGCAACTCGGGCTGGTTTGATAGTGCCAAGGGCCTCCTACAATCTGCCATCATGATGCAGGGCTGGAAAGTTTTCCTTGTCAGGGAAAAGGGGTGGTGTTTGTGTTTGGGTACTTGTGGGCCTGAGGGGCCGGCTGGCTGCTGAAATTCCGCATTGCGCAGGATTGCTCCCGGAGGCAAAGAGGCACCAGTGCAAATTCAGGCTAGTTTAAGAGTGCCAAGTGGGTCCTGCAATCTGCCATCATGAACCTGCCCTGGTCCCTTTTGTTTGCCAGGGAAAAGAGGTGCTGTTTGTGTGCGGGTAGCTGTAGCCTGGAGTGGCCGGCTGGCTCCTGAAATTCTGCATTGCGCAGAATGCCTCCCAGACCCAATGTGGCACCCGTGGCAACTCGGGCTGGTTTGATAGTGCCAAGGGCCTCCTACAATCTGCCATCAAGATGCAGGGCTGGAAAGTTTTCCTTGTCAGGGAAAAGGGGTGGTGTTTGTGTTTGGGTACTTGTGGGCCTGAGGGGCCGGCTGGCTCCTGAAATTCCGCATTGCGCAGGATTACTCCCGGAGGCAAAGAGGCACCAGTGCAAATTCAGGCTAGTTTAAGAGTGCCAAGTGGGTCCTGCAATCTGCCATCATGAACCTGCCCTGGTCCCTTTTGTTTGCCAGGGAAAAGAGGTGCTGTTTGTGTGCGGGTAGCTGTAGCCTGGAGTGGCCGGCTGGCTCCTGAAATTCCGCATTGCGCAGAATGCCTCCCAGACCCAATGTGGCACCCGTGGCAACTCGGGCTGGTTTGATAGTGCCAAGGGCCTCCTACAATCTGCCATCAAGATGCAGGGCTGGAAAGTTTTCCTTGTCAGGGAAAAGGGGTGGTGTTTGTGTTTGGGTACTTGTGGGCCTGAGGGGCCGGCTGGCTCCTGAAATTCCTCATTGCGCAGGATTGCTCCCGGAGGCAAAGAGGCACCAGTGCAAATTCAGGCTAGTTTAAGAGTGCCAAGTGGGTCCTGCAATCTGCCATCATGAACCTGCCCTGGTCCCTTTTGTTTGCCAGGGAAAAGAGGTGCTGTTTGTGTGCGGGTAGCTGTAGCCTGGAGTGGCCGGCTGGCTCCTGAAATTCCGGTTTGCGCAGAATGCCTCCCAGACCCAATGTGGCACCCGTGGCAACTCGGGCTGGTTTGATAGTGCCAAGGGCCTCCTACAATCTGCCATCAAGATGCAGGGCTGGAAAGTTTTCCTTGTCAGGGAAAAGGGGTGGTGTTTGTGTTTGGGTACTTGTGGGCCTGAGGGGCCGGCTGGCTCCTGAAATTCCGCATTGCGCAGGATTGCTCCCGGAGGCAAAGAGGCACCAGTGCAAATTCAGGCTAGTTTAAGAGTGCCTAGTGGGTCCTGCAATCTGCCATCATGAACCTGCCCTGGTCCCTTTTGTTTGCCAGGGAAAAGAGGTGCTGTTTGTGTGCGGGTAGCTGTAGCCTGGAGTGGCCGGCTGGCTCCTGAAATTCCGGTTTGCGCAGAATGCCTCCCAGACCCAATGTGGCACCCGTGGCAACTCGGGCTGGTTTAATAGTGCCAAGGGCCTCCTACAATCTGCCATCAAGATGCAGGGCTGGAAAGTTTTCCTTGTCAGGGAAAAGGGGTGGTGTTTGTGTTTGGGTACTTGTGGGCCTGAGGGGCCGGCTGGCTCCTGAAATTCCGCATTGCGCAGGATTGCTCCCGGAGGCAAAGAGGCACCAGTGCAAATTCAGGCTAGTTGAAGAGTGCCAAGTGGGTCCTGCAATCTGCCATCATGAACCTGCCCTGGTCCCTTTTGTTTGCCAGGGAAAAGAGGTGCTGTTTGTGTGCGGGTAGCTGTAGCCTGGAGTGGCCGGCTGGCTCCTGAAATTCCGCATTGCGCAGAATGCCTCCCAGACCCAATGTGGCACCCGTGGCAACTCGGGCTGGTTTGATAGTGCCAAGGGCCTCCTACAATCTGCCATCAAGATGCAGGGCTGGAAAGTTTTCCTTGTCAGGGAAAAGGGGTGGTGTTTGTGTTTGGGTACTTGTGGGCCTGAGGGGCCGGCTGGCTGCTGAAATTCCGCATTGCGCAGGATTGCTCCCGGAGGCAAAGAGGCACCAGTGCAAATTCAGGCTAGTTTAAGAGTGCCAAGTGGGTCCTGCAATCTGCCATCATGAACCTGCCCTGGTCCCTTTTGTTTGCCAGGGAAAAGAGGTGCTGTTTGTGTGCGGGTAGCTGTAGCCTGGAGTGGCCGGCTGGCTCCTGAAATTCCGCATTGCGCAGAATGCCTCCCAGACCCAATGTGGCACCCGTGGCAACTCGGGCTGGTTTGATAGTGCCAAGGGCCTCCTACAATCTGCCATCAAGATGCAGGGCTGGAAAGTTTTCCTTGTCAGGGAAAAGGGGTGGTGTTTGTGTTTGGGTACTTGTGGGCCTGAGGGGCCGGCTGGCTCCTGAAATTCCGCATTGCGCAGGATTGCTCCCGGAGGCAAAGAGGCACCAGTGCAAATTCTGGCTAGTTTAAGAGTGCCAAGTGGGTCCTGCAATCTGCCATCATGAACCTGCCCTGGTCCCTTTTGTTTGCCAGGGAAAAGAGGTGCTGTTTGTGTGCGGGTAGCTGTAGCCTGGAGTGGCCGGCTGGCTCCTGAAATTCCGCATTGAGCAGAATGCCTCCCAGACCCAATGTGGCACCCGTGGCAACTCGGGCTGGTTTGATAGTGCCAAGGGCCTCCTACAATCTGCCATCAAGATGCAGGGCTGGAAAGTTTTCCTTGTCAGGGAAAAGGGGTGGTGTTTGTGTTTGGGTACTTGTGGGCCTGAGGGGCCGGCTGGCTCCTGAAATTCCGCATTGCGCAGGATTGCTCCCGGAGGCAAAGAGGCACCAGTGCAAATTCTGGCTAGTTTAAGAGTGCCAAGTGGGTCCTGCAATCTGCCATCATGAACCTGCCCTGGTCCCTTTTGTTTGCCAGGGAAAAGAGGTGCTGTTTGTGTGCGGGTAGCTGTAGCCTGGAGTGGCCGGCTGGCTCCTGAAATTCCGCATTGCGCAGAATGCCTCCCAGACCCAATGTGGCACCCGTGGCAACTCGGGCTGGTTTGATAGTGCCAAGGGCCTCCTACAATCTGCCATCAAGATGCAGGGCTGGAAAGTTTTCCTTGTCAGGGAAAAGGGGTGGTGTTTGTGTTTGGGTACTTGTGGGCCTGAGGGGCCGGCTGGCTGCTGAAATTCCGCATTGCGCAGGATTGCTCCCGGAGGCAAAGAGGCACCAGTGCAAATTCAGGCTAGTTTAAGAGTGCCAAGTGGGTCCTGCAATCTGCCATCATGAACCTGCCCTGGTCCCTTTTGTTTGCCAGGGAAAAGAGGTGCTGTTTGTGTGCGGGTAGCTGTAGCCTGGAGTGGCCGGCTGGCTCCTGAAATTCCGCATTGCGCAGAATGCCTCCCAGACCCAATGTGGCACCCGTGGCAACTCGGGCTGGTTTGATAGTGCCAAGGGCCTCCTACAATCTGTCATCATGACGCCGGGCTGGAAAGTTTTCCTTGTCAGGGAAAAGGGGTGGTGTTTGTGTTTGGGTACTTGTGGGCCTGAGGGGCCGGCTGGCTGCTGAAATTCCGCATTGCGCAGGATTGCTCCCGGAGGCAAAGAGGCACCAGTGCAAATTCAGGCTAGTTTAAGAGTGCCAAGTGGGTCCTGCAATCTGCCATCATGAACCTGCCCTGGTCCCTTTTGTTTGCCAGGGAAAAGAGGTGCTGTTTGTGTGCGGGTAGCTGTAGCCTGGAGTGGCCGGCTGGCTCCTGAAATTCCGCATTGCGCAGAATGCCTCCCAGACCCAATGTGGCACCCGTGGCAACTCGGGCTGGTTTGATAGTGCCAAGGGCCTCCTACAATCTGCCATCATGATGCAGGGCTGGAAAGTTTTCCTTGTCAGGGAAAAGGGGTGGTGTTTGTGTTTGGGTACTTGTGGGCCTGAGGGGCCGGCTGGCTCCTGAAATTCCGCATTGCGCAGGATTGCTCCCGGAGGCAAAGAGGCACCAGTGCAAATTCAGGCTAGTTTAAGAGTGCCAAGTGGGTCCTGCAATCTGCCATCATGAACCTGCCCTGGTCCCTTTTGTTTGCCAGGGAAAAGAGGTGCTGTTTGTGTGCGGGTAGCTGTAGCCTGGAGTGGCCGGCTGGCTCCTGAAATTCTGCATTGCGCAGAATGCCTCCCAGACCCAATGTGGCACCCGTGGCAACTCGGGCTGGTTTGATAGTGCCAAGGGCCTCCTACAATCTGCCATCAAGATGCAGGGCTGGAAAGTTTTCCTTGTCAGGGAAAAGGGGTGGTGTTTGTGTTTGGGTACTTGTGGGCCTGAGGGGCCGGCTGGCTCCTGAAATTCCGCATTGCGCAGGATTACTCCCGGAGGCAAAGAGGCACCAGTGCAAATTCAGGCTAGTTTAAGAGTGCCAAGTGGGTCCTGCAATCTGCCATCATGAACCTGCCCTGGTCCCTTTTGTTTGCCAGGGAAAAGAGGTGCTGTTTGTGTGCGGGTAGCTGTAGCCTGGAGTGGCCGGCTGGCTCCTGAAATTCCGCATTGCGCAGAATGCCTCCCAGACCCAATGTGGCACCCGTGGCAACTCGGGCTGGTTTGATAGTGCCAAGGGCCTCCTACAATCTGCCATCAAGATGCAGGGCTGGAAAGTTTTCCTTGTCAGGGAAAAGGGGTGGTGTTTGTGTTTGGGTACTTGTGGGCCTGAGGGGCCGGCTGGCTCCTGAAATTCCTCATTGCGCAGGATTGCTCCCGGAGGCAAAGAGGCACCAGTGCAAATTCAGGCTAGTTTAAGAGTGCCAAGTGGGTCCTGCAATCTGCCATCATGAACCTGCCCTGGTCCCTTTTGTTTGCCAGGGAAAAGAGGTGCTGTTTGTGTGCGGGTAGCTGTAGCCTGGAGTGGCCGGCTGGCTCCTGAAATTCCGGTTTGCGCAGAATGCCTCCCAGACCCAATGTGGCACCCGTGGCAACTCGGGCTGGTTTGATAGTGCCAAGGGCCTCCTACAATCTGCCATCAAGATGCAGGGCTGGAAAGTTTTCCTTGTCAGGGAAAAGGGGTGGTGTTTGTGTTTGGGTACTTGTGGGCCTGAGGGGCCGGCTGGCTCCTGAAATTCCGCATTGCGCAGGATTGCTCCCGGAGGCAAAGAGGCACCAGTGCAAATTCAGGCTAGTTTAAGAGTGCCTAGTGGGTCCTGCAATCTGCCATCATGAACCTGCCCTGGTCCCTTTTGTTTGCCAGGGAAAAGAGGTGCTGTTTGTGTGCGGGTAGCTGTAGCCTGGAGTGGCCGGCTGGCTCCTGAAATTCCGGTTTGCGCAGAATGCCTCCCAGACCCAATGTGGCACCCGTGGCAACTCGGGCTGGTTTAATAGTGCCAAGGGCCTCCTACAATCTGCCATCAAGATGCAGGGCTGGAAAGTTTTCCTTGTCAGGGAAAAGGGGTGGTGTTTGTGTTTGGGTACTTGTGGGCCTGAGGGGCCGGCTGGCTGCTGAAATTCCGCATTGCGCAGGATTGCTCCCGGAGGCAAAGAGGCACCAGTGCAAATTCAGGCTAGTTTAAGAGTGCCAAGTGGGTCCTGCAATCTGCCATCATGAACCTGCCCTGGTCCCTTTTGTTTGCCAGGGAAAAGAGGTGCTGTTTGTGTGCGGGTAGCTGTAGCCTGGAGTGGCCGGCTGGCTCCTGAAATTCTGCATTGCGCAGAATGCCTCCCAGACCCAATGTGGCACCCGTGGCAACTCGGGCTGGTTTGATAGTGCCAAGGGCCTCCTACAATCTGCCATCAAGATGCAGGGCTGGAAAGTTTTCCTTGTCAGGGAAAAGGGGTGGTGTTTGTGTTTGGGTACTTGTGGGCCTGAGGGGCCGGCTGGCTCCTGAAATTCCGCATTGCGCAGGATTGCTCCCGGAGGCAAAGAGGCACCAGTGCAAATTCAGGCTAGTTGAAGAGTGCCAAGTGGGTCCTGCAATCTGCCATCATGAACCTGCCCTGGTCCCTTTTGTTTGCCAGGGAAAAGAGGTGCTGTTTGTGTGCGGGTAGCTGTAGCCTGGAGTGGCCGGCTGGCTCCTGAAATTCCGCATTGCGCAGAATGCCTCCCAGACCCAATGTGGCACCCGTGGCAACTCGGGCTGGTTTGATAGTGCCAAGGGCCTCCTACAATCTGCCATCAAGATGCAGGGCTGGAAAGTTTTCCTTGTCAGGGAAAAGGGGTGGTGTTTGTGTTTGGGTACTTGTGGGCCTGAGGGGCCGGCTGGCTGCTGAAATTCCGCATTGCGCAGGATTGCTCCCGGAGGCAAAGAGGCACCAGTGCAAATTCAGGCTAGTTGAAGAGTGCCAAGTGGGTCCTGCAATCTGCCATCATGAACCTGCCCTGGTCCCTTTTGTTTGCCAGGGAAAAGAGGTGCTGTTTGTGTGCGGGTAGCTGTAGCCTGGAGTGGCCGGCTGGCTCCTGAAATTCCGCATTGCGCAGAATGCCTCCCAGACCCAATGTGGCACCCGTGGCAACTCGGGCTGGTTTGATAGTGCCAAGGGCCTCCTACAATCTGCCATCAAGATGCAGGGCTGGAAAGTTTTCCTTGTCAGGGAAAAGGGGTGGTGTTTGTGTTTGGGTACTTGTGGGCCTGAGGGGCCGGCTGGCTCCTGAAATTCCGCATTGCGCAGGATTGCTCCCGGAGGCAAAGAGGCACCAGTGCAAATTCAGGCTAGTTTAAGAGTGCCAAGTGGGTCCTGCAATCTGCCATCATGAACCTGCCCTGGTCCCTTTTGTTTGCCAGGGAAAAGAGGTGCTGTTTGTGTGCGGGTAGCTGTAGCCTGGAGTGGCCGGCTGGCTCCTGAAATTCCACATTGCACAGAATGCCTCCCAGACCCAATGTGGCACCCGTGGCAACTCGGGCTGGTTTGATAGTGCCAAGGGCCTCCTACAATCTGCCATCAAGATGCAGGGCTGGAAAGTTTTCCTTGTCAGGGAAAAGGGGTGGTGTTTGTGTTTGGGTACTTGTGGGCCTGAGGGGCCGGCTGGCTGCTGAAATTCCGCATTGCGCAGGATTGCTCCCGGAGGCAAAGAGGCACCAGTGCAAATTCAGGCTAGTTTAAGAGTGCCAAGTAGGTCCTGCAATCTGCCATCATGAACCTGCCCTGGTCCCTTTTGTTTGCCAGGGAAAAGAGGTGCTGTTTGTGTGCGGGTAGCTGTAGCCTGGAGTGGCCGGCTGGCTCCTGAAATTCCGCATTGCGCAGAATGCCTCCCAGACCCAATGTGGCACCCGTGGCAACTCGGGCTGGTTTGATAGTGCCAAGGGCCTCCTACAATCTGCCATCATGATGCAGGGCTGGAAAGTTTTCCTTGTCAGGGAAAAGGGGTGGTGTTTGTGTTTGGTATTGGTGGGCCTGAGGGGCCGGCTGGCTCCTGAAATTCCGCATTGCGCAGGATTGCTCCCGGAGGCAAAGAGGCACCAGTGCAAATTCAGGCTAGTTTAAGAGTGCCTAGTGGGTCCTGCAATCTGCCATCATGAACCTGCCCTGGTCCCTTTTGTTTGCCAGGGAAAAGAGGTGCTGTTTGTGTGCGGGTAGCTGTAGCCTGGAGTGGCCGGCTGGCTCCTGAAATTCCGCATTGCGCAGAATGCCTCCCAGACCCAATGTGGCACCCCTGGCAACTCGGGCTGGTTTGATAGTGCCAAGGGTCTCCTACAATCTGCCATCAAGATGCAGGGCTGGAAAGTTTTCCTTGTCAGGGAAAAGGGGTGGTGTTTGTGTTTGGGTACTTGTGGGCCTGAGGGGCCGGCTGGCTGCTGAAATTCCGCATTGCGCAGGATTGCTCCCGGAGGCAAAGAGGCACCAGTGCAAATTCAGGCTAGTTTAAGAGTGCCAAGTGGGTCCTGCAATCTGCCATCATGAACCTGCCCTGGTCCCTTTTGTTTGCCAGGGAAAAGAGGTGCTGTTTGTGTGCGGGTAGCTGTAGCCTGGAGTGGCCGGCTGGCTCCTGAAATTCCGCATTGCGCAGAATGCCTCCCAGACCCAATGTGGCACCCGTGGCAACTCGGGCTGGTTTGATAGTGCCAAGGGCCTCCTACAATCTGCCATCAAGATGCAGGGCTGGAAAGTTTTCCTTGTCAGGGGAAAGGGGTGGTGTTTGTGTTTGGGTACTTGTGGGCCTGAGGGGCCGGCTGGCTCCTGAAATTCCGCATTGCGCAGGATTGCTCCCGGAGGCAAAGAGGCACCAGTGCAAATTCAGGCTAGTTTAAGAGTGCCAAGTGGGTCCTGCAATCTGCCATCATGAACCTGCCCTGGTCCCTTTTGTTTGCCAGGGAAAAGAGGTGCTGTTTGTGTGCGGGTAGCTGTAGCCTGGAGTGGCCGGCTGGCTCCTGAAATTCCGCATTGCGCAGAATGCCTCCCAGACCCAATGTGGCACCCGTGGCAACTCGGGCTGGTTTGATAGTGCGAAGGGCCTCCTACAATCTGCCATCAAGATGCAGGGCTGGAAAGTTTTCCTTGTCAGGGAAAAGGGGTGGTGTTTGTGTTTGGGTACTTGTGGGCCTGAGGGGCCGGCTGGCTGCTGAAATTCCGCATTGCGCAGGATTGCTCCCGGAGGCAAAGAGGCACCAGTGCAAATTCAGGCTAGTTGAAGAGTGCCAAGTGGGTCCTGCAATCTGCCATCATGAACCTGCCCTGGTCCCTTTTGTTTGCCAGGGAAAAGAGGTGCTGTTTGTGTGCGGGTAGCTGTAGCCTGGAGTGGCCGGCTGGCTCCTGAAATTCCGCATTGCGCAGAATGCCTCCCAGACCCAATGTGGCACCCGTGGCAACTCGGGCTGGTTTGATAGTGCCAAGGGCCTCCTACAATCTGCCATCAAGATGCAGGGCTGGAAAGTTTTCCTTGTCAGGGAAAAGGGGTGGTGTTTGTGTTTCGGTACTTGTGGGCCTGAGGGGCCGGCTGGCTCCTGAAATTCCGCATTGCGCAGGATTGCTCCCGGAGGCAAAGAGGCACCAGTGCAAATTCAGGCTAGTTTAAGAGTGCCAAGTGGGTCCTGCAATCTGCCATCATGAACCTGCCCTGGTCCCTTTTGTTTGCCAGGGAAAAGAGGTGCTGTTTGTGT
The DNA here is from genome assembly GCA_024362935.1 of Setophaga petechia. NCBI lineage: Eukaryota > Metazoa > Chordata > Aves > Passeriformes > Parulidae > Setophaga > Setophaga petechia. Next base: position 51,930,494 of record JANCRA010000003.1, on the reverse strand, counting down.
GCGGGTAGCTGTAGCCTGGAGTGGCCGGCTGGCTCCTGAAATTCCGCATTGCGCAGAATGCCTCCCAGACCCAATGTGGCACCCGTGGCAACTCGGGCTGGTTTGATAGTGCCAAGGGCCTCCTACAATCTGCCATCATGATGCAGGGCTGGAAAGTTTTCCTTGTCAGGGAAAAGGGGTGGGGTTTGTGTTTCGGTATTGTGGGCCTGAGGGGCCGGCTGGCTCCTGAAATTCCGCATTGCGCAGGATTGCTCCCGGAGGCAAAGAGGCACCAGTGCAAATTCAGGCTAGTTTAAGAGTGCCAAGTGGGTCCTGCAATCTGCCATCATGAACCTGCCCTGGTCCCTTTTGTTTGCCAGGGAAAAGAGGTGCTGTTTGTGTGCGGGTAGCTGTAGCCTGGAGTGGCCGGCTGGCTCCTGAAATTCCGCATTGCGCAGAATGCCTCCCAGACCCAATGTGGCACCCGTGGCAACTCGGGCTGGTTTGATAGTGCCAAGGGCCTCCTACAATCTGCCATCAAGATGCAGGGCTGGAAAGTTTTCCTTGTCAGGGAAAAGGGGTGGTGTTTGTGTTTGGGTACTTGTGGGCCTGAGGGGCCGGCTGGCTCCTGAAATTCCGCATTGCGCAGGATTGCTCCCGGAGGCAAAGAGGCACCAGTGCAAATTCAGGCTAGTTTAAGAGTGCCAAGTGGGTCCTGCAATCTGCCATCATGAACCTGCCCTGGTCCCTTTTGTTTGCCAGGGAAAAGAGGTGCTGTTTGTGTGCGGGTAGCTGTAGCCTGGAGTGGCCGGCTGGCTCCTGAAATTCCGCATTGCGCAGAATGCCTCCCAGACCCAATGTGGCACCCGTGGCAACTCGGGCTGGTTTGATAGTGCCAAGGGCCTCCTACAATCTGCCATCAAGATGCAGGGCTGGAAAGTTTTCCTTGTCAGGGAAAAGGGGTGGTGTTTGTGTTTGGGTACTTGTGGGCCTGAGGGGCCGGCTGGCTCCTGAAATTCCGCATTGCGCAGGATTGCTCCCAGAGGCAAAGAGGCACCAGTGCAAATTCAGGCTAGTTTAAGAGTGCCAAGTGGGTCCTGCAATCTGCCATCATGAACCTGCCCTGGTCCCTTTTGTTTGCCAGGGAAAAGAGGTGCTGTTTGTGTGCGGGTAGCTGTAGCCTGGAGTGGCCGGCTGGCTCCTGAAATTCCACATTGCGCAGAATGCCTCCCAGACCCAATGTGGCACCCGTGGCAACTCGGGCTGGTTTGATAGTGCCAAGGGCCTCCTACAATCTGCCATCATGATGCAGGGCTGGAAAGTTTTCCTTGTCAGGGAAAAGGGGTGGTGTTTGTGTTTGGGTACTTGTGGGCCTGAGGGGCCGGCTGGCTCCTGAAATTCCGCATTGCGCAGGATTGCTCCCGGAGGCAAAGAGGCACCAGTGCAAATTCAGGCTAGTTTAAGAGTGCCAAGTGGGTCCTGCAATCTGCCATCATGAACCTGCCCTGGTCCCTTTTGTTTGCCAGGGAAAAGAGGTGCTGTTTGTGTGCGGGTAGCTGTAGCCTGGAGTGGCCGGCTGGCTCCTGAAATTCCGCATTGCGCAGAATGCCTCCCAGACCCAATGTGGCACCCGTGGCAACTCGGGCTGGTTTGATAGTGCCAAGGGCCTCCTACAATCTGCCATCAAGATGCAGGGCTGGAAAGTTTTCCTTGTCAGGGAAAAGGGGTGGTGTTTGTGTTTGGGTACTTGTGGGCCTGAGGGGCCGGCTGGCTCCTGAAATTCCGCATTGCGCAGGATTGCTCCCGGAGGCAAAGAGGCACCAGTGCAAATTCAGGCTAGTTTAAGAGTGCCAAGTGGGTCCTGCAATCTGCCATCATGAACCTGCTCTGGTCCCTTTTGTTTGCCAGGGAAAAGAGGTGCTGTTTGTGTGCGGGTAGCTGTAGCCTGGAGTGGCCGGCTGGCTCCTGAAATTCCGCATTGCGCAGAATGCCTCCCAGACCCAATGTGGCACCCGTGGCAACTCGGGCTGGTTTGATAGTGCCAAGGGCCTCCTACAATCTGCCATCAAGATGCAGGGCTGGAAAGTTTTCCTTGTCAGGGAAAAGGGGTGGTGTTTGTGTTTGGGTACTTGTGGGCCTGAGGGGCCGGCTGGCTCCTGAAATTCCGCATTGCGCAGGATTGCTCCCGGAGGCAAAGAGGCACCAGTGCAAATTCAGGCTAGTTTAAGAGTGCCAAGTGGGTCCTGCAATCTGCCATCATGAACCTGCCCTGGTCCCTTTTGTTTGCCAGGGAAAAGAGGTGCTGTTTGTGTGCGGGTAGCTGTAGCCTGGAGTGGCCGGCTGGCTCCTGAAATTCTGCATTGCGCAGGATTGCTCCCGGAGGCAAAGAGGCACCAGTGCAAATTCAGGCTAGTTTAAGAGTGCCAAGTGGGTCCTGCAATCTGCCATCATGAACCTGCCCTGGTCCCTTTTGTTTGCCAGGGAAAAGAGATGCTGTTTGTGTGCGGGTAGCTGTAGCCTGGAGTTGCCGGCTGGCTCCTGAAATTCCGCATTGCGCAGAATGCCTCCCAGACCCAATGTGGCACCCGTGGCAACTCGGGCTGGTTTGATAGTGCCAAGGGCCTCCTACAATCTGCCATCAAGATGCAGGGCTGGAAAGTTTTCCTTGTCAGGGAAAAGGGGTGGTGTTTGTGTTTGTGTACTTGTGGGCCTGAGGGGCCGGCTGGCTCCTGAAATTCCGCATTGCGCAGGATTGCTCCCGGAGGCAAAGAGGCACCAGTGCAAATTCAGGCTAGTTTAAGAGTGCCAAGTGGGTCCTGCAATCTGCCATCATGAACCTGCCCTGGTCCCTTTTGTTTGCCAGGGAAAAGAGGTGCTGTTTGTGTGCGGGTAGCTGTAGCCTGGAGTGGCCGGCTGGCTCCTGAAATTCCGCATTGAGCAGAATGCCTCCCAGACCCAATGTGGCACCCGTGGCAACTCGGGCTGGTTTGATAGTGCCAAGGGCCTCCTACAATCTGTCATCATGATGCAGGGCTGGAAAGTTTTCCTTGTCAGGGAAAAGGGGTGGTGTTTGTGTTTGGGTACTTGTGGGCCTGAGGGGCCGGCTGGCTGCTGAAATTCCGCATTGCGCAGGATTGCTCCCGGAGGCAAAGAGGCACCAGTGCAAATTCAGGCTAGTTTAAGAGTGCCAAGTGGGTCCTGCAATCTGCCATCATGAACCTGCCCTGGTCCCTTTTGTTTGCCAGGGAAAAGAGGTGCTGTTTGTGTGCGGGTAGCTGTAGCCTGGAGTGGCCGGCTGGCTCCTGAAATTCCGCATTGCGCAGAATGCCTCCCAGACCCAATGTGGCACCCGTGGCAACTCGGGCTGGTTTGATAGTGCCAAGGGCCTCCTACAATCTGCCATCATGATGCAGGGCTGGAAAGTTTTCCTTGTCAGGGAAAAGGGGTGGTGTTTGTGTTTGGGTACTTGTGGGCCTGAGGGGCCGGCTGGCTCCTGAAATTCCGCATTGCGCAGGATTGCTCCCGGAGGGAAAGAGGCACCAGTGCAAATTCAGGCTAGTTTAAGAGTGCCAAGTGGGTCCTGCAATCTGCCATCATGAACCTGCCCTGGTCCCTTTTGTTTGCCAGGGAAAAGAGGTGCTGTTTGTGTGCGGGTAGCTGTAGCCTGGAGTGGCCGGCTGGCTCCTGAAATTCCGCATTGCGCAGAATGCCTCCCAGACCCAATGTGGCACCCGTGGCAACTCGGGCTGGTTTGATAGTGCCAAGGGCCTCCTACAATCTGCCATCATGATGCAGGGCTGGAAAGTTTTCCTTGTCAGGGAAAAGGGGTGGTGTTTGTGTTTGGGTACTTGTGGGCCTGAGGGGCCGGCTGGCTCCTGAAATTCCGCATTGCGCAGGATTGCTCCCGGAGGCAAAGAGGCACCAGTGCAAATTCAGGCTAGTTTAAGAGTGCCAAGTGGGTCCTGCAATCTGCCATCATGAACCTGCCCTGGTCCCTTTTGTTTGCCAGGGAAAAGAGGTGCTGTTTGTGTGCGGGTAGCTGTAGCCTGGAGTGGCCGGCTGGCTCCTGAAATTCCGCATTGCGCAGAATGCCTCCCAGACCCAATGTGGCACCCGTGGCAACTCGGGCTGGTTTGATAGTGCCAAGGGCCTCCTACAATCTGCCATCAAGATGCAGGGCTGGAAAGTTTTCCTTGTCAGGGAAAAGGGGTGGTGTTTGTGTTTGGGTACTTGTGGGCCTGAGGGGCCGGCTGGCTCCTGAAATTCCGCATTGCGCAGGATTGCTCCCGGAGGCAAAGAGGCACCAGTGCAAATTCTGGCTAGTTTAAGAGTGCCAAGTGGGTCCTGCAATCTGCCATCATGAACCTGCCCTGGTCCCTTTTGTTTGCCAGGGAAAAGAGGTGCTGTTTGTGTGCGGGTAGCTGTAGCCTGGAGTGGCCGGCTGGCTCCTGAAATTCCGCATTGCGCAGAATGCCTCCCAGACCCAATGTGGCACCCGTGGCAACTCGGGCTGGTTTGATAGTGCCAAGGGCCTCCTACAATCTGCCATCAAGATGCAGGGCTGGAAAGTTTTCCTTGTCAGGGAAAAGGGGTGGTGTTTGTGTTTGGGTACTTGTGGGCCTGAGGGGCCGGCTGGCTCCTGAAATTCCGCATTGCGCAGGATTGCTCCCGGAGGCAAAGAGGCACCAGTGCAAATTCAGGCTAGTTTAAGAGTGCCAAGTGGGTCCTGCAATCTGCCATCATGAACCTGCCCTGGTCCCTTTTGTTTGCCAGGGAAAAGAGGTGCTGTTTGTGTGCGGGTAGCTGTAGCCTGGAGTGGCCGGCTGGCTCCTGAAATTCCGCATTGCGCAGAATGCCTCCCAGACCCAATGTGGCACCCGTGGCAACTCGGGCTGGTTTGATAGTGCCAAGGGCCTCCTACAATCTGCCATCAAGATGCAGGGCTGGAAAGTTTTCCTTGTCAGGGAAAAGGGGTGGTGTTTGTGTTTGGGTACTTGTGGGCCTGAGGGGCCGGCTGGCTCCTGAAATTCCGCATTGCGCAGGATTGCTCCCGGAGGCAAAGAGGCACCAGTGCAAATTCAGGCTAGTTTAAGAGTGCCAAGTGGGTCCTGCAATCTGCCATCATGAACCTGCCCTGGTCCCTTTTGTTTGCCAGGGAAAAGAGGTGCTGTTTGTGTGCGGGTAGCTGTAGCCTGGAGTGGCCGGCTGGCTCCTGAAATTCCGCATTGCGCAGAATGCCTCCCAGACCCAATGTGGCACCCGTGGCAACTCGGGCTGGTTTGATAGTGCCAAGGGCCTCCTACAATCTGCCATCATGATGCAGGGCTGGAAAGTTTTCCTTGTCAGGGAAAAGGGGTGGTGTTTGTGTTTGGGTACTTGTGGGCCTGAGGGGCCGGCTGGCTCCTGAAATTCCGCATTGCGCAGGATTGCTCCCAGAGGCAAAGAGGCACCAGTGCAAATTCAGGCTAGTTTAAGAGTGCCAAGTGGGTCCTGCAATCTGCCATCATGAACCTGCCCTGGTCCCTTTTGTTTGCCAGGGAAAAGAGGTGCTGTTTGTGTGCGGGTAGCTGTAGCCTGGAGTGGCCGGCTGGCTCCTGAAATTCCGCATTGCGCAGAATGCCTCCCAGACCCAATGTGGCACCCGTGGCAACTCGGGCTGGTTTGATAGTGCCAAGGGCCTCCTACAATCTGCCATCATGATGCAGGGCTGGAAAGTTTTCCTTGTCAGGGAAAAGGGGTGGTGTTTGTGTTTGGGTACTTGTGGGCCTGAGGGGCCGGCTGGCTCCTGAAATTCCGCATTGCGCAGGATTGCTCCCGGAGGCAAAGAGGCACCAGTGCAAATTCAGGCTAGTTTAAGAGTGCCAAGTGGGTCCTGCAATCTGCCATCATGAACCTGCCCTGGTCCCTTTTGTTTGCCAGGGAAAAGAGGTGCTGTTTGTGTGCGGGTAGCTGTAGCCTGGAGTGGCCGGCTGGCTCCTGAAATTCCGCATTGCGCAGAATGCCTCCCAGACCCAATGTGGCACCCGTGGCAACTCGGGCTGGTTTGATAGTGCCAAGGGCCTCCTACAATCTGCCATCAAGATGCAGGGCTGGAAAGTTTTCCTTGTCAGGGAAAAGGGGTGGTGTTTGTGTTTGGGTACTTGTGGGCCTGAGGGGCCGGCTGGCTCCTGAAATTCCGCATTGCGCAGGATTGCTCCCGGAGGCAAAGAGGCACCAGTGCAAATTCAGGCTAGTTTAAGAGTGCCAAGTGGGTCCTGCAATCTGCCATCATGAACCTGCCCTGGTCCCTTTTGTTTGCCAGGGAAAAGAAGTGCTGTTTGTGTGCGGGTAGCTGTAGCCTGGAGTGGCCGGCTGGCTCCTGAAATTCCGCATTGCGCAGAATGCCTCCCAGACCCAATGTGGCACCCGTGGCAACTCGGGCTGGTTTGATAGTGCCAAGGGCCTCCTACAATCTGCCATCATGATGCAGGGCTGGAAAGTTTTCCTTGTCAGGGAAAAGGGGTGGTGTTTGTGTTTGGGTACTTGTGGGCCTGAGGGGCCGGCTGGCTCCTGAAATTCCGCATTGCGCAGGATTGCTCCCGGAGGCAAAGAGGCACCAGTGCAAATTCAGGCTAGTTTAAGAGTGCCAAGTGGGTCCTGCAATCTGCCATCATGAACCTGCCCTGGTCCCTTTTGTTTGCCAGGGAAAAGAGGTGCTGTTTGTGTGCGGGTAGCTGTAGCCTGGAGTGGCCGGCTGGCTCCTGAAATTCCGCATTGCGCAGAATGCCTCCCAGACCCAATGTGGCACCCGTGGCAACTCGGGCTGGTTTGATAGTGCCAAGGGCCTCCTACAATCTGCCATCATGATGCAGGGCTGGAAAGTTTTCCTTGTCAGGGAAAAGGGGTGGTGTTTGTGTTTGGGTATTGGTGGGCCTGAGGGGCCGGCTGGCTCCTGAAATTCCGCATTGCGCAGGATTGCTCCCGGAGGCAAAGAGGCACCAGTGCAAATTCAGGCTAGTTTAAGAGTGCCAAGTGGGTCCTGCAATCTGCCATCATGAACCTGCCCTGGTCCCTTTTGTTTGCCAGGGAAAAGAGGTGCTGTTTGTGTGCGGGTAGCTGTAGCCTGGAGTGGCCGGCTGGCTCCTGAAATTCCGCATTGCGCAGAATGCCTCCCAGACCCAATGTGGCACCCGTGGCAACTCGGGCTGGTTTGATAGTGCCAAGGGCCTCCTACAATCTGCCATCATGATGCAGGGCTGGAAAGTTTTCCTTGTCAGGGAAAAGGGGTGGTGTTTGTGTTTGGGTACTTGTGGGCCTGAGGGGCCGGCTGGCTCCTGAAATTCCGCATTGCGCAGGATTGCTCCCGGAGGCAAAGAGGCACCAGTGCAAATTCAGGCTAGTTGAAGAGTGCCAAGTGGGTCCTGCAATCTGCCATCATGAACCTGCCCTGGTCCCTTTTGTTTGCCAGGGAAAAGAGGTGCTGTTTGTGTGCGGGTAGCTGTAGCCTGGAGTGGCCGGCTGGCTCCTGAAATTCCGCATTGCGCAGAATGCCTCCCAGACCCAATGTGGCACCCGTGGCAACTCGGGCTGGTTTGATAGTGCCAAGGGCCTCCTACAATCTGCCATCATGATGCAGGGCTGGAAAGTTTTCCTTGTCAGGGAAAAGGGGTGGTGTTTGTGTTTGGGTACTTGTGGGCCTGAGGGGCCGGCTGGCTCCTGAAATTCCGCTTTGCGCAGGATTGCTCCCAGAGGCAAAGAGGCACCAGTGCAAATTCAGGCTAGTTTAAGAGTGCCAAGTGGGTCCTGCAATCTGCCATCATGAACCTGCCCTGGTCCCTTTTGTTTGCCAGGGAAAAGAGGTGCTGTTTGTGTGCGGGTAGCTGTAGCCTGGAGTGGCCGGCTGGCTCCTGAAATTCCGCATTGCGCAGAATGCCTCCCAGACCCAATGTGGCACCCGTGGCAACTCGGGCTGGTTTGATAGTGCCAAGGGCCTCCTACAATCTGCCATCATGATGCAGGGCTGGAAAGTTTTCCTTGTCAGGGAAAAGGGGTGGTGTTTGTGTTTGGGTACTTGTGGGCCTGAGGGGCCGGCTGGCTCCTGAAATTCCGCATTGCGCAGGATTGCTCCCGGAGGCAAAGAGGCACCAGTGCAAATTCAGGCTAGTTTAAGAGTGCCAAGTGGGTCCTGCAATCTGCCATCATGAACCTGCCCTGGTCCCTTTTGTTTGCCAGGGAAAAGAGGTGCTGTTTGTGTGCGGGTAGCTGTAGCCTGGAGTGGCCGGCTGGCTCCTGAAATTCCGCATTGCGCAGAATGCCTCCCAGACCCAATGTGGCACCCCTGGCAACTCGGGCTGGTTTGATAGTGCCAAGGGCCTCCTACAATCTGCCATCAAGATGCAGGGCTGGAAAGTTTTCCTTGTCAGGGAAAAGGGGTGGTGTTTGTGTTTGGGTACTTGTGGGCCTGAGGGGCCGGCTGGCTCCTGAAATTCCGCATTGCGCAGGATTGCTCCCGGAGGCAAAGAGGCACCAGTGCAAATTCAGGCTAGTTGAAGAGTGCCAAGTGGGTCCTGCAATCTGCCATCATGAACCTGCCCTGGTCCCTTTTGTTTGCCAGGGAAAAGAGGTGCTGTTTGTGTGCGGGTAGCTGTAGCCTGGAGTGGCCGGCTGGCTCCTGAAATTCCGCATTGCGCAGAATGCCTCCCAGACCCAATGTGGCACCCGTGGCAACTCGGGCTGGTTTGATAGTGCCAAGGGCCTCCTACAATCTGCCATCAAGATGCAGGGCTGGAAAGTTTTCCTTGTCAGGGAAAAGGGGTGGTGTTTGTGTTTGGGTATTGGTGGGCCTAAAGGGCCGGCTGGCTCCTGAAATTCCGCATTGCGCAGGATTGCTCCCGGAGGCAAAGAGGCACCAGTGCAAATTCAGGCTAGTTTAAGAGTGCCTAGTGGGTCCTGCAATCTGCCATCATGAACCTGCCCTGGTCCCTTTTGTTTGCCAGGGAAAAGAGGTGCTGTTTGTGTGCGGGTAGCTGTAGCCTGGAGTGGCCGGCTGGCTCCTGAAATTCCGCATTGCGCAGAATGCCTCCCAGACCCAATGTGGCACCCGTGGCAACTCGGGCTGGTTTGATAGTGCCAAGGGCCTCCTACAATCTGCCATCAAGATGCAGGGCTGGAAAGTTTTCCTTGTCAGGGAAAAGGGGTGGTGTTTGTGTTTGGGTACTTGTGGGCCTGAGGGGCCGGCTGGCTCCTGAAATTCCGCATTGCGCAGGATTGCTCCCGGAGGCAAAGAGGCACCAGTGCAAATTCAGGCTAGTTTAAGAGTGCCAAGTGGGTCCTGCAATCTGCCATCATGAACCTGCCCTGGTCCCTTTTGTTTGCCAGGGAAAAGAGGTGCTGTTTGTGTGCGGGTAGCTGTAGCCTGGAGTGGCCGGCTGGCTCCTGAAATTCCGCATTGCGCAGAATGCCTCCCAGACCCAATGTGGCACCCCTGGCAACTCGGGCTGGTTTGATAGTGCCAAGGGCCTCCTACAATCTGCCATCAAGATGCAGGGCTGGAAAGTTTTCCTTGTCAGGGAAAAGGGGTGGTGTTTGTGTTTGGGTACTTGTGGGCCTGAGGGGCCGGCTGGCTCCTGAAATTCCGCATTGCGCAGGATTGCTCCCGGAGGCAAAGAGGCACCAGTGCAAATTCAGGCTAGTTTAAGAGTGCCAAGTGGGTCCTGCAATCTGCCATCATGAACCTGCCCTGGTCCCTTTTGTTTGCCAGGGAAAAGAGGTGCTGTTTGTGTGCGGGTAGCTGTAGCCTGGAGTGGCCGGCTGGCTCCTGAAATTCCGCATTGCGCAGAATGCCTCCCAGACCCAATGTGGCACCTGTGGCAACTCGGGCTGGTTTGATAGTGCCAAGGGCCTCCTACAATCTGCCATCATGATGCAGGGCTGGAAAGTTTTCCTTGTCAGGGAAAAGGGGTGGTGTTTGTGTTTGGGTATTGGTGGGCCTAAAGGGCCGGCTGGCTCCTGAAATTCCGCATTGCGCAGGATTGCTCCCGGAGGCAAAGAGGCACCAGTGCAAATTCAGGCTAGTTTAAGAGTGCCTAGTGGGTCCTGCAATCTGCCATCATGAACCTGCCCTGGTCCCTTTTGTTTGCCAGGGAAAAGAGGTGCTGTTTGTGTGCGGGTAGCTGTAGCCTGGAGTGGCCGGCTGGCTCCTGAAATTCCGCATTGCGCAGAATGCCTCCCAGACCCAATGTGGCACCCGTGGCAACTCGGGCTGGTTTGATAGTGCCAAGGGCCTCCTACAATCTGCCATCAAGATGCAGGGCTGGAAAGTTTTCCTTGTCAGGGAAAAGGGGTGGTGTTTGTGTTTGGGTACTTGTGGGCCTGAGGGGCCGGCTGGCTCCTGAAATTCCGCATTGCGCAGGATTGCTCCCGGAGGCAAAGAGGCACCAGTGCAAATTCAGGCTAGTTTAAGAGTGCCTAGTGGGTCCTGCAATCTGCCATCATGAACCTGCCCTGGTCCCTTTTGTTTGCCAGGGAAAAGAGGTGCTGTTTGTGTGCGGGTAGCTGTAGCCTGGAGTGGCCGGCTGGCTCCTGAAATTCCGCATTGCGCAGAATGCCTCCCAGACCCAATGTGGCACCCGTGGCAACTCGGGCTGGTTTGATAGTGCCAAGGGCCTCCTACAATCTGCCATCATGATGCAGGGCTGGAAAGTTTTCCTTGTCAGGGAAAAGGGGTGGTGTTTGTGTTTGGGTACTTGTGGGCCTGAGGGGCCGGCTGGCTCCTGAAATTCCGCATTGCGCAGGATTGCTCCCGGAGGCAAAGAGGCACCAGTGCAAATTCAGGCTAGTTTAAGAGTGCCAAGTGGGTCCTGCAATCTGCCATCATGAACCTGCCCTGGTCCCTTTTGTTTGCCAGGGAAAAGAGGTGCTGTTTGTGTGCGGGTAGCTGTAGCCTGGAGTGGCCGGCTGGCTCCTGAAATTCCGCATTGCGCAGAATGCCTCCCAGACCCAATGTGGCACCCGTGGCAACTCGGGCTGGTTTGATAGTGCCAAGGGCCTCCTACAATCTGCCATCATGATGCAGGGCTGGAAAGTTTTCCTTGTCAGGGAAAAGGGGTGGTGTTTGTGTTTGGGTACTTGTGGGCCTGAGGGGCCGGCTGGCTCCTGAAATTCCGCATTGGGCAGGATTGCTCCCGGAGGCAAAGAGGCACCAGTGCAAATTCAGGCTAGTTTAAGAGTGCCAAGTGGGTCCTGCAATCTGCCATCATGAACCTGCCCTGGTCCCTTTTGTTTGCCAGGGAAAAGAGGTGCTGTTTGTGTGCGGGTAGCTGTAGCCTGGAGTGGCCGGCTGGCTCCTGAAATTCCGCATTGCGCAGAATGCCTCCCAGACCCAATGTGGCACCCGTGGCAACTCGGGCTGGTTTGATAGTGCCAAGGGCCTCCTACAATCTGCCATCATGATGCAGGGCTGGAAAGTTTTCCTTGTCAGGGAAAAGGGGTGGTGTTTGTGTTTGGGTATTGGTGGGCCTGAGGGGCCGGCTGGCTCCTGAAATTCCGCATTGCGCAGGATTGCTCCCGGAGGCAAAGAGGCACCAGTGCAAATTCAGGCTAGTTTAAGAGTGCCTAGTGGGTCCTGCAATCTGCCATCATGAACCTGCCCTGGTCCCTTTTGTTTGCCAGGGAAAAGAGGTGCTGTTTGTGTGCGGGTAGCTGTAGCCTGGAGTGGCCGGCTGGCTCCTGAAATTCCGCATTGCGCAGAATGCCTCCCAGACACAATGTGGCACCCGTGGCAACTCGGGCTGGTTTGATAGTGCCAAGGGCCTCCTACAATCTGCCATCATGATGCAGGGCTGGAAAGTTTTCCTTGTCAGGGAAAAGGGGTGGTGTTTGTGTTTGGGTACTTGTGGGCCTGAGGGGCCGGCTGGCTCCTGAAATTCCGCATTGCGCAGGATTGCTCCCGGAGGCAAAGAGGCACCAGTGCAAATTCAGGCTAGTTTAAGAGTGCCAAGTGGGTCCTGCAATCTGCCATCATGAACCTGCCCTGGTCCCTTTTGTTTGCCAGGGAAAAGAGGTGCTGTTTGTGTGCGGGTAGCTGTAGCCTGGAGTGGCCGGCTGGCTCCTGAAATTCCGCATTGCGCAGAATGCCTCCCAGACCCAATGTGGCACCCGTGGCAACTCGGGCTGGTTTGATAGTGCCAAGGGCCTCCTACAATCTGCCATCAAGATGCAGGGCTGGAAAGTTTTCCTTGTCAGGGAAAAGGGGTGGTGTTTGTGTTTGGGTACTTGTGGGCCTGAGGGGCCGGCTGGCTCCTGAAATTCCGCATTGCGCAGGATTGCTCCCGGAGGCAAAGAGGCACCAGTGCAAATTCAGGCTAGTTTAAGAGTGCCAAGTGGGTCCTGCAATCTGCCATCATGAACCTGCCCTGGTCCCTTTTGTTTGCCAGGGAAAAGAAGTGCTGTTTGTGTGCGGGTAGCTGTAGCCTGGAGTGGCCGGCTGGCTCCTGAAATTCCGCATTGCGCAGAATGCCTCCCAGACCCAATGTGGCACCCGTGGCAACTCGGGCTGGTTTGATAGTGCCAAGGGCCTCCTACAATCTGCCATCATGATGCAGGGCTAGAAAGTTTTCCTTGTCAGGGAAAAGGGGTGGTGTTTGTGTTTGGGTACTTGTGGGCCTGAGGGGCCGGCTGGCTGCTGAAATTCCGCATTGCGCAGGATTGCTCCCAGAGGCAAAGAGGCACCAGTGCAAATTCAGGCTAGTTTAAGAGTGCCAAGTGGGTCCTGCAATCTGCCATCATGAACCTGCCCTGGTCCCTTTTGTTTGCCAGGGAAAAGAGGTGCTGTTTGTGTGCGGGTAGCTGTAGCCTGGAGTGGCCGGCTGGCTCCTGAAATTCCGCATTGCGCAGAATGCCTCCCAGACCCAATGTGGCACCCGTGGCAACTCGGGCTGGTTTGATAGTGCGAAGGGCCTCCTACAATCTGCCATCAAGATGCAGGGCTGGAAAGTTTTCCTTGTCAGGGAAAAGGGGTGGTGTTTGTGTTTGGGTACTTGTGGGCCTGAGGGGCCGGCTGGCTCCTGAAATTCCGCATTGCGCAGGATTGCTCCCGGAGGCAAAGAGGCACCAGTGCAAATTCAGGCTAGTTTAAGAGTGCCAAGTGGGTCCTGCAATCTGCCATCATGAACCTGCCCTGGTCCCTTTTGTTTGCCAGGGAAAAGAGGTGCTGTTTGTGTGCGGGTAGCTGTAGCCTGGAGTGGCCGGCTGGCTCCTGAAATTCCGCATTGCGCAGAATGCCTCCCAGACCCAATGTGGCACCCGTGGCAACTCGGGCTGGTTTGATAGTGCCAAGGGCCTCCTACAATCTGCCATCAAGATGCAGGGCTGGAAAGTTTTCCTTGTCAGGGAAAAGGGGTGGTGTTTGTGTTTGGGTACTTGTGGGCCTGAGGGGCCGGCTGGCTCCTGAAATTCCGCATTGCGCAGGATTGCTCCCGGAGGCAAAGAGGCACCAGTGCAAATTCAGGCTAGTTTAAGAGTGCCAAGTGGGTCCTGCAATCTGCCATCATGAACCTGCCCTGGTCCCTTTTGTTTGCCAGGGAAAAGAGGTGCTGTTTGTGTGCGGGTAGCTGTAGCCTGGAGTGGCCGGCTGGCTCCTGAAATTCCGCATTGCGCAGAATGCCTCCCAGACCCAATGTGGCACCCGTGGCAACTCGGGCTGGTTTGATAGTGCGAAGGGCCTCCTACAATCTGCCATCAAGATGCAGGGCTGGAAAGTTTTCCTTGTCAGGGAAAAGGGGTGGTGTTTGTGTTTGGGTACTTGTGGGCCTGAGGGGCCGGCTGGCTCCTGAAATTCCGCATTGCGCAGGATTGCTCCCGGAGGCAAAGAGGCACCAGTGCAAATTCAGGCTAGTTTAAGAGTGCCAAGTGGGTCCTGCAATCTGCCATCATGAACCTGCCCTGGTCCCTTTTGTTTGCCAGGGAAAAGAGGTGCTGTTTGTGTGCGGGTAGCTGTAGCCTGGAGTGGCCGGCTGGCTCCTGAAATTCCGCATTGCGCAGAATGCCTCCCAGACCCAATGTGGCACCCGTGGCAACTCGGGCTGGTTTGATAGTGCCAAGGGCCTCCTACAATCTGCCATCATGATGCAGGGCTGGAAAGTTTTCCTTGTCAGGGAAAAGGGGTGGTGTTTGTGTTTGGGTACTTGTGGGCCTGAGGGGCCGGCTGGCTCCTGAAATTCCGCATTGCGCAGGATTGCTCCCAGAGGCAAAGAGGCACCAGTGCAAATTCAGGCTAGTTTAAGAGTGCCAAGTGGGTCCTGCAATCTGCCATCATGAACCTGCCCTGGTCCCTTTTGTTTGCCAGGGAAAAGAGGTGCTGTTTGTGTGCGGGTAGCTGTAGCCTGGAGTGGCCGGCTGGCTCCTGAAATTCCGCATTGCGCAGAATGCCTCCCAGACCCAATGTGGCACCCGTGGCAACTCGGGCTGGTTTGATAGTGCCAAGGGCCTCCTACAATCTGCCATCATGATGCAGGGCTGGAAAGTTTTCCTTGTCAGGGAAAAGGGGTGGTGTTTGTGTTTGGGTACTTGTGGGCCTGAGGGGCCGGCTGGCTCCTGAAATTCCGCATTGCGCAGGATTGCTCCCGGAGGCAAAGAGGCACCAGTGCAAATTCAGGCTAGTTTAAGAGTGCCAAGTGGGTCCTGCAATCTGCCATCATGAACCTGCCCTGGTCCCTTTTGTTTGCCAGGGAAAAGAGGTGCTGTTTGTGTGCGGGTAGCTGTAGCCTGGAGTGGCCGGCTGGCTCCTGAAATTCCGCATTGCGCAGAATGCCTCCCAGACCCAATGTGGCACCCCTGGCAACTCGGGCTGGTTTGATAGTGCCAAGGGCCTCCTACAATCTGCCATCAAGATGCAGGGCTGGAAAGTTTTCCTTGTCAGGGAAAAGGGGTGGTGTTTGTGTTTGGGTACTTGTGGGCCTGAGGGGCCGGCTGGCTCCTGAAATTCCGCATTGCGCAGGATTGCTCCCGGAGGCAAAGAGGCACCAGTGCAAATTCAGGCTAGTTTAAGAGTGCCAAGTGGGTCCTGCAATCTGCCATCATGAACCTGCCCTGGTCCCTTTTGTTTGCCAGGGAAAAGAGGTGCTGTTTGTGTGCGGGTAGCTGTAGCCTGGAGTGGCCGGCTGGCTCCTGAAATTCCGCATTGCGCAGAATGCCTCCCAGACCCAATGTGGCACCCGTGGCAACTCGGGCTGGTTTGATAGTGCCAAGGGCCTCCTACAATCTGCCATCATGATGCAGGGCTGGAAAGTTTTCCTTGTCAGGGAAAAGGGGTGGTGTTTGTGTTTGGGTATTGGTGGGCCTAAAGGGCCGGCTGGCTCCTGAAATTCCGCATTGCGCAGGATTGCTCCCGGAGGCAAAGAGGCACCAGTGCAAATTCAGGCTAGTTTAAGAGTGCCTAGTGGGTCCTGCAATCTGCCATCATGAACCTGCCCTGGTCCCTTTTGTTTGCCAGGGAAAAGAGGTGCTGTTTGTGTGCGGGTAGCTGTAGCCTGGAGTGGCCGGCTGGCTCCTGAAATTCCGCATTGCGCAGGATTGCTCCCAGAGGCAAAGAGGCACCAGTGCAAATTCAGGCTAGTTTAAGAGTGCCAAGTGGGTCCTGCAATCTGCCATCATGAACCTGCCCTGGTCCCTTTTGTTTGCCAGGGAAAAGAGGTGCTGTTTGTGTGCGGGTAGCTGTAGCCTGGAGTGGCCGGCTGGCTCCTGAAATTCCGCATTGCGCAGAATGCCTCCCAGACCCAATGTGGCACCCGTGGCAACTCGGGCTGGTTTGATAGTGCCAAGGGCCTCCTACAATCTGCCATCAAGATGCAGGGCTGGAAAGTTTTCCTTGTCAGGGAAAAGGGGTGGTGTTTGTGTTTGGGTACTTGTGGGCCTGAGGGGCCGGCTGGCTCCTGAAATTCCGCATTGCGCAGGATTGCTCCCGGAGGCAAAGAGGCACCAGTGCAAATTCAGGCTAGTTTAAGAGTGCCAAGTGGGTCCTGCAATCTGCCATCATGAACCTGCCCTGGTCCCTTTTGTTTGCCAGGGAAAAGAAGTGCTGTTTGTGTGCGGGTAGCTGTAGCCTGGAGTGGCCGGCTGGCTCCTGAAATTCCGCATTGCGCAGAATGCCTCCCAGACCCAATGTGGCACCCGTGGCAACTCGGGCTGGTTTGATAGTGCCAAGGGCCTCCTACAATCTGCCATCATGATGCAGGGCTAGAAAGTTTTCCTTGTCAGGGAAAAGGGGTGGTGTTTGTGTTTGGGTACTTGTGGGCCTGAGGGGCCGGCTGGCTCCTGAAATTCCTCATTGCGCAGGATTGCTCCCGGAGGCAAAGAGGCACCAGTGCAAATTCAGGCTAGTTTAAGAGTGCCAAGTGGGTCCTGCAATCTGCCATCATGAACCTGCCCTGGTCCCTTTTGTTTGCCAGGGAAAAGAGGTGCTGTTTGTGTGCGGGTAGCTGTAGCCTGGAGTGGCCGGCTGGCTCCTGAAATTCCGCATTGCGCAGAATGCCTCCCAGACCCAATGTGGCACCCCTGGCAACTCGGGCTGGTTTGATAGTGCCAAGGGCCTCCTACAATCTGCCATCAAGATGCAGGGCTGGAAAGTTTTCCTTGTCAGGGAAAAGGGGTGGTGTTTGTGTTTGGGTACTTGTGGGCCTGAGGGGCCGGCTGGCTCCTGAAATTCCGCATTGCGCAGGATTGCTCCCGGAGGCAAAGAGGCACCAGTGCAAATTCAGGCTAGTTTAAGAGTGCCAAGTGGGTCCTGCAATCTGCCATCATGAACCTGCCCTGGTCCCTTTTGTTTGCCAGGGAAAAGAGGTGCTGTTTGTGTGCGGGTAGCTGTAGCCTGGAGTGGCCGGCTGGCTCCTGAAATTCCGCATTGCGCAGAATGCCTCCCAGACCCAATGTGGCACCCGTGGCAACTCGGGCTGGTTTGATAGCGCCAAGGGCCTCCTACAATCTGCCATCAAGATGCAGGGCTGGAAAGTTTTCCTTGTCAGGGAAAAGGGGTGGTGTTTGTGTTTGGGTACTTGTGGGCCTGAGGGGCCGGCTGGCTCCTGAAATTCCGCATTGCGCAGGATTGCTCCCGGAGGCAAAGAGGCACCAGTGCAAATTCAGGCTAGTTTAAGAGTGCCTAGTGGGTCCTGCAATCTGCCATCATGAACCTGCCCTGGTCCCTTTTGTTTGCCAGGGAAAAGAGGTGCTGTTTGTGTGCGGGTAGCTGTAGCCTGGAGTGGCCGGCTGGCTCCTGAAATTCCGCATTGCGCAGAATGCCTCCCAGACCCAATGTGGCACCCGTGGCAACTCGGGCTGGTTTGATAGTGCCAAGGGCCTCCTACAATCTGCCATCAAGATGCAGGGCTGGAAAGTTTTCCTTGTCAGGGAAAAGGGGTGGTGTTTGTGTTTGGGTACTTGTGGGCCTGAGGGGCCGGCTGGCTCCTGAAATTCCGCATTGCGCAGGATTGCTCCCGGAGGCAAAGAGGCACCAGTGCAAATTCAGGCTAGTTTAAGAGTGCCAAGTGGGTCCTGCAATCTGCCATCATGAACCTGCCCTGGTCCCTTTTGTTTGCCAGGGAAAAGAGGTGCTGTTTGTGTGCGGGTAGCTGTAGCCTGGAGTGGCCGGCTGGCTCCTGAAATTCCGCATTGCGCAGAATGCCTCCCAGACCCAATGTGGCACCCGTGGCAACTCGGGCTGGTTTGATAGTGCCAAGGGCCTCCTACAATCTGCCATCATGATGCAGGGCTGGAAAGTTTTCCTTGTCAGGGAAAAGGGGTGGTGTTTGTGTTTGGGTACTTGTGGGCCTGAGGGGCCGGCTGGCTGCTGAAATTCCGCATTGCGCAGGATTGCTCCCGGAGGCAAAGAGGCACCAGTGCAAATTCAGGCTAGTTTAAGAGTGCCAAGTGGGTCCTGCAATCTGCCATCATGAACCTGCCCTGGTCCCTTTTGTTTGCCAGGGAAAAGAGGTGCTGTTTGTGTGCGGGTAGCTGTAGCCTGGAGTGGCCGGCTGGCTCCTGAAATTCCGCATTGCGCAGAATGCCTCCCAGACCCAATGTGGCACCCGTGGCAACTCGGGCTGGTTTGATAGTGCCAAGGGCCTCCTACAATCTGCCATCATGATGCAGGGCTGGAAAGTTTTCCTTGTCAGGGAAAAGGGGTGGTGTTTGTGTTTGGGTACTTGTGGGCCTGAGGGGCCGGCTGGCTGCTGAAATTCCGCATTGCGCAGGATTGCTCCCGGAGGCAAAGAGGCACCAGTGCAAATTCAGGCTAGTTTAAGAGTGCCAAGTGGGTCCTGCAATCTGCCATCATGAACCTGCCCTGGTCCCTTTTGTTTGCCAGGGAAAAGAGGTGCTGTTTGTGTGCGGGTAGCTGTAGCCTGGAGTGGCCGGCTGGCTCCTGAAATTCCGCATTGCGCAGAATGCCTCCCAGACCCAATGTGGCACCCGTGGCAACTCGGGCTGGTTTGATAGTGCCAAGGGCCTCCTACAATCTGCCATCAAGATGCAGGGCTGGAAAGTTTTCCTTGTCAGGGAAAAGGGGTGGTGTTTGTGTTTGGGTACTTGTGGGCCTGAGGGGCCGGCTGGCTCCTGAAATTCCGCATTGCGCAGGATTGCTCCCGGAGGCAAAGAGACACCAGTGCAAATTCAGGCTAGTTTAAGAGTGCCAAGTGGGTCCTGCAATCTGCCATCATGAACCTGCCCTGGTCCCTTTTGTTTGCCAGGGAAAAGAGGTGCTGTTTGTGTGCGGGTAGCTGTAGCCTGGAGTGGCCGGCTGGCTCCTGAAATTCCGCATTGCGCAGAATGCCTCCCAGACCCAATGTGGCACCCGTGGCAACTCGGGCTGGTTTGATAGTGCCAAGGGCCTCCTACAATCTGCCATCATGATGCAGGGCTGGAAAGTTTTCCTTGTCAGGGAAAAGGGGTGGTGTTTGTGTTTGGGTACTTGTGGGCCTGAGGGGCCGGCTGGCTGCTGAAATTCCGCATTGCGCAGGATTGCTCCCGGAGGCAAAGAGGCACCAGTGCAAATTCAGGCTAGTTTAAGAGTGCCAAGTGGGTCCTGCAATCTGCCATCATGAACCTGCCCTGGTCCCTTTTGTTTGCCAGGGAAAAGAGGTGCTGTTTGTGTGCGGGTAGCTGTAGCCTGGAGTGGCCGGCTGGCTCCTGAAATTCCGCATTGCGCAGAATGCCTCCCAGACCCAATGTGGCACCCGTGGCAACTCGGGCTGGTTTGATAGTGCCAAGGGCCTCCTACAATCTGCCATCAAGATGCAGGGCTGGAAAGTTTTCCTTGTCAGGGAAAAGGGGTGGTGTTTGTGTTTGGGTACTTGTGGGCCTGAGGGGCCGGCTGGCTCCTGAAATTCCGCATTGCGCAGGATTGCTCCCGGAGGCAAAGAGGCACCAGTGCAAATTCAGGCTAGTTTAAGAGTGCCAAGTGGGTCCTGCAATCTGCCATCATGAACCTGCCCTGGTCCCTTTTGTTTGCCAGGGAAAAGAGGTGCTGTTTGTGTGCGGGTAGCTGTAGCCTGGAGTGGCCGGCTGGCTCCTGAAATTCCGCATTGCGCAGAATGCCTCCCAGACCCAATGTGGCACCCGTGGCAACTCGGGCTGGTTTGATAGTGCCAAGGGCCTCCTACAATCTGCCATCAAGATGCAGGGCTGGAAAGTTTTCCTTGTCAGGGAAAAGGGGTGGTGTTTGTGTTTGGGTACTTGTGGGCCTGAGGGGCCGGCTGGCTCCTGAAATTCCGCATTGCGCAGGATTGCTCCCGGAGGCAAAGAGGCACCAGTGCAAATTCAGGCTAGTTTAAGAGTGCCAAGTGGGTCCTGCAATCTGCCATCATGAACCTGCCCTGGTCCCTTTTGTTTGCCAGGGAAAAGAGGTGCTGTTTGTGTGCGGGTAGCTGTAGCCTGGAGTGGCCGGCTGGCTCCTGAAATTCTGCATTGCGCAGAATGCCTTCCAGACCCAATGTGGCACCCGTGGCAACTCGGGCTGGTTTGATAGTGCCAAGGGCCTCCTACAATCTGCCATCAAGATGCAGGGCTGGAAAGTTTTCCTTGTCAGGGAAAAGGGGTGGTGTTTGTGTTTGGGTACTT
This sequence comes from Setophaga petechia, assembly GCA_024362935.1. Classification (NCBI taxonomy): domain Eukaryota; kingdom Metazoa; phylum Chordata; class Aves; order Passeriformes; family Parulidae; genus Setophaga; species Setophaga petechia. The sequence continues at coordinate 51,910,430 of JANCRA010000003.1, read as the reverse complement.
GTGGGCCTGAGGGGCCGGCTGGCTCCTGAAATTCCGCATTGCGCAGGATTGCTCCCGGAGGCAAAGAGGCACCAGTGCAAATTCAGGCTAGTTTAAGAGTGCCAAGTGGGTCCTGCAATCTGCCATCATGAACCTGCCCTGGTCCCTTTTGTTTGCCAGGGAAAAGAGGTGCTGTTTGTGTGCGGGTAGCTGTAGCCTGGAGTGGCCGGCTGGCTCCTGAAATTCCGCATTGCGCAGAATGCCTCCCAGACCCAATGTGGCACCCGTGGCAACTCGGGCTGGTTTGATAGTGCCAAGGGCCTCCTACAATCTGCCATCAAGATGCAGGGCTGGAAAGTTTTCCTTGTCAGGGAAAAGGGGTGGTGTTTGTGTTTGGGTACTTGTGGGCCTGAGGGGCCGGCTGGCTCCTGAAATTCCGCATTGGGCAGGATTGCTCCCGGAGGCAAAGAGACACCAGTGCGAATTCAGGCTAGTTTAAGAGTGCCAAGTGGGTCCTGCAATCTGCCATCATGAACCTGCCCTGGTCCCTTTTGTTTGCCAGGGAAAAGAGGTGCTGTTTGTGTGCGGGTAGCTGTAGCCTGGAGTGGCCGGCTGGCTCCTGAAATTCCGCATTGCGCAGAATGCCTCCCAGACCCAATGTGGCACCCGTGGCAACTCGGGCTGGTTTGATAGTGCCAAGGGCCTCCTACAATCTGCCATCATGATGCAGGGCTGGAAAGTTTTCCTTGTCAGGGAAAAGGGGTGGTGTTTGTGTTTGGGTACTTGTGGGCCTGAGGGGCCGGCTGGCTGCTGAAATTCCGCATTGCGCAGGATTGCTCCCGGAGGCAAAGAGGCACCAGTGCAAATTCAGGCTAGTTTAAGAGTGCCAAGTGGGTCCTGCAATCTGCCATCATGAACCTGCCCTGGTCCCTTTTGTTTGCCAGGGAAAAGAGGTGCTGTTTGTGTGCGGGTAGCTGTAGCCTGGAGTGGCCGGCTGGCTCCTGAAATTCCGCATTGCGCAGAATGCCTCCCAGACCCAATGTGGCACCCCTGGCAACTCGGGCTGGTTTGATAGTGCCAAGGGCCTCCTACAATCTGCCATCAAGATGCAGGGCTGGAAAGTTTTCCTTGTCAGGGAAAAGGGGTGGTGTTTGTGTTTGGGTACTTGTGGGCCTGAGGGGCCGGCTGGCTCCTGAAATTCCGCATTGCGCAGGATTGCTCCCGGAGGCAAAGAGGCACCAGTGCAAATTCAGGCTAGTTTAAGAGTGCCAAGTGGGTCCTGCAATCTGCCATCATGAACCTGCCCTGGTCCCTTTTGTTTGCCAGGGAAAAGAGGTGCTGTTTGTGTGCGGGTAGCTGTAGCCTGGAGTGGCCGGCTGGCTCCTGAAATTCCGCATTGCGCAGAATGCCTCCCAGACCCAATGTGGCACCCCTGGCAACTCGGGCTGGTTTGATAGTGCCAAGGGCCTCCTACAATCTGCCATCAAGATGCAGGGCTGGAAAGTTTTCCTTGTCAGGGAAAAGGGGTGGTGTTTGTGTTTGGGTACTTGTGGGCCTGAGGGGCCGGCTGGCTCCTGAAATTCCGCATTGCGCAGGATTGCTCCCGGAGGCAAAGAGGCACCAGTGCAAATTCAGGCTAGTTTAAGAGTGCCAAGTGGGTCCTGCAATCTGCCATCATGAACCTGCCCTGGTCCCTTTTGTTTGCCAGGGAAAAGAGGTGCTGTTTGTGTGCGGGTAGCTGTAGCCTGGAGTGGCCGGCTGGCTCCTGAAATTCCGCATTGCGCAGAATGCCTCCCAGACCCAATGTGGCACCCGTGGCAACTCGGGCTGGTTTGATAGTGCCAAGGGCCTCCTACAATCTGCCATCATGATGCAGGGCTGGAAAGTTTTCCTTGTCAGGGAAAAGGGGTGGTGTTTGTGTTTGGGTACTTGTGGGCCTGAGGGGCCGGCTGGCTCCTGAAATTCCGCATTGCACAGGATTGCTCCCAGAGGCAAAGAGGCACCAGTGCAAATTCAGGCTAGTTTAAGAGTGCCAAGTGGGTCCTGCAATCTGCCATCATGAACCTGCCCTGGTCCCTTTTGTTTGCCAGGGAAAAGAGGTGCTGTTTGTGTGCGGGTAGCTGTAGCCTGGAGTGGCCGGCTGCCTCCTGAAATTCCGCATTGCGCAGAATGCCTCCCAGACCCAATGTGGCATCCCTGGCAACTCGGGCTGGTTTGATAGTGCCAAGGGCCTCCTACAATCTGCCATCATGATGCAGGGCTGGAAAGTTTTCCTTGTCAGGGAAAAGGGGTGGTGTTTGTGTTTGGGTACTTGTGGGCCTGAGGGGCCGGCTGGCTCCTGAAATTCCGCATTGCGCAGGATTGCTCCCGGAGGCAAAGAGGCACCAGTGCAAATTCAGGCTAGTTGAAGAGTGCCAAGTGGGTCCTGCAATCTGCCATCATGAACCTGCCCTGGTCCCTTTTGTTTGCCAGGGAAAAGAGGTGCTGTTTGTGTGCGGGTAGCTGTAGCCTGGAGTGGCCGGCTGGCTCCTGAAATTCCGCATTGCGCAGAATGCCTCCCAGACCCAATGTGGCACCCGTGGCAACTCGGGCTGGTTTGATAGTGCCAAGGGCCTCCTACAATCTGCCATCAAGATGCAGGGCTGGAAAGTTTTCCTTGTCAGGGAAAAGGGGTGGTGTTTGTGTTTGGGTACTTGTGGGCCTGAGGGGCCGGCTGGCTCCTGAAATTCCGCATTGCGCAGGATTGCTCCCGGAGGCAAAGAGGCACCAGTGCAAATTCAGGCTAGTTTAAGAGTGCCAAGTGGGTCCTGCAATCTGCCATCATGAACCTGCCCTGGTCCCTTTTGTTTGCCAGGGAAAAGAGGTGCTGTTTGTGTGCGGGTAGCTGTAGCCTGGAGTGGCCGGCTGGCTCCTGAAATTCCGCATTGCGCAGAATGCCTCCCAGACCCAATGTGGCACCCGTGGCAACTCGGGCTGGTTTGATAGTGCCAAGGGCCTCCTACAATCTGCCATCAAGATGCAGGGCTGGAAAGTTTTCCTTGTCAGGGAAAAGGGGTGGTGTTTGTGTTTGGGTACTTGTGGGCCTGAGGGGCCGGCTGGCTCCTGAAATTCCGCATTGCGCAGGATTGCTCCCGGAGGCAAAGAGGCACCAGTGCAAATTCAGGCTAGTTTAAGAGTGCCAAGTGGGTCCTGCAATCTGCCATCATGAACCTGCCCTGGTCCCTTTTGTTTGCCAGGGAAAAGAGGTGCTGTTTGTGTGCGGGTAGCTGTAGCCTGGAGTGGCCGGCTGGCTCCTGAAATTCTGCATTGCGCAGAATGCCTCCCAGACCCAATGTGGCACCCGTGGCAACTCGGGCTGGTTTGATAGTGCCAAGGGCCTCCTACAATCTGCCATCAAGATGCAGGGCTGGAAAGTTTTCCTTGTCAGGGAAAAGGGGTGGTGTTTGTGTTTGGGTACTTGTGGGCCTGAGGGGCCGGCTGGCTCCTGAAATTCCGCATTGCGCAGGATTGCTCCCGGAGGCAAAGAGGCACCAGTGCAAATTCAGGCTAGTTTAAGAGTGCCAAGTGGGTCCTGCAATCTGCCATCATGAACCTGCCCTGGTCCCTTTTGTTTGCCAGGGAAAAGAGGTGCTGTTTGTGTGCGGGTAGCTGTAGCCTGGAGTGGCCGGCTGGCTCCTGAAATTCCGCATTGCGCAGAATGCCTCCCAGACCCAATGTGGCACCCGTGGCAACTCGGGCTGGTTTGATAGTGCCAAGGGCCTCCTACAATCTGCCATCAAGATGCAGGGCTGGAAAGTTTTCCTTGTCAGGGAAAAGGGGTGGTGTTTGTGTTTGGGTACTTGTGGGCCTGAGGGGCCGGCTGGCTCCTGAAATTCCGCATTGGGCAGGATTGCTCCCGGAGGCAAAGAGACACCAGTGCGAATTCAGGCTAGTTTAAGAGTGCCAAGTGGGTCCTGCAATCTGCCATCATGAACCTGCCCTGGTCCCTTTTGTTTGCCAGGGAAAAGAGGTGCTGTTTGTGTGCGGGTAGCTGTAGCCTGGAGTGGCCGGCTGGCTCCTGAAATTCCGCATTGCGCAGAATGCCTCCCAGACCCAATGTGGCACCCGTGGCAACTCGGGCTGGTTTGATAGTGCCAAGGGCCTCCTACAATCTGCCATCATGATGCAGGGCTGGAAAGTTTTCCTTGTCAGGGAAAAGGGGTGGTGTTTGTGTTTGGGTACTTGTGGGCCTGAGGGGCCGGCTGGCTGCTGAAATTCCGCATTGCGCAGGATTGCTCCCGGAGGCAAAGAGGCACCAGTGCAAATTCAGGCTAGTTTAAGAGTGCCAAGTGGGTCCTGCAATCTGCCATCATGAACCTGCCCTGGTCCCTTTTGTTTGCCAGGGAAAAGAGGTGCTGTTTGTGTGCGGGTAGCTGTAGCCTGGAGTGGCCGGCTGGCTCCTGAAATTCCGCATTGCGCAGAATGCCTCCCAGACCCAATGTGGCACCCCTGGCAACTCGGGCTGGTTTGATAGTGCCAAGGGCCTCCTACAATCTGCCATCAAGATGCAGGGCTGGAAAGTTTTCCTTGTCAGGGAAAAGGGGTGGTGTTTGTGTTTGGGTACTTGTGGGCCTGAGGGGCCGGCTGGCTCCTGAAATTCCGCATTGCGCAGGATTGCTCCCGGAGGCAAAGAGGCACCAGTGCAAATTCAGGCTAGTTTAAGAGTGCCAAGTGGGTCCTGCAATCTGCCATCATGAACCTGCCCTGGTCCCTTTTGTTTGCCAGGGAAAAGAGGTGCTGTTTGTGTGCGGGTAGCTGTAGCCTGGAGTGGCCGGCTGGCTCCTGAAATTCCGCATTGCGCAGAATGCCTCCCAGACCCAATGTGGCACCCCTGGCAACTCGGGCTGGTTTGATAGTGCCAAGGGCCTCCTACAATCTGCCATCAAGATGCAGGGCTGGAAAGTTTTCCTTGTCAGGGAAAAGGGGTGGTGTTTGTGTTTGGGTACTTGTGGGCCTGAGGGGCCGGCTGGCTCCTGAAATTCCGCATTGCGCAGGATTGCTCCCGGAGGCAAAGAGGCACCAGTGCAAATTCAGGCTAGTTTAAGAGTGCCAAGTGGGTCCTGCAATCTGCCATCATGAACCTGCCCTGGTCCCTTTTGTTTGCCAGGGAAAAGAGGTGCTGTTTGTGTGCGGGTAGCTGTAGCCTGGAGTGGCCGGCTGGCTCCTGAAATTCCGCATTGCGCAGAATGCCTCCCAGACCCAATGTGGCACCCGTGGCAACTCGGGCTGGTTTGATAGTGCCAAGGGCCTCCTACAATCTGCCATCATGATGCAGGGCTGGAAAGTTTTCCTTGTCAGGGAAAAGGGGTGGTGTTTGTGTTTGGGTACTTGTGGGCCTGAGGGGCCGGCTGGCTCCTGAAATTCCGCATTGCACAGGATTGCTCCCAGAGGCAAAGAGGCACCAGTGCAAATTCAGGCTAGTTTAAGAGTGCCAAGTGGGTCCTGCAATCTGCCATCATGAACCTGCCCTGGTCCCTTTTGTTTGCCAGGGAAAAGAGGTGCTGTTTGTGTGCGGGTAGCTGTAGCCTGGAGTGGCCGGCTGCCTCCTGAAATTCCGCATTGCGCAGAATGCCTCCCAGACCCAATGTGGCATCCCTGGCAACTCGGGCTGGTTTGATAGTGCCAAGGGCCTCCTACAATCTGCCATCATGATGCAGGGCTGGAAAGTTTTCCTTGTCAGGGAAAAGGGGTGGTGTTTGTGTTTGGGTACTTGTGGGCCTGAGGGGCCGGCTGGCTCCTGAAATTCCGCATTGCGCAGGATTGCTCCCGGAGGCAAAGAGGCACCAGTGCAAATTCAGGCTAGTTGAAGAGTGCCAAGTGGGTCCTGCAATCTGCCATCATGAACCTGCCCTGGTCCCTTTTGTTTGCCAGGGAAAAGAGGTGCTGTTTGTGTGCGGGTAGCTGTAGCCTGGAGTGGCCGGCTGGCTCCTGAAATTCCGCATTGCGCAGAATGCCTCCCAGACCCAATGTGGCACCCGTGGCAACTCGGGCTGGTTTGATAGTGCCAAGGGCCTCCTACAATCTGCCATCAAGATGCAGGGCTGGAAAGTTTTCCTTGTCAGGGAAAAGGGGTGGTGTTTGTGTTTGGGTACTTGTGGGCCTGAGGGGCCGGCTGGCTCCTGAAATTCCGCATTGCGCAGGATTGCTCCCGGAGGCAAAGAGGCACCAGTGCAAATTCAGGCTAGTTTAAGAGTGCCAAGTGGGTCCTGCAATCTGCCATCATGAACCTGCCCTGGTCCCTTTTGTTTGCCAGGGAAAAGAGGTGCTGTTTGTGTGCGGGTAGCTGTAGCCTGGAGTGGCCGGCTGGCTCCTGAAATTCCGCATTGCGCAGAATGCCTCCCAGACCCAATGTGGCACCCGTGGCAACTCGGGCTGGTTTGATAGTGCCAAGGGCCTCCTACAATCTGCCATCATGATGCAGGGCTGGAAAGTTTTCCTTGTCAGGGAAAAGGGGTGGTGTTTGTGTTTGGGTACTTGTGGGCCTGAGGGGCCAGCTGGCTGCTGAAATTCCGCATTGCGCAGGATTGCTCCCGGAGGCAAAGAGGCACCAGTGCAAATTCAGGCTAGTTTAAGAGTGCCAAGTGGGTCCTGCAATCTGCCATCATGAACCTGCCCTGGTCCCTTTTGTTTGCCAGGGAAAAGAGGTGCTGTTTGTGTGCGGGTAGCTGTAGCCTGGAGTGGCCGGCTGGCTCCTGAAATTCCGCATTGCGCAGAATGCCTCCCAGACCCAATGTGTCACCCGTGGCAACTCGGGCTGGTTTGATAGTGCCAAGGGCCTCCTACAATCTGCCATCAAGATGCAGGGCTGGAAAGTTTTCCTTGTCAGGGAAAAGGGGTGGTGTTTGTGTTTGGGTACTTGTGGGCCTGAGGGGCCGGCTGGCTGCTGAAATTCCGCATTGCGCAGGATTGCTCCCGGAGGCAAAGAGGCACCAGTGCAAATTCAGGCTAGTTTAAGAGTGCCAAGTGGGTCCTGCAATCTGCCATCATGAACCTGCCCTGGTCCCTTTTGTTTGCCAGGGAAAAGAGGTGCTGTTTGTGTGCGGGTAGCTGTAGCCTGGAGTGGCCGGCTGGCTCCTGAAATTCCGCATTGCGCAGAATGCCTCCCAGACCCAATGTGGCACCCGTGGCAACTCGGGCTGGTTTGATAGTGCCAAGGGCCTCCTACAATCTGCCATCATGATGCAGGGCTGGAAAGTTTTCCTTGTCAGGGAAAAGGGGTGGTGTTTGTGTTTGGGTACTTGTGGGCCTGAGGGGCCGGCTGGCTCCTGAAATTCCGCATTGCGCAGGATTGCTCCCGGAGGCAAAGAGGCACCAGTGCAAATTCAGGCTAGTTTAAGAGTGCCAAGTGGGTCCTGCAATCTGCCATCATGAACCTGCCCTGGTCCCTTTTGTTTGCCAGGGAAAAGAGGTGCTGTTTGTGTGCGGGTAGCTGTAGCCTGGAGTGGCCGGCTGGCTCCTGAAATTCTGCATTGCGCAGAATGCCTCCCAGACCCAATGTGGCACCCGTGGCAACTCGGGCTGGTTTGATAGTGCCAAGGGCCTCCTACAATCTGCCATCAAGATGCAGGGCTGGAAAGTTTTCCTTGTCAGGGAAAAGGGGTGGTGTTTGTGTTTGGGTACTTGTGGGCCTGAGGGGCCGGCTGGCTCCTGAAATTCCGCATTGCGCAGGATTGCTCCCGGAGGCAAAGAGGCACCAGTGCAAATTCAGGCTAGTTTAAGAGTGCCAAGTGGGTCCTGCAATCTGCCATCATGAACCTGCCCTGGTCCCTTTTGTTTGCCAGGGAAAAGAGGTGCTGTTTGTGTGCGGGTAGCTGTAGCCTGGAGTGGCCGGCTGGCTCCTGAAATTCCGCATTGCGCAGAATGCCTCCCAGACCCAATGTGGCACCCGTGGCAACTCGGGCTGGTTTGATAGTGCCAAGGGCCTCCTACAATCTGCCATCAAGATGCAGGGCTGGAAAGTTTTCCTTGTCAGGGAAAAGGGGTGGTGTTTGTGTTTGGGTACTTGTGGGCCTGAGGGGCCGGCTGGCTCCTGAAATTCCGCATTGGGCAGGATTGCTCCCGGAGGCAAAGAGACACCAGTGCAAATTCAGGCTAGTTTAAGAGTGCCAAGTGGGTCCTGCAATCTGCCATCATGAACCTGCCCTGGTCCCTTTTGTTTGCCAGGGAAAAGAGGTGCTGTTTGTGTGCGGGTAGCTGTAGCCTGGAGTGGCCGGCTGGCTCCTGAAATTCCGCATTGCGCAGAATGCCTCCCAGACCCAATGTGGCACCCGTGGCAACTCGGGCTGGTTTGATAGTGCCAAGGGCCTCCTACAATCTGCCATCATGATGCAGGGCTGGAAAGTTTTCCTTGTCAGGGAAAAGGGGTGGTGTTTGTGTTTGGGTACTTGTGGGCCTGAGGGGCCAGCTGGCTGCTGAAATTCCGCATTGCGCAGGATTGCTCCCGGAGGCAAAGAGGCACCAGTGCAAATTCAGGCTAGTTTAAGAGTGCCAAGTGGGTCCTGCAATCTGCCATCATGAACCTGCCCTGGTCCCTTTTGTTTGCCAGGGAAAAGAGGTGCTGTTTGTGTGCGGGTAGCTGTAGCCTGGAGTGGCCGGCTGGCTCCTGAAATTCCGCATTGCGCAGAATGCCTCCCAGACCCAATGTGTCACCCGTGGCAACTCGGGCTGGTTTGATAGTGCCAAGGGCCTCCTACAATCTGCCATCAAGATGCAGGGCTGGAAAGTTTTCCTTGTCAGGGAAAAGGGGTGGTGTTTGTGTTTGGGTACTTGTGGGCCTGAGGGGCCGGCTGGCTGCTGAAATTCCGCATTGCGCAGGATTGCTCCCGGAGGCAAAGAGGCACCAGTGCAAATTCAGGCTAGTTTAAGAGTGCCAAGTGGGTCCTGCAATCTGCCATCATGAACCTGCCCTGGTCCCTTTTGTTTGCCAGGGAAAAGAGGTGCTGTTTGTGTGCGGGTAGCTGTAGCCTGGAGTGGCCGGCTGGCTCCTGAAATTCCGCATTGCGCAGAATGCCTCCCAGACCCAATGTGGCACCCGTGGCAACTCGGGCTGGTTTGATAGTGCCAAGGGCCTCCTACAATCTGCCATCATGATGCAGGGCTGGAAAGTTTTCCTTGTCAGGGAAAAGGGGTGGTGTTTGTGTTTGGGTACTTGTGGGCCTGAGGGGCCGGCTGGCTCCTGAAATTCCGCATTGCGCAGGATTGCTCCCGGAGGCAAAGAGGCACCAGTGCAAATTCAGGCTAGTTTAAGAGTGCCAAGTGGGTCCTGCAATCTGCCATCATGAACCTGCCCTGGTCCCTTTTGTTTGCCAGGGAAAAGAGGTGCTGTTTGTGTGCGGGTAGCTGTAGCCTGGAGTGGCCGGCTGGCTCCTGAAATTCTGCATTGCGCAGAATGCCTCCCAGACCCAATGTGGCACCCGTGGCAACTCGGGCTGGTTTGATAGTGCCAAGGGCCTCCTACAATCTGCCATCAAGATGCAGGGCTGGAAAGTTTTCCTTGTCAGGGAAAAGGGGTGGTGTTTGTGTTTGGGTACTTGTGGGCCTGAGGGGCCGGCTGGCTCCTGAAATTCCGCATTGCGCAGGATTGCTCCCGGAGGCAAAGAGGCACCAGTGCAAATTCAGGCTAGTTTAAGAGTGCCAAGTGGGTCCTGCAATCTGCCATCATGAACCTGCCCTGGTCCCTTTTGTTTGCCAGGGAAAAGAGGTGCTGTTTGTGTGCGGGTAGCTGTAGCCTGGAGTGGCCGGCTGGCTCCTGAAATTCCGCATTGCGCAGAATGCCTCCCAGACCCAATGTGGCACCCGTGGCAACTCGGGCTGGTTTGATAGTGCCAAGGGCCTCCTACAATCTGCCATCAAGATGCAGGGCTGGAAAGTTTTCCTTGTCAGGGAAAAGGGGTGGTGTTTGTGTTTGGGTACTTGTGGGCCTGAGGGGCCGGCTGGCTCCTGAAATTCCGCATTGGGCAGGATTGCTCCCGGAGGCAAAGAGACACCAGTGCAAATTCAGGCTAGTTTAAGAGTGCCAAGTGGGTCCTGCAATCTGCCATCATGAACCTGCCCTGGTCCCTTTTGTTTGCCAGGGAAAAGAGGTGCTGTTTGTGTGCGGGTAGCTGTAGCCTGGAGTGGCCGGCTGGCTCCTGAAATTCCGCATTGCGCAGAATGCCTCCCAGACCCAATGTGGCACCCGTGGCAACTCGGGCTGGTTTGATAGTGCCAAGGGCCTCCTACAATCTGCCATCATGATGCAGGGCTGGAAAGTTTTCCTTGTCAGGGAAAAGGGGTGGTGTTTGTGTTTGGGTACTTGTGGGCCTGAGGGGCCGGCTGGCTGCTGAAATTCCGCATTGCGCAGGATTGCTCCCGGAGGCAAAGAGGCACCAGTGCAAATTCAGGCTAGTTTAAGAGTGCCAAGTGGGTCCTGCAATCTGCCATCATGAACCTGCCCTGGTCCCTTTTGTTTGCCAGGGAAAAGAGGTGCTGTTTGTGTGCGGGTAGCTGTAGCCTGGAGTGGCCGGCTGGCTCCTGAAATTCCGCATTGCGCAGAATGCCTCCCAGACCCAATGTGGCACCCCTGGCAACTCGGGCTGGTTTGATAGTGCCAAGGGCCTCCTACAATCTGCCATCAAGATGCAGGGCTGGAAAGTTTTCCTTGTCAGGGAAAAGGGGTGGTGTTTGTGTTTGGGTACTTGTGGGCCTGAGGGGCCGGCTGGCTCCTGAAATTCCTCATTGCGCAGGATTGCTCCCACAGGCAAAGAGGCACCAGTGCAAATTCAGGCTAGTTTAAGAGTGCCAAGTGGGTCCTGCAATCTGCCATCATGAACCTGCCCTGGTCCCTTTTGTTTGCCAGGGAAAAGAGGTGCTGTTTGTGTGCGGGTAGCTGTAGCCTGGAGTGGCCGGCTGGCTCCTGAAATTCCGCATTGCGCAGAATGCCTCCCAGACCCAATGTGGCACCCCTGGCAACTCGGGCTGGTTTGATAGTGCCAAGGGCCTCCTACAATCTGCCATCAAGATGCAGGGCTGGAAAGTTTTCCTTGTCAGGGAAAAGGGGTGGTGTTTGTGTTTGGGTATTGGTGGGCCTGAGGGGCCGGCTGGCTCCTGAAATTCCTCATTGCGCAGGATTGCTCCCGGAGGCAAAGAGGCACCAGTGCAAATTCAGGCTAGTTTAAGAGTGCCAAGTGGGTCCTGCAATCTGCCATCATGAACCTGCCCTGGTCCCTTTTGTTTGCCAGGGAAAAGAGGTGCTGTTTGTGTGCGGGTAGCTGTAGCCTGGAGTGGCCGGCTGGCTCCTGAAATTCCGCATTGCGCAGAATGCCTCCCAGACCCAATGTGGCACCCCTGGCAACTCGGGCTGGTTTGATAGTGCGAAGGGCCTCCTACAATCTGCCATCAAGATGCAGGGCTGGAAAGTTTTCCTTGTCAGGGAAAAGGGGTGGTGTTTGTGTTTGGGTACTTGTGGGCCTGAGGGGCCGGCTGGCTCCTGAAATTCCGCATTGCGCAGGATTGCTCCCGGAGGCAAAGAGGCACCAGTGCAAATTCAGGCTAGTTTAAGAGTGCCAAGTGGGTCCTGCAATCTGCCATCATGAACCTGCCCTGGTCCCTTTTGTTTGCCAGGGAAAAGAGGTGCTGTTTGTGTGCGGGTAGCTGTAGCCTGGAGTGGCCGGCTGGCTCCTGAAATTCCGCATTGCGCAGAATGCCTCCCAGACCCAATGTGGCACCCGTGGCAACTCGGGCTGGTTTGATAGTGCCAAGGGCCTCCTACAATCTGCCATCAAGATGCAGGGCTGGAAAGTTTTCCTTGTCAGGGAAAAGGGGTGGTGTTTGTGTTTGGGTACTTGTGGGCCTGAGGGGCCGGCTGGCTCCTGAAATTCCGCATTGCGCAGGATTGCTCCCGGAGGCAAAGAGGCACCAGTGCAAATTCAGGCTAGTTTAAGAGTGCCAAGTGGGTCCTGCAATCTGCCATCATGAACCTGCCCTGGTCCCTTTTGTTTGCCAGGGAAAAGAGGTGCTGTTTGTGTGCGGGTAGCTGTAGCCTGGAGTGGCCGGCTGGCTCCTGAAATTCCGCATTGCGCAGAATGCCTCCCAGACCCAATGTGGCACCCGTGGCAACTCGGGCTGGTTTGATAGTGCCAAGGGCCTCCTACAATCTGCCATCAAGATGCAGGGTTGGAAAGTTTTCCTTGTCAGGGAAAAGGGGTGGTGTTTGTGTTTGGGTACTTGTGGGCCTGAGGGGCCGGCTGGCTCCTGAAATTCCGCATTGCGCAGGATTGCTCCCGGAGGCAAAGAGGCACCAGTGCAAATTCAGGCTAGTTTAAGAGTGCCAAGTGGGTCCTGCAATCTGCCATCATGAACCTGCCCTGGTCCCTTTTGTTTGCCAGGGAAAAGAGGTGCTGTTTGTGTGCGGGTAGCTGTAGCCTGGAGTGGCCGGCTGGCTCCTGAAGATCCGCATTGCGCAGAATGCCTCCCAGACCCAATGTGGCACCCGTGGCAACTCGGGCTGGTTTGATAGTGCCAAGGGCCTCCTACAATCTGCCATCATGATGCAGGGCTGGAAAGTTTTCCTTGTCAGGGAAAAGGGGTGGTGTTTGTGTTTGGGTACTTGTGGGCCTGAGGGGCCGGCTGGCTCCTGAAATTCCGCATTGCGCAGGATTGCTCCCGGAGGCAAAGAGGCACCAGTGCAAATTCAGGCTAGTTTAAGAGTGCCAAGTGGGTCCTGCAATCTGCCATCATGAACCTGCCCTGGTCCCTTTTGTTTGCCAGGGAAAAGAGGTGCTGTTTGTGTGCGGGTAGCTGTAGCCTGGAGTGGCCGGCTGGCTCCTGAAATTCCGCATTGCGCAGAATGCCTCCCAGACCCAATGTGGCACCCGTGGCAACTCGGGCTGGTTTGATAGTGCCAAGGGCCTCCTACAATCTGCCATCAAGATGCAGGGTTGGAAAGTTTTCCTTGTCAGGGAAAAGGGGTAGTGTTTGTGTTTGGGTACTTGTGGGCCTGAGGGGCCGGCTGGCTCCTGAAATTCCGCATTGCGCAGAATTGCTCCCGGAGGCAAAGAGGCACCAGTGCAAATTCAGGCTAGTTTAAGAGTGCCAAGTGGGTCCTGCAATCTGCCATCATGAACCTGCCCTGGTCCCTTTTGTTTGCCAGGGAAAAGAGGTGCTGTTTGTGTGCGGGTAGCTGTAGCCTGGAGTGGCCGGCTGGCTCCTGAAATTCCGCATTGCGCAGAATGCCTCCCAGACCCAATGTGGCACCCGTGGCAACTCGGGCTGGTTTGATAGTGCCAAGGGCCTCCTACAATCTGCCATCATGATGCAGGGCTGGAAAGTTTTCCTTGTCAGGGAAAAGGGGTGGTGTTTGTGTTTGGGTACTTGTGGGCCTGAGGGGCCGGCTGGCTGCTGAAATTCCGCATTGCGCAGGATTGCTCCCGGAGGCAAAGAGGCACCAGTGCAAATTCAGGCTAGTTTAAGAGTGCCAAGTGGGTCCTGCAATCTGCCATCATGAACCTGCCCTGGTCCCTTTTGTTTGCCAGGGAAAAGAGGTGCTGTTTGTGTGCGGGTAGCTGTAGCCTGGAGTGGCCGGCTGGCTCCTGAAATTCCGCATTGCGCAGAATGCCTCCCAGACCCAATGTGGCACCCGTGGCAACTCGGGCTGGTTTGATAGTGCCAAGGGCCTCCTACAATCTGCCATCATGATGCAGGGCTAGAAAGTTTTCCTTGTCAGGGAAAAGGGGTGGTGTTTGTGTTTGGGTACTTGTGGGCCTGAGGGGCCGGCTGGCTCCTGAAATTCCTCATTGCGCAGGATTGCTCCCGGAGGCAAAGAGGCACCAGTGCAAATTCAGGCTAGTTTAAGAGTGCCAAGTGGGTCCTGCAATCTGCCATCATGAACCTGCCCTGGTCCCTTTTGTTTGCCAGGGAAAAGAGGTGCTGTTTGTGTGCGGGTAGCTGTAGCCTGGAGTGGCCGGCTGGCTCCTGAAATTCCGCATTGCGCAGAATGCCTCCCAGACCCAATGTGGCACCCGTGGCAACTCGGGCTGGTTTGATAGTGCCAAGGGCCTCCTACAATCTGCCATCAAGATGCAGGGCTGGAAAGTTTTCCTTGTCAGGGAAAAGGGGTGGTGTTTGTGTTTGGGTAATTGTGGGCCTGAGGGGCCGGCTGGCTCCTGAAATTCCGCATTGCGCAGGATTGCTCCCGGAGGCAAAGAGGCACCAGTGCAAATTCAGGCTAGTTTAAGAGTGCCAAGTGGGTCCTGCAATCTGCCATCATGAACCTGCCCTGGTCCCTTTTGTTTGCCAGGGAAAAGAGGTGCTGTTTGTGTGCGGGTAGCTGTAGCCTGGAGTGGCCGGCTGGCTCCTGAAATTCCGCATTGCGCAGAATGCCTCCCAGACCCAATGTGGCACCCGTGGCAACTCGGGCTGGTTTGATAGTGCCAAGGGCCTCCTACAATCTGCCATCAAGATGCAGGGCTGGAAAGTTTTCCTTGTCAGGGAAAAGGGGTGGTGTTTGTGTTTGGGTACTTGTGGGCCTGAGGGGCCGGCTGGCTCCTGAAATTCCGCATTGCGCAGGATTGCTCCCGGAGGCAAAGAGGCACCAGTGCAAATTCAGGCTAGTTTAAGAGTGCCAAGTGGGTCCTGCAATCTGCCATCATGAACCTGCCCTGGTCCCTTTTGTTTGCCAGGGAAAAGAGGTGCTGTTTGTGTGCGGGTAGCTGTAGCCTGGAGTGGCCGGCTGGCTCCTGAAATTCCGCATTGCGCAGAATGCCTCCCAGACCCAATGTGGCACCCGTGGCAACTCGGGCTGGTTTGATAGTGCCAAGGGCCTCCTACAATCTGCCATCAAGATGCAGGGTTGGAAAGTTTTCCTTGTCAGGGAAAAGGGGTGGTGTTTGTGTTTGGGTACTTGTGGGCCTGAGGGGCCGGCTGGCTCCTGAAATTCCGCATTGCGCAGGATTGCTCCCGGAGGCAAAGAGGCACCAGTGCAAATTCAGGCTAGTTTAAGAGTGCCAAGTGGGTCCTGCAATCTGCCATCATGAACCTGCCCTGGTCCCTTTTGTTTGCCAGGGAAAAGAGGTGCTGTTTGTGTGCGGGTAGCTGTAGCCTGGAGTGGCCGGCTGGCTCCTGAAATTCCGCATTGCGCAGAATGCCTCCCAGACCCAATGTGGCACCCGTGGCAACTCGGGCTGGTTTGATAGTGCCAAGGGCCTCCTACAATCTGCCATCAAGATGCAGGGCTGGAAAGTTTTCCTTGTCAGGGAAAAGGGGTGGTGTTTGTGTTTGGGTACTTGTGGGCCTGAGGGGCCGGCTGGCTCCTGAAATTCCGCATTGCGCAGGATTGCTCCCGGAGGCAAAGAGGCACCAGTGCAAATTCAGGCTAGTTTAAGAGTGCCAAGTGGGTCCTGCAATCTGCCATCATGAACCTGCCCTGGTCCCTTTTGTTTGCCAGGGAAAAGAGGTGCTGTTTGTGTGCGGGTAGCTGTAGCCTGGAGTGGCCGGCTGGCTCCTGAAATTCCGCATTGCGCAGAATGCCTCCCAGACCCAATGTGGCACCCCTGGCAACTCGGGCTGGTTTGATAGTGCCAAGGGCCTCCTACAATCTGCCATCAAGATGCAGGGCTGGAAAGTTTTCCTTGTCAGGGAAAAGGGGTGGTGTTTGTGTTTGGGTACTTGTGGGCCTGAGGGGCCGGCTGGCTCCTGAAATTCCGCATTGCGCAGGATTGCTCCCGGAGGCAAAGAGGCACCAGTGCAAATTCAGGCTAGTTTAAGAGTGCCAAGTGGGTCCTGCAATCTGCCATCATGAACCTGCCCTGGTCCCTTTTGTTTGCCAGGGAAAAGAGGTGCTGTTTGTGTGCGGGTAGCTGTAGCCTGGAGTGGCCGGCTGGCTCCTGAAATTCCACATTGCGCAGAATGCCTCCCAGACCCAATGTGGCACCCGTGGCAACTCGGGCTGGTTTGATAGTGCCAAGGGCCTCCTACAATCTGCCATCATGATGCAGGGCTGGAAAGTTTTCCTTGTCAGGGAAAAGGGGTGGTGTTTGTGTTTGGGTACTTGTGGGCCTGAGGGGCCGGCTGGCTCCTGAAATTCCGCTTTGCGCAGGATTGCTCCCGGAGGCAAAGAGGCACCAGTGCAAATTCAGGCTAGTTTAAGAGTGCCAAGTGGGTCCTGCAATCTGCCATCATGAACCTGCCCTGGTCCCTTTTGTTTGCCAGGGAAAAGAGGTGCTGTTTGTGTGCGGGTAGCTGTAGCCTGGAGTGACCGGCTGGCTCCTGAAATTCCGCATTGCGCAGAATGCCTCCCAGACCCAATGTGGCACCCCTGGCAACTCGGGCTGGTTTGATAGTGCCAAGGGCCTCCTACAATCTGCCATCAAGATGCAGGGCTGGAAAGTTTTCCTTGTCAGGGAAAAGGGGTGGTGTTTGTGTTTGGGTACTTGTGGGCCTGAGGGGCCGGCTGGCTGCTGAAATTCCGCATTGCGCAGGATTGCTCCCGGAGGCAAAGAGGCACCAGTGCAAATTCAGGCTAGTTTAAGAGTGCCAAGTGGGTCCTGCAATCTGCCATCATGAACCTGCCCTGGTCCCTTTTGTTTGCCAGGGAAAAGAGGTGCTGTTTGTGTGCGGGTAGCTGTAGCCTGGAGTGGCCGGCTGGCTCCTGAAATTCCGCATTGCGCAGAATGCCTCCCAGACCCAATGTGGCACCCGTGGCAACTCGGGCTGGTTTGATAGTGCCAAGGGCCTCCTACAATCTGCCATCATGATGCAGGGCTGGAAAGTTTTCCTTGTCAGGGAAAAGGGGTGGTGTTTGTGTTTGGGTACTTGTGGGCCTGAGGGGCCGGCTGGCTCCTGAAATTCCGCATTGCGCAGGATTGCTCCCGGAGGCAAAGAGGCACCAGTGCAAATTCAGGCTAGTTTAAGAGTGCCAAGTGGGTCCTGCAATCTGCCATCATGAACCTGCCCTGGTCCCTTTTGTTTGCCAGGGAAAAGAGGTGCTGTTTGTGTGCGGGTAGCTGTAGCCTGGAGTGGCCGGCTGGCTCCTGAAATTCCGCATTGCGCAGAATGCCTCCCAGACCCAATGTGGCACCCCTGGCAACTCGGGCTGGTTTGATAGTGCGAAGGGCCTCCTACAATCTGCCATCAAGATGCAGGGCTGGAAAGTTTTCCTTGTCAGGGAAAAGGGGTGGTGTTTGTGTTTGGGTACTTGTGGGCCTGAGGGGCCGGCTGGCTCCTGAAATTCCTCATTGCGCAGGATTGCTCCCGGAGGCAAAGAGGCACCAGTGCAAATTCAGGCTAGTTTAAGAGTGCCAAGTGGGTCCTGCAATCTGCCATCATGAACCTGCCCTGGTCCCTTTTGTTTGCCAGGGAAAAGAGGTGCTGTTTGTGTGCGGGTAGCTGTAGCCTGGAGTGGCCGGCTGGCTCCTGAAATTCCGCATTGCGCAGAATGCCTCCTAGACCCAATGTGGCACCCGTGGCAACTCGGGCTGGTTTGATAGTGCCAAGGGCCTCCTACAATCTGTCATCATGATGCAGGGCTGGAAAGTTTTCCTTGTCAGGGAAAAGGGGTGGTGTTTGTGTTTGGGTACTTGTGGGCCTGAGGGGCCGGCTGGCTGCTGAAATTCCGCATTGCGCAGGATTGCTCCCGGAGGCAAAGAGGCACCAGTGCAAATTCAGGCTAGTTTAAGAGTGCCAAGTGGGTCCTGCAATCTGCCATCATGAACCTGCCCTGGTCCCTTTTGTTTGCCAGGGAAAAGAGGTGCTGTTTGTGTGCGGGTAGCTGTAGCCTGGAGTGGCCGGCTGGCTCCTGAAATTCCGCATTGCGCAGAATGCCTCCCAGACCCAATGTGGCACCCCTGGCAACTCGGGCTGGTTTGATAGTGCCAAGGGCCTCCTACAATCTGCCATCAAGATGCAGGGCTGGAAAGTTTTCCTTGTCAGGGAAAAGGGGTGGTGTTTGTGTTTGGGTACTTGTGGGCCTGAGGGGCCGGCTGGCTCCTGAAATTCCGCATTGCGCAGGATTGCTCCCGGAGGCAAAGAGGCACCAGTGCAAATTCAGGCTAGTTTAAGAGTGCCAAGTGGGTCCTGCAATCTGCCATCATGAACCTGCCCTGGTCCCTTTTGTTTGCCAGGGAAAAGAGGTGCTGTTTGTGTGCGGGTAGCTGTAGCCTGGAGTGGCCGGCTGGCTCCTGAAATTCCACATTGCGCAGAATGCCTCCCAGACCCAATGTGGCACCCGTGGCAACTCGGGCTGGTTTGATAGTGCCAAGGGCCTCCTACAATCTGCCATCATGATGCAGGGCTGGAAAGTTTTCCTTGTCAGGGAAAAGGGGTGGTGTTTGTGTTTGGGTACTTGTGGGCCTGAGGGGCCGGCTGGCTCCTGAAATTCCGCTTTGCGCAGGATTGCTCCCGGAGGCAAAGAGGCACCAGTGCAAATTCAGGCTAGTTTAAGAGTGCCAAGTGGGTCCTGCAATCTGCCATCATGAACCTGCCCTGGTCCCTTTTGTTTGCCAGGGAAAAGAGGTGCTGTTTGTGTGCGGGTAGCTGTAGCCTGGAGTGGCCGGCTGGCTCCTGAAATTCCGCATTGCGCAGAATGCCTCCCAGACCCAATGTGGCACCCGTGGCAACTCGGGCTGGTTTGATAGTGCCAAGGGCCTCCTACAATCTGCCATCAAGATGCAGGGCTGGAAAGTTTTCCTTGTCAGGGAAAAGGGGTGGTGTTTGTGTTTGGGTACTTGTGGGCCTGAGGGGCCGGCTGGCTCCTGAAATTCCGCATTGCGCAGGATTGCTCCCGGAGGCAAAGAGGCACCAGTGCAAATTCAGGCTAGTTTAAGAGTGCCAAGTGGGTCCTGCAATCTGCCATCATGAACCTGCCCTGGTCCCTTTTGTTTGCCAGGGAAAAGAGGTGCTGTTTGTGTGCGGGTAGCTGTAGCCTGGAGTGGCCGGCTGGCTCCTGAAATTCCGCATTGCGCAGAATGCCTCCCAGACCCAATGTGGCACCCGTGGCAACTCGGGCTGGTTTGATAGTGCCAAGGGCCTCCTACAATCTGCCATCATGATGCAGGGCTGGAAAGTTTTCCTTGTCAGGGAAAAGGGGTGGTGTTTGTGTTTGGGTACTTGTGGGCCTGAGGGGCCGGCTGGCTCCTGAAATTCCGCATTGCGCAGGATTGCTCCCGGAGGCAAAGAGGCACCAGTGCAAATTCAGGCTAGTTTAAGAGTGCCAAGTGGGTCCTGCAATCTGCCATCATGAACCTGCCCTGGTCCCTTTTGTTTGCCAGGGAAAAGAGGTGCTGTTTGTGTGCGGGTAGCTGTAGCCTGGAGTGGCCGGCTGGCTCCTGAAATTCCGCATTGCGCAGAATGCCTCCCAGACCCAATGTGGCACCCCTGGCAACTCGGGCTGGTTTGATAGTGCCAAGGGCCTCCTACAATCTGCCATCAAGATGCAGGGTTGGAAAGTTTTCCTTGTCAGGGAAAAGGGGTGGTGTTTGTGTTTGGGTACTTGTGGGCCTGAGGGGCCGGCTGGCTCCTGAAATTCCTCATTGCGCAGGATTGCTCCCGGAGGCAAAGAGGCACCAGTGCAAATTCAGGCTAGTTTAAGAGTGCCAAGTGGGTCCTGCAATCTGCCATCATGAACCTGCCCTGGTCCCTTTTGTTTGCCAGGGAAAAGAGGTGCTGTTTGTGTGCGGGTAGCTGTAGCCTGGAGTGGCCGGCTGGCTCCTGAAATTCCGCATTGCGCAGAATGCCTCCCAGACCCAATGTGGCACCCGTGGCAACTCGGGCTGGTTTGATAGTGCCAAGGGCCTCCTACAATCTGTCATCATGATGCAGGGCTGGAAAGTTTTCCTTGTCAGGGAAAAGGGGTGGTGTTTGTGTTTGGGTACTTGTGGGCCTGAGGGGCCGGCTGGCTGCTGAAATTCCGCATTGCGCAGGATTGCTCCCGGAGGCAAAGAGGCACCAGTGCAAATTCAGGCTAGTTTAAGAGTGCCAAGTGGGTCCTGCAATCTGCCATCATGAACCTGCCCTGGTCCCTTTTGTTTGCCAGGGAAAAGAGGTGCTGTTTGTGTGCGGGTAGCTGTAGCCTGGAGTGGCCGGCTGGCTCCTGAAATTCCGCATTGCGCAGAATGCCTCCCAGACCCAATGTGGCACCCGTGGCAACTCGGGCTGGTTTGATAGTGCCAAGGGCCTCCTACAATCTGCCATCAAGATGCAGGGCTGGAAAGTTTTCCTTGTCAGGGAAAAGGGGTGGTGTTTGTGTTTGGGTACTTGTGGGCCTGAGGGGCCGGCTGGCTGCTGAAATTCCGCATTGCGCAGGATTGCTCCCGGAGGCAAAGAGGCACCAGTGCAAATTCAGGCTAGTTTAAGAGTGCCAAGTGGGTCCTGCAATCTGCCATCATGAACCTGCCCTGGTCCCTTTTGTTTGCCAGGGAAAAGAGGTGCTGTTTGTGTGCGGGTAGCTGTAGCCTGGAGTGGCCGGCTGGCTCCTGAAATTCCGCATTGCGCAGAATGCCTCCCAGACCCAATGTGGCACCCGTGGCAACTCGGGCTGGTTTGATAGTGCCAAGGGCCTCCTACAATCTGCCATCAAGATGCAGGGCTGGAAAGTTTTCCTTGTCAGGGAAAAGGGGTGGTGTTTGTGTTTGGGTACTTGTGGGCCTGAGGGGCCGGCTGGCTCCTGAAATTCCGCATTGCGCAGGATTGCTCCCGGAGGCAAAGAGGCACCAGTGCAAATTCAGGCTAGTTTAAGAGTGCCAAGTGGGTCCTGCAATCTGCCATCATGAACCTGCCCTGGTCCCTTTTGTTTGCCAGGGAAAAGAGGTGCTGTTTGTGTGCGGGTAGCTGTAGCCTGGAGTGGCCGGCTGGCTCCTGAAATTCCGCATTGCGCAGAATGCCTCCCAGACCCAATGTGGCACCCGTGGCAACTCGGGCTGGTTTGATAGTGCCAAGGGCCTCCTACAATCTGCCATCAAGATGCAGGGTTGGAAAGTTTTCCTTGTCAGGGAAAAGGGGTGGTGTTTGTGTTTGGGTACTTGTGGGCCTGAGGGGCCGGCTGGCTGCTGAAATTCCGCATTGCGCAGGATTGCTCCCGGAGGCAAAGAGGCACCAGTGCAAATTCAGGCTAGTTTAAGAGTGCCAAGTGGGTCCTGCAATCTGCCATCATGAACCTGCCCTGGTCCCTTTTGTTTGCCAGGGAAAAGAGGTGCTGTTTGTGTGCGGGTAGCTGTAGCCTGGAGTGGCCGGCTGGCTCCTGAAATTCCGCATTGCGCAGAATGCCTCCCAGACCCAATGTGGCACCCGTGGCAACTCGGGCTGGTTTGATATTGCCAAGGGCCTCCTACAATCTGCCATCATGATGCAGGGCTGGAAAGTTTTCCTTGTCAGGGAAAAGGGGTGGTGTTTGTGTTTGGGTACTTGTGGGCCTGAGGGGCCGGCTGGCTCCTGAAATTCCGCATTGCGCAGGATTGCTCCCGGAGGCAAAGAGGCACCAGTGCAAATTCAGGCTAGTTTAAGAGTGCCAAGTGGGTCCTGCAATCTGCCATCATGAACCTGCCCTGGTCCCTTTTGTTTGCCAGGGAAAAGAGGTGCTGTTTGTGTGCGGGTAGCTGTAGCCTGGAGTGGCCGGCTGGCTCCTGAAATTCCGCATTGCGCAGAATGCCTCCCAGACCCAATGTGGCACCCCTGGCAACTCGGGCTGGTTTGATAGTGCCAAGGGCCTCCTACAATCTGCCATCAAGATGCAGGGCTGGAAAGTTTTCCTTGTCAGGGAAAAGGGGTGGTGTTTGTGTTTGGGTACTTGTGGGCCTGAGGGGCCGGCTGGCTGCTGAAATTCCGCATTGCGCAGGATTGCTCCCGGAGGCAAAGAGGCACCAGTGCAAATTCAGGCTAGTTTAAGAGTGCCAAGTGGGTCCTGCAATCTGCCATCATGAACCTGCCCTGGTCCCTTTTGTTTGCCAGGGAAAAGAGGTGCTGTTTGTGTGCGGGTAGCTGTAGCCTGGAGTGGCCGGCTGGCTCCTGAAATTCCGCATTGCGCAGAATGCCTCCCAGACCCAATGTGGCACCCGTGGCAACTCGGGCTGGTTTGATAGTGCCAAGGGCCTCCTACAATCTGCCATCATGATGCAGGGCTGGAAAGTTTTCCTTGTCAGGGAAAAGGGGTGGTGTTTGTGTTTGGGTACTTGTGGGCCTGAGGGGCCGGCTGGCTCCTGAAATTCCGCATTGCGCAGGATTGCTCCCGGAGGCAAAGAGGCACCAGTGCAAATTCAGGCTAGTTTAAGAGTGCCAAGTGGGTCCTGCAATCTGCCATCATGAACCTGCCCTGGTCCCTTTTGTTTGCCAGGGAAAAGAGGTGCTGTTTGTGTGCGGGTAGCTGTAGCCTGGAGTGGCCGGCTGGCTCCTGAAATTCCGCATTGCGCAGAATGCCTCCCAGACCCAATGTGGCACCCGTGGCAACTCGGGCTGGTTTGATAGTGCCAAGGGCCTCCTACAATCTGTCATCATGATGCAGGGCTGGAAAGTTTTCCTTGTCAGGGAAAAGGGGTGGTGTTTGTGTTTGGGTACTTGTGGGCCTGAGGGGCCGGCTGGCTCCTGAAATTCCGCATTGCGCAGGATTGCTCCCGGAGGCAAAGAGGCACCAGTGCAAATTCAGGCTAGTTTAAGAGTGCCAAGTGGGTCCTGCAATCTGCCATCATGAACCTGCCCTGGTCCCTTTTGTTTGCCAGGGAAAAGAGGTGCTGTTTGTGTGCGGGTAGCTGTAGCCTGGAGTGGCCGGCTGGCTCCTGAAATTCCGCATTGCGCAGAATGCCTCCCAGACCCAATGTGGCACCCGTGGCAACTCGGGCTGGTTTGATAGTGCGAAGGGCCTCCTACAATCTGCCATCAAGATGCAGGGCTGGAAAGTTTTCCTTGTCAGGGAAAAGGGGTGGTGTTTGTGTTTGGGTACTTGTGGGCCTGAGGGGCCGGCTGGCTCCTGAAATTCCGCATTGCGCAGGATTGCTCCCGGAGGCAAAGAGGCACCAGTGCAAATTCAGGCTAGTTTAAGAGTGCCAAGTGGGTCCTGCAATCTGCCATCATGAACCTGCCCTGGTCCCTTTTGTTTGCCAGGGAAAAGAGGTGCTGTTTGTGTGCGGGTAGCTGTAGCCTGGAGTGGCCGGCTGGCTCCTGAAATTCCACATTGCGCAGAATGCCTCCCAGACCCAATGTGGCACCCGTGGCAACTCGGGCTGGTTTGATAGTGCCAAGGGCCTCCTACAATCTGCCATCATGATGCAGGGCTGGAAAGTTTTCCTTGTCAGGGAAAAGGGGTGGTGTTTGTGTTTGGGTACTTGTGGGCCTGAGGGGCCGGCTGGCTCCTGAAATTCCGCTTTGCGCAGGATTGCTCCCGGAGGCAAAGAGGCACCAGTGCAAATTCAGGCTAGTTTAAGAGTGCCAAGTGGGTCCTGCAATCTGCCATCATGAACCTGCCCTGGTCCCTTTTGTTTGCCAGGGAAAAGAGGTGCTGTTTGTGTGCGGGTAGCTGTAGCCTGGAGTGACCGGCTGGCTCCTGAAATTCCGCATTGCGCAGAATGCCTCCCAGACCCAATGTGGCACCCCTGGCAACTCGGGCTGGTTTGATAGTGCCAAGGGCCTCCTACAATCTGCCATCAAGATGCAGGGCTGGAAAGTTTTCCTTGTCAGGGAAAAGGGGTGGTGTTTGTGTTTGGGTACTTGTGGGCCTGAGGGGCCGGCTGGCTCCTGAAATTCCGCATTGCGCAGGATTGC
The DNA here is from genome assembly GCA_024362935.1 of Setophaga petechia. Lineage (NCBI taxonomy): Eukaryota > Metazoa > Chordata > Aves > Passeriformes > Parulidae > Setophaga > Setophaga petechia. Next base: position 51,886,694 of record JANCRA010000003.1, on the reverse strand, counting down.
TCCCGGAGGCAAAGAGGCACCAGTGCAAATTCAGGCTAGTTTAAGAGTGCCAAGTGGGTCCTGCAATCTGCCATCATGAACCTGCCCTGGTCCCTTTTGTTTGCCAGGGAAAAGAGGTGCTGTTTGTGTGCGGGTAGCTGTAGCCTGGAGTGGCCGGCTGGCTCCTGAAATTCCGCATTGCGCAGAATGCCTCCCAGACCCAATGTGGCACCCGTGGCAACTCGGGCTGGTTTGATAGTGCCAAGGGCCTCCTACAATCTGCCATCATGATGCAGGGCTGGAAAGTTTTCCTTGTCAGGGAAAAGGGGTGGTGTTTGTGTTTGGGTACTTGTGGGCCTGAGGGGCCGGCTGGCTCCTGAAATTCCGCATTGCGCAGGATTGCTCCCGGAGGCAAAGAGGCACCAGTGCAAATTCAGGCTAGTTTAAGAGTGCCAAGTGGGTCCTGCAATCTGCCATCATGAACCTGCCCTGGTCCCTTTTGTTTGCCAGGGAAAAGAGGTGCTGTTTGTGTGCGGGTAGCTGTAGCCTGGAGTGGCCGGCTGGCTCCTGAAATTCCGCATTGCGCAGAATGCCTCCCAGACCCAATGTGGCACCCCTGGCAACTCGGGCTGGTTTGATAGTGCGAAGGGCCTCCTACAATCTGCCATCAAGATGCAGGGCTGGAAAGTTTTCCTTGTCAGGGAAAAGGGGTGGTGTTTGTGTTTGGGTACTTGTGGGCCTGAGGGGCCGGCTGGCTCCTGAAATTCCTCATTGCGCAGGATTGCTCCCGGAGGCAAAGAGGCACCAGTGCAAATTCAGGCTAGTTTAAGAGTGCCAAGTGGGTCCTGCAATCTGCCATCATGAACCTGCCCTGGTCCCTTTTGTTTGCCAGGGAAAAGAGGTGCTGTTTGTGTGCGGGTAGCTGTAGCCTGGAGTGGCCGGCTGGCTCCTGAAATTCCGCATTGCGCAGAATGCCTCCTAGACCCAATGTGGCACCCGTGGCAACTCGGGCTGGTTTGATAGTGCCAAGGGCCTCCTACCATCTGTCATCATGATGCAGGGCTGGAAAGTTTTCCTTGTCAGGGAAAAGGGGTGGTGTTTGTGTTTGGGTACTTGTGGGCCTGAGGGGCCGGCTGGCTGCTGAAATTCCGCATTGCGCAGGATTGCTCCCAGAGGCAAAGAGGCACCAGTGCAAATTCAGGCTAGTTTAAGAGTGCCAAGTGGGTCCTGCAATCTGCCATCATGAACCTGCCCTGGTCCCTTTTGTTTGCCAGGGAAAAGAGGTGCTGTTTGTGTGCGGGTAGCTGTAGCCTGGAGTGGCCGGCTGGCTCCTGAAATTCCGCATTGCGCAGAATGCCTCCCAGACCCAATGTGGCACCCCTGGCAACTCGGGCTGGTTTGATAGTGCCAAGGGCCTCCTACAATCTGCCATCAAGATGCATGGCTGGAAAGTTTTCCTTGTCAGGGAAAAGGGGTGGTGTTTGTGTTTGGGTACTTGTGGGCCTGAGGGGCCGGCTGGCTGCTGAAATTCCGCATTGCGCAGGATTGCTCCCGGAGGCAAAGAGGCACCAGTGCAAATTCAGGCTAGTTTAAGAGTGCCAAGTGGGTCCTGCAATCTGCCATCATGAACCTGCCCTGGTCCCTTTTGTTTGCCAGGGAAAAGAGGTGCTGTTTGTGTGCGGGTAGCTGTAGCCTGGAGTGGCCGGCTGGCTCCTGAAATTCCGCATTGCGCAGAATGCCTCCCAGACCCAATGTGGCACCCGTGGCAACTCGGGCTGGTTTGATAGTGCCAAGGGCCTCCTACAATCTGCCATCAAGATGCAGGGCTGGAAAGTTTTCCTTGTCAGGGAAAAGGGGTGGTGTTTGTGTTTGGGTACTTGTGGGCCTGAGGGGCCGGCTGGCTCCTGAAATTCCGCATTGCGCAGGATTGCTCCCGGAGGCAAAGAGGCACCAGTGCAAATTCAGGCTAGTTTAAGAGTGCCAAGTGGGTCCTGCAATCTGCCATCATGAACCTGCCCTGGTCCCTTTTGTTTGCCAGGGAAAAGAGGTGCTGTTTGTGTGCGGGTAGCTGTAGCCTGGAGTGGCCGGCTGGCTCCTGAAATTCCACATTGCGCAGAATGCCTCCCAGACCCAATGTGGCACCCGTGGCAACTCGGGCTGGTTTGATAGTGCCAAGGGCCTCCTACAATCTGCCATCATGATGCAGGGCTGGAAAGTTTTCCTTGTCAGGGAAAAGGGGTGGTGTTTGTGTTTGGGTACTTGTGGGCCTGAGGGGCCGGCTGGCTCCTGAAATTCCGCATTGCGCAGGATTGCTCCCGGAGGCAAAGAGGCACCAGTGCAAATTCAGGCTAGTTTAAGAGTGCCAAGTGGGTCCTGCAATCTGCCATCATGAACCTGCCCTGGTCCCTTTTGTTTGCCAGGGAAAAGAGGTGCTGTTTGTGTGCGGGTAGCTGTAGCCTGGAGTGGCCGGCTGGCTCCTGAAATTCCGCATTGCGCAGAATGCCTCCCAGACCCAATGTGGCACCCGTGGCAACTCGGGCTGGTTTGATAGTGCCAAGGGCCTCCTACAATCTGCCATCAAGATGCAGGGCTGGAAAGTTTTCCTTGTCAGGGAAAAGGGGTGGTGTTTGTGTTTGGGTACTTGTGGGCCTGAGGGGCCGGCTGGCTGCTGAAATTCCGCATTGCGCAGGATTGCTCCCGGAGGCAAAGAGGCACCAGTGCAAATTCAGGCTAGTTTAAGAGTGCCAAGTGGGTCCTGCAATCTGCCATCATGAACCTGCCCTGGTCCCTTTTGTTTGCCAGGGAAAAGAGGTGCTGTTTGTGTGCGGGTAGCTGTAGCCTGGAGTGGCCGGCTGGCTCCTGAAATTCCGCATTGCGCAGAATGCCTCCCAGACCCAATGTGGCACCCGTGGCAATTCGGGCTGGTTTGATAGTGCCAAGGGCCTCCTACAATCTGCCATCAAGATGCAGGGCTGGAAAGTTTTCCTTGTCAGGGAAAAGGGGTGGTGTTTGTGTTTGGGTACTTGTGGGCCTGAGGGGCCGGCTGGCTGCTGAAATTCCGCATTGCGCAGGATTGCTCCCGGAGGCAAAGAGGCACCAGTGCAAATTCAGGCTAGTTTAAGAGTGCCAAGTGGGTCCTGCAATCTGCCATCATGAACCTGCCCTGGTCCCTTTTGTTTGCCAGGGAAAAGAGGTGCTGTTTGTGTGCGGGTAGCTGTAGCCTGGAGTGGCCGGCTGGCTCCTGAAATTCCGCATTGCGCAGAATGCCTCCCAGACCCAATGTGGCACCCGTGGCAACTCGGGCTGGTTTGATAGTGCCAAGGGCCTCCTACAATCTGCCATCATGATGCAGGGCTGGAAAGTTTTCCTTGTCAGGGAAAAGGGGTGGTGTTTGTGTTTGGGTACTTGTGGGCCTGAGGGGCCGGCTGGCTCCTGAAATTCCGCATTGCGCAGGATTGCTCCCGGAGGCAAAGAGGCACCAGTGCAAATTCAGGCTAGTTTAAGAGTGCCAAGTGGGTCCTGCAATCTGCCATCATGAACCTGCCCTGGTCCCTTTTGTTTGCCAGGGAAAAGAGGTGCTGTTTGTGTGCGGGTAGCTGTAGCCTGGAGTGGCCGGCTGGCTCCTGAAATTCCGCATTGCGCAGAATGCCTCCCAGACCCAATGTGGCACCCGTGGCAACTCGGGCTGGTTTGATAGTGCCAAGGGCCTCCTACAATCTGTCATCATGATGCAGGGCTGGAAAGTTTTCCTTGTCAGGGAAAAGGGGTGGTGTTTGTGTTTGGGTACTTGTGGGCCTGAGGGGCCGGCTGGCTCCTGAAATTCCGCATTGCGCAGGATTGCTCCCGGAGGCAAAGAGGCACCAGTGCAAATTCAGGCTAGTTTAAGAGTGCCAAGTGGGTCCTGCAATCTGCCATCATGAACCTGCCCTGGTCCCTTTTGTTTGCCAGGGAAAAGAGGTGCTGTTTGTGTGCGGGTAGCTGTAGCCTGGAGTGGCCGGCTGGCTCCTGAAATTCCGCATTGCGCAGAATGCCTCCCAGACCCAATGTGGCACCCGTGGCAACTCGGGCTGGTTTGATAGTGCGAAGGGCCTCCTACAATCTGCCATCAAGATGCAGGGCTGGAAAGTTTTCCTTGTCAGGGAAAAGGGGTGGTGTTTGTGTTTGGGTACTTGTGGGCCTGAGGGGCCGGCTGGCTCCTGAAATTCCGCATTGCGCAGGATTGCTCCCGGAGGCAAAGAGGCACCAGTGCAAATTCAGGCTAGTTTAAGAGTGCCAAGTGGGTCCTGCAATCTGCCATCATGAACCTGCCCTGGTCCCTTTTGTTTGCCAGGGAAAAGAGGTGCTGTTTGTGTGCGGGTAGCTGTAGCCTGGAGTGGCCGGCTGGCTCCTGAAATTCCACATTGCGCAGAATGCCTCCCAGACCCAATGTGGCACCCGTGGCAACTCGGGCTGGTTTGATAGTGCCAAGGGCCTCCTACAATCTGCCATCATGATGCAGGGCTGGAAAGTTTTCCTTGTCAGGGAAAAGGGGTGGTGTTTGTGTTTGGGTACTTGTGGGCCTGAGGGGCCGGCTGGCTCCTGAAATTCCGCTTTGCGCAGGATTGCTCCCGGAGGCAAAGAGGCACCAGTGCAAATTCAGGCTAGTTTAAGAGTGCCAAGTGGGTCCTGCAATCTGCCATCATGAACCTGCCCTGGTCCCTTTTGTTTGCCAGGGAAAAGAGGTGCTGTTTGTGTGCGGGTAGCTGTAGCCTGGAGTGACCGGCTGGCTCCTGAAATTCCGCATTGCGCAGAATGCCTCCCAGACCCAATGTGGCACCCGTGGCAACTCGGGCTGGTTTGATAGTGCCAAGGGCCTCCTACAATCTGCCATCAAGATGCAGGGCTGGAAAGTTTTCCTTGTCAGGGAAAAGGGGTGGTGTTTGTGTTTGGGTACTTGTGGGCCTGAGGGGCCGGCTGGCTCCTGAAATTCCGCATTGCGCAGGATTGCTCCCGGAGGCAAAGAGGCACCAGTGCAAATTCAGGCTAGTTTAAGAGTGCCAAGTGGGTCCTGCAATCTGCCATCATGAACCTGCCCTGGTCCCTTTTGTTTGCCAGGGAAAAGAGGTGCTGTTTGTGTGCGGGTAGCTGTAGCCTGGAGTGGCCGGCTGGCTCCTGAAATTCCGCATTGCGCAGAATGCCTCCCAGACCCAATGTGGCACCCGTGGCAACTCGGGCTGGTTTGATAGTGCCAAGGGCCTCCTACAATCTGCCATCAAGATGCAGGGCTGGAAAGTTTTCCTTGTCAGGGAAAAGGGGTGGTGTTTGTGTTTGGGTACTTGTGGGCCTGAGGGGCCAGCTGGCTCCTGAAATTCCGCATTGCGCAGGATTGCTCCCGGAGGCAAAGAGGCACCAGTGCAAATTCAGGCTAGTTTAAGAGTGCCAAGTGGGTCCTGCAATCTGCCATCATGAACCTGCCCTGGTCCCTTTTGTTTGCCAGGGAAAAGAGGTGCTGTTTGTGTGCGGGTAGCTGTAGCCTGGAGTGGCCGGCTGGCTCCTGAAATTCCACATTGCGCAGAATGCCTCCCAGACCCAATGTGGCACCCGTGGCAACTCGGGCTGGTTTGATAGTGCCAAGGGCCTCCTACAATCTGCCATCATGATGCAGGGCTGGAAAGTTTTCCTTGTCAGGGAAAAGGGGTGGTGTTTGTGTTTGGGTACTTGTGGGCCTGAGGGGCCGGCTGGCTCCTGAAATTCCGCATTGCGCAGGATTGCTCCCGGAGGCAAAGAGGCACCAGTGCAAATTCAGGCTAGTTTAAGAGTGCCAAGTGGGTCCTGCAATCTGCCATCATGAACCTGCCCTGGTCCCTTTTGTTTGCCAGGGAAAAGAGGTGCTGTTTGTGTGCGGGTAGCTGTAGCCTGGAGTGGCCGGCTGGCTCCTGAAATTCCGCATTGCGCAGAATGCCTCCCAGACCCAATGTGGCACCCCTGGCAACTCGGGCTGGTTTGATAGTGCCAAGGGCCTCCTACAATCTGCCATCATGATGCAGGGCTGGAAAGTTTTCCTTGTCAGGGAAAAGGGGTGGTGTTTGTGTTTGGGTACTTGTGGGCCTGAGGGGCCGGCTGGCTCCTGAAATTCCGCATTGCGCAGGATTGCTCCCGGAGGCAAAGAGGCACCAGTGCAAATTCAGGCTAGTTTAAGAGTGCCAAGTGGGTCCTGCAATCTGCCATCATGAACCTGCCCTGGTCCCTTTTGTTTGCCAGGGAAAAGAGGTGCTGTTTGTGTGCGGGTAGCTGTAGCCTGGAGTGGCCGGCTGGCTCCTGAAATTCCGCATTGCGCAGAATGCCTCCCAGACCCAATGTGGCACCCGTGGCAACTCGGGCTGGTTTGATAGTGCCAAGGGCCTCCTACAATCTGCCATCAAGATGCAGGGCTGGAAAGTTTTCCTTGTCAGGGAAAAGGGGTGGTGTTTGTGTTTGGGTACTTGTGGGCCTGAGGGGCCGGCTGGCTGCTGAAATTCCGCATTGCGCAGGATTGCTCCCGGAGGCAAAGAGGCACCAGTGCAAATTCAGGCTAGTTTAAGAGTGCCAAGTGGGTCCTGCAATCTGCCATCATGAACCTGCCCTGGTCCCTTTTGTTTGCCAGGGAAAAGAGGTGCTGTTTGTGTGCGGGTAGCTGTAGCCTGGAGTGGCCGGCTGGCTCCTGAAATTCCGCATTGCGCAGAATGCCTCCCAGACCCAATGTGGCACCCGTGGCAACTCGGGCTGGTTTGATAGTGCCAAGGGCCTCCTACAATCTGCCATCATGATGCAGGGCTGGAAAGTTTTCCTTGTCAGGGAAAAGGGGTGGTGTTTGTGTTTGGGTACTTGTGGGCCTGAGGGGCCGGCTGGCTCCTGAAATTCCGCATTGCGCAGGATTGCTCCCGGAGGCAAAGAGGCACCAGTGCAAATTCAGGCTAGTTTAAGAGTGCCAAGTGGGTCCTGCAATCTGCCATCATGAACCTGCCCTGGTCCCTTTTGTTTGCCAGGGAAAAGAGGTGCTATTTGTGTGCGGGTAGCTGTAGCCTGGAGTGGCCGGCTGGCTCCTGAAATTCCGCATTGCGCAGAATGCCTCCCAGACCCAATGTGGCACCCCTGGCAACTCGGGCTGGTTTGATAGTGCCAAGGGCCTCCTACAATCTGCCATCAAGATGCAGGGCTGGAAAGTTTTCCTTGTCAGGGAAAAGGGGTGGTGTTTGTGTTTGGGTACTTGTGGGCCTGAGGGGCCGGCTGGCTCATGAAATTCCGCATTGCGCAGGATTGCTCCCGGAGGCAAAGAGGCACCAGTGCAAATTCAGGCTAGTTTAAGAGTGCCAAGTGGGTCCTGCAATCTGCCATCATGAACCTGCCCTGGTCCCTTTTGTTTGCCAGGGAAAAGAGGTGCTGTTTGTGTGCGGGTAGCTGTAGCCTGGAGTGGCCGGCTGGCTCCTGAAATTCCGCATTGCGCAGAATGCCTCCCAGACCCAATGTGGCACCCGTGGCAACTCGGGCTGGTTTGATAGTGCCAAGGGCCTCCTACAATCTGCCATCAAGATGCAGGGCTGGAAAGTTTTCCTTGTCAGGGAAAAGGGGTGGTGTTTGTGTTTGGGTAATTGTGGGCCTGAGGGGCCGGCTGGCTCCTGAAATTCCGCATTGCGCAGGATTGCTCCCGGAGGCAAAGAGGCACCAGTGCAAATTCAGGCTAGTTTAAGAGTGCCAAGTGGGTCCTGCAATCTGCCATCATGAACCTGCCCTGGTCCCTTTTGTTTGCCAGGGAAAAGAGGTGCTGTTTGTGTGCGGGTAGCTGTAGCCTGGAGTGGCCGGCTGGCTCCTGAAATTCCGCATTGCGCAGAATGCCTCCCAGACCCAATGTGGCACCCGTGGCAACTCGGGCTGGTTTGATAGTGCCAAGGGCCTCCTACAATCTGCCATCAAGATGCAGGGCTGGAAAGTTTTCCTTGTCAGGGAAAAGGGGTGGTGTTTGTGTTTGGGTACTTGTGGGCCTGAGGGGCCGGCTGGCTCCTGAAATTCCGCATTGCGCAGGATTGCTCCCGGAGGCAAAGAGGCACCAGTGCAAATTCAGGCTAGTTTAAGAGTGCCAAGTGGGTCCTGCAATCTGCCATCATGAACCTGCCCTGGTCCCTTTTGTTTGCCAGGGAAAAGAGGTGCTGTTTGTGTGCGGGTAGCTGTAGCCTGGAGTGGCCGGCTGGCTCCTGAAATTCCGCATTGCGCAGAATGCCTCCCAGACCCAATGTGGCACCCGTGGCAACTCGGGCTGGTTTGATAGTGCCAAGGGCCTCCTACAATCTGCCATCAAGATGCAGGGTTGGAAAGTTTTCCTTGTCAGGGAAAAGGGGTGGTGTTTGTGTTTGGGTACTTGTGGGCCTGAGGGGCCGGCTGGCTCCTGAAATTCCGCATTGCGCAGGATTGCTCCCGGAGGCAAAGAGGCACCAGTGCAAATTCAGGCTAGTTTAAGAGTGCCAAGTGGGTCCTGCAATCTGCCATCATGAACCTGCCCTGGTCCCTTTTGTTTGCCAGGGAAAAGAGGTGCTGTTTGTGTGCGGGTAGCTGTAGCCTGGAGTGGCCGGCTGGCTCCTGAAATTCCGCATTGCGCAGAATGCCTCCCAGACCCAATGTGGCACCCGTGGCAACTCGGGCTGGTTTGATAGTGCCAAGGGCCTCCTACAATCTGCCATCATGATGCAGGGCTGGAAAGTTTTCCTTGTCAGGGAAAAGGGGTGGTGTTTGTGTTTGGGTACTTGTGGGCCTGAGGGGCCGGCTGGCTGCTGAAATTCCGCATTGCGCAGGATTGCTCCCGGAGGCAAAGAGGCACCAGTGCAAATTCAGGCTAGTTTAAGAGTGCCAAGTGGGTCCTGCAATCTGCCATCATGAACCTGCCCTGGTCCCTTTTGTTTGCCAGGGAAAAGAGGTGCTGTTTGTGTGCGGGTAGCTGTAGCCTGGAGTGGCCGGCTGGCTCCTGAAATTCCGCATTGCGCAGAATGCCTCCCAGACCCAATGTGGCACCCGTGGCAACTCGGGCTGGTTTGATAGTGCGAAGGGCCTCCTACAATCTGCCATCAAGATGCAGGGCTGGAAAGTTTTCCTTGTCAGGGAAAAGGGGTGGTGTTTGTGTTTGGGTACTTGTGGGCCTGAGGGGCCGGCTGGCTCCTGAAATTCCGCATTGCGCAGGATTGCTCCCGGAGGCAAAGAGGCACCAGTGCAAATTCAGGCTAGTTTAAGAGTGCCAAGTGGGTCCTGCAATCTGCCATCATGAACCTGCCCTGGTCCCTTTTGTTTGCCAGGGAAAAGAGGTGCTGTTTGTGTGCGGGTAGCTGTAGCCTGGAGTGGCCGGCTGGCTCCTGAAATTCCACATTGCGCAGAATGCCTCCCAGACCCAATGTGGCACCCGTGGCAACTCGGGCTGGTTTGATAGTGCCAAGGGCCTCCTACAATCTGCCATCATGATGCAGGGCTGGAAAGTTTTCCTTGTCAGGGAAAAGGGGTGGTGTTTGTGTTTGGGTACTTGTGGGCCTGAGGGGCCGGCTGGCTCCTGAAATTCCGCTTTGCGCAGGATTGCTCCCGGAGGCAAAGAGGCACCAGTGCAAATTCAGGCTAGTTTAAGAGTGCCAAGTGGGTCCTGCAATCTGCCATCATGAACCTGCCCTGGTCCCTTTTGTTTGCCAGGGAAAAGAGGTGCTGTTTGTGTGCGGGTAGCTGTAGCCTGGAGTGACCGGCTGGCTCCTGAAATTCCGCATTGCGCAGAATGCCTCCCAGACCCAATGTGGCACCCCTGGCAACTCGGGCTGGTTTGATAGTGCCAAGGGCCTCCTACAATCTGCCATCAAGATGCAGGGCTGGAAAGTTTTCCTTGTCAGGGAAAAGGGGTGGTGTTTGTGTTTGGGTACTTGTGGGCCTGAGGGGCCGGCTGGCTCCTGAAATTCCGCATTGCGCAGGATTGCTCCCGGAGGCAAAGAGGCACCAGTGCAAATTCAGGCTAGTTTAAGAGTGCCAAGTGGGTCCTGCAATCTGCCATCATGAACCTGCCCTGGTCCCTTTTGTTTGCCAGGGAAAAGAGGTGCTGTTTGTGTGCGGGTAGCTGTAGCCTGGAGTGGCCGGCTGGCTCCTGAAATTCCGCATTGCGCAGAATGCCTCCCAGACCCAATGTGGCACCCGTGGCAACTCGGGCTGGTTTGATAGTGCCAAGGGCCTCCTACAATCTGCCATCATGATGCAGGGCTGGAAAGTTTTCCTTGTCAGGGAAAAGGGGTGGTGTTTGTGTTTGGGTACTTGTGGGCCTGAGGGGCCGGCTGGCTCCTGAAATTCCGCATTGCGCAGGATTGCTCCCGGAGGCAAAGAGGCACCAGTGCAAATTCAGGCTAGTTTAAGAGTGCCAAGTGGGTCCTGCAATCTGCCATCATGAACCTGCCCTGGTCCCTTTTGTTTGCCAGGGAAAAGAGGTGCTGTTTGTGTGCGGGTAGCTGTAGCCTGGAGTGGCCGGCTGGCTCCTGAAATTCCGCATTGCGCAGAATGCCTCCCAGACCCAATGTGGCACCCGTGGCAACTCGGGCTGGTTTGATAGTGCGAAGGGCCTCCTACAATCTGCCATCAAGATGCAGGGCTGGAAAGTTTTCCTTGTCAGGGAAAAGGGGTGGTGTTTGTGTTTGGGTACTTGTGGGCCTGAGGGGCCGGCTGGCTCCTGAAATTCCTCATTGCGCAGGATTGCTCCCGGAGGCAAAGAGGCACCAGTGCAAATTCAGGCTAGTTTAAGAGTGCCAAGTGGGTCCTGCAATCTGCCATCATGAACCTGCCCTGGTCCCTTTTGTTTGCCAGGGAAAAGAGGTGCTGTTTGTGTGCGGGTAGCTGTAGCCTGGAGTGGCCGGCTGGCTCCTGAAATTCCGCATTGCGCAGAATGCCTCCCAGACCCAATGTGGCACCCGTGGCAACTCGGGCTGGTTTGATAGTGCCAAGGGCCTCCTACAATCTGCCATCAAGATGCAGGGCTGGAAAGTTTTCCTTGTCAGGGAAAAGGGGTGGTGTTTGTGTTTGGGTACTTGTGGGCCTGAGGGGCCGGCTGGCTCCTGAAATTCCGCATTGCGCAGGATTGCTCCCGGAGGCAAAGAGGCACCAGTGCAAATTCAGGCTAGTTTAAGAGTGCCAAGTGGGTCCTGCAATCTGCCATCATGAACCTGCCCTGGTCCCTTTTGTTTGCCAGGGAAAAGAGGTGCTGTTTGTGTGCGGGTAGCTGTAGCCTGGAGTGGCCGGCTGGCTCCTGAAATTCCACATTGCGCAGAATGCCTCCCAGACCCAATGTGGCACCCGTGGCAACTCGGGCTGGTTTGATAGTGCCAAGGGCCTCCTACAATCTGCCATCATGATGCAGGGCTGGAAAGTTTTCCTTGTCAGGGAAAAGGGGTGGTGTTTGTGTTTGGGTACTTGTGGGCCTGAGGGGCCGGCTGGCTCCTGAAATTCCGCATTGCGCAGGATTGCTCCCGGAGGCAAAGAGGCACCAGTGCAAATTCAGGCTAGTTTAAGAGTGCCAAGTGGGTCCTGCAATCTGCCATCATGAACCTGCCCTGGTCCCTTTTGTTTGCCAGGGAAAAGAGGTGCTGTTTGTGTGCGGGTAGCTGTAGCCTGGAGTGGCCGGCTGGCTCCTGAAATTCCGCATTGCGCAGAATGCCTCCCAGACCCAATGTGGCACCCGTGGCAACTCGGGCTGGTTTGATAGTGCCAAGGGCCTCCTACAATCTGCCATCATGATGCAGGGCTGGAAAGTTTTCCTTGTCAGGGAAAAGGGGTGGTGTTTGTGTTTGGGTACTTGTGGGCCTGAGGGGCCGGCTGGCTCCTGAAATTCCGCATTGCGCAGGATTGCTCCCGGAGGCAAAGAGGCACCAGTGCAAATTCAGGCTAGTTTAAGAGTGCCAAGTGGGTCCTGCAATCTGCCATCATGAACCTGCCCTGGTCCCTTTTGTTTGCCAGGGAAAAGAGGTGCTGTTTGTGTGCGGGTAGCTGTAGCCTGGAGTGGCCGGCTGGCTCCTGAAATTCCGCATTGCGCAGAATGCCTCCCAGACCCAATGTGGCACCCGTGGCAACTCGGGCTGGTTTGATAGTGCCAAGGGCCTCCTACAATCTGCCATCAAGATGCAGGGCTGGAAAGTTTTCCTTGTCAGGGAAAAGGGGTGGTGTTTGTGTTTGGGTACTTGTGGGCCTGAGGGGCCGGCTGGCTCCTGAAATTCCGCATTGCGCAGGATTGCTCCCGGAGGCAAAGAGGCACCAGTGCAAATTCAGGCTAGTTTAAGAGTGCCAAGTGGGTCCTGCAATCTGCCATCATGAACCTGCCCTGGTCCCTTTTGTTTGCCAGGGAAAAGAGGTGCTGTTTGTGTGCGGGTAGCTGTAGCCTGGAGTGGCCGGCTGGCTCCTGAAATTCCGCATTGCGCAGAATGCCTCCCAGACCCAATGTGGCACCCGTGGCAACTCGGGCTGGTTTGATAGTGCCAAGGGCCTCCTACAATCTGCCATCATGATGCAGGGCTGGAAAGTTTTCCTTGTCAGGGAAAAGGGGTGGTGTTTGTGTTTGGGTACTTGTGGGCCTGAGGGGCCGGCTGGCTCCTGAAATTCCGCATTGCGCAGGATTGCTCCCGGAGGCAAAGAGGCACCAGTGCAAATTCAGGCTAGTTTAAGAGTGCCAAGTGGGTCCTGCAATCTGCCATCATGAACCTGCCCTGGTCCCTTTTGTTTGCCAGGGAAAAGAGGTGCTGTTTGTGTGCGGGTAGCTGTAGCCTGGAGTGGCCGGCTGGCTCCTGAAATTCCGCATTGCGCAGAATGCCTCCCAGACCCAATGTGGCACCCGTGGCAACTCGGGCTGGTTTGATAGTGCCAAGGGCCTCCTACAATCTGCCATCAAGATGCAGGGCTGGAAAGTTTTCCTTGTCAGGGAAAAGGGGTGGTGTTTGTGTTTGGGTACTTGTGGGCCTGAGGGGCCGGCTGGCTCCTGAAATTCCGCATTGCGCAGGATTGCTCCCGGAGGCAAAGAGGCACCAGTGCAAATTCAGGCTAGTTTAAGAGTGCCAAGTGGGTCCTGCAATCTGCCATCATGAACCTGCCCTGGTCCCTTTTGTTTGCCAGGGAAAAGAGGTGCTGTTTGTGTGCGGGTAGCTGTAGCCTGGAGTGGCCGGCTGGCTCCTGAAATTCCGCATTGCGCAGAATGCCTCCCAGACCCAATGTGGCACCCGTGGCAACTCGGGCTGGTTTGATAGTGCCAAGGGCCTCCTACAATCTGCCATCATGATGCAGGGCTAGAAAGTTTTCCTTGTCAGGGAAAAGGGGTGGTGTTTGTGTTTGGGTACTTGTGGGCCTGAGGGGCCGGCTGGCTCCTGAAATTCCTCATTGCGCAGGATTGCTCCCGGAGGCAAAGAGGCACCAGTGCAAATTCAGGCTAGTTTAAGAGTGCCAAGTGGGTCCTGCAATCTGCCATCATGAACCTGCCCTGGTCCCTTTTGTTTGCCAGGGAAAAGAGGTGCTGTTTGTGTGCGGGTAGCTGTAGCCTGGAGTGGCCGGCTGGCTCCTGAAATTCCGCATTGCGCAGAATGCCTCCCAGACCCAATGTGGCACCCCTGGCAACTCGGGCTGGTTTGATAGTGCGAAGGGCCTCCTACAATCTGCCATCAAGATGCAGGGCTGGAAAGTTTTCCTTGTCAGGGAAAAGGGGTGGTGTTTGTGTTTGGGTACTTGTGGGCCTGAGGGGCCGGCTGGCTCCTGAAATTCCGCATTGCGCAGGATTGCTCCCGGAGGCAAAGAGGCACCAGTGCAAATTCAGGCTAGTTTAAGAGTGCCAAGTGGGTCCTGCAATCTGCCATCATGAACCTGCCCTGGTCCCTTTTGTTTGCCAGGGAAAAGAGGTGCTATTTGTGTGCGGGTAGCTGTAGCCTGGAGTGGCCGGCTGGCTCCTGAAATTCCGCATTGCGCAGAATGCCTCCCAGACCCAATGTGGCACCCCTGGCAACTCGGGCTGGTTTGATAGTGCCAAGGGCCTCCTACAATCTGCCATCAAGATGCAGGGCTGGAAAGTTTTCCTTGTCAGGGAAAAGGGGTGGTGTTTGTGTTTGGGTACTTGTGGGCCTGAGGGGCCGGCTGGCTCATGAAATTCCGCATTGCGCAGGATTGCTCCCGGAGGCAAAGAGGCACCAGTGCAAATTCAGGCTAGTTTAAGAGTGCCAAGTGGGTCCTGCAATCTGCCATCATGAACCTGCCCTGGTCCCTTTTGTTTGCCAGGGAAAAGAGGTGCTGTTTGTGTGCGGGTAGCTGTAGCCTGGAGTGGCCGGCTGGCTCCTGAAATTCCGCATTGCGCAGAATGCCTCCCAGACCCAATGTGGCACCCGTGGCAACTCGGGCTGGTTTGATAGTGCCAAGGGCCTCCTACAATCTGCCATCAAGATGCAGGGCTGGAAAGTTTTCCTTGTCAGGGAAAAGGGGTGGTGTTTGTGTTTGGGTAATTGTGGGCCTGAGGGGCCGGCTGGCTCCTGAAATTCCGCATTGCGCAGGATTGCTCCCGGAGGCAAAGAGGCACCAGTGCAAATTCAGGCTAGTTTAAGAGTGCCAAGTGGGTCCTGCAATCTGCCATCATGAACCTGCCCTGGTCCCTTTTGTTTGCCAGGGAAAAGAGGTGCTGTTTGTGTGCGGGTAGCTGTAGCCTGGAGTGGCCGGCTGGCTCCTGAAATTCCGCATTGCGCAGAATGCCTCCCAGACCCAATGTGGCACCCGTGGCAACTCGGGCTGGTTTGATAGTGCCAAGGGCCTCCTACAATCTGCCATCAAGATGCAGGGCTGGAAAGTTTTCCTTGTCAGGGAAAAGGGGTGGTGTTTGTGTTTGGGTACTTGTGGGCCTGAGGGGCCGGCTGGCTCCTGAAATTCCGCATTGCGCAGGATTGCTCCCGGAGGCAAAGAGGCACCAGTGCAAATTCAGGCTAGTTTAAGAGTGCCAAGTGGGTCCTGCAATCTGCCATCATGAACCTGCCCTGGTCCCTTTTGTTTGCCAGGGAAAAGAGGTGCTGTTTGTGTGCGGGTAGCTGTAGCCTGGAGTGGCCGGCTGGCTCCTGAAATTCCGCATTGCGCAGAATGCCTCCCAGACCCAATGTGGCACCCGTGGCAACTCGGGCTGGTTTGATAGTGCCAAGGGCCTCCTACAATCTGCCATCAAGATGCAGGGTTGGAAAGTTTTCCTTGTCAGGGAAAAGGGGTGGTGTTTGTGTTTGGGTACTTGTGGGCCTGAGGGGCCGGCTGGCTCCTGAAATTCCGCATTGCGCAGGATTGCTCCCGGAGGCAAAGAGGCACCAGTGCAAATTCAGGCTAGTTTAAGAGTGCCAAGTGGGTCCTGCAATCTGCCATCATGAACCTGCCCTGGTCCCTTTTGTTTGCCAGGGAAAAGAGGTGCTGTTTGTGTGCGGGTAGCTGTAGCCTGGAGTGGCCGGCTGGCTCCTGAAATTCCGCATTGCGCAGAATGCCTCCCAGACCCAATGTGGCACCCGTGGCAACTCGGGCTGGTTTGATAGTGCCAAGGGCCTCCTACAATCTGCCATCATGATGCAGGGCTGGAAAGTTTTCCTTGTCAGGGAAAAGGGGTGGTGTTTGTGTTTGGGTACTTGTGGGCCTGAGGGGCCGGCTGGCTCCTGAAATTCCGCATTGCGCAGGATTGCTCCCGGAGGCAAAGAGGCACCAGTGCAAATTCAGGCTAGTTTAAGAGTGCCAAGTGGGTCCTGCAATCTGCCATCATGAACCTGCCCTGGTCCCTTTTGTTTGCCAGGGAAAAGAGGTGCTGTTTGTGTGCGGGTAGCTGTAGCCTGGAGTGGCCGGCTGGCTCCTGAAATTCCGCATTGCGCAGAATGCCTCCCAGACCCAATGTGGCACCCGTGGCAACTCGGGCTGGTTTGATAGTGCCAAGGGCCTCCTACAATCTGCCATCAAGATGCAGGGCTGGAAAGTTTTCCTTGTCAGGGAAAAGGGGTGGTGTTTGTGTTTGGGTACTTGTGGGCCTGAGGGGCCGGCTGGCTCCTGAAATTCCGCATTGCGCAGGATTGCTCCCGGAGGCAAAGAGGCACCAGTGCAAATTCAGGCTAGTTTAAGAGTGCCAAGTGGGTCCTGCAATCTGCCATCATGAACCTGCCCTGGTCCCTTTTGTTTGCCAGGGAAAAGAGGTGCTGTTTGTGTGCGGGTAGCTGTAGCCTGGAGTGGCCGGCTGGCTCCTGAAATTCCGCATTGCGCAGAATGCCTCCCAGACCCAATGTGGCACCCGTGGCAACTCGGGCTGGTTTGATAGTGCCAAGGGCCTCCTACAATCTGCCATCAAGATGCAGGGCTGGAAAGTTTTCCTTGTCAGGGAAAAGGGGTGGTGTTTGTGTTTGGGTACTTGTGGGCCTGAGGGGCCGGCTGGCTCCTGAAATTCCGCATTGCGCAGGATTGCTCCCGGAGGCAAAGAGGCACCAGTGCAAATTCAGGCTAGTTTAAGAGTGCCAAGTGGGTCCTGCAATCTGCCATCATGAACCTGCCCTGGTCCCTTTTGTTTGCCAGGGAAAAGAGGTGCTGTTTGTGTGCGGGTAGCTGTAGCCTGGAGTGGCCGGCTGGCTCCTGAAATTCCGCATTGCGCAGAATGCCTCCCAGACCCAATGTGGCACCCGTGGCAATTCGGGCTGGTTTGATAGTGCCAAGGGCCTCCTACAATCTGCCATCAAGATGCAGGGCTGGAAAGTTTTCCTTCTCAGGGAAAAGGGGTGGTGTTTGTGTTTGGGTACTTGTGGGCCTGAGGGGCCGGCTGGCTGCTGAAATTCCGCATTGCGCAGGATTGCTCCCGGAGGCAAAGAGGCACCAGTGCAAATTCAGGCTAGTTTAAGAGTGCCAAGTGGGTCCTGCAATCTGCCATCATGAACCTGCCCTGGTCCCTTTTGTTTGCCAGGGAAAAGAGGTGCTGTTTGTGTGCGGGTAGCTGTAGCCTGGAGTGGCCGGCTGGCTCCTGAAATTCCGCATTGCGCAGAATGCCTCCCAGACCCAATGTGGCACCCGTGGCAACTCGGGCTGGTTTGATAGTGCCAAGGGCCTCCTACAATCTGCCATCATGATGCAGGGCTGGAAAGTTTTCCTTGTCAGGGAAAAGGGGTGGTGTTTGTGTTTGGGTACTTGTGGGCCTGAGGGGCCGGCTGGCTCCTGAAATTCCGCATTGCGCAGGATTGCTCCCGGAGGCAAAGAGGCACCAGTGCAAATTCAGGCTAGTTTAAGAGTGCCAAGTGGGTCCTGCAATCTGCCATCATGAACCTGCCCTGGTCCCTTTTGTTTGCCAGGGAAAAGAGGTGCTGTTTGTGTGCGGGTAGCTGTAGCCTGGAGTGGCCGGCTGGCTCCTGAAATTCCGCATTGCGCAGAATGCCTCCCAGACCCAATGTGGCACCCGTGGCAACTCGGGCTGGTTTGATAGTGCCAAGGGCCTCCTACAATCTGCCATCAAGATGCAGGGCTGGAAAGTTTTCCTTGTCAGGGAAAAGGGGTGGTGTTTGTGTTTGGGTACTTGTGGGCCTGAGGGGCTGGCTGGCTCCTGAAATTCCGCATTGCGCAGGATTGCTCCCGGAGGCAAAGAGGCACCAGTGCAAATTCAGGCTAGTTTAAGAGTGCCAAGTGGGTCCTGCAATCTGCCATCATGAACCTGCCCTGGTCCCTTTTGTTTGCCAGGGAAAAGAGGTGCTGTTTGTGTGCGGGTAGCTGTAGCCTGGAGTGGCCGGCTGGCTCCTGAAATTCCGCATTGCGCAGAATGCCTCCCAGACCCAATGTGGCACCCGTGGCAACTCGGGCTGGTTTGATAGTGCCAAGGGCCTCCTACAATCTGCCATCATGATGCAGGGCTAGAAAGTTTTCCTTGTCAGGGAAAAGGGGTGGTGTTTGTGTTTGGGTACTTGTGGGCCTGAGGGGCCGGCTGGCTCCTGAAATTCCTCATTGCGCAGGATTGCTCCCGGAGGCAAAGAGGCACCAGTGCAAATTCAGGCTAGTTTAAGAGTGCCAAGTGGGTCCTGCAATCAGCCATCATGAACCTGCCCTGGTCCCTTTTGTTTGCCAGGGAAAAGAGGTGCTGTTTGTGTGCGGGTAGCTGTAGCCTGGAGTGGCCGGCTGGCTCCTGAAATTCCGCATTGCGCAGAATGCCTCCCAGACCCAATGTGGCACCCCTGGCAACTCGGGCTGGTTTGATAGTGCGAAGGGCCTCCTACAATCTGCCATCAAGATGCAGGGCTGGAAAGTTTTCCTTGTCAGGGAAAAGGGGTGGTGTTTGTGTTTGGGTACTTGTGGGCCTGAGGGGCCGGCTGGCTCCTGAAATTCCGCATTGCGCAGGATTGCTCCCGGAGGCAAAGAGGCACCAGTGCAAATTCAGGCTAGTTTAAGAGTGCCAAGTGGGTCCTGCAATCTGCCATCATGAACCTGCCCTGGTCCCTTTTGTTTGCCAGGGAAAAGAGGTGCTGTTTGTGTGCGGGTAGCTGTAGCCTGGAGTGGCCGGCTGGCTCCTGAAATTCCGCATTGCGCAGAATGCCTCCCAGACCCAATGTGGCACCCGTGGCAATTCGGGCTGGTTTGATAGTGCCAAGGGCCTCCTACAATCTGCCATCAAGATGCAGGGCTGGAAAGTTTTCCTTCTCAGGGAAAAGGGGTGGTGTTTGTGTTTGGGTACTTGTGGGCCTGAGGGGCCGGCTGGCTGCTGAAATTCCGCATTGCGCAGGATTGCTCCCGGAGGCAAAGAGGCACCAGTGCAAATTCAGGCTAGTTTAAGAGTGCCAAGTGGGTCCTGCAATCTGCCATCATGAACCTGCCCTGGTCCCTTTTGTTTGCCAGGGAAAAGAGGTGCTGTTTGTGTGCGGGTAGCTGTAGCCTGGAGTGGCCGGCTGGCTCCTGAAATTCCGCATTGCGCAGAATGCCTCCCAGACCCAATGTGGCACCCGTGGCAACTCGGGCTGGTTTGATAGTGCCAAGGGCCTCCTACAATCTGCCATCATGATGCAGGGCTGGAAAGTTTTCCTTGTCAGGGAAAAGGGGTGGTGTTTGTGTTTGGGTACTTGTGGGCCTGAGGGGCCGGCTGGCTCCTGAAATTCCGCATTGCGCAGGATTGCTCCCGGAGGCAAAGAGGCACCAGTGCAAATTCAGGCTAGTTTAAGAGTGCCAAGTGGGTCCTGCAATCTGCCATCATGAACCTGCCCTGGTCCCTTTTGTTTGCCAGGGAAAAGAGGTGCTGTTTGTGTGCGGGTAGCTGTAGCCTGGAGTGGCCGGCTGGCTCCTGAAATTCCGCATTGCGCAGAATGCCTCCCAGACCCAATGTGGCACCCGTGGCAACTCGGGCTGGTTTGATAGTGCCAAGGGCCTCCTACAATCTGCCATCAAGATGCAGGGCTGGAAAGTTTTCCTTGTCAGGGAAAAGGGGTGGTGTTTGTGTTTGGGTACTTGTGGGCCTGAGGGGCCGGCTGGCTCCTGAAATTCCGCATTGCGCAGGATTGCTCCCGGAGGCAAAGAGGCACCAGTGCAAATTCAGGCTAGTTTAAGAGTGCCAAGTGGGTCCTGCAATCTGCCATCATGAACCTGCCCTGGTCCCTTTTGTTTGCCAGGGAAAAGAGGTGCTGTTTGTGTGCGGGTAGCTGTAGCCTGGAGTGGCCGGCTGGCTCCTGAAATTCCGCATTGCGCAGAATGCCTCCCAGACCCAATGTGGCACCCGTGGCAACTCGGGCTGGTTTGATAGTGCCAAGGGCCTCCTACAATCTGCCATCATGATGCAGGGCTAGAAAGTTTTCCTTGTCAGGGAAAAGGGGTGGTGTTTGTGTTTGGGTACTTGTGGGCCTGAGGGGCCGGCTGGCTCCTGAAATTCCTCATTGCGCAGGATTGCTCCCGGAGGCAAAGAGGCACCAGTGCAAATTCAGGCTAGTTTAAGAGTGCCAAGTGGGTCCTGCAATCTGCCATCATGAACCTGCCCTGGTCCCTTTTGTTTGCCAGGGAAAAGAGGTGCTGTTTGTGTGCGGGTAGCTGTAGCCTGGAGTGGCCGGCTGGCTCCTGAAATTCCACATTGCGCAGAATGCCTCCCAGACCCAATGTGGCACCCGTGGCAACTCGGGCTGGTTTGATAGTGCCAAGGGCCTCCTACAATCTGCCATCATGATGCAGGGCTGGAAAGTTTTCCTTGTCAGGGAAAAGGGGTGGTGTTTGTGTTTGGGTACTTGTGGGCCTGAGGGGCCGGCTGGCTCCTGAAATTCCGCTTTGCGCAGGATTGCTCCCGGAGGCAAAGAGGCACCAGTGCAAATTCAGGCTAGTTTAAGAGTGCCAAGTGGGTCCTGCAATCTGCCATCATGAACCTGCCCTGGTCCCTTTTGTTTGCCAGGGAAAAGAGGTGCTATTTGTGTGCGGGTAGCTGTAGCCTGGAGTGGCCGGCTGGCTCCTGAAATTCCGCATTGCGCAGAATGCCTCCCAGACCCAATGTGGCACCCCTGGCAACTCGGGCTGGTTTGATAGTGCCAAGGGCCTCCTACAATCTGCCATCAAGATGCAGGGCTGGAAAGTTTTCCTTGTCAGGGAAAAGGGGTGGTGTTTGTGTTTGGGTACTTGTGGGCCTGAGGGGCCGGCTGGCTCCTGAAATTCCGCATTGCGCAGGATTGCTCCCGGAGGCAAAGAGGCACCAGTGCAAATTCAGGCTAGTTTAAGAGTGCCAAGTGGGTCCTGCAATCTGCCATCATGAACCTGCCCTGGTCCCTTTTGTTTGCCAGGGAAAAGAGGTGCTGTTTGTGTGCGGGTAGCTGTAGCCTGGAGTGGCCGGCTGGCTCCTGAAATTCCGCATTGCGCAGAATGCCTCCCAGACCCAATGTGGCACCCGTGGCAACTCGGGCTGGTTTGATAGTGCCAAGGGCCTCCTACAATCTGCCATCAAGATGCAGGGCTGGAAAGTTTTCCTTGTCAGGGAAAAGGGGTGGTGTTTGTGTTTGGGTACTTGTGGGCCTGAGGGGCCGGCTGGCTCCTGAAATTCCGCATTGCGCAGGATTGCTCCCGGAGGCAAAGAGGCACCAGTGCAAATTCAGGCTAGTTTAAGAGTGCCAAGTGGGTCCTGCAATCTGCCATCATGAACCTGCCCTGGTCCCTTTTGTTTGCCAGGGAAAAGAGGTGCTGTTTGTGTGCGGGTAGCTGTAGCCTGGAGTGGCCGGCTGGCTCCTGAAATTCCGCATTGCGCAGAATGCCTCCCAGACCCAATGTGGCACCCGTGGCAACTCGGGCTGGTTTGATAGTGCCAAGGGCCTCCTACAATCTGCCATCAAGATGCAGGGCTGGAAAGTTTTCCTTGTCAGGGAAAAGGGGTGGTGTTTGTGTTTGGGTACTTGTGGGCCTGAGGGGCCGGCTGGCTCCTGAAATTCCGCATTGCGCAGGATTGCTCCCGGAGGCAAAGAGGCACCAGTGCAAATTCAGGCTAGTTTAAGAGTGCCAAGTGGGTCCTGCAATCTGCCATCATGAACCTGCCCTGGTCCCTTTTGTTTGCCAGGGAAAAGAGGTGCTGTTTGTGTGCGGGTAGCTGTAGCCTGGAGTGGCCGGCTGGCTCCTGAAATTCCGCATTGCGCAGAATGCCTCCCAGACCCAATGTGGCACCCGTGGCAACTCGGGCTGGTTTGATAGTGCCAAGGGCCTCCTACAATCTGCCATCATGATGCAGGGCTGGAAAGTTTTCCTTGTCAGGGAAAAGGGGTGGTGTTTGTGTTTGGGTACTTGTGGGCCTGAGGGGCCGGCTGGCTCCTGAAATTCCGCATTGCGCAGGATTGCTCCCGGAGGCAAAGAGGCACCAGTGCAAATTCAGGCTAGTTTAAGAGTGCCAAGTGGGTCCTGCAATCTGCCATCATGAACCTGCCCTGGTCCCTTTTGTTTGCCAGGGAAAAGAGGTGCTGTTTGTGTGCGGGTAGCTGTAGCCTGGAGTGGCCGGCTGGCTCCTGAAATTCCGCATTGCGCAGAATGCCTCCCAGACCCAATGTGGCACCCCTGGCAACTCGGGCTGGTTTGATAGTGCGAAGGGCCTCCTACAATCTGCCATCAAGATGCAGGGCTGGAAAGTTTTCCTTGTCAGGGAAAAGGGGTGGTGTTTGTGTTTGGGTACTTGTGGGCCTGAGGGGCCGGCTGGCTCCTGAAATTCCGCATTGCGCAGGATTGCTCCCGGAGGCAAAGAGGCACCAGTGCAAATTCAGGCTAGTTTAAGAGTGCCAAGTGGGTCCTGCAATCTGCCATCATGAACCTGCCCTGGTCCCTTTTGTTTGCCAGGGAAAAGAGGTGCTGTTTGTGTGCGGGTAGCTGTAGCCTGGAGTGGCCGGCTGGCTCCTGAAATTCCGCATTGCGCAGAATGCCTCCCAGACCCAATGTGGCACCCGTGGCAACTCGGGCTGGTTTGATAGTGCCAAGGGCCTCCTACAATCTGCCATCAAGATGCAGGGCTGGAAAGTTTTCCTTGTCAGGGAAAAGGGGTGGTGTTTGTGTTTGGGTACTTGTGGGCCTGAGGGGCCGGCTGGCTCCTGAAATTCCGCTTTGCGCAGGATTGCTCCCGGAGGCAAAGAGGCACCAGTGCAAATTCAGGCTAGTTTAAGAGTGCCAAGTGGGTCCTGCAATCTGCCATCATGAACCTGCCCTGGTCCCTTTTGTTTGCCAGGGAAAAGAGGTGCTGTTTGTGTGCGGGTAGCTGTAGCCTGGAGTGGCCGGCTGGCTCCTGAAATTCCGCATTGCGCAGAATGCCTCCCAGACCCAATGTGGCACCCGTGGCAACTCGGGCTGGTTTGATAGTGCCAAGGGCCTCCTACAATCTGCCATCAAGATGCAGGGCTGGAAAGTTTTCCTTGTCAGGGAAAAGGGGTGGTGTTTGTGTTTGGGTACTTGTGGGCCTGAGGGGCCGGCTGGCTCCTGAAATTCCGCATTGCGCAGGATTGCTCCCGGAGGCAAAGAGGCACCAGTGCAAATTCAGGCTAGTTTAAGAGTGCCAAGTGGGTCCTGCAATCTGCCATCATGAACCTGCCCTGGTCCCTTTTGTTTGCCAGGGAAAAGAGGTGCTGTTTGTGTGCGGGTAGCTGTAGCCTGGAGTGGCCGGCTGGCTCCTGAAATTCCGCATTGCGCAGAATGCCTCCCAGACCCAATGTGGCACCCGTGGCAACTCGGGCTGGTTTGATAGTGCCAAGGGCCTCCTACAATCTGCCATCAAGATGCAGGGCTGGAAAGTTTTCCTTGTCAGGGAAAAGGGGTGGTGTTTGTGTTTGGGTACTTGTGGGCCTGAGGGGCCGGCTGGCTGCTGAAATTCCGCTTTGCGCAGGATTGCTCCCGGAGGCAAAGAGGCACCAGTGCAAATTCAGGCTAGTTTAAGAGTGCCAAGTGGGTCCTGCAATCTGCCATCATGAACCTGCCCTGGTCCCTTTTGTTTGCCAGGGAAAAGAGGTGCTGTTTGTGTGCGGGTAGCTGTAGCCTGGAGTGGCCGGCTGGCTCCTGAAATTCCGCATTGCGCAGAATGCCTCCCAGACCCAATGTGGCACCCGTGGCAACTCGGGCTGGTTTGATAGTGCCAAGGGCCTCCTACAATCTGCCATCAAGATGCAGGGCTGGAAAGTTTTCCTTGTCAGGGAAAAGGGGTGGTGTTTGTGTTTGGGTACTTGTGGGCCTGAGGGGCCGGCTGGCTCCTGAAATTCCGCTTTGCGCAGGATTGCTCCCGGAGGCAAAGAGGCACCAGTGCAAATTCAGGCTAGTTTAAGAGTGCCAAGTGGGTCCTGCAATCTGCCATCATGAACCTGCCCTGGTCCCTTTTGTTTGCCAGGGAAAAGAGGTGCTGTTTGTGTGCGGGTAGCTGTAGCCTGGAGTGGCTGGCTGGCTCCTGAAATTCCGCATTGCGCAGAATGCCTCCCAGACCCAATGTGGCACCCGTGGCAACTCGGGCTGGTTTGATAGTGCCAAGGGCCTCCTACAATCTGCCATCAAGATGCAGGGCTGGAAAGTTTTCCTTGTCAGGGAAAAGGGGTGGTGTTTGTGTTTGGGTACTTGTGGGCCTGAGGGGCCGGCTGGCTCCTGAAATTCCGCATTGCGCAGGATTGCTCCCGGAGGCAAAGAGGCACCAGTGCAAATTCAGGCTAGTTTAAGAGTGCCAAGTGGGTCCTGCAATCTGCCATCATGAACCTGCCCTGGTCCCTTTTGTTTGCCAGGGAAAAGAGGTGCTGTTTGTGTGCGGGTAGCTGTAGCCTGGAGTGGCCGGCTGGCTCCTGAAATTCCGCATTGCGCAGAATGCCTCCCAGACCCAATGTGGCACCCGTGGCAACTCGGGCTGGTTTGATAGTGCCAAGGGCCTCCTACAATCTGCCATCAAGATGCAGGGCTGGAAAGTTTTCCTTGTCAGGGAAAAGGGGTGGTGTTTGTGTTTGGGTACTTGTGGGCCTGAGGGGCCGGCTGGCTCCTGAAATTCCGCATTGCGCAGGATTGCTCCCGGAGGCAAAGAGGCACCAGTGCAAATTCAGGCTAGTTTAAGAGTGCCAAGGGCCTCCTACAATCTGCCATCAAGATGCAGGGTTGGAAAGTTTTCCTTGTCAGGGAAAAGGGGTGGTGTTTGTGTTTGGGTACTTGTGGGCCTGAGGGGCCGGCTGGCTCCTGAAATTCCGCATTGCGCAGGATTGCTCCCGGAGGCAAAGAGGCACCAGTGCAAATTCAGGCTAGTTTAAGAGTGCCAAGTGGGTCCTGCAATCTGCCATCATGAACCTGCCCTGGTCCCTTTTGTTTGCCAGGGAAAAGAGGTGCTGTTTGTGTGCGGGTAGCTGTAGCCTGGAGTGGCCGGCTGGCTCCTGAAATTCCGCATTGCGCAGAATGCCTCCCAGACCCAATGTGGCACCCGTGGCAACTCGGGCTGGTTTGATAGTGCCAAGGGCCTCCTACAATCTGCCATCATGATGCAGGGCTGGAAAGTTTTCCTTGTCAGGGAAAAGGGGTGGTGTTTGTGTTTGGGTACTTGTGGGCCTGAGGGGCCGGCTGGCTCCTGAAATTCCGCATTGCGCAGGATTGCTCCCGGAGGCAAAGAGGCACCAGTGCAAATTCAGGCTAGTTTAAGAGTGCCAAGTGGGTCCTGCAATCTGCCATCATGAACCTGCCCTGGTCCCTTTTGTTTGCCAGGGAAAAGAGGTGCTGTTTGTGTGCGGGTAGCTGTAGCCTGGAGTGGCCGGCTGGCTCCTGAAATTCCGCATTGCGCAGAATGCCTCCCAGACCCAATGTGGCACCCCTGGCAACTCGGGCTGGTTTGATAGTGCCAAGGGCCTCCTACAATCTGCCATCAAGATGCAGGGCTGGAAAGTTTTCCTTGTCAGGGAAAAGGGGTGGTGTTTGTGATTGGGTACTTGTGGGCCTGAGGGGCCGGCTGGCTCCTGAAATTCCGCATTGCGCAGGATTGCTCCCGGAGGCAAAGAGGCACCAGTGCAAATTCAGGCTAGTTTAAGAGTGCCAAGTGGGTCCTGCAATCTGCCATCATGAACCTGCCCTGGTCCCTTTTGTTTGCCAGGGAAAAGAGGTGCTGTTTGTGTGCGGGTAGCTGTAGCCTGGAGTGGCCGGCTGGCTCCTGAAATTCCACATTGCGCAGAATGCCTCCCAGACCCAATGTGGCACCCGTGGCAACTCGGGCTGGTTTGATAGTGCCAAGGGCCTCCTACAATCTGCCATCATGATGCAGGGCTGGAAAGTTTTCCTTGTCAGGGAAAAGGGGTGGTGTTTGTGTTTGGGTACTTGTGGGCCTGAGGGGCCGGCTGGCTCCTGAAATTCCGCTTTGCGCAGGATTGCTCCCGGAGGCAAAGAGGCACCAGTGCAAATTCAGGCTAGTTTAAGAGTGCCAAGTGGGTCCTGCAATCTGCCATCATGAACCTGCCCTGGTCCCTTTTGTTTGCCAGGGAAAAGAGGTGCTGTTTGTGTGCGGGTAGCTGTAGCCTGGAGTGGCCGGCTGGCTCCTGAAATTCCGCATTGCGCAGAATGCCTCCCAGACCCAATGTGGCACCCCTGGCAACTCGGGCTGGTTTGATAGTGCCAAGGGCCTCCT
This sequence comes from Setophaga petechia, assembly GCA_024362935.1. Taxonomy (NCBI): domain Eukaryota; kingdom Metazoa; phylum Chordata; class Aves; order Passeriformes; family Parulidae; genus Setophaga; species Setophaga petechia. The sequence continues at coordinate 51,860,656 of JANCRA010000003.1, read as the reverse complement.
ACAATCTGCCATCAAGATGCAGGGCTGGAAAGTTTTCCTTGTCAGGGAAAAGGGGTGGTGTTTGTGTTTGGGTACTTGTGGGCCTGAGGGGCCGGCTGGCTCCTGAAATTCCGCATTGCGCAGGATTGCTCCCGGAGGCAAAGAGGCACCAGTGCAAATTCAGGCTAGTTTAAGAGTGCCAAGTGGGTCCTGCAATCTGCCATCATGAACCTGCCCTGGTCCCTTTTGTTTGCCAGGGAAAAGAGGTGCTGTTTGTGTGCGGGTAGCTGTAGCCTGGAGTGGCCGGCTGGCTCCTGAAATTCCGCATTGCGCAGAATGCCTCCCAGACCCAATGTGGCACCCGTGGCAACTCGGGCTGGTTTGATAGTGCCAAGGGCCTCCTACAATCTGCCATCAAGATGCAGGGCTGGAAAGTTTTCCTTGTCAGGGAAAAGGGGTGGTGTTTGTGTTTGGGTACTTGTGGGCCTGAGGGGCCGGCTGGCTCCTGAAATTCCGCATTGCGCAGGATTGCTCCCGGAGGCAAAGAGGCACCAGTGCAAATTCAGGCTAGTTTAAGAGTGCCAAGTGGGTCCTGCAATCTGCCATCATGAACCTGCCCTGGTCCCTTTTGTTTGCCAGGGAAAAGAGGTGCTGTTTGTGTGCGGGTAGCTGTAGCCTGGAGTGGCCGGCTGGCTCCTGAAATTCCGCATTGCGCAGAATGCCTCCCAGACCCAATGTGGCACCCGTGGCAACTCGGGCTGGTTTGATAGTGCCAAGGGCCTCCTACAATCTGCCATCATGATGCAGGGCTGGAAAGTTTTCCTTGTCAGGGAAAAGGGGTGGTGTTTGTGTTTGGGTACTTGTGGGCCTGAGGGGCCGGCTGGCTCCTGAAATTCCTCATTGCGCAGGATTGCTCCCGGAGGCAAAGAGGCACCAGTGCAAATTCAGGCTAGTTTAAGAGTGCCAAGTGGGTCCTGCAATCTGCCATCATGAACCTGCCCTGGTCCCTTTTGTTTGCCAGGGAAAAGAGGTGCTGTTTGTGTGCGGGTAGCTGTAGCCTGGAGTGGCCGGCTGGCTCCTGAAATTCCGCATTGCGCAGAATGCCTCCCAGACCCAATGTGGCACCCGTGGCAACTCGGGCTGGTTTGATAGTGCCAAGGGCCTCCTACAATCTGTCATCATGATGCAGGGCTGGAAAGTTTTCCTTGTCAGGGAAAAGGGGTGGTGTTTGTGTTTGGGTACTTGTGGGCCTGAGGGGCCGGCTGGCTCCTGAAATTCCGCATTGCGCAGGATTGCTCCCGGAGGCAAAGAGGCACCAGTGCAAATTCAGGCTAGTTTAAGAGTGCCAAGTGGGTCCTGCAATCTGCCATCATGAACCTGCCCTGGTCCCTTTTGTTTGCCAGGGAAAAGAGGTGCTGTTTGTGTGCGGGTAGCTGTAGCCTGGAGTGGCCGGCTGGCTCCTGAAATTCCGCATTGCGCAGAATGCCTCCCAGACCCAATGTGGCACCCGTGGCAACTCGGGCTGGTTTGATAGTGCCAAGGGCCTCCTACAATCTGCCATCAAGATGCAGGGCTGGAAAGTTTTCCTTGTCAGGGAAAAGGGGTGGTGTTTGTGTTTGGGTACTTGTGGGCCTGAGGGGCCGGCTGGCTGCTGAAATTCCGCATTGCGCAGGATTGCTCCCGGAGGCAAAGAGGCACCAGTGCAAATTCAGGCTAGTTTAAGAGTGCCAAGTGGGTCCTGCAATCTGCCATCATGAACCTGCCCTGGTCCCTTTTGTTTGCCAGGGAAAAGAGGTGCTGTTTGTGTGCGGGTAGCTGTAGCCTGGAGTGGCCGGCTGGCTCCTGAAATTCCGCATTGCGCAGAATGCCTCCCAGACCCAATGTGGCACCCGTGGCAACTCGGGCTGGTTTGATAGTGCCAAGGGCCTCCTACAATCTGCCATCAAGATGCAGGGTTGGAAAGTTTTCCTTGTCAGGGAAAAGGGGTGGTGTTTGTGTTTGGGTACTTGTGGGCCTGAGGGGCCGGCTGGCTCCTGAAATTCCGCATTGCGCAGGATTGCTCCCGGAGGCAAAGAGGCACCAGTGCAAATTCAGGCTAGTTTAAGAGTGCCAAGTGGGTCCTGCAATCTGCCATCATGAACCTGCCCTGGTCCCTTTTGTTTGCCAGGGAAAAGAGGTGCTGTTTGTGTGCGGGTAGCTGTAGCCTGGAGTGGCCGGCTGGCTCCTGAAATTCCGCATTGCGCAGAATGCCTCCCAGACCCAATGTGGCACCCGTGGCAAATCGGGCTGGTTTGATAGTGCCAAGGGCCTCCTACAATCTGCCATCATGATGCAGGGCTGGAAAGTTTTCCTTGTCAGGGAAAAGGGGTGGTGTTTGTGTTTGGGTACTTGTGGGCCTGAGGGGCCGGCTGGCTCCTGAAATTCCGCATTGCGCAGGATTGCTCCCGGAGGCAAAGAGGCACCAGTGCAAATTCAGGCTAGTTTAAGAGTGCCAAGTGGGTCCTGCAATCTGCCATCATGAACCTGCCCTGGTCCCTTTTGTTTGCCAGGGAAAAGAGGTGCTGTTTGTGTGCGGGTAGCTGTAGCCTGGAGTGGCCGGCTGGCTCCTGAAATTCCGCATTGCGCAGAATGCCTCCCAGACCCAATGTGGCACCCCTGGCAACTCGGGCTGGTTTGATAGTGCGAAGGGCCTCCTACAATCTGCCATCAAGATGCAGGGCTGGAAAGTTTTCCTTGTCAGGGAAAAGGGGTGGTGTTTGTGTTTGGGTACTTGTGGGCCTGAGGGGCCGGCTGGCTCCTGAAATTCCGCATTGCGCAGGATTGCTCCCGGAGGCAAAGAGGCACCAGTGCAAATTCAGGCTAGTTTAAGAGTGCCAAGTGGGTCCTGCAATCTGCCATCATGAACCTGCCCTGGTCCCTTTTGTTTGCCAGGGAAAAGAGGTGCTGTTTGTGTGCGGGTAGCTGTAGCCTGGAGTGGCCGGCTGGCTCCTGAAATTCCGCATTGCGCAGAATGCCTCCCAGACCCAATGTGGCACCCCTGGCAACTCGGGCTGGTTTGATAGTGCCAAGGGCCTCCTACAATCTGCCATAAAGATGCAGGGCTGGAAAGTTTTCCTTGTCAGGGAAAAGGGGTGGTGTTTGTGTTTGGGTACTTGTGGGCCTGAGGGGCCGGCTGGCTCCTGAAATTCCGCATTGCGCAGGATTGCTCCCGGAGGCAAAGAGGCACCAGTGCAAATTCAGGCTAGTTTAAGAGTGCCAAGGGCCTCCTACAATCTGCCATCAAGATGCAGGGTTGGAAAGTTTTCCTTGTCAGGGAAAAGGGGTGGTGTTTGTGTTTGGGTACTTGTGGGCCTGAGGGGCCGGCTGGCTCCTGAAATTCCGCATTGCGCAGGATTGCTCCCGGAGGCAAAGAGGCACCAGTGCAAATTCAGGCTAGTTTAAGAGTGCCAAGTGGGTCCTGCAATCTGCCATCATGAACCTGCCCTGGTCCCTTTTGTTTGCCAGGGAAAAGAGGTGCTGTTTGTGTGCGGGTAGCTGTAGCCTGGAGTGGCCGGCTGGCTCCTGAAATTCCGCATTGCGCAGAATGCCTCCCAGACCCAATGTGGCACCCGTGGCAACTCGGGCTGGTTTGATAGTGCCAAGGGCCTCCTACAATCTGCCATCATGATGCAGGGCTGGAAAGTTTTCCTTGTCAGGGAAAAGGGGTGGTGTTTGTGTTTGGGTACTTGTGGGCCTGAGGGGCCGGCTGGCTCCTGAAATTCCGCATTGCGCAGGATTGCTCCCGGAGGCAAAGAGGCACCAGTGCAAATTCAGGCTAGTTTAAGAGTGCCAAGTGGGTCCTGCAATCTGCCATCATGAACCTGCCCTGGTCCCTTTTGTTTGCCAGGGAAAAGAGGTGCTGTTTGTGTGCGGGTAGCTGTAGCCTGGAGTGGCCGGCTGGCTCCTGAAATTCCGCATTGCGCAGAATGCCTCCCAGACCCAATGTGGCACCCCTGGCAACTCGGGCTGGTTTGATAGTGCCAAGGGCCTCCTACAATCTGCCATCAAGATGCAGGGCTGGAAAGTTTTCCTTGTCAGGGAAAAGGGGTGGTGTTTGTGATTGGGTACTTGTGGGCCTGAGGGGCCGGCTGGCTCCTGAAATTCCGCATTGCGCAGGATTGCTCCCGGAGGCAAAGAGGCACCAGTGCAAATTCAGGCTAGTTTAAGAGTGCCAAGTGGGTCCTGCAATCTGCCATCATGAACCTGCCCTGGTCCCTTTTGTTTGCCAGGGAAAAGAGGTGCTGTTTGTGTGCGGGTAGCTGTAGCCTGGAGTGGCCGGCTGGCTCCTGAAATTCCACATTGCGCAGAATGCCTCCCAGACCCAATGTGGCACCCGTGGCAACTCGGGCTGGTTTGATAGTGCCAAGGGCCTCCTACAATCTGCCATCATGATGCAGGGCTGGAAAGTTTTCCTTGTCAGGGAAAAGGGGTGGTGTTTGTGTTTGGGTACTTGTGGGCCTGAGGGGCCGGCTGGCTCCTGAAATTCCGCTTTGCGCAGGATTGCTCCCGGAGGCAAAGAGGCACCAGTGCAAATTCAGGCTAGTTTAAGAGTGCCAAGTGGGTCCTGCAATCTGCCATCATGAACCTGCCCTGGTCCCTTTTGTTTGCCAGGGAAAAGAGGTGCTGTTTGTGTGCGGGTAGCTGTAGCCTGGAGTGGCCGGCTGGCTCCTGAAATTCCGCATTGCGCAGAATGCCTCCCAGACCCAATGTGGCACCCCTGGCAACTCGGGCTGGTTTGATAGTGCCAAGGGCCTCCTACAATCTGCCATCAAGATGCAGGGCTGGAAAGTTTTCCTTGTCAGGGAAAAGGGGTGGTGTTTGTGTTTGGGTACTTGTGGGCCTGAGGGGCCGGCTGGCTCCTGAAATTCCGCATTGCGCAGGATTGCTCCCGGAGGCAAAGAGGCACCAGTGCAAATTCAGGCTAGTTTAAGAGTGCCAAGTGGGTCCTGCAATCTGCCATCATGAACCTGCCCTGGTCCCTTTTGTTTGCCAGGGAAAAGAGGTGCTGTTTGTGTGCGGGTAGCTGTAGCCTGGAGTGGCCGGCTGGCTCCTGAAATTCCGCATTGCGCAGAATGCCTCCCAGACCCAATGTGGCACCCGTGGCAACTCGGGCTGGTTTGATAGTGCCAAGGGCCTCCTACAATCTGCCATCATGATGCAGGGCTGGAAAGTTTTCCTTGTCAGGGAAAAGGGGTGGTGTTTGTGTTTGGGTACTTGTGGGCCTGAGGGGCCGGCTGGCTCCTGAAATTCCGCATTGCGCAGGATTGCTCCCGGAGGCAAAGAGGCACCAGTGCAAATTCAGGCTAGTTTAAGAGTGCCAAGTGGGTCCTGCAATCTGCCATCATGAACCTGCCCTGGTCCCTTTTGTTTGCCAGGGAAAAGAGGTGCTGTTTGTGTGCGGGTAGCTGTAGCCTGGAGTGGCCGGCTGGCTCCTGAAATTCCGCATTGCGCAGAATGCCTCCCAGACCCAATGTGGCACCCGTGGCAACTCGGGCTGGTTTGATAGTGCCAAGGGCCTCCTACAATCTGCCATCATGATGCAGGGCTGGAAAGTTTTCCTTGTCAGGGAAAAGGGGTGGTGTTTGTGTTTGGGTACTTGTGGGCCTGAGGGGCCGGCTGGCTCCTGAAATTCCTCATTGCGCAGGATTGCTCCCGGAGGCAAAGAGGCACCAGTGCAAATTCAGGCTAGTTTAAGAGTGCCAAGTGGGTCCTGCAATCTGCCATCATGAACCTGCCCTGGTCCCTTTTGTTTGCCAGGGAAAAGAGGTGCTGTTTGTGTGCGGGTAGCTGTAGCCTGGAGTGGCCGGCTGGCTCCTGAAATTCCGCATTGCGCAGAATGCCTCCCAGACCCAATGTGGCACCCGTGGCAACTCGGGCTGGTTTGATAGTGCCAAGGGCCTCCTACAATCTGTCATCATGATGCAGGGCTGGAAAGTTTTCCTTGTCAGGGAAAAGGGGTGGTGTTTGTGTTTGGGTACTTGTGGGCCTGAGGGGCCGGCTGGCTCCTGAAATTCCGCATTGCGCAGGATTGCTCCCGGAGGCAAAGAGGCACCAGTGCAAATTCAGGCTAGTTTAAGAGTGCCAAGTGGGTCCTGCAATCTGCCATCATGAACCTGCCCTGGTCCCTTTTGTTTGCCAGGGAAAAGAGGTGCTGTTTGTGTGCGGGTAGCTGTAGCCTGGAGTGGCCGGCTGGCTCCTGAAATTCCGCATTGCGCAGAATGCCTCCCAGACCCAATGTGGCACCCGTGGCAACTCGGGCTGGTTTGATAGTGCCAAGGGCCTCCTACAATCTGCCATCAAGATGCAGGGCTGGAAAGTTTTCCTTGTCAGGGAAAAGGGGTGGTGTTTGTGTTTGGGTACTTGTGGGCCTGAGGGGCCGGCTGGCTGCTGAAATTCCGCATTGCGCAGGATTGCTCCCGGAGGCAAAGAGGCACCAGTGCAAATTCAGGCTAGTTTAAGAGTGCCAAGTGGGTCCTGCAATCTGCCATCATGAACCTGCCCTGGTCCCTTTTGTTTGCCAGGGAAAAGAGGTGCTGTTTGTGTGCGGGTAGCTGTAGCCTGGAGTGGCCGGCTGGCTCCTGAAATTCCGCATTGCGCAGAATGCCTCCCAGACCCAATGTGGCACCCGTGGCAACTCGGGCTGGTTTGATAGTGCCAAGGGCCTCCTACAATCTGCCATCAAGATGCAGGGTTGGAAAGTTTTCCTTGTCAGGGAAAAGGGGTGGTGTTTGTGTTTGGGTACTTGTGGGCCTGAGGGGCCGGCTGGCTCCTGAAATTCCGCATTGCGCAGGATTGCTCCCGGAGGCAAAGAGGCACCAGTGCAAATTCAGGCTAGTTTAAGAGTGCCAAGTGGGTCCTGCAATCTGCCATCATGAACCTGCCCTGGTCCCTTTTGTTTGCCAGGGAAAAGAGGTGCTGTTTGTGTGCGGGTAGCTGTAGCCTGGAGTGGCCGGCTGGCTCCTGAAATTCCGCATTGCGCAGAATGCCTCCCAGACCCAATGTGGCACCCCTGGCAACTCGGGCTGGTTTGATAGTGCCAAGGGCCTCCTACAATCTGCCATCAAGATGCAGGGCTGGAAAGTTTTCCTTGTCAGGGAAAAGGGGTGGTGTTTGTGATTGGGTACTTGTGGGCCTGAGGGGCCGGCTGGCTCCTGAAATTCCGCATTGCGCAGGATTGCTCCCGGAGGCAAAGAGGCACCAGTGCAAATTCAGGCTAGTTTAAGAGTGCCAAGTGGGTCCTGCAATCTGCCATCATGAACCTGCCCTGGTCCCTTTTGTTTGCCAGGGAAAAGAGGTGCTGTTTGTGTGCGGGTAGCTGTAGCCTGGAGTGGCCGGCTGGCTCCTGAAATTCCACATTGCGCAGAATGCCTCCCAGACCCAATGTGGCACCCGTGGCAACTCGGGCTGGTTTGATAGTGCCAAGGGCCTCCTACAATCTGCCATCATGATGCAGGGCTGGAAAGTTTTCCTTGTCAGGGAAAAGGGGTGGTGTTTGTGTTTGGGTACTTGTGGGCCTGAGGGGCCGGCTGGCTCCTGAAATTCCGCTTTGCGCAGGATTGCTCCCGGAGGCAAAGAGGCACCAGTGCAAATTCAGGCTAGTTTAAGAGTGCCAAGTGGGTCCTGCAATCTGCCATCATGAACCTGCCCTGGTCCCTTTTGTTTGCCAGGGAAAAGAGGTGCTGTTTGTGTGCGGGTAGCTGTAGCCTGGAGTGGCCGGCTGGCTCCTGAAATTCCGCATTGCGCAGAATGCCTCCCAGACCCAATGTGGCACCCCTGGCAACTCGGGCTGGTTTGATAGTGCCAAGGGCCTCCTACAATCTGCCATCAAGATGCAGGGCTGGAAAGTTTTCCTTGTCAGGGAAAAGGGGTGGTGTTTGTGTTTGGGTACTTGTGGGCCTGAGGGGCCGGCTGGCTCCTGAAATTCCGCATTGCGCAGGATTGCTCCCGGAGGCAAAGAGGCACCAGTGCAAATTCAGGCTAGTTTAAGAGTGCCAAGTGGGTCCTGCAATCTGCCATCATGAACCTGCCCTGGTCCCTTTTGTTTGCCAGGGAAAAGAGGTGCTGTTTGTGTGCGGGTAGCTGTAGCCTGGAGTGGCCGGCTGGCTCCTGAAATTCCGCATTGCGCAGAATGCCTCCCAGACCCAATGTGGCACCCGTGGCAATTCGGGCTGGTTTGATAGTGCCAAGGGCCTCCTACAATCTGCCATCAAGATGCAGGGCTGGAAAGTTTTCCTTCTCAGGGAAAAGGGGTGGTGTTTGTGTTTGGGTACTTGTGGGCCTGAGGGGCCGGCTGGCTGCTGAAATTCCGCATTGCGCAGGATTGCTCCCGGAGGCAAAGAGGCACCAGTGCAAATTCAGGCTAGTTTAAGAGTGCCAAGTGGGTCCTGCAATCTGCCATCATGAACCTGCCCTGGTCCCTTTTGTTTGCCAGGGAAAAGAGGTGATGTTTGTGTGCGGGTAGCTGTAGCCTGGAGTGGCCGGCTGGCTCCTGAAATTCCGCATTGCGCAGAATGCCTCCCAGACCCAATGTGGCACCCGTGGCAACTCGGGCTGGTTTGATAGTGCCAAGGGCCTCCTACAATCTGCCATCATGATGCAGGGCTGGAAAGTTTTCCTTGTCAGGGAAAAGGGGTGGTGTTTGTGTTTGGGTACTTGTGGGCCTGAGGGGCCGGCTGGCTCCTGAAATTCCGCATTGCGCAGGATTGCTCCCGGAGGCAAAGAGGCACCAGTGCAAATTCAGGCTAGTTTAAGAGTGCCAAGTGGGTCCTGCAATCTGCCATCATGAACCTGCCCTGGTCCCTTTTGTTTGCCAGGGAAAAGAGGTGCTGTTTGTGTGCGGGTAGCTGTAGCCTGGAGTGGCCGGCTGGCTCCTGAAATTCCGCATTGCGCAGAATGCCTCCCAGACCCAATGTGGCACCCGTGGCAACTCGGGCTGGTTTGATAGTGCCAAGGGCCTCCTACAATCTGCCATCAAGATGCAGGGCTGGAAAGTTTTCCTTGTCAGGGAAAAGGGGTGGTGTTTGTGTTTGGGTACTTGTGGGCCTGAGGGGCCGGCTGGCTCCTGAAATTCCGCATTGCGCAGGATTGCTCCCGGAGGCAAAGAGGCACCAGTGCAAATTCAGGCTAGTTTAAGAGTGCCAAGTGGGTCCTGCAATCTGCCATCATGAACCTGCCCTGGTCCCTTTTGTTTGCCAGGGAAAAGAGGTGCTGTTTGTGTGCGGGTAGCTGTAGCCTGGAGTGGCCGGCTGGCTCCTGAAATTCCGCATTGCGCAGAATGCCTCCCAGACCCAATGTGGCACCCGTGGCAACTCGGGCTGGTTTGATAGTGCCAAGGGCCTCCTACAATCTGCCATCATGATGCAGGGCTGGAAAGTTTTCCTTGTCAGGGAAAAGGGGTGGTGTTTGTGTTTGGGTACTTGTGGGCCTGAGGGGCCGGCTGGCTCCTGAAATTCCTCATTGCGCAGGATTGCTCCCGGAGGCAAAGAGGCACCAGTGCAAATTCAGGCTAGTTTAAGAGTGCCAAGTGGGTCCTGCAATCTGCCATCATGAACCTGCCCTGGTCCCTTTTGTTTGCCAGGGAAAAGAGGTGCTGTTTGTGTGCGGGTAGCTGTAGCCTGGAGTGGCCGGCTGGCTCCTGAAATTCCGCATTGCGCAGAATGCCTCCCAGACCCAATGTGGCACCCCTGGCAACTCGGGCTGGTTTGATAGTGCGAAGGGCCTCCTACAATCTGCCATCAAGATGCAGGGCTGGAAAGTTTTCCTTGTCAGGGAAAAGGGGTGGTGTTTGTGTTTGGGTACTTGTGGGCCTGAGGGGCCGGCTGGCTCCTGAAATTCCGCATTGCGCAGGATTGCTCCCGGAGGCAAAGAGGCACCAGTGCAAATTCAGGCTAGTTTAAGAGTGCCAAGTGGGTCCTGCAATCTGCCATCATGAACCTGCCCTGGTCCCTTTTGTTTGCCAGGGAAAAGAGGTGCTATTTGTGTGCGGGTAGCTGTAGCCTGGAGTGGCCGGCTGGCTCCTGAAATTCCGCATTGCGCAGAATGCCTCCCAGACCCAATGTGGCACCCGTGGCAACTCGGGCTGGTTTGATAGTGCCAAGGGCCTCCTACAATCTGCCATCAAGATGCAGGGCTGGAAAGTTTTCCTTGTCAGGGAAAAGGGGTGGTGTTTGTGTTTGGGTACTTGTGGGCCTGAGGGGCCGGCTGGCTCCTGAAATTCCGCATTGCGCAGGATTGCTCCCGGAGGCAAAGAGGCACCAGTGCAAATTCAGGCTAGTTTAAGAGTGCCAAGTGGGTCCTGCAATCTGCCATCATGAACCTGCCCTGGTCCCTTTTGTTTGCCAGGGAAAAGAGGTGCTGTTTGTGTGCGGGTAGCTGTAGCCTGGAGTGGCCGGCTGGCTCCTGAAATTCCGCATTGCGCAGAATGCCTCCCAGACCCAATGTGGCACCCGTGGCAACTCGGGCTGGTTTGATAGTGCCAAGGGCCTCCTACAATCTGCCATCAAGATGCAGGGCTGGAAAGTTTTCCTTGTCAGGGAAAAGGGGTGGTGTTTGTGTTTGGGTACTTGTGGGCCTGAGGGGCCGGCTGGCTCCTTAAATTCCGCATTGCGCAGGATTGCTCCCGGAGGCAAAGAGGCACCAGTGCAAATTCAGGCTAGTTTAAGAGTGCCAAGTGGGTCCTGCAATCTGCCATCATGAACCTGCCCTGGTCCCTTTTGTTTGCCAGGGAAAAGAGGTGCTGTTTGTGTGTGGGTAGCTGTAGCCTGGAGTGGCCGGCTGGCTCCTGAAATTCCGCATTGCGCAGAATGCCTCCCAGACCCAATGTGGCACCCGTGGCAACTCGGGCTGGTTTGATAGTGCCAAGGGCCTCCTACAATCTGCCATCAAGATGCAGGGTTGGAAAGTTTTCCTTGTCAGGGAAAAGGGGTGGTGTTTGTGTTTGGGTACTTGTGGGCCTGAGGGGCCGGCTGGCTCCTGAAATTCCGCATTGCGCAGGATTGCTCCCGGAGGCAAAGAGGCACCAGTGCAAATTCAGGCTAGTTTAAGAGTGCCAAGTGGGTCCTGCAATCTGCCATCATGAACCTGCCCTGGTCCCTTTTGTTTGCCAGGGAAAAGAGGTGCTGTTTGTGTGCGGGTAGCTGTAGCCTGGAGTGGCCGGCTGGCTCCTGAAATTCCGCATTGCGCAGAATGCCTCCCAGACCCAATGTGGCACCCGTGGCAACTCGGGCTGGTTTGATAGTGCCAAGGGCCTCCTACAATCTGCCATCATGATGCAGGGCTGGAAAGTTTTCCTTGTCAGGGAAAAGGGGTGGTGTTTGTGTTTGGGTACTTGTGGGCCTGAGGGGCCGGCTGGCTCCTGAAATTCCGCATTGCGCAGGATTGCTCCCGGAGGCAAAGAGGCACCAGTGCAAATTCAGGCTAGTTTAAGAGTGCCAAGTGGGTCCTGCAATCTGCCATCATGAACCTGCCCTGGTCCCTTTTGTTTGCCAGGGAAAAGAGGTGCTGTTTGTGTGCGGGTAGCTGTAGCCTGGAGTGGCCGGCTGGCTCCTGAAATTCCGCATTGCGCAGAATGCCTCCCAGACCCAATGTGGCACCCCTGGCAACTCGGGCTGGTTTGATAGTGCCAAGGGCCTCCTACAATCTGCCATCAAGATGCAGGGCTGGAAAGTTTTCCTTGTCAGGGAAAAGGGGTGGTGTTTGTGTTTGGGTACTTGTGGGCCTGAGGGGCCGGCTGGCTCCTGAAATTCCGCATTGCGCAGGATTGCTCCCGGAGGCAAAGAGGCACCAGTGCAAATTCAGGCTAGTTTAAGAGTGCCAAGTGGGTCCTGCAATCTGCCATCATGAACCTGCCCTGGTCCCTTTTGTTTGCCAGGGAAAAGAGGTGCTGTTTGTGTGCGGGTAGCTGTAGCCTGGAGTGGCCGGCTGGCTCCTGAAATTCCACATTGCGCAGAATGCCTCCCAGACCCAATGTGGCACCCGTGGCAACTCGGGCTGGTTTGATAGTGCCAAGGGCCTCCTACAATCTGCCATCATGATGCAGGGCTGGAAAGTTTTCCTTGTCAGGGAAAAGGGGTGGTGTTTGTGTTTGGGTACTTGTGGGCCTGAGGGGCCGGCTGGCTCCTGAAATTCCGCTTTGCGCAGGATTGCTCCCGGAGGCAAAGAGGCACCAGTGCAAATTCAGGCTAGTTTAAGAGTGCCAAGTGGGTCCTGCAATCTGCCATCATGAACCTGCCCTGGTCCCTTTTGTTTGCCAGGGAAAAGAGGTGCTGTTTGTGTGCGGGTAGCTGTAGCCTGGAGTGGCCGGCTGGCTCCTGAAATTCCGCATTGCGCAGAATGCCTCCCAGACCCAATGTGGCACCCGTGGCAACTCGGGCTGGTTTGATAGTGCCAAGGGCCTCCTACAATCTGCCATCAAGATGCAGGGCTGGAAAGTTTTCCTTGTCAGGGAAAAGGGGTGGTGTTTGTGTTTGGGTACTTGTGGGCCTGAGGGGCCGGCTGGCTCCTGCAATTCCGCATTGCGCAGGATTGCTCCCGGAGGCAAAGAGGCACCAGTGCAAATTCAGGCTAGTTTAAGAGTGCCAAGTGGGTCCTGCAATCTGCCATCATGAACCTGCCCTGGTCCCTTTTGTTTGCCAGGGAAAAGAGGTGCTGTTTGTGTGCGGGTAGCTGTAGCCTGGAGTGGCCGGCTGGCTCCTGAAATTCCGCATTGCGCAGAATGCCTCCCAGACCCAATGTGGCACCCGTGGCAACTCGGGCTGGTTTGATAGTGCCAAGGGCCTCCTACAATCTGCCATCAAGATGCAGGGCTGGAACGTTTTCCTTGTCAGGGAAAAGGGGTGGTGTTTGTGTTTGGGTACTTGTGGGCCTGAGGGGCCGGCTGGCTCCTGAAATTCCGCATTGCGCAGGATTGCTCCCGGAGGCAAAGAGGCACCAGTGCAAATTCAGGCTAGTTTAAGAGTGCCAAGGGCCTCCTACAATCTGCCATCAAGATGCAGGGTTGGAAAGTTTTCCTTGTCAGGGAAAAGGGGTGGTGTTTGTGTTTGGGTACTTGTGGGCCTGAGGGGCCGGCTGGCTCCTGAAATTCCGCATTGCGCAGGATTGCTCCCGGAGGCAAAGAGGCACCAGTGCAAATTCAGGCTAGTTTAAGAGTGCCAAGTGGGTCCTGCAATCTGCCATCATGAACCTGCCCTGGTCCCTTTTGTTTGCCAGGGAAAAGAGGTGCTGTTTGTGTGCGGGTAGCTGTAGCCTGGAGTGGCCGGCTGGCTCCTGAAATTCCGCATTGCGCAGAATGCCTCCCAGACCCAATGTGGCACCCGTGGCAACTCGGGCTGGTTTGATAGTGCCAAGGGCCTCCTACAATCTGCCATCATGATGCAGGGCTGGAAAGTTTTCCTTGTCAGGGAAAAGGGGTGGTGTTTGTGTTTGGGTACTTGTGGGCCTGAGGGGCCGGCTGGCTCCTGAAATTCCGCATTGCGCAGGATTGCTCCCGGAGGCAAAGAGGCACCAGTGCAAATTCAGGCTAGTTTAAGAGTGCCAAGTGGGTCCTGCAATCTGCCATCATGAACCTGCCCTGGTCCCTTTTGTTTGCCAGGGAAAAGAGGTGCTGTTTGTGTGCGGGTAGCTGTAGCCTGGAGTGGCCGGCTGGCTCCTGAAATTCCGCATTGCGCAGAATGCCTCCCAGACCCAATGTGGCACCCCTGGCAACTCGGGCTGGTTTGATAGTGCCAAGGGCCTCCTACAATCTGCCATCAAGATGCAGGGCTGGAAAGTTTTCCTTGTCAGGGAAAAGGGGTGGTGTTTGTGATTGGGTACTTGTGGGCCTGAGGGGCCGGCTGGCTCCTGAAATTCCGCATTGCGCAGGATTGCTCCCGGAGGCAAAGAGGCACCAGTGCAAATTCAGGCTAGTTTAAGAGTGCCAAGTGGGTCCTGCAATCTGCCATCATGAACCTGCCCTGGTCCCTTTTGTTTGCCAGGGAAAAGAGGTGCTGTTTGTGTGCGGGTAGCTGTAGCCTGGAGTGGCCGGCTGGCTCCTGAAATTCCACATTGCGCAGAATGCCTCCCAGACCCAATGTGGCACCCGTGGCAACTCGGGCTGGTTTGATAGTGCCAAGGGCCTCCTACAATCTGCCATCATGATGCAGGGCTGGAAAGTTTTCCTTGTCAGGGAAAAGGGGTGGTGTTTGTGTTTGGGTACTTGTGGGCCTGAGGGGCCGGCTGGCTCCTGAAATTCCGCTTTGCGCAGGATTGCTCCCGGAGGCAAAGAGGCACCAGTGCAAATTCAGGCTAGTTTAAGAGTGCCAAGTGGGTCCTGCAATCTGCCATCATGAACCTGCCCTGGTCCCTTTTGTTTGCCAGGGAAAAGAGGTGCTGTTTGTGTGCGGGTAGCTGTAGCCTGGAGTGGCCGGCTGGCTCCTGAAATTCCGCATTGCGCAGAATGCCTCCCAGACCCAATGTGGCACCCCTGGCAACTCGGGCTGGTTTGATAGTGCCAAGGGCCTCCTACAATCTGCCATCAAGATGCAGGGCTGGAAAGTTTTCCTTGTCAGGGAAAAGGGGTGGTGTTTGTGTTTGGGTACTTGTGGGCCTGAGGGGCCGGCTGGCTCCTGAAATTCCGCATTGCGCAGGATTGCTCCCGGAGGCAAAGAGGCACCAGTGCAAATTCAGGCTAGTTTAAGAGTGCCAAGTGGGTCCTGCAATCTGCCATCATGAACCTGCCCTGGTCCCTTTTGTTTGCCAGGGAAAAGAGGTGCTGTTTGTGTGCGGGTAGCTGTAGCCTGGAGTGGCCGGCTGGCTCCTGAAATTCCGCATTGCGCAGAATGCCTCCCAGACCCAATGTGGCACCCGTGGCAACTCGGGCTGGTTTGATAGTGCCAAGGGCCTCCTACAATCTGCCATCATGATGCAGGGCTGGAAAGTTTTCCTTGTCAGGGAAAAGGGGTGGGGTTTGTGTTTGGGTACTTGTGGGCCTGAGGGGCCGGCTGGCTCCTGAAATTCCGCATTGCGCAGGATTGCTCCCGGAGGCAAAGAGGCACCAGTGCAAATTCAGGCTAGTTTAAGAGTGCCAAGTGGGTCCTGCAATCTGCCATCATGAACCTGCCCTGGTCCCTTTTGTTTGCCAGGGAAAAGAGGTGCTGTTTGTGTGCGGGTAGCTGTAGCCTGGAGTGGCCGGCTGGCTCCTGAAATTCCGCATTGCGCAGAATGCCTCCCAGACCCAATGTGGCACCCGTGGCAACTCGGGCTGGTTTGATAGTGCCAAGGGCCTCCTACAATCTGCCATCATGATGCAGGGCTGGAAAGTTTTCCTTGTCAGGGAAAAGGGGTGGTGTTTGTGTTTGGGTACTTGTGGGCCTGAGGGGCCGGCTGGCTCCTGAAATTCCTCATTGCGCAGGATTGCTCCCGGAGGCAAAGAGGCACCAGTGCAAATTCAGGCTAGTTTAAGAGTGCCAAGTGGGTCCTGCAATCTGCCATCATGAACCTGCCCTGGTCCCTTTTGTTTGCCAGGGAAAAGAGGTGCTGTTTGTGTGCGGGTAGCTGTAGCCTGGAGTGGCCGGCTGGCTCCTGAAATTCCGCATTGCGCAGAATGCCTCCCAGACCCAATGTGGCACCCGTGGCAACTCGGGCTGGTTTGATAGTGCCAAGGGCCTCCTACAATCTGTCATCATGATGCAGGGCTGGAAAGTTTTCCTTGTCAGGGAAAAGGGGTGGTGTTTGTGTTTGGGTACTTGTGGGCCTGAGGGGCCGGCTGGCTCCTGAAATTCCGCATTGCGCAGGATTGCTCCCGGAGGCAAAGAGGCACCAGTGCAAATTCAGGCTAGTTTAAGAGTGCCAAGTGGGTCCTGCAATCTGCCATCATGAACCTGCCCTGGTCCCTTTTGTTTGCCAGGGAAAAGAGGTGCTGTTTGTGTGCGGGTAGCTGTAGCCTGGAGTGGCCGGCTGGCTCCTGAAATTCCGCATTGCGCAGAATGCCTCCCAGACCCAATGTGGCACCCGTGGCAACTCGGGCTGGTTTGATAGTGCCAAGGGCCTCCTACAATCTGTCATCATGATGCAGGGCTGGAAAGTTTTCCTTGTCAGGGAAAAGGGGTGGTGTTTGTGTTTGGGTACTTGTGGGCCTGAGGGGCCGGCTGGCTGCTGAAATTCCGCATTGCGCAGGATTGCTCCCGGAGGCAAAGAGGCACCAGTGCAAATTCAGGCTAGTTTAAGAGTGCCAAGTGGGTCCTGCAATCTGCCATCATGAACCTGCCCTGGTCCCTTTTGTTTGCCAGGGAAAAGAGGTGCTGTTTGTGTGCGGGTAGCTGTAGCCTGGAGTGGCCGGCTGGCTCCTGAAATTCCGCATTGCGCAGAATGCCTCCCAGACCCAATGTGGCACCCGTGGCAATTCGGGCTGGTTTGATAGTGCCAAGGGCCTCCTACAATCTGCCATCAAGATGCAGGGCTGGAAAGTTTTCCTTGTCAGGGAAAAGGGGTGGTGTTTGTGTTTGGGTACTTGTGGGCCTGAGGGGCCGGCTGGCTGCTGAAATTCCGCATTGCGCAGGATTGCTCCCGGAGGCAAAGAGGCACCAGTGCAAATTCAGGCTAGTTTAAGAGTGCCAAGTGGGTCCTGCAATCTGCCATCATGAACCTGCCCTGGTCCCTTTTGTTTGCCAGGGAAAAGAGGTGCTGTTTGTGTGCGGGTAGCTGTAGCCTGGAGTGGCCGGCTGGCTCCTGAAATTCCGCATTGCGCAGAATGCCTCCCAGACCCAATGTGGCACCCGTGGCAACTCGGGCTGGTTTGATAGTGCCAAGGGCCTCCTACAATCTGCCATCAAGATGCAGGGTTGGAAAGTTTTCCTTGTCAGGGAAAAGGGGTGGTGTTTGTGTTTGGGTACTTGTGGGCCTGAGGGGCCGGCTGGCTCCTGAAATTCCGCATTGCGCAGGATTGCTCCCGGAGGCAAAGAGGCACCAGTGCAAATTCAGGCTAGTTTAAGAGTGCCAAGTGGGTCCTGCAATCTGCCATCATGAACCTGCCCTGGTCCCTTTTGTTTGCCAGGGAAAAGAGGTGCTGTTTGTGTGCGGGTAGCTGTAGCCTGGAGTGGCCGGCTGGCTCCTGAAATTCCGCATTGCGCAGAATGCCTCCCAGACCCAATGTGGCACCCGTGGCAAATCGGGCTGGTTTGATAGTGCCAAGGGCCTCCTACAATCTGCCATCATGATGCAGGGCTGGAAAGTTTTCCTTGTCAGGGAAAAGGGGTGGTGTTTGTGTTTGGGTACTTGTGGGCCTGAGGGGCCGGCTGGCTCCTGAAATTCCGCTTTGCGCAGGATTGCTCCCGGAGGCAAAGAGGCACCAGTGCAAATTCAGGCTAGTTTAAGAGTGCCAAGTGGGTCCTGCAATCTGCCATCATGAACCTGCCCTGGTCCCTTTTGTTTGCCAGGGAAAAGAGGTGCTGTTTGTGTGCGGGTAGCTGTAGCCTGGAGTGGCCGGCTGGCTCCTGAAATTCCGCATTGCGCAGAATGCCTCCCAGACCCAATGTGGCACCCCTGGCAACTCGGGCTGCTTTGATAGTGCCAAGGGCCTCCTACAATCTGCCATCAAGATGCAGGGCTGGAAAGTTTTCCTTGTCAGGGAAAAGGGGTGGTGTTTGTGTTTGGGTACTTGTGGGCCTGAGGGGCCGGCTGGCTGCTGAAATTCCGCATTGCGCAGGATTGCTCCCGGAGGCAAAGAGGCACCAGTGCAAATTCAGGCTAGTTTAAGAGTGCCAAGTGGGTCCTGCAATCTGCCATCATGAACCTGCCCTGGTCCCTTTTGTTTGCCAGGGAAAAGAGGTGCTGTTTGTGTGCGGGTAGCTGTAGCCTGGAGTGGCCGGCTGGCTCCTGAAATTCCGCATTGCGCAGAATGCCTCCCAGACCCAATGTGGCACCCGTGGCAACTCGGGCTGGTTTGATAGTGCCAAGGGCCTCCTACAATCTGCCATCATGATGCAGGGCTGGAAAGTTTTCCTTGTCAGGGAAAAGGGGTGGTGTTTGTGTTTGGGTACTTGTGGGCCTGAGGGGCCGGCTGGCTCCTGAAATTCCGCATTGCGCAGGATTGCTCCCGGAGGCAAAGAGGCACCAGTGCAAATTCAGGCTAGTTTAAGAGTGCCAAGTGGGTCCTGCAATCTGCCATCATGAACCTGCCCTGGTCCCTTTTGTTTGCCAGGGAAAAGAGGTGCTGTTTGTGTGCGGGTAGCTGTAGCCTGGAGTGGCCGGCTGGCTCCTGAAATTCCGCATTGCGCAGAATGCCTCCCAGACCCAATGTGGCACCCCTGGCAACTCGGGCTGGTTTGATAGTGCCAAGGGCCTCCTACAATCTGCCATCAAGATGCAGGGCTGGAAAGTTTTCCTTGTCAGGGAAAAGGGGTGGTGTTTGTGTTTGGGTACTTGTGGGCCTGAGGGGCCGGCTGGCTCCTGAAATTCCTCATTGCGCAGGATTGCTCCCGGAGGCAAAGAGGCACCAGTGCACATTCAGGCTAGTTTAAGAGTGCCAAGTGGGTCCTGCAATCTGCCATCATGAACCTGCCCTGGTCCCTTTTGTTTGCCAGGGAAAAGAGGTGCTGTTTGTGTGCGGGTAGCTGTAGCCTGGAGTGGCCGGCTGGCTCCTGAAATTCCGCATTGCGCAGAATGCCTCCCAGACCCAATGTGGCACCCGTGGCAACTCGGGCTGGTTTGATAGTGCCAAGGGCCTCCTACAATCTGTCATCATGATGCAGGGCTGGAAAGTTTTCCTTGTCAGGGAAAAGGGGTGGTGTTTGTGTTTGGGTACTTGTGGGCCTGAGGGGCCGGCTGGCTCCTGAAATTCCGCATTGCGCAGGATTGCTCCCGGAGGCAAAGAGGCACCAGTGCAAATTCAGGCTAGTTTAAGAGTGCCAAGTGGGTCCTGCAATCTGCCATCATGAACCTGCCCTGGTCCCTTTTGTTTGCCAGGGAAAAGAGGTGCTGTTTGTGTGCGGGTAGCTGTAGCCTGGAGTGGCCGGCTGGCTCCTGAAATTCCGCATTGCGCAGAATGCCTCCCAGACCCAATGTGGCACCCCTGGCAACTCGGGCTGGTTTGATAGTGCCAAGGGCCTCCTACAATCTGCCATCAAGATGCAGGGCTGGAAAGTTTTCCTTGTCAGGGAAAAGGGGTGGTGTTTGTGTTTGGGTACTTGTGGGCCTGAGGGGCCGGCTGGCTCCTGAAATTCCGCATTGCGCAGGATTGCTCCCGGAGGCAAAGAGGCACCAGTGCAAATTCAGGCTAGTTTAAGAGTGCCAAGTGGGTCCTGCAATCTGCCATCATGAACCTGCCCTGGTCCCTTTTGTTTGCCAGGGAAAAGAGGTGCTGTTTGTGTGCGGGTAGCTGTAGCCTGGAGTGGCCGGCTGGCTCCTGAAATTCTGCATTGCGCAGAATGCCTCCCAGACCCAATGTGGCACCCGTGGCAACTCGGGCTGGTTTGATAGTGCCAAAGGCCTCCTACAATCTGCCATCAAGATGCAGGGCTGGAAAGTTTTCCTTGTCAGGGAAAAGGGGTGGTGTTTGTGTTTGGGTACTTGTGGGCCTGAGGGGCCGGCTGGCTCCTGAAATTCCGCATTGCGCAGGATTGCTCCCGGAGGCAAAGAGGCACCAGTGCAAATTCAGGCTAGTTTAAGAGTGCCAAGTGGGTCCTGCAATCTGCCATCATGAACCTGCCCTGGTCCCTTTTGTTTGCCAGGGAAAAGAGGTGCTGTTTGTGTGCGGGTAGCTGTAGCCTGGATTGGCCGGCTGGCTCCTGAAATTCCGCATTGCGCAGAATGCCTCCCAGACCCAATGTGGCACCCGTGGCAACTCGGGCTGGTTTGATAGTGCCAAGGGCCTCCTACAATCTGCCATCAAGATGCAGGGCTGGAAAGTTTTCCTTGTCAGGGAAAAGGGGTGGTGTTTGTGTTTGGGTACTTGTGGGCCTGAGGGGCCGGCTGGCTGCTGAAATTCCGCATTGCGCAGGATTGCTCCCGGAGGCAAAGAGGCACCAGTGCAAATTCAGGCTAGTTTAAGAGTGCCAAGTGGGTCCTGCAATCTGCCATCATGAACCTGCCCTGGTCCCTTTTGTTTGCCAGGGAAAAGAGGTGCTGTTTGTGTGCGGGTAGCTGTAGCCTGGAGTGGCCGGCTGGCTCCTGAAATTCCGCATTGCGCAGAATGCCTCCCAGACCCAATGTGGCACCCGTGGCAACTCGGGCTGGTTTGATAGTGCCAAGGGCCTCCTACAATCTGCCATCATGATGCCGGGCTGGAAAGTTTTCCTTGTCAGGGAAAAGGTGTGGTGTTTGTGTTTGGGTATTGGTGGGCCTGAGGGGCCGGCTGGCTCCTGAAATTCCGCATTGCGCAGGATTGCTCCCGGAGGCAAAGAGGCACCAGTGCAAATTCAGGCTAGTTTAAGAGTGCCTAGTGGGTCCTGCAATCTGCCATCATGAACCTGCCCTGGTCCCTTTTGTTTGCCAGGGAAAAGAGGTGCTGTTTGTGTGCGGGTAGCTGTAGCCTGGAGTGGCCGGCTGGCTCCTGAAATTCCGCATTGCGCAGAATGCCTCCCAGACCCAATGTGGCACCCCTGGCAACTCGGGCTGGTTTGATAGTGCCAAGGGCCTCCTACAATCTGCCATCAAGATGCAGGGCTGGAAAGTTTTCCTTGTCAGGGAAAAGGGGTGGTGTTTGTGTTTGGGTACTTGTGGGCCTGAGGGGCCGGCTGGCTCCTGAAATTCCGCATTGCGCAGGATTGCTCCCGGAGGCAAAGAGGCACCAGTGCAAATTCAGGCTAGTTTAAGAGTGCCAAGTGGGTCCTGCAATCTGCCATCATGAACCTGCCCTGGTCCCTTTTGTTTGCCAGGGAAAAGAGGTGCTGTTTGTGTGCGGGTAGCTGTAGCCTGGAGTGGCCGGCTGGCTCCTGAAATTCCGCATTGCGCAGAATGCCTCCCAGACCCAATGTGGCACCCGTGGCAACTCGGGCTGGTTTGATAGTGCCAAGGGCCTCCTACAATCTGCCATCAAGATGCAGGGCTGGAAAGTTTTCCTTGTCAGGGAAAAGGGGTGGTGTTTGTGTTTGGGTATTGGTGGGCCTGAGGGGCCGGCTGGCTCCTGAAATTCCTCATTGCGCAGGATTGCTCCCGGAGGCAAAGAGGCACCAGTGCAAATTCAGGCTAGTTTAAGAGTGCCAAGTGGGTCCTGCAATCTGCCATCATGAACCTGCCCTGGTCCCTTTTGTTTGCCAGGGAAAAGAGGTGCTGTTTGTGTGCGGGTAGCTGTAGCCTGGAGTGGCCGGCTGGCTCCTGAAATTCCGCATTGCGCAGAATGCCTCCCAGACCCAATGTGGCACCCCTGGCAACTCGGGCTGGTTTGATAGTGCGAAGGGCCTCCTACAATCTGCCATCAAGATGCAGGGCTGGAAAGTTTTCCTTGTCAGGGAAAAGGGGTGGTGTTTGTGTTTGGGTACTTGTGGGCCTGAGGGGCCGGCTGGCTGCTGAAATTCCGCATTGCGCAGGATTGCTCCCGGAGGCAAAGAGGCACCAGTGCAAATTCAGGCTAGTTTAAGAGTGCCAAGTGGGTCCTGCAATCTGCCATCATGAACCTGCCCTGGTCCCTTTTGTTTGCCAGGGAAAAGAGGTGCTGTTTGTGTGCGGGTAGCTGTAGCCTGGAGTGGCCGGCTGGCTCCTGAAATTCCGCATTGCGCAGAATGCCTCCCAGACCCAATGTGGCACCCGTGGCAACTCGGGCTGGTTTGATAGTGCCAAGGGCCTCCTACAATCTGCCATCATGATGCCGGGCTGGAAAGTTTTCCTTGTCAGGGAAAAGGTGTGGTGTTTGTGTTTGGGTATTGGTGGGCCTGAGGGGCCGGCTGGCTCCTGAAATTCCGCATTGCGCAGGATTGCTCCCGGAGGCAAAGAGGCACCAGTGCAAATTCAGGCTAGTTTAAGAGTGCCTAGTGGGTCCTGCAATCTGCCATCATGAACCTGCCCTGGTCCCTTTTGTTTGCCAGGGAAAAGAGGTGCTGTTTGTGTGCGGGTAGCTGTAGCCTGGAGTGGCCGGCTGGCTCCTGAAATTCCGCATTGCGCAGAATGCCTCCCAGACCCAATGTGGCACCCCTGGCAACTCGGGCTGGTTTGATAGTGCCAAGGGCCTCCTACAATCTGCCATCAAGATGCAGGGCTGGAAAGTTTTCCTTGTCAGGGAAAAGGGGTGGTGTTTGTGTTTGGGTACTTGTGGGCCTGAGGGGCCGGCTGGCTCCTGAAATTCCGCATTGCGCAGGATTGCTCCCGGAGGCAAAGAGGCACCAGTGCAAATTCAGGCTAGTTTAAGAGTGCCAAGTGGGTCCTGCAATCTGCCATCATGAACCTGCCCTGGTCCCTTTTGTTTGCCAGGGAAAAGAGGTGCTGTTTGTGTGCGGGTAGCTGTAGCCTGGAGTGGCCGGCTGGCTCCTGAAATTCCGCATTGCGCAGAATGCCTCCCAGACCCAATGTGGCACCCGTGGCAACTCGGGCTGGTTTGATAGTGCCAAGGGCCTCCTACAATCTGCCATCAAGATGCAGGGCTGGAAAGTTTTCCTTGTCAGGGAAAAGGGGTGGTGTTTGTGTTTGGGTATTGGTGGGCCTGAGGGGCCGGCTGGCTCCTGAAATTCCTCATTGCGCAGGATTGCTCCCGGAGGCAAAGAGGCACCAGTGCAAATTCAGGCTAGTTTAAGAGTGCCAAGTGGGTCCTGCAATCTGCCATCATGAACCTGCCCTGGTCCCTTTTGTTTGCCAGGGAAAAGAGGTGCTGTTTGTGTGCGGGTAGCTGTAGCCTGGAGTGGCCGGCTGGCTCCTGAAATTCCGCATTGCGCAGAATGCCTCCCAGACCCAATGTGGCACCCCTGGCAACTCGGGCTGGTTTGATAGTGCGAAGGGCCTCCTACAATCTGCCATCAAGATGCAGGGCTGGAAAGTTTTCCTTGTCAGGGAAAAGGGGTGGTGTTTGTGTTTGGGTACTTGTGGGCCTGAGGGGCCGGCTGGCTCCTGAAATTCCGCATTGCGCAGGATTGCTCCCGGAGGCAAAGAGGCACCAGTGCAAATTCAGGCTAGTTTAAGAGTGCCAAGTGGGTCCTGCAATCTGCCATCATGAACCTGCCCTGGTCCCTTTTGTTTGCCAGGGAAAAGAGGTGCTGTTTGTGTGCGGGTAGCTGTAGCCTGGAGTGGCCGGCTGGCTCCTGAAATTCCGCATTGCGCAGAATGCCTCCCAGACCCAATGTGGCACCCGTGGCAACTCGGGCTGGTTTGATAGTGCCAAGGGCCTCCTACAATCTGCCATCATGATGCAGGGCTAGAAAGTTTTCCTTGTCAGGGAAAAGGGGTGGTGTTTGTGTTTGGGTACTTGTGGGCCTGAGGGGCCGGCTGGCTCCTGAAATTCCGCATTGCGCAGGATTGCTCCCGGAGGCAAAGAGGCACCAGTGCAAATTCAGGCTAGTTTAAGAGTGCCAAGTGGGTCCTGCAATCTGCCATCATGAACCTGCCCTGGTCCCTTTTGTTTGCCAGGGAAAAGAGGTGCTGTTTGTGTGCGGGTAGCTGTAGCCTGGAGTGGCCGGCTGGCTCCTGAAATTCCGCATTGCGCAGAATGCCTCCCAGACCCAATGTGGCACCCCTGGCAACTCGGGCTGGTTTGATAGTGCCAAGGGCCTCCTACAATCTGCCATCAAGATGCAGGGCTGGAAAGTTTTCCTTGTCAGGGAAAAGGGGTGGTGTTTGTGTTTGGGTACTTGTGGGCCTGAGGGGCCGGCTGGCTCCTGAAATTCCGCATTGCGCAGGATTGCTCCCGGAGGCAAAGAGGCACCAGTGCAAATTCAGGCTAGTTTAAGAGTGCCAAGTGGGTCCTGCAATCTGCCATCATGAACCTGCCCTGGTCCCTTTTGTTTGCCAGGGAAAAGAGGTGCTGTTTGTGTGCGGGTAGCTGTAGCCTGGAGTGGCCGGCTGGCTCCTGAAATTCCGCATTGCGCAGAATGCCTCCCAGACCCAATGTGGCACCCGTGGCAACTCGGGCTGGTTTGATAGTGCGAAGGGCCTCCTACAATCTGCCATCAAGATGCAGGGCTGGAAAGTTTTCCTTGTCAGGGAAAAGGGGTGGTGTTTGTGTTTGGGTACTTGTGGGCCTGAGGGGCCGGCTGGCTCCTGAAATTCCGCATTGCGCAGGATTGCTCCCGGAGGCAAAGAGGCACCAGTGCAAATTCAGGCTAGTTTAAGAGTGCCAAGTGGGTCCTGCAATCTGCCATCATGAACCTGCCCTGGTCCCTTTTGTTTGCCAGGGAAAAGAGGTGCTGTTTGTGTGCGGGTAGCTGTAGCCTGGAGTGGCCGGCTGGCTCCTGAAATTCCGCATTGCGCAGAATGCCTCCCAGACCCAATGTGGCACCCGTGGCAACTCGGGCTGGTTTGATAGTGCCAAGGGCCTCCTACAATCTGCCATCATGATGCAGGGCTGGAAAGTTTTCCTTGTCAGGGAAAAGGGGTGGTGTTTGTGTTTGGGTACTTGTGGGCCTGAGGGGCCGGCTGGCTCCTGAAATTCCGCATTGCGCAGGATTGCTCCCGGAGGCAAAGAGGCACCAGTGCAAATTCAGGCTAGTTTAAGAGTGCCAAGTGGGTCCTGCAATCTGCCATCATGAACCTGCCCTGGTCCCTTTTGTTTGCCAGGGAAAAGAGGTGCTGTTTGTGTGCGGGTAGCTGTAGCCTGGAGTGGCCGGCTGGCTCCTGAAATTCCGCATTGCGCAGAATGCCTCCCAGACCCAATGTGGCACCCGTGGCAACTCGGGCTGGTTTGATAGTGCCAAGGGCCTCCTACAATCTGCCATCAAGATGCAGGGCTGGAAAGTTTTCCTTGTCAGGGAAAAGGGGTGGTGTTTGTGTTTGGGTACTTGTGGGCCTGAGGGGCCGGCTGGCTCCTGAAATTCCGCATTGCGCAGGATTGCTCCCGGAGGCAAAGAGGCACCAGTGCAAATTCAGGCTAGTTTAAGAGTGCCAAGTGGGTCCTGCAATCTGCCATCATGAACCTGCCCTGGTCCCTTTTGTTTGCCAGGGAAAAGAGGTGCTGTTTGTGTGCGGGTAGCTGTAGCCTGGAGTGGCCGGCTGGCTCCTGAAATTCCGCATTGCGCAGAATGCCTCCCAGACCCAATGTGGCACCCGTGGCAACTCGGGCTGGTTTGATAGTGCCAAGGGCCTCCTACAATCTGCCATCAAGATGCAGGGCTGGAAAGTTTTCCTTGTCAGGGAAAAGGGGTGGTGTTTGTGTTTGGGTACTTGTGGGCCTGAGGGGCCGGCTGGCTCCTGAAATTCCGCATTGCGCAGGATTGCTCCCGGAGGCAAAGAGGCACCAGTGCAAATTCAGGCTAGTTTAAGAGTGCCAAGTGGGTCCTGCAATCTGCCATCATGAACCTGCCCTGGTCCCTTTTGTTTGCCAGGGAAAAGAGGTGCTGTTTGTGTGCGGGTAGCTGTAGCCTGGAGTGGCCGGCTGGCTCCTGAAATTCCGCATTGCGCAGAATGCCTCCCAGACCCAATGTGGCACCCGTGGCAACTCGGGCTGGTTTGATAGTGCCAAGGGCCTCCTACAATCTGCCATCATGATGCCGGGCTGGAAAGTTTTCCTTGTCAGGGAAAAGGTGTGGTGTTTGTGTTTGGGTATTGGTGGGCCTGAGGGGCCGGCTGGCTCCTGAAATTCCGCATTGCGCAGGATTGCTCCCGGAGGCAAAGAGGCACCAGTGCAAATTCAGGCTAGTTTAAGAGTGCCTAGTGGGTCCTGCAATCTGCCATCATGAACCTGCCCTGGTCCCTTTTGTTTGCCAGGGAAAAGAGGTGCTGTTTGTGTGCGGGTAGCTGTAGCCTGGAGTGGCCGGCTGGCTCCTGAAATTCCGCATTGCGCAGAATGCCTCCCAGACCCAATGTGGCACCCCTGGCAACTCGGGCTGGTTTGATAGTGCCAAGGGCCTCCTACAATCTGCCATCAAGATGCAGGGCTGGAAAGTTTTCCTTGTCAGGGAAAAGGGGTGGTGTTTGTGTTTGGGTACTTGTGGGCCTGAGGGGCCGGCTGGCTCCTGAAATTCCGCATTGCGCAGGATTGCTCCCGGAGGCAAAGAGGCACCAGTGCAAATTCAGGCTAGTTTAAGAGTGCCAAGTGGGTCCTGCAATCTGCCATCATGAACCTGCCCTGGTCCCTTTTGTTTGCCAGGGAAAAGAGGTGCTGTTTGTGTGCGGGTAGCTGTAGCCTGGAGTGGCCGGCTGGCTCCTGAAATTCCGCATTGCGCAGAATGCCTCCCAGACCCAATGTGGCACCCGTGGCAACTCGGGCTGGTTTGATAGTGCCAAGGGCCTCCTACAATCTGCCATCAAGATGCAGGGCTGGAAAGTTTTCCTTGTCAGGGAAAAGGGGTGGTGTTTGTGTTTGGGTATTGGTGGGCCTGAGGGGCCGGCTGGCTCCTGAAATTCCTCATTGCGCAGGATTGCTCCCGGAGGCAAAGAGGCACCAGTGCAAATTCAGGCTAGTTTAAGAGTGCCAAGTGGGTCCTGCAATCTGCCATCATGAACCTGCCCTGGTCCCTTTTGTTTGCCAGGGAAAAGAGGTGCTGTTTGTGTGCGGGTAGCTGTAGCCTGGAGTGGCCGGCTGGCTCCTGAAATTCCGCATTGCGCAGAATGCCTCCCAGACCCAATGTGGCACCCCTGGCAACTCGGGCTGGTTTGATAGTGCGAAGGGCCTCCTACAATCTGCCATCAAGATGCAGGGCTGGAAAGTTTTCCTTGTCAGGGAAAAGGGGTGGTGTTTGTGTTTGGGTACTTGTGGGCCTGAGGGGCCGGCTGGCTGCTGCAATTCCGCATTGCGCAGGATTGCTCCCGGAGGCAAAGAGGCACCAGTGCAAATTCAGGCTAGTTTAAGAGTGCCAAGTGGGTCCTGCAATCTGCCATCATGAACCTGCCCTGGTCCCTTTTGTTTGCCAGGGAAAAGAGGTGCTGTTTGTGTGCGGGTAGCTGTAGCCTGGAGTGGCCGGCTGGCTCCTGAAATTCCGCATTGCGCAGAATGCCTCCCAGACCCAATGTGGCACCCGTGGCAACTCGGGCTGGTTTGATAGTGCCAAGGGCCTCCTACAATCTGCCATCATGATGCAGGGCTAGAAAGTTTTCCTTGTCAGGGAAAAGGGGTGGTGTTTGTGTTTGGGTACTTGTGGGCCTGAGGGGCCGGCTGGCTCCTGAAATTCCGCATTGCGCAGGATTGCTCCCGGAGGCAAAGAGGCACCAGTGCAAATTCAGGCTAGTTTAAGAGTGCCAAGTGGGTCCTGCAATCTGCCATCATGAACCTGCCCTGGTCCCTTTTGTTTGCCAGGGAAAAGAGGTGCTGTTTGTGTGCGGGTAGCTGTAGCCTGGAGTGGCCGGCTGGCTCCTGAAATTCCGCATTGCGCAGAATGCCTCCCAGACCCAATGTGGCACCCCTGGCAACTCGGGCTGGTTTGATAGTGCGAAGGGCCTCCTACAATCTGCCATCAAGATGCAGGGCTGGAAAGTTTTCCTTGTCGGGGAAAAGGGGTGGTGTTTGTGTTTGGGTACTTGTGGGCCTGAGGGGCCGGCTGGCTCCTGAAATTCCGCATTGCGCAGGATTGCTCCCGGAGGCAAAGAGGCACCAGTGCAAATTCAGGCTAGTTTAAGAGTGCCAAGTGGGTCCTGCAATCTGCCATCATGAACCTGCCCTGGTCCCTTTTGTTTGCCAGGGAAAAGAGGTGCTGTTTGTGTGCGGGTAGCTGTAGCCTGGAGTGGCCGGCTGGCTCCTGAAATTCCACATTGCGCAGAATGCCTCCCAGACCCAATGTGGCACCCGTGGCAACTCGGGCTGGTTTGATAGTGCCAAGGGCCTCCTACAATCTGCCATCATGATGCAGGGCTGGAAAGTTTTCCTTGTCAGGGAAAAGGGGTGGTGTTTGTGTTTGGGTACTTGTGGGCCTGAGGGGCCGGCTGGCTCCTGAAATTCCGCTTTGCGCAGGATTGCTCCCGGAGGCAAAGAGGCACCAGTGCAAATTCAGGCTAGTTTAAGAGTGCCAAGTGGGTCCTGCAATCTGCCATCATGAACCTGCCCTGGTCCCTTTTGTTTGCCAGGGAAAAGAGGTGCTGTTTGTGTGCGGGTAGCTGTAGCCTGGAGTGGCCGGCTGGCTCCTGAAATTCCGCATTGCGCAGAATGCCTCCCAGACCCAATGTGGCACCCCTGGCAACTCGGGCTGGTTTGATAGTGCCAAGGGCCTCCTACAATCTGCCATCAAGATGCAGGGCTGGAAAGTTTTCCTTGTCAGGGAAAAGGGGTGGTGTTTGTGTTTGGGTACTTGTGGGCCTGAGGGGCCGGCTGGCTCCTGCAATTCCGCATTGCGCAGGATTGCTCCCGGAGGCAAAGAGGCACCAGTGCAAATTCAGGCTAGTTTAAGAGTGCCAAGTGGGTCCTGCAATCTGCCATCATGAACCTGCCCTGGTCCCTTTTGTTTGCCAGGGAAAAGAGGTGCTGTTTGTGTGCGGGTAGCTGTAGCCTGGAGTGGCCGGCTGGCTCCTGAAATTCCGCATTGCGCAGAATGCCTCCCAGACCCAATGTGGCACCCGTGGCAACTCGGGCTGGTTTGATAGTGCCAAGGGCCTCCTACAATCTGCCATCATGATGCAGGGCTGGAAAGTTTTCCTTGTCAGGGAAAAGGGGTGGTGTTTGTGTTTGGGTACTTGTGGGCCTGAGGGGCCGGCTGGCTCCTGAAATTCCGCATTGCGCAGGATTGCTCCCGGAGGCAAAGAGGCACCAGTGCAAATTCAGGCTAGTTTAAGAGTGCCAAGTGGGTCCTGCAATCTGCCATCATGAACCTGCCCTGGTCCCTTTTGTTTGCCAGGGAAAAGAGGTGCTGTTTGTGTGCGGGTAGCTGTAGCCTGGAGTGGCCGGCTGGCTCCTGAAATTCCGCATTGCGCAGAATGCCTCCCAGACCCAATGTGGCACCCCTGGCAACTCGGGCTGGTTTGATAGTGCGAAGGGCCTCCTACAATCTGCCATCAAGATGCAGGGCTGGAAAGTTTTCCTTGTCAGGGAAAAGGGGTGGTGTTTGTGTTTGGGTACTTGTGGGCCTGAGGGGCCGGCTGGCTCCTGAAATTCCTCATTGCGCAGGATTGCTCCCGGAGGCAAAGAGGCACCAGTGCAAATTCAGGCTAGTTTAAGAGTGCCAAGTGGGTCCTGCAATCTGCCATCATGAACCTGCCCTGGTCCCTTTTGTTTGCCAGGGAAAAGAGGTGCTGTTTGTGTGCGGGTAGCTGTAGCCTGGAGTGGCCGGCTGGCTCCTGAAATTCCGCATTGCGCAGAATGCCTCCCAGACCCAATGTGGCACCCCTGGCAACTCGGGCTGGTTTGATAGTGCCAAGGGCCTCCTACAATCTGCCATCAAGATGCAGGGCTGGAAAGTTTTCCTTGTCAGGGAAAAGGGGTGGTGTTTGTGTTTGGGTACTTGTGGGCCTGAGGGGCCGGCTGGCTCCTGAAATTCCGCATTGCGCAGGATTGCTCCCGGAGGCAAAGAGGCACCAGTGCAAATTCAGGCTAGTTTAAGAGTGCCAAGTGGGTCCTGCAATCTGCCATCATGAACCTGCCCTGGTCCCTTTTGTTTGCCAGGGAAAAGAGGTGCTGTTTGTGTGCGGGTAGCTGTAGCCTGGAGTGGCCGGCTGGCTCCTGAAATTCTGCATTGCGCAGAATGCCTCCCAGACCCAATGTGGCACCCGTGGCAACTCGGGCTGGTTTGATAGTGCCAAGGGCCTCCTACAATCTGCCATCAAGATGCAGGGCTGGAAAGTTTTCCTTGTCAGGGAAAAGGGGTGGTGTTTGTGTTTGGGTACTTGTGGGCCTGAGGGGCCGGCTGGCTCCTGAAATTCCGCATTGCGCAGGATTGCTCCCGGAGGCAAAGAGGCACCAGTGCAAATTCAGGCTAGTTTAAGAGTGCCAAGTGGGTCCTGCAATCTGCCATCATGAACCTGCCCTGGTCCCTTTTGTTTGCCAGGGAAAAGAGGTGCTGTTTGTGTGCGGGTAGCTGTAGCCTGGAGTGGCCGGCTGGCTCCTGAAATTCCGCATTGCGCAGAATGCCTCCCAGACCCAATGTGGCACCCGTGGCAACTCGGGCTGGTTTGATAGTGCCAAGGGCCTCCTACAATCTGCCATCATGATGCAGGGCTGGAAAGTTTTCCTTGTCAGGGAAAAGGGGTGGTGTTTGTGTTTGGGTACTTGTGGGCCTGAGGGGCCGGCTGGCTCCTGAAATTCCGCATTGCGCAGGATTGCTCCCGGAGGCAAAGAGGCACCAGTGCAAATTCAGGCTAGTTTAAGAGTGCCAAGTGGGTCCTGCAATCTGCCATCATGAACCTGCCCTGGTCCCTTTTGTTTGCCAGGGAAAAGAGGTGCTGTTTGTGTGCGGGTAGCTGTAGCCTGGAGTGGCCGGCTGGCTCCTGAAATTCCGCATTGCGCAGAATGCCTCCCAGACCCAATGTGGCACCCGTGGCAACTCGGGCTGGTTTGATAGTGCCAAGGGCCTCCTACAATCTGCCATCAAGATGCAGGGCTGGAAAGTTTTCCTTGTCAGGGAAAAGGGGTGGTGTTTGTGTTTGGGTACTTGTGGGCCTGAGGGGCCGGCTGGCTGCTGCAATTCCGCATTGCGCAGGATTGCTCCCGGAGGCAAAGAGGCACCAGTGCAAATTCAGGCTAGTTTAAGAGTGCCAAGTGGGTCCTGCAATCTGCCATCATGAACCTGCCCTGGTCCCTTTTGTTTGCCAGGGAAAAGAGGTGCTGTTTGTGTGCGGGTAGCTGTAGCCTGGAGTGGCCGGCTGGCTCCTGAAATTCCGCATTGCGCAGAATGCCTCCCAGACCCAATGTGGCACCCGTGGCAACTCGGGCTGGTTTGATAGTGCCAAGGGCCTCCTACAATCTGCCATCATGATGCAGGGCTAGAAAGTTTTCCTTGTCAGGGAAAAGGGGTGGTGTTTGTGTTTGGGTACTTGTGGGCCTGAGGGGCCGGCTGGCTCCTGAAATTCCTCATTGCGCAGGATTGCTCCCGGAGGCAAAGAGGCACCAGTGCAAATTCAGGCTAGTTTAAGAGTGCCAAGTGGGTCCTGCAATCTGCCATCATGAACCTGCCCTGGTCCCTTTTGTTTGCCAGGGAAAAGAGGTGCTGTTTGTGTGCGGGTAGCTGTAGCCTGGAGTGGCCGGCTGGCTCCTGAAATTCCGCATTGCGCAGAATGCCTCCCAGACCCAATGTGGCACCCCTGGCAACTCGGGCTGGTTTGATAGTGCGAAGGGCCTCCTACAATCTGCCATCAAGATGCAGGGCTGGAAAGTTTTCCTTGTCAGGGAAAAGGGGTGGTGTTTGTGTTTGGGTACTTGTGGGCCTGAGGGGCCGGCTGGCTCCTGAAATTCCGCATTGCGCAGGATTGCTCCCGGAGGCAAAGAGGCACCAGTGCAAATTCAGGCTAGTTTAAGAGTGCCAAGTGGGTCCTGCAATCTGCCATCATGAACCTGCCCTGGTCCCTTTTGTTTGCCAGGGAAAAGAGGTGCTGTTTGTGTGCGGGTAGCTGTAGCCTGGAGTGGCCGGCTGGCTCCTGAAATTCCGCATTGCGCAGAATGCCTCCCAGACCCAATGTGGCACCCCTGGCAACTCGGGCTGGTTTGATAGTGCCAAGGGCCTCCTACAATCTGCCATCAAGATGCAGGGCTGGAAAGTTTTCCTTGTCAGGGAAAAGGGGTGGTGTTTGTGTTTGGGTATTGGTGGGCCTGAGGGGCCGGCTGGCTCCTGAAATTCCTCATTGCGCAGGATTGCTCCCGGAGGCAAAGAGGCACCAGTGCAAATTCAGGCTAGTTTAAGAGTGCCAAGTGGGTCCTGCAATCTGCCATCATGAACCTGCCCTGGTCCCTTTTGTTTGCCAGGGAAAAGAGGTGCTGTTTGTGTGCGGGTAGCTGTAGCCTGGAGTGGCCGGCTGGCTCCTGAAATTCCGCATTGCGCAGAATGCCTCCCAGACCCAATGTGGCACCCCTGGCAACTCGGGCTGGTTTGATAGTGCGAAGGGCCTCCTACAATCTGCCATCAAGATGCAGGGCTGGAAAGTTTTCCTTGTCAGGGAAAAGGGGTGGTGTTTGTGTTTGGGTACTTGTGGGCCTGAGGGGCCGGCTGGCTCCTGAAATTCCGCATTGCGCAGGATTGCTCCCGGAGGCAAAGAGGCACCAGTGCAAATTCAGGCTAGTTTAAGAGTGCCAAGTGGGTCCTGCAATCTGCCATCATGAACCTGCCCTGGTCCCTTTTGTTTGCCAGGGAAAAGAGGTGCTGTTTGTGTGCGGGTAGCTGTAGCCTGGAGTGGCCGGCTGGCTCCTGAAATTCCGCATTGCGCAGAATGCCTCCCAGACCCAATGTGGCACCCGTGGCAACTCGGGCTGGTTTGATAGTGCCAAGGGCCTCCTACAATCTGCCATCAAGATGCAGGGCTGGAAAGTTTTCCTTGTCAGGGAAAAGGGGTGGTGTTTGTGTTTGGGTACTTGTGGGCCTGAGGGGCCGGCTGGCTCCTGAAATTCCGCATTGCGCAGGATTGCTCCCGGAGGCAAAGAGGCACCAGTGCAAATTCAGGCTAGTTTAAGAGTGCCAAGTGGGTCCTGCAATCTGCCATCATGAACCTGCCCTGGTCCCTTTTGTTTGCCAGGGAAAAGAGGTGCTGTTTGTGTGCGGGTAGCTGTAGCCTGGAGTGGCCGGCTGGCTCCTGAAATTCCGCATTGCGCAGAATGCCTCCCAGACCCAATGTGGCACCCGTGGCAACTCGGGCTGGTTTGATAGTGCCAAGGGCCTCCTACAATCTGCCATCATGATGCAGGGCTGGAAAGTTTTCCTTGTCAGGGAAAAGGGGTGGTGTTTGTGTTTGGGTACTTGTGGGCCTGAGGGGCCGGCTGGCTCCTGAAATTCCGCATTGCGCAGGATTGCTCCCGGAGGCAAAGAGGCACCAGTGCAAATTCAGGCTAGTTTAAGAGTGCCAAGTGGGTCCTGCAATCTGCCATCATGAACCTGCCCTGGTCCCTTTTGTTTGCCAGGGAAAAGAGGTGCTGTTTGTGTGCGGGTAGCTGTAGCCTGGAGTGGCCGGCTGGCTCCTGAAATTCCACATTGCGCAGAATGCCTCCCAGACCCAATGTGGCACCCGTGGCAACTCGGGCTGGTTTGATAGTGCCAAGGGCCTCCTACAATCTGCCATCATGATGCAGGGCTGGAAAGTTTTCCTTGTCAGGGAAAAGGGGTGGTGTTTGTGTTTGGGTACTTGTGGGCCTGAGGGGCCGGCTGGCTCCTGAAATTCCGCTTTGCGCAGGATTGCTCCCGGAGGCAAAGAGGCACCAGTGCAAATTCAGGCTAGTTTAAGAGTGCCAAGTGGGTCCTGCAATCTGCCATCATGAACCTGCCCTGGTCCCTTTTGTTTGCCAGGGAAAAGAGGTGCTGTTTGTGTGCGGGTAGCTGTAGCCTGGAGTGGCCGGCTGGCTCCTGAAATTCCGCATTGCGCAGAATGCCTCCCAGACCCAATGTGGCACCCCTGGCAACTCGGGCTGGTTTGATAGTGCCAAGGGCCTCCTACAATCTGCCATCAAGATGCAGGGCTGGAAAGTTTTCCTTGTCAGGGAAAAGGGGTGGTGTTTGTGTTTGGGTACTTGTGGGCCTGAGGGGCCGGCTGGCTCCTGAAATTCCTCATTGCGCAGGATTGCTCCCGGAGGCAAAGAGGCACCAGTGCAAATTCAGGCTAGTTTAAGAGTGCCAAGTGGGTCCTGCAATCTGCCATCATGAACCTGCCCTGGTCCCTTTTGTTTGCCAGGGAAAAGAGGTGCTGTTTGTGTGCGGGTAGCTGTAGCCTGGAGTGGCCGGCTGGCTCCTGAAATTCCGCATTGCGCAGAATGCCTCCCAGACCCAATGTGGCACCCGTGGCAACTCGGGCTGGTTTGATAGTGCCAAGGGCCTCCTACAATCTGCCATCAAGATGCAGGGCTGGAAAGTTTTCCTTGTCAGGGAAAAGGGGTGGTGTTTGTGTTTGGGTACTTGTGGGCCTGAGGGGCCGGCTGGCTCCTGAAATTCCGCATTGCGCAGGATTGCTCCCGGAGGCAAAGAGGCACCAGTGCAAATTCAGGCTAGTTTAAGAGTGCCAAGTGGGTCCTGCAATCTGCCATCATGAACCTGCCCTGGTCCCTTTTGTTTGCCAGGGAAAAGAGGTGCTGTTTGTGTGCGGGTAGCTGTAGCCTGGAGTGGCCGGCTGGCTCCTGAAATTCCGCATTGCGCAGAATGCCTCCCAGACCCAATGTGGCACCCGTGGCAACTCGGGCTGGTTTGATAGTGCCAAGGGCCTCCTACAATCTGCCATCAAGATGCAGGGCTGGAAAGTTTTCCTTGTCAGGGAAAAGGGGTGGTGTTTGTGTTTGGGTACTTGTGGGCCTGAGGGGCCGGCTGGCTGCTGCAATTCCGCATTGCGCAGGATTGCTCCCGGAGGCAAAGAGGCACCAGTGCAAATTCAGGCTAGTTTAAGAGTGCCAAGTGGGTCCTGCAATCTGCCATCATGAACCTGCCCTGGTCCCTTTTGTTTGCCAGGGAAAAGAGGTGCTGTTTGTGTGCGGGTAGCTGTAGCCTGGAGTGGCCGGCTGGCTCCTGAAATTCCGCATTGCGCAGAATGCCTCCCAGACCCAATGTGGCACCCGTGGCAACTCGGGCTGGTTTGATAGTGCCAAGGGCCTCCTACAATCTGCCATCAAGATGCAGGGCTGGAAAGTTTTCCTTGTCAGGGAAAAGGGGTGGTGTTTGTGTTTGGGTACTTGTGGGCCTGAGGGGCCGGCTGGCTGCTGCAATTCCGCATTGCGCAGGATTGCTCCCGGAGGCAAAGAGGCACCAGTGCAAATTCAGGCTAGTTTAAGAGTGCCAAGTGGGTCCTGCAATCTGCCATCATGAACCTGCCCTGGTCCCTTTTGTTTGCCAGGGAAAAGAGGTGCTGTTTGTGTGCGGGTAGCTGTAGCCTGGAGTGGCCGGCTGGCTCCTGAAATTCCGCATTGCGCAGAATGCCTCCCAGACCCAATGTGGCACCCGTGGCAACTCGGGCTGGTTTGATAGTGCCAAGGGCCTCCTACAATCTGCCATCATGATGCAGGGCTAGAAAGTTTTCCTTGTCAGGGAAAAGGGGTGGTGTTTGTGTTTGGGTACTTGTGGGCCTGAGGGGCCGGCTGGCTCCTGAAATTCCTCATTGCGCAGGATTGCTCCCGGAGGCAAAGAGGCACCAGTGCAAATTCAGGCTAGTTTAAGAGTGCCAAGTGGGTCCTGCAATCTGCCATCATGAACCTGCCCTGGTCCCTTTTGTTTGCCAGGGAAAAGAGGTGCTGTTTGTGTGCGGGTAGCTGTAGCCTGGAGTGGCCGGCTGGCTCCTGAAATTCCGCATTGCGCAGAATGCCTCCCAGACCCAATGTGGCACCCCTGGCAACTCGGGCTGGTTTGATAGTGCCAAGGGCCTCCTACAATCTGCCATCAAGATGCAGGGCTGGAAAGTTTTCCTTGTCAGGGAAAAGGGGTGGTGTTTGTGTTTGGGTACTTGTGGGCCTGAGGGGCCGGCTGGCTCCTGAAATTCCGCATTGCGCAGGATTGCTCCCGGAGGCAAAGAGGCACCAGTGCAAATTCAGGCTAGTTTAAGAGTGCCAAGTGGGTCCTGCAATCTGCCATCATGAACCTGCCCTGGTCCCTTTTGTTTGCCAGGGAAAAGAGGTGCTGTTTGTGTGCGGGTAGCTGTAGCCTGGAGTGGCCGGCTGGCTCCTGAAATTCCGCATTGCGCAGAATGCCTCCCAGACCCAATGTGGCACCCGTGGCAACTCGGGCTGGTTTGATAGTGCCAAGGGCCTCCTACAATCTGCCATCAAGATGCAGGGCTGGAAAGTTTTCCTTGTCAGGGAAAAGGGGTGGTGTTTGTGTTTGGGTACTTGTGGGCCTGAGGGGCCGGCTGGCTCCTGAAATTCCGCATTGCGCAGGATTGCTCCCGGAGGCAAAGAGGCACCAGTGCAAATTCAGGCTAGTTTAAGAGTGCCAAGTGGGTCCTGCAATCTGCCATCATGAACCTGCCCTGGTCCCTTTTGTTTGCCAGGGAAAAGAGGTGCTGTTTGTGTGCGGGTAGCTGTAGCCTGGAGTGGCCGGCTGGCTCCTGAAATTCCACATTGCGCAGAATGCCTCCCAGACCCAAAGTGGCACCCGTGGCAACTCGGGCTGGTTTGATAGTGCCAAGGGCCTCCTACAATCTGCCATCATGATGCAGGGCTGGAAAGTTTTCCTTGTCAGGGAAAAGGGGTGGTGTTTGTGTTTGGGTACTTGTGGGCCTGAGGGGCCGGCTGGCTGCTGAAATTCCGCATTGCGCAGGATTGCTCCCGGAGGCAAAGAGGCACCAGTGCTAATTCAGGCTACTTTAAGAGTGCAAAGTGGGTCCTGCAATCTGCCATCATGAACCTGCCCTGGTCCCTTTTGTTTGCCAGGGAAAAGAGGTGCTGTTTGTGTGCGGGTAGCTGTAGCCTGGAGTGGCCGGCTGGCTCCTGAAATTCCGCATTGCGCAGAATGCCTCCCAGACCCAATGTGGCACCCCTGGCAACTCGGGCTGGTTTGATAGTGCCAAGGGCCTCCTACAATCTGCCATCAAGATGCAGGGCTGGAAAGTTTTCCTTGTCAGGGAAAAGGGGTGGTGTTTGTGTTTGGGTACTTGTGGGCCTGAGGGGCCGGCTGGCTCCTGAAATTCCGCATTGCGCAGGATTGCTCCCAGAGGCAAAGAGGCACCAGTGCAAATTCAGGCTAGTTTAAGAGTGCCAAGTGGGTCCTACAATCTACCATCATGAACCTGCCCTGGTCCCTTTTGTTTGCCAGGGAAAAGAGGTGCTGTTTGTGTGCGGGTAGCTGTAGCCTGGAGTGGCCGTCTGGCTCCTGAAATTCCGCATTGCGCAGAATGCCTCCCAGACCCAATGTGGCACCCGTGGCAACTCGGGCTGGTTTGATAGTGCCAAGGGCCTCCTACAATCTGCCATCATGATGCAGGGCTGGAAAGTTTTCCTTGTCAGGGAAAAGGGGTGGTGTTTGTGTTTGGGTACTTGTGGGCCTGAGGGGCCGGCTGGCTCCTGAAATTCCGCATTGCGCAGGATTGCTCCCGGAGGCAAAGAGGCACCAGTGCAAATTCAGGCTAGTTTAAGAGTGCCTAGTGGGTCCTGCAATCTGCCATCATGAACCTGCCCTGGTCCCTTTTGTTTGCCAGGGAAAAGAGGTGCTGTTTGTGTGCGGGTAGCTGTAGCCTGGAGTGGCCGGCTGGCTCCTGAAATTCCGCATTGCGCAGAATGCCTCCCAGACCCAATGTGGCACCCGTGGCAACTCGGGCTGGTTTGATAGTGCCAAGGGCCTCCTACAATCTGCCATCATGATGCAGGGCTGGAAAGTTTTCCTTGTCAGGGAAAAGGGGTGGTGTTTGTGTTTGGGTACTTGTGGGCCTGAGGGGCCGGCTGGCTCATGAAATTCCGCATTGCGCAGGATTGCTCCCGGAGGCAAAGAGGCACCAGTGCAAATTCAGGCTAGTTTAAGAGTGCCAAGTGGGTCCTGCAATCTGCCATCATGAACCTGCCCTGGTCCCTTTTGTTTGCCAGGGAAAAGAGGTGCTGTTTGTGTGCGGGTAGCTGTAGCCTGGAGTGGCCGGCTGGCTCCTGAAATTCCGCATTGCGCAGAATGCCTCCCAGACCCAATGTGGCACCCGTGGCAACTCGGGCTGGTTTGATAGTGCCAAGGGCCTCCTACAATCTGCCATCAAGATGCAGGGCTGGAAAGTTTTCCTTGTCAGGGAAAAGGGGTGGTGTTTGTGTTTGGGTACTTGTGGGCCTGAGGGGCCGGCTGGCTGCTGAAATTCCGCATTGCGCAGGATTGCTCCCGGAGGCAAAGAGGCACCAGTGCAAATTCAGGCTAGTTTAAGAGTGCCAAGTGGGTCCTGCAATCTGCCATCATGAACCTGCCCTGGTCCCTTTTGTTTGCCAGGGAAAAGAGGTGCTGTTTGTGTGCGGGTAGCTGTAGCCTGGAGTGGCCGGCTGGCTCCTGAAATTCCGCATTGCGCAGAATGCCTCCCAGACCCAATGTGGCACCCGTGGCAACTCGGGCTGGTTTGATAGTGCCAAGGGCCTCCTACAATCTGCCATCAAGATGCAGGGCTGGAAAGTTTTCCTTGTCAGGGAAAAGGGGTGGTGTTTGTGTTTGGGTACTTGTGGGCCTGAGGGGCCGGCTGGCTCCTGAAATTCCGCATTGCGCAGGATTGCTCCCG
Organism: Setophaga petechia; assembly: GCA_024362935.1. Lineage (NCBI taxonomy): Eukaryota > Metazoa > Chordata > Aves > Passeriformes > Parulidae > Setophaga > Setophaga petechia. The sequence goes on along the minus strand of JANCRA010000003.1, from coordinate 51,822,322 downwards.
GAGGCAAAGAGGCACCAGTGCAAATTCAGGCTAGTTTAAGAGTGCCAAGTGGGTCCTGCAATCTGCCATCATGAACCTGCCCTGGTCCCTTTTGTTTGCCAGGGAAAAGAGGTGCTGTTTGTGTGCGGGTAGCTGTAGCCTGGAGTGGCCGGCTGGCTCCTGAAATTCCGCATTGCACAGAATGCCTCCCAGACCCAATGTGGCACCCGTGGCAACTCGGGCTGGTTTGATAGTGCCAAGGGCCTCCTACAATCTGCCATCAAGATGCAGGGTTGGAAAGTTTTCCTTGTCAGGGAAAAGGGGTGGTGTTTGTGTTTGGCTACTTGTGGGCCTGAGGGGCCGGCTGGCTCCTGAAATTCCGCATTGCGCAGGATTGCTCCCGGAGGCAAAGAGGCACCAGTGCAAATTCAGGCTAGTTTAAGAGTGCCAAGTGGGTCCTGCAATCTGCCATCATGAACCTGCCCTGGTCCCTTTTGTTTGCCAGGGAAAAGAGGTGCTGTTTGTGTGCGGGTAGCTGTAGCCTGGAGTGGCCGGCTGGCTCCTGAAGATCCGCATTGCGCAGAATGCCTCCCAGACCCAATGTGGCACCCGTGGCAACTCGGGCTGGTTTGATAGTGCCAAGGGCCTCCTACAATCTGCCATCATGATGCAGGGCTGGAAAGTTTTCCTTGTCAGGGAAAAGGGGTGGTGTTTGTGTTTGGGTACTTGTGGGCCTGAGGGGCCGGCTGGCTGCTGAAATTCCGCATTGCGCAGGATTGCTCCCGGAGGCAAAGAGGCACCAGTGCAAATTCAGGCTAGTTTAAGAGTGCCAAGTGGGTCCTGCAATCTGCCATCATGAACCTGCCCTGGTCCCTTTTGTTTGCCAGGGAAAAGAGGTGCTGTTTGTGTGCGGGTAGCTGTAGCCTGGAGTGGCCGGCTGGCTCCTGAAATTCCGCATTGCGCAGAATGCCTCCCAGACCCAATGTGGCACCCGTGGCAACTCGGGCTGGTTTGATAGTGCCAAGGGCCTCCTACAATCTGCCATCAAGATGCAGGGTTGGAAAGTTTTCCTTGTCAGGGAAAAGGGGTAGTGTTTGTGTTTGGGTACTTGTGGGCCTGAGGGGCCGGCTGGCTCCTGAAATTCCGCATTGCGCAGGATTGCTCCCGGAGGCAAAGAGGCACCAGTGCAAATTCAGGCTAGTTTAAGAGTGCCAAGTGGGTCCTGCAATCTGCCATCATGAACCTGCCCTGGTCCCTTTTGTTTGCCAGGGAAAAGAGGTGCTGTTTGTGTGCGGGTAGCTGTAGCCTGGAGTGGCCGGCTGGCTCCTGAAATTCCGCATTGCGCAGAATGCCTCCCAGACCCAATGTGGCACCCGTGGCAACTCGGGCTGGTTTGATAGTGCCAAGGGCCTCCTACAATCTGCCATCATGATGCAGGGCTGGAAAGTTTTCCTTGTCAGGGAAAAGGGGTGGTGTTTGTGTTTGGGTACTTGTGGGCCTGAGGGGCCGGCTGGCTCCTGAAATTCCGCATTGCGCAGGATTGCTCCCGGAGGCAAAGAGGCACCAGTGCAAATTCAGGCTAGTTTAAGAGTGCCAAGTGGGTCCTGCAATCTGCCATCATGAACCTGCCCTGGTCCCTTTTGTTTGCCAGGGAAAAGAGGTGCTGTTTGTGTGCGGGTAGCTGTAGCCTGGAGTGGCCGGCTGGCTCCTGAAATTCCGCATTGCGCAGAATGCCTCCCAGACCCAATGTGGCACCCGTGGCAACTCGGGCTGGTTTGATAGTGCCAAGGGCCTCCTACAATCTGCCATCATGATGCAGGGCTAGAAAGTTTTCCTTGTCAGGGAAAAGGGGTGGTGTTTGTGTTTGGGTACTTGTGGGCCTGAGGGGCCGGCTGGCTCCTGAAATTCCTCATTGCGCAGGATTGCTCCCGGAGGCAAAGAGGCACCAGTGCAAATTCAGGCTAGTTTAAGAGTGCCAAGTGGGTCCTGCAATCTGCCATCATGAACCTGCCCTGGTCCCTTTTGTTTGCCAGGGAAAAGAGGTGCTGTTTGTGTGCGGGTAGCTGTAGCCTGGAGTGGCCGGCTGGCTCCTGAAATTCCGCATTGCGCAGAATGCCTCCCAGACCCAATGTGGCACCCGTGGCAACTCGGGCTGGTTTGATAGTGCCAAGGGCCTCCTACAATCTGCCATCAAGATGCAGGGCTGGAAAGTTTTCCTTGTCAGGGAAAAGGGGTGGTGTTTGTGTTTGGGTACTTGTGGGCCTGAGGGGCCGGCTGGCTCCTGAAATTCCGCATTGCGCAGGATTGCTCCCGGAGGCAAAGAGGCACCAGTGCAAATTCAGGCTAGTTTAAGAGTGCCAAGTGGGTCCTGCAATCTGCCATCATGAACCTGCCCTGGTCCCTTTTGTTTGCCAGGGAAAAGAGGTGCTGTTTGTGTGCGGGTAGCTGTAGCCTGGAGTGGCCGGCTGGCTCCTGAAGATCCGCATTGCGCAGAATGCCTCCCAGACCCAATGTGGCACCCGTGGCAACTCGGGCTGGTTTGATAGTGCCAAGGGCCTCCTACAATCTGCCATCAAGATGCAGGGCTGGAAAGTTTTCCTTGTCAGGGAAAAGGGGTGGTGTTTGTGTTTGGGTACTTGTGGGCCTGAGGGGCCGGCTGGCTCCTGAAATTCCGCATTGCGCAGGATTGCTCCCGGAGGCAAAGAGGCACCAGTGCAAATTCAGGCTAGTTTAAGAGTGCCAAGTGGGTCCTGCAATCTGCCATCATGAACCTGCCCTGGTCCCTTTTGTTTGCCAGGGAAAAGAGGTGCTGTTTGTGTGCGGGTAGCTGTAGCCTGGAGTGGCCGGCTGGCTCCTGAAATTCCGCATTGCGCAGAATGCCTCCCAGACCCAATGTGGCACCCGTGGCAACTCGGGCTGGTTTGATAGTGCCAAGGGCCTCCTACAATCTGCCATCATGATGCAGGGCTGGAAAGTTTTCCTTGTCAGGGAAAAGGGGTGGTGTTTGTGTTTGGGTACTTGTGGGCCTGAGGGGCCGGCTGGCTCCTGAAATTCCGCATTGCGCAGGATTGCTCCCGGAGGCAAAGAGGCACCAGTGCAAATTCAGGCTAGTTTAAGAGTGCCAAGTGGGTCCTGCAATCTGCCATCATGAACCTGCCCTGGTCCCTTTTGTTTGCCAGGGAAAAGAGGTGCTGTTTGTGTGCGGGTAGCTGTAGCCTGGAGTGGCCGGCTGGCTCCTGAAATTCCGCATTGCGCAGAATGCCTCCCAGACCCAATGTGGCACCCGTGGCAATTCGGGCTGGTTTGATAGTGCCAAGGGCCTCCTACAATCTGCCATCAAGATGCAGGGCTGGAAAGTTTTCCTTGTCAGGGAAAAGGGGTGGTGTTTGTGTTTGGGTACTTGTGGGCCTGAGGGGCCGGCTGGCTCCTGAAATTCCTCATTGCGCAGGATTGCTCCCAGAGGCAAAGAGGCACCAGTGCAAATTCAGGCTAGTTTAAGAGTGCCAAGTGGGTCCTGCAATCTGCCATCATCAATCTGCCCTGGTCCCTTTTGTTTGCCAGGGAAAAGAGGTGCTGTTTGTGTGCGGGTAGCTGTAGCCTGGAGTGGCCGGCTGGCTCCTGAAATTCCGCATTGCGCAGAATGCCTCCCAGACCCAATGTGGCACCCGTGGCAACTCGGGCTGGTTTGATAGTGCCAAGGGCCTCCTACAATCTGCCATCAAGATGCAGGGCTGGAAAGTTTTCCTTGTCAGGGAAAAGGGGTGGTGTTTGTGTTTGGGTACTTGTGGGCCTGAGGGGCCGGCTGGCTGCTGAAATTCCGCATTGCGCAGGATTGCTCCCGGAGGCAAAGAGGCACCAGTGCAAATTCAGGCTAGTTTAAGAGTGCCAAGTGGGTCCTGCAATCTGCCATCATGAACCTGCCCTGGTCCCTTTTGTTTGCCAGGGAAAAGAGGTGCTGTTTGTGTGCGGGTAGCTGTAGCCTGGAGTGGCCGGCTGGCTCCTGAAATTCCGCATTGCGCAGAATGCCTCCCAGACCCAATGTGGCACCCGTGGCAACTCGGGCTGGTTTGATAGTGCCAAGGGCCTCCTACAATCTGCCATCAAGATGCAGGGCTGGAAAGTTTTCCTTGTCAGGGAAAAGGGGTGGTGTTTGTGTTTGGGTACTTGTGGGCCTGAGGGGCCGGCTGGCTCCTGAAATTCCGCATTGCGCAGGATTGCTCCCGGAGGCAAAGAGGCACCAGTGCAAATTCAGGCTAGTTTAAGAGTGCCAAGTGGGTCCTGCAATCTGCCATCATGAACCTGCCCTGGTCCCTTTTGTTTGCCAGGGAAAAGAGGTGCTGTTTGTGTGCGGGTAGCTGTAGCCTGGAGTGGCCGGCTGGCTCCTGAAATTCCGCATTGCGCAGAATGCCTCCCAGACCCAATGTGGCACCCGTGGCAACTCGGGCTGGTTTGATAGTGCCAAGGGCCTCCTACAATCTGCCATCATGATGCAGGGCTGGAAAGTTTTCCTTGTCAGGGAAAAGGGGTGGTGTTTGTGTTTGGGTACTTGTGGGCCTGAGGGGCCGGCTGGCTCCTGAAATTCCGCATTGCGCAGGATTGCTCCCGGAGGCAAAGAGGCACCAGTGCAAATTCAGGCTAGTTTAAGAGTGCCAAGTGGGTCCTGCAATCTGCCATCATGAACCTGCCCTGGTCCCTTTTGTTTGCCAGGGAAAAGAGGTGCTGTTTGTGTGCGGGTAGCTGTAGCCTGGAGTGGCCGGCTGGCTCCTGAAATTCCGCATTGCGCAGAATGCCTCCCAGACCCAATGTGGCACCCCTGGCAACTCGGGCTGGTTTGATAGTGCCAAGGGCCTCCTACAATCTGCCATCAAGATGCAGGGCTGGAAAGTTTTCCTTGTCAGGGAAAAGGGGTGGTGTTTGTGTTTGGGTACTTGTGGGCCTGAGGGGCCGGCTGGCTCCTGAAATTCCGCATTGCGCAGGATTGCTCCCGGAGGCAAAGAGGCACCAGTGCAAATTCAGGCTAGTTTAAGAGTGCCAAGTGGGTCCTGCAATCTGCCATCATGAACCTGCCCTGGTCCCTTTTGTTTGCCAGGGAAAAGAGGTGCTGTTTGTGTGCGGGTAGCTGTAGCCTGGAGTGGGCAGCTGGCTCCTGAAATTCCGCATTGCGCAGAATGCCTCCCAGACCCAATGTGGCACCCGTGGCAACTCGGGCTGGTTTGATAGTGCCAAGGGCCTCCTACAATCTGCCATCAAGATGCAGGGCTGGAAAGTTTTCCTTGTCAGGGAAAAGGGGTGGTGTTTGTGTTTGGGTACTTGTGGGCCTGAGGGGCCGGCTGGCTGCTGAAATTCCGCATTGCGCAGGATTGCTCCCGGAGGCAAAGAGGCACCAGTGCAAATTCAGGCTAGTTTAAGAGTGCCAAGTGGGTCCTGCAATCTGCCATCATGAACCTGCTCTGGTCCCTTTTGTTTGCCAGGGAAAAGAGGTGCTGTTTGTGTGCGGGTAGCTGTAGCCTGGAGTGGCCGGCTGGCTCCTGAAATTCCGCATTGCGCAGAATGCCTCCCAGACCCAATGTGGCACCCGTGGCAACTCGGGCTGGTTTGATAGTGCCAAGGGCCTCCTACAATCTGCCATCAAGATGCAGGGCTGGAAAGTTTTCCTTGTCAGGGAAAAGGGGTGGTGTTTGTGTTTGGGTACTTGTGGGCCTGAGGGGCCGGCTGGCTCCTGAAATTCCGCATTGCGCAGGATTGCTCCCGGAGGCAAAGAGGCACCAGTGCAAATTCAGGCTAGTTTAAGAGTGCCAAGTGGGTCCTGCAATCTGCCATCATGAACCTGCCCTGGTCCCTTTTGTTTGCCAGGGAAAAGAGGTGCTGTTTGTGTGCGGGTAGCTGTAGCCTGGAGTGGCCGGCTGGCTCCTGAAATTCCGCATTGCGCAGAATGCCTCCCAGACCCAATGTGGCACCCGTGGCAACTCGGGCTGGTTTGATAGTGCCAAGGGCCTCCTACAATCTGCCATCAAGATGCAGGGCTGGAAAGTTTTCCTTGTCAGGGAAAAGGGGTGGTGTTTGTGTTTGGGTACTTGTGGGCCTGAGGGGCCGGCTGGCTGCTGAAATTCCGCATTGCGCAGGATTGCTCCCGGAGGCAAAGAGGCACCAGTGCAAATTCAGGCTAGTTTAAGAGTGCCAAGTGGGTCCTGCAATCTGCCATCATGAACCTGCCCTGGTCCCTTTTGTTTGCCAGGGAAAAGAGGTGCTGTTTGTGTGCGGGTAGCTGTAGCCTGGAGTGGCCGGCTGGCTCCTGAAATTCCGCATTGCGCAGAATGCCTCCCAGACCCAATGTGGCACCCGTGGCAACTCGGGCTGGTTTAATAGTGCCAAGGGCCTCCTACAATCTGCCATCATGATGCAGGGCTGGAAAGTTTTCCTTGTCAGGGAAAAGGGGTGGTGTTTGTGTTTGGGTATTTGTGGGCCTGAGGGGCCGGCTGGCTCCTGAAATTCCGGATTGCGCAGGATTGCTCCCGGAGGCAAAGAGGCACCAGTGCAAATTCAGGCTAGTTTAAGAGTGCCTAGTGGGTCCTGCAATCTGCCATCATGAACCTGCCCTGGTCCCTTTTGTTTGCCAGGGAAAAGAGGTGCTGTTTGTGTGCGGGTAGCTGTAGCCTGGAGTGGCCGGCTGGCTCCTGAAATTCCGCTTTGCGCAGAATGCCTCCCAGACCCAACGTGGCACCCCTGGCAACTCAGGCTGGTTTGATAGTGCCAAGGGCCTCCTACAATCTGCCATCAAGATGCAGGGCTGGAAAGTTTTCCTTGTCAGGGAAAAGGGGTGGTGTTTGTGTTTGGGTACTTGTGGGCCTGAGGGGCCGGCTGGCTCCTGCAATTCCGCATTGCGCAAAATTGCTCCCAGAGGTAAAGAGGCACCAGTGCAAATTCAGGCTAGTTTAAGAGTGCCAAGTGGGTCCTGCAATCTGCCATCATGAACCTGCACTGGTCCCTTTTGTTTGCCAGGGAAAAGAGGTGCTGTTTGTGTGCGGGTAGCTGTAGCCTGGAGTGGCCGGCTGGCTCCTGAAATTCCGCATTGAGCAGAATGCCTCCCAGACCCAATGTGGCACCCGTGGCAACTCGGGCTGGTTTGATAGTGCCAAGGGCCTCCTACAATCTGCCATCATGATGCAGGGCTGGAAAGTTTTCCTTGTCAGGGAAAAGGGGTGGTGTTTGTGTTTGGGTACTTGTGGGCCTGAGGGGCCGGCTGGCTCCTGAAATTCCGCATTGCGCAGGATTGCTCCCGGAGGCAAAGAGGCACCAGTGCAAATTCAGGCTAGTTTAAGAGTGCCAAGTGGGTCCTGCAATCTGCCATCATGAACCTGCCCTGGTCCCTTTTGTTTGCCAGGGAAAAGAGGTGCTGTTTGTGTGCGGGTAGCTGTAGCCTGGAGTGGCTGGCTGGCTCCTGAAATTCCGCATTGCGCAGAATGCCTCCCAGACCCAATGTGGCACCCGTGGCAACTCGGGCTGGTTTGATAGTGCCAAGGGCCTCCTACAATCTGCCATCAAGATGCAGGGCTGGAAAGTTTTCCTTGTCAGGGAAAAGGGGTGGTGTTTGTGTTTGGGTACTTGTGGGCCTGAGGGGCCGGCTGGCTGCTGAAATTCCGCATTGCGCAGGATTGCTCCCGGAGGCAAAGAGGCACCAGTGCAAATTCAGGCTAGTTTAAGAGTGCCAAGTGGGTCCTGCAATCTGCCATCATGAACCTGCCCTGGTCCCTTTTGTTTGCCAGGGAAAAGAGGTGCTGTTTGTGTGCGGGTAGCTGTAGCCTGGAGTGGGCAGCTGGCTCCTGAAATTCCGCATTGCGCAGAATGCCTCCCAGACCCAATGTGGCACCCGTGGCAACTCGGGCTGGTTTGATAGTGCCAAGGGCCTCCTACAATCTGCCATCAAGATGCAGGGCTGGAAAGTTTTCCTTGTCAGGGAAAAGGGGTGGTGTTTGTGTTTGGGTACTTGTGGGCCTGAGGGGCCGGCTGGCTGCTGAAATTCCGCATTGCGCAGGATTGCTCCCGGAGGCAAAGAGGCACCAGTGCAAATTCAGGCTAGTTTAAGAGTGCCAAGTGGGTCCTGCAATCTGCCATCATGAACCTGCCCTGGTCCCTTTTGTTTGCCAGGGAAAAGAGGTGCTGTTTGTGTGCGGGTAGCTGTAGCCTGGAGTGGCCGGCTGGCTCCTGAAATTCCGCATTGCGCAGAATGCCTCCCAGACCCAATGTGGCACCCGTGGCAACTCGGGCTGGTTTGATAGTGCCAAGGGCCTCCTACAATCTGCCATCAAGATGCAGGGCTGGAAAGTTTTCCTTGTCAGGGAAAAGGAGTGGTGTTTGTGTTTGGGTACTTGTGGGCCTGAGGGGCCGGCTGGCTCCTGAAATTCCGCATTGCGCAGGATTGCTCCCGGAGGCAAAGAGGCACCAGTGCAAATTCAGGCTAGTTTAAGAGTGCCAAGTGGGTCCTGCAATCTGCCATCATGAACCTGCCCTGGTCCCTTTTGTTTGCCAGGGAAAAGAGGTGCTGTTTGTGTGCGGGTAGCTGTAGCCTGGAGTGGCCAGCTGGCTCCTGAAATTCCGCATTGCGCAGAATGCCTCCCAGACCCAATGTGGCACCCGTGGCAACTCGGGCTGGTTTGATAGTGCCAAGGGCCTCCTACAATCTGCCATCAAGATGCAGGGCTGGAAAGTTTTCCTTGTCAGGTAAAAGGGGTGGTGTTTGTGTTTGGGTACTTGTGGGCCTGAGGGGCCGGCTGGCTCCTGAAATTCCGCATTGCGCAGGATTGCTCCCGGAGGCAAAGAGGCACCAGTGCAAATTCAGGCTAGTTTAAGAGTGCCAAGTGGGTCCTGCAATCTGCCATCATGAACCTGCCCTGGTCCCTTTTGTTTGCCAGGGAAAAGAGGTGCTGTTTGTGTGCGGGTAGCTGTAGCCTGGAGTGGCCGGCTGGCTCCTGAAATTCCGCATTGCGCAGAATGCCTCCCAGACCCAATGTGGCACCCGTGGCAACTCGGGCTGGTTTAATAGTGCCAAGGGCCTCCTACAATCTGCCATCATGATGCAGGGCTGGAAAGTTTTCCTTGTCAGGGAAAAGGGGTGGTGTTTGTGTTTGGGTATTTGTGGGCCTGAGGGGCCGGCTGGCTCCTGAAATTCCGGATTGCGCAGGATTGCTCCCGGAGGCAAAGAGGCACCAGTGCAAATTCAGGCTAGTTTAAGAGTGCCTAGTGGGTCCTGCAATCTGCCATCATGAACCTGCCCTGGTCCCTTTTGTTTGCCAGGGAAAAGAGGTGCTGTTTGTGTGCGGGTAGCTGTAGCCTGGAGTGGCCGGCTGGCTCCTGAAATTCCGCATTGCGCAGAATGCCTCCCAGACCCAATGTGGCACCCGTGGCAACTCGGGCTGGTTTGATAGTGCCAAGGGCCTCCTACAATCTGCCATCATGATGCAGGGCTGGAAAGTTTTCCTTGTCAGGGAAAAGGGGTGGTGTTTGTGTTTGGGTACTTGTGGGCCTGAGGGGCCGGCTGGCTCCTGAAATTCCGCATTGCGCAGGATTGCTCCCGGAGGCAAAGAGGCACCAGTGCAAATTCAGGCTAGTTTAAGAGTGCCAAGTGGGTCCTGCAATCTGCCATCATGAACCTGCCCTGGTCCCTTTTGTTTGCCAGGGAAAAGAGGTGCTGTTTGTGTGCGGGTAGCTGTAGCCTGGAGTGGCCGGCTGGCTCCTGAAATTCCGCATTGCGCAGAATGCCTCCCAGACCCAATGTGGCACCCGTGGCAACTCGGGCTGGTTTGATAGTGCCAAGGGCCTCCTACAATCTGCCATCAAGATGCAGGGCTGGAAAGTTTTCCTTGTCAGGGAAAAGGGGTGGTGTTTGTGTTTGGGTACTTGTGGGCCTGAGGGGCCGGCTTGCTCCTGAAATTCCGCATTGCGCAGGATTGCTCCCGGAGGCAAAGAGGCACCAGTGCAAATTCAGGCTAGTTTAAGAGTGCCAAGTGGGTCCTGCAATCTGCCATCATGAACCTGCCCTGGTCCCTTTTGTTTGCCAGGGAAAAGAGGTGCTGTTTGTGTGCGGGTAGCTGTAGCCTGGAGTGGCCGGCTGGCTCCTGAAATTCCGCATTGCGCAGAATGCCTCCCAGACCCAATGTGGCAACCGTGGCAACTCGGGCTGGTTTGATAGTGCCAAGGGCCTCCTACAATCTGCCATCAAGATGCAGGGCTGGAAAGTTTTCCTTGTCAGGGAAAAGGGGTGGTGTTTGTGTTTGGGTACTTGTGGGCCTGAGGGGCCGGCTGGCTCCTGAAATTCCTCATTGCGCAGGATTGCTCCCAGAGGCAAAGAGGCACCAGTGCAAATTCAGGCTAGTTTAAGAGTGCCAAGTGGGTCCTGCAATCTGCCATCATGAACCTGCCCTGGTCCCTTTTGTTTGCCAGGGAAAAGAGGTGCTGTTTGTGTGCGGGTAGCTGTAGCCTGGAGTGGCCGGCTGGCTCCTGAAGATCCGCATTGCGCAGAATGCCTCCCAGACGCAATGTGGCACCCGTGGCAACTCGGGCTGGTTTGATAGTGCCAAGGGCCTCCTACAATCTGCCATCATGATGCAGGGCTGGAAAGTTTTCCTTGTCAGGGAAAAGGGGTGGTGTTTGTGTTTGGGTACTTGTGGGCCTGAGGGGCCGGCTGGCTGCTGAAATTCCGCATTGCGCAGGATTGCTCCCGGAGGCAAAGAGGCACCAGTGCAAATTCAGGCTAGTTTAAGAGTGCCAAGTGGGTCCTGCAATCTGCCATCATGAACCTGCCCTGGTCCCTTTTGTTTGCCAGGGAAAAGAGGTGCTGTTTGTGTGCGGGTAGCTGTAGCCTGGAGTGGCCGGCTGGCTCCTGAAATTCCGCATTGCGCAGAATGCCTCCCAGACCCAATGTGGCACCCGTGGCAACTCGGGCTGGTTTGATAGTGCCAAGGGCCTCCTACAATCTGCCATCAAGATGCAGGGCTGGAAAGTTTTCCTTGTCAGGGAAAAGGGGTGGTGTTTGTGTTTGGGTACTTGTGGGCCTGAGGGGCCGGCTGGCTCCTGAAATTCCGCATTGCGCAGGATTGCTCCCGGAGGCAAAGAGGCACCAGTGCAAATTCAGGCTAGTTTAAGAGTGCCAAGTGGGTCCTGCAATCTGCCATCATGAACCTGCCCTGGTCCCTTTTGTTTGCCAGGGAAAAGAGGTGCTGTTTGTGTGCGGGTAGCTGTAGCCTGGAGTGGCCGGCTGGCTCCTGAAATTCCGCATTGCGCAGAATGCCTCCCAGACCCAATGTGGCACCCGTGGCAACTCGGGCTGGTTTGATAGTGCCAAGGGCCTCCTACAATCTGCCATCATGATGCAGGGCTGGAAAGTTTTCCTTGTCAGGGAAAAGGGGTGGTGTTTGTGTTTGGGTACTTGTGGGCCTGAGGGGCCGGCTGGCTCCTGAAATTCCGCATTGCGCAGGATTGCTCCCGGAGGCAAAGAGGCACCAGTGCAAATTCAGGCTAGTTTAAGAGTGCCAAGTGGGTCCTGCAATCTGCCATCATGAACCTGCCCTGGTCCCTTTTGTTTGCCAGGGAAAAGAGGTGCTGTTTGTGTGCGGGTAGCTGTAGCCTGGAGTGGCCGGCTGGCTCCTGAAATTCCGCATTGCGCAGAATGCCTCCCAGACCCAATGTGGCACCCCTGGCAACTCGGGCTGGTTTGATAGTGCCAAGGGCCTCCTACAATCTGCCATCAAGATGCAGGGCTGGAAAGTTTTCCTTGTCAGGGAAAAGGGGTGGTGTTTGTGTTTGGGTACTTGTGGGCCTGAGGGGCCGGCTGGCTCCTGAAATTCCGCATTGCGCAGGATTGCTCCCGGAGGCAAAGAGGCACCAGTGCAAATTCAGGCTAGTTTAAGAGTGCCAAGTGGGTCCTGCAATCTGCCATCATGAACCTGCCCTGGTCCCTTTTGTTTGCCAGGGAAAAGAGGTGCTGTTTGTGTGCGGGTAGCTGTAGCCTGGAGTGGGCAGCTGGCTCATGAAATTCCGCATTGCGCAGAATGCCTCCCAGACCCAATGTGGCACCCGTGGCAACTCGGGCTGGTTTGATAGTGCCAAGGGCCTCCTACAATCTGCCATCAAGATGCAGGGCTGGAAAGTTTTCCTTGTCAGGGAAAAGGGGTGGTGTTTGTGTTTGGGTACTTGTGGGCCTGAGGGGCCGGCTGGCTGCTGAAATTCCGCATTGCGCAGGATTGCTCCCGGAGGCAAAGAGGCACCAGTGCAAATTCAGGCTAGTTTAAGAGTGCCAAGTGGGTCCTGCAATCTGCCATCATGAACCTGCCCTGGTCCCTTTTGTTTGCCAGGGAAAAGAGGTGCTGTTTGTGTGCGGGTAGCTGTAGCCTGGAGTGGGCAGCTGGCTCCTGAAATTCCGCATTGCGCAGAATGCCTCCCAGACCCAATGTGGCACCCGTGGCAACTCGGGCTGGTTTGATAGTGCCAAGGGCCTCCTACAATCTGCCATCAAGATGCAGGGCTGGAAAGTTTTCCTTGTCAGGGAAAAGGGGTGGTGTTTGTGTTTGGGTACTTGTGGGCCTGAGGGGCCGGCTGGCTGCTGAAATTCCGCATTGCGCAGGATTGCTCCCGGAGGCAAAGAGGCACCAGTGCAAATTCAGGCTAGTTTAAGAGTGCCAAGTGGGTCCTGCAATCTGCCATCATGAACCTGCCCTGGTCCCTTTTGTTTGCCAGGGAAAAGAGGTGCTGTTTGTGTGCGGGTAGCTGTAGCCTGGAGTGGCCGGCTGGCTCCTGAAATTCCTCATTGCGCAGAATGCCTCCCAGACCCAATGTGGCACCCGTGGCAACTCGGGCTGGTTTGATAGTGCCAAGGGCCTCCTACAATCTGCCATCAAGATGCAGGGCTGGAAAGTTTTCCTTGTCAGGGAAAAGGAGTGGTGTTTGTGTTTGGGTACTTGTGGGCCTGAGGGGCCGGCTGGCTCCTGAAATTCCGCATTGCGCAGGATTGCTCCCGGAGGCAAAGAGGCACCAGTGCAAATTCAGGCTAGTTTAAGAGTGCCAAGTGGGTCCTGCAATCTGCCATCATGAACCTGCCCTGGTCCCTTTTGTTTGCCAGGGAAAAGAGGTGCTGTTTGTGTGCGGGTAGCTGTAGCCTGGAGTGGCCAGCTGGCTCCTGAAATTCCGCATTGCGCAGAATGCCTCCCAGACCCAATGTGGCACCCGTGGCAACTCGGGCTGGTTTGATAGTGCCAAGGGCCTCCTACAATCTGCCATCAAGATGCAGGGCTGGAAAGTTTTCCTTGTCAGGTAAAAGGGGTGGTGTTTGTGTTTGGGTACTTGTGGGCCTGAGGGGCCGGCTGGCTCCTGAAATTCCGCATTGCGCAGGATTGCTCCCGGAGGCAAAGAGGCACCAGTGCAAATTCAGGCTAGTTTAAGAGTGCCAAGTGGGTCCTGCAATCTGCCATCATGAACCTGCCCTGGTCCCTTTTGTTTGCCAGGGAAAAGAGGTGCTGTTTGTGTGCGGGTAGCTGTAGCCTGGAGTGGCCGGCTGGCTCCTGAAATTCCGCATTGCGCAGAATGCCTCCCAGACCCAATGTGGCACCCGTGGCAACTCGGGCTGGTTTAATAGTGCCAAGGGCCTCCTACAATCTGCCATCATGATGCAGGGCTGGAAAGTTTTCCTTGTCAGGGAAAAGGGGTGGTGTTTGTGTTTGGGTATTTGTGGGCCTGAGGGGCCGGCTGGCTCCTGAAATTCCGGATTGCGCAGGATTGCTCCCGGAGGCAAAGAGGCACCAGTGCAAATTCAGGCTAGTTTAAGAGTGCCTAGTGGGTCCTGCAATCTGCCATCATGAACCTGCCCTGGTCCCTTTTGTTTGCCAGGGAAAAGAGGTGCTGTTTGTGTGCGGGTAGCTGTAGCCTGGAGTGGCCGGCTGGCTCCTGAAATTCCGCATTGCGCAGAATGCCTCCCAGACCCAATGTGGCACCCGTGGCAACTCGGGCTGGTTTGATAGTGCCAAGGGCCTCCTACAATCTGCCATCATGATGCAGGGCTGGAAAGTTTTCCTTGTCAGGGAAAAGGGGTGGTGTTTGTGTTTGGGTACTTGTGGGCCTGAGGGGCCGGCTGGCTCCTGAAATTCCGCATTGCGCAGGATTGCTCCCGGAGGCAAAGAGGCACCAGTGCAAATTCAGGCTAGTTTAAGAGTGCCAAGTGGGTCCTGCAATCTGCCATCATGAACCTGCCCTGGTCCCTTTTGTTTGCCAGGGAAAAGAGGTGCTGTTTGTGTGCGGGTAGCTGTAGCCTGGAGTGGCCGGCTGGCTCCTGAAATTCCGCATTGCGCAGAATGCCTCCCAGACCCAATGTGGCACCCGTGGCAACTCGGGCTGGTTTGATAGTGCCAAGGGCCTCCTACAATCTGCCATCAAGATGCAGGGCTGGAAAGTTTTCCTTGTCAGGGAAAAGGGGTGGTGTTTGTGTTTGGGTACTTGTGGGCCTGAGGGGCCGGCTTGCTCCTGAAATTCCGCATTGCGCAGGATTGCTCCCGGAGGCAAAGAGGCACCAGTGCAAATTCAGGCTAGTTTAAGAGTGCCAAGTGGGTCCTGCAATCTGCCATCATGAACCTGCCCTGGTCCCTTTTGTTTGCCAGGGAAAAGAGGTGCTGTTTGTGTGCGGGTAGCTGTAGCCTGGAGTGGCCGGCTGGCTCCTGAAATTCCGCATTGCGCAGAATGCCTCCCAGACCCAATGTGGCAACCGTGGCAACTCGGGCTGGTTTGATAGTGCCAAGGGCCTCCTACAATCTGCCATCATGATGCAGGGCTAGAAAGTTTTCCTTGTCAGGGAAAAGGGGTGGTGTTTGTGTTTGGGTACTTGTGGGCCTGAGGGGCCGGCTGGCTCCTGAAATTCCTCATTGCGCAGGATTGCTCCCGGAGGCAAAGAGGCACCAGTGCAAATTCAGGCTAGTTTAAGAGTGCCAAGTGGGTCCTGCAATCTGCCATCATGAACCTGCCCTGGTCCCTTTTGTTTGCCAGGGAAAAGAGGTGCTGTTTGTGTGCGGGTAGCTGTAGCCTGGAGTGGCCGGCTGGCTTCTGAAATTCCGCATTGCGCAGAATGCCTCCCAGACCCAATGTGGCACCCCTGGCAACTCGGGCTGGTTTGATAGTGCCAAGGGCCTCCTACAATCTGCCATCAAGATGCAGGGCTGGAAAGTTTTCCTTGTCAGGGAAAAGGGGTGGTGTTTGTGTTTGGGTACTTGTGGGCCTGAGGGGCCGGCTGGCTCCTGAAATTCCGCATTGCGCAGGATTGCTCCCGGAGGCAAAGAGGCACCAGTGCAAATTCAGGCTAGTTTAAGAGTGCCAAGTGGGTCCTGCAATCTGCCATCATGAACCTGCCCTGGTCCCTTTTGTTTGCCAGGGAAAAGAGGTGCTGTTTGTGTGCGGGTAGCTGTAGCCTGGAGTGGCCGGCTGGCTCCTGAAATTCCGCATTGCGCAGAATGCCTCCCAGACCCAATGTGGCACCCGTGGCAACTCGGGCTGGTTTGATAGTGCCAAGGGCCTCCTACAATCTGCCATCAAGATGCAGGGCTGGAAAGTTTTCCTTGTCAGGGAAAAGGGGTGGTGTTTGTGTTTGGGTACTTGTGGGCCTGAGGGGCCGGCTGGCTCCTGAAATTCCGCATTGCGCAGGATTGCTCCCGGAGGCAAAGAGGCACCAGTGCAAATTCAGGCTAGTTTAAGAGTGCCAAGTGGGTCCTGCAATCTGCCATCATGAACCTGCCCTGGTCCCTTTTGTTTGCCAGGGAAAAGAGGTGCTGTTTGTGTGCGGGTAGCTGTAGCCTGGAGTGGCCGGCTGGCTCCTGAAATTCCGCATTGCGCAGAATGCCTCCCAGACCCAATGTGGCACCCGTGGCAACTCGGGCTGGTTTGATAGTGCCAAGGGCCTCCTACAATCTGCCATCATGATGCAGGGCTGGAAAGTTTTCCTTGTCAGGGAAAAGGGGTGGTGTTTGTGTTTGGGTACTTGTGGGCCTGAGGGGCCGGCTGGCTCCTGAAATTCCGCATTGCGCAGGATTGCTCCCGGAGGCAAAGAGGCACCAGTGCAAATTCAGGCTAGTTTAAGAGTGCCAAGTGGGTCCTGCAATCTGCCATCATGAACCTGCCCTGGTCCCTTTTGTTTGCCAGGGAAAAGAGGTGCTGTTTGTGTGCGGGTAGCTGTAGCCTGGAGTGGCCGGCTGGCTCCTGAAATTCCGCATTGCGCAGAATGCCTCCCAGACCCAATGTGGCACCCGTGGCAATTCGGGCTGGTTTGATAGTGCCAAGGGCCTCCTACAATCTGCCATCAAGATGCAGGGCTGGAAAGTTTTCCTTGTCAGGGAAAAGGGGTGGTGTTTGTGTTTGGGTACTTGTGGGCCTGAGGGGCCGGCTGGCTCCTGAAATTCCTCATTGCGCAGGATTGCTCCCAGAGGCAAAGAGGCACCAGTGCAAATTCAGGCTAGTTTAAGAGTGCCAAGTGGGTCCTGCAATCTGCCATCATCAATCTGCCCTGGTCCCTTTTGTTTGCCAGGGAAAAGAGGTGCTGTTTGTGTGCGGGTAGCTGTAGCCTGGAGTGGCCGGCTGGCTCCTGAAGATCCGCATTGCGCAGAATGCCTCCCAGACCCAATGTGGCACCCGTGGCAACTCGGGCTGGTTTGATAGTGCCAAGGGCCTCCTACAATCTGCCATCAAGATGCAGGGCTGGAAAGTTTTCCTTGTCAGGGAAAAGGGGTGGTGTTTGTGTTTGGGTACTTGTGGGCCTGAGGGGCCGGCTGGCTCCTGCAATTCCGCATTGCGCAGGATTGCTCCCGGAGGCAAAGAGGCACCAGTGCAAATTCAGGCTAGTTTAAGAGTGCCAAGTGGGTCCTGCAATCTGCCATCATGAACCTGCCCTGGTCCCTTTTGTTTGCCAGGGAAAAGAGGTGCTGTTTGTGTGCGGGTAGCTGTAGCCTGGAGTGGCCGGCTGGCTCCTGAAATTCCGCATTGCGCAGAATGCCTCCCAGACCCAATGTGGCACCCGTGGCAACTCGGGCTGGTTTGATAGTGCCAAGGGCCTCCTACAATCTGCCATCATGATGCAGGGCTGGAAAGTTTTCCTTGTCAGGGAAAAGGGGTGGTGTTTGTGTTTGGGTACTTGTGGGCCTGAGGGGCCGGCTGGCTCCTGAAATTCCGCATTGCGCAGGATTGCTCCCGGAGGCAAAGAGGCACCAGTGCAAATTCAGGCTAGTTTAAGAGTGCCAAGTGGGTCCTGCAATCTGCCATCATGAACCTGCCCTGGTCCCTTTTGTTTGCCAGGGAAAAGAGGTGCTGTTTGTGTGCGGGTAGCTGTAGCCTGGAGTGGCCGGCTGGCTCCTGAAATTCCGCATTGCGCAGAATGCCTCCCAGACCCAATGTGGCACCCCTGGCAACTCGGGCTGGTTTGATAGTGCCAAGGGCCTCCTACAATCTGCCATCAAGATGCAGGGCTGGAAAGTTTTCCTTGTCAGGGAAAAGGGGTGGTGTTTGTGTTTGGGTACTTGTGGGCCTGAGGGGCCGGCTGGCTCCTGAAATTCCGCATTGCGCAGGATTGCTCCCGGAGGCAAAGAGGCACCAGTGCAAATTCAGGCTAGTTTAAGAGTGCCAAGTGGGTCCTGCAATCTGCCATCATGAACCTGCCCTGGTCCCTTTTGTTTGCCAGGGAAAAGAGGTGCTGTTTGTGTGCGGGTAGCTGTAGCCTGGAGTGGGCAGCTGGCTCCTGAAATTCCGCATTGCGCAGAATGCCTCCCAGACCCAATGTGGCACCCGTGGCAACTCGGGCTGGTTTGATAGTGCCAAGGGCCTCCTACAATCTGCCATCAAGATGCAGGGCTGGAAAGTTTTCCTTGTCAGGGAAAAGGGGTGGTGTTTGTGTTTGGGTACTTGTGGGCCTGAGGGGCCGGCTGGCTGCTGAAATTCCGCATTGCGCAGGATTGCTCCCGGAGGCAAAGAGGCACCAGTGCAAATTCAGGCTAGTTTAAGAGTGCCAAGTGGGTCCTGCAATCTGCCATCATGAACCTGCCCTGGTCCCTTTTGTTTGCCAGGGAAAAGAGGTGCTGTTTGTGTGCGGGTAGCTGTAGCCTGGAGTGGCCGGCTGGCTCCTGAAATTCCGCATTGCGCAGAATGCCTCCCAGACCCAATGTGGCACCCGTGGCAACTCGGGCTGGTTTGATAGTGCCAAGGGCCTCCTACAATCTGCCATCAAGATGCAGGGCTGGAAAGTTTTCCTTGTCAGGGAAAAGGGGTGGTGTTTGTGTTTGGGTACTTGTGGGCCTGAGGGGCCGGCTGGCTCCTGAAATTCCGCATTGCGCAGGATTGCTCCCGGAGGCAAAGAGGCACCAGTGCAAATTCAGGCTAGTTTAAGAGTGCCAAGTGGGTCCTGCAATCTGCCATCATGAACCTGCCCTGGTCCCTTTTGTTTGCCAGGGAAAAGAGGTGCTGTTTGTGTGCGGGTAGCTGTAGCCTGGAGTGGCCAGCTGGCTCCTGAAATTCCGCATTGCGCAGAATGCCTCCCAG
Organism: Setophaga petechia; assembly: GCA_024362935.1. Taxonomy (NCBI): domain Eukaryota; kingdom Metazoa; phylum Chordata; class Aves; order Passeriformes; family Parulidae; genus Setophaga; species Setophaga petechia. The sequence continues at coordinate 51,803,794 of JANCRA010000003.1, read as the reverse complement.
ACCCAATGTGGCACCCGTGGCAACTCGGGCTGGTTTGATAGTGCCAAGGGCCTCCTACAATCTGCCATCAAGATGCAGGGCTGGAAAGTTTTCCTTGTCAGGTAAAAGGGGTGGTGTTTGTGTTTGGGTACTTGTGGGCCTGAGGGGCCGGCTGGCTCCTGAAATTCCGCATTGCGCAGGATTGCTCCCGGAGGCAAAGAGGCACCAGTGCAAATTCAGGCTAGTTTAAGAGTGCCAAGTGGGTCCTGCAATCTGCCATCATGAACCTGCCCTGGTCCCTTTTGTTTGCCAGGGAAAAGAGGTGCTGTTTGTGTGCGGGTAGCTGTAGCCTGGAGTGGCCGGCTGGCTCCTGAAATTCCGCATTGCGCAGAATGCCTCCCAGACCCAATGGGGCACCCGAGGCAACTCGGGCTGGTTTAATAGTGCCAAGGGCCTCCTACAATCTGCCATCATGATGCAGGGCTGGAAAGTTTTCCTTGTCAGGGAAAAGGGGTGGTGTTTGTGTTTGGGTATTTGTGGGCCTGAGGGGCCGGCTGGCTCCTGAAATTCCGGATTGCGCAGGATTGCTCCCGGAGGCAAAGAGGCACCAGTGCAAATTCAGGCTAGTTTAAGAGTGCCTAGTGGGTCCTGCAATCTGCCATCATGAACCTGCCCTGGTCCCTTTTGTTTGCCAGGGAAAAGAGGTGCTGTTTGTGTGCGGGTAGCTGTAGCCTGGAGTGGCCGGCTGGCTCCTGAAATTCCGCTTTGCGCAGAATGCCTCCCAGACCCAACGTGGCACCCCTGGCAACTCGGGCTGGTTTGATAGTGCCAAGGGCCTCCTACAATCTGCCATCAAGATGCAGGGCTGGAAAGTTTTCCTTGTCAGGGAAAAGGGGTGGTGTTTGTGTTTGGGTACTTGTGGGCCTGAGGGGCCGGCTGGCTCCTGCAATTCCGCATTGCGCAAAATTGCTCCCAGAGGTAAAGAGGCACCAGTGCAAATTCAGGCTAGTTTAAGAGTGCCAAGTGGGTCCTGCAATCTGCCATCATGAACCTGCCCTGGTCCCTTTTGTTTGCCAGGGAAAAGAGGTGCTGTTTGTGTGCGGGTAGCTGTAGCCTGGAGTGGCCGGCTGGCTCCTGAAATTCCGCATTGAGCAGAATGCCTCCCAGACCCAATGTGGCACCCGTGGCAACTCGGGCTGGTTTGATAGTGCCAAGGGCCTCCTACAATCTGCCATCATGATGCAGGGCTGGAAAGTTTTCCTTGTCAGGGAAAAGGGGTGGTGTTTGTGTTTGGGTACTTGTGGGCCTGAGGGGCCGGCTGGCTCCTGAAATTCCGCATTGCGCAGGATTGCTCCCGGAGGCAAAGAGGCACCAGTGCAAATTCAGGCTAGTTTAAGAGTGCCAAGTGGGTCCTGCAATCTGCCATCATGAACCTGCCCTGGTCCCTTTTGTTTGCCAGGGAAAAGAGGTGCTGTTTGTGTGCGGGTAGCTGTAGCCTGGAGTGGGCAGCTGGCTCCTGAAATTCCGCATTGCGCAGAATGCCTCCCAGACCCAATGTGGCACCCGTGGCAACTCGGGCTGGTTTGATAGTGCCAAGGGCCTCCTACAATCTGCCATCAAGATGCAGGGCTGGAAAGTTTTCCTTGTCAGGGAAAAGGGGTGGTGTTTGTGTTTGGGTACTTGTGGGCCTGAGGGGCCGGCTGGCTGCTGAAATTCCGCATTGCGCAGGATTGCTCCCGGAGGCAAAGAGGCACCAGTGCAAATTCAGGCTAGTTTAAGAGTGCCAAGTGGGTCCTGCAATCTGCCATCATGAACCTGCCCTGGTCCCTTTTGTTTGCCAGGGAAAAGAGGTGCTGTTTGTGTGCGGGTAGCTGTAGCCTGGAGTGGGCAGCTGGCTCCTGAAATTCCGCATTGCGCAGAATGCCTCCCAGACCCAATGTGGCACCCGTGGCAACTCGGGCTGGTTTGATAGTGCCAAGGGCCTCCTACAATCTGCCATCAAGATGCAGGGCTGGAAAGTTTTCCTTGTCAGGGAAAAGGGGTGGTGTTTGTGTTTGGGTACTTGTGGGCCTGAGGGGCCGGCTGGCTGCTGAAATTCCGCATTGCGCAGGATTGCTCCCGGAGGCAAAGAGGCACCAGTGCAAATTCAGGCTAGTTTAAGAGTGCCAAGTGGGTCCTGCAATCTGCCATCATGAACCTGCCCTGGTCCCTTTTGTTTGCCAGGGAAAAGAGGTGCTGTTTGTGTGCGGGTAGCTGTAGCCTGGAGTGGCCGGCTGGCTCCTGAAATTCCGCATTGCGCAGAATGCCTCCCAGACCCAATGTGGCACCCGTGGCAACTCGGGCTGGTTTGATAGTGCCAAGGGCCTCCTACAATCTGCCATCAAGATGCAGGGCTGGAAAGTTTTCCTTGTCAGGGAAAAGGAGTGGTGTTTGTGTTTGGGTACTTGTGGGCCTGAGGGGCCGGCTGGCTCCTGAAATTCCGCATTGCGCAGGATTGCTCCCGGAGGCAAAGAGGCACCAGTGCAAATTCAGGCTAGTTTAAGAGTGCCAAGTGGGTCCTGCAATCTGCCATCATGAACCTGCCCTGGTCCCTTTTGTTTGCCAGGGAAAAGAGGTGCTGTTTGTGTGCGGGTAGCTGTAGCCTGGAGTGGCCAGCTGGCTCCTGAAATTCCGCATTGCGCAGAATGCCTCCCAGACCCAATGTGGCACCCGTGGCAACTCGGGCTGGTTTGATAGTGCCAAGGGCCTCCTACAATCTGCCATCAAGATGCAGGGCTGGAAAGTTTTCCTTGTCAGGTAAAAGGGGTGGTGTTTGTGTTTGGGTACTTGTGGGCCTGAGGGGCCGGCTGGCTGCTGAAATTCCGCATTGCGCAGGATTGCTCCCGGAGGCAAAGAGGCACCAGTGCAAATTCAGGCTAGTTTAAGAGTGCCAAGTGGGTCCTGCAATCTGCCATCATGAACCTGCCCTGGTCCCTTTTGTTTGCCAGGGAAAAGAGGTGCTGTTTGTGTGCGGGTAGCTGTAGCCTGGAGTGGCCGGCTGGCTCCTGAAATTCCGCATTGCGCAGAATGCCTCCCAGACCCAATGTGGCACCCGTGGCAACTCGGGCTGGTTTAATAGTGCCAAGGGCCTCCTACAATCTGCCATCATGATGCAGGGCTGGAAAGTTTTCCTTGTCAGGGAAAAGGGGTGGTGTTTGTGTTTGGGTATTTGTGGGCCTGAGGGGCCGGCTGGCTCCTGAAATTCCGGATTGCGCAGGATTGCTCCCGGAGGCAAAGAGGCACCAGTGCAAATTCAGGCTAGTTTAAGAGTGCCTAGTGGGTCCTGCAATCTGCCATCATGAACCTGCCCTGGTCCCTTTTGTTTGCCAGGGAAAAGAGGTGCTGTTTGTGTGCGGGTAGCTGTAGCCTGGAGTGGCCGGCTGGCTCCTGAAATTCCGCTTTGCGCAGAATGCCTCCCAGACCCAACGTGGCACCCCTGGCAACTCGGGCTGGTTTGATAGTGCCAAGGGCCTCCTACAATCTGCCATCAAGATGCAGGGCTGGAAAGTTTTCCTTGTCAGGGAAAAGGGGTGGTGTTTGTGTTTGGGTACTTGTGGGCCTGAGGGGCCGGCTGGCTCCTGCAATTCCGCATTGCGCAAAATTGCTCCCGGAGGCAAAGAGGCACCAGTGCAAATTCAGGCTAGTTTAAGAGTGCCAAGTGGGTCCTGCAATCTGCCATCATGAACCTGCCCTGGTCCCTTTTGTTTGCCAGGGAAAAGAGGTGCTGTTTGTGTGCGGGTAGCTGTAGCCTGGAGTGGCCGGCTGGCTCCTGAAATTCCGCATTGCGCAGAATGCCTCCCAGACCCAATGTGGCACCCGTGGCAACTCGGGCTGGTTTGATAGTGCCAAGGGCCTCCTACAATCTGCCATCAAGATGCAGGGCTGGAAAGTTTTCCTTGTCAGGGAAAAGGGGTGGTGTTTGTGTTTGGGTACTTGTGGGCCTGAGGGGCCGGCTGGCTGCTGAAATTCCGCATTGCGCAGGATTGCTCCCGGAGGCAAAGAGGCACCAGTGCAAATTCAGGCTAGTTTAAGAGTGCCAAGTGGGTCCTGCAATCTGCCATCATGAACCTGCCCTGGTCCCTTTTGTTTGCCAGGGAAAAGAGGTGCTGTTTGTGTGCGGGTAGCTGTAGCCTGGAGTGGCCGGCTGGCTCCTGAAATTCCGCATTGCGCAGAATGCCTCCCAGACCCAATGTGGCAACCGTGGCAACTCGGGCTGGTTTGATAGTGCCAAGGGCCTCCTACAATCTGCCATCATGATGCAGGGCTAGAAAGTTTTCCTTGTCAGGGAAAAGGGGTGGTGTTTGTGTTTGGGTACTTGTGGGCCTGAGGGGCCGGCTGGCTCCTGAAATTCCTCATTGCGCAGGATTGCTCCCAGAGGCAAAGAGGCACCAGTGCAAATTCAGGCTAGTTTAAGAGTGCCAAGTGGGTCCTGCAATCTGCCATCATGAACCTGCCCTGGTCCCTTTTGTTTGCCAGGGAAAAGAGGTGCTGTTTGTGTGCGGGTAGCTGTAGCCTGGAGTGGCCGGCTGGCTTCTGAAATTCCGCATTGCGCAGAATGCCTCCCAGACCCAATGTGGCACCCCTGGCAACTCGGGCTGGTTTGATAGTGCCAAGGGCCTCCTACAATCTGCCATCAAGATGCAGGGCTGGAAAGTTTTCCTTGTCAGGGAAAAGGGGTGGTGTTTGTGTTTGGGTACTTGTGGGCCTGAGGGGCCGGCTGGCTGCTGAAATTCCGCATTGCGCAGGATTGCTCCCGGAGGCAAAGAGGCACCAGTGCAAATTCAGGCTAGTTTAAGAGTGCCAAGTGGGTCCTGCAATCTGCCATCATGAACCTGCCCTGGTCCCTTTTGTTTGCCAGGGAAAAGAGGTGCTGTTTGTGTGCGGGTAGCTGTAGCCTGGAGTGGCCGGCTGGCTCCTGAAATTCCGCATTGCGCAGAATGCCTCCCAGACCCAATGTGGCACCCGTGGCAACTCGGGCTGGTTTGATAGTGCCAAGGGCCTCCTACAATCTGCCATCAAGATGCAGGGCTGGAAAGTTTTCCTTGTCAGGGAAAAGGGGTGGTGTTTGTGTTTGGGTACTTGTGGGCCTGAGGGGCCGGCTGGCTCCTGAAATTCCGCTTTGCGCAGGATTGCTCCCGGAGGCAAAGAGGCACCAGTGCAAATTCAGGCTAGTTTAAGAGTGCCAAGTGGGTCCTGCAATCTGCCATCATGAACCTGCCCTGGTCCCTTTTGTTTGCCAGGGAAAAGAGGTGCTGTTTGTGTGCGGGTAGCTGTAGCCTGGAGTGGCCGGCTGGCTCCTGAAATTCCGCATTGCTCAGAATGCCTCCCAGACCCAATGTGGCACCCGTGGCAACTCGGGCTGGTTTGATAGTGCCAAGGGCCTCCTACAATCTGCCATCAAGATACAGGGCTGGAAAGTTTTCCTTGTCAGGAAAAAGGGGTGGTGTTTGTGTTTGGGTACTTGTGGGCCTGAGGGGCCGGCTGGCTCCTGAAATTCCGCATTGCGCAGGATTGCTCCCGGAGGCAAAGAGGCACCAGTGCAAATTCAGGCTAGTTTAAGAGTGCCAAGTGGGTCCTGCAATCTGCCATCATGAACCTGCCCTGGTCCCTTTTGTTTGCCAGGGAAAAGAGGTGCTGTTTGTGTGCGGGTAGCTGTAGCCTGGAGTGGCCGGCTGGCTCCTGAAATTCCGCATTGCGCAGAATGCCTCCCAGACCCAATGTGGCACCCGTGGCAACTCGGGCTGGTTTGATAGTGCCAAGGGCCTCCTACAATCTGCCATCAAGATGCAGGGCTGGAAAGTTTTCCTTGTCAGGGAAAAGGGGTGGTGTTTGTGTTTGGGTACTTGTGGGCCTGAGGGGCCGGCTGGCTCCTGAAATTCCGCATTGCGCAGGATTGCTCCCGGAGGCAAAGAGGCACCAGTGCAAATTCAGGCTAGTTTAAGAGTGCCAAGTGGGTCCTGCAATCTGCCATCATGAACCTGCCCTGGTCCCTTTTGTTTGCCAGGGAAAAGAGGTGCTGTTTGTGTGCGGGTAGCTGTAGCCTGGAGTGGCCGGCTGGCTCCTGAAATTCCGCATTGCGCAGAATGCCTCCCAGACCCAATGTGGCACCCGTGGCAACTCGGGCTGGTTTGATAGTGCCAAGGGCCTCCTACAATCTGCCATCAAGATGCAGGGCTGGAAAGTTTTCCTTGTCAGGGAAAAGGGGTGGTGTTTGTGTTTGGGTACTTGTGGGCCTGAGGGGCCGGCTGGCTGCTGAAATTCCGCATTGCGCAGGATTGCTCCCGGAGGCAAAGAGGCACCAGTGCAAATTCAGGCTAGTTTAAGAGTGCCAAGTGGGTCCTGCAATCTGCCATCATGAACCTGCCCTGGTCCCTTTTGTTTGCCAGGGAAAAGAGGTGCTGTTTGTGTGCGGGTAGCTGTAGCCTGGAGTGGCCGGCTGGCTCCTGAAATTCCGCATTGCGCAGAATGCCTCCCAGACCCAATGTGGCACCCGTGGCAACTCGGGCTGGTTTGATAGTGCCAAGGGCCTCCTACAATCTGCCATCAAGATGCAGGGCTGGAAAGTTTTCCTTGTCAGGGAAAAGGGGTGGTGTTTGTGTTTGGGTACTTGTGGGCCTGAGGGGCCGGCTGGCTGCTGAAATTCCGCATTGCGCAGGATTGCTCCCGGAGGCAAAGAGGCACCAGTGCAAATTCAGGCTAGTTTAAGAGTGCCAAGTGGGTCCTGCAATCTGCCATCATGAACCTGCCCTGGTCCCTTTTGTTTGCCAGGGAAAAGAGGTGCTGTTTGTGTGCGGGTAGCTGTAGCCTGGAGTGGCCGGCTGGCTCCTGAAATTCCGCATTGCGCAGAATGCCTCCCAGACCCAATGTGGCACCCGTGGCAACTCGGGCTGGTTTGATAGTGCCAAGGGCCTCCTACAATCTGCCATCAAGATGCAGGGCTGGAAAGTTTTCCTTGTCAGGGAAAAGGGGTGGTGTTTGTGTTTGGGTACTTGTGGGCCTGAGGGGCCGGCTGGCTCCTGAAATTCCGCATTGCGCAGGATTGCTCCCGGAGGCAAAGAGGCACCAGTGCAAATTCAGGCTAGTTTAAGAGTGCCAAGTGGGTCCTGCAATCTGCCATCATGAACCTGCCCTGGTCCCTTTTGTTTGCCAGGGAAAAGAGGTGCTGTTTGTGTGCGGGTAGCTGTAGCCTGGAGTGGCCGGCTGGCTCCTGAAATTCCGCATTGCGCAGAATGCCTCCCAGACCCAATGTGGCACCCGTGGCAACTCGGGCTGGTTTGATAGTGCCAAGGGCCTCCTACAATCTGCCATCAAGATGCAGGGCTGGAAAGTTTTCCTTGTCAGGGAAAAGGGGTGGTGTTTGTGTTTGGGTACTTGTGGGCCTGAGGGGCCGGCTGGCTCCTGAAATTCCGCATTGCGCAGGATTGCTCCCGGAGGCAAAGAGGCACCAGTGCAAATTCAGGCTAGTTTAAGAGTGCCAAGTGGGTCCTGCAATCTGCCATCATGAACCTGCCCTGGTCCCTTTTGTTTGCCAGGGAAAAGAGGTGCTGTTTGTGTGCGGGTAGCTGTAGCCTGGAGTGGCCGGCTGGCTCCTGAAATTCCGCATTGCGCAGAATGCCTCCCAGACCCAATGTGGCACCCGTGGCAACTCGGGCTGGTTTGATAGTGCCAAGGGCCTCCTACAATCTGCCATCAAGATGCAGGGCTGGAAAGTTTTCCTTGTCAGGGAAAAGGGGTGGTGTTTGTGTTTGGGTACTTGTGGGCCTGAGGGGCCGGCTGGCTCCTGAAATTCCGCATTGCGCAGGATTGCTCCCGGAGGCAAAGAGGCACCAGTGCAAATTCAGGCTAGTTTAAGAGTGCCAAGTGGGTCCTGCAATCTGCCATCATGAACCTGCCCTGGTCCCTTTTGTTTGCCAGGGAAAAGAGGTGCTGTTTGTGTGCGGGTAGCTGTAGCCTGGAGTGGCCGGCTGGCTCCTGAAATTCCGCATTGCGCAGAATGCCTCCCAGACCCAATGTGGCACCCGTGGCAACTCGGGCTGGTTTGATAGTGCCAAGGGCCTCCTACAATCTGCCATCAAGATGCAGGGCTGGAAAGTTTTCCTTGTCAGGGAAAAGGGGTGGTGTTTGTGTTTGGGTACTTGTGGGCCTGAGGGGCCGGCTGGCTGCTGAAATTCCGCATTGCGCAGGATTGCTCCCGGAGGCAAAGAGGCACCAGTGCAAATTCAGGCTAGTTTAAGAGTGCCAAGTGGGTCCTGCAATCTGCCATCATGAACCTGCCCTGGTCCCTTTTGTTTGCCAGGGAAAAGAGGTGCTGTTTGTGTGCGGGTAGCTGTAGCCTGGAGTGGCCGGCTGGCTCCTGAAATTCCGCATTGCGCAGAATGCCTCCCAGACCCAATGTGGCACCCGTGGCAACTCGGGCTGGTTTGATAGTGCCAAGGGCCTCCTACAATCTGCCATCAAGATGCAGGGCTGGAAAGTTTTCCTTGTCAGGGAAAAGGGGTGGTGTTTGTGTTTGGGTACTTGTGGGCCTGAGGGGCCGGCTGGCTCCTGAAATTCCGCATTGCGCAGGATTGCTCCCGGAGGCAAAGAGGCACCAGTGCAAATTCAGGCTAGTTTAAGAGTGCCAAGTGGGTCCTGCAATCTGCCATCATGAACCTGCCCTGGTCCCTTTTGTTTGCCAGGGAAAAGAGGTGCTGTTTGTGTGCGGGTAGCTGTAGCCTGGAGTGGCCGGCTGGCTCCTGAAATTCCGCATTGCGCAGAATGCCTCCCAGACCCAATGTGGCACCCGTGGCAACTCGGGCTGGTTTGATAGTGCCAAGGGCCTCCTACAATCTGCCATCAAGATGCAGGGCTGGAAAGTTTTCCTTGTCAGGGAAAAGGGGTGGTGTTTGTGTTTGGGTACTTGTGGGCCTGAGGGGCCGGCTGGCTGCTGAAATTCCGCATTGCGCAGGATTGCTCCCGGAGGCAAAGAGGCACCAGTGCAAATTCAGGCTAGTTTAAGAGTGCCAAGTGGGTCCTGCAATCTGCCATCATGAACCTGCCCTGGTCCCTTTTGTTTGCCAGGGAAAAGAGGTGCTGTTTGTGTGCGGGTAGCTGTAGCCTGGAGTGGCCGGCTGGCTCCTGAAATTCCGCATTGCGCAGAATGCCTCCCAGACCCAATGTGGCACCCGTGGCAACTCGGGCTGGTTTGATAGTGCCAAGGGCCTCCTACAATCTGCCATCAAGATGCAGGGCTGGAAAGTTTTCCTTGTCAGGGAAAAGGGGTGGTGTTTGTGTTTGGGTACTTGTGGGCCTGAGGGGCCGGCTGGCTGCTGAAATTCCGCATTGCGCAGGATTGCTCCCGGAGGCAAAGAGGCACCAGTGCAAATTCAGGCTAGTTTAAGAGTGCCAAGTGGGTCCTGCAATCTGCCATCATGAACCTGCCCTGGTCCCTTTTGTTTGCCAGGGAAAAGAGGTGCTGTTTGTGTGCGGGTAGCTGTAGCCTGGAGTGGCCGGCTGGCTCCTGAAATTCCGCATTGCGCAGAATGCCTCCCAGACCCAATGTGGCACCCGTGGCAACTCGGGCTGGTTTGATAGTGCCAAGGGCCTCCTACAATCTGCCATCAAGATGCAGGGCTGGAAAGTTTTCCTTGTCAGGGAAAAGGGGTGGTGTTTGTGTTTGGGTACTTGTGGGCCTGAGGGGCCGGCTGGCTCCTGAAATTCCTCATTGCGCAGGATTGCTCCCGGAGGCAAAGAGGCACCAGTGCAAATTCAGGCTAGTTTAAGAGTGCCAAGTGGGTCCTGCAATCTGCCATCATGAACCTGCCCTGGTCCCTTTTGTTTGCCAGGGAAAAGAGGTGCTGTTTGTGTGCGGGTAGCTGTAGCCTGGAGTGGCCGGCTGGCTCCTGAAATTCCGCATTGCGCAGAATGCCTCCCAGACCCAATGTGGCACCCGTGGCAACTCGGGCTGGTTTGATAGTGCCAAGGGCCTCCTACAATCTGCCATCAAGATGCAGGGCTGGAAAGTTTTCCTTGTCAGGGAAAAGGGGTGGTGTTTGTGTTTGGGTACTTGTGGGCCTGAGGGGCCGGCTGGCTGCTGAAATTCCGCATTGCGCAGGATTGCTCCCGGAGGCAAAGAGGCACCAGTGCAAATTCAGGCTAGTTTAAGAGTGCCAAGTGGGTCCTGCAATCTGCCATCATGAACCTGCCCTGGTCCCTTTTGTTTGCCAGGGAAAAGAGGTGCTGTTTGTGTGCGGGTAGCTGTAGCCTGGAGTGGCCGGCTGGCTCCTGAAATTCCGCATTGCGCAGAATGCCTCCCAGACCCAATGTGGCACCCGTGGCAACTCGGGCTGGTTTGATAGTGCCAAGGGCCTCCTACAATCTGCCATCAAGATGCAGGGCTGGAAAGTTTTCCTTGTCAGGGAAAAGGGGTGGTGTTTGTGTTTGGGTACTTGTGGGCCTGAGGGGCCGGCTGGCTCCTGCAATTCCGCATTGCGCAAAATTGCTCCCGGAGGCAAAGAGGCACCAGTGCAAATTCAGGCTAGTTTAAGAGTGCCAAGTGGGTCCTGCAATCTGCCATCATGAACCTGCCCTGGTCCCTTTTGTTTGCCAGGGAAAAGAGGTGCTGTTTGTGTGCGGGTAGCTGTAGCCTGGAGTGGCCGGCTGGCTCCTGAAATTCCGCATTGCGCAGAATGCCTCCCAGACCCAATGTGGCACCCGTGGCAACTCGGGCTGGTTTGATAGTGCCAAGGGCCTCCTACAATCTGCCATCAAGATGCAGGGCTGGAAAGTTTTCCTTGTCAGGGAAAAGGGGTGGTGTTTGTGTTTGGGTACTTGTGGGCCTGAGGGGCCGGCTGGCTCCTGAAATTCCGCATTGCGCAGGATTGCTCCCGGAGGCAAAGAGGCACCAGTGCAAATTCAGGCTAGTTTAAGAGTGCCAAGTGGGTCCTGCAATCTGCCATCATGAACCTGCCCTGGTCCCTTTTGTTTGCCAGGGAAAAGAGGTGCTGTTTGTGTGCGGGTAGCTGTAGCCTGGAGTGGCCGGCTGGCTCCTGAAATTCCGCATTGCGCAGAATGCCTCCCAGACCCAATGTGGCACCCCTGGCAACTCGGGCTGGTTTGATAGTGCCAAGGGCCTCCTACAATCTGCCATCAAGATGCAGGGCTGGAAAGTTTTCCTTGTCAGGGAAAAGGGGTGGTGTTTGTGTTTGGATACTTGTGGGCCTGAGGGGCCGGCTGGCTCCTGAAATTCCGCATTGCGCAGGATTGCTCCCGGAGGCAAAGAGGCACCAGTGCAAATTCAGGCTAGTTTAAGAGTGCCAAGTGGGTCCTGCAATCTGCCATCATGAACCTGCCCTGGTCCCTTTTGTTTGCCAGGGAAAAGAGGTGCTGTTTGTGTGCGGGTAGCTGTAGCCTGGAGTGGCCGGCTGGCTCCTGAAATTCCGCATTGCGCAGAATGCCTCCCAGACCCAATGTGGCACCCGTGGCAACTCGGGCTGGTTTGATAGTGCCAAGGGCCTCCTACAATCTGCCATCAAGATGCAGGGCTGGAAAGTTTTCCTTGTCAGGGAAAAGGGGTGGTGTTTGTGTTTGGGTACTTGTGGGCCTGAGGGGCCGGCTGGCTCCTGAAATTCCGCATTGCGCAGGATTACTCCCGGAGGCAAAGAGGCACCAGTGCAAATTCAGGCTAGTTTAAGAGTGCCAAGTGGGTCCTGCAATCTGCCATCATGAACCTGCCCTGGTCCCTTTTGTTTGCCAGGGAAAAGAGGTGCTGTTTGTGTGCGGGTAGCTGTAGCCTGGAGTGGCCGGCTGGCTCCTGAAATTCCGCATTGCGCAGAATGCCTCCCAGACCCAATGTGGCACCCGTGGCAACTCGGGCTGGTTTGATAGTGCCAAGGGCCTCCTACAATCTGCCATCAAGATGCAGGGCTGGAAAGTTTTCCTTGTCAGGGAAAAGGGGTGATGTTTGTGTTTGGGTACTTGTGGGCCTGAGGGGCCGGCTGGCTCCTGAAATTCCGCATTGCGCAGGATTGCTCCCGGAGGCAAAGAGGCACCAGTGCAAATTCAGGCTAGTTTAAGAGTGCCAAGTGGGTCCTGCAATCTGCCATCATGAACCTGCCCTGGTCCCTTTTGTTTGCCAGGGAAAAGAGGTGCTGTTTGTGTGCGGGTAGCTGTAGCCTGGAGTGGCCGGCTGGCTCCTGAAATTCCGCATTGCGCAGAATGCCTCCCAGACCCAATGTGGCACCCGTGGCAACTCGGGCTGGTTTGATAGTGCCAAGGGCCTCCTACAATCTGCCATCAAGATGCAGGGCTGGAAAGTTTTCCTTGTCAGGGAAAAGGAGTGGTGTTTGTGTTTGGGTACTTGTGGGCCTGAGGGGCCGGCTGGCTCCTGAAATTCCGCATTGCGCAGGATTGCTCCCGGAGGCAAAGAGGCACCAGTGCAAATTCAGGCTAGTTTAAGAGTGCCAAGTGGGTCCTGCAATCTGCCATCATGAACCTGCCCTGGTCCCTTTTGTTTGCCAGGGAAAAGAGGTGCTGTTTGTGTGCGGGTAGCTGTAGCCTGGAGTGGCCGGCTGGCTCCTGAAATTCCGCATTGCGCAGAATGCCTCCCAGACCCAATGTGGCACCCGTGGCAACTCGGGCTGGTTTGATAGTGCCAAGGGCCTCCTACAATCTGCCATCAAGATGCAGGGCTGGAAAGTTTTCCTTGTCAGGGAAAAGGGGTGGTGTTTGTGTTTGGGTACTTGTGGGCCTGAGGGGCCGGCTGGCTCCTGCAATTCCGCATTGCGCAGGATTGCTCCCGGAGGCAAAGAGGCACCAGTGCAAATTCAGGCTAGTTTAAGAGTGCCAAGTGGGTCCTGCAATCTGCCATCATGAACCTGCCCTGGTCCCTTTTGTTTGCCAGGGAAAAGAGGTGCTGTTTGTGTGCGGGTAGCTGTAGCCTGGAGTGGCCGGCTGGCTCCTGAAATTCCGCATTGCGCAGAATGCCTCCCAGACCCAATGTGGCACCCCTGGCAACTCGGGCTGGTTTGATAGTGCCAAGGGCCTCCTACAATCTGCCATCAAGATGCAGGGCTGGAAAGTTTTCCTTGTCAGGGAAAAGGGGTGGTGTTTGTGTTTGGGTACTTGTGGGCCTGAGGGGCCGGCTGGCTCCTGAAATTCCGCATTGCGCAGGATTGCTCCCGGAGGCAAAGAGGCACCAGTGCAAATTCAGGCTAGTTTAAGAGTGCCAAGTGGGTCCTGCAATCTGCCATCATGAACCTGCCCTGGTCCCTTTTGTTTGCCAGGGAAAAGAGGTGCTGTTTGTGTGCGGGTAGCTGTAGCCTGGAGTGGCCGGCTGGCTCCTGAAATTCCGCATTGCGCAGAATGCCTCCCAGACCCAATGTGGCACCCGTGGCAACTCGGGCTGGTTTGATAGTGCCAAGGGCCTCCTACAATCTGCCATCAAGATGCAGGGCTGGAAAGTTTTCCTTGTCAGGGAAAAGGGGTGGTGTTTGTGTTTGGGTACTTGTGGGCCTGAGGGGCCGGCTGGCTCCTGAAATTCCGCTTTGCGCAGGATTGCTCCCGGAGGCAAAGAGGCACCAGTGCAAATTCAGGCTAGTTTAAGAGTGCCAAGTGGGTCCTGCAATCTGCCATCATGAACCTGCCCTGGTCCCTTTTGTTTGCCAGGGAAAAGAGGTGCTGTTTGTGTGCGGGTAGCTGTAGCCTGGAGTGGCCGGCTGGCTCCTGAAATTCCGCATTGCTCAGAATGCCTCCCAGACCCAATGTGGCACCCGTGGCAACTCGGGCTGGTTTGATAGTGCCAAGGGCCTCCTACAATCTGCCATCAAGATACAGGGCTGGAAAGTTTTCCTTGTCAGGAAAAAGGGGTGGTGTTTGTGTTTGGGTACTTGTGGGCCTGAGGGGCCGGCTGGCTCCTGAAATTCCGCATTGCGCAGGATTGCTCCCGGAGGCAAAGAGGCACCAGTGCAAATTCAGGCTAGTTTAAGAGTGCCAAGTGGGTCCTGCAATCTGCCATCATGAACCTGCCCTGGTCCCTTTTGTTTGCCAGGGAAAAGAGGTGCTGTTTGTGTGCGGGTAGCTGTAGCCTGGAGTGGCCGGCTGGCTCCTGAAATTCCGCATTGCGCAGAATGCCTCCCAGACCCAATGTGGCACCCGTGGCAACTCGGGCTGGTTTGATAGTGCCAAGGGCCTCCTACAATCTGCCATCAAGATGCAGGGCTGGAAAGTTTTCCTTGTCAGGGAAAAGGGGTGGTGTTTGTGTTTGGGTACTTGTGGGCCTGAGGGGCCGGCTGGCTCCTGAAATTCCGCATTGCGCAGGATTACTCCCGGAGGCAAAGAGGCACCAGTGCAAATTCAGGCTAGTTTAAGAGTGCCAAGTGGGTCCTGCAATCTGCCATCATGAACCTGCCCTGGTCCCTTTTGTTTGCCAGGGAAAAGAGGTGCTGTTTGTGTGCGGGTAGCTGTAGCCTGGAGTGGCCGGCTGGCTCCTGAAATTCCGCATTGCGCAGAATGCCTCCCAGACCCAATGTGGCACCCGTGGCAACTCGGGCTGGTTTGATAGTGCCAAGGGCCTCCTACAATCTGCCATCAAGATGCAGGGCTGGAAAGTTTTCCTTGTCAGGGAAAAGGGGTGATGTTTGTGTTTGGGTACTTGTGGGCCTGAGGGGCCGGCTGGCTCCTGAAATTCCGCATTGCGCAGGATTGCTCCCGGAGGCAAAGAGGCACCAGTGCAAATTCAGGCTAGTTTAAGAGTGCCAAGTGGGTCCTGCAATCTGCCATCATGAACCTGCCCTGGTCCCTTTTGTTTGCCAGGGAAAAGAGGTGCTGTTTGTGTGCGGGTAGCTGTAGCCTGGAGTGGCCGGCTGGCTCCTGAAATTCCGCATTGCGCAGAATGCCTCCCAGACCCAATGTGGCACCCGTGGCAACTCGGGCTGGTTTGATAGTGCCAAGGGCCTCCTACAATCTGCCATCAAGATGCAGGGCTGGAAAGTTTTCCTTGTCAGGGAAAAGGAGTGGTGTTTGTGTTTGGGTACTTGTGGGCCTGAGGGGCCGGCTGGCTCCTGAAATTCCGCATTGCGCAGGATTGCTCCCGGAGGCAAAGAGGCACCAGTGCAAATTCAGGCTAGTTTAAGAGTGCCAAGTGGGTCCTGCAATCTGCCATCATGAACCTGCCCTGGTCCCTTTTGTTTGCCAGGGAAAAGAGGTGCTGTTTGTGTGCGGGTAGCTGTAGCCTGGAGTGGCCGGCTGGCTCCTGAAATTCCGCATTGCGCAGAATGCCTCCCAGACCCAATGTGGCACCCGTGGCAACTCGGGCTGGTTTGATAGTGCCAAGGGCCTCCTACAATCTGCCATCAAGATGCAGGGCTGGAAAGTTTTCCTTGTCAGGGAAAAGGGGTGGTGTTTGTGTTTGGGTACTTGTGGGCCTGAGGGGCCGGCTGGCTCCTGCAATTCCGCATTGCGCAGGATTGCTCCCGGAGGCAAAGAGGCACCAGTGCAAATTCAGGCTAGTTTAAGAGTGCCAAGTGGGTCCTGCAATCTGCCATCATGAACCTGCCCTGGTCCCTTTTGTTTGCCAGGGAAAAGAGGTGCTGTTTGTGTGCGGGTAGCTGTAGCCTGGAGTGGCCGGCTGGCTCCTGAAATTCCGCATTGCGCAGAATGCCTCCCAGACCCAATGTGGCACCCCTGGCAACTCGGGCTGGTTTGATAGTGCCAAGGGCCTCCTACAATCTGCCATCAAGATGCAGGGCTGGAAAGTTTTCCTTGTCAGGGAAAAGGGGTGGTGTTTGTGTTTGGGTACTTGTGGGCCTGAGGGGCCGGCTGGCTCCTGAAATTCCGCATTGCGCAGGATTGCTCCCGGAGGCAAAGAGGCACCAGTGCAAATTCAGGCTAGTTTAAGAGTGCCAAGTGGGTCCTGCAATCTGCCATCATGAACCTGCCCTGGTCCCTTTTGTTTGCCAGGGAAAAGAGGTGCTGTTTGTGTGCGGGTAGCTGTAGCCTGGAGTGGCCGGCTGGCTCCTGAAATTCCGCATTGCGCAGAATGCCTCCCAGACCCAATGTGGCACCCGTGGCAACTCGGGCTGGTTTGATAGTGCCAAGGGCCTCCTACAATCTGCCATCAAGATGCAGGGCTGGAAAGTTTTCCTTGTCAGGGAAAAGGGGTGGTGTTTGTGTTTGGGTACTTGTGGGCCTGAGGGGCCGGCTGGCTCCTGAAATTCCGCTTTGCGCAGGATTGCTCCCGGAGGCAAAGAGGCACCAGTGCAAATTCAGGCTAGTTTAAGAGTGCCAAGTGGGTCCTGCAATCTGCCATCATGAACCTGCCCTGGTCCCTTTTGTTTGCCAGGGAAAAGAGGTGCTGTTTGTGTGCGGGTAGCTGTAGCCTGGAGTGGCCGGCTGGCTCCTGAAATTCCGCATTGCGCAGAATGCCTCCCAGACCCAATGTGGCACCCGTGGCAACTCGGGCTGGTTTGATAGTGCCAAGGGCCTCCTACAATCTGCCATCAAGATGCAGGGCTGGAAAGTTTTCCTTGTCAGGGAAAAGGGGTGGTGTTTGTGTTTGGGTACTTGTGGGCCTGAGGGGCCGGCTGGCTGCTGAAATTCCGCATTGCGCAGGATTGCTCCCGGAGGCAAAGAGGCACCAGTGCAAATTCAGGCTAGTTTAAGAGTGCCAAGTGGGTCCTGCAATCTGCCATCATGAACCTGCCCTGGTCCCTTTTGTTTGCCAGGGAAAAGAGGTGCTGTTTGTGTGCGGGTAGCTGTAGCCTGGAGTGGCCGGCTGGCTCCTGAAATTCCGCATTGCGCAGAATGCCTCCCAGACCCAATGTGGCACCCGTGGCAACTCGGGCTGGTTTGATAGTGCCAAGGGCCTCCTACAATCTGCCATCAAGATGCAGGGCTGGAAAGTTTTCCTTGTCAGGGAAAAGGGGTGGTGTTTGTGTTTGGGTACTTGTGGGCCTGAGGGGCCGGCTGGCTCCTGAAATTCCGCATTGCGCAGGATTGCTCCCGGAGGCAAAGAGGCACCAGTGCAAATTCAGGCTAGTTTAAGAGTGCCAAGTGGGTCCTGCAATCTGCCATCATGAACCTGCCCTGGTCCCTTTTGTTTGCCAGGGAAAAGAGGTGCTGTTTGTGTGCGGGTAGCTGTAGCCTGGAGTGGCCGGCTGGCTCCTGAAATTCCGCATTGCGCAGAATGCCTCCCAGACCCAATGTGGCACCCGTGGCAACTCGGGCTGGTTTGATAGTGCCAAGGGCCTCCTACAATCTGCCATCAAGATGCAGGGCTGGAAAGTTTTCCTTGTCAGGGAAAAGGGGTGGTGTTTGTGTTTGGGTACTTGTGGGCCTGAGGGGCCGGCTGGCTGCTGAAATTCCGCATTGCGCAGGATTGCTCCCGGAGGAAAAGAGGCACCAGTGCAAATTCAGGCTAGTTTAAGAGTGCCAAGTGGGTCCTGCAATCTGCCATCATGAACCTGCCCTGGTCCCTTTTGTTTGCCAGGGAAAAGAGGTGCTGTTTGTGTGCGGGTAGCTGTAGCCTGGAGTGGCCGGCTGGCTCCTGAAATTCCGCATTGCGCAGAATGCCTCCCAGACCCAATGTGGCACCCGTGGCAACTCGGGCTGGTTTGATAGTGCCAAGGGCCTCCTACAATCTGCCATCAAGATGCAGGGCTGGAAAGTTTTCCTTGTCAGGGAAAAGGGGTGGTGTTTGTGTTTGGGTACTTGTGGGCCTGAGGGGCCGGCTGGCTCCTGCAATTCCGCATTGCGCAGGATTGCTCCCGGAGGCAAAGAGGCACCAGTGCAAATTCAGGCTAGTTTAAGAGTGCCAAGTGGGTCCTGCAATCTGCCATCATGAACCTGCCCTGGTCCCTTTTGTTTGCCAGGGAAAAGAGGTGCTGTTTGTGTGCGGGTAGCTGTAGCCTGGAGTGGCCGGCTGGCTCCTGAAATTCCGCATTGCGCAGAATGCCTCCCAGACCCAATGTGGCACCCCTGGCAACTCGGGCTGGTTTGATAGTGCCAAGGGCCTCCTACAATCTGCCATCAAGATGCAGGGCTGGAAAGTTTTCCTTGTCAGGGAAAAGGGGTGGTGTTTGTGTTTGGGTACTTGTGGGCCTGAGGGGCCGGCTGGCTCCTGAAATTCCGCATTGCGCAGGATTGCTCCCGGAGGCAAAGAGGCACCAGTGCAAATTCAGGCTAGTTTAAGAGTGCCAAGTGGGTCCTGCAATCTGCCATCATGAACCTGCCCTGGTCCCTTTTGTTTGCCAGGGAAAAGAGGTGCTGTTTGTGTGCGGGTAGCTGTAGCCTGGAGTGGCCGGCTGGCTCCTGAAATTCCGCATTGCGCAGAATGCCTCCCAGACCCAATGTGGCACCCGTGGCAACTCGGGCTGGTTTGATAGTGCCAAGGGCCTCCTACAATCTGCCATCAAGATGCAGGGCTGGAAAGTTTTCCTTGTCAGGGAAAAGGGGTGGTGTTTGTGTTTGGGTACTTGTGGGCCTGAGGGGCCGGCTGGCTCCTGAAATTCCGCTTTGCGCAGGATTGCTCCCGGAGGCAAAGAGGCACCAGTGCAAATTCAGGCTAGTTTAAGAGTGCCAAGTGGGTCCTGCAATCTGCCATCATGAACCTGCCCTGGTCCCTTTTGTTTGCCAGGGAAAAGAGGTGCTGTTTGTGTGCGGGTAGCTGTAGCCTGGAGTGGCCGGCTGGCTCCTGAAGATCCGCATTGCGCAGAATGCCTCCCAGACCCAATGTGGCACCCGTGGCAACTCGGGCTGGTTTGATAGTGCCAAGGGCCTCCTACAATCTGCCATCAAGATACAGGGCTGGAAAGTTTTCCTTGTCAGGAAAAAGGGGTGGTGTTTGTGTTTGGGTACTTGTGGGCCTGAGGGGCCGGCTGGCTCCTGAAATTCCGCATTGCGCAGGATTGCTCCCGGAGGCAAAGAGGCACCAGTGCAAATTCAGGCTAGTTTAAGAGTGCCAAGTGGGTCCTGCAATCTGCCATCATGAACCTGCCCTGGTCCCTTTTGTTTGCCAGGGAAAAGAGGTGCTGTTTGTGTGCGGGTAGCTGTAGCCTGGAGTGGCCGGCTGGCTCCTGAAATTCCGCATTGCGCAGAATGCCTCCCAGACCCAATGTGGCACCCGTGGCAACTCGGGCTGGTTTGATAGTGCCAAGGGCCTCCTACAATCTGCCATCAAGATGCAGGGCTGGAAAGTTTTCCTTGTCAGGGAAAAGGGGTGGTGTTTGTGTTTGGGTACTTGTGGGCCTGAGGGGCCGGCTGGCTCCTGAAATTCCGCATTGCGCAGGATTGCTCCCGGAGGCAAAGAGGCACCAGTGCAAATTCAGGCTAGTTTAAGAGTGCCAAGTGGGTCCTGCAATCTGCCATCATGAACCTGCCCTGGTCCCTTTTGTTTGCCAGGGAAAAGAGGTGCTGTTTGTGTGCGGGTAGCTGTAGCCTGGAGTGGCCGGCTGGCTCCTGAAATTCCGCATTGCGCAGAATGCCTCCCAGACCCAATGTGGCACCCGTGGCAACTCGGGCTGGTTTGATAGTGCCAAGGGCCTCCTACAATCTGCCATCAAGATGCAGGGCTGGAAAGTTTTCCTTGTCAGGGAAAAGGGGTGGTGTTTGTGTTTGGGTACTTGTGGGCCTGAGGGGCCGGCTGGCTCCTGAAATTCCGCATTGCGCAGGATTGCTCCCGGAGGCAAAGAGGCACCAGTGCAAATTCAGGCTAGTTTAAGAGTGCCAAGTGGGTCCTGCAATCTGCCATCATGAACCTGCCCTGGTCCCTTTTGTTTGCCAGGGAAAAGAGGTGCTGTTTGTGTGCGGGTAGCTGTAGCCTGGAGTGGCCGGCTGGCTCCTGAAATTCCGCATTGCGCAGAATGCCTCCCAGACCCAATGTGGCACCCGTGGCAACTCGGGCTGGTTTGATAGTGCCAAGGGCCTCCTACAATCTGCCATCAAGATGCAGGGCTGGAAAGTTTTCCTTGTCAGGGAAAAGGGGTGGTGTTTGTGTTTGGGTACTTGTGGGCCTGAGGGGCCGGCTGGCTCCTGAAATTCCGCATTGCGCAGGATTGCTCCCGGAGGCAAAGAGGCACCAGTGCAAATTCAGGCTAGTTTAAGAGTGCCAAGTGGGTCCTGCAATCTGCCATCATGAACCTGCCCTGGTCCCTTTTGTTTGCCAGGGAAAAGAGGTGCTGTTTGTGTGCGGGTAGCTGTAGCCTGGAGTGGCCGGCTGGCTCCTGAAATTCCGCATTGCGCAGAATGCCTCCCAGACCCAATGTGGCACCCGTGGCAACTCGGGCTGGTTTGATAGTGCCAAGGGCCTCCTACAATCTGCCATCAAGATGCAGGGCTGGAAAGTTTTCCTTGTCAGGGAAAAGGGGTGGTGTTTGTGTTTGGGTACTTGTGGGCCTGAGGGGCCGGCTGGCTCCTGAAATTCCTCATTGCGCAGGATTGCTCCCGGAGGCAAAGAGGCACCAGTGCAAATTCAGGCTAGTTTAAGAGTGCCAAGTGGGTCCTGCAATCTGCCATCATGAACCTGCCCTGGTCCCTTTTGTTTGCCAGGGAAAAGAGGTGCTGTTTGTGTGCGGGTAGCTGTAGCCTGGAGTGGCCGGCTGGCTCCTGAAATTCCGCATTGCGCAGAATGCCTCCCAGACCCAATGTGGCACCCGTGGCAACTCGGGCTGGTTTGATAGTGCCAAGGGCCTCCTACAATCTGCCATCAAGATGCAGGGCTGGAAAGTTTTCCTTGTCAGGGAAAAGGGGTGGTGTTTGTGTTTGGGTACTTGTGGGCCTGAGGGGCCGGCTGGCTCCTGCAATTCCGCATTGCGCAGGATTGCTCCCGGAGGCAAAGAGGCACCAGTGCAAATTCAGGCTAGTTTAAGAGTGCCAAGTGGGTCCTGCAATCTGCCATCATGAACCTGCCCTGGTCCCTTTTGTTTGCCAGGGAAAAGAGGTGCTGTTTGTGTGCGGGTAGCTGTAGCCTGGAGTGGCCGGCTGGCTCCTGAAATTCCGCATTGCGCAGAATGCCTCCCAGACCCAATGTGGCACCCCTGGCAACTCGGGCTGGTTTGATAGTGCCAAGGGCCTCCTACAATCTGCCATCAAGATGCAGGGCTGGAAAGTTTTCCTTGTCAGGGAAAAGGGGTGGTGTTTGTGTTTGGGTACTTGTGGGCCTGAGGGGCCGGCTGGCTCCTGAAATTCCGCATTGCGCAGGATTGCTCCCGGAGGCAAAGAGGCACCAGTGCAAATTCAGGCTAGTTTAAGAGTGCCAAGTGGGTCCTGCAATCTGCCATCATGAACCTGCCCTGGTCCCTTTTGTTTGCCAGGGAAAAGAGGTGCTGTTTGTGTGCGGGTAGCTGTAGCCTGGAGTGGCCGGCTGGCTCCTGAAATTCCGCATTGCGCAGAATGCCTCCCAGACCCAATGTGGCACCCGTGGCAACTCGGGCTGGTTTGATAGTGCCAAGGGCCTCCTACAATCTGCCATCAAGATGCAGGGCTGGAAAGTTTTCCTTGTCAGGGAAAAGGGGTGGTGTTTGTGTTTGGGTACTTGTGGGCCTGAGGGGCCGGCTGGCTCCTGAAATTCCGCTTTGCGCAGGATTGCTCCCGGAGGCAAAGAGGCACCAGTGCAAATTCAGGCTAGTTTAAGAGTGCCAAGTGGGTCCTGCAATCTGCCATCATGAACCTGCCCTGGTCCCTTTTGTTTGCCAGGGAAAAGAGGTGCTGTTTGTGTGCGGGTAGCTGTAGCCTGGAGTGGCCGGCTGGCTCCTGAAGATCCGCATTGCGCAGAATGCCTCCCAGACCCAATGTGGCACCCGTGGCAACTCGGGCTGGTTTGATAGTGCCAAGGGCCTCCTACAATCTGCCATCAAGATACAGGGCTGGAAAGTTTTCCTTGTCAGGAAAAAGGGGTGGTGTTTGTGTTTGGGTACTTGTGGGCCTGAGGGGCCGGCTGGCTCCTGAAATTCCGCATTGCGCAGGATTGCTCCCGGAGGCAAAGAGGCACCAGTGCAAATTCAGGCTAGTTTAAGAGTGCCAAGTGGGTCCTGCAATCTGCCATCATGAACCTGCCCTGGTCCCTTTTGTTTGCCAGGGAAAAGAGGTGCTGTTTGTGTGCGGGTAGCTGTAGCCTGGAGTGGCCGGCTGGCTCCTGAAATTCCGCATTGCGCAGAATGCCTCCCAGACCCAATGTGGCACCCGTGGCAACTCGGGCTGGTTTGATAGTGCCAAGGGCCTCCTACAATCTGCCATCAAGATGCAGGGCTGGAAAGTTTTCCTTGTCAGGGAAAAGGGGTGGTGTTTGTGTTTGGGTACTTGTGGGCCTGAGGGGCCGGCTGGCTCCTGAAATTCCGCATTGCGCAGGATTGCTCCCGGAGGCAAAGAGGCACCAGTGCAAATTCAGGCTAGTTTAAGAGTGCCAAGTGGGTCCTGCAATCTGCCATCATGAACCTGCCCTGGTCCCTTTTGTTTGCCAGGGAAAAGAGGTGCTGTTTGTGTGCGGGTAGCTGTAGCCTGGAGTGGCCGGCTGGCTCCTGAAATTCCGCATTGCGCAGAATGCCTCCCAGACCCAATGTGGCACCCGTGGCAACTCGGGCTGGTTTGATAGTGCCAAGGGCCTCCTACAATCTGCCATCAAGATGCAGGGCTGGAAAGTTTTCCTTGTCAGGGAAAAGGGGTGGTGTTTGTGTTTGGGTACTTGTGGGCCTGAGGGGCCGGCTGGCTCCTGAAATTCCGCATTGCGCAGGATTGCTCCCGGAGGCAAAGAGGCACCAGTGCAAATTCAGGCTAGTTTAAGAGTGCCAAGTGGGTCCTGCAATCTGCCATCATGAACCTGCCCTGGTCCCTTTTGTTTGCCAGGGAAAAGAGGTGCTGTTTGTGTGCGGGTAGCTGTAGCCTGGAGTGGCCGGCTGGCTCCTGAAATTCCGCATTGCGCAGAATGCCTCCCAGACCCAATGTGGCACCCGTGGCAACTCGGGCTGGTTTGATAGTGCCAAGGGCCTCCTACAATCTGCCATCAAGATGCAGGGCTGGAAAGTTTTCCTTGTCAGGGAAAAGGGGTGGTGTTTGTGTTTGGGTACTTGTGGGCCTGAGGGGCCGGCTGGCTGCTGAAATTCCGCATTGCGCAGGATTGCTCCCGGAGGCAAAGAGGCACCAGTGCAAATTCAGGCTAGTTTAAGAGTGCCAAGTGGGTCCTGCAATCTGCCATCATGAACCTGCCCTGGTCCCTTTTGTTTGCCAGGGAAAAGAGGTGCTGTTTGTGTGCGGGTAGCTGTAGCCTGGAGTGGCCGGCTGGCTCCTGAAATTCCGCATTGCGCAGAATGCCTCCCAGACCCAATGTGGCACCCGTGGCAACTCGGGCTGGTTTGATAGTGCCAAGGGCCTCCTACAATCTGCCATCAAGATGCAGGGCTGGAAAGTTTTCCTTGTCAGGGAAAAGGGGTGGTGTTTGTGTTTGGGTACTTGTGGGCCTGAGGGGCCGGCTGGCTCCTGAAATTCCTCATTGCGCAGGATTGCTCCCGGAGGCAAAGAGGCACCAGTGCAAATTCAGGCTAGTTTAAGAGTGCCAAGTGGGTCCTGCAATCTGCCATCATGAACCTGCCCTGGTCCCTTTTGTTTGCCAGGGAAAAGAGGTGCTGTTTGTGTGCGGGTAGCTGTAGCCTGGAGTGGCCGGCTGGCTCCTGAAATTCCGCATTGCACAGAATGCCTCCCAGACCCAATGTGGCACCCGTGGCAACTCGGGCTGGTTTGATAGTGCCAAGGGCCTCCTACAATCTGCCATCAAGATGCAGGGCTGGAAAGTTTTCCTTGTCAGGGAAAAGGGGTGGTGTTTGTGTTTGGGTACTTGTGGGCCTGAGGGGCCGGCTGGCTGCTGAAATTCCGCATTGCGCAGGATTGCTCCCGGAGGCAAAGAGGCACCAGTGCAAATTCAGGCTAGTTTAAGAGTGCCAAGTGGGTCCTGCAATCTGCCATCATGAACCTGCCCTGGTCCCTTTTGTTTGCCAGGGAAAAGAGGTGCTGTTTGTGTGCGGGTAGCTGTAGCCTGGAGTGGCCGGCTGGCTCCTGAAATTCCGCATTGCGCAGAATGCCTCCCAGACCCAATGTGGCACCCGTGGCAACTCGGGCTGGTTTGATAGTGCCAAGGGCCTCCTACAATCTGCCATCAAGATGCAGGGCTGGAAAGTTTTCCTTGTCAGGGAAAAGGGGTGGTGTTTGTGTTTGGGTACTTGTGGGCCTGAGGGGCCGGCTGGCTCCTGCAATTCCGCATTGCGCAAAATTGCTCCCGGAGGCAAAGAGGCACCAGTGCAAATTCAGGCTAGTTTAAGAGTGCCAAGTGGGTCCTGCAATCTGCCATCATGAACCTGCCCTGGTCCCTTTTGTTTGCCAGGGAAAAGAGGTGCTGTTTGTGTGCGGGTAGCTGTAGCCTGGAGTGGCCGGCTGGCTCCTGAAATTCCGCATTGCGCAGAATGCCTCCCAGACCCAATGTGGCACCCGTGGCAACTCGGGCTGGTTTGATAGTGCCAAGGGCCTCCTACAATCTGCCATCAAGATGCAGGGCTGGAAAGTTTTCCTTGTCAGGGAAAAGGGGTGGTGTTTGTGTTTGGGTACTTGTGGGCCTGAGGGGCCGGCTGGCTCCTGAAATTCCGCATTGCGCAGGATTGCTCCCGGAGGCAAAGAGGCACCAGTGCAAATTCAGGCTAGTTTAAGAGTGCCAAGTGGGTCCTGCAATCTGCCATCATGAACCTGCCCTGGTCCCTTTTGTTTGCCAGGGAAAAGAGGTGCTGTTTGTGTGCGGGTAGCTGTAGCCTGGAGTGGCCGGCTGGCTCCTGAAATTCCGCATTGCGCAGAATGCCTCCCAGACCCAATGTGGCACCCCTGGCAACTCGGGCTGGTTTGATAGTGCCAAGGGCCTCCTACAATCTGCCATCAAGATGCAGGGCTGGAAAGTTTTCCTTGTCAGGGAAAAGGGGTGGTGTTTGTGTTTGGGTACTTGTGGGCCTGAGGGGCCGGCTGGCTCCTGAAATTCCGCATTGCGCAGGATTGCTCCCGGAGGCAAAGAGGCACCAGTGCAAATTCAGGCTAGTTTAAGAGTGCCAAGTGGGTCCTGCAATCTGCCATCATGAACCTGCCCTGGTCCCTTTTGTTTGCCAGGGAAAAGAGGTGCTGTTTGTGTGCGGGTAGCTGTAGCCTGGAGTGGCCGGCTGGCTCCTGAAATTCCGCATTGCGCAGAATGCCTCCCAGACCCAATGTGGCACCCGTGGCAACTCGGGCTGGTTTGATAGTGCCAAGGGCCTCCTACAATCTGCCATCAAGATGCAGGGCTGGAAAGTTTTCCTTGTCAGGGAAAAGGGGTGGTGTTTGTGTTTGGGTACTTGTGGGCCTGAGGGGCCGGCTGGCTCCTGAAATTCCGCATTGCGCAGGATTACTCCCGGAGGCAAAGAGGCACCAGTGCAAATTCAGGCTAGTTTAAGAGTGCCAAGTGGGTCCTGCAATCTGCCATCATGAACCTGCCCTGGTCCCTTTTGTTTGCCAGGGAAAAGAGGTGCTGTTTGTGTGCGGGTAGCTGTAGCCTGGAGTGGCCGGCTGGCTCCTGAAATTCCGCATTGCGCAGAATGCCTCCCAGACCCAATGTGGCACCCGTGGCAACTCGGGCTGGTTTGATAGTGCCAAGGGCCTCCTACAATCTGCCATCAAGATGCAGGGCTGGAAAGTTTTCCTTGTCAGGGAAAAGGGGTGATGTTTGTGTTTGGGTACTTGTGGGCCTGAGGGGCCGGCTGGCTCCTGAAATTCCGCATTGCGCAGGATTGCTCCCGGAGGCAAAGAGGCACCAGTGCAAATTCAGGCTAGTTTAAGAGTGCCAAGTGGGTCCTGCAATCTGCCATCATGAACCTGCCCTGGTCCCTTTTGTTTGCCAGGGAAAAGAGGTGCTGTTTGTGTGCGGGTAGCTGTAGCCTGGAGTGGCCGGCTGGCTCCTGAAATTCCGCATTGCGCAGAATGCCTCCCAGACCCAATGTGGCACCCGTGGCAACTCGGGCTGGTTTGATAGTGCCAAGGGCCTCCTACAATCTGCCATCAAGATGCAGGGCTGGAAAGTTTTCCTTGTCAGGGAAAAGGAGTGGTGTTTGTGTTTGGGTACTTGTGGGCCTGAGGGGCCGGCTGGCTCCTGAAATTCCGCATTGCGCAGGATTGCTCCCGGAGGCAAAGAGGCACCAGTGCAAATTCAGGCTAGTTTAAGAGTGCCAAGTGGGTCCTGCAATCTGCCATCATGAACCTGCCCTGGTCCCTTTTGTTTGCCAGGGAAAAGAGGTGCTGTTTGTGTGCGGGTAGCTGTAGCCTGGAGTGGCCGGCTGGCTCCTGAAATTCCGCATTGCGCAGAATGCCTCCCAGACCCAATGTGGCACCCGTGGCAACTCGGGCTGGTTTGATAGTGCCAAGGGCCTCCTACAATCTGCCATCAAGATGCAGGGCTGGAAAGTTTTCCTTGTCAGGGAAAAGGGGTGGTGTTTGTGTTTGGGTACTTGTGGGCCTGAGGGGCCGGCTGGCTCCTGAAATTCCGCATTGCGCAGGATTGCTCCCGGAGGCAAAGAGGCACCATTGCAAATTTAGGCTAGTTTAAGAGTGCCAAGTGGGTCCTGCAATCTGCCATCATGAACCTGCCCTGGTCCCTTTTGTTTGCCAGGGAAAAGAGGTGCTGTTTGTGTGCGGGTAGCTGTAGCCTGGAGTGGCCGGCTGGCTCCTGAAATTCCGCATTGCGCAGAATGCCTCCCAGACCCAATGTGGCACCCGTGGCAACTCGGGCTGGTTTGATAGTGCCAAGGGCCTCCTACAATCTGCCATCAAGATGCAGGGCTGGAAAGTTTTCCTTGTCAGGGAAAAGGGGTGGTGTTTGTGTTTGGGTACTTGTGGGCCTGAGGGGCCGGCTGGCTCCTGCAATTCCGCATTGCGCAAAATTGCTCCCGGAGGCAAAGAGGCACCAGTGCAAATTCAGGCTAGTTTAAGAGTGCCAAGTGGGTCCTGCAATCTGCCATCATGAACCTGCCCTGGTCCCTTTTGTTTGCCAGGGAAAAGAGGTGCTGTTTGTGTGCGGGTAGCTGTAGCCTGGAGTGGCCGGCTGGCTCCTGAAATTCCGCATTGCGCAGAATGCCTCCCAGACCCAATGTGGCACCCGTGGCAACTCGGGCTGGTTTGATAGTGCCAAGGGCCTCCTACAATCTGCCATCAAGATGCAGGGCTGGAAAGTTTTCCTTGTCAGGGAAAAGGGGTGGTGTTTGTGTTTGGGTACTTGTGGGCCTGAGGGCCCGGCTGGCTCCTGAAATTCCGCATTGCGCAGGATTGCTCCCGGAGGCAAAGAGGCACCAGTGCAAATTCAGGCTAGTTTAAGAGTGCCAAGTGGGTCCTGCAATCTGCCATCATGAACCTGCCCTGGTCCCTTTTGTTTGCCAGGGAAAAGAGGTGCTGTTTGTGTGCGGGTAGCTGTAGCCTGGAGTGGCCGGCTGGCTCCTGAAATTCCGCATTGCGCAGAATGCCTCCCAGACCCAATGTGGCACCCGTGGCAACTCGGGCTGGTTTGATAGTGCCAAGGGCCTCCTACAATCTGCCATCAAGATGCAGGGCTGGAAAGTTTTCCTTGTCAGGGAAAAGGGGTGGTGTTTGTGTTTGGGTACTTGTGGGCCTGAGGGGCCGGCTGGCTCCTGAAATTCCGCATTGCGCAGGATTGCTCCCGGAGGCAAAGAGGCACCAGTGCAAATTCAGGCTAGTTTAAGAGTGCCAAGTGGGTCCTGCAATCTGCCATCATGAACCTGCCCTGGTCCCTTTTGTTTGCCAGGGAAAAGAGGTGCTGTTTGTGTGCGGGTAGCTGTAGCCTGGAGTGGCCGGCTGGCTCCTGAAATTCCGCATTGCGCAGAATGCCTCCCAGACCCAATGTGGCACCCGTGGCAACTCGGGCTGGTTTGATAGTGCCAAGGGCCTCCTACAATCTGCCATCAAGATGCAGGGCTGGAAAGTTTTCCTTGTCAGGGAAAAGGGGTGGTGTTTGTGTTTGGGTACTTGTGGGCCTGAGGGGCCGGCTGGCTCCTGCAATTCCGCATTGCGCAGGATTGCTCCCGGAGGCAAAGAGGCACCAGTGCAAATTCAGGCTAGTTTAAGAGTGCCAAGTGGGTCCTGCAATCTGCCATCATGAACCTGCCCTGGTCCCTTTTGTTTGCCAGGGAAAAGAGGTGCTGTTTGTGTGCGGGTAGCTGTAGCCTGGAGTGGCCGGCTGGCTCCTGAAATTCCGCATTGCGCAGAATGCCTCCCAGACCCAATGTGGCACCCGTGGCAACTCGGGCTGGTTTGATAGTGCCAAGGGCCTCCTACAATCTGCCATCAAGATGCAGGGCTGGAAAGTTTTCCTTGTCAGGGAAAAGGGGTGGTGTTTGTGTTTGGGTACTTGTGGGCCTGAGGGGCCGGCTGGCTGCTGAAATTCCGCATTGCGCAGGATTGCTCCCGGAGGCAAAGAGGCACCAGTGCAAATTCAGGCTAGTTTAAGAGTGCCAAGTGGGTCCTGCAATCTGCCATCATGAACCTGCCCTGGTCCCTTTTGTTTGCCAGGGAAAAGAGGTGCTGTTTGTGTGCGGGTAGCTGTAGCCTGGAGTGGCCGGCTGGCTCCTGAAATTCCGCATTGCGCAGAATGCCTCCCAGACCCAATGTGGCACCCGTGGCAACTCGGGCTGGTTTGATAGTGCCAAGGGCCTCCTACAATCTGCCATCAAGATGCAGGGCTGGAAAGTTTTCCTTGTCAGGGAAAAGGGGTGGTGTTTGTGTTTGGGTACTTGTGGGCCTGAGGGCCCGGCTGGCTCCTGAAATTCCGCATTGCGCAGGATTGCTCCCGGAGGCAAAGAGGCACCAGTGCAAATTCAGGCTAGTTTAAGAGTGCCAAGTGGGTCCTGCAATCTGCCATCATGAACCTGCCCTGGTCCCTTTTGTTTGCCAGGGAAAAGAGGTGCTGTTTGTGTGCGGGTAGCTGTAGCCTGGAGTGGCCGGCTGGCTCCTGAAATTCCGCATTGCGCAGAATGCCTCCCAGACCCAATGTGGCACCCGTGGTAACTCGGGCTGGTTTGATAGTGCCAAGGGCCTCCTACAATCTGCCATCAAGATGCAGGGCTGGAAAGTTTTCCTTGTCAGGGAAAAGGGGTGGTGTTTGTGTTTGGGTACTTGTGGGCCTGAGGGGCCGGCTGGCTGCTGAAATTCCGCATTGCGCAGGATTGCTCCCGGAGGCAAAGAGGCACCAGTGCAAATTCAGGCTAGTTTAAGAGTGCCAAGTGGGTCCTGCAATCTGCCATCATGAACCTGCCCTGGTCCCTTTTGTTTGCCAGGGAAAAGAGGTGCTGTTTGTGTGCGGGTAGCTGTAGCCTGGAGTGGCCGGCTGGCTCCTGAAATTCCGCATTGCACAGAATGCCTCCCAGACCCAATGTGGCACCCGTGGCAACTCGGGCTGGTTTGATAGTGCCAAGGGCCTCCTACAATCTGCCATCAAGATGCAGGGCTGGAAAGTTTTCCTTGTCAGGGAAAAGGGGTGGTGTTTGTGTTTGGGTACTTGTGGGCCTGAGGGGCCGGCTGGCTCCTGCAATTCCGCATTGCGCAGGATTGCTCCCGGAGGCAAAGAGGCACCAGTGCAAATTCAGGCTAGTTTAAGAGTGCCAAGTGGGTCCTGCAATCTGCCATCATGAACCTGCCCTGGTCCCTTTTGTTTGCCAGGGAAAAGAGGTGCTGTTTGTGTGCGGGTAGCTGTAGCCTGGAGTGGCCGGCTGGCTCCTGAAATTCCGCATTGCGCAGAATGCCTCCCAGACCCAATGTGGCACCCGTGGCAACTCGGGCTGGTTTGATAGTGCCAAGGGCCTCCTACAATCTGCCATCAAGATGCAGGGCTGGAAAGTTTTCCTTGTCAGGGAAAAGGGGTGGTGTTTGTGTTTGGGTACTTGTGGGCCTGAGGGGCCGGCTGGCTGCTGAAATTCCGCATTGCGCAGGATTGGTCCCGGAGGCAAAGAGGCACCAGTGCAAATTCAGGCTAGTTTAAGAGTGCCAAGTGGGTCCTGCAATCTGCCATCATGAACCTGCCCTGGTCCCTTTTGTTTGCCAGGGAAAAGAGGTGCTGTTTGTGTGCGGGTAGCTGTAGCCTGGAGTGGCCGGCTGGCTCCTGAAATTCCGCATTGCGCAGAATGCCTCCCAGACCCAATGTGGCACCCGTGGCAACTCGGGCTGGTTTGATAGTGCCAAGGGCCTCCTACAATCTGCCATCAAGATGCAGGGCTGGAAAGTTTTCCTTGTCAGGGAAAAGGGGTGGTGTTTGTGTTTGGGTACTTGTGGGCCTGAGGGGCCGGCTGGCTGCTGAAATTCCGCATTGCGCAGGATTGCTCCCGGAGGCAAAGAGGCACCAGTGCAAATTCAGGCTAGTTTAAGAGTGCCAAGTGGGTCCTGCAATCTGCCATCATGAACCTGCCCTGGTCCCTTTTGTTTGCCAGGGAAAAGAGGTGCTGTTTGTGTGCGGGTAGCTGTAGCCTGGAGTGGCCGGCTGGCTCCTGAAATTCCGCATTGCGCAGAATGCCTCCCAGACCCAATGTGGCACCCGTGGCAACTCGGGCTGGTTTGATAGTGCCAAGGGCCTCCTACAATCTGCCATCAAGATGCAGGGCTGGAAAGTTTTCCTTGTCAGGGAAAAGGGGTGGTGTTTGTGTTTGGGTACTTGTGGGCCTGAGGGGCTGGCTGGCTGCTGAAATTCCGCATTGCGCAGGATTGCTCCCGGAGGCAAAGAGGCACCAGTGCAAATTCAGGCTAGTTTAAGAGTGCCAAGTGGGTCCTGCAATCTGCCATCATGAACCTGCCCTGGTCCCTTTTGTTTGCCAGGGAAAAGAGGTGCTGTTTGTGTGCGGGTAGCTGTAGCCTGGAGTGGCCGGCTGGCTCCTGAAGATCCGCATTGCGCAGAATGCCTCCCAGACCCAATGTGGCACCCGTGGCAACTCGGGCTGGTTTGATAGTGCCAAGGGCCTCCTACAATCTGCCATCAAGATGCAGGGCTGGAAAGTTTTCCTTGTCAGGGAAAAGGGGTGGTGTTTGTGTTTGGGTACTTGTGGGCCTGAGGGGCCGGCTGGCTCCTGAAATTCCGCATTGCGCAGGATTGCTCCCGGAGGCAAAGAGGCACCAGTGCAAATTCAGGCTAGTTTAAGAGTGCCAAGTGGGTCCTGCAATCTGCCATCATGAACCTGCCCTGGTCCCTTTTGTTTGCCAGGGAAAAGAGGTGCTGTTTGTGTGCGGGTAGCTGTAGCCTGGAGTGGCCGGCTGGCTCCTGAAGATCCGCATTGCGCAGAATGCCTCCCAGACCCAATGTGGCACCCGTGGCAACTCGGGCTGGTTTGATAGTGCCAAGGGCCTCCTACAATCTGCCATCAAGATGCAGGGCTGGAAAGTTTTCCTTGTCAGGGAAAAGGGGTGGTGTTTGTGTTTGGGTACTTGTGGGCCTGAGGGGCCGGCTGGCTCCTGAAATTCCGCATTGCGCAGGATTGCTCCCGGAGGCAAAGAGGCACCAGTGCAAATTCAGGCTAGTTTAAGAGTGCCAAGTGGGTCCTGCAATCTGCCATCATGAACCTGCCCTGGTCCCTTTTGTTTGCCAGGGAAAAGAGGTGCTGTTTGTGTGCGGGTAGCTGTAGCCTGGAGTGGCCGGCTGGCTCCTGAAATTCCGCATTGCGCAGAATGCCTCCCAGACCCAATGTGGCACCCGTGGCAACTCGGGCTGGTTTGATAGTGCCAAGGGCCTCCTACAATCTGCCATCAAGATGCAGGGCTGGAAAGTTTTCCTTGTCAGGGAAAAGGGGTGGTGTTTGTGTTTGGGTACTTGTGGGCCTGAGGGGCCGGCTGGCTCCTGCAATTCCGCATTGCGCAAAATTGCTCCCGGAGGCAAAGAGGCACCAGTGCAAATTCAGGCTAGTTTAAGAGTGCCAAGTGGGTCCTGCAATCTGCCATCATGAACCTGCCCTGGTCCCTTTTGTTTGCCAGGGAAAAGAGGTGCTGTTTGTGTGCGGGTAGCTGTAGCCTGGAGTGGCCGGCTGGCTCCTGAAATTCCGCATTGCGCAGAATGCCTCCCAGACCCAATGTGGCACCCGTGGCAACTCGGGCTGGTTTGATAGTGCCAAGGGCCTCCTACAATCTGCCATCAAGATGCAGGGCTGGAAAGTTTTCCTTGTCAGGGAAAAGGGGTGGTGTTTGTGTTTGGGTACTTGTGGGCCTGAGGGGCCGGCTGGCTCCTGAAATTCCGCATTGCGCAGGATTGCTCCCGGAGGCAAAGAGGCACCAGTGCAAATTCAGGCTAGTTTAAGAGTGCCAAGTGGGTCCTGCAATCTGCCATCATGAACCTGCCCTGGTCCCTTTTGTTTGCCAGGGAAAAGAGGTGCTGTTTGTGTGCGGGTAGCTGTAGCCTGGAGTGGCCGGCTGGCTCCTGAAATTCCGCATTGCGCAGAATGCCTCCCAGACCCAATGTGGCACCCCTGGCAACTCGGGCTGGTTTGATAGTGCCAAGGGCCTCCTACAATCTGCCATCAAGATGCAGGGCTGGAAAGTTTTCCTTGTCAGGGAAAAGGGGTGGTGTTTGTGTTTGGGTACTTGTGGGCCTGAGGGGCCGGCTGGCTCCTGAAATTCCGCATTGCGCAGGATTGCTCCCGGAGGCAAAGAGGCACCAGTGCAAATTCAGGCTAGTTTAAGAGTGCCAAGTGGGTCCTGCAATCTGCCATCATGAACCTGCCCTGGTCCCTTTTGTTTGCCAGGGAAAAGAGGTGCTGTTTGTGTGCGGGTAGCTGTAGCCTGGAGTGGCCGGCTGGCTCCTGAAATTCCGCATTGCGCAGAATGCCTCCCAGACCCAATGTGGCACCCGTGGCAACTCGGGCTGGTTTGATAGTGCCAAGGGCCTCCTACAATCTGCCATCAAGATGCAGGGCTGGAAAGTTTTCCTTGTCAGGGAAAAGGGGTGGTGTTTGTGTTTGGGTACTTGTGGGCCTGAGGGGCCGGCTGGCTCCTGAAATTCCGCATTGCGCAGGATTACTCCCGGAGGCAAAGAGGCACCAGTGCAAATTCAGGCTAGTTTAAGAGTGCCAAGTGGGTCCTGCAATCTGCCATCATGAACCTGCCCTGGTCCCTTTTGTTTGCCAGGGAAAAGAGGTGCTGTTTGTGTGCGGGTAGCTGTAGCCTGGAGTGGCCGGCTGGCTCCTGAAATTCCGCATTGCGCAGAATGCCTCCCAGACCCAATGTGGCACCCGTGGCAACTCGGGCTGGTTTGATAGTGCGAAGGGCCTCCTACAATCTGCCATCAAGATGCAGGGCTGGAAAGTTTTCCTTGTCAGGGAAAAGGGGTGATGTTTGTGTTTGGGTACTTGTGGGCCTGAGGGGCCGGCTGGCTCCTGAAATTCCGCATTGCGCAGGATTGCTCCCGGAGGCAAAGAGGCACCAGTGCAAATTCAGGCTAGTTTAAGAGTGCCAAGTGGGTCCTGCAATCTGCCATCATGAACCTGCCCTGGTCCCTTTTGTTTGCCAGGGAAAAGAGGTGCTGTTTGTGTGCGGGTAGCTGTAGCCTGGAGTGGCCGGCTGGCTCCTGAAATTCCGCATTGCGCAGAATGCCTCCCAGACCCAATGTGGCACCCGTGGCAACTCGGGCTGGTTTGATAGTGCCAAGGGCCTCCTACAATCTGCCATCAAGATGCAGGGCTGGAAAGTTTTCCTTGTCAGGGAAAAGGAGTGGTGTTTGTGTTTGGGTACTTGTGGGCCTGAGGGGCCGGCTGGCTCCTGAAATTCCGCATTGCGCAGGATTGCTCCCGGAGGCAAAGAGGCACCAGTGCAAATTCAGGCTAGTTTAAGAGTGCCAAGTGGGTCCTGCAATCTGCCATCATGAACCTGCCCTGGTCCCTTTTGTTTGCCAGGGAAAAGAGGTGCTGTTTGTGTGCGGGTAGCTGTAGCCTGGAGTGGCCGGCTGGCTCCTGAAATTCCGCATTGCGCAGAATGCCTCCCAGACCCAATGTGGCACCCGTGGCAACTCGGGCTGGTTTGATAGTGCCAAGGGCCTCCTACAATCTGCCATCAAGATGCAGGGCTGGAAAGTTTTCCTTGTCAGGGAAAAGGGGTGGTGTTTGTGTTTGGGTACTTGTGGGCCTGAGGGGCCGGCTGGCTCCTGAAATTCCGCATTGCGCAGGATTGCTCCCGGAGGCAAAGAGGCACCATTGCAAATTTAGGCTAGTTTAAGAGTGCCAAGTGGGTCCTGCAATCTGCCATCATGAACCTGCCCTGGTCCCTTTTGTTTGCCAGGGAAAAGAGGTGCTGTTTGTGTGCGGGTAGCTGTAGCCTGGAGTGGCCGGCTGGCTCCTGAAATTCCGCATTGCGCAGAATGCCTCCCAGACCCAATGTGGCACCCGTGGCAACTCGGGCTGGTTTGATAGTGCCAAGGGCCTCCTACAATCTGCCATCAAGATGCAGGGCTGGAAAGTTTTCCTTGTCAGGGAAAAGGGGTGGTGTTTGTGTTTGGGTACTTGTGGGCCTGAGGGGCCGGCTGGCTCCTGCAATTCCGCATTGCGCAAAATTGCTCCCGGAGGCAAAGAGGCACCAGTGCAAATTCAGGCTAGTTTAAGAGTGCCAAGTGGGTCCTGCAATCTGCCATCATGAACCTGCCCTGGTCCCTTTTGTTTGCCAGGGAAAAGAGGTGCTGTTTGTGTGCGGGTAGCTGTAGCCTGGAGTGGCCGGCTGGCTCCTGAAATTCCGCATTGCGCAGAATGCCTCCCAGACCCAATGTGGCACCCGTGGCAACTCGGGCTGGTTTGATAGTGCCAAGGGCCTCCTACAATCTGCCATCAAGATGCAGGGCTGGAAAGTTTTCCTTGTCAGGGAAAAGGGGTGGTGTTTGTGTTTGGATACTTGTGGGCCTGAGGGGCCGGCTGGCTCCTGAAATTCCGCATTGCGCAGGATTGCTCCCAGAGGCAAAGAGGCACCAGTGCAAATTCAGGCTAGTTTAAGAGTGCCAAGTGGGTCCTGCAATCTGCCATCATGAACCTGCCCTGGTCCCTTTTGTTTGCCAGGGAAAAGAGGTGCTGTTTGTGTGCGGGTAGCTGTAGCCTGGAGTGGCCGGCTGGCTCCTGAAATTCCGCATTGCGCAGAATGCCTCCCAGACCCAATGTGGCACCCGTGGCAACTCGGGCTGGTTTGATAGTGCCAAGGGCCTCCTACAATCTGCCATCAAGATGCAGGGCTGGAAAGTTTTCCTTGTCAGGGAAAAGGGGTGGTGTTTGTGTTTGGGTACTTGTGGGCCTGAGGGGCCGGCTGGCTCCTGCAATTCCGCATTGCGCAGGATTGCTCCCGGAGGCAAAGAGGCACCAGTGCAAATTCAGGCTAGTTTAAGAGTGCCAAGTGGGTCCTGCAATCTGCCATCATGAACCTGCCCTGGTCCCTTTTGTTTGCCAGGGAAAAGAGGTGCTGTTTGTGTGCGGGTAGCTGTAGCCTGGAGTGGCCGGCTGGCTCCTGAAATTCCGCATTGCGCAGAATGCCTCCCAGACCCAATGTGGCACCCGTGGCAACTCGGGCTGGTTTGATAGTGCCAAGGGCCTCCTACAATCTGCCATCAAGATGCAGGGCTGGAAAGTTTTCCTTGTCAGGGAAAAGGGGTGGTGTTTGTGTTTGGGTACTTGTGGGCCTGAGGGGCCGGCTGGCTGCTGAAATTCCGCATTGCGCAGGATTGCTCCCGGAGGCAAAGAGGCACCAGTGCAAATTCAGGCTAGTTTAAGAGTGCCAAGTGGGTCCTGCAATCTGCCATCATGAACCTGCCCTGGTCCCTTTTGTTTGCCAGGGAAAAGAGGTGCTGTTTGTGTGCGGGTAGCTGTAGCCTGGAGTGGCCGGCTGGCTCCTGAAATTCCGCATTGCGCAGAATGCCTCCCAGACCCAATGTGGCACCCGTGGCAACTCGGGCTGGTTTGATAGTGCCAAGGGCCTCCTACAATCTGCCATCAAGATGCAGGGCTGGAAAGTTTTCCTTGTCAGGGAAAAGGGGTGGTGTTTGTGTTTGGGTACTTGTGGGCCTGAGGGGCCGGCTGGCTCCTGAAATTCCGCATTGCGCAGGATTGCTCCCGGAGGCAAAGAGGCACCAGTGCAAATTCAGGCTAGTTTAAGAGTGCCAAGTGGGTCCTGCAATCTGCCATCATGAACCTGCCCTGGTCCCTTTTGTTTGCCAAGGGAAAGAGGTGCTGTTTGTGTGCGGGTAGCTGTAGCCTGGAGTGGCCGGCTGGCTCCTGAAATTCCGCATTGCGCAGAATGCCTCCCAGACCCAATGTGGCACCCGTGGCAACTCGGGCTGGTTTGATAGTGCCAAGGGCCTCCTACAATCTGCCATCAAGATGCAGGGCTGGAAAGTTTTCCTTGTCAGGGAAAAGGGGTGATGTTTGTGTTTGGGTACTTGTGGGCCTGAGGGGCCGGCTGGCTCCTGAAATTCCGCATTGCGCAGGATTGCTCCCGGAGGCAAAGAGGCACCAGTGCAAATTCAGGCTAGTTTAAGAGTGCCAAGTGGGTCCTGCAATCTGCCATCATGAACCTGCCCTGGTCCCTTTTGTTTGCCAGGGAAAAGAGGTGCTGTTTGTGTGCGGGTAGCTGTAGCCTGGAGTGGCCGGCTGGCTCCTGAAATTCCGCATTGCGCAGAATGCCTCCCAGACCCAATGTGGCACCCGTGGCAACTCGGGCTGGTTTGATAGTGCCAAGGGCCTCCTACAATCTGCCATCAAGATGCAGGGCTGGAAAGTTTTCCTTGTCAGGGAAAAGGAGTGGTGTTTGTGTTTGGGTACTTGTGGGCCTGAGGGGCCGGCTGGCTCCTGAAATTCCGCATTGCGCAGGATTGCTCCCGGAGGCAAAGAGGCACCAGTGCAAATTCAGGCTAGTTTAAGAGTGCCAAGTGGGTCCTGCAATCTGCCATCATGAACCTGCCCTGGTCCCTTTTGTTTGCCAGGGAAAAGAGGTGCTGTTTGTGTGCGGGTAGCTGTAGCCTGGAGTGGCCGGCTGGCTCCTGAAATTCCGCATTGCGCAGAATGCCTCCCAGACCCAATGTGGCACCCGTGGCAACTCGGGCTGGTTTGATAGTGCCAAGGGCCTCCTACAATCTGCCATCAAGATGCAGGGCTGGAAAGTTTTCCTTGTCAGGGAAAAGGGGTGGTGTTTGTGTTTGGGTACTTGTGGGCCTGAGGGGCCGGCTGGCTCCTGAAATTCCGCATTGCGCAGGATTGCTCCCGGAGGCAAAGAGGCACCATTGCAAATTTAGGCTAGTTTAAGAGTGCCAAGTGGGTCCTGCAATCTGCCATCATGAACCTGCCCTGGTCCCTTTTGTTTGCCAGGGAAAAGAGGTGCTGTTTGTGTGCGGGTAGCTGTAGCCTGGAGTGGCCGGCTGGCTCCTGAAATTCCGCATTGCGCAGAATGCCTCCCAGACCCAATGTGGCACCCGTGGCAACTCGGGCTGGTTTGATAGTGCCAAGGGCCTCCTACAATCTGCCATCAAGATGCAGGGCTGGAAAGTTTTCCTTGTCAGGGAAAAGGGGTGGTGTTTGTGTTTGGGTACTTGTGGGCCTGAGGGGCCGGCTGGCTCCTGCAATTCCGCATTGCGCAAAATTGCTCCCGGAGGCAAAGAGGCACCAGTGCAAATTCAGGCTAGTTTAAGAGTGCCAAGTGGGTCCTGCAATCTGCCATCATGAACCTGCCCTGGTCCCTTTTGTTTGCCAGGGAAAAGAGGTGCTGTTTGTGTGCGGGTAGCTGTAGCCTGGAGTGGCCGGCTGGCTCCTGAAATTCCGCATTGCGCAGAATGCCTCCCAGACCCAATGTGGCACCCGTGGCAACTCGGGCTGGTTTGATAGTGCCAAGGGCCTCCTACAATCTGCCATCAAGATGCAGGGCTGGAAAGTTTTCCTTGTCAGGGAAAAGGGGTGGTGTTTGTGTTTGGATACTTGTGGGCCTGAGGGGCCGGCTGGCTCCTGAAATTCCGCATTGCGCAGGATTGCTCCCAGAGGCAAAGAGGCACCAGTGCAAATTCAGGCTAGTTTAAGAGTGCCAAGTGGGTCCTGCAATCTGCCATCATGAACCTGCCCTGGTCCCTTTTGTTTGCCAGGGAAAAGAGGTGCTGTTTGTGTGCGGGTAGCTGTAGCCTGGAGTGGCCGGCTGGCTCCTGAAATTCCGCATTGCGCAGAATGCCTCCCAGACCCAATGTGGCACCCGTGGCAACTCGGGCTGGTTTGATAGTGCCAAGGGCCTCCTACAATCTGCCATCAAGATGCAGGGCTGGAAAGTTTTCCTTGTCAGGGAAAAGGGGTGGTGTTTGTGTTTGGGTACTTGTGGGCCTGAGGGGCCGGCTGGCTCCTGCAATTCCGCATTGCGCAGGATTGCTCCCGGAGGCAAAGAGGCACCAGTGCAAATTCAGGCTAGTTTAAGAGTGCCAAGTGGGTCCTGCAATCTGCCATCATGAACCTGCCCTGGTCCCTTTTGTTTGCCAGGGAAAAGAGGTGCTGTTTGTGTGCGGGTAGCTGTAGCCTGGAGTGGCCGGCTGGCTCCTGAAATTCCGCATTGCGCAGAATGCCTCCCAGACCCAATGTGGCACCCGTGGCAACTCGGGCTGGTTTGATAGTGCCAAGGGCCTCCTACAATCTGCCATCAAGATGCAGGGCTGGAAAGTTTTCCTTGTCAGGGAAAAGGGGTGGTGTTTGTGTTTGGGTACTTGTGGGCCTGAGGGGCCGGCTGGCTGCTGAAATTCCGCATTGCGCAGGATTGCTCCCGGAGGCAAAGAGGCACCAGTGCAAATTCAGGCTAGTTTAAGAGTGCCAAGTGGGTCCTGCAATCTGCCATCATGAACCTGCCCTGGTCCCTTTTGTTTGCCAGGGAAAAGAGGTGCTGTTTGTGTGCGGGTAGCTGTAGCCTGGAGTGGCCGGCTGGCTCCTGAAATTCCGCATTGCGCAGAATGCCTCCCAGACCCAATGTGGCACCCGTGGCAACTCGGGCTGGTTTGATAGTGCCAAGGGCCTCCTACAATCTGCCATCAAGATGCAGGGCTGGAAAGTTTTCCTTGTCAGGGAAAAGGGGTGGTGTTTGTGTTTGGGTACTTGTGGGCCTGAGGGGCCGGCTGGCTCCTGAAATTCCGCATTGCGCAGGATTGCTCCCGGAGGCAAAGAGGCACCAGTGCAAATTCAGGCTAGTTTAAGAGTGCCAAGTGGGTCCTGCAATCTGCCATCATGAACCTGCCCTGGTCCCTTTTGTTTGCCAAGGGAAAGAGGTGCTGTTTGTGTGCGGGTAGCTGTAGCCTGGAGTGGCCGGCTGGCTCCTGAAATTCCGCATTGCGCAGAATGCCTCCCAGACCCAATGTGGCACCCGTGGCAACTCGGGCTGGTTTGATAGTGCCAAGGGCCTCCTACAATCTGCCATCAAGATGCAGGGCTGGAAAGTTTTCCTTGTCAGGGAAAAGGGGTGGTGTTTGTGTTTGGGTACTTGTGGGCCTGAGGGGCCGGCTGGCTCCTGCAATTCCGCATTGCGCAGGATTGCTCCCGGAGGCAAAGAGGCACCAGTGCAAATTCAGGCTAGTTTAAGAGTGCCAAGTGGGTCCTGCAATCTGCCATCATGAACCTGCCCTGGTCCCTTTTGTTTGCCAGGGAAAAGAGGTGCTGTTTGTGTGCGGGTAGCTGTAGCCTGGAGTGGCCGGCTGGCTCCTGAAATTCCGCATTGCGCAGAATGCCTCCCAGACCCAATGTGGCACCCGTGGCAACTCGGGCTGGTTTGATAGTGCCAAGGGCCTCCTACAATCTGCCATCAAGATGCAGGGCTGGAAAGTTTTCCTTGTCAGGGAAAAGGGGTGGTGTTTGTGTTTGGGTACTTGTGGGCCTGAGGGGCCGGCTGGCTCCTGAAATTCCGCATTGCGCAGGATTGCTCCCGGAGGCAAAGAGGCACCAGTGCAAATTCAGGCTAGTTTAAGAGTGCCAAGTGGGTCCTGCAATCTGCCATCATGAACCTGCCCTGGTCCCTTTTGTTTGCCAGGGAAAAGAGGTGCTGTTTGTGTGCGGGTAGCTGTAGCCTGGAGTGGCCGGCTGGCTCCTGAAATTCCGCATTGCGCAGAATGCCTCCCAGACCCAATGTGGCACCCGTGGCAACTCGGGCTGGTTTGATAGTGCCAAGGGCCTCCTACAATCTGCCATCAAGATGCAGGGCTGGAAAGTTTTCCTTGTCAGGGAAAAGGGGTGGTGTTTGTGTTTGGGTACTTGTGGGCCTGAGGGCCCGGCTGGCTCCTGAAATTCCGCATTGCGCAGGATTGCTCCCGGAGGCAAAGAGGCACCAGTGCAAATTCAGGCTAGTTTAAGAGTGCCAAGTGGGTCCTGCAATCTGCCATCATGAACCTGCCCTGGTCCCTTTTGTTTGCCAGGGAAAAGAGGTGCTGTTTGTGTGCGGGTAGCTGTAGCCTGGAGTGGCCGGCTGGCTCCTGAAATTCCGCATTGCGCAGAATGCCTCCCAGACCCAATGTGGCACCCGTGGTAACTCGGGCTGGTTTGATAGTGCCAAGGGCCTCCTACAATCTGCCATCAAGATGCAGGGCTGGAAAGTTTTCCTTGTCAGGGAAAAGGGGTGGTGTTTGTGTTTGGGTACTTGTGGGCCTGAGGGGCCGGCTGGCTGCTGAAATTCCGCATTGCGCAGGATTGCTCCCGGAGGCAAAGAGGCACCAGTGCAAATTCAGGCTAGTTTAAGAGTGCCAAGTGGGTCCTGCAATCTGCCATCATGAACCTGCCCTGGTCCCTTTTGTTTGCCAGGGAAAAGAGGTGCTGTTTGTGTGCGGGTAGCTGTAGCCTGGAGTGGCCGGCTGGCTCCTGAAATTCCGCATTGCACAGAATGCCTCCCAGACCCAATGTGGCACCCGTGGCAACTCGGGCTGGTTTGATAGTGCCAAGGGCCTCCTACAATCTGCCATCAAGATGCAGGGCTGGAAAGTTTTCCTTGTCAGGGAAAAGGGGTGGTGTTTGTGTTTGGGTACTTGTGGGCCTGAGGGGCCGGCTGGCTCCTGCAATTCCGCATTGCGCAGGATTGCTCCCGGAGGCAAAGAGGCACCAGTGCAAATTCAGGCTAGTTTAAGAGTGCCAAGTGGGTCCTGCAATCTGCCATCATGAACCTGCCCTGGTCCCTTTTGTTTGCCAGGGAAAAGAGGTGCTGTTTGTGTGCGGGTAGCTGTAGCCTGGAGTGGCCGGCTGGCTCCTGAAATTCCGCATTGCGCAGAATGCCTCCCAGACCCAATGTGGCACCCCTGGCAACTCGGGCTGGTTTGATAGTGCCAAGGGCCTCCTACAATCTGCCATCAAGATGCAGGGCTGGAAAGTTTTCCTTGTCAGGGAAAAGGGGTGGTGTTTGTGTTTGGGTACTTGTGGGCCTGAGGGGCCGGCTGGCTGCTGAAATTCCGCATTGCGCAGGATTGCTCCCGGAGGCAAAGAGGCACCAGTGCAAATTCAGGCTAGTTTAAGAGTGCCAAGTGGGTCCTGCAATCTGCCATCATGAACCTGCCCTGGTCCCTTTTGTTTGCCAGGGAAAAGAGGTGCTGTTTGTGTGCGGGTAGCTGTAGCCTGGAGTGGCCGGCTGGCTCCTGAAATTCCGCATTGCGCAGAATGCCTCCCAGACCCAATGTGGCACCCGTGGCAACTCGGGCTGGTTTAATAGTGCCAAGGGCCTCCTACAATCTGCCATCAAGATGCAGGGCTGGAAAGTTTTCCTTGTCAGGGAAAAGGGGTGGTGTTTGTGTTTGGGTACTTGTGGGCCTGAGGGGCCGGCTGGCTCCTGAAATTCCGCATTGCGCAGGATTGCTCCCGGAGGCAAAGAGGCACCAGTGCAAATTCAGGCTAGTTTAAGAGTGCCAAGTGGGTCCTGCAATCTGCCATCATGAACCTGCCCTGGTCCCTTTTGTTTGCCAGGGAAAAGAGGTGCTGTTTGTGTGCGGGTAGCTGTAGCCTGGAGTGGCCGGCTGGCTCCTGAAATTCCGCATTGCGCAGAATGCCTCCCAGACCCAATGTGGCACCCGTGGCAACTCGGGCTGGTTTGATAGTGCCAAGGGCCTCCTACAATCTGCCATCAAGATGCAGGGCTGGAAAGTTTTCCTTGTCAGGGAAAAGGGGTGGTGTTTGTGTTTGGATACTTGTGGGCCTGAGGGGCCGGCTGGCTCCTGAAATTCCGCATTGCGCAGGATTGCTCCCAGAGGCAAAGAGGCACCAGTGCAAATTCAGGCTAGTTTAAGAGTGCCAAGTGGGTCCTGCAATCTGCCATCATGAACCTGCCCTGGTCCCTTTTGTTTGCCAGGGAAAAGAGGTGCTGTTTGTGTGCGGGTAGCTGTAGCCTGGAGTGGCCGGCTGGCTCCTGAAATTCCACATTGCGCAGAATGCCTCCCAGACCCAATGTGGCACCCCTGGCAACTCGGGCTGGTTTGATAGTGCCAA
Source organism: Setophaga petechia (assembly GCA_024362935.1). Classification (NCBI taxonomy): domain Eukaryota; kingdom Metazoa; phylum Chordata; class Aves; order Passeriformes; family Parulidae; genus Setophaga; species Setophaga petechia. Next base: position 51,761,345 of record JANCRA010000003.1, on the reverse strand, counting down.
GGGCCTCCTACAATCTGCCATCAAGATGCAGGGCTGGAAAGTTTTCCTTGTCAGGGAAAAGGGGTGGTGTTTGTGTTTGGGTACTTGTGGGCCTGAGGGGCCGGCTGGCTCCTGCAATTCCGCATTGCGCAGGATTGCTCCCGGAGGCAAAGAGGCACCAGTGCAAATTCAGGCTAGTTTAAGAGTGCCAAGTGGGTCCTGCAATCTGCCATCATGAACCTGCCCTGGTCCCTTTTGTTTGCCAGGGAAAAGAGGTGCTGTTTGTGTGCGGGTAGCTGTAGCCTGGAGTGGCCGGCTGGCTCCTGAAATTCCGCATTGCGCAGAATGCCTCCCAGACCCAATGTGGCACCCGTGGCAACTCGGGCTGGTTTGATAGTGCCAAGGGCCTCCTACAATCTGCCATCAAGATGCAGGGCTGGAAAGTTTTCCTTGTCAGGGAAAAGGGGTGGTGTTTGTGTTTGGGTACTTGTGGGCCTGAGGGGCCGGCTGGCTGCTGAAATTCCGCATTGCGCAGGATTGCTCCCGGAGGCAAAGAGGCACCAGTGCAAATTCAGGCTAGTTTAAGAGTGCCAAGTGGGTCCTGCAATCTGCCATCATGAACCTGCCCTGGTCCCTTTTGTTTGCCAGGGAAAAGAGGTGCTGTTTGTGTGCGGGTAGCTGTAGCCTGGAGTGGCCGGCTGGCTCCTGAAATTCCGCATTGCGCAGAATGCCTCCCAGACCCAATGTGGCACCCGTGGCAACTCGGGCTGGTTTGATAGTGCCAAGGGCCTCCTACAATCTGCCATCAAGATGCAGGGCTGGAAAGTTTTCCTTGTCAGGGAAAAGGGGTGGTGTTTGTGTTTGGGTACTTGTGGGCCTGAGGGGCTGGCTGGCTCCTGAAATTCCGCATTGCGCAGGATTGCTCCCGGAGGCAAAGAGGCACCAGTGCAAATTCAGGCTAGTTTAAGAGTGCCAAGTGGGTCCTGCAATCTGCCATCATGAACCTGCCCTGGTCCCTTTTGTTTGCCAGGGAAAAGAGGTGCTGTTTGTGTGCGGGTAGCTGTAGCCTGGAGTGGCCGGCTGGCTCCTGAAATTCCGCATTGCGCAGAATGCCTCCCAGACCCAATGTGGCACCCGTGGCAACTCGGGCTGGTTTGATAGTGCCAAGGGCCTCCTACAATCTGCCATCAAGATGCAGGGCTGGAAAGTTTTCCTTGTCAGGGAAAAGGGGTGGTGTTTGTGTTTGGGTACTTGTGGGCCTGAGGGGCCGGCTGGCTCCTGAAATTCCGCATTGCGCAGGATTGCTCCCGGAGGCAAAGAGGCACCAGTGCAAATTCAGGCTAGTTTAAGAGTGCCAAGTGGGTCCTGCAATCTGCCATCATGAACCTGCCCTGGTCCCTTTTGTTTGCCAGGGAAAAGAGGTGCTGTTTGTGTGCGGGTAGCTGTAGCCTGGAGTGGCCGGCTGGCTCCTGAAGATCCGCATTGCGCAGAATGCCTCCCAGACCCAATGTGGCACCCGTGGCAACTCGGGCTGGTTTGATAGTGCCAAGGGCCTCCTACAATCTGCCATCAAGATGCAGGGCTGGAAAGTTTTCCTTGTCAGGGAAAAGGGGTGGTGTTTGTGTTTGGGTACTTGTGGGCCTGAGGGGCCGGCTGGCTGCTGCAATTCCGCATTGCGCAGGATTGCTCCCGGAGGCAAAGAGGCACCAGTGCAAATTCAGGCTAGTTTAAGAGTGCCAAGTGGGTCCTGCAATCTGCCATCATGAACCTGCCCTGGTCCCTTTTGTTTGCCAGGGAAAAGAGGTGCTGTTTGTGTGCGGGTAGCTGTAGCCTGGAGTGGCCGGCTGGCTCCTGAAATTCCGCATTGCGCAGAATGCCTCCCAGACCCAATGTGGCACCCGTGGCAACTCGGGCTGGTTTGATAGTGCCAAGGGCCTCCTACAATCTGCCATCAAGATGCAGGGCTGGAAAGTTTTCCTTGTCAGGGAAAAGGGGTGGTGTTTGTGTTTGGGTACTTGTGGGCCTGAGGGGCCGGCTGGCTCCTGAAATTCCGCATTGCGCAGGATTGCTCCCGGAGGCAAAGAGGCACCAGTGCAAATTCAGGCTAGTTTAAGAGTGCCAAGTGGGTCCTGCAATCTGCCATCATGAACCTGCCCTGGTCCCTTTTGTTTGCCAGGGAAAAGAGGTGCTGTTTGTGTGCGGGTAGCTGTAGCCTGGAGTGGCCGGCTGGCTCCTGAAATTCCGCATTGCGCAGAATGCCTCCCAGACCCAATGTGGCACCCGTGGCAACTCGGGCTGGTTTGATAGTGCCAAGGGCCTCCTACAATCTGCCATCAAGATGCAGGGCTGGAAAGTTTTCCTTGTCAGGGAAAAGGGGTGGTGTTTGTGTTTGGGTACTTGTGGGCCTGAGGGGCCGGCTGGCTCCTGAAATTCCGCATTGCGCAGGATTGCTCCCGGAGGCAAAGAGGCACCAGTGCAAATTCAGGCTAGTTTAAGAGTGCCAAGTGGGTCCTGCAATCTGCCATCATGAACCTGCCCTGGTCCCTTTTGTTTGCCAGGGAAAAGAGGTGCTGTTTGTGTGCGGGTAGCTGTAGCCTGGAGTGGCCGGCTGGCTCCTGAAGATCCGCATTGCGCAGAATGCCTCCCAGACCCAATGTGGCACCCGTGGCAACTCGGGCTGGTTTGATAGTGCCAAGGGCCTCCTACAATCTGCCATCAAGATGCAGGGCTGGAAAGTTTTCCTTGTCAGGGAAAAGGGGTGGTGTTTGTGTTTGGGTACTTGTGGGCCTGAGGGGCCGGCTGGCTCCTGAAATTCCGCATTGCGCAGGATTGCTCCCGGAGGCAAAGAGGCACCAGTGCAAATTCAGGCTAGTTTAAGAGTGCCAAGTGGGTCCTGCAATCTGCCATCATGAACCTGCCCTGGTCCCTTTTGTTTGCCAGGGAAAAGAGGTGCTGTTTGTGTGCGGGTAGCTGTAGCCTGGAGTGGCCGGCTGGCTCCTGAAGATCCGCATTGCGCAGAATGCCTCCCAGACCCAATGTGGCACCCGTGGCAACTCGGGCTGGTTTGATAGTGCCAAGGGCCTCCTACAATCTGCCATCAAGATGCAGGGCTGGAAAGTTTTCCTTGTCAGGGAAAAGGGGTGGTGTTTGTGTTTGGGTACTTGTGGGCCTGAGGGGCCGGCTGGCTCCTGAAATTCCGCATTGCGCAGGATTGCTCCCGGAGGCAAAGAGGCACCAGTGCAAATTCAGGCTAGTTTAAGAGTGCCAAGTGGGTCCTGCAATCTGCCATCATGAACCTGCCCTGGTCCCTTTTGTTTGCCAGGGAAAAGAGGTGCTGTTTGTGTGCGGGTAGCTGTAGCCTGGAGTGGCCGGCTGGCTCCTGAAATTCCGCATTGCGCAGAATGCCTCCCAGACCCAATGTGGCACCCGTGGCAACTCGGGCTGGTTTGATAGTGCCAAGGGCCTCCTACAATCTGCCATCAAGATGCAGGGCTGGAAAGTTTTCCTTGTCAGGGAAAAGGGGTGGTGTTTGTGTTTGGGTACTTGTGGGCCTGAGGGGCCGGCTGGCTCCTGAAATTCCGCATTGCGCAGGATTGCTCCTGGAGGCAAAGAGGCACCAGTGCAAATTCAGGCTAGTTTAAGAGTGCCAAGTGGGTCTTGCAATCTGCCATCATGAACCTGCCCTGGTCCCTTTTGTTTGCCAGGGAAAAGAGGTGCTGTTTGTGTGCGGGTAGCTGTAGCCTGGAGTGGCCGGCTGGCTCCTGAAATTCCGCATTGCGCAGAATGCCTCCCAGACCCAATGTGGCACCCGTGGCAACTCGGGCTGGTTTGATAGTGCCAAGGGCCTCCTACAATCTGCCATCAAGATGCAGGGCTGGAAAGTTTTCCTTGTCAGGGAAAAGGGGTGGTGTTTGTGTTTGGGTACTTGTGGGCCTGAGGGGCCGGCTGGCTCCTGCAATTCCGCATTGCGCAAAATTGCTCCCGGAGGCAAAGAGGCACCAGTGCAAATTCAGGCTAGTTTAAGAGTGCCAAGTGGGTCCTGCAATCTGCCATCATGAACCTGCCCTGGTCCCTTTTGTTTGCCAGGGAAAAGAGGTGCTGTTTGTGTGCGGGTAGCTGTAGCCTGGAGTGGCCGGCTGGCTCCTGAAATTCCGCATTGCGCAGAATGCCTCCCAGACCCAATGTGGCACCCCTGGCAACTCGGGCTGGTTTGATAGTGCCAAGGGCCTCCTACAATCTGCCATCAAGATGCAGGGCTGGAAAGTTTTCCTTGTCAGGGAAAAGGGGTGGTGTTTGTGTTTGGGTACTTGTGGGCCTGAGGGGCCGGCTGGCTCCTGAAATTCCGCATTGCGCAGGATTGCTCCCGGAGGCAAAGAGGCACCAGTGCAAATTCAGGCTAGTTTAAGAGTGCCAAGTGGGTCCTGCAATCTGCCATCATGAACCTGCCCTGGTCCCTTTTGTTTGCCAGGGAAAAGAGGTGCTGTTTGTGTGCGGGTAGCTGTAGCCTGGAGTGGCCGGCTGGCTCCTGAAATTCCGCATTGCGCAGAATGCCTCCCAGACCCAATGTGGCACCCGTGGCAACTCGGGCTGGTTTGATAGTGCCAAGGGCCTCCTACAATCTGCCATCAAGATGCAGGGCTGGAAAGTTTTCCTTGTCAGGGAAAAGGGGTGGTGTTTGTGTTTGGGTACTTGTGGGCCTGAGGGGCCGGCTGGCTCCTGAAATTCCGCATTGCGCAGGATTGCTCCCGGAGGCAAAGAGGCACCAGTGCAAATTCAGGCTAGTTTAAGAGTGCCAAGTGGGTCCTGCAATCTGCCATCATGAACCTGCCCTGGTCCCTTTTGTTTGCCAGGGAAAAGAGGTGCTGTTTGTGTGCGGGTAGCTGTAGCCTGGAGTGGCCGGCTGGCTCCTGAAATTCCGCATTGCGCAGAATGCCTCCCAGACCCAATGTGGCACCCGTGGCAACTCGGGCTGGTTTGATAGTGCCAAGGGCCTCCTACAATCTGCCATCAAGATGCAGGGCTGAAAAGTTTTCCTTGTCAGGGAAAAGGGGTGGTGTTTGTGTTTGGGTACTTGTGGGCCTGAGGGGCCGGCTGGCTCCTGAAATTCCGCATTGCGCAGGATTGCTCCCGGAGGCAAAGAGGCACCAGTGCAAATTCAGGCTAGTTTAAGAGTGCCAAGTGGGTCCTGCAATCTGCCATCATGAACCTGCCCTGGTCCCTTTTGTTTGCCAGGGAAAAGAGGTGCTGTTTGTGTGCGGGTAGCTGTAGCCTGGAGTGGCCGGCTGGCTCCTGAAATTCCGCATTGCGCAGAATGCCTCCCAGACCCAATGTGGCACCCGTGGCAACTCGGGCTGGTTTGATAGTGCCAAGGGCCTCCTACAATCTGCCATCAAGATGCAGGGCTGGAAAGTTTTCCTTGTCAGGGAAAAGGGGTGGTGTTTGTGTTTGGGTACTTGTGGGCCTGAAGGGCCGGCTGGCTCCTGAAATTCCGCATTGCGCAGGATTGCTCCCGGAGGCAAAGAGGCACCAGTGCAAATTCAGGCTAGTTTAAGAGTGCCAAGTGGGTCCTGCAATCTGCCATCATGAACCTGCCCTGGTCCCTTTTGTTTGCCAGGGAAAAGAGGTGCTGTTTGTGTGCGGGTAGCTGTAGCCTGGAGTGGCCGGCTGGCTCCTGAAATTCCGCATTGCGCAGAATGCCTCCCAGACCCAATGTGGCACCCGTGGCAACTCGGGCTGGTTTGATAGTGCCAAGGGCCTCCTACAATCTGCCATCAAGATGAAGGGCTGGAAAGTTTTCCTTGTCAGGGAAAAGGGGTGGTGTTTGTGTTTGGGTACTTGTGGGCCTGAGGGGCCGGCTGGCTCCTGAAATTCCGCATTGCGCAGGATTGCTCCCGGAGGCAAAGAGGCACCAGTGCAAATTCAGGCTAGTTTAAGAGTGCCAAGTGGGTCCTGCAATCTGCCATCATGAACCTGCCCTGGTCCCTTTTGTTTGCCAGGGAAAAGAGGTGCTGTTTGTGTGCGGGTAGCTGTAGCCTGGAGTGGCCGGCTGGCTCCTGAAGATCCGCATTGCGCAGAATGCCTCCCAGACCCAATGTGGCACCCGTGGCAACTCGGGCTGGTTTGATAGTGCCAAGGGCCTCCTACAATCTGCCATCAAGATGCAGGGCTGGAAAGTTTTCCTTGTCAGGGAAAAGGGGTGGTGTTTGTGTTTGGGTACTTGTGGGCCTGAGGGGCCGGCTGGCTCCTGAAATTCCGCATTGCGCAGGATTGCTCCCGGAGGCAAAGAGGCACCAGTGCAAATTCAGGCTAGTTTAAGAGTGCCAAGTGGGTCCTGCAATCTGCCATCATGAACCTGCCCTGGTCCCTTTTGTTTGCCAGGGAAAAGAGGTGCTGTTTGTGTGCGGGTAGCTGTAGCCTGGAGTGGCCGGCTGGCTCCTGAAATTCCGCATTGCGCAGAATGCCTCCCAGACCCAATGTGGCACCCGTGGCAACTCGGGCTGGTTTGATAGTGCCAAGGGCCTCCTACAATCTGCCATCAAGATGCAGGGCTGGAAAGTTTTCCTTGTCAGGGAAAAGGGGTGGTGTTTGTGTTTGGGTACTTGTGGGCCTGAGGGGCCGGCTGGCTCCTGCAATTCCGCATTGCGCAGGATTGCTCCCGGAGGCAAAGAGGCACCAGTGCAAATTCAGGCTAGTTTAAGAGTGCCAAGTGGGTCCTGCAATCTGCCATCATGAACCTGCCCTGGTCCCTTTTGTTTGCCAGGGAAAAGAGGTGCTGTTTGTGTGCGGGTAGCTGTAGCCTGGAGTGGCCGGCTGGCTCCTGAAATTCCGCATTGCGCAGAATGCCTCCCAGACCCAATGTGGCACCCGTGGCAACTCGGGCTGGTTTGATAGTGCCAAGGGCCTCCTACAATCTGCCATCAAGATGCAGGGCTGGAAAGTTTTCCTTGTCAGGGAAAAGGGGTGGTGTTTGTGTTTGGGTACTTGTGGGCCTGAGGGGCCGGCTGGCTCCTGCAATTCCGCATTGCGCAAAATTGCTCCCGGAGGCAAAGAGGCACCAGTGCAAATTCAGGCTAGTTTAAGAGTGCCAAGTGGGTCCTGCAATCTGCCATCATGAACCTGCCCTGGTCCCTTTTGTTTGCCAGGGAAAAGAGGTGCTGTTTGTGTGCGGGTAGCTGTAGCCTGGAGTGGCCGGCTGGCTCCTGAAATTCCGCATTGCGCAGAATGCCTCCCAGACCCAATGTGGCACCCGTGGCAACTCGGGCTGGTTTGATAGTGCCAAGGGCCTCCTACAATCTGCCATCAAGATGCAGGGCTGGAAAGTTTTCCTTGTCAGGGAAAAGGGGTGGTGTTTGTGTTTGGGTACTTGTGGGCCTGAGGGGCCGGCTGGCTCCTGAAATTCCGCATTGCGCAGGATTGCTCCCGGAGGCAAAGAGGCACCAGTGCAAATTCAGGCTAGTTTAAGAGTGCCAAGTGGGTCCTGCAATCTGCCATCATGAACCTGCCCTGGTCCCTTTTGTTTGCCAGGGAAAAGAGGTGCTGTTTGTGTGCGGGTAGCTGTAGCCTGGAGTGGCCGGCTGGCTCCTGAAATTCCGCATTGCGCAGAATGCCTCCCAGACCCAATGTGGCACCCGTGGCAACTCGGGCTGGTTTAATAGTGCCAAGGGCCTCCTACAATCTGCCATCAAGATGCAGGGCTGGAAAGTTTTCCTTGTCAGGGAAAAGGGGTGGTGTTTGTGTTTGGGTACTTGTGGGCCTGAGGGGCCGGCTGGCTCCTGCAATTCCGCATTGCGCAGGATTGCTCCCGGAGGCAAAGAGGCACCAGTGCAAATTCAGGCTAGTTTAAGAGTGCCAAGTGGGTCCTGCAATCTGCCATCATGAACCTGCCCTGGTCCCTTTTGTTTGCCAGGGAAAAGAGGTGCTGTTTGTGTGCGGGTAGCTGTAGCCTGGAGTGGCCGGCTGGCTCCTGAAATTCCGCATTGCGCAGAATGCCTCCCAGACCCAATGTGGCACCCGTGGCAACTCGGGCTGGTTTGATAGTGCCAAGGGCCTCCTACAATCTGCCATCAAGATGCAGGGCTGGAAAGTTTTCCTTGTCAGGGAAAAGGGGTGGTGTTTGTGTTTGGGTACTTGTGGGCCTGAGGGGCCGGCTGGCTCCTGAAATTCCGCATTGCGCAGGATTGCTCCCGGAGGCAAAGAGGCACCAGTGCAAATTCAGGCTAGTTTAAGAGTGCCAAGTGGGTCCTGCAATCTGCCATCATGAACCTGCCCTGGTCCCTTTTGTTTGCCAGGGAAAAGAGGTGCTGTTTGTGTGCGGGTAGCTGTAGCCTGGAGTGGCCGGCTGGCTGCTGAAATTCCGCATTGCGCAGAATGCCTCCCAGACCCAATGTGGCACCCGTGGCAACTCGGGCTGGTTTGATAGTGCCAAGGGCCTCCTACAATCTGCCATCAAGATGCAGGGCTGGAAAGTTTTCCTTGTCAGGGAAAAGGGGTGGTGTTTGTGTTTGGGTACTTGTGGGCCTGAGGGGCCGGCTGGCTCCTGAAATTCCGCATTGCGCAGGATTGCTCCCGGAGGCAAAGAGGCACCAGTGCAAATTCAGGCTAGTTTAAGAGTGCCAAGTGGGTCCTGCAATCTGCCATCATGAACCTGCCCTGGTCCCTTTTGTTTGCCAGGGAAAAGAGGTGCTGTTTGTGTGCGGGTAGCTGTAGCCTGGAGTGGCCGGCTGGCTCCTGAAATTCCGCATTGCGCAGAATGCCTCCCAGACCCAATGTGGCACCCGTGGCAACTCGGGCTGGTTTGATAGTGCCAAGGGCCTCCTACAATCTGCCATCAAGATGCAGGGATGGAAAGTTTTCCTTGTCAGGGAAAAGGGGTGGTGTTTGTGTTTGGGTACTTGTGGGCCTGAGGGGCCGGCTGGCTCCTGAAATTCCGCATTGCGCAGGATTGCTCCCGGAGGCAAAGAGGCACCAGTGCAAATTCAGGCTAGTTTAAGAGTGCCAAGTGGGTCCTGCAATCTGCCATCATGAACCTGCCCTGGTCCCTTTTGTTTGCCAGGGAAAAGAGGTGCTGTTTGTGTGCGGGTAGCTGTAGCCTGGAGTGGCCGGCTGGCTCCTGAAGATCCGCATTGCGCAGAATGCCTCCCAGACCCAATGTGGCACCCGTGGCAACTCGGGCTGGTTTGATAGTGCCAAGGGCCTCCTACAATCTGCCATCAAGATGCAGGGCTGGAAAGTTTTCCTTGTCAGGGAAAAGGGGTGGTGTTTGTGTTTGGGTACTTGTGGGCCTGAGGGGCCGGCTGGCTGCTGAAATTCCGCATTGCGCAGGATTGCTCCCGGAGGCAAAGAGGCACCAGTGCAAATTCAGGCTAGTTTAAGAGTGCCAAGTGGGTCCTGCAATCTGCCATCATGAACCTGCCCTGGTCCCTTTTGTTTGCCAGGGAAAAGAGGTGCTGTTTGTGTGCGGGTAGCTGTAGCCTGGAGTGGCCGGCTGGCTCCTGAAATTCCGCATTGCGCAGAATGCCTCCCAGACCCAATGTGGCACCCGTGGCAACTCGGGCTGGTTTGATAGTGCCAAGGGCCTCCTACAATCTGCCATCAAGATGCAGGGCTGGAAAGTTTTCCTTGTCAGGGAAAAGGGGTGGTGTTTGTGTTTGGGTACTTGTGGGCCTGAGGGGCCGGCTGGCTCCTGAAATTCCGCATTGCGCAGGATTGCTCCTGGAGGCAAAGAGGCACCAGTGCAAATTCAGGCTAGTTTAAGAGTGCCAAGTGGGTCTTGCAATCTGCCATCATGAACCTGCCCTGGTCCCTTTTGTTTGCCAGGGAAAAGAGGTGCTGTTTGTGTGCGGGTAGCTGTAGCCTGGAGTGGCCGGCTGGCTCCTGAAATTCCGCATTGCGCAGAATGCCTCCCAGACCCAATGTGGCACCCGTGGCAACTCGGGCTGGTTTGATAGTGCCAAGGGCCTCCTACAATCTGCCATCAAGATGCAGGGCTGGAAAGTTTTCCTTGTCAGGGAAAAGGGGTGGTGTTTGTGTTTGGGTACTTGTGGGCCTGAGGGGCCGGCTGGCTCCTGAAATTCCGCATTGCGCAGGATTGCTCCCGGAGGCAAAGAGGCACCAGTGCAAATTCAGGCTAGTTTAAGAGTGCCAAGTGGGTCCTGCAATCTGCCATCATGAACCTGCCCTGGTCCCTTTTGTTTGCCAGGGAAAAGAGGTGCTGTTTGTGTGCGGGTAGCTGTAGCCTGGAGTGGCCGGCTGGCTCCTGAAATTCCGCATTGCGCAGAATGCCTCCCAGACCCAATGTGGCACCCGTGGCAACTCGGGCTGGTTTGATAGTGCCAAGGGCCTCCTACAATCTGCCATCAAGATGCAGGGCTGGAAAGTTTTCCTTGTCAGGGAAAAGGGGTGGTGTTTGTGTTTGGGTACTTGTGGGCCTGAGGGGCCGGCTGGCTGCTGCAATTCCGCATTGCGCAGGATTGCTCCCGGAGGCAAAGAGGCACCAGTGCAAATTCAGGCTAGTTTAAGAGTGCCAAGTGGGTCCTGCAATCTGCCATCATGAACCTGCCCTGGTCCCTTTTGTTTGCCAGGGAAAAGAGGTGCTGTTTGTGTGCGGGTAGCTGTAGCCTGGAGTGGCCGGCTGGCTGCTGAAATTCCGCATTGCGCAGAATGCCTCCCAGACCCAATGTGGCACCCGTGGCAACTCGGGCTGGTTTGATAGTGCCAAGGGCCTCCTACAATCTGCCATCAAGATGCAGGGCTGGAAAGTTTTCCTTGTCAGGGAAAAGGGGTGGTGTTTGTGTTTGGGTACTTGTGGGCCTGAGGGGCCGGCTGGCTCCTGAAATTCCGCATTGCGCAGGATTGCTCCCGGAGGCAAAGAGGCACCAGTGCAAATTCAGGCTAGTTTAAGAGTGCCAAGTGGGTCCTGCAATCTGCCATCATGAACCTGCCCTGGTCCCTTTTGTTTGCCAGGGAAAAGAGGTGCTGTTTGTGTGCGGGTAGCTGTAGCCTGGAGTGGCCGGCTGGCTCCTGAAATTCCGCATTGCGCAGAATGCCTCCCAGACCCAATGTGGCACCCGTGGCAACTCGGGCTGGTTTGATAGTGCCAAGGGCCTCCTACAATCTGCCATCAAGATGCAGGGATGGAAAGTTTTCCTTGTCAGGGAAAAGGGGTGGTGTTTGTGTTTGGGTACTTGTGGGCCTGAGGGGCCGGCTGGCTCCTGAAATTCCGCATTGCGCAGGATTGCTCCCGGAGGCAAAGAGGCACCAGTGCAAATTCAGGCTAGTTTAAGAGTGCCAAGTGGGTCCTGCAATCTGCCATCATGAACCTGCCCTGGTCCCTTTTGTTTGCCAGGGAAAAGAGGTGCTGTTTGTGTGCGGGTAGCTGTAGCCTGGAGTGGCCGGCTGGCTCCTGAAGATCCGCATTGCGCAGAATGCCTCCCAGACCCAATGTGGCACCCGTGGCAACTCGGGCTGGTTTGATAGTGCCAAGGGCCTCCTACAATCTGCCATCAAGATGCAGGGCTGGAAAGTTTTCCTTGTCAGGGAAAAGGGGTGGTGTTTGTGTTTGGGTACTTGTGGGCCTGAGGGGCCGGCTGGCTGCTGAAATTCCGCATTGCGCAGGATTGCTCCCGGAGGCAAAGAGGCACCAGTGCAAATTCAGGCTAGTTTAAGAGTGCCAAGTGGGTCCTGCAATCTGCCATCATGAACCTGCCCTGGTCCCTTTTGTTTGCCAGGGAAAAGAGGTGCTGTTTGTGTGCGGGTAGCTGTAGCCTGGAGTGGCCGGCTGGCTCCTGAAATTCCGCATTGCGCAGAATGCCTCCCAGACCCAATGTGGCACCCGTGGCAACTCGGGCTGGTTTGATAGTGCCAAGGGCCTCCTACAATCTGCCATCAAGATGCAGGGCTGGAAAGTTTTCCTTGTCAGGGAAAAGGGGTGGTGTTTGTGTTTGGGTACTTGTGGGCCTGAGGGGCCGGCTGGCTCCTGAAATTCCGCATTGCGCAGGATTGCTCCTGGAGGCAAAGAGGCACCAGTGCAAATTCAGGCTAGTTTAAGAGTGCCAAGTGGGTCTTGCAATCTGCCATCATGAACCTGCCCTGGTCCCTTTTGTTTGCCAGGGAAAAGAGGTGCTGTTTGTGTGCGGGTAGCTGTAGCCTGGAGTGGCCGGCTGGCTCCTGAAATTCCGCATTGCGCAGAATGCCTCCCAGACCCAATGTGGCACCCGTGGCAACTCGGGCTGGTTTGATAGTGCCAAGGGCCTCCTACAATCTGCCATCAAGATGCAGGGCTGGAAAGTTTTCCTTGTCAGGGAAAAGGGGTGGTGTTTGTGTTTGGGTACTTGTGGGCCTGAGGGGCCGGCTGGCTCCTGAAATTCCGCATTGCGCAGGATTGCTCCCGGAGGCAAAGAGGCACCAGTGCAAATTCAGGCTAGTTTAAGAGTGCCAAGTGGGTCCTGCAATCTGCCATCATGAACCTGCCCTGGTCCCTTTTGTTTGCCAGGGAAAAGAGGTGCTGTTTGTGTGCGGGTAGCTGTAGCCTGGAGTGGCCGGCTGGCTCCTGAAATTCCGCATTGCGCAGAATGCCTCCCAGACCCAATGTGGCACCCGTGGCAACTCGGGCTGGTTTGATAGTGCCAAGGGCCTCCTACAATCTGCCATCAAGATGCAGGGCTGGAAAGTTTTCCTTGTCAGGGAAAAGGGGTGGTGTTTGTGTTTGGGTACTTGTGGGCCTGAGGGGCCGGCTGGCTCCTGAAATTCCGCATTGCGCAGGATTGCTCCCGGAGGCAAAGAGGCACCAGTGCAAATTCAGGCTAGTTTAAGAGTGCCAAGTGGGTCCTGCAATCTGCCATCATGAACCTGCCCTGGTCCCTTTTGTTTGCCAGGGAAAAGAGGTGCTGTTTGTGTGCGGGTAGCTGTAGCCTGGAGTGGCCGGCTGGCTCCTGAAATTCCGCATTGCGCAGAATGCCTCCCAGACCCAATGTGGCACCAGTGGCAACTCGGGCTGGTTTGATAGTGCCAAGGGCCTCCTACAATCTGCCATCAAGATGCAGGGCTGGAAAGTTTTCCTTGTCAGGGAAAAGGGGTGGTGTTTGTGTTTGGGTACTTGTGGGCCTGAAGGGCCGGCTGGCTCCTGAAATTCCGCATTGCGCAGGATTGCTCCCGGAGGCAAAGAGGCACCAGTGCAAATTCAGGCTAGTTTAAGAGTGCCAAGTGGGTCCTGCAATCTGCTATCATGAACCTGCCCTGGTCCCTTTTGTTTGCCAGGGAAAAGAGGTGCTGTTTGTGTGCGGGTAGCTGTAGCCTGGAGTGGCCGGCTGGCTCCTGAAATTCCGCATTGCGCAGAATGCCTCCCAGACCCAATGTGGCACCCGTGGCAACTCGGGCTGGTTTGATAGTGCCAAGGGTCTCCTACAATCTGCCATCAAGATGAAGGGCTGGAAAGTTTTCCTTGTCAGGGAAAAGGGGTGGTGTTTGTGTTTGGGTACTTGTGGGCCTGAGGGGCCGGCTGGCTCCTGAAATTCCGCATTGCGCAGGATTGCTCCCGGAGGCAAAGAGGCACCAGTGCAAATTCAGGCTAGTTTAAGAGTGCCAAGTGGGTCCTGCAATCTGCCATCATGAACCTGCCCTGGTCCCTTTTGTTTGCCAGGGAAAAGAGGTGCTGTTTGTGTGCGGGTAGCTGTAGCCTGGAGTGGCCGGCTGGCTCCCGAAGATCCGCATTGCGCAGAATGCCTCCCAGACCCAATGTGGCACCCGTGGCAACTCGGGCTGGTTTGATAGTGCCAAGGGCCTCCTACAATCTGCCATCAAGATGCAGGGCTGGAAAGTTTTCCTTGTCAGGGAAAAGGGGTGGTGTTTGTGTTTGGGTACTTGTGGGCCTGAGGGGCCGGCTGGCTCCTGAAATTCCGCATTGCGCAGGATTGCTCCCGGAGGCAAAGAGGCACCAGTGCAAATTCAGGCTAGTTTAAGAGTGCCAAGTGGGTCCTGCAATCTGCCATCATGAACCTGCCCTGGTCCCTTTTGTTTGCCAGGGAAAAGAGGTGCTGTTTGTGTGCGGGTAGCTGTAGCCTGGAGTGGCCGGCTGGCTCCTGAAATTCCGCATTGCGCAGAATGCCTCCCAGACCCAATGTGGCACCCGTGGCAACTCGGGCTGGTTTGATAGTGCCAAGGGCCTCCTACAATCTGCCATCAAGATGCAGGGCTGGAAAGTTTTCCTTGTCAGGGAAAAGGGGTGGTGTTTGTGTTTGGGTACTTGTGGGCCTGAGGGCCCGGCTGGCTCCTGAAATTCCGCATTGCGCAGGATTGCTCCCGGAGGCAAAGAGGCACCAGTGCAAATTCAGGCTAGTTTAAGAGTGCCAAGTGGGTCCTGCAATCTGCCATCATGAACCTGCCCTGGTCCCTTTTGTTTGCCAGGGAAAAGAGGTGCTCTTTGTGTGCGGGTAGCTGTAGCCTGGAGTGGCCGGCTGGCTCCTGAAATTCCGCATTGCGCAGAATGCCTCCCAGACCCAATGTGGCACCCGTGGCAACTCGGGCTGGTTTGATAGTGCCAAGGGCCTCCTACAATCTGCCATCAAGATGCAGGGCTGGAAAGTTTTCCTTGTCAGGGAAAAGGGGTGGTGTTTGTGTTTGGGTACTTGTGGGCCTGAGGGGCCGGCTGGCTCCTGAAATTCCGCATTGCGCAGGATTGCTCCCGGAGGCAAAGAGGCACCAGTGCAAATTCAGGCTAGTTTAAGAGTGCCAAGTGGGTCTTGCAATCTGCCATCATGAACCTGCCCTGGTCCCTTTTGTTTGCCAGGGAAAAGAGGTGCTGTTTGTGTGCGGGTAGCTGTAGCCTGGAGTGGCCGGCTGGCTCCTGAAATTCCGCATTGCGCAGAATGCCTCCCAGACCCAATGTGGCACCCGTGGCAACTCGGGCTGGTTTGATAGTGCCAAGGGCCTCCTACAATCTGCCATCAAGATGCAGGGCTGGAAAGTTTTCCTTGTCAGGGAAAAGGGGTGGTGTTTGTGTTTGGGTACTTGTGGGCCTGAGGGGCCGGCTGGCTCCTGAAATTCCGCATTGCGCAGGATTGCTCCCGGAGGCAAAGAGGCACCAGTGCAAATTCAGGCTAGTTTAAGAGTGCCAAGTGGGTCCTGCAATCTGCCATCATGAACCTGCCCTGGTCCCTTTTGTTTGCCAGGGAAAAGAGGTGCTGTTTGTGTGCGGGTAGCTGTAGCCTGGAGTGGCCGGCTGGCTCCTGAAATTCCGCATTGCGCAGAATGCCTCCCAGACCCAATGTGGCACCCGTGGCAACTCGGGCTGGTTTGATAGTGCCAAGGGCCTCCTACAATCTGCCATCAAGATGCAGGGCTGGAAAGTTTTCCTTGTCAGGGAAAAGGGGTGGTGTTTGTGTTTGGGTACTTGTGGGCCTGAGGGGCCGGCTGGCTCCTGAAATTCCGCATTGCGCAGGATTGCTCCCGGAGGCAAAGAGGCACCAGTGCAAATTCAGGCTAGTTTAAGAGTGCCAAGTGGGTCCTGCAATCTGCCATCATGAACCTGCCCTGGTCCCTTTTGTTTGCCAGGGAAAAGAGGTGCTGTTTGTGTGCGGGTAGCTGTAGCCTGGAGTGGCCGGCTGGCTCCTGAAGATCCGCATTGCGCAGAATGCCTCCCAGACCCAATGTGGCACCCGTGGCAACTCGGGCTGGTTTGATAGTGCGAAGGGCCTACTACAATCTGCCATCAAGATGCAGGGCTGGAAAGTTTTCCTTGTCAGGGAAAAGGGGTGGTGTTTGTGTTTGGGTACTTGTGGGCCTGAGGGGCCGGCTGGCTCCTGAAATTCCGCATTGCGCAGGATTGCTCCCGGAGGCAAAGAGGCACCAGTGCAAATTCAGGCTAGTTTAAGAGTGCCAAGTGGGTCCTGCAATCTGCCATCATGAACCTGCCCTGGTCCCTTTTGTTTGCCAGGGAAAAGAGGTGCTGTTTGTGTGCGGGTAGCTGTAGCCTGGAGTGGCCGGCTGGCTCCTGAAATTCCGCATTGCGCAGAATGCCTCCCAGACCCAATGTGGCACCCGTGGCAACTCGGGCTGGTTTGATAGTGCCAAGGGCCTCCTACAATCTGCCATCAAGATGCAGGGCTGGAAAGTTTTCCTTGTCAGGGAAAAGGGGTGGTGTTTGTGTTTGGGTACTTGTGGGCCTGAGGGGCCGGCTGGCTCCTGAAATTCCGCATTGCGCAGGATTGCTCCCGGAGGCAAAGAGGCACCAGTGCAAATTCAGGCTAGTTTAAGAGTGCCAAGTGGGTCCTGCAATCTGCCATCATGAACCTGCCCTGGTCCCTTTTGTTTGCCAGGGAAAAGAGGTGCTGTTTGTGTGCGGGTAGCTGTAGCCTGGAGTGGCCGGCTGGCTCCTGAAATTCCGCATTGCGCAGAATGCCTCCCACACCCAAGCTGGCAGCCGTGGCAACTCGGGCTGGTTTGATAGTGCCAAGGGCCTCCTACAATCTGCCATCAAGATGCAGGGCTGGAAAGTTTTCCTTGTCAGGGAAAAGGGGTGGTGTTTGTGTTTGGGTACTTGTGGGCCTGAGGGGCCGGCTGGCTCCTGAAATTCCGCATTGCGCAGGATTGCTCCCGGAGGCAAAGAGGCACCAGTGCAAATTCAGGCTAGTTTAAGAGTGCCAAGTGGGTCCTGCAATCTGCCATCATGAACCTGCCCTGGTCCCTTTTGTTTGCCAGGGAAAAGAGGTGCTGTTTGTGTGCGGGTAGCTGTAGCCTGGAGTGGCCGGCTGGCTCCTGAAATTCCGCATTGCGCAGAATGCCTCCCAGACCCAATGTGGCACCCGTGGCAACTCGGGCTGGTTTGATAGTGCCAAGGGTCTCCTACAATCTGCCATCAAGATGAAGGGCTGGAAAGTTTTCCTTGTCAGGGAAAAGGGGTGGTGTTTGTGTTTGGGTACTTGTGGGCCTGAGGGGCCGGCTGGCTCCTGCAATTCCGCATTGCGCAGGATTGCTCCCGGAGGCAAAGAGGCACCAGTGCAAATTCAGGCTAGTTTAAGAGTGCCAAGTGGGTCCTGCAATCTGCCATCATGAACCTGCCCTGGTCCCTTTTGTTTGCCAGGGAAAAGAGGTGCTGTTTGTGTGCGGGTAGCTGTAGCCTGGAGTGGCCGGCTGGCTCCTGAAATTCCGCATTGCGCAGAATGCCTCCCAGACCCAATGTGGCACCCGTGGCAACTCGGGCTGGTTTGATAGTGCCAAGGGCCTCCTACAATCTGCCATCAAGATGCAGGGCTGGAAAGTTTTCCTTGTCAGGGAAAAGGGGTGGTGTTTGTGTTTGGGTACTTGTGGGCCTGAGGGGCCGGCTGGCTCCTGAAATTCCGCATTGCGCAGGATTGCTCCCGGAGGCAAAGAGGCACCAGTGCAAATTCAGGCTAGTTTAAGAGTGCCAAGTGGGTCCTGCAATCTGCCATCATGAACCTGCCCTGGTCCCTTTTGTTTGCCAGGGAAAAGAGGTGCTGTTTGTGTGCGGGTAGCTGTAGCCTGGAGTGGCCGGCTGGCTCCTGAAATTCCGCATTGCGCAGAATGCCTCCCAGACCCAATGTGGCACCCGTGGCAACTCGGGCTGGTTTGATAGTGCCAAGGGCCTCCTACAATCTGCCATCAAGATGCAGGGCTGGAAAGTTTTCCTTGTCAGGGAAAAGGGGTGGTGTTTGTGTTTGGGTACTTGTGGGCCTGAGGGGCCGGCTGGCTCCTGAAATTCCGCATTGCGCAGGATTGCTCCCGGAGGCAAAGAGGCACCAGTGCAAATTCAGGCTAGTTTAAGAGTGCCAAGTGGGTCCTGCAATCTGCCATCATGAACCTGCCCTGGTCCCTTTTGTTTGCCAGGGAAAAGAGGTGCTGTTTGTGTGCGGGTAGCTGTAGCCTGGAGTGGCCGTCTGGCTCCTGAAATTCCGCATTGCGCAGAATGCCTCCCAGACCCAATGTGGCACCCGTGGCAACTCGGGCTGGTTTGATAGTGCCAAGGGCCTCCTACAATCTGCCATCAAGATGCAGGGCTGGAAAGTTTTCCTTGTCAGGGAAAAGGGGTGGTGTTTGTGTTTGGGTACTTGTGGGCCTGAGGGGCCGGCTGGCTCCTGAAATTCCGCATTGCGCAGGATTGCTCCCGGAGGCAAAGAGGCACCAGTGCAAATTCAGGCTAGTTTAAGAGTGCCAAGTGGGTCCTGCAATCTGCCATCATGAACCTGCCCTGGTCCCTTTTGTTTGCCAGGGAAAAGAGGTGCTGTTTGTGTGCGGGTAGCTGTAGCCTGGAGTGGCCGGCTGGCTCCTGAAATTCCGCATTGCGCAGAATGCCTACCAGACCCAATGTGGCACCCGTGGCAACTCGGGCTGGTTTGATAGTGCCAAGGGCCTCCTACAATCTGCCATCAAGATGCAGGGCTGGAAAGTTTTCCTTGTCAGGGAAAAGGGGTGGTGTTTGTGTTTGGGTACTTGTGGGCCTGAGGGGCCGGCTGGCTCCTGAAATTCCGCATTGCGCAGGATTGCTCCCGGAGGCAAAGAGGCACCAGTGCAAATTCAGGCTAGTTTAAGAGTGCCAAGTGGGTCCTGCAATCTGCCATCATGAACCTGCCCTGGTCCCTTTTGTTTGCCAGGGAAAAGAGGTGCTGTTTGTGTGCGGGTAGCTGTAGCCTGGAGTGGCCGGCTGGCTCCTGAAATTCCGCATTGCGCAGAATGCCTCCCAGACCCAATGTGGCACCCGTGGCAACTCGGGCTGGTTTGATAGTGCCAAGGGTCTCCTACAATCTGCCATCAAGATGAAGGGCTGGAAAGTTTTCCTTGTCAGGGAAAAGGGGTGGTGTTTGTGTTTGGGTACTTGTGGGCCTGAGGGGCCGGCTGGCTCCTGCAATTCCGCATTGCGCAGGATTGCTCCCGGAGGCAAAGAGGCACCAGTGCAAATTCAGGCTAGTTTAAGAGTGCCAAGTGGGTCCTGCAATCTGCCATCATGAACCTGCCCTGGTCCCTTTTGTTTGCCAGGGAAAAGAGGTGCTGTTTGTGTGCGGGTAGCTGTAGCCTGGAGTGGCCGGCTGGCTCCTGAAATTACGCATTGCGCAGAATGCCTCCCAGAACCAATGTGGCACCCGTGGCAACTCGGGCTGGTTTGATAGTGCCAAGGGCCTCCTACAATCTGCCATCAAGATGCAGGGCTGGAAAGTTTTCCTTGTCAGGGAAAAGGGGTGGTGTTTGTGTTTGGGTACTTGTGGGCCTGAGGGGCCGGCTGGCTCCTGAAATTCCGCATTGCGCAGGATTGCTCCCGGAGGCAAAGAGGCACCAGTGCAAATTCAGGCTAGTTTAAGAGTGCCAAGTGGGTCCTGCAATCTGCCATCATGAACCTGCCCTGGTCCCTTTTGTTTGCCAGGGAAAAGAGGTGCTGTTTGTGTGCGGGTAGCTGTAGCCTGGAGTGGCCGTCTGGCTCCTGAAATTCCGCATTGCGCAGAATGCCTCCCAGACCCAATGTGGCACCCGTGGCAACTCGGGCTGGTTTGATAGTGCCAAGGGCCTCCTACAATCTGCCATCAAGATGCAGGGCTGGAAAGTTTTCCTTGTCAGGGAAAAGGGGTGGTGTTTGTGTTTGGGTACTTGTGGGCCTGAGGGGCCGGCTGGCTCCTGAAATTCCGCATTGCGCAGGATTGCTCCCGGAGGCAAAGAGGCACCAGTGCAAATTCAGGCTAGTTTAAGAGTGCCAAGTGGGTCCTGCAATCTGCCATCATGAACCTGCCCTGGTCCCTTTTGTTTGCCAGGGAAAAGAGGTGCTGTTTGTGTGCGGGTAGCTGTAGCCTGGAGTGGCCGGCTGGCTCCTGAAATTCCGCATTGCGCAGAATGCCTCCCAGACCCAATGTGGCACCCCTGGCAACTCGGGCTGGTTTGATAGTGCCAAGGGCCTCCTACAATCTGCCATCAAGATGCAGGGCTGGAAAGTTTTCCTTGTCAGGGAAAAGGGGTGGTGTTTGTGTTTGGGTACTTGTGGGCCTGAGGGGCCGGCTGGCTCCTGAAATTCCGCATTGCGCAGGATTGCTCCCGGAGGCAAAGAGGCACCAGTGCAAATTCAGGCTAGTTTAAGAGTGCCAAGTGGGTCCTGCAATCTGCCATCATGAACCTGCCCTGGTCCCTTTTGTTTGCCAGGGAAAAGAGGTGCTGTTTGTGTGCGGGTAGCTGTAGCCTGGAGTGGCCGGCTGGCTCCTGAAGATCCGCATTGCGCAGAATGCCTCCCAGACCCAATGTGGCACCCGTGGCAACTCGGGCTGGTTTGATAGTGCCAAGGGCCTCCTACAATCTGCCATCAAGATGCAGGGCTGGAAAGTTTTCCTTGTCAGGGAAAAGGGGTGGTGTTTGTGTTTGGGTACTTGTGGGCCTGAGGGGCCGGCTGGCTCCTGAAATTCCGCATTGCGCAGGATTGCTCCCGGAGGCAAAGAGGCACCAGTGCAAATTCAGGCTAGTTTAAGAGTGCCAAGTGGGTCCTGCAATCTGCCATCATTAACCTGCCCTGGTCCCTTTTGTTTGCCAGGGAAAAGAGGTGCTGTTTGTGTGCGGGTAGCTGTAGCCTGGAGTGGCCGGCTGGCTCCTGAAATTCCGCATTGCGCAGAATGCCTCCCAGACCCAATGTGGCACCCGTGGCAACTCGGGCTGGTTTGATAGTGCCAAGGGCCTCCTACAATCTGCCATCAAGATGCAGGGATGGAAAGTTTTCCTTGTCAGGGAAAAGGGGTGGTGTTTGTGTTTGGGTACTTGTGGGCCTGAGGGGCCGGCTGGCTCCTGAAATTCCGCATTGCGCAGGATTGCTCCCGGAGGCAAAGAGGCACCAGTGCAAATTCAGGCTAGTTTAAGAGTGCCAAGTGGGTCCTGCAATCTGCCATCATGAACCTGCCCTGGTCCCTTTTGTTTGCCAGGGAAAAGAGGTGCTGTTTGTGTGCGGGTAGCTGTAGCCTGGAGTGGCCGGCTGGCTCCTGAAATTCCGCATTGCGCAGAATGCCTCCCAGACCCAATGTGGCACCCGTGGCAACTCGGGCTGGTTTGATAGTGCCAAGGGCCTCCTACAATCTGCCATCAAGATGCAGGGCTGGAAAGTTTTCCTTGTCAGGGAAAAGGGGTGGTGTTTGTGTTTGGGTACTTGTGGGCCTGAGGGGCCGGCTGGCTCCTGAAATTCCGCATTGCGCAGGATTGCTCCCGGAGGCAAAGAGGCACCAGTGCAAATTCAGGCTAGTTTAAGAGTGCCAAGTGGGTCCTGCAATCTGCCATCATGAACCTGCCCTGGTCCCTTTTGTTTGCCAGGGAAAAGAGGTGCTGTTTGTGTGCGGGTAGCTGTAGCCTGGAGTGGCCGGCTGGCTCCTGAAATTCCGCATTGCGCAGAATGCCTCCCAGAACCAATGTGGCACCCGTGGCAACTCGGGCTGGTTTGATAGTGCCAAGGGCCTCCTACAATCTGCCATCAAGATGCAGGGCTGGAAAGTTTTCCTTGTCAGGGAAAAGGGGTGGTGTTTGTGTTTGGGTACTTGTGGGCCTGAGGGGCCGGCTGGCTCCTGAAATTCCGCATTGCGCAGGATTGCTCCCGGAGGCAAAGAGGCACCAGTGCAAATTCAGGCTAGTTTAAGAGTGCCAAGTGGGTCCTGCAATCTGCCATCATGAACCTGCCCAGGTCCCTTTTGTTTGCCAGGGAAAAGAGGTGCTGTTTGTGTGCGGGTAGCTGTAGCCTGGAGTGGCCGGCTGGCTCCTGAAATTCCGCATTGCGCAGAATGCCTCCCAGACCCAATGTGGCACCCGTGGCAACTCGGGCTGGTTTGATAGTGCCAAGGGCCTCCTACAATCTGCCATCAAGATGCAGGGCTGGAAAGTTTTCCTTGTCAGGGAAAAGGGGTGGTGTTTGTGTTTGGGTACTTGTGGACCTGAGGGGCCGGCTGGCTCCTGAAATTCCGCATTGCGCAGAATGCCTCCCAGACCCAATGTGGCACCCGTGGCAACTCGGGCTGGTTTGATAGTGCCAAGGGCCTCCTACAATCTGCCATCAAGATGCAGGGCTGGAAAGTTTTCCTTGTCAGGGAAAAGGGGTGGTGTTTGTGTTTGGGTACTTGTGGGCCTGAGGGGCCGGCTGGCTCCTGAAATTCCGCATTGAGCAGGATTGCTCCCGGAGGCAAAGAGGCACCAGTGCAAATTCAGGCTAGTTTAAGAGTGCCAAGTGGGTCCTGCAATCTGCCATCATGAACCTGCCCTGGTCCCTTTTGTTTGCCAGGGAAAAGAGGTGCTGTTTGTGTGCGGGTAGCTGTAGCCTGGAGTGGCCGGCTGGCTCCTGAAATTCCGCATTGCGCAGAATGCCTCCCAGACCCAATGTGGCACCCCTGGCAACTCGGGCTGGTTTGATAGTGCCAAGGGCCTCCTACAATCTGCCATCAAGATGCAGGGCTGGAAAGTTTTCCTTGTCAGGGAAAAGGGGTGGTGTTTGTGTTTGGGTACTTGTGGGCCTGAGGGGCCGGCTGGCTGCTGAAATTCCGCATTGCGCAGGATTGCTCCCGGAGGCAAAGAGGCACCAGTGCAAATTCAGGCTAGTTTAAGAGTGCCAAGTGGGTCCTGCAATCTGCCATCATGAACCTGCCCTGGTCCCTTTTGTTTGCCAGGGAAAAGAGGTGCTGTTTGTGTGCGGGTAGCTGTAGCCTGGAGTGGCCGGCTGGCTCCTGAAATTCCGCATTGCGCAGAATGCCTCCCAGACCCAATGTGGCACCCGTGGCAACTCGGGCTGGTTTGATAGTGCCAAGGGCCTCCTACAATCTGCCATCAAGATGCAGGGCTGGAAAGTTTTCCTTGTCAGGGAAAAGGGGTGGTGTTTGTGTTTGGGTACTTGTGGGCCTGAGGGGCCGGCTGGCTCCTGAAATTCCGCATTGCGCAGGATTGCTCCCGGAGGCAAAGAGGCACCAGTGCAAATTCAGGCTAGTTTAAGAGTGCCAAGTGGGTCCTGCAATCTGCCATCATGAACCTGCCCTGGTCCCTTTTGTTTGCCAGGGAAAAGAGGTGCTGTTTGTGTGCGGGTAGCTGTAGCCTGGAGTGGCCGGCTGGCTCCTGAAGATCCGCATTGCGCAGAATGCCTCCCAGACCCAATGTGGCACCCGTGGCAACTCGGGCTGGTTTGATAGTGCCAAGGGCCTCCTACAATCTGCCATCAAGATGCAGGGCTGGAAAGTTTTCCTTGTCAGGGAAAAGGGGTGGTGTTTGTGTTTGGGTACTTGTGGGCCTGAGGGGCCGGCTGGCTCCTGAAATTCCGCATTGCGCAGGATTGCTCCCGGAGGCAAAGAGGCACCAGTGCAAATTCAGGCTAGTTTAAGAGTGCCAAGTGGGTCCTGCAATCTGCCATCATGAACCTGCCCTGGTCCCTTTTGTTTGCCAGGGAAAAGAGGTGCTGTTTGTGTGCGGGTAGCTGTAGCCTGGAGTGGCCGGCTGGCTCCTGAAGATCCGCATTGCGCAGAATGCCTCCCAGACCCAATGTGGCACCCGTGGCAACTCGGGCTGGTTTGATAGTGCCAAGGGCCTCCTACAATCTGCCATCAAGATGCAGGGCTGGAAAGTTTTCCTTGTCAGGGAAAAGGGGTGGTGTTTGTGTTTGGGTACTTGTGGGCCTGAGGGGCCGGCTGGCTCCTGAAATTCCGCATTGCGCAGGATTGCTCCCGGAGGCAAAGAGGCACCAGTGCAAATTCAGGCTAGTTTAAGAGTGCCAAGTGGGTCCTGCAATCTGCCATCATGAACCTGCCCTGGTCCCTTTTGTTTGCCAGGGAAAAGAGGTGCTGTTTGTGTGCGGGTAGCTGTAGCCTGGAGTGGCCGGCTGGCTCCTGAAATTCCGCATTGCGCAGAATGCCTCCCAGACCCAATGTGGCACCCGTGGCAACTCGGGCTGGTTTGATAGTGCCAAGGGTCTCCTACAATCTGCCATCAAGATGAAGGGCTGGAAAGTTTTCCTTGTCAGGGAAAAGGGGTGGTGTTTGTGTTTGGGTACTTGTGGGCCTGAGGGGCCGGCTGGCTCCTGCAATTCCGCATTGCGCAGGATTGCTCCCGGAGGCAAAGAGGCACCAGTGCAAATTCAGGCTAGTTTAAGAGTGCCAAGTGGGTCCTGCAATCTGCCATCATGAACCTGCCCTGGTCCCTTTTGTTTGCCAGGGAAAAGAGGTGCTGTTTGTGTGCGGGTAGCTGTAGCCTGGAGTGGCCGGCTGGCTCCTGAAATTACGCATTGCGCAGAATGCCTCCCAGAACCAATGTGGCACCCGTGGCAACTCGGGCTGGTTTGATAGTGCCAAGGGCCTCCTACAATCTGCCATCAAGATGCAGGGCTGGAAAGTTTTCCTTGTCAGGGAAAAGGGGTGGTGTTTGTGTTTGGGTACTTGTGGGCCTGAGGGGCCGGCTGGCTCCTGAAATTCCGCATTGCGCAGGATTGCTCCCGGAGGCAAAGAGGCACCAGTGCAAATTCAGGCTAGTTTAAGAGTGCCAAGTGGGTCCTGCAATCTGCCATCATGAACCTGCCCTGGTCCCTTTTGTTTGCCAGGGAAAAGAGGTGCTGTTTGTGTGCGGGTAGCTGTAGCCTGGAGTGGCCGGCTGGCTCCTGAAATTCCGCATTGCGCAGAATGCCTCCCAGACCCAATGTGGCACCCGTGGCAACTCGGGCTGGTTTGATAGTGCCAAGGGCCTCCTACAATCTGCCATCAAGATGCAGGGCTGGAAAGTTTTCCTTGTCAGGGAAAAGGGGTGGTGTTTGTGTTTGGGTACTTGTGGGCCTGAGGGGCCGGCTGGCTCCTGAAATTCCGCATTGCGCAGGATTGCTCCCGGAGGCAAAGAGGCACCAGTGCAAATTCAGGCTAGTTTAAGAGTGCCAAGTGGGTCCTGCAATCTGCCATCATGAACCTGCCCTGGTCCCTTTTGTTTGCCAGGGAAAAGAGGTGCTGTTTGTGTGCGGGTAGCTGTAGCCTGGAGTGGCCGTCTGGCTCCTGAAATTCCGCATTGCGCAGAATGCCTCCCAGACCCAATGTGGCACCCGTGGCAACTCGGGCTGGTTTGATAGTGCCAAGGGCCTCCTACAATCTGCCATCAAGATGCAGGGCTGGAAAGTTTTCCTTGTCAGGGAAAAGGGGTGGTGTTTGTGTTTGGGTACTTGTGGGCCTGAGGGGCCGGCTGGCTCCTGAAATTCCGCATTGCGCAGGATTGCTCCCGGAGGCAAAGAGGCACCAGTGCAAATTCAGGCTAGTTTAAGAGTGCCAAGTGGGTCCTGCAATCTGCCATCATGAACCTGCCCTGGTCCCTTTTGTTTGCCAGGGAAAAGAGGTGCTGTTTGTGTGCGGGTAGCTGTAGCCTGGAGTGGCCGGCTGGCTCCTGAAATTCCGCATTGCGCAGAATGCCTCCCAGACCCAATGTGGCACCCGTGGCAACTCGGGCTGGTTTGATAGTGCCAAGGGCCTCCTACAATCTGCCATCAAGATGCAGGGCTGGAAAGTTTTCCTTGTCAGGGAAAAGGGGTGGTGTTTGTGTTTGGGTACTTGTGGGCCTGAGGGGCCGGCTGGCTCCTGAAATTCCGCATTGCGCAGGATTGCTCCCGGAGGCAAAGAGGCACCAGTGCAAATTCAGGCTAGTTTAAGAGTGCCAAGTGGGTCCTGCAATCTGCCATCATGAACCTGCCCTGGTCCCTTTTGTTTGCCAGGGAAAAGAGGTGCTGTTTGTGTGCGGGTAGCTGTAGCCTGGAGTGGCCGGCTGGCTCCTGAAATTCCGCATTGCGCAGAATGCCTCCCAGAACCAATGTGGCACCCGTGGCAACTCGGGCTGGTTTGATAGTGCCAAGGGCCTCCTACAATCTGCCATCAAGATGCAGGGCTGGAAAGTTTTCCTTGTCAGGGAAAAGGGGTGGTGTTTGTGTTTGGGTACTTGTGGGCCTGAGGGGCCGGCTGGCTGCTGAAATTCCGCATTGCGCAGGATTGCTCCCGGAGGCAAAGAGGCACCAGTGCAAATTCAGGCTAGTTTAAGAGTGCCAAGTGGGTCCTGCAATCTGCCATCATGAACCTGCCCTGGTCCCTTTTGTTTGCCAGGGAAAAGAGGTGCTGTTTGTGTGCGGGTAGCTGTAGCCTGGAGTGGCCGGCTGGCTCCTGAAATTCCGCATTGCGCAGAATGCCTCCCAGACCCAATGTGGCACCCGTGGCAACTCGGGCTGGTTTGATAGTGCCAAGGGCCTCCTACAATCTGCCATCAAGATGCAGGGCTGGAAAGTTTTCCTTGTCAGGGAAAAGGGGTGGTGTTTGTGTTTGGGTACTTGTGGACCTGAGGGGCGGGCTGGCTCCTGAAATTCCGCATTGCGCAGAATGCCTCCCAGACCCAATGTGGCACCCGTGGCAACTCGGGCTGGTTTGATAGTGCCAAGGGCCTCCTACAATCTGCCATCAAGATGCAGGGCTGGAAAGTTTTCCTTGTCAGGGAAAAGGGGTGGTGTTTGTGTTTGGGTACTTGTGGGCCTGAGGGGCCGGCTGGCTCCTGAAATTCCGCATTGCGCAGGATTGCTCCCGGAGGCAAAGAGGCACCAGTGCAAATTCAGGCTAGTTTAAGAGTGCCAAGTGGGTCCTGCAATCTGCCATCATGAACCTGCCCTGGTCCCTTTTGTTTGCCAGGGAAAAGAGGTGCTGTTTGTGTGCGGGTAGCTGTAGCCTGGAGTGGCCGGCTGGCTCCTGAAATTCCGCATTGCGCAGAATGCCTCCCAGACCCAATGTGGCACCCCTGGCAACTCGGGCTGGTTTGATAGTGCCAAGGGCCTCCTACAATCTGCCATCAAGATGCAGGGCTGGAAAGTTTTCCTTGTCAGGGAAAAGGGGTGGTGTTTGTGTTTGGGTACTTGTGGGCCTGAGGGGCCGGCTGGCTCCTGAAATTCCGCATTGCGCAGGATTGCTCCCGGAGGCAAAGAGGCACCAGTGCAAATTCAGGCTAGTTTAAGAGTGCCAAGTGGGTCCTGCAATCTGCCATCATGAACCTGCCCTGGTCCCTTTTGTTTGCCAGGGAAAAGAGGTGCTGTTTGTGTGCGGGTAGCTGTAGCCTGGAGTGGCCGGCTGGCTCCTGAAATTCCGCATTGTGCAGAATGCCTCCCAGACCCAATGTGGCACCCGTGGCAACTCGGGCTGGTTTGATAGTGCCAAGGGCCTCCTACAATCTGCCATCAAGATGCAGGGCTGGAAAGTTTTCCTTGTCAGGGAAAAGGGGTGGTGTTTGTGTTTGGGTACTTGTGGGCCTGAGGGGCCGGCTGGCTCCTGAAATTCCGCATTGCGCAGGATTGCTCCCGGAGGCAAAGAGGCACCAGTGCAAATTCAGGCTAGTTTAAGAGTGCCAAGTGGGTCCTGCAATCTGCCATCATGAACCTGCCCTGGTCCCTTTTGTTTGCCAGGGAAAAGAGGTGCTGTTTGTGTGCGGGTAGCTGTAGCCTGGAGTGGCCGGCTGGCTCCTGAAGATCCGCATTGCGCAGAATGCCTCCCAGACCCAATGTGGCACCCGTGGCAACTCGGGCTGGTTTGATAGTGCCAAGGGCCTCCTACAATCTGCCATCAAGATGCAGGGCTGGAAAGTTTTCCTTGTCAGGGAAAAGGGGTGGTGTTTGTGTTTGGGTACTTGTGGGCCTGAGGGGCCGGCTGGCTCCTGAAATTCCGCATTGCGCAGGATTGCTCCCGGAGGCAAAGAGGCACCAGTGCAAATTCAGGCTAGTTTAAGAGTGCCAAGTGGGTCCTGCAATCTGCCATCATGAACCTGCCCTGGTCCCTTTTGTTTGCCAGGGAAAAGAGGTGCTGTTTGTGTGCGGGTAGCTGTAGCCTGGAGTGGCCGGCTGGCTCCTGAAATTCCGCATTGCGCAGAATGCCTCCCAGACCCAATGTGGCACCCGTGGCAACTCGGGCTGGTTTGATAGTGCCAAGGGCCTCCTACAATCTGCCATCAAGATGCAGGGCTGGAAAGTTTTCCTTGTCAGGGAAAAGGGGTGGTGTTTGTGTTTGGGTACTTGTGGGCCTGAGGGGCCGGCTGGCTGCTGAAATTCCGCATTGCGCAGGATTGCTCCCGGAGGCAAAGAGGCACCAGTGCAAATTCAGGCTAGTTTAAGAGTGCCAAGTGGGTCCTGCAATCTGCCATCATTAACCTGCCCTGGTCCCTTTTGTTTGCCAGGGAAAAGAGGTGCTGTTTGTGTGCGGGTAGCTGTAGCCTGGAGTGGCCGGCTGGCTCCTGAAATTCCGCATTGCGCAGAATGCCTCCCAGACCCAATGTGGCACCCGTGGCAACTCGGGCTGGTTTGATAGTGCCAAGGGCCTCCTACAATCTGCCATCAAGATGCAGGGCTGGAAAGTTTTCCTTGTCAGGGAAAAGGGGTGGTGTTTGTGTTTGGGTACTTGTGGGCCTGAGGGGCCGGCTGGCTCCTGAAATTCCGCATTGCGCAGGATTGCTCCCGGAGGCAAAGAGGCACCAGTGCAAATTCAGGCTAGTTTAAGAGTGCCAAGTGGGTCCTGCAATCTGCCATCATGAACCTGCCCTGGTCCCTTTTGTTTGCCAGGGAAAAGAGGTGCTGTTTGTGTGCGGGTAGCTGTAGCCTGGAGTGGCCGGCTGGCTCCTGAAGATCCGCATTGCGCAGAATGCCTCCCAGACCCAATGTGGCACCCGTGGCAACTCGGGCTGGTTTGATAGTGCCAAGGGCCTCCTACAATCTGCCATCAAGATGCAGGGCTGGAAAGTTTTCCTTGTCAGGGAAAAGGAGTGGTGTTTGTGTTTGGGTACTTGTGGGCCTGAGGGGCCGGCTGGCTCCTGAAATTCCGCATTGCGCAGGATTGCTCCCGGAGGCAAAGAGGCACCAGTGCAAATTCAGGCTAGTTTAAGAGTGCCAAGTGGGTCCTGCAATCTGCCATCATGAACCTGCCCTGGTCCCTTTTGTTTGCCAGGGAAAAGAGGTGCTGTTTGTGTGCGGGTAGCTGTAGCCTGGAGTGGCCGGCTGGCTCCTGAAGATCCGCATTGCGCAGAATGCCTCCCAGACCCAATGTGGCACCCGTGGCAACTCGGGCTGGTTTGATAGTGCCAAGGGCCTCCTACAATCTGCCATCAAGATGCAGGGCTGGAAAGTTTTCCTTGTCAGGGAAAAGGGGTGGTGTTTGTGTTTGGGTACTTGTGGGCCTGAGGGGCCGGCTGGCTCCTGAAATTCCGCATTGCGCAGGATTGCTCCCGGAGGCAAAGAGGCACCAGTGCAAATTCAGGCTAGTTTAAGAGTGCCAAGTGGGTCCTGCAATCTGCCATCATGAACCTGCCCTGGTCCCTTTTGTTTGCCAGGGAAAAGAGGTGCTGTTTGTGTGCGGGTAGCTGTAGCCTGGAGTGGCCGGCTGGCTCCTGAAATTCCGCATTGCGCAGAATGCCTCCCAGACCCAATGTGGCACCCGTGGCAACTCGGGCTGGTTTGATAGTGCCAAGGGCCTCCTACAATCTGCCATCAAGATGCAGGGCTGGAAAGTTTTCCTTGTCAGGGAAAAGGGGTGGTGTTTGTGTTTGGGTACTTGTGGGCCTGAGGGGCCGGCTGGCTCCTGAAATTCCGCATTGCGCAGGATTGCTCCCGGAGGCAAAGAGGCACCAGTGCAAATTCAGGCTAGTTTAAGAGTGCCAAGTGGGTCCTGCAATCTGCCATCATGAACCTGCCCTGGTCCCTTTTGTTTGCCAGGGAAAAGAGGTGCTGTTTGTGTGCGGGTAGCTGTAGCCTGGAGTGGCCGGCTGGCTCCTGAAGATCCGCATTGCGCAGAATGCCTCCCAGACCCAATGTGGCACCCGTGGCAACTCGGGCTGGTTTGATAGTGCCAAGGGCCTCCTACAATCTGCCATCAAGATGCAGGGCTGGAAAGTTTTCCTTGTCAGGGAAAAGGGGTGGTGTTTGTGTTTGGGTACTTGTGGGCCTGAGGGGCCGGCTGGCTCCTGAAATTCCGCATTGCGCAGGATTGCTCCCGGAGGCAAAGAGGCACCAGTGCAAATTCAGGCTAGTTTAAGAGTGCCAAGTGGGTCCTGCAATCTGCCATCATGAACCTGCCCTGGTCCCTTTTGTTTGCCAGGGAAAAGAGGTGCTGTTTGTGTGCGGGTAGCTGTAGCCTGGAGTGGCCGGCTGGCTCCTGAAGATCCGCATTGCGCAGAATGCCTCCCAGACCCAATGTGGCACCCGTGGCAACTCAGGCTGGTTTGATAGTGCCAAGGGCCTCCTACAATCTGCCATCAAGATGCAGGGCTGGAAAGTTTTCCTTGTCAGGGAAAAGGGGTGGTGTTTGTGTTTGGGTACTTGTGGGCCTGAGGGGCCGGCTGGCTCCTGAAATTCCGCATTGCGCAGGATTGCTCCCGGAGGCAAAGAGGCACCAGTGCAAATTCAGGCTAGTTTAAGAGTGCCAAGTGGGTCCTGCAATCTGCCATCATGAACCTGCCCTGGTCCCTTTTGTTTGCCAGGGAAAAGAGGTGCTGTTTGTGTGCGGGTAGCTGTAGCCTGGAGTGGCCGGCTGGCTCCTGAAATTCCGCATTGCGCAGAATGCCTCCCAGACCCAATGTGGCACCCGTGGCAACTCGGGCTGGTTTGATAGTGCCAAGGGCCTCCTACAATCTGCCATCAAGATGCAGGGCTGGAAAGTTTTCCTTGTCAGGGAAAAGGGGTGGTGTTTGTGTTTGGGTACTTGTGGGCCTGAGGGGCCGGCTGGCTGCTGAAATTCCGCATTGCGCAGGATTGCTCCCGGAGGCAAAGAGGCACCAGTGCAAATTCAGGCTAGTTTAAGAGTGCCAAGTGGGTCCTGCAATCTGCCATCATGAACCTGCCCTGGTCCCTTTTGTTTGCCAGGGAAAAGAGGTGCTGTTTGTGTGCGGGTAGCTGTAGCCTGGAGTGGCCGGCTGGCTCCTGAAATTCCGCATTGCGCAGAATGCCTCCCAGACCCAATGTGGCACCCGTGGCAACTCGGGCTGGTTTGATAGTGCCAAGGGCCTCCTACAATCTGCCATCAAGATGCAGGGCTGGAAAGTTTTCCTTGTCAGGGAAAAGGGGTGGTGTTTGTGTTTGGGTACTTGTGGACCTGAGGGGCCGGCTGGCTCCTGAAATTCCGCATTGCGCAGAATGCCTCCCAGACCCAATGTGGCACCCGTGGCAACTCGGGCTGGTTTGATAGTGCCAAGGGCCTCCTACAATCTGCCATCAAGATGCAGGGCTGGAAAGTTTTCCTTGTCAGGGAAAAGGGGTGGTGTTTGTGTTTGGGTACTTGTGGGCCTGAGGGGCCGGCTGGCTCCTGAAATTCCGCATTGCGCAGGATTGCTCCCGGAGGCAAAGAGGCACCAGTGCAAATTCAGGCTAGTTTAAGAGTGCCAAGTGGGTCCTGCAATCTGCCATCATGAACCTGCCCTGGTCCCTTTTGTTTGCCAGGGAAAAGAGGTGCTGTTTGTGTGCGGGTAGCTGTAGCCTGGAGTGGCCGGCTGGCTCCTGAAATTCCGCATTGCGCAGAATGCCTCCCAGACCCAATGTGGCACCCCTGGCAACTCGGGCTGGT
Source organism: Setophaga petechia (assembly GCA_024362935.1). Lineage (NCBI taxonomy): Eukaryota > Metazoa > Chordata > Aves > Passeriformes > Parulidae > Setophaga > Setophaga petechia. The sequence continues at coordinate 51,729,843 of JANCRA010000003.1, read as the reverse complement.
TTGATAGTGCCAAGGGCCTCCTACAATCTGCCATCAAGATGCAGGGCTGGAAAGTTTTCCTTGTCAGGGAAAAGGAGTGGTGTTTGTGTTTGGGTACTTGTGGGCCTGAGGGGCCGGCTGGCTCCTGAAATTCCGCATTGCGCAGGATTGCTCCCGGAGGCAAAGAGGCACCAGTGCAAATTCAGGCTAGTTTAAGAGTGCCAAGTGGGTCCTGCAATCTGCCATCATGAACCTGCCCTGGTCCCTTTTGTTTGCCAGGGAAAAGAGGTGCTGTTTGTGTGCGGGTAGCTGTAGCCTGGAGTGGCCGGCTGGCTCCTGAAGATCCGCATTGCGCAGAATGCCTCCCAGACCCAATGTGGCACCCGTGGCAACTCGGGCTGGTTTGATAGTGCCAAGGGCCTCCTACAATCTGCCATCAAGATGCAGGGCTGGAAAGTTTTCCTTGTCAGGGAAAAGGGGTGGTGTTTGTGTTTGGGTACTTGTGGGCCTGAGGGGCCGGCTGGCTCCTGAAATTCCGCATTGCGCAGGATTGCTCCCGGAGGCAAAGAGGCACCAGTGCAAATTCAGGCTAGTTTAAGAGTGCCAAGTGGGTCCTGCAATCTGCCATCATGAACCTGCCCTGGTCCCTTTTGTTTGCCAGGGAAAAGAGGTGCTGTTTGTGTGCGGGTAGCTGTAGCCTGGAGTGGCCGGCTGGCTCCTGAAATTCCGCATTGCGCAGAATGCCTCCCAGACCCAATGTGGCACCCGTGGCAACTCGGGCTGGTTTGATAGTGCCAAGGGCCTCCTACAATCTGCCATCAAGATGCAGGGCTGGAAAGTTTTCCTTGTCAGGGAAAAGGGGTGGTGTTTGTGTTTGGGTACTTGTGGGCCTGAGGGGCCGGCTGGCTCCTGAAATTCCGCATTGCGCAGGATTGCTCCCGGAGGCAAAGAGGCACCAGTGCAAATTCAGGCTAGTTTAAGAGTGCCAAGTGGGTCCTGCAATCTGCCATCATGAACCTGCCCTGGTCCCTTTTGTTTGCCAGGGAAAAGAGGTGCTGTTTGTGTGCGGGTAGCTGTAGCCTGGAGTGGCCGGCTGGCTCCTGAAATTCCGCATTGCGCAGAATGCCTCCCAGACCCAATGTGGCACCCGTGGCAACTCGGGCTGGTTTGATAGTGCCAAGGGTCTCCTACAATCTGCCATCAAGATGAAGGGCTGGAAAGTTTTCCTTGTCAGGGAAAAGGGGTGGTGTTTGTGTTTGGGTACTTGTGGGCCTGAGGGGCCGGCTGGCTCCTGCAATTCCGCATTGCGCAGGATTGCTCCCGGAGGCAAAGAGGCACCAGTGCAAATTCAGGCTAGTTTAAGAGTGCCAAGTGGGTCCTGCAATCTGCCATCATGAACCTGCCCTGGTCCCTTTTGTTTGCCAGGGAAAAGAGGTGCTGTTTGTGTGCGGGTAGCTGTAGCCTGGAGTGGCCGGCTGGCTCCTGAAATTACGCATTGCGCAGAATGCCTCCCAGAACCAATGTGGCACCCGTGGCAACTCGGGCTGGTTTGATAGTGCCAAGGGCCTCCTACAATCTGCCATCAAGATGCAGGGCTGGAAAGTTTTCCTTGTCAGGGAAAAGGGGTGGTGTTTGTGTTTGGGTACTTGTGGGCCTGAGGGGCCGGCTGGCTCCTGAAATTCCGCATTGCGCAGGATTGCTCCCGGAGGCAAAGAGGCACCAGTGCAAATTCAGGCTAGTTTAAGAGTGCCAAGTGGGTCCTGCAATCTGCCATCATGAACCTGCCCTGGTCCCTTTTGTTTGCCAGGGAAAAGAGGTGCTGTTTGTGTGCGGGTAGCTGTAGCCTGGAGTGGCCGGCTGGCTCCTGAAATTCCGCATTGCGCAGAATGCCTCCCAGACCCAATGTGGCACCCGTGGCAACTCGGGCTGGTTTGATAGTGCCAAGGGCCTCCTACAATCTGCCATCAAGATGCAGGGCTGGAAAGTTTTCCTTGTCAGGGAAAAGGGGTGGTGTTTGTGTTTGGGTACTTGTGGGCCTGAGGGGCCGGCTGGCTCCTGAAATTCCGCATTGCGCAGGATTGCTCCCGGAGGCAAAGAGGCACCAGTGCAAATTCAGGCTAGTTTAAGAGTGCCAAGTGGGTCCTGCAATCTGCCATCATGAACCTGCCCTGGTCCCTTTTGTTTGCCAGGGAAAAGAGGTGCTGTTTGTGTGCGGGTAGCTGTAGCCTGGAGTGGCCGTCTGGCTCCTGAAATTCCGCATTGCGCAGAATGCCTCCCAGACCCAATGTGGCACCCGTGGCAACTCGGGCTGGTTTGATAGTGCCAAGGGCCTCCTACAATCTGCCATCAAGATGCAGGGCTGGAAAGTTTTCCTTGTCAGGGAAAAGGGGTGGTGTTTGTGTTTGGGTACTTGTGGGCCTGAGGGGCCGGCTGGCTCCTGAAATTCCGCATTGCGCAGGATTGCTCCCGGAGGCAAAGAGGCACCAGTGCAAATTCAGGCTAGTTTAAGAGTGCCAAGTGGGTCCTGCAATCTGCCATCATGAACCTGCCCTGGTCCCTTTTGTTTGCCAGGGAAAAGAGGTGCTGTTTGTGTGCGGGTAGCTGTAGCCTGGAGTGGCCGGCTGGCTCCTGAAATTCCGCATTGCGCAGAATGCCTCCCAGACCCAATGTGGCACCCGTGGCAACTCGGGCTGGTTTGATAGTGCCAAGGGCCTCCTACAATCTGCCATCAAGATGCAGGGCTGGAAAGTTTTCCTTGTCAGGGAAAAGGGGTGGTGTTTGTGTTTGGGTACTTGTGGGCCTGAGGGGCCGGCTGGCTCCTGAAATTCCGCATTGCGCAGGATTGCTCCCGGAGGCAAAGAGGCACCAGTGCAAATTCAGGCTAGTTTAAGAGTGCCAAGTGGGTCCTGCAATCTGCCATCATGAACCTGCCCTGGTCCCTTTTGTTTGCCAGGGAAAAGAGGTGCTGTTTGTGTGCGGGTAGCTGTAGCCTGGAGTGGCCGGCTGGCTCCTGAAATTCCGCATTGCGCAGAATGCCTCCCAGAACCAATGTGGCACCCGTGGCAACTCGGGCTGGTTTGATAGTGCCAAGGGCCTCCTACAATCTGCCATCAAGATGCAGGGCTGGAAAGTTTTCCTTGTCAGGGAAAAGGGGTGGTGTTTGTGTTTGGGTACTTGTGGGCCTGAGGGGCCGGCTGGCTGCTGAAATTCCGCATTGCGCAGGATTGCTCCCGGAGGCAAAGAGGCACCAGTGCAAATTCAGGCTAGTTTAAGAGTGCCAAGTGGGTCCTGCAATCTGCCATCATGAACCTGCCCTGGTCCCTTTTGTTTGCCAGGGAAAAGAGGTGCTGTTTGTGTGCGGGTAGCTGTAGCCTGGAGTGGCCGGCTGGCTCCTGAAATTCCGCATTGCGCAGAATGCCTCCCAGACCCAATGTGGCACCCGTGGCAACTCGGGCTGGTTTGATAGTGCCAAGGGCCTCCTACAATCTGCCATCAAGATGCAGGGCTGGAAAGTTTTCCTTGTCAGGGAAAAGGGGTGGTGTTTGTGTTTGGGTACTTGTGGACCTGAGGGGCCGGCTGGCCCCTGAAATTCCGCATTGCGCAGAATGCCTCCCAGACCCAATGTGGCACCCGTGGCAACTCGGGCTGGTTTGATAGTGCCAAGGGCCTCCTACAATCTGCCATCAAGATGCAGGGCTGGAAAGTTTTCCTTGTCAGGGAAAAGGGGTGGTGTTTGTGTTTGGGTACTTGTGGGCCTGAGGGGCCGGCTGGCTCCTGAAATTCCGCATTGCGCAGGATTGCTCCCGGAGGCAAAGAGGCACCAGTGCAAATTCAGGCTAGTTTAAGAGTGCCAAGTGGGTCCTGCAATCTGCCATCATGAACCTGCCCTGGTCCCTTTTGTTTGCCAGGGAAAAGAGGTGCTGTTTGTGTGCGGGTAGCTGTAGCCTGGAGTGGCCGGCTGGCTCCTGAAATTCCGCATTGCGCAGAATGCCTCCCAGACCCAATGTGGCACCCCTGGCAACTCGGGCTGGTTTGATAGTGCCAAGGGCCTCCTACAATCTGCCATCAAGATGCAGGGCTGGAAAGTTTTCCTTGTCAGGGAAAAGGGGTGGTGTTTGTGTTTGGGTACTTGTGGGCCTGAGGGGCCGGCTGGCTCCTGAAATTCCGCATTGCGCAGGATTGCTCCCGGAGGCAAAGAGGCACCAGTGCAAATTCAGGCTAGTTTAAGAGTGCCAAGTGGGTCCTGCAATCTGCCATCATGAACCTGCCCTGGTCCCTTTTGTTTGCCAGGGAAAAGAGGTGCTGTTTGTGTGCGGGTAGCTGTAGCCTGGAGTGGCCGGCTGGCTCCTGAAATTCCGCATTGTGCAGAATGCCTCCCAGACCCAATGTGGCACCCGTGGCAACTCGGGCTGGTTTGATAGTGCCAAGGGCCTCCTACAATCTGCCATCAAGATGCAGGGCTGGAAAGTTTTCCTTGTCAGGGAAAAGGGGTGGTGTTTGTGTTTGGGTACTTGTGGGCCTGAGGGGCCGGCTGGCTCCTGAAATTCCGCATTGCGCAGGATTGCTCCCGGAGGCAAAGAGGCACCAGTGCAAATTCAGGCTAGTTTAAGAGTGCCAAGTGGGTCCTGCAATCTGCCATCATGAACCTGCCCTGGTCCCTTTTGTTTGCCAGGGAAAAGAGGTGCTGTTTGTGTGCGGGTAGCTGTAGCCTGGAGTGGCCGGCTGGCTCCTGAAGATCCGCATTGCGCAGAATGCCTCCCAGACCCAATGTGGCACCCGTGGCAACTCGGGCTGGTTTGATAGTGCCAAGGGCCTCCTACAATCTGCCATCAAGATGCAGGGCTGGAAAGTTTTCCTTGTCAGGGAAAAGGGGTGGTGTTTGTGTTTGGGTACTTGTGGGCCTGAGGGGCCGGCTGGCTCCTGAAATTCCGCATTGCGCAGGATTGCTCCCGGAGGCAAAGAGGCACCAGTGCAAATTCAGGCTAGTTTAAGAGTGCCAAGTGGGTCCTGCAATCTGCCATCATGAACCTGCCCTGGTCCCTTTTGTTTGCCAGGGAAAAGAGGTGCTGTTTGTGTGCGGGTAGCTGTAGCCTGGAGTGGCCGGCTGGCTCCTGAAATTCCGCATTGCGCAGAATGCCTCCCAGACCCAATGTGGCACCCGTGGCAACTCGGGCTGGTTTGATAGTGCCAAGGGCCTCCTACAATCTGCCATCAAGATGCAGGGCTGGAAAGTTTTCCTTGTCAGGGAAAAGGGGTGGTGTTTGTGTTTGGGTACTTGTGGGCCTGAGGGGCCGGCTGGCTGCTGAAATTCCGCATTGCGCAGGATTGCTCCCGGAGGCAAAGAGGCACCAGTGCAAATTCAGGCTAGTTTAAGAGTGCCAAGTGGGTCCTGCAATCTGCCATCATTAACCTGCCCTGGTCCCTTTTGTTTGCCAGGGAAAAGAGGTGCTGTTTGTGTGCGGGTAGCTGTAGCCTGGAGTGGCCGGCTGGCTCCTGAAATTCCGCATTGCGCAGAATGCCTCCCAGACCCAATGTGGCACCCGTGGCAACTCGGGCTGGTTTGATAGTGCCAAGGGCCTCCTACAATCTGCCATCAAGATGCAGGGCTGGAAAGTTTTCCTTGTCAGGGAAAAGGGGTGGTGTTTGTGTTTGGGTACTTGTGGGCCTGAGGGGCCGGCTGGCTCCTGAAATTCCGCATTGCGCAGGATTGCTCCCGGAGGCAAAGAGGCACCAGTGCAAATTCAGGCTAGTTTAAGAGTGCCAAGTGGGTCCTGCAATCTGCCATCATGAACCTGCCCTGGTCCCTTTTGTTTGCCAGGGAAAAGAGGTGCTGTTTGTGTGCGGGTAGCTGTAGCCTGGAGTGGCCGGCTGGCTCCTGAAGATCCGCATTGCGCAGAATGCCTCCCAGACCCAATGTGGCACCCGTGGCAACTCGGGCTGGTTTGATAGTGCCAAGGGCCTCCTACAATCTGCCATCAAGATGCAGGGCTGGAAAGTTTTCCTTGTCAGGGAAAAGGAGTGGTGTTTGTGTTTGGGTACTTGTGGGCCTGAGGGGCCGGCTGGCTCCTGAAATTCCGCATTGCGCAGGATTGCTCCCGGAGGCAAAGAGGCACCAGTGCAAATTCAGGCTAGTTTAAGAGTGCCAAGTGGGTCCTGCAATCTGCCATCATGAACCTGCCCTGGTCCCTTTTGTTTGCCAGGGAAAAGAGGTGCTGTTTGTGTGCGGGTAGCTGTAGCCTGGAGTGGCCGGCTGGCTCCTGAAGATCCGCATTGCGCAGAATGCCTCCCAGACCCAATGTGGCACCCGTGGCAACTCGGGCTGGTTTGATAGTGCCAAGGGCCTCCTACAATCTGCCATCAAGATGCAGGGCTGGAAAGTTTTCCTTGTCAGGGAAAAGGGGTGGTGTTTGTGTTTGGGTACTTGTGGGCCTGAGGGGCCGGCTGGCTCCTGAAATTCCGCATTGCGCAGGATTGCTCCCGGAGGCAAAGAGGCACCAGTGCAAATTCAGGCTAGTTTAAGAGTGCCAAGTGGGTCCTGCAATCTGCCATCATGAACCTGCCCTGGTCCCTTTTGTTTGCCAGGGAAAAGAGGTGCTGTTTGTGTGCGGGTAGCTGTAGCCTGGAGTGGCCGGCTGGCTCCTGAAATTCCGCATTGCGCAGAATGCCTCCCAGACCCAATGTGGCACCCGTGGCAACTCGGGCTGGTTTGATAGTGCCAAGGGCCTCCTACAATCTGCCATCAAGATGCAGGGCTGGAAAGTTTTCCTTGTCAGGGAAAAGGGGTGGTGTTTGTGTTTGGGTACTTGTGGGCCTGAGGGGCCGGCTGGCTCCTGAAATTCCGCATTGCGCAGGATTGCTCCCGGAGGCAAAGAGGCACCAGTGCAAATTCAGGCTAGTTTAAGAGTGCCAAGTGGGTCCTGCAATCTGCCATCATGAACCTGCCCTGGTCCCTTTTGTTTGCCAGGGAAAAGAGGTGCTGTTTGTGTGCGGGTAGCTGTAGCCTGGAGTGGCCGGCTGGCTCCTGAAGATCCGCATTGCGCAGAATGCCTCCCAGACCCAATGTGGCACCCGTGGCAACTCGGGCTGGTTTGATAGTGCCAAGGGCCTCCTACAATCTGCCATCAAGATGCAGGGCTGGAAAGTTTTCCTTGTCAGGGAAAAGGGGTGGTGTTTGTGTTTGGGTACTTGTGGGCCTGAGGGGCCGGCTGGCTCCTGAAATTCCGCATTGCGCAGGATTGCTCCCGGAGGCAAAGAGGCACCAGTGCAAATTCAGGCTAGTTTAAGAGTGCCAAGTGGGTCCTGCAATCTGCCATCATGAACCTGCCCTGGTCCCTTTTGTTTGCCAGGGAAAAGAGGTGCTGTTTGTGTGCGGGTAGCTGTAGCCTGGAGTGGCCGGCTGGCTCCTGAAGATCCGCATTGCGCAGAATGCCTCCCAGACCCAATGTGGCACCCGTGGCAACTCAGGCTGGTTTGATAGTGCCAAGGGCCTCCTACAATCTGCCATCAAGATGCAGGGCTGGAAAGTTTTCCTTGTCAGGGAAAAGGGGTGGTGTTTGTGTTTGGGTACTTGTGGGCCTGAGGGGCCGGCTGGCTCCTGAAATTCCGCATTGCGCAGGATTGCTCCCGGAGGCAAAGAGGCACCAGTGCAAATTCAGGCTAGTTTAAGAGTGCCAAGTGGGTCCTGCAATCTGCCATCATGAACCTGCCCTGGTCCCTTTTGTTTGCCAGGGAAAAGAGGTGCTGTTTGTGTGCGGGTAGCTGTAGCCTGGAGTGGCCGGCTGGCTCCTGAAATTCCGCATTGCGCAGAATGCCTCCCAGACCCAATGTGGCACCCGTGGCAACTCGGGCTGGTTTGATAGTGCCAAGGGCCTCCTACAATCTGCCATCAAGATGCAGGGCTGGAAAGTTTTCCTTGTCAGGGAAAAGGGGTGGTGTTTGTGTTTGGGTACTTGTGGGCCTGAGGGGCCGGCTGGCTGCTGAAATTCCGCATTGCGCAGGATTGCTCCCGGAGGCAAAGAGGCACCAGTGCAAATTCAGGCTAGTTTAAGAGTGCCAAGTGGGTCCTGCAATCTGCCATCATGAACCTGCCCTGGTCCCTTTTGTTTGCCAGGGAAAAGAGGTGCTGTTTGTGTGCGGGTAGCTGTAGCCTGGAGTGGCCGGCTGGCTCCTGAAATTCCGCATTGCGCAGAATGCCTCCCAGACCCAATGTGGCACCCGTGGCAACTCGGGCTGGTTTGATAGTGCCAAGGGCCTCCTACAATCTGCCATCAAGATGCAGGGCTGGAAAGTTTTCCTTGTCAGGGAAAAGGGGTGGTGTTTGTGTTTGGGTACTTGTGGACCTGAGGGGCCGGCTGGCTCCTGAAATTCCGCATTGCGCAGAATGCCTCCCAGACCCAATGTGGCACCCGTGGCAACTCGGGCTGTTTTGATAGTGCCAAGGGCCTCCTACAATCTGCCATCAAGATGCAGGGCTGGAAAGTTTTCCTTGTCAGGGAAAAGGGGTGGTGTTTGTGTTTGGGTACTTGTGGGCCTGAGGGGCCGGCTGGCTCCTGAAATTCCGCATTGCGCAGGATTGCTCCCGGAGGCAAAGAGGCACCAGTGCAAATTCAGGCTAGTTTAAGAGTGCCAAGTGGGTCCTGCAATCTGCCATCATGAACCTGCCCTGGTCCCTTTTGTTTGCCAGGGAAAAGAGGTGCTGTTTGTGTGCGGGTAGCTGTAGCCTGGAGTGGCCGGCTGGCTCCTGAAGATCCGCATTGCGCAGAATGCCTCCCAGACCCAATGTGGCACCCGTGGCAACTCGGGCTGGTTTGATAGTGCCAAGGGCCTCCTACAATCTGCCATCAAGATGCAGGGCTGGAAAGTTTTCCTTGTCAGGGAAAAGGGGTGGTGTTTGTGTTTGGGTACTTGTGGGCCTGAGGGGCCGGCTGGCTCCTGAAATTCCGCATTGCGCAGGATTGCTCCCGGAGGCAAAGAGGCACCAGTGCAAATTCAGGCTAGTTTAAGAGTGCCAAGTGGGTCCTGCAATCTGCCATCATGAACCTGCCCTGGTCCCTTTTGTTTGCCAGGGAAAAGAGGTGCTGTTTGTGTGCGGGTAGCTGTAGCCTGGAGTGGCCGGCTGGCTCCTGAAATTCCGCATTGCGCAGAATGCCTCCCAGACCCAATGTGGCACCCGTGGCAACTCGGGCTGGTTTGATAGTGCCAAGGGCCTCCTACAATCTGCCATCAAGATGCAGGGCTGGAAAGTTTTCCTTGTCAGGGAAAAGGGGTGGTGTTTGTGTTTGGGTACTTGTGGGCCTGAGGGGCCGGCTGGCTCCTGAAATTCCGCATTGCGCAGGATTGCTCCCGGAGGCAAAGAGGCACCAGTGCAAATTCAGGCTAGTTTAAGAGTGCCAAGTGGGTCCTGCAATCTGCCATCATGAACCTGCCCTGGTCCCTTTTGTTTGCCAGGGAAAAGAGGTGCTGTTTGTGTGCGGGTAGCTGTAGCCTGGAGTGGCCGGCTGGCTCCTGAAATTCCGCATTGCGCAGAATGCCTCCCAGACCCAATGTGGCACCCGTGGCAACTCGGGCTGGTTTGATAGTGCCAAGGGCCTCCTACAATCTGCCATCAAGATGCAGGGCTGGAAAGTTTTCCTTGTCAGGGAAAAGGGGTGGTGTTTGTGTTTGGGTACTTGTGGGCCTGAGGGGCCGGCTGGCTCCTGAAATTCCGCATTGCGCAGGATTGCTCCCGGAGGCAAAGAGGCACCAGTGCAAATTCAGGCTAGTTTAAGAGTGCCAAGTGGGTCCTGCAATCTGCCATCATGAACCTGCCCTGGTCCCTTTTGTTTGCCAGGGAAAAGAGGTGCTGTTTGTGTGCGGGTAGCTGTAGCCTGGAGTGGCCGGCTGGCTCCTGAAATTCCGCATTGCGCAGAATGCCTCCCAGACCCAATGTGGCACCCGTGGCAACTCGGGCTGGTTTGATAGTGCCAAGGGCCTCCTACAATCTGCCATCAAGATGCAGGGCTGGAAAGTTTTCCTTGTCAGGGAAAAGGGGTGGTGTTTGTGTTTGGGTACTTGTGGGCCTGAGGGGCCGGCTGGCTCCTGAAATTCCGCATTGCGCAGGATTGCTCCCGGAGGCAAAGAGGCACCAGTGCAAATTCAGGCTAGTTTAAGAGTGCCAAGTGGGTCCTGCAATCTGCCATCATGAACCTGCCCTGGTCCCTTTTGTTTGCCAGGGAAAAGAGGTGCTGTTTGTGTGCGGGTAGCTGTAGCCTGGAGTGGCCGGCTGGCTCCTGAAATTCCGCATTGCGCAGAATGCCTCCCAGACCCAATGTGGCACCCGTGGCAACTCGGGCTGGTTTGATAGTGCCAAGGGCCTCCTACAATCTGCCATCAAGATGCAGGGCTGGAAAGTTTTCCTTGTCAGGGAAAAGGGGTGGTGTTTGTGTTTGGGTACTTGTGGGCCTGAGGGGCCGGCTGGCTCCTGAAATTCCGCATTGCGCAGGATTGCTCCCGGAGGCAAAGAGGCACCAGTGCAAATTCAGGCTAGTTTAAGAGTGCCAAGTGGGTCCTGCAATCTGCCATCATGAACCTGCCCTGGTCCCTTTTGTTTGCCAGGGAAAAGAGGTGCTGTTTGTGTGCGGGTAGCTGTAGCCTGGAGTGGCCGGCTGGCTCCTGAAATTCCGCATTGCGCAGAATGCCTCCCAGACCCAATGTGGCACCCGTGGCAACTCGGGCTGGTTTGATAGTGCCAAGGGCCTCCTACAATCTGCCATCAAGATGCAGGGCTGGAAAGTTTTCCTTGTCAGGGAAAAGGGGTGGTGTTTGTGTTTGGGTACTTGTGGGCCTGAGGGGCCGGCTGGCTCCTGAAATTCCGCATTGCGCAGGATTGCTCCCGGAGGCAAAGAGGCACCAGTGCAAATTCAGGCTAGTTTAAGAGTGCCAAGTGGGTCCTGCAATCTGCCATCATGAACCTGCCCTGGTCCCTTTTGTTTGCCAGGGAAAAGAGGTGCTGTTTGTGTGCGGGTAGCTGTAGCCTGGAGTGGCCGGCTGGCTCCTGAAATTCCGCATTGCGCAGAATGCCTCCCAGACCCAATGTGGCACCCGTGGCAACTCGGGCTGGTTTGATAGTGCCAAGGGCCTCCTACAATCTGCCATCAAGATGCAGGGCTGGAAAGTTTTCCTTGTCAGGGAAAAGGGGTGGTGTTTGTGTTTGGGTACTTGTGGGCCTGAGGGGCCGGCTGGCTGCTGAAATTCCGCATTGCGCAGGATTGCTCCCGGAGGCAAAGAGGCACCAGTGCAAATTCAGGCTAGTTTAAGAGTGCCTAGTGGGTCCTGCAATCTGCCATCATGAACCTGCCCTGGTCCCTTTTGTTTGCCAGGGAAAAGAGGTGCTGTTTGTGTGCGGGTAGCTGTAGCCTGGAGTGGCCGGCTGGCTCCTGAAATTCCGCATTGCGCAGAATGCCTCCCAGACCCAATGTGGCACCCGTGGCAACTCGGGCTGGTTTGATAGTGCCAAGGGCCTCCTACAATCTGCCATCAAGATGCAGGGATGGAAAGTTTTCCTTGTCAGGGAAAAGGGGTGGTGTTTGTGTTTGGGTACTTGTGGGCCTGAGGGGCCGGCTGGCTCCTGAAATTCCGCATTGCGCAGGATTGCTCCCGGAGGCAAAGAGGCACCAGTGCAAATTCAGGCTAGTTTAAGAGTGCCAAGTGGGTCCTGCAATCTGCCATCATGAACCTGCCCTGGTCCCTTTTGTTTGCCAGGGAAAAGAGGTGCTGTTTGTGTGCGGGTAGCTGTAGCCTGGAGTGGCCGGCTGGCTCCTGAAATTCCGCATTGCGCAGAATGCCTCCCAGACCCAATGTGGCACCCATGGCAACTCGGGCTGGTTTGATAGTGCCAAGGGCCTCCTACAATCTGCCATCAAGATGCAGGGCTGGAAAGTTTTCCTTGTCAGGGAAAAGGGGTGGTGTTTGTGTTTGGGTACTTGTGGGCCTGAGGGGCCGGCTGGCTCCTGAAATTCCGCATTGCGCAGGATTGCTCCCGGAGGCAAAGAGGCACCAGTGCAAATTCAGGCTAGTTTAAGAGTGCCAAGTGGGTCCTGCAATCTGCCATCATGAACCTGCCCTGGTCCCTTTTGTTTGCCAGGGAAAAGAGGTGCTGTTTGTGTGCGGGTAGCTGTAGCCTGGAGTGGCCGGCTGGCTCCTGAAATTCCGCATTGCGCAGAATGCCTCCCAGACCCAATGTGGCACCCGTGGCAACACGGGCTGGTTTGATAGTGCCAAGGGCCTCCTACAATCTGCCATCAAGATGCAGGGCTGGAAAGTTTTCCTTGTCAGGGAAAAGGGGTGGTGTTTGTGTTTGGGTACTTGTGGGCCTGAGGGGCCGGCTGGCTCCTGCAATTCCGCATTGCGCAGGATTGCTCCCGGAGGCAAAGAGGCACCAGTGCAAATTCAGGCTAGTTTAAGAGTGCCAAGTGGGTCCTGCAATCTGCCATCATGAACCTGCCCTGGTCCCTTTTGTTTGCCAGGGAAAAGAGGTGCTGTTTGTGTGCGGGTAGCTGTAGCCTGGAGTGGCCGGCTGGCTCCTGAAATTCCGCATTGCGCAGAATGCCTCCCAGACCCAATGTGGCACCCGTGGCAACTCGGGCTGGTTTGATAGTGCCAAGGGCCTCCTACAATCTGCCATCAAGATGCAGGGCTGGAAAGTTTTCCTTGTCAGGGAAAAGGGGTGGTGTTTGTGTTTGGGTACTTGTGGGCCTGAGGGGCCGGCTGGCTGCTGAAATTCCGCATTGAGCAGGATTGCTCCCGGAGGCAAAGAGGCACCAGTGCAAATTCAGGCTAGTTTAAGAGTGCCAAGTGGGTCCTGCAATCTGCCATCATGAACCTGCCCTGGTCCCTTTTGTTTGCCAGGGAAAAGAGGTGCTGTTTGTGTGCGGGTAGCTGTAGCCTGGAGTGGCCGGCTGGCTCCTGAAATTCCGCATTGCGCAGAATGCCTCCCAGACCCAATGTGGCACCCGTGGCAACTCGGGCTGGTTTGATAGTGCCAAGGGCCTCCTACAATCTGCCATCAGGATGCAGGGCTGGAAAGATTTCCTTGTAAGGGAAAAGGGGTGGTGTTTGTGTTTGGGTACTTGTGGGCCTGAGGGGCCGGCTGGCTCCTGAAATTCCGCATTGCGCAGGATTGCTCCCGGAGGCAAAGAGGCACCAGTGCAAATTCAGGCTAGTTTAAGAGTGCCAAGTGGGTCCTGCAATCTGCCATCATGAACCTGCCCTGGTCCCTTTTGTTTGCCAGGGAAAAGAGGTGCTGTTTGTGTGCGGGTAGCTGTAGCCTGGAGTGGCCGGCTGGCTCCTGAAATTCCGCATTGCGCAGAATGCCTCCCAGACCCAATGTGGCACCCGTGGCAACTCGGGCTGGTTTGATAGTGCCAAGGGCCTCCTACAATCTGCCATCAAGATGCAGGGCTGGAAAGTTTTCCTTGTCAGGGAAAAGGGGTGGTGTTTGTGTTTGGGTACTTGTGGGCCTGAGGGGCCGGCTGGCTGCTGAAATTCCGCATTGCGCAGGATTGCTCCCGGAGGCAAAGAGGCACCAGTGCAAATTCAGGCTAGTTTAAGAGTGCCAAGTGGGTCCTGCAATCTGCCATCATGAACCTGCCCTGGTCCCTTTTGTTTGCCAGGGAAAAGAGGTGCTGTTTGTGTGCGGGTAGCTGTAGCCTGGAGTGGCCGGCTGGCTCCTGAAATTCCGCATTGCGCAGAATGCCTCCCAGACCCAATGTGGCACCCGTGGCAACTCGGGCTGGTTTGATAGTGCCAAGGGCCTCCTACAATCTGCCATCAAGATGCAGGGCTGGAAAGTTTTCCTTGTCAGGGAAAAGGGGTGGTGTTTGTGTTTGGGTACTTGTGGGCCTGAGGGGCCGGCTTGCTCCTGAAATTCCGCATTGCGCAGGATTGCTCCCGGAGGCAAAGAGGCACCAGTGCAAATTCAGGCTAGTTTAAGAGTGCCAAGTGGGTCCTGCAATCTGCCATCATGAACCTGCCCTGGTCCCTTTTGTTTGCCAGGGAAAAGAGGTGCTGTTTGTGTGCGGGTAGCTGTAGCCTGGAGTGGCCGGCTGGCTCCTGAAATTCCGCATTGCGCAGAATGCCTCCCAGACCCAATGTGGCACCCGTGGCAACTCGGGCTGGTTTGATAGTGCCAAGGGCCTCCTACAATCTGCCATCAAGATGCAGGGCTGGAAAGTTTTCCTTGTCAGGGAAAAGGGGTGGTGTTTGTGTTTGGGTACTTGTGGGCCTGAGGGGCCGGCTGGCTCCTGAAATTCCGCATTGCGCAGGATTGCTCCCGGAGGCAAAGAGGCACCAGTGCAAATTCAGGCTAGTTTAAGAGTGCCAAGTGGGTCCTGCAATCTGCCATCATGAACCTGCCCTGGTCCCTTTTGTTTGCCAGGGAAAAGAGGTGCTGTTTGTGTGCGGGTAGCTGTAGCCTGGAGTGGCCGGCTGGCTCCTGAAATTCCGCATTGCGCAGAATGCCTCCCAGACCCAATGTGGCACCCGTGGCAACTCGGGCTGGTTTGATAGTGCCAAGGGCCTCCTACAATCTGCCATCAAGATGCAGGGCTGGAAAGTTTTCCTTGTCAGGGAAAAGGGGTGGTGTTTGTGTTTGGGTACTTGTGGGCCTGAGGGGCCGGCTGGCTCCTGAAATTCCGCATTGCGCAGGATTGCTCCCGGAGGCAAAGAGGCACCAGTGCAAATTCAGGCTAGTTTAAGAGTGCCAAGTGGGTCCTGCAATCTGCCATCATGAACCTGCCCTGGTCCCTTTTGTTTGCCAGGGAAAAGAGGTGCTGTTTGTGTGCGGGTAGCTGTAGCCTGGAGTGGCCGGCTGGCTCCTGAAATTCCGCATTGCGCAGAATGCCTCCCAGACCCAATGTGGCACCCGTGGCAACTCGGGCTGGTTTGATAGTGCCAAGGGCCTCCTACAATCTGCCATCAAGATGCAGGGCTGGAAAGTTTTCCTTGTCAGGGAAAAGGGGTGGTGTTTGTGTTTGGGTACTTGTGGGCCTGAGGGGCCGGCTGGCTCCTGAAATTCCGCATTGCGCAGGATTGCTCCCGGAGGCAAAGAGGCACCAGTGCAAATTCAGGCTAGTTTAAGAGTGCCAAGTGGGTCCTGCAATCTGCCATCATGAACCTGCCCTGGTCCCTTTTGTTTGCCAGGGAAAAGAGGTGCTGTTTGTGTGCGGGTAGCTGTAGCCTGGAGTGGCCGGCTGGCTCCTGAAATTCCGCATTGCGCAGAATGCCTCCCAGACCCAATGTGGCACCCGTGGCAACTCGGGCTGGTTTGATAGTGCCAAGGGCCTCCTACAATCTGCCATCAAGATGCAGGGCTGGAAAGTTTTCCTTGTCAGGGAAAAGGGGTGGTGTTTGTGTTTGGGTACTTGTGGGCCTGAGGGGCCGGCTGGCTCCTGAAATTCCGCATTGCGCAGGATTGCTCCCGGAGGCAAAGAGGCACCAGTGCAAATTCAGGCTAGTTTAAGAGTGCCAAGTGGGTCCTGCAATCTGCCATCATGAACCTGCCCTGGTCCCTTTTGTTTGCCAGGGAAAAGAGGTGCTGTTTGTGTGCGGGTAGCTGTAGCCTGGAGTGGCCGGCTGGCTCCTGAAATTCCGCATTGCGCAGAATGCCTCCCAGACCCAATGTGGCACCCGTGGCAACTCGGGCTGGTTTGATAGTGCCAAGGGCCTCCTACAATCTGCCATCAAGATGCAGGGCTGGAAAGCTTTCCTTGTCAGGGAAAAGGGGTGGTGTTTGTGTTTGGGTACTTGTGGGCCTGAGGGGCCGGCTGGCTCCTGCAATTCCGCATTGCGCAAAATTGCTCCCGGAGGCAAAGAGGCACCAGTGCAAATTCAGGCTAGTTTAAGAGTGCCAAGTGGGTCCTGCAATCTGCCATCATGAACCTGCCCTGGTCCCTTTTGTTTGCCAGGGAAAAGAGGTGCTGTTTGTGTGCGGGTAGCTGTAGCCTGGAGTGGCCGGCTGGCTCCTGAAATTCCGCATTGCGCAGAATGCCTCCCAGACCCAATGTGGCACCCGTGGCAACTCGGGCTGGTTTGATAGTGCCAAGGGCCTCCTACAATCTGCCATCAAGATGCAGGGCTGGAAAGTTTTCCTTGTCAGGGAAAAGGGGTGGTGTTTCTGTTTGGGTACTTGTGGGCCTGAGGGGCCGGCTGGCTCCTGCAATTCCGCATTGCGCAGGATTGCTCCCGGAGGCAAAGAGGCACCAGTGCAAATTCAGGCTAGTTTAAGAGTGCCAAGTGGGTCCTGCAATCTGCCATCATGAACCTGCCCTGGTCCCTTTTGTTTGCCAGGGAAAAGAGGTGCTGTTTGTGTGCGGGTAGCTGTAGCCTGGAGTGGCCGGCTGGCTCCTGAAATTCCGCATTGCGCAGAATGCCTCCCAGACCCAATGTGGCACCCGTGGCAACTCGGGCTGGTTTGATAGTGCCAAGGGCCTCCTACAATCTGCCATCAAGATGCAGGGCTGGAAAGTTTTCCTTGTCAGGGAAAAGGGGTGGTGTTTGTGTTTGGGTACTTGTGGGCCTGAGGGGCCGGCTGGCTCCTGCAATTCCGCATTGCGCAGGATTGCTCCCGGAGGCAAAGAGGCACCAGTGCAAATTCAGGCTAGTTTAAGAGTGCCAAGTGGGTCCTGCAATCTGCCATCATGAACCTGCCCTGGTCCCTTTTGTTTGCCAGGGAAAAGAGGTGCTGTTTGTGTGCGGGTAGCTGTAGCCTGGAGTGGCCGGCTGGCTCCTGAAATTCCGCATTGCGCAGAATGCCTCCCAGACCCAATGTGGCACCCGTGGCAACTCGGGCTGGTTTGATAGTGCCAAGGGCCTCCTACAATCTGCCATCAAGATGCAGGGCTGGAAAGTTTTCCTTGTCAGGGAAAAGGGGTGGTGTTTGTGTTTGGGTACTTGTGGGCCTGAGGGGCCGGCTGGCTGCTGAAATTCCGCATTGCGCAGGATTGCTCCCGGAGGCAAAGAGGCACCAGTGCAAATTCAGGCTAGTTTAAGAGTGCCAAGTGGGTCCTGCAATCTGCCATCATGAACCTGCCCTGGTCCCTTTTGTTTGCCAGGGAAAAGAGGTGCTGTTTGTGTGCGGGTAGCTGTAGCCTGGAGTGGCCGGCTGGCTCCTGAAGATCCGCATTGCGCAGAATGCCTCCCAGACCCAATGTGGCACCCGTGGCAACTCGGGCTGGTTTGATAGTGCCAAGGGCCTCCTACAATCTGCCATCAAGATGCAGGGCTGGAAAGTTTTCCTTGTCAGGGAAAAGGGGTGGTGTTTGTGTTTGGGTACTTGTGGGCCTGAGGGGCCGGCTGGCTCCTGCAATTCCGCATTGCGCAGGATTGCTCCCGGAGGCAAAGAGGCACCAGTGCAAATTCAGGCTAGTTTAAGAGTGCCAAGTGGGTCCTGCAATCTGCCATCATGAACCTGCCCTGGTCCCTTTTGTTTGCCAGGGAAAAGAGGTGCTGTTTGTGTGCGGGTAGCTGTAGCCTGGAGTGGCCGGCTGGCTCCTGAAATTCCGCATTGCGCAGAATGCCTCCCAGACCCAATGTGGCACCCGTGGCAACTCGGGCTGGTTTGATAGTGCCAAGGGCCTCCTACAATCTGCCATCAAGATGCAGGGCTGGAAAGTTTTCCTTGTCAGGGAAAAGGGGTGGTGTTTGTGTTTGGATACTTGTGGGCCTGAGGGGCCGGCTGGCTCCTGCAATTCCGCATTGCGCAGGATTGCTCCCGGAGGCAAAGAGGCACCAGTGCAAATTCAGGCTAGTTTAAGAGTGCCAAGTGGGTCCTGCAATCTGCCATCATGAACCTGCCCTGGTCCCTTTTGTTTGCCAGGGAAAAGAGGTGCTGTTTGTGTGCGGGTAGCTGTAGCCTGGAGTGGCCGGCTGGCTCCTGAAATTCCGCATTGCGCAGAAAGCCTCCCAGACCCAATGTGGCACCCGTGGCAACTCGGGCTGGTTTGATAGTGCCAAGGGCCTCCTACAATCTGCCATCAAGATGCAGGGCTGGAAAGTTTTCCTTGTCAGGGAAAAGGGGTGATGTTTGTGTTTGGGTACTTGTGGGCCTGAGGGGCCGGCTGGCTCCTGAAATTCCGCATTGCGCAGGATTGCTCCCGGAGGCAAAGAGGCACCAGTGCAAATTCAGGCTAGTTTAAGAGTGCCAAGTGGGTCCTGCAATCTGCCATCATGAACCTGCCCTGGTCCCTTTTGTTTGCCAGGGAAAAGAGGTGCTGTTTGTGTGCGGGTAGCTGTAGCCTGGAGTGGCCGGCTGGCTCCTGAAATTCCGCATTGCGCAGAATGCCTCCCAGACCCAATGTGGCACCCGTGGCAACTCGGGCTGGTTTGATAGTGCCAAGGGCCTCCTACAATCTGCCATCAAGATGCAGGGCTGGAAAGTTTTCCTTGTCAGGGAAAAGGGGTGGTGTTTGTGTTTGGGTACTTGTGGGCCTGAGGGGCCGGCTGGCTCCTGAAATTCCGCATTGCGCAGGATTGCTCCCGGAGGCAAAGAGGCACCAGTGCAAATTCAGGCTAGTTTAAGAGTGCCAAGTGGGTCCTGCAATCTGCCATCATGAACCTGCCCTGGTCCCTTTTGTTTGCCAGGGAAAAGAGGTGCTGTTTGTGTGCGGGTAGCTGTAGCCTGGAGTGGCCGGCTGGCTCCTGAAATTCCGCATTGCGCAGAATGCCTCCCAGACCCAATGTGGCACCCGTGGCAACTCGGGCTGGTTTGATAGTGCCAAGGGCCTCCTACAATCTGCCATCAAGATGCAGGGCTGGAAAGTTTTCCTTGTCAGGGAAAAGGGGTGGTGTTTGTGTTTGGGTACTTGTGGGCCTGAGGGGCCGGCTGGCTCCTGAAATTCCGCATTGCGCAGGATTGCTCCCGGAGGCAAAGAGGCACCAGTGCAAATTCAGGCTAGTTTAAGAGTGCCAAGTGGGTCCTGCAATCTGCCATCATGAACCTGCCCTGGTCCCTTTTGTTTGCCAGGGAAAAGAGGTGCTGTTTGTGTGCGGGTAGCTGTAGCCTGGAGTGGCCGGCTGGCTCCTGAAATTCCGCATTGCGCAGAATGCCTCCCAGACCCAATGTGGCACCCGTGGCAACTCGGGCTGGTTTGATAGTGCCAAGGGCCTCCTACAATCTGCCATCAAGATGCAGGGCTGGAAAGTTTTCCTTGTCAGGGAAAAGGGGTGGTGTTTGTGTTTGGGTACTTGTGGGCCTGAGGGGCCGGCTGGCTCCTGAAATTCCGCATTGCGCAGGATTGCTCCCGGAGGCAAAGAGGCACCAGTGCAAATTCAGGCTAGTTTAAGAGTGCCAAGTGGGTCCTGCAATCTGCCATCATGAACCTGCCCTGGTCCCTTTTGTTTGCCAGGGAAAAGAGGTGCTGTTTGTGTGCGGGTAGCTGTAGCCTGGAGTGGCCGGCTGGCTCCTGAAATTCCGCATTGCGCAGAATGCCTCCCAGACCCAATGTGGCACCCGTGGCAACTCGGGCTGGTTTGATAGTGCCAAGGGCCTCCTACAATCTGCCATCAAGATGCAGGGCTGGAAAGTTTTCCTTGTCAGGGAAAAGGGGTGGTGTTTGTGTTTGGGTACTTGTGGGCCTGAGGGGCCGGCTGGCTCCTGAAATTCCGCATTGCGCAGGATTGCTCCCGGAGGCAAAGAGGCACCAGTGCAAATTCAGGCTAGTTTAAGAGTGCCAAGTGGGTCCTGCAATCTGCCATCATGAACCTGCCCTGGTCCCTTTTGTTTGCCAGGGAAAAGAGGTGCTGTTTGTGTGCGGGTAGCTGTAGCCTGGAGTGGCCGGCTGGCTCCTGAAATTCCGCATTGCGCAGAATGCCTCCCAGACCCAATGTGGCACCCGTGGCAACTCGGGCTGGTTTGATAGTGCCAAGGGCCTCCTACAATCTGCCATCAAGATGAAGGGCTGGAAAGTTTTCCTTGTCAGGGAAAAGGGGTGGTGTTTGTGTTTGGGTACTTGTGGGCCTGAGGGGCCGGCTGGCTCCTGAAATTCCGCATTGCGCAGGATTGCTCCCGGAGGCAAAGAGGCACCAGTGCAAATTCAGGCTAGTTTAAGAGTGCCAAGTGGGTCCTGCAATCTGCCATCATGAACCTGCCCTGGTCCCTTTTGTTTGCCAGGGAAAAGAGGTGCTGTTTGTGTGCGGGTAGCTGTAGCCTGGAGTGGCCGGCTGGCTCCTGAAATTCCGCATTGCGCAGAATGCCTCCCAGACCCAATGTGGCACCCGTGGCAACTCGGGCTGGTTTGATAGTGCCAAGGGCCTCCTACAATCTGCCATCAAGATGCAGGGCTGGAAAGTTTTCCTTGTCAGGGAAAAGGGGTGGTGTTTGTGTTTGGGTACTTGTGGGCCTGAGGGGCCGGCTGGCTCCTGAAATTCCGCATTGCGCAGGATTGCTCCCGGAGGCAAAGAGGCACCAGTGCAAATTCAGGCTAGTTTAAGAGTGCCAAGTGGGTCCTGCAATCTGCCATCATGAACCTGCCCTGGTCCCTTTTGTTTGCCAGGGAAAAGAGGTGCTGTTTGTGTGCGGGTAGCTGTAGCCTGGAGTGGCCGGCTGGCTCCTGAAATTCCGCATTGCGCAGAATGCCTCCCAGACCCAATGTGGCACCCGTGGCAACACGGGCTGGTTTGATAGTGCCAAGGGCCTCCTACAATCTGCCATCAAGATGCAGGGCTGGAAAGTTTTCCTTGTCAGGGAAAAGGGGTGGTGTTTGTGTTTGGGTACTTGTGGGCCTGAGGGGCCGGCTGGCTGCTGAAATTCCGCATTGCGCAGGATTGCTCCCGGAGGCAAAGAGGCACCAGTGCAAATTCAGGCTAGTTTAAGAGTGCCAAGTGGGTCCTGCAATCTGCCATCATGAACCTGCCCTGGTCCCTTTTGTTTGCCAGGGAAAAGAGGTGCTGTTTGTGTGCGGGTAGCTGTAGCCTGGAGTGGCCGGCTGGCTCCTGAAATTCCGCATTGCGCAGAATGCCTCCCAGACCCAATGTGGCACCCGTGGCAACTCGGGCTGGTTTGATAGTGCCAAGGGCCTCCTACAATCTGCCATCAAGATGCAGGGCTGGAAAGTTTTCCTTGTCAGGGAAAAGGGGTGGTGTTTGTGTTTGGGTACTTGTGGGCCTGAGGGGCCGGCTGGCTCCTGAAATTCCGCATTGCGCAGGATTGCTCCCGGAGGCAAAGAGGCACCAGTGCAAATTCAGGCTAGTTTAAGAGTGCCAAGTAGGTCCTGCAATCTGCCATCATGAACCTGCCCTGGTCCCTTTTGTTTGCCAGGGAAAAGAGGTGCTGTTTGTGTGCGGGTAGCTGTAGCCTGGAGTGGCCGGCTGGCTCCTGAAATTCCGCATTGCGCAGAATGCCTCCCAGACCCAATGTGGCACCCGTGGCAACTCGGGCTGGTTTGATAGTGCCAAGGGCCTCCTACAATCTGCCATCAAGATGCAGGGCTGGAAAGTTTTCCTTGTAAGGGAAAAGGGGTGGTGTTTGTGTTTGGGTACTTGTGGGCCTGAGGGGCCGGCTGGCTCCTGAAATTCCGCATTGCGCAGGATTGCTCCCGGAGGCAAAGAGGCACCAGTGCAAATTCAGGCTAGTTTAAGAGTGCCAAGTGGGTCCTGCAATCTGCCATCATGAACCTGCCCTGGTCCCTTTTGTTTGCCAGAGAAAAGAGGTGCTGTTTGTGCGCGGGTAGCTGTAGCCTGGAGTGGCCGGCTGGCTCCTGAAATTCCGCATTGCGCAGAATGCCTCCCAGACCCAATGTGGCACCCGTGGCAACTCGGGCTGGTTTGATAGTGCCAAGGGCCTCCTACAATCTGCCATCAAGATGCAGGGCTGGAAAGTTTTCCTTGTCAGGGAAAAGGGGTGGTGTTTGTGTTTGGGTACTTGTGGGCCTGAGGGGCCGGCTGGCTCCTGAAATTCCGCATTGCGCAGGATTGCTCCCGGAGGCAAAGAGGTACCAGTGCAAATTCAGGCTAGTTTAAGAGTGCCAAGTGGGTCCTGCAATCTGCCATCATGAACCTGCCCTGGTCCCTTTTGTTTGCCAGGGAAAAGAGGTGCTGTTTGTGTGCGGGTAGCTGTAGCCTGGAGTGGCCGGCTGGCTCCTGAAATTCCGCATTGCGCAGAATGCCTCCCAGACCCAATGTGGCACCCGTGGCAACTCGGGCTGGTTTGATAGTGCCAAGGGCCTCCTACAATCTGCCATCAAGATGCAGGGCTGGAAAGTTTTCCTTGTCAGGGAAAAGGGGTGGTGTTTGTGTTTGGGTACTTGTGGGCCTGAGGGGCCGGCTGGCTCCTGAAATTCCTCATTGCGCAGGATTGCTCCCGGAGGCAAAGAGGCACCAGTGCAAATTCAGGCTAGTTTAAGAGTGCCAAGTGGGTCCTGCAATCTGCCATCATGAACCTGCCCTGGTCCCTTTTGTTTGCCAGGGAAAAGAGGTGCTGTTTGTGTGCGGGTAGCTGTAGCCTGGAGTGGCCGGCTGGCTCCTGAAATTCCGCATTGCGCAGAATGCCTCCCAGACCCAATGTGGCACCCGTGGCAACTCGGGCTGGTTTGATAGTGCCAAGGGCCTCCTACAATCTGCCATCAAGATGCAGGGCTGGAAAGTTTTCCTTGTCAGGGAAAAGGGGTGGTGTTTGTGTTTGGGTACTTGTGGGCCTGAGGGGCCGGCTGGCTCCTGAAATTCTGCATTGCGTAGGATTGCTCCCGGAGGCAAAGAGGCACCAGTGCAAATTCAGGCTAGTTTAAGAGTGCCAAGTGGGTCCTGCAATCTGCCATCATGAACCTGCCCCGGTCCCTTTTGTTTGCCAGGGAAAAGAGGTGCTGTTTGTGTGCGGGTAGCTGTAGCCTGGAGTGGCCGGCTGGCTCCTGAAATTCCGCATTGCGCAGAATGCCTCCCAGACCCAATGTGGCACCCGTGGCAACTCGGGCTGGTTTGATAGCGCCAAGGGCCTCCTACAATCTGCCATCAAGATGCAGGGCTGGAAAGTTTTCCTTGTCAGGGAAAAGGGGTGGTGTTTGTGTTTGGGTACTTGTGGGCCTGAGGGGCCGGCTGGCTCCTGAAATTCCGCATTGCGCAGGATTGCTCCCGGAGGCAAAGAGGCACCAGTGCAAATTCAGGCTAGTTTAAGAGTGCCAAGTGGGTCCTGCAATCTGCCATCATGAACCTGCCCTGGTCCCTTTTGTTTGCCAGGGAAAAGAGGTGCTGTTTGTGTGCGGGTAGCTGTAGCCTGGAGTGGCCGGCTGGCTCCTGAAATTCCGCATTGCGCAGAATGCCTCCCAGACCCAATGTGGCACCCGTGGCAACTCGGGCTGGTTTGATAGTGCCAAGGGCCTCCTACAATCTGCCATCAAGATGCAGGGCTGGAAAGTTTTCCTTGTAAGGGAAAAGGGGTGGTGTTTGTGTTTGGGTACTTGTGGGCCTGAGGGGCCGGCTGGCTCCTGAAATTCCGCATTGCGCAGGATTGCTCCCGGAGGCAAAGAGGCACCAGTGCAAATTCAGGCTAGTTTAAGAGTGCCAAGTGGGTCCTGCAATCTGCCATCATGAACCTGCCCTGGTCCCTTTTGTTTGCCAGAGAAAAGAGGTGCTGTTTGTGTGCGGGTAGCTGTAGCCTGGAGTGGCCGGCTGGCTCCTGAAATTCCGCATTGCGCAGAATGCCTCCCAGACCCAATGTGGCACCCGTGGCAACTCGGGCTGGTTTGATAGTGCCAAGGGCCTCCTACAATCTGCCATCAAGATGCAGGGCTGGAAAGTTTTCCTTGTCAGGGAAAAGGGGTGGTGTTTGTGTTTGGGTACTTGTGGGCCTGAGGGGCCGGCTGGCTCCTGAAATTCCGCATTGCGCAGGATTGCTCCCGGAGGCAAAGAGGCACCAGTGCAAATTCAGGCTAGTTTAAGAGTGCCAAGTGGGTCCTGCAATCTGCCATCATGAACCTGCCCTGGTCCCTTTTGTTTGCCAGAGAAAAGAGGTGCTGTTTGTGTGCGGGTAGCTGTAGCCTGGAGTGGCCGGCTGGCTCCTGAAATTCCGCATTGCGCAGAATGCCTCCCAGACCCAATGTGGCACCCCTGGCAACTCGGGCTGGTTTGATAGCGCCAAGGGCCTCCTACAATCTGCCATCAAGATGCAGGGCTGGAAAGTTTTCCTTGTCAGGGAAAAGGGGTGGTGTTTGTGTTTGGGTACTTGTGGGCCTGAGGGGCCGGCTGGCTCCTGCAATTCCTCATTGCGCAGGATTGCTCCCGGAGGCAAAGAGGCACCAGTGCAAATTCAGGCTAGTTTAAGAGTGCCAAGTGGGTCCTGCAATCTGCCATCATGAACCTGCCCCGGTCCCTTTTGTTTGCCAGGGAAAAGAGGTGCTGTTTGTGTGCGGGTAGCTGTAGCCTGGAGTGGCCGGCTGGCTCCTGAAATTCCGCATTGCGCAGAATGCCTCCCAGACCCAATGTGGCACCCGTGGCAACTCGGGCTGGTTTGATAGCGCCAAGGGCCTCCTACAATCTGCCATCAAGATGCAGGGCTGGAAAGTTTTCCTTGTCAGGGAAAAGGGGTGGTGTTTGTGTTTGGGTACTTGTGGGCCTGAGGGGCCGGCTGGCTCCTGAAATTCCTCATTGCGCAGGATTGCTCCCGGAGGCAAAGAGGCACCAGTGCAAATTCAGGCTAGTTTAAGAGTGCCAAGTGGGTCCTGCAATCTGCCATCATGAACCTGCCCTGGTCCCTTTTGTTTGCCAGGGAAAAGAGGTGCTGTTTGTGTGCGGGTAGCTGTAGCCTGGAGTGGCCGGCTGGCTCCTGAAATTCCGCATTGCGCAGAATGCCTCCCAGACCCAATGTGGCACCCGTGGCAACTCGGGCTGGTTTGATAGTGCCAAGGGCCTCCTACAATCTGCCATCAAGATGCAGGGCTGGAAAGTTTTCCTTGTCAGGGAAAAGGGGTGGTGTTTGTGTTTGGACACTTGTGGGCCTGAGGGGCCGGCTGGCTCCTGAAATTCCGCATTGCGCAGGATTGCTCCCGGAGGCAAAGAGGCACCAGTGCAAATTCAGGCTAGTTTAAGAGTGCCAAGTGGGTCCTGCAATCTGCCATCATGAACCTGCCCTGGTCCCTTTTGTTTGCCAGGGAAAAGAGGTGCTGTTTGTGTGCGGGTAGCTGTAGCCTGGAGTGGCCGGCTGGCTCCTGAAATTCCGCATTGCGCAGAATGCCTCCCAGACCCAATGTGGCACCCGTGGCAACTCGGGCTGGTTTGATAGTGCCAAGGGCCTCCTACAATCTGCCATCAAGATGCAGGGCTGGAAAGTTTTCCTTGTCAGGGAAAAGGGGTGGTGTTTGTGTTTGGGTACTTGTGGGCCTCAGGGGCCGGCTGGCTCCTGAAATTCTGCATTGCGCAGGATTGCTCCCGGAGGCAAAGAGGCACCAGTGCAAATTCAGGCTAGTTTAAGAGTGCCAAGTGGGTCCTGCAATCTGCCATCATGAACCTGCCCTGGTCCCTTTTGTTTGCCAGGGAAAAGAGGTGCTGTTTGTGTGCGGGTAGCTGTAGCCTGGAGTGGCCGGCTGGCTCCTGAAATTCCGCATTGCGCAGAATGCCTCCCAGACCCAATGTGGCACCCGTGGCAACTCGGGCTGGTTTGATAGTGCCAAGGGCCTCCTACAATCTGCCATCAAGATGCAGGGCTGGAAAGTTTTCCTTGTCAGGCAAAAGAGGTGGTGTTTGTGTTTGGGTACTTGTGGGCCTGAGGGGCCGGCTGGCTCCTGAAATTCCGCATTGCGCAGGATTGCTCCCGGAGGCAAAGAGGCACCAGTGCAAATTCAGGCTAGTTTAAGAGTGCCAAGTGGGTCCTGCAATCTGCCATCATGAACCTGCCCTGGTCCCTTTTGTTTGCCAGGGAAAAGAGGTGCTGTTTGTGTGCGGGTAGCTGTAGCCTGGAGTGGCCGGCTGGCTCCTGAAATTCCGCATTGCGCAGAATGCCTCCCAGACCCAATGTGGCACCCGTGGCAACTCGGGCTGGTTTGATAGTGCCAAGGGCCTCCTACAATCTGCCATCAAGATGCAGGGCTGGAAAGTTTTCCTTGTCAGGGAAAAGGGGTGGTGTTTGTGTTTGGGTACTTGTGGGCCTGAGGGGCCGGCTGGCTCCTGAAATTCCGCATTGCGCAGGATTGCTCCCGGAGGCAAAGAGGCACCAGTGCAAATTCAGGCTAGTTTAAGAGTGCCAAGTGGGTCCTGCAATCTGCCATCATGAACCTGCCCTGGTCCCTTTTGTTTGCCAGGGAAAAGAGGTGCTGTTTGTGTGCGGGTAGCTGTAGCCTGGAGTGGCCGGCTGGCTCCTTAAATTCCGCATTGCGCAGAATGCCTCCCAGACCCAATGTGGCACCCGTGGCAACTCGGGCTGGTTTGATAGCGCCAAGGGCCTCCTACAATCTGCCATCAAGATGCAGGGCTGGAAAGTTTTCCTTGTCAGGGAAAAGGGGTGGTGTTTGTGTTTGGGTACTTGTGGGCCTGAGGGGCCGGCTGGCTCCTGAAATTCCGCATTGCGCAGGATTGCTCCCGGAGGCAAAGAGGCACCAGTGCAAATTCAGGCTAGTTTAAGAGTGCCAAGTGGGTCCTGCAATCTGCCATCATGAACCTGCCCCGGTCCCTTTTGTTTGCCAGGGAAAAGAGGTGCTGTTTGTGTGCGGGTAGCTGTAGCCTGGAGTGGCCGGCTGGCTCCTGAAATTCCGCATTGCGCAGAATGCCTCCCAGACCCAATGTGGCACCCGTGGCAACTCGGGCTGGTTTGATAGCGCCAAGGGCCTCCTACAATCTGCCATCAAGATGCAGGGCTGGAAAGTTTTCCTTGTCAGGGAAAAGGGGTGGTGTTTGTGTTTGGGTACTTGTGGGCCTGAGGGGCCGGCTGGCTCCTGCAATTCCGCATTGCGCAGGATTGCTCCCGGAGGCATAGAGGCACCAGTGCAAATTCAGGCTAGTTTAAGAGTGCCAAGTGGGTCCTGCAATCTGCCATCATGAACCTGCCCTGGTCCCTTTTGTTTGCCAGGGAAAAGAGGTGCTGTTTGTGTGCGGGTAGCTGTAGCCTGGAGTGGCCGGCTGGCTCCTGAAATTCCGCATTGCGCAGAATGCCTCCCAGACCCAATGTGGCACCCGTGGCAACTCGGGCTGGTTTGATAGTGCCAAGGGCCTCCTACAATCTGCCATCAAGATGCAGGGCTGGAAAGTTTTCCTTGTCAGGGAAAAGGGGTGGTGTTTGTGTTTGGGTACTTGTGGGCCTGAGGGGCCGGCTGGCTCCTGAAATTCCGCATTGCGCAGGATTGCTCCCGGAGGCAAAGAGGCACCAGTGCAAATTCAGGCTAGTTTAAGAGTGCCAAGTGGGTCCTGCAATCTGCCATCATGAACCTGCCCTGGTCCCTTTTGTTTGCCAGGGAAAAGAGGTGCTGTTTGTGTGCGGGTAGCTGTAGCCTGGAGTGGCCGGCTGGCTCCTGAAATTCCGCATTGCGCAGAATGCCTCCCAGACCCAATGTGGCACCCGTGGCAACTCGGGCTGGTTTGATAGTGCCAAGGGCCTCCTACAATCTGCCATCAAGATGCAGGGCTGGAAAGTTTTCCTTGTCAGGCAAAAGGGGTGGTGTTTATGTTTGGGTACTTGTGGGCCTGAGGGGCCGGCTGGCTCCTGAAATTCCGCATTGCGCAGGATTGCTCCCGGAGGCAAAGAGGCACCAGTGCAAATTCAGGCTAGTTTAAGAGTGCCAAGTGGGTCCTGCAATCTGCCATCATGAACCTGCCCTGGTCCCTTTTGTTTGCCAGGGAAAAGAGGTGCTGTTTGTGTGCGGGTAGCTGTAGCCTGGAGTGGCCGGCTGGCTCCTGAAATTCCGCATTGCGCAGAATGCCTCCCAGACCCAATGTGGCACCCGTGGCAACTCGGGCTGGTTTGATAGTGCCAAGGGCCTCCTACAATCTGCCATCAAGATGCAGGGATGGAAAGTTTTCCTTGTCAGGGAAAAGGGGTGGTGTTTGTGTTTGGGTACTTGTGGGCCTGAGGGGCCGGCTGGCTCCTGCAATTCCGCATTGCGCAGGATTGCTCCCGGAGGCAAAGAGGCACCAGTGCAAATTCAGGCTAGTTTAAGAGTGCCAAGTGGGTCCTGCAATCTGCCATCATGAACCTGCCCTGGTCCCTTTTGTTTGCCAGAGAAAAGAGGTGCTGTTTGTGTGCGGGTAGCTGTAGCCTGGAGTGGCCGGCTGGCTCCTGAAATTCCGCATTGCGCAGAATGCCTCCCAGACCCAATGTGGCACCCCTGGCAACTCGGGCTGGTTTGATAGCGCCAAGGGCCTCCTACAATCTGCCATCAAGATGCAGGGCTGGAAAGTTTTCCTTGTCAGGGAAAAGGGGTGGTGTTTGTGTTTGGGTACTTGTGGGCCTGAGGGGCCGGCTGGCTCCTGCAATTCCTCATTGCGCAGGATTGCTCCCGGAGGCAAAGAGGCACCAGTGCAAATTCAGGCTAGTTTAAGAGTGCCAAGTGGGTCCTGCAATCTGCCATCATGAACCTGCCCTGGTCCCTTTTGTTTGCCAGGGAAAAGAGGTGCTGTTTGTGTGCGGGTAGCTGTAGCCTGGAGTGGCCGGCTGGCTCCTGAAATTCCGCATTGCGCAGAATGCCTCCCAGACCCAATGTGGCACCCGTGGCAACTCGGGCTGGTTTGATAGCGCCAAGGGCCTCCTACAATCTGCCATCAAGATGCAGGGCTGGAAAGTTTTCCTTGTCAGGGAAAAGGGGTGGTGTTTGTGTTTGGGTACTTGTGGGCCTGAGGGGCCGGCTGGCTCCTGAAATTCCGCATTGCGCAGGATTGCTCCCGGAGGCAAAGAGGCACCAGTGCAAATTCAGGCTAGTTTAAGAGTGCCAAGTGGGTCCTGCAATCTGCCATCATGAACCTGCCCTGGTCCCTTTTGTTTGCCAGGGAAAAGAGGTGCTGTTTGTGTGCGGGTAGCTGTAGCCTGGAGTGGCCGGCTGGCTCCTGAAATTCCGCATTGCGCAGAATGCCTCCCAGACCCAATGTGGCACCCGTGGCAACTCGGGCTGGTTTGATAGTGCCAAGGGCCTCCTACAATCTGCCATCAAGATGCAGGGCTGGAAAGTTTTCCTTGTCAGGGAAAAGGGGTGGTGTTTGTGTTTGGGTACTTGTGGGCCTGAGGGGCCGGCTGGCTCCTGAAATTCCGCATTGCGCAGGATTGCTCCCGGAGGCAAAGAGGCACCAGTGCAAATTCAGGCTAGTTTAAGAGTGCCAAGTGGGTCCTGCAATCTGCCATCATGAACCTGCCCTGGTCCCTTTTGTTTGCCAGGGAAAAGAGGTGCTGTTTGTGTGCGGGTAGCTGTAGCCTGGAGTGGCCGGCTGGCTCCTGAAATTCCGCATTGCGCAGAATGCCTCCCAGACCCAATGTGGCACCCGTGGCAACTCGGGCTGGTTTGATAGCGCCAAGGGCCTCCTACAATCTGCCATCAAGATGCAGGGCTGGAAAGTTTTCCTTGTCAGGGAAAAGGGGTGGTGTTTGTGTTTGGGTACTTGTGGGCCTGAGGGGCCGGCTGGCTCCTGAAATTCCGCATTGCGCAGGATTGCTCCCGGAGGCAAAGAGGCACCAGTGCAAATTCAGGCTAGTTTAAGAGTGCCAAGTGGGTCCTGCAATCTGCCATCATGAACCTGCCCCGGTCCCTTTTGTTTGCCAGGGAAAAGAGGTGCTGTTTGTGTGCGGGTAGCTGTAGCCTGGAGTGGCCGGCTGGCTCCTGAAATTCCGCATTGCGCAGAATGCCTCCCAGACCCAATGTGGCACCCGTGGCAACTCGGGCTGGTTTGATAGCGCCAAGGGCCTCCTACAATCTGCCATCAAGATGCAGGGCTGGAAAGTTTTCCTTGTCAGGGAAAAGGGGTGGTGTTTGTGTTTGGGTACTTGTGGGCCTCAGGGGCCGGCTGGCTCCTGCAATTCCGCATTGCGCAGGATTGCTCCCGGAGGCAAAGAGGCACCAGTGCAAATTCAGGCTAGTTTAAGAGTGCCAAGTGGGTCCTGCAATCTGCCATCATGAACCTGCCCTGGTCCCTTTTGTTTGCCAGGGAAAAGAGGTGCTGTTTGTGTGCGGGTAGCTGTAGCCTGGAGTGGCCGGCTGGCTCCTGAAATTCCGCATTGCGCAGAATGCCTCCCAGACCCAATGTGGCACCCGTGGCAACTCGGGCTGGTTTGATAGTGCCAAGGGCCTCCTACAATCTGCCATCAAGATGCAGGGCTGGAAAGTTTTCCTTGTCAGGGAAAAGGGGTGGTGTTTGTGTTTGGGTACTTGTGGGCCTGAGGGGCCGGCTGGCTCCTGAAATTCCGCATTGCGCAGGATTGCTCCCGGAGGCAAAGAGGCACCAGTGCAAATTCAGGCTAGTTTAAGAGTGCCAAGTGGGTCCTGCAATCTGCCATCATGAACCTGCCCTGGTCCCTTTTGTTTGCCAGGGAAAAGAGGTGCTGTTTGTGTGCGGGTAGCTGTAGCCTGGAGTGGCCGGCTGGCTCCTGAAATTCCGCATTGCGCAGAATGCCTCCCAGACCCAATGTGGCACCCGTGGCAACTCGGGCTGGTTTGATAGTGCCAAGGGCCTCCTACAATCTGCCATCAAGATGCAGGGCTGGAAAGTTTTCCTTGTCAGGGAAAAGGGGTGGTGTTTGTGTTTGGGTACTTGTGGGCCTGAGGGGCCGGCTGGCTCCTGAAATTCCGCATTGCGCAGGATTGCTCCCGGAGGCAAAGAGGCACCAGTGCAAATTCAGGCTAGTTTAAGAGTGCCAAGTGGGTCCTGCAATCTGCCATCATGAACCTGCCCTGGTCCCTTTTGTTTGCCAGGGAAAAGAGGTGCTGTTTGTGTGCGGGTAGCTGTAGCCTGGAGTGGCCGGCTGGCTCCTGAAATTCCGCATTGCGCAGAATGCCTCCCAGACCCAATGTGGCACCCGTGGCAACTCGGGCTGGTTTGATAGTGCCAAGGGCCTCCTACAATCTGCCATCAAGATGCAGGGATGGAAAGTTTTCCTTGTCAGGGAAAAGGGGTGGTGTTTGTGTTTGGGTACTTGTGGGCCTGAGGGGCCGGCTGGCTCCTGAAATTCCGCATTGCGCAGGATTGCTCCCGGAGGCAAAGAGGCACCAGTGCAAATTCAGGCTAGTTTAAGAGTGCCAAGTGGGTCCTGCAATCTGCCATCATGAACCTGCCCTGGTCCCTTTTGTTTGCCAGAGAAAAGAGGTGCTGTTTGTGTGCGGGTAGCTGTAGCCTGGAGTGGCCGGCTGGCTCCTGAAATTCCGCATTGCGCAGAATGCCTCCCAGACCCAATGTGGCACCCCTGGCAACTCGGGCTGGTTTGATAGCGCCAAGGGCCTCCTACAATCTGCCATCAAGATGCAGGGCTGGAAAGTTTTCCTTGTCAGGGAAAAGGGGTGGTGTTTGTGTTTGGGTACTTGTGGGCCTGAGGGGCCGGCTGGCTCCTGCAATTCCTCATTGCGCAGGATTGCTCCCGGAGGCAAAGAGGCACCAGTGCAAATTCAGGCTAGTTTAAGAGTGCCAAGTGGGTCCTGCAATCTGCCATCATGAACCTGCCCTGGTCCCTTTTGTTTGCCAGGGAAAAGAGGTGCTGTTTGTGTGCGGGTAGCTGTAGCCTGGAGTGGCCGGCTGGCTCCTGAAATTCCGCATTGCGCAGAATGCCTCCCAGACCCAATGTGGCACCCGTGGCAACTCGGGCTGGTTTGATAGTGCCAAGGGCCTCCTACAATCTGCCATCAAGATGCAGGGCTGGAAAGTTTTCCTTGTCAGGGAAAAGGGGTGGTGTTTGTGTTTGGGTACTTGTGGGCCTGAGGGGCCGGCTGGCTCCTGAAATTCCGCATTGCGCAGGATTGCTCCCGGAGGCAAAGAGGCACCAGTGCAAATTCAGGCTAGTTTAAGAGTGCCAAGTGGGTCCTGCAATCTGCCATCATGAACCTGCCCTGGTCCCTTTTGTTTGCCAGGGAAAAGAGGTGCTGTTTGTGTGCGGGTAGCTGTAGCCTGGAGTGGCCGGCTGGCTCCTGAAATTCCGCATTGCGCAGAATGCCTCCCAGACCCAATGTGGCACCCGTGGCAACTCGGGCTGGTTTGATAGTGCCAAGGGCCTCCTACAATCTGCCATCAAGATGCAGGGCTGGAAAGTTTTCCTTGTCAGGGAAAAGGGGTGGTGTTTGTGTTTGGGTACTTGTGGGCCTGAGGGGCCGGCTGGCTCCTGAAATTCCGCATTGCGCAGGATTGCTCCCGGAGGCAAAGAGGCACCAGTGCAAATTCAGGCTAGTTTAAGAGTGCCAAGTGGGTCCTGCAATCTGCCATCATGAACCTGCCCTGGTCCCTTTTGTTTGCCAGGGAAAAGAGGTGCTGTTTGTGTGCGGGTAGCTGTAGCCTGGAGTGGCCGGCTGGCTCCTGAAATTCCGCATTGCGCAGAATGCCTCCCAGACCCAATGTGGCACCCGTGGCAACTCGGGCTGGTTTGATAGTGCCAAGGGCCTCCTACAATCTGCCATCAAGATGCAGGGCTGGAAAGTTTTCCTTGTCAGGGAAAAGGGGTGGTGTTTGTGTTTGGGTACTTGTGGGCCTGAGGGGCCGGCTGGCTCCTGCAATTCCGCATTGCGCGGGATTGCTCCCGGAGGCAAAGAGGCACCAGTGCAAATTCAGGCTAGTTTAAGAGTGCCAAGTGGGTCCTGCAATCTGCCATCATGAACCTGCCCTGGTCCCTTTTGTTTGCCAGGGAAAAGAGGTGCTGTTTGTGTGCGGGTAGCTGTAGCCTGGAGTGGCCGGCTGGCTCCTGAAATTCCGCATTGCGCAGAATGCCTCCCAGACCCAATGTGGCACCCGTGGCAACTCGGGCTGGTTTGATAGTGCCAAGGGCCTCCTACAATCTGCCATCAAGATGCAGGGCTGGAAAGTTTTCCTTGTCAGGGAAAAGGGGTGGTGTTTGTGTTTGGGTACTTGTGGGCCTGAGGGGCCGGCTGGCTCCTGAAATTCCGCATTGCGCAGGATTGCTCCCGGAGGCAAAGAGGCACCAGTGCAAATTCAGGCTAGTTTAAGAGTGCCAAGTGGGTCCTGCAATCTGCCATCATGAACCTGCCCTGGTCCCTTTTGTTTGCCAGGGAAAAGAGGTGCTGTTTGTGTGCGGGTAGCTGTAGCCTGGAGTGGCCGGCTGGCTCCTGAAATTCCGCATTGCGCAGAATGCCTCCCAGACCCAATGTGGCACCCGTGGCAACTCGGGCTGGTTTGATAGTGCCAAGGGCCTCCTACAATCTGCCATCAAGATGCAGGGCTGGAAAGTTTTCCTTGTCAGGGAAAAGGGGTGGTGTTTGTGTTTGGGTACTTGTGGGCCTGAGGGGCCGGCTGGCTCCTGAAATTCCGCATTGCGCAGGATTGCTCCCGGAGGCAAAGAGGCACCAGTGCAAATTCAGGCTAGTTTAAGAGTGCCAAGTGGGTCCTGCAATCTGCCATCATGAACCTGCCCTGGTCCCTTTTGTTTGCCAGGGAAAAGAGGTGCTGTTTGTGTGCGGGTAGCTGTAGCCTGGAGTGGCCGGCTGGCTCCTGAAATTCCGCATTGCGCAGAATGCCTCCCAGACCCAATGTGGCACCCGTGGCAACTCGGGCTGGTTTGATAGTGCCAAGGGCCTCCTACAATCTGCCATCAAGATGCAGGGCTGGAAAGTTTTCCTTGTCAGGGAAAAGGGGTGGTGTTTGTGTTTGGGTACTTGTGGGCCTGAGGGGCCGGCTGGCTCCTGAAATTCCGCATTGCGCAGGATTGCTCCCGGAGGCAAAGAGGCACCAGTGCAAATTCAGGCTCGTTTAAGAGTGCCAAGTGGGTCCTGCAAT
The DNA here is from genome assembly GCA_024362935.1 of Setophaga petechia. Taxonomy (NCBI): domain Eukaryota; kingdom Metazoa; phylum Chordata; class Aves; order Passeriformes; family Parulidae; genus Setophaga; species Setophaga petechia. The sequence goes on along the minus strand of JANCRA010000003.1, from coordinate 51,696,009 downwards.
CTGCCATCATGAACCTGCCCTGGTCCCTTTTGTTTGCCAGGGAAAAGAGGTGCTGTTTGTGTGCGGGTAGCTGTAGCCTGGAGTGGCCGGCTGGCTCCTGAAATTCCGCATTGCGCAGAATGCCTCCCAGACCCAATGTGGCACCCGTGGCAACTCGGGCTGGTTTGATAGTGCCAAGGGCCTCCTACAATCTGCCATCAAGATGCAGGGCTGGAAAGTTTTCCTTGTCAGGGAAAAGGGGTGGTGTTTGTGTTTGGGTACTTGTGGGCCTGAGGGGCCGGCTGGCTCCTGAAATTCCGCATTGCGCAGGATTGCTCCCGGAGGCAAAGAGGCACCAGTGCAAATTCAGGCTAGTTTAAGAGTGCCAAGTGGGTCCTGCAATCTGCCATCATGAACCTGCCCTGGTCCCTTTTGTTTGCCAGGGAAAAGAGGTGCTGTTTGTGTGCGGGTAGCTGTAGCCTGGAGTGGCCGGCTGGCTCCTGAAATTCCGCATTGCGCAGAATGCCTCCCAGACCCAATGTGGCACCCGTGGCAACTCGGGCTGGTTTGATAGTGCCAAGGGCCTCCTACAATCTGCCATCAAGATGCAGGGCTGGAAAGTTTTCCTTGTCAGGGAAAAGGGGTGGTGTTTGTGTTTGGGTACTTGTGGGCCTGAGGGGCCGGCTGGCTCCTGAAATTCCGCATTGCGCAGGATTGCTCCCGGAGGCAAAGAGGCACCAGTGCAAATTCAGGCTAGTTTAAGAGTGCCAAGTGGGTCCTGCAATCTGCCATCATGAACCTGCCCTGGTCCCTTTTGTTTGCCAGGGAAAAGAGGTGCTGTTTGTGTGCGGGTAGCTGTAGCCTGGAGTGGCCGGCTGGCTCCTGAAATTCCGCATTGCGCAGAATGCCTCCCAGACCCAATGTGGCACCCGTGGCAACTCGGGCTGGTTTGATAGTGCCAAGGGCCTCCTACAATCTGCCATCAAGATGCAGGGCTGGAAAGTTTTCCTTGTCAGGGAAAAGGGGTGGTGTTTGTGTTTGGGTACTTGTGGGCCTGAGGGGCCGGCTGGCTCCTGAAATTCCGCATTGCGCAGGATTGCTCCCGGAGGCAAAGAGGCACCAGTGCAAATTCAGGCTAGTTTAAGAGTGCCAAGTGGGTCCTGCAATCTGCCATCATGAACCTGCCCTGGTCCCTTTTGTTTGCCAGGGAAAAGAGGTGCTGTTTGTGTGCGGGTAGCTGTAGCCTGGAGTGGCCGGCTAGCTCCTGAAATTCCGCATTGCGCAGAATGCCTCCCAGACCCAATGTGGCACCCGTGGCAACTCGGGCTGGTTTGATAGTGCCAAGGGCCTCCTACAATCTGCCATCAAGATGCAGGGCTGGAAAGTTTTCCTTGTCAGGGAAAAGGGGTGGTGTTTGTGTTTGGGTACTTGTGGGCCTGAGGGGCCGGCTGGCTCCTGAAATTCCGCATTGCGCAGGATTGCTCCCGGAGGCAAAGAGGCACCAGTGCAAATTCAGGCTAGTTTAAGAGTGCCAAGTGGGTCCTGCAATCTGCCATCATGAACCTGCCCTGGTCCCTTTTGTTTGCCAGGGAAAAGAGGTGCTGTTTGTGTGCGGGTAGCTGTAGCCTGGAGTGGCCGGCTGGCTCCTGAAATTCCGCATTGCGCAGAATGCCTCCCAGACCCAATGTGGCACCCGTGGCAACTCGGGCTGGTTTGATAGTGCCAAGGGCCTCCTACAATCTGCCATCAAGATGCAGGGCTGGAAAGTTTTCCTTGTCAGGGAAAAGGGGTGGTGTTTGTGTTTGGGTACTTGTGGGCCTGAGGGGCCGGCTGGCTCCTGAAATTCCGCATTGCGCAGAATGCCTCCCACACCCAAGCTGGCACCCGTGGCAACTCGGGCTGGTTTGATAGTGCCAAGGGCCTCCTACAATCTGCCATCAAGATGCAGGGCTGGAAAGTTTTCCTTGCCAGGGAAAAGGGGTGGTGTTTGTGTTTGGGTACTTGTGGGCCTGAGGGGCCGGCTGGCTCCTGAAATTCCGCATTGCGCAGGATTGCTCCCGGAGGCAAAGAGGCACCAGTGCAAATTCAGGCTAGTTTAAGAGTGCCAAGTGGGTCCTGCAATCTGCCATCATGAACCTGCCCTGGTCCCTTTTGTTTGCCAGGGAAAAGAGGTGCTGTTTGTGTGCGGGTAGCTGTAGCCTGGAGTGGCCGGCTGGCTCCTGAAATTCCGCATTGCGCAGAATGCCTCCCAGACCCAATGTGGCACCCGTGGCAACTCGGGCTGGTTTGATAGTGCCAAGGGCCTCCTACAATCTGCCATCAAGATGCAGGGCTGGAAAGTTTTCCTTGTCAGGGAAAAGGGGTGGTGTTTGTGTTTGGGTACTTGTGGGCCTGAGGGGCCGGCTGGCTCCTGAAATTCCGCATTGCGCAGAATGCCTCCCACACCCAAGCTGGCACCCGTGGCAACTCGGGCTGGTTTGATAGTGCCAAGGGCCTCCTACAATCTGCCATCAAGATGCAGGGCTGGAAAGTTTTCCTTGCCAGGGAAAAGGGGTGGTGTTTGTGTTTGGGTACTTGTGGGCCTGAGGGGCCGGCTGGCTCCTGAAATTCCGCATTGCGCAGGATTGCTCCCGGAGGCAAACAGGCACCAGTGCAAATTCAGGCTAGTTTAAGAGTGCCAAGTGGGTCCTGCAATCTGCCATCACGAACCTGCCCTGGTCCCTTTTGTTTGCCAGGGAAAAGAGGTGCTGTTTGTGTGCGGGTAGCTGTAGCCTGGAGTGGCCGGCTGGCTCCTGAAATTCCGCATTGCGCAGAATGCCTCCCAGACCCAATGTGGCACCCGTGGCAACTCGGGCTGGTTTGATAGTGCCAAGGGCCTCCTACAATCTGCCATCAAGATGCAGGGCTGGAAAGTTTTCCTTGTCAGGGAAAAGGGGTGGTGTTTGTGTTTGGGTACTTGTGGGCCTGAGGGGCCGGCTGGCTGCTGAAATTCCGCATTGCGCAGGATTGCTCCCGGAGGCAAAGAGGCACCAGTGCAAATTCAGGCTAGTTTAAGAGTGCCAAGTGGGTCCTGCAATCTGCCATCATGAACCTGCCCTGGTCCCTTTTGTTTGCCAGGGAAAAGAGGTGCTGTTTGTGTGCGGGTAGCTGTAGCCTGGAGTGGCCGGCTGGCTCCTGAAATTCCGCATTGCGCAGAATGCCTCCCAGACCCAATGTGGCACCCGTGGCAACTCGGGCTGGTTTGATAGTGCCAAGGGCCTCCTACAATCTGCCATCAAGATGCAGGGCTGGAAAGTTTTCCTTGTCAGGGAAAAGGGGTGGTGTTTGTGTTTGGGTACTTGTGGGCCTGAGGGGCCGGCTGGCTCCTGAAATTCCGCATTGCGCAGGATTGCTCCCGGAGGCAAAGAGGCACCAGTGCAAATTCAGGCTAGTTTAAGAGTGCCAAGTGGGTCCTGCAATCTGCCATCATGAACCTGCCCTGGTCCCTTTTGTTTGCCAGGGAAAAGAGGTGCTGTTTGTGTGCGGGTAGCTGTAGCCTGGAGTGGCCGGCTGGCTCCTGAAATTCCGCATTGCGCAGAATGCCTCCCAGACCCAATGTGGCACCCGTGGCAACTCGGGCTGGTTTGATAGTGCCAAGGGCCTCCTACAATCTGCCATCAAGATGCAGGGCTGGAAAGTTTTCCTTGTCAGGGAAAAGGGGTGGTGTTTGTGTTTGGGTACTTGTGGGCCTGAGGGGCCAGCTGGCTCCTGAAATTCCGCATTGCGCAGGATTGCTCCCGGAGGCAAAGAGGCACCAGTGCAAATTCAGGCTAGTTTAAGAGTGCCAAGTGGGTCCTGCAATCTGCCATCATGAACCTGCCCTGGTCCCTTTTGTTTGCCAGGGAAAAGAGGTGCTGTTTGTGTGCGGGTAGCTGTAGCCTGGAGTGGCCGGCTGGCTCCTGAAATTCCGCATTGCGCAGAATGCCTCCCAGACCCAATGTGGCACCCGTGGCAACTCGGGCTGGTTTGATAGTGCCAAGGGCCTCCTACAATCTGCCATCAAGATGCAGGGCTGGAAAGTTTTCCTTGTCAGGGAAAAGGGGTGGTGTTTGTGTTTGGGTACTTGTGGGCCTGAGGGGCCGGCTGGCTCCTGAAATTCCGCATTGCGCAGGATTGCTCCCAGAGGCAAACAGGCACCAGTGCAAATTCAGGCTAGTTTAGGAGTGCTAAGTCGCTCCTGCAATCTGTCATCATCAACGTGCCCTGGTCCCTTTTGTTTCTCTGGGAAAAGGGGTGCTGTTTGTGTGCAGGTGCCTGTATTCCTCTATGTCCTCTAAGTCTAAATACCTCTAAGTGGTTCTTCCATCCTCTTGTGTGTTACCCCATCCCTTAATAATTTTTCTGGTAATAGAGTAATTCAAGTATTAAGAAATCTTACTTTTTGGAAATAATCAAAATCTTGAAAAATGAGTGGCAAGTTTGCCAACTTCTAGTGAAAGAAACCAATAGATACTGAAAAACATAGGAGAGGTGCCAGCTGGTAGAGAATGCTGTTACTCTGTGGTGATGGTTCAAGGATGGTAACACCTTTTCAATTGGGCAATTAAGACTGGAGCAAGTAATAAATCAATGAAGTAGGACCAAGAAGAAAGTGTTTTCTTGGCATAACCCTCTGGGACTATTTTGTAAGAAATAACTGTACCAGGTAGTCTTAAAAAGGAAAAAAAACCACCAAACCTATGTCTAGTAGTACGTTGGTGGACATTTTGATTAGATTTTAAGATTAAAAATGCAATTTATGAAGGACCTTCACCTTTAAAAAACTTCTACTTTGGATTGAAGAAATTAACTTTTTTACCTTGAGAGATCAAATTGTTCTTTGTGCTTCGGGAAAGGAAGGATGATTTAAGATTTTTAGAGGCAGCTCAGTAGGGAACCACATTCTGACTCAATGAGCCACCACAAGTTAATCAGTACTTGTTATTCTGTATTGTTTTCTCTTGCCTTTGCAAGTCTCATGCTGTTCTTGAAATGCCTGGGAATTAAAAGAACCAATTCACTGTCAGTACTTGGAAGAAAAAAAAGATGGTATTTCACAGTGAGAGGAGTGTATATATCCTTCTCTTAAAACTTTTTACTTTTTTTTTTTTTTTTCAGTCCTTTTTTTGTTTTTTTTTTTAATGTAACTGTTAGAACCCCCGGGAAAGAGAAATACTCCTTGTGGAAATAAATGTCTTCCCATTCCCTGCAGAGAAAATTATTAAGAACAAATTTACTCATAAAGTAATAAAATAAATAAAAAAGAAATTGCCACAAGCGAAAAGTGCTATTAATTTTGAGTAGCTTCAGGCATGAAGCTGAAATAAACATTCTTAAGAATGGCTTAGGACCTGAGCTATTGCTCCTTCTTTTAAAGGCTCAGAAATACAGTAAGAACAGTTACAGCTCTGGATACATTCAGCTGTTTGGAGGTGCTTACTGTTGGATGTTTGTCTCATTTTTTTCTCCATTATTCTTGCCTTTCCACACTACTCCCTCCCCCCAGCTCAGGCTGATGTTAGAAGAGAGGCAATTCTCATAGTACCTTTACATATACTTAGAATAAAAAAGTGAGGTTTGGGGAAGCTCAGAAAACCTAATTTTCCCATTCTTCTCAGTGCATTTTGTTAACAGCTGTGGAGCACCTGAATCCCTGTGACCACCCACCCTTAAGGGGAAGGAAACACACAGGAGTCAGAAATGCTCATGATTGAAAGGAACAACAAAAATCAGAGGGGCCACAAAAAATCAGAAGTTTTTATTGGTAAATTACACCCTTGGCAAGGAAATTGGTGTATTAGTGCCCAGATGCTGTGCAAGCATGTGGCAGTGGGTTCTGGGTTATTGGTAAAAGGAGAGAGAAAAAGGAAGAGAGGGATTAAAGGGGAGAGAGAGGGAAAAAGAGATCACCAGTGCAGGTTCCAGCTGAAGGGATGTCAGTCCTGATTTCAGCTTCAATCCAGCTGTGCTGGTCTGGCTGAGGAGATGCCCATGGGCTTGGGGGCAATGCCCAGGCTTGGCACATATTTGTGGACAGGTTTTTCTCTTACTGTGCAAAGTAGTTCTCATGCACAGTCTGTTCTTTCAGGCCTTTCTGGAAATGGGTCAGAGGCTTTGGGGGTCTTTGGGGGTCTTAATCCTCCCCTCCAGTGCACGGCCACTTCTTGGCCTCATTCCTGCACTTGTGTTCTGCTGGGTTGTGCTGCTTTCCAGGAGCTACAAGGGTGGTGTGAATAAGTTTCCCTGGCTGATGGTTTGAAAGCCAGGTGCTCTTTGGACACCTGTTAATTCTGGGCATAGTGATTCTGAGGAACTCAGGAGCATTTCTCAGCTCATGGTGAGGTGGGGATGGTGAGGATGCACCTCCACAGCCCACCCTGTGCATAAAGTCAACTTCTCTGGGCCTCTACAAACCCATATCCCAGCTCCAACCTGTAATCAAGTTAATAATGATCTGAAAAATGAAATTTTTCACTCAAGTGGGGTGAGGAGGAGATGAATTAATTTAAGATATATTATTATGTTTTCTAGAAAAATATGGATATACAATGAAAATGATTTGTAATGTGTGTATTTGTACGCTAGTAGGAGCAAGTACAGTGACAGAACAGTGGGACTGAAACTGGGGTATTATTTTCAGGAGACAGAGGCTGGACAAGCAGAAAATAACTTTCAGACAGTCCAACCAGTTTCTGTACAGTCTCTATTTGTGTGCTATTGGTGAAATGATTGACTTTTCCTCCTTTCCTCAACCCCCATCTGGCTTTCACTGCATCACATTGACTTTGGGATGCACAAAACAGATTGAACAAAGCGAGTCATTAAGTTAATCCCTACAGGGTAGGAGTACAAGCAGCTCAATTCCTGAAACCTGACTGAGGCAAGAGGAAATAAATCAAAACAATCACACAAATGTTTTATTCCAGAACATGTGCCCAGGGAACTATCTGCTGGTGGTTGAAAGTCTTGTGTTTTATATAAAGGAAATCAGGTAAGCCTGAGTCTTGACTAAATAAAAAACATGAGAATAAAAATCACTACCTGGAAAGTGGAAGGTAGTGATAGCTGAGACATGTTTTCAGTGCCAGGCAACATTTTGAGGAGTTTGACATAGAATTATACAACCTATCATTAAGATGGTGAGGTGAGATAAGCTTTCATTAAAATTGGCACTTTAAGATATGATACAGCTTCTTCAGTAGTTTCCTATGCTAGTTAGGAAACTTGATGCCTTTGTTGTTGCAGTACCTGTAAGCCATGAAACTGTTTGAACAGATTGTAAGCTTAAATTCTTGAGGAATAAAAAGGGACTTGTAAAAAAAAACACCCAAACTCCCATACAAAATAACAACCAACTACACCCAAAAATCCCGTGAGATTTCTGGCATATTTTTTATTTGATTTGGAAATTCTCCTGGTAATGACATTAGTAGACCTTTTGTATTCATTGCCAGTTCGGTTTTGGTTTCTTGGTTTGGTCTTTATTTCAGTTTTACTGTTTGTGGAAAGAGTGTTCATGCACAATACATGGAAGATTCAGGAGCTCCAGTGCCTCAACTCTGGTTTGAATGCATGAATTTCAATTAATGGCATGAATGAACTTTTAAAGACATACAAAACAGAATTCCCCAACTGAATGCAGTGTTTAAGGATTTCTTGGTGGTGGTGTGTGAAAGTCTTGAGTTTCTGAGTTTGTTTTTGTCAGTACAGAGGGAGAGTTTTGCTGTAAATATGAAACCTGGAAGAAATGCTGGGAGGAGTGGTGGGACTGGTTTCTCCACCTGCTTGTAAGCTTAAATTCTTGAGGAATAAAAAGGGACTTGTAAAAAAAACCACCCAAACTCCCATACAAAATAACAACCAACTACACCCAAAAATCCCGTGAGATTTCTGGCATATTTTTTATTTGATTTGGAATTTCTCCTGGTAATGACATTAATAGAACTTTTGTTTTCATTGCCAGTTCGGTTTTAGTTTCTTGGTTGGTTTGGTCTTTATTTCAGTTTTACTGTTTGTGGAAAGGGTGTTCATGCACAATATATGGAAGATTCAGGAGCTCCAGTGCCTCAACTCTGGTTTGAATGAATGAATTTCAATTCATGGCATGAATGAGCTTTTAAAGACTTACGGAGCAGAGATCCCCAACTGACTGGAGTGTTTAAGGATTTCTTGGTGGTGGTGTGTGAGAGTCTTGGGTTTCTGAGTTTGTTTCTGTCAGTGCAGAGGGAGAGTCTTGCTGTAAATATGAAACCTGGAAGAAATGCTGGAAGGAGTGGTGGGACTGGTTTCCCCACCTGCTCTGCTGCAGATGTGCTCTCAGTGATCTGAGAGCTGCTTCATCACTAATTATGGGAGACCTCAGAGCACAACCCAGGGACAGCTTGGGGCCAGCACTTGAACTCACATTTTTAATGATGCATCTGCCACTGCCTCCTCAGAGCTGATTTCACACTAATGTGGTAGGAAGGATGTTCACAGTTGTGATCCCTGCTGCTGGAAAGAATGAAAATAAGCAATTTTGTGAGGAGGTGGAAGTTACATATGTGTGTATATATATTTTTTGGTAAAACTGTGCTAGGCTCTAGTCTTTTTTCTCCTTTGAAAATCTGCACTACTCTCACTGATGCCACTCTTCTTTCTACAGTTTTCCAGAGATAACAATTTGAACCTCCAAAGGCTTGTTTTTCACTTAGCACCTCACTGATTCTTGCCAGGATTTAGTCAGGAAAAGAACTTCCCTGAACAATTGGAATTTCAATATGCTACTGCCTCTTCTGAGATGCAGAAGGCAATTATTTATGTGTCTAGATTGTATCAAGGTGTACAGACCATGGAGAAAATGGGAAAATTGGGAAAATGGGCCCAAGCTCTGTTTATCCAGCTGTGCATTTTGGAGCCAGCTGGACCTGGCTCTGCCCAAGGTGGGACAGCTCCTGCTGCCCTCTCACAGAAATCACCCCTGCAGCCCCCAGTGCCAAAACCTTGTCACATAAGCCCTACACACCAAGTTCCTTTGCAAATTGTGCAGCCAGTTACATTTCTGTAGACAGAATTTGTCTCTTCCCATCAGCATCAAACTGTGATGCTTTGTCATTACGATGACAGGACGAGAAGGGTTTGAGTCTCTGCAGAATTTGAAGACAGGTTGTTGCCAGAAACATCCTCTTCCTTTGTACAGGACAAAATCTCAAATCGAGCATGAAAAGGAAGGGAATAACAAGTAGGTGACAAAGTGGGTAGCAGATTTTAAGGAAGCAGTTTTCCTTGTCTGTTTTTGGACTGAGGTAAAGAGCTTTCTGTTGAAAAGAAATTAATTGTGAAATGAATACCCCCTAAAAAAAACCCAAACTTATTGCTGTGGTTGGGTGTTGCTTTTCCCCTTCATTTGTTTTTTAGGATTCCAGAAGTTGGTTGTTTCTTATTGAAAAAATTTTCTACACTGTTGAATTATTGGTAAGGAAGAATGAGGTTGCATTTAAATTAGAGTTAGCAAGACCTTTTTTTTCTTTTTTTTGGTGCTGTTTTGTTGAGGGTTGAGGCTTTGCAGATAGTGATGACATATAATTAATTAGACACATTTGCCCTCTTGAGTGGGATGCTCACTGAGGGCTTCCTTCCTGTTGCAATTCTTTGTGGGGAAGAGGTCCACATTCTGCAGAAAATTTATCTATCTCTTCTCTTAAGCTTGCAAACAACTCAGTGAAATGAACTGGTTTTGCTCCAGTAATCCTGTGTTCTTTGAATAACATCTATTTTCAAGCTGCCATTCACACTAGAAGAAAATGCATTGAATCAAACTTTTCTCACAAGAAAGCTTAGATTTTTGTTTTTAAAGTTCAAATAAATGATGCTACAGCTTTTAGGTCAGTACATGTATGCAAGCCTTAATGTCAGGAGAATTGCAAATGCCAGAGATTATTTTTTTGCTATTTTTCCATGAGCTTTTAAATCACAGTACTGCTTAAATACAGCCCTTGAAGTTTTGGTTTGGTTGAACCCAAACTGAGCTCTAAGATAAATTGATCTGCAGTCCACTTGAGAGCAAGGTATAAAAAGATCACATTTAGACAGAGTTTTTTAATTCAATTACAAGAGATGAGGATTTTATTGATAGTTTGGTAGCAGCAGAACACAGAATGGCACAATATTTAGGAATGAAACCATTGTAAGTAACTGATCTGCCAAATAATTCTTTTTTATAAGCTGAAATGTAATTTCAATTCATGCTTTTGTAAGAAGCTGAAATGTAATTTCATTTAGATATGGAGCTAGGATTGTATTGTTTTGATTTTAATTGGAGCTTGCCCTAGAAGGTTCCTCCTTGCCTTTGATTAGACCATTCCTAGACCATTTTAGAAACTGATCTGTCAGGAATCAATTTTATACTGCACTAATCAACTAATATTAAAGGTGATTCAGTAAAACACTGTGAATAACCTTGAAGAAATTGCAGCTGAGAACTTCATAGCAAAGTATGTTCACTGTCATTATCAGCTGTTGAAAAAAGCCTGAGATTAAACAGTGTTAAGAGTTAGGAAAAAAAAGATGAAGAAGCAGATAGTCCTTTTTTTCTATAAATTGATGGCAGATTTGTCAACATCTCTCAGTTTGTGTATTCTGAATAGCTGCTACTTATGGAAAAGATCCAAAGTTAAAAAGAATATTAAGGAATTTTTCACACAAATCATTAAGCTGAGTGAAGCAATAAAGTCTCTGTATATAGTTCCATCAGTGACATACTCAGGAATGGGCTGAAAAGTTATTTCTGTAATGCAAAGTGGTAGGCTTTTCATGTATTGTTGTTACCCAATTTGATGTGCATATATGTGAGCTTATAGATAGTATGCAATATGTAGAAACTTTATGATATTTAACCCATCAAATAAGTATGAAGAGAAGATTGCCCAGTAAAACAATTTTGGTGGACAAGGGGAGGTTACATCAGCAGAAATATGAATTGAGAAGGAGTGGAAGATAAAGCAAACATTGGGACGGTTGCTTAAATCACTTCTTTAAATCCTGTGGCATTACATATTAATTGAGCTTTTTGAAGCACATTTATGGTCCCAAATTTTTACTTGTTCCATTCCATGCATATTATCCCCATTTCTTCAAATTTCTTCCCCAAAAGCTTTTTCTTTTACAGTTCTTCACTTGTTTTTCTGTTTTCCCTCTTTGCAGTACATCCTGGTTTCTTCCTCCTCTGTATTTGCTGACCTGATACACACAGATCCTGAAAAATTGTGCTGCTAGATCACAACTCTGTGTGCTTAATGCCTAGCTCAGGGAAACATAGTGCTTCAAGGTCTGAAGCACTGCTTCCTTAAAGTGCAAATCTTTATTTACAGCTGTTTATTTACATCATATATGATGTGTGGGGGTATTGTGTGCATGATCAGACCAGGGGAACCATAACTGGCATATTTATTCTAATCTAAAAATGACTCCAGTTCCTCCTTGATTTACTCTGGCCTTGCTGAAGAGATTATGAAAGCACAAAGGACCTTAAGTTTCTCACTCAGGAGAGAGATAATGCTCAGCATTATCTCAGAGCAGAAGTTTGCTGTGAAGGTACTACATGTGATGTGACAAATGTTAGCGGTGCAGACAAGGCGGGTGGCACATGTGAAGCAGCCGGGGTGCGGGTCCTTCTGTGCTCACAGAACACCAAGATCCAGGCACCACTCCACCAGCTTATCAGCTCTGCACTTGGTCTGTGTGTAGGTGTGAATTTCAGTGCTGGTTCCTGGCCCAGGGCTCCTCACAGCAACAAGAGTTGAAATCCTGAGAATGAGACTGCCAACGGCAAGAAGCAGCTTTGGCTGAGCCTGTTACAAACCTGGTCACTTGCTCGCCACAGCTGCTGCTCTGAGGCACTCAAGTCTGAGGTGTTTGCTATTCTGGACAGATTGTGGGAATCCAGGGCTCTGTGTGGGTGACATTTCCTCTAAACAAGCTTGTTGCAGCACTTGTCATTGATACAGAAAGACTGGTATGTCCTGTGTTCTGGTGGCTCTTTCTGAGCTGAGTCCTTTGCTGTAGGGGCAGCACAGCCTGCTCTGCCCTGTTACTCTTCTCAGGTATCATCTCCAGGGAAGAGCTGCCACCATCCCTTGTTCTGTGCATTTCCAGGTGTAGTGGATCATGGCTGAGTGATGCCGAGGGCTCTGTTCCCTGGGTGGTCCCTTGCTTTTATCATGGAAGCTTTCTGTGTGCTTTGGTCTCCTTTCCTCTCTTTAACTGAGATAGTGACTTTTACCAGTCTGCTTATTCTCTAAATCTCATTTTTATCTTGACCTTGAATTAATCTCAAAGTTTTGTACAGCATTTGGCAGAAAGTTATGTGGTGTTTGCTTTTTTAAATTTTTTCCCCTACATTTTAACTGAATTCACTGTGGAGCTTTCAGACTTCAAACTTGGAGAGTTAAACTATATCAATTCTAAGTTTGGGAAGCATGGAGTCTCTCATGGTCACTGCATTTTATGCAGCTCCAAGTTTCAGCAGCTGGACTCAGATTTGTATATCACTAAATAAAGAGTTGGCCAAATTTACAGCAAATGTGAGACAGTTTAGTTCTGCAGGCAAGGAGTTTATGCTGATTTATTCTAACAGAATAGCAGGACCCAGCATTGTTTATGGGGTATCAATGGACATAAAACACCTCATGGAAACATTGCTCAAGCTATGAATAAACACTAAAGGTTACTTCAGACATGGGTATGAGCAGAAGTCTTTCACAAAACATTCTACAGAAAATAGGGTGAGATAAGGGGGAAAAAGTAAATCTAAAAATATACAGGGGAAAAAACCCTATAAAATGAAGTCTGTTGCCTACAAAGGCGTTTTTTTTTCCAGGGCATAGCCCAATGATTAAGTAATATTTAAACTCCAACTTGAGGCCTCACATGGAAACTAAGAATGCCTCTTGCTAAATCTCTGCCTTGCTCTTCATCCCTTCTATCAGGGATGAGAACTGTTTGAGGTTATTAATAATTTTAATCACAGTCATCTTATTAATAAATATGCAACCCTGGACCATATAAAAAGAAATAACTCAAATTTGGTTTCAAAAAACCTGATAAAAGGAGGATAAACAGAAGGGAACTGGATTTTAAAGAAAAAAAAGTTTACAATGCTTTGTTTGATCATGAAGTCTAAATTGGAATTCTGTAAGCACTAGTGGAGTAAATGTGTGAAGGTTTTCTTTGAAGGAAAATCTATACTGGAGCCTTTAATTAATAGATGCTTGAATGGGACAAGTTGCTTATTTGTAAAACAGAGCATGGTCTGGCTGTTAGAAGTGCAGTCTCAAGTGTTTGTATCCATGTGAGATGGAGACTTTGGAAAGGAAGGTTTGTCTTCTGCCTCTGCAGTGGGTGGGAGAAGATACAACACCCACCCCTGCTCTGTTTGAGTGGTTGATTTTAGCTTCAGGGAAATTACACATCTTTCCAGTTTGCTTTTATAAATATCAAAAGAATTTGTAGAAAGTTGGATACAATCCAGAAATATTGAAGTGGACAGGATATCTCCCTCCTTAAAAATGCCGTCATTTAAAAAATAAAACCAATATTTGCATACCAAAATCCAAAAATATGTTTTTGGATTACTTCTGCCGTGCATGCTCAATCCAGCAATCCAATTGAGAGATTTGTATCATGAATATTTTATTTCAACACATTTTTCTGAATTGATGAACAAACAGACACACTGATTTGGCATAAATTTTATGATAGACAAAAATGTTCACATTTTAAGTCCCTAAACCTTTAATAGAGTTTAGTTAGTCTTTAATAATTCTTTTCCTTTAAAAAATTAAAACTTAGAAAAAAAAAGTAGCTAGAAATAATCCTTAAAACCTACTCTTCATTAAAAGTGGACATGAATCCTTTCCCTTAGCTTTTGTTAAGGTGTAGCCTCTGTACTTTGGCAGCACTCCTTGGAGTGTTGTTTCTTTAGTGGATATGAATGAAAGCATGCAATTCCATGTGGATTTTCTTTCTGCATGCTTTCCTTCAAGTCTCAGTTTAAAACCAAAAAATCTAAAAGGTATAGGGTAGGACAAGAATTCTTATAATTCAACAAATTTGAAGTGGAGTCTTTGCTAGTTATCTTTTTATGCCAGGTTTTGATATATGTGCTGGTATAGTGTGATTTAATTGGATTTGTAAATTGGCAGAAGTTAGACATGCTATAGGTACAAATACTCTGCAAGTAACATCTCTTTCATGGGTGGCTTACACAATTCAGTTTGACAGAGGGCAGCAATTCAGAATTCTGGTGATAAAGAATAAAAGCACCTTAACCTGATCTTTGTTGAGAGATGAGAGGTGTGAATCCACTGACCTACAGCTACTGGAGAATTGTGGGCAGGAGGCAACACACTGGCACTCTGCACTCATCTGCTTGCCTCCTTTTTAAGTTGCTTTGCATCCCTGGAAATGGACCACATGAGACTTGATGTTTTCGTGCCAAATGAGGATTGTCCTAATCTTTCAAGGGGTGGATAAACTTGCTTTAAGCTGATTTACTCCGGCAATGTGCTCAAAACAGATGGAGAGCATCAGTGCCTTGATATAAAGTCTCCTAATGAACACTGCCAGGCAAGGAAACCCCCTGACACAAAGTGCTGCAGAAGCTGCAGTTACACAAACCAGAGCAGTGAGTGCTCAGGAGGATTTGTATACTGAGGCAGGTTTTTATCTCTGGTACCTCCCCTGCAGCTGTTGTAAAAACTGGACAGAAGGTTCATTTTTCCCCATGTGTTTTACTGCTCTTGCAAGGGTGTCATCCTTAGTTTACCTGATTTAGAGGGGTCTAAGAGAGACACTTGCTTTGGAATGTTCTAGACCAAGCAGACTGGCCTGTCTGCAGTTAGGAAGTGTGAGAGAAGATCAGTTCAAGAGCTGTCATATTCTGATTTGATTTGATTTCTTAATATGGTTTCTGCAGTGCATACATATAACCTATCAAGTAATATAAATAGACATGCATTCCATTTTATATACAGCCAGCTAATAATTTGAGACACTTGCCTTTTATGCTTGATTTCACAAGTAAACTGCTTTATTTCCTATGATAAGACAACAGGGACATATTGGCTAATATAATTTTTAAAGTAGTTTTCTTATCAAGATGCAGGTAAAAGATTTTTTTAAAATGCTAGATTAATAATACAGCATGATTAATTATCTTGACATCACACAGTGTTTGGTGTCCTCTAAAAAGAGAAGAGTCAATTCAGTGTCTAACTATGCTTCAGCAGGTGTATTAGAGCTGGAATTACATTCTCATTCTTATGCTATTTCACCTTAAGCTATTTGTGTGCAGTCTCTGACCTTCCAAAACAATATTTCAAATGAAATTAGCATTTGTGATGTTGGTCATTAGCTGCAAATTAATAAAAAAAGTTAGGAGGGGAAGACATTTAAGGACAATGTTGGTTTTTACATAGTTTTTCTGTGCTGTTCTTGCCCAGGGTTTTGCATTGCATCCTAGCTATTCTTGTTCCATCCTCATGGCTTTTAGGTGATTATACACATGTTGTAAGTTTAAATATTTCAAACACCCTTGCTTTTGGAGTCTCTTGGAAGATGGAACCTAAAACTGACCTTGTTACAGTGATGTTACGATTTTTTTATTTAAAGAAAACAATGGCAGCATTGATCTTTTTGGGACTTTTTATTTTGTGTGTGTGTGCCCCCACCTCACATTTCTCCCTGTACTCCCCCACCGGAGGATTAATGCAAGATGTTGAGACATTTCTTTTTTCTGTGGCACAATGGCCTGTTGTTCACATGCAGAAGAGATGCCCGTTAATGACAAGTGGAATATTTGTTTTCCCACCAAGGCTGACACACAGTTTCAAAGGTCAAGCACTGTCTGATGCTGCATTTACTGGCTTAAACTTTTCTTTTCCCACAGTGGATGAATTTGTCTAGCTGCCCCAGCTGCTTTTCCCTTTGCTGCAATGTGTCTCTAGCACTTCTCCAGCTTCTTTGCTTTGCTCAAAGCTGAACACAGCACAAGCAGCTAATTAGTCTGTCCTGATAAATAAAGCAGTGCTTTATGGGAGACTGGGGCAGACCTGGGTAAGCATGAGCAAATGCCTTGGCTTACAAGTTGATTTTTGTTCAAAGGCTCCAATTAAGTGTTTTGATCCTCACTTTGATTAACAGGTAAAAATGCAAAATGAGACCGAGCTGGGGAATTGTGAGTGGGAATTTTTCCCCTGTCTTATATTAGGTCAAGTATTTCCACAATCTATAAATGTTTCTAGGATGTGCTCCAATTCAGGGACCTCAAGGAAAAGAATGTCCCATGGGAACAGCTGGGGGATGCTTTTCTGTACCAAAGACCAAATTTTGTGCTCTGTTTTGGAGTGGTTCCCTCCACAGAAAGCACGAGCTGCTGAAAGGAGATTTCTGTCCTTTCCCTGTCCCCCTCATTAAGCAGCAGGTTCTGGCTGAGCACTTTGCACATCAGTCACACAGGGCCTTTTTCCTTTTCTCCATAGCTGTGGCACCAGTGAGATAATGTCCTCTTGTATACAGGCAGGGAAAAACTTGGTGAAGCATAAAATCTGTTCTTTCCAAGCAGCTCACTTCTGATGGAAAGAACAGCTTCCAGTCTCTCAGTAAGAGGACTAACTTGTCACTCACTGGAGCAATTTACCTGTTCCAAAAGGCACAACAATTGTTTCCAAGCATGAAAGCAGCCACTGTTAAAAACAGAAGTAACCAAAAGTAGGTAGAATTAAATTAACATTACTTAGGAATGGGTCACCCTGTTTGTTTTGAAGTTGTCATTGTTTAAAATTTTTGTCCAAAAAGCATCTAATTAGTGACACAGAGGGAAAAAGGTGGCATTAAAATTAAAAAAGAGGCTCAATCACAACTGTATTCAGAAGTACTTCAGGGTTAAGATTTCAAGCAGCTAATGTCACGTCAGTGCATTCCTTTATGCTTTTGAACAGTTCTTCAGTTGGGTGGTTGAAATTACGGTGTTTTTAGGAAAATAAATTATTTTCAGTTTAATTTGTTTTACTGCACATATTTTTACCAATGAAATGGTGTGTCACTGACCCCCTTTTATAATATTGTTAGCTCAAGTGCAATAATTGCTTTTTCTTGCAGGTTGAATGAAGCATCGACCTGTGAAGTATGAGTTAAAGTTCAAATTACGCAGCCTTTGTTCTTTGCTTCAGACTATCTGCTCTGAATATATAACACAGCAAGTAAGACATCAAATAAGGTGTATCAAAAATGTATTTTCCAGTTCTGAGGGTAGATCGGTATCTGGGCAGGAGACAAGTGCAGTATATCTTTAGAAAAAAACAAAACACAAGAACTTTACAATGAGTTTTAGTAATGTACCTTATTTTATAGCCTATTTATTCTCTTTCTCTCTTTCTTAACTTATTAGCCTGAGTGTTAAATTGTACAAAGAGCAGTTTGAGGTTTTGGTTATAAAATAATATTGCAGCTAACTCCCCCTTAAAGCATCAGATGATTTATCTGTATGGACTACGTGGAAGTTCTTTCTGGTCAATAGGTTAAGACAGTAGAAAATAACAAGCAAGGCTCTCCACAAGTGCAGGAATGAACTATCACAGGGAAAGGTCAGCACTGTGTCTGCTCCAGCAGTGTGGCTTCTCCCATCTATATGAGTTCTATGCCTGTCATCAGAGCCAAGCCATGGAGCTTAAACAAATGTCTAACTGAGATTGGATATTAGAGAAAGGCTAGGAAGAAGGTAAATACTGTTTGTATTCTGACAATTCATTGCAGTTTCCACAGCAGTTTAATAATGTAGGCAGCCCCTTATGTCTTTCCTCTCCCATTTCCAGTAGGATCAGCCAGGCCATTTTCTGGAATATTGTATTTAAAACACCCTAAAATAATCACATTACATATTCAGTAGCATCTTGATTTCCCTGAAGAGCAGAATATTGCCATCCCTGGCACACTGATATGATCCACATGTAATCAGATGTGTAGAGTAACATCCTGTTCCTCAAAGGCCAAAACTGTTCTGAAGGCAAAGACTCTACACCCACCCTTGTTAATATGCAAATCCTGTCCCTATGGAGTTGTTATTCTGGGCCATTCTTGGCTCCAAGCTTTTCCCAGTAGTGCTGAATGAAGATGCTCTTTCTTCACTGTCCAAAGCTGTCCATCAGTGAATTCCTCTGTATCTAGGTAGAAACCTCCACTGCTGTTGAGGATCCTGGGAAATAGGATGCAAGGCTAAAACCCTTTTATGAAAATTAAGTGACCAAGCAGTGCAATACAGCCCTGTCTGTGAGACTGCCAACTTGTGCCAGCTTCGGTCAACATTATTCTTTGCTCAGAAGTTCCTCAATGAGATCAGATTTTCTAAAACACTTTAGTCTTGTGCATATATAAGAAAGAAAGGAGGGAGAACATTTTTAGGTGGTGCTGATTTGTTGTTATAGTAACTCCAAAAGTCTAGGAATCTGAGGCAAAACCCTTTAAACATTTGGCCTCTTGCAATATCCCAACAGCCAAACGTTCCTTCCCATTGTTTTATTTCTAAAGCACTATCTCCTTTGTTAGTGATTGAGTGATTTATCCAATTCTCTATGCTTAGCACACATACTGGAGGTAAATTATAAATAGCTGTACTGGTCAGGCCAAAGATCATCTCAGCTGGTGCTTGTTATCCAGCACCATCCAAACGGAGGAGGCTAGGGGAGAATGGAAACATTGACCATGCTTCACCTGAGTCCTCTCCTTGTCTCCCAAATCCTCAGAGCCTTCCTCATCCAGGAATGGTTTCTATGTATTAAGTCATCTTTGTTGGATTCTGTTCCAGGAACATGGTCATTACTCTCTGAGCCTGTTAACTTTTAGTATTTAATATTAGAGGAGAGGAATTAAATGAGAGGATGGGTTAGAACTGGGTGTACTGGATGAAGTAATGTAGCTCTGTTCTTGTTTCAACCATTATCTCACTAGGAGACTCTGGGAAACCATGTAATCTCTCTAAAGATTTCAAATACTTTCTTGTAAAATGTACTTACAAGTCTTGAGAGCATTTTCCCTCTCTGTACAAGGAGCAAATAAAATATTATCATTTTCCATCCTTGTCGCAGACATCTTTTATTGAAAATCCTTTCCTTAGGATTTTTCCTCCTGAGAAGCTGAGAGGCCTCAGGAACAAAATGTAAACAATGATTATCTGCTGCTGTGGAATGCAACAGGTGCATCTTTGATTGGCTCATGTTAGATGTTTGTAATTAAGCACCAATCACAGCCCAGCTGGCTTGGACAGAGAGATGAGCCACAATCCTTTGTTATCATTCTTTCTTATTCTATTCTTAGCCAGCCTTCTGATGAAACCTTTTCTTCTATTCTTTTAGTATAGTTTTAATGTAATATATATAATAAAATAATAAATCAAGCCTTCTGAAACATGGAGTCAGATCCTCGTCTCTTCCCTCATCCAAGAATCCCTGTGAACACCATCACACATCCTCATCCGTGTCCTCTATATCAAAGAAGCTTGGTGTAAAAAGCATAAAAGGAGAAAATTTATTCCATTTAGACAAATTGCTGAGAAAGAATGCAAGAAAGACTCCTGTGAGGTGGCATGCTTTTGCTTGAATTCCCTATTTTAAGTAGAAATAGCATTTCTACCCACACATTTGCGTCAGGTGTAGCCTAAGGTAAATTTGGAATTTCTGTACCCTTGTCATAAAGACTCTATAAGTTGTTAAAGTGGTTCTTCTCAGGATGCCTAGATAATTTACTCCATCCTGGAGCAGAGATTTTGAACTGTGAACAAAGGATATTTAAAGGTTGTTTTATGCTAATGACAATATCTTAGAGAATGAGGCTGAAATTAGTCCTGTGTTGACTCTGCAGGAACTCTGCAGCAGTGCTGCTGTTGAGTGAGGCACCGGCAGGAATTCTGAACACTCCTCCTGTACAGGCACTGGACATAAGGATACAACTTCACAAGAAGTCTATGAAAGCACTGAAATGCATTCTTTGGGGAGGTTGTATGGTCTCCACCTCTGGAATTTTTAATGTTCCAACAGGATAAAGTACTGGGCAGCCAGATCTGATCTCCTAGCTGATCTTACTCTGTGAGGTCTCCTGAGGTCCTTTCTGACTTGAATTATCCTTCAATACTATTCCTCTTGGACAACAGAGACAACCACATCATATCTCTCACATCTTGCGTAGTCTCTGTTACTGCATTTAAAACAGAGAGTCAAAAGAATTTTCTCTGACAATTCTTATAGTGAAACAGTGACCCTGCACTCATTTAATGATAAATCTTGTCAATGGTGACCACACTTAGGAAGGATTTCTAGGATTTAATCTTGGAATGTCAGAGGGGCCTTCATCATAATAACGTAGAGTATCTTAAGTGAGTTGGAATTGCAGAAATTATCTCCTCCTGTGTATTTTGGTTTCCAGTTAAACCACACGCCTTGCTCAGAGTATTGGTATTATGTACATTTCCACTCAGCATGTTAGTTTTTACTTTCCATTTCTGAAGGTTCACAGAATTTTGTTCAATTTATAGTTGGAACAATTTTTCATTTCTGCTACTGAGCTGGATTCTGTTCTCTGAGCAGTCAATTTGCTGTTAACAGATTCTTTGAATGTTTCTAATCTGTTTTGATTCAAAACCAAAACAGATGAGCACAGCGTACCTTAAGTGTCAATTTAAAATAACCTGGCTGTCTTCAATGTAATCTCCAGCGGTAGTTTAACTGCTGGTGGGCGTTAACATCTCAATTTGCCAGGGCTGTCTCCAAAAAAGCTGTGCAGCTGTTTTGTGATGGGAAGGGCAGGATTCAGACTTCCACCTTCGAGGCCAAAATACTGACAGTACTGTTCTCTCAGCTGCCATGGCAGAGGTTTTTTCTTTTTCACAGTTTCTGGCTACCTTCTTCCTCATGTTCCTCTGTGAAAATATGACTACTCTTGTCTCTGTTACAAGGAATTTTGGGAGGAGTTCTTAACCAGGCCTGCCCCAGACACTGCTGTAGTTTTCTCTCTAATTTCTGAACTGGCACTGAAGTTGTGAGAAGCAGTGACATCAAAATGCAATTTAGACTTGAAGCTCAATACCTTTGTAGAAACACAAAGGTTTGGAAACAACAGCTGAACATATTTGTATAGATGAAAAAGAGTTTGTTTGCATACCTGCAGCTGATTGCTTTATTACCTGTGAAAACGTAGCCCTCTTCTTTCTAATAAGTGTTGAAAACCCCATGACATTATTTCCATGTATTAATTCTTAAATATATTACAAAGGAGGGTGGAAAATAGCAAATATGTTATACAGGCGTAAAAGACAGGATGGTCTACATTCCTAAGAAGCAGTAGGGAGTGACTTTTCCATTGCACCTTTTTCCATTACGGTGTTCTTTGTGCAGAACATATATTTAAGGAACAACCATTAGCCTGTTTTTCCAGGGAAAATCTACCCCATCACACAGCATGCTAATCAACAAGTTGCTAAATGTGAGTGGTAACACTGAAACAAGTCAGCCTAAAAAGGCTTTGAGATGGTTTTGCATATGAGTGGAATACACTTCAAATCCTCTTTTGGAATCCTAATTTGCAGAGGGATAGAACATAAGAAAATAGTGTAGAAAGTAATCTTAGCCCTAAGGAGTTGCAGCTGGGCCAATTATCAAAGATTAGGAGCAGGTCTAACTTTAACAGGCCACAGCTGTACCCAATGAGAAGAAGAGTGCTATAAAAGAGTGGGGTGGCTGGTTGGGAAGGGAACTGGAGTCAGTTGGCTGCTTTGTGAGGAAGAAAGAGTCAGTGCTCTGAGGAGCTGCCCATGAGAAACACCAAGAAGGTATGAAACTTTTGTGATAAGGAGACAGCAGTATGGAATCCCTGCAATAAGATGACAACACTAATTGACTTTTCCTGACACAAGCACATTAACTGATGGGAGATATGTTTTCTAACACAATGTCTTTTCCTAGAGGCAGAATTAACAAATCCAAAATCTCACCAATGTTGCACAGTTCTTCATAGAGAACTGTTTCAAGAAAATAATACTGACTAAAATGAGGAGGAATCAGAATGATCTATCTTTTACAGTAGTCCTTGAATTACCATTCTGAAGGATAGTTGTTAAATGTAGGATGAATTTATCTTAAAAGTAATCCAAACTGCAATCGTGATACTTGCCCTTTCAGGAACTGATATTACAGTAATGTTTGAGGATTGATATTTATCATGTTGCTAGCAGTTTTAGGTGGGGTAACAGGAAGAAAGAACATGCTTTCATGAATTCTTGGAGGATTCTTTTCCCTGTGTGTTTTCAAGGAATTTTTTTCAATTTCAGTGTTTTTGGAGTACTGTTTTTGGAGTACTGTTTTTGGAGTACTGTTTTTGGAGTACTGTTTTTGGAGTACTGTTTTTGGAGTACTGTTTTTGGAGTACTGTTTTATGTACTGAAGTCCTTCTAGGCTGTGAAAAGCTTTATGGGTTTAGAAGACATTAGAGGCAAGTGAGCTCTGTTAAGATACAGAGTTCCAAATGTGGAACAACAACAATGAAAACCCAACAGCTTCTTAGAAAGCCTCCTTGTGCTTTTGAACTTTAGGTGGTGCTCATATTCTCATCACTCTGACAATATGAAGATAGTTACTGGTAACTGAAAGCCTTCCAGATGCATAGTGTACAGTTACATAAGAATCTCAAAGCTTTTAGTTCAAAACCACTGTTATATTATAAAACAACTTTTAGTCATTTCAAGAAACACCCTTACAACATTGACTTCTAGTGATTCTGAATCTTGGCTGACATTTGTTTCATACAGGCAAACTGGCAATTTATCCTCTCTATTCTTGTTTTGTGGTTGGAATAGGTCACAACATCCTACCTTTAAAATGAATAAATGGTATGACCTGGTTTGGTTTTTTTTTTTTTTTCCCCTGGATGTTCTACAGAAATGGCTTGAATTCCCTCATCCACTTCTAGTCACGTTTTCATCTAGAGGAAGCCAGCCAAGGAGGAAAGTCCTCTTGTAGTAGGAACTCTACTGACAAAGAGGAGACTCTGTTTCCCAGGGCACTTTGACACACAGGATCTGTCTCTGAATGTCTGTCCTCCTCCTTTGTGCTCCTTCCTTTCACAGATGCATATTAGCAAGGAGAAGAAGTTGACTGCAAATTATTTGCTTTGCCTTTTTTTCACTGTTTTATCCCCATCCTATATAACTGTCACATGAAGTGTCCAATACAGCAAGTGTTAGCTTTGTGTATTTCCAGTGGAGTAAATCCCAAGCTCTTTAATCAAAATATCTTTGCTACCATTATAATCACCCTTTAAAGAATTTGCTTCTAGTATCAATTTATGAGTTATTGATTAAGAAGGAAAAAAATTCCATTTTATAGCTTTTCCACCCCAACCCATGCTATGCAGCCAAATTATTTTGCAAATTGGTAAAAAATAAAATGAGACATTTTTCTTCAAAAATGCATTTTATTTTTCCTAGTATCTTCATACTAACAATGTGCTTCAAGTTTTTTAGTGTTTGTAAAATTTGCTTTGTGATGAATTTAGCTATTATATTCATCTGTGTAACAACACTTCAGAGATGCTATTTAAAAACTGGAAGGTAAAATGCACTTTCATGGATAAAAAGTTTCTATTTTTTTTTGTGTTAGCATTGCAGTCTGACTTTCTTCCAAGGAAATATAGTTAGAATAGTGTCTTGTCAACAAATCAAGTACATCACTGAAATAAGTGTTCTTTGCTTTAAACCATCTGATCTGGATTAATTATCCATTACAGGATCAAATCAAATAAAAAGCCCGTGTTATTTTGCCAGTCTGGGCAGAATGGAATGTCATTGTTGCCCAGGGACAACATAACCTCAAGACTAAATACATAAACCAAAGAACTGACAATGGGCTTTGTTTACTTGAGTTTGCATTTTATAGGGAATAAAACCCTGAGGACCATGGTACCTCTAAGAGGACTATTCCAAGCTCTGAGTGCAACTCTGAAACTTGATACTTCCGTTGCTGTCTCACACTTTTCTTATTTAAAGAGCTACATGAGAAGAATATATTTTATTCATGCTGTCATTCTATGAAGTATAATATAGTCAATTAATCAAAATTGAGTTTGAAACAGTCATGCAAGTATTACTTTATGAGAGTTTTCTCTCTAAGGTGTCTGGCAGATTGATCATTCTGCCTTGTTTAAAAAAATCAGCAACAAAACAACAATAACAACAAACCCCCCAACACTGCCATTATAATGACTGAAGTTGTATGCCCTGCTAGGCAGTCACCTAGTAAATGAGTTGCAAGCCTTTTGCTTATCCCATCAGACAGTAGCTTAACAGATAGTTCAGTAGTGGGAGGTAAAGGTTACATGGGCAGCTGAGTTTCAATTTACATTTTTAATAAAGAGCTGTGCCTATAAAGTTGGCTGGATTCCTTTTTTATTTTTTTTTCTCTCTCAGAGGAGTTGTCTTTTTGTCTGAGTTATGTATAGTGAGGAACAAAGTGAAAATACTTAAATATTTGTCTTTTCCAGGTCTTCAGACTGGCACATATGCTTCATTTAAGTACAATTTCTTATTAACAACATCACTTTAAAATGCAATGACTGGCAATAAAATTAATCACGGACTTAACTTTCAAGGTTGGTGACTTTGACTCCAAATTGTTCTTAATGGCTTTGGGCGTGTGTTAAAATTGTCCCCAAAGTGGCAGCTCTGGAGGCTGTTCCCTGTCTGTGTGTCCAGAGTTACAGAGCTGGGCGAGGCATTCCTACCTCCTGCCCAATTTGTTGCTGCCTCTCAAAGGAGAGAGATAGTGGTCACTCTCCCTGGAATTAAATCAGAGCTAATGGTGTTATTAATTCATCCTTCAGAACAGGTATTTCTCTTAATTGCTGTGGACCATGACAGAAAATGAACTTCTGGATTAGTAAGGGCAGACATTTCAAACCTTGGCTAGCCCCGTCCTAACTCTGCTGATAAAAATATGAGTGGGAGCTTCTGCATCAAATTCTAAAGCAAGACAAATGTTAAGTGCTTTGGAATAATAGAGTAGTTATGTACAACTGTAATCTTATATAAAATATTGTTTGAACTGTTTTAAGGAAGCAAAATGAACAAAAGTGATATGTGCACAGTACCCTTAACATGGGTCTATTTTATGTGAGGGGGAAAAAAATCACAAACAGAATAAATCAAATGTAAGGCTCTGCTTTTAACTAGAGTTCTCATAAATTCTCAGCATGTCATTCTGAATGTTGATTAAATTTCCACTTTTAAAAGACATAGTACAGATGTTAAAATGAAGTTTGTCCATGAGGGAGATACATACTTTTCTTTGCTCCTAGAAGCTGTGACTTTGTAGCCTTCCTGACAAAGATGAACATGCTTTTTAAAAAAAAATAAAAAGCAAACAAAAACTCAAAGAAGTTTTTTGGAAGCCCTGCTTCTGAAACAGCAGCATTTTCAAGCAATGTGTGAGATGGACAATTACATAAGTCATGGCTGAGAGCAGTGGGATGATCAGGTTATTTGGGGTCACACTTCTGTGCAGGTAGAGAGCTCTCCCACTGTTGTTAGCATTTATGGTCTTTTCTGTTAAATTTTTGGCTTCCTGCGGATTTAAGATTCCTTTTTATCCAAAGCACAAGTGCAGGCTTTTTGTGGAGGGCATCCTTGGCTGGCTGCCCAGCGCCCACCCTGCTGCTCTCTCACCCTCCTCCTCAGAGTAGCGAGAGAAAAGATGGGGGAATGTGTGAATCCTTAAAATATGAGGGTTTTGAGAAAGCTGCAAAAGGCTGGCCTCAGAGACAGCAGAACTGTGATTAGAGCTAAGCAGTAGCTATAAGATTGGTCAGCAGAAAAATTATGTAAGAAGTAGAAAAGTAAGGACAAATAGAACAATGGTCTGTGTATTAACACCTGTGTAGAATAACTCCCTAAGCTACAGAAAAGTATATCTAGCCAGATATTAGGAGCTTAATAATGGAGCTCTGTGCATTGCGTTTTAAGGCTTACAAGCAGGTATTGTGTTTGAAATAAGCAAGCAGTGTTTTCACTGAAGGTAGGTGTGCTTATAGTGGTTGGATAGAACTACTGTCAATGTGCTTTTGCTTTTTGTGATTGGGCAAAAAACTTTTAAAGTACGTTGTAGCATTAAGTTCTTGGTCTGCTGCCTGGGATGTGAGCTGGTGGCATCTTCCCATTGTCATAACCATGGAATGAGGATGATGCTGGAAAATAAACCAGCTCAAGGCACGTTCCCAGCAGTCCCATCCTGTTTGTGATTTGCACACAGACCCCGGCTGGCAATAGGGGAAAAGCTTCTGGCTCAAATTAAGGACAGGGACAGGATGCACCCAGGGCAAAACAGGCTCAGCTTGGCGAGGTTAAGCTATTTCCAATGAAAATAGATTTGTACAAGGAGGTAAAAAACAGATTAAAGCAGTAATTCCGAGCAGCGCAGGGAGCGGGGAGTGGCAGCTCCTCCTTCAGGCTCTCTCAGCGCTGGCCGCAAGGACAGTCACGCTCAGTCACGCCTTGTCTCTTCCCCTCCGCTTCTCCGATGTCACGACCACTTGTCACACTTGTCCCTCACCCCGGGTGCCCATTTTTAAGTGGTTTTTGTTTGTTTTTTGGTTATTTTTTTTCCCCCTGAGGCGCTGCCAGCCGAGCCCACGGGGCCGGGCCGTGCTTCCCCTCACACGGGCGCGGCCTAGCACAGGGCGTGGTTATAAAAACACGGCACTCCTCCGTACACCTGCTAATTGAGAGACCTTTCAAACACAAAAATAAAAGGAAAATTATCTTTTCATGTCACATATTCCTATTCACTTTTTTAGGCCTTATCCCTTAAAAGTGCTGAAATTGACAGGTTTTCCTATGAAAGGGAGCAATTGCTTGTGCTCCCCATTTTCTGTCTGTGCGGAGGCTGCAGGGAAAAAACTATGATATTTTATGATGAAGATATCAAATCTTAATCTTAATATCAGTCTCTGGTATTGCTGTGTTTCTGATAGAAATGATGAGGTCTCAGTGTGCATCACCTCTCCTGACAGAAACAATATTGGGACTTCCACAGAAAACCAACATTCATTTTGGGTGCTTCCTTTTTCATCTTCAAAAAACCAAAGCAACTGCTAAACAATCAAATAAAAAACCCAGAAACAAATACACAATTTAAATATGTATTCTACTCCCGTCACTCCCTCCCAAAATTTTGGGATATCTTAGCTTTCATATAGTATGAGGGGGAAAAAAATTCACTGTTCACCTTGAATTTGCCTGAAAATGCATTTACTTTATGTATATTTCACTAACCAGTTTCATGTTTTCATTAGATGCAGGGAAAAAATTCTCTGCAAAAGTTTTTTCAAAGCAATATTTGTTCCTAATTCATTAACTTGATCAACAAAAGTTTCTTCTCCTTAGTCTCATAGAAAATTCTGTAAACAGGGTGTTCTGTGGAGCAATATTTATCTATGAATTGCACTTACATCAACAAAATCAATATCTGCTGAAAATGCCTTGCAGATAGCTGTGGCAATGTCAATCATTTGAAAGTATCTTTTTATAGAAGGCTTCTCAGGCTGTCTTCTTGAACTTTCCTTTGAATTTTTGCATAAAATAAATTAGTCCTTCCATCAGTAAATTAGAAGATTGAAGCGAGTAGCTGTTCAAATCAACATGTTGTTATCATTAGGCACTTCAGATCCATATTAAAATGTGGATATATTAGTTGTCTTTCCTCCTCATTGCCTCACACCTAATCATAAAGCTGTCTTAGGTGCATGATTTGCAGCTGAGCTGTAAAAAGGGCATCAGTCTCTTCAGGCTGCCAGGAAGGCACAGCTTCAGGTAGTTACTCTGGCCATGGGGTGATTGAACTAGGAGATGGAAAAAGGCCTAATGAAGTAATGTTCTGGTCAGACAAAGCAGCTCATGGAAAAAAAGTGTTTCCTTTTGTTCTGGATGTTGTTTAATCTTCTGGAACTTAGCTTGCATAGAGCTTTTTACGATTCAGCTTTGATCAGCTTCAAATGTGAAAGAAAAATCTGTGTGTTGGTTTCATGTCTCTCTCAGGGCGCTTTCCTGGTGTGCTTGGAATGAGGTGTTCTCAGCCTAATTTGAATCTGTTTTCCCTGCATTTGAATCCATCTATTCTTAACGTCTTTCCTCCTTTCATGCATTGATATCTGTGGTATGAAGAGCCATTCTTTAGAGTTATTGCTAAAAGAGAGTTTGAGAGTGTTTAAGGAAAGGCAAGAGTTCTTAACTACTTTGAACTTAGTAAGATTTAACTGTTACATTTTTGTGTCAGCTGTGATTGTTAATGTGTCCTGATTTTGATTAAAAAGCCACTGTCAATGGGAAATTGTTTTTTAACAAGTCAATCACATGTATTTATACATATAGAGAGAGATCATCTCTTGTCTTTATAAGTACATTATTAAAATATCCAGTGTCTTGTATCCTTGAGCCCAAATAGGAAAAGCAATAGGTAGGGGAAAAGACTTGAGGCTCCCATTTACCAGTTGCTCATAGAGAACTCCTTTCATGCTTCCCTGTTCCATGTAGACCTTCTCAAATCCCCAGGACCAAATACTCTTTTCTTGCTATTAAATATCCAGAAATTTCCAGGGAACACTTGGGTGCTAACAGGAATGTCAGAAGCACAAGTACAGCTGAAATAGCCCCTCGTAAAGTGTTTCATTGCAAGTGCTTTAGGAGTGGTCACACAAATGCTTCTGCAAGCCTGTGAGGGTGGCAGTGTACAGAGTCATCGATGCTGTTATCCCAGGCAAGACAAGAGAAATTATTTCCTTCAAAACTTTCCTTGTTTTGCTTGGAGGGAGCAGTTCAGGACAAGCAGTGATTTCGGGACATTATCAAGTTCCTAAGCCAGGAGTTTGATTTAATATGTTGTCTTTTCTCAAAACTCCAAGGGAATGCATGCTATTAAAATGCTCAAGTTGCAGAAAGGAAGCACTAAAAGCTTGCAGTTTGTGCGATAAGCAAGTTTCATCTTTGAGTATCTCTATAAACTTTGTGAAGAGAAACCACAGACCACTTCAGGAGTAGTACAAGAGGGAAGAAAAGGGTGATGGAGTAGATAATTCTTAACACATAAATATGGTGAAACAGTTGTTTAGACAAACTCTTTAATAAATAGAGTAGAGCAGATAAAAAGGAAATTGTGCTATTTTGTCACTGAGTGGAGCTAGATGTGATATAGAGATATTTCAACCTAGCCTCATCAAGGTTGATACAAATGTGTATTGAAACTGACTTGCTGATTTAAAAGCACTGAAATCAGTATGTTTCTGAAAGAAATTGAAGTCACTGATAATGATTTTTAAAAAAAGCCAAAACAAAACAGCTCTACATTGGAAAATGAGTAATTTTTAGCCAAGTGTGTTTTTCAAATGTTTATAAAAGAGGGTTATTGTGAAGAAATTCCTCTTTTTTGTGCTTCCTGGGTGGTTGGTGCAGCTGTGCATGAATGAATGAAAGTTACTTCAAGCCACTTCAACTACAGAAAGGAAAAGCCCCAGAAGGCAGCAGTGTCTTTAAGTGGTGTAAAGCTCTGTGTCACTCTGAAAGCTATCTGTAAGGATATATGATACTGCATGTTGGGATGTACACTAGTGAAATTACTTTTTATCTCTGTGCCTGTATCTCAGGGCTCATTCAGAGAATTTGGCCACAATTTGTGGTTTTTCCTCTTAAGTAGCTATGGAATGACTGACCAAAAACTGCTGAAGTCTCTGAAAAAACTTATTTAAAATTGTGCTCAAGTGAGCCAGGTCTTGTAAAATCTTGAGTTGAAGCTGATGTCATGGAGCTTAGAGATATTAAATGGTTCACAGAAAACTTTTCAAACTTCTTGCTTTTTAGAACTGTAATCGAGATACTAAACCCTTTTTAAAAATCTTTTTTTTTATCCTTTTCCTCAAGGGCCCTTCATTCTGAAGTGTGCTCCACTGACTGATTTTAACACATTTAGGTACGAGAACCAATTCATTTTCTCTCTGCAAGGTAATGATTACAAAAAAGAAAAAAAGAGAAAATTATACCAGCTGCAATCACAACCCAAAAAGCAAAAAAACGCCTAGTAGCAATCACATTCATCAAGAATTTAAGGAGAGAATATGATTGTCCCAAGAACTGCTTATGACTGGTAGAAAATGTGGAAATATTTACCTAGTTTTTAGGTTTGCTTGTGTGTTGCCTCTCAGTAGAACGTTGTGTACAATCTGTGGGCTTTTTAGAAGTGTTATCAGTTCCTTCATTGTGGGAGCAGCTCAGGAAAGCCACGTGTGCCTCTCCCACAGCTGCATGAATGTCCCTCTCTCAGTAACAGCTGCAGCAGCTCTGGCACCCAGATGTGTGTGTGGCACACAACAAACAGGTGAGCCCCAAGCACTCCAGAGCAGCACTCTGCATTTGGGATGTCAGTGAGGAATGCTGGTTGCAGTTCTCCACATTTGGATGATTGGAGAAGTGTAATTTACCTTTCATAACCAGCTGGGTGGGATTAGGTATTTTGCTTATTGTCTAAGTGCTAAAGTTTTTGCATTTAACTCTTGTGACCCATCTTAAAATAAGAAAATTCCTGTAAAAGGAAAGTATGGTAATGTTTTCTGGAAAAGCAAATTTTACCAAGTTCTCTTCAGCTTTTGATAGCTCTGACTGAGAATCTGTTGCTTTTTTAACCTATATGAACCTAGAAGGCCAGGAAATAGGAGTTCTTTAAAGATACTGGGTTAGATCTGGCTTCTTGGTTACAAAATGGAATAAGGACGTGCTGTTTGTCTACCATGGCAACACTTGGAACTGATACCTTGGCTTAACCTGTGTTATTTCACAGCTGGATGAAAGAATACATTAAGAAAGATTCAAATCAGGATTTGAAGCACTGTGCTGCTTCTAGGGTAGCACAGGTCTAGGTGACTGTGTGGGACAGCAGTAAAAAAAAAGCTCTTGCCAAACTTGACTGTTTTCAGATTCTTAGCCATTATTGGTGTTGTTCAGCTCATGGTGGCTGTGTGTGGCTGTGCAACCAATGACTTTGCACCAAAGCCAGTTCTGAGTGAGGCAATAACTGGGTAGGGGTTCATCCTGCTCTGCTGTTGGCAGTTCTAAACTGTGATACAGATTTGGTCTGGGATCCTGTAAGATGCTGTAAAGCAAGGAGAGGAGTGGATTGGAATGACAAATTAGAAGATGTATCCTACAAAGGATAGATAGCCATTATAAATCAGTTAATAGTGGTGAAGCACAGTAGATGTTGTCTGAACTCTGCTTTGTTAAAATAAATGGAAATGTTGTGATCAGATCCAAGGAAGAAGAAGAATAAACACTCCTGAAAGCCCTGTCCCTCGATGCCAGTTCCTTATCTACTTGGCATTGTTTAAATCTGTTGATGCACTTATGAATTGCCTCAGGAGCTGGCTCTTCTGTTTTAATCCAATACACAGTTGGACTGAGGTTTTCAAAGCAGATCATTGATTAAAACTGATGGGAAAAAGGGTTTCTAAATTATCTGCATGTTTTGAAAAAATTTAGCCTTTGGGTGTTAATGTGCAGCCTTTAATCTGTCCTTAATCAAGCAGAATTCTCACAGGGACTTTTGTTTGAGTTAAACTACACAGTTTGATCTTTTGGCAAGAAAGTTTTGCAGGAAACTGGTAGCTGCAAGCAGAATTTGTGCAAGAACACTTCCAAAGTACATGAGAATGGCACCTTTTCCCAATTCTAAGTAGCTCCATTCCGTTTGCTGATTGTGGTGATGGTGTTTTGGTAAACAGGAATATACTAGCAGGTAATCTGAAATGCAAACAAAATGGAAATAATTGCTTCAGTTGACATTCTACGTGTTTCTAGTTGATGCTTTTTATTTCACAAAAAATATTTTCTTCGGTGTGTCATTATAATTTTAATTTTCAGGGACTGCTTCTTACAAAATAGAGACAATGTTTGCAGGATGGTGAACATAACTGTGTGTTTTCTGCTTCTGTTTCTGAAGAGACATTCTCAGAAAGATGAGTGCTGTGATTTCCTAAGCACCATCAGTAGTGGTGTATTCAGCTGAATCTAAACTCCAAAATTCTGTGTGTCTATATATTTTTGCAAAGATATTTGTGACTCAAACCAACATGCAACTCCACTGTTAAGAAAATCCAATTTACAGGCTTGAAAGAAAGTAATGTTTTGCATTTTCTTTTTGGCAGTTCAAATGATACCTTATTTATTTTGAAGTGAGCCAGAGCTACTCTTCAGATTTATGTTATGTAAAACTGTTAGAAAATTACATATATCAAGGGGAAAAAAAAAGGCAAGATGTTCTGCTGTGATTTAAATTCTGTAAGACAAGAATTTCCAAATTTTTTCCTTTTTTTTCAGTAAAATAGTGGTGATGGGAGCAACATCTCACTCTTGAGCTCTGGAGAAACTGTATAGGAACACTGTATAGGAACACTGTATTACATAATGCAGTGCTGCACTTGAAGTAGGCCTAAAGCTTTTGTTATTTAAAACACAGGGAAATTGTAATCCTGTAAATTCCAATACCCAAAATTTCCAGAGATGCCCTTCTTTCCTTACAGCTCCTGTGCACCTGTTGGGGTTTTTTGCATCAGTACTCCTGGAGCCAGGCTCTAATTTTGCAAATGCTTTGAACTGCAGTTAACCTCACTTGTGTTTAGAAATGATTCTCAGTAAAAGGTACTCTGAGAAGTGTCCACTGCCCTTTTGGATTCCTTCAGGACATTGAATGAGGGAAATCTCAGAAAAGAGGTAGAAGAAGAACGGGAAACACTTGATTAAACAATGAAGTCTGTGCATGTGTAGCTCCCCTACAAAACTGTCTTTCCTAACACCAACATATCTTTTATTTCTCTAAGAGTTCCTTGGTTTGGTGATGATTTATTTGGGGAAGTACCCAAACAAATGTCTGGCGGGAAAGGGAAGAGCCCGGTGGAATTTGTCATGGGATACTTTTAAATTTTTCCTGCTGACAACAGTGGCAAAGGTCTACATCACGCTTGGAATTTCCAGGGTTCTCCTGACCTGTGGCATGATCCTGTCATACTTCTTGCTATGCCTTATCTGGCAAATCAGTGATAAAATCCTACCACAGGATGGGGGCTAGATTCAGCAGAATTCATCTCTGTTTTTACCAAGCGCCAAAGCGTAGTCTTGATCAAGAGGTATTGAGAAAATTCATGCATTATTTATGTCTGTCTGTGTGGAGGATGATTTTCACAATGTATTTGTGTACAGGAGTCCAAATGATTAATGGAAACAGAGCAGTCACTTTATAAGGAAAAGACAAGGCTGGGGAAAAACGCAGCTAGGAGATAATAAGGCTGAAAGTTGATATGATCAGTGTTCACAAAATCATGAAGGTCATGGGTAAAATGAATACAGAGTTGTTATTTCCCTATCCTGCATGTTTGAGCTGCAGTGTATTGATGAAACTGTTTGGAGTTTGGTTTAAATTTTGGGAGAAAGCACTTGGAATTCTGAGATGTATTGTCAAAGGAGGATGTGGAGGCAGATTTGAATCCATGGGCAACAAGTCCACGCAAAGACACCAAGGGAACAGGCAAGGGTGTACTTTCCAATATCTTTCTCCTAATAAGATGCCACTGAAATATCCCAACAGGGATATTCTTGTGTTCCTGCATTTTTAATCTTCTGTATATTAAAAACCGTACCTATAGATAGACCCTAGGATTTGAAGGGAGATTTTCATTTCAGCTGGATTAATGCTTCGTTATTTCAGGAGCAGAATAATAGGAAGGCCTTTCAAGAGGAGGCCTTTCAATCTGAAATATGCAGCAGAAATCCACCATTCAATAATTCTTCACCACATTGTATGTGGATCAACAAAAGAATGCTATGAAATTCTGAAGTAAATTTTTTTTAATCTAAATATGACAGTGTGTTGGCATGTTAATCCTACCATCTTGCTGCTTTACTCTGGCTCTCCCCAAAACAGGACACCTAAAATACAAATTATATTGCAGCTGAGCTAGAATGGGGTGTTTTGGTGGCTGGAGCAGGGGGGTACTGTTGTGGAACAGACATTTTTGCATAATCAAACAGGAGCTGGTGTGTGTTTGGCAGCAGAACAATCGTGGAGGAGACATCTCAGTGTCAACGTGAGCTTGTAACAAACACCTGCCTCGGTGGGACCACAGGCTGTTGTGTGATTGTAACAGGAGAATTTGAGTGTTCTCACACACCTAGTACCACTTCACATAAAGGGTTAGTGTCTGACTGATGTCTCATAATGGACATTTGTCTCTGGATCCCCTGCAACAGTGACAGCTCTGAAACAAGTGTCCTGGAGGGGGCTCTCAACATAGCTGAGATTAGATTCACAGAAGTGCTGTATGTTTTAATACTAATACTTAATATCTGATTTTGTTAATTTTCTATACAATGCATCCTTAGAGTTTGACAGGTCTTATCAAAGTTTCTGTGGTGTTTTCTTCTCTAACCTTAACCTTACCTCTATAGAAGTGAGGGTCTGTTCAGTCTTGAAAAACTTCAAGTGAACCTGATCAGCTTGTCATACTCCTCTGCTTTTCTTTGCTGCGCTGTACTTTTATCTATCCCTAAGGCATTTTAATTTACAACTCCTTTTTTGCTAGGCTATTAAAGAGATTTTGTGCAGTGACTTTGGTTTATTATCTGATGCTCTGAAACACTGGGTCAGATAGAAGAGCACTGCATCAACTGGAAATTGGAGTTGTTTGTTTTAGTTTCCTTTTTTTTTTTCCTGATTTGAAATCTGTCTGATAAATCAAGCAGTTGCTTTTGGTGACCTTGCTGCATGGTAAAGTGTGCAGATGAGGGGAAAACTGCAGCTTCTTGGGATTCACTGTATGCCACAAACTTGGGTTTTCTTCTTGTTTCCTCCTTTTATAACAAAAGAGGTGGCCCTCTGCCATTAAAAAGTGTATTAAGAATCAAAAATTGATTATGAAAAAAAAGGTGGTTGAATTGCAGTTGCAAATATTTTTTAATTAAATTGTCAGACTTTCATTAATGTGAATAACAGAGATGATCCCTTGTTGTAGGAGATTTTAATGAACTTTATTTATGGAATGCATTAACAGCCTAAATTTTTTTTCCTTTATCCACCATTTTCTCATAGGGCATAAGACTCCTGTTTTTCTAGTGGTGATCAGCAGCAGCTGGAATGTTTTTCAGCTCTGACAGAAAGATTTCTGACCTTGAATCGGCTGCAAGTAAAACCTGAATGGATTGCTTGAACCAGAGAACAATTGACAGCTGTAGCACAAATCTGAGTCTGCTGAATGTTGAATCTCTTGTGGTTGAGACCTCAGGCTGCAAAAAGCAGACAGTCTATCTGAAGTTTCATATTTTTTCCTGGTGAAGGATTTCTGAGAATGAAGTCGGAAGTTTTATAGAAAAAACATTAAGAGGAACTAAATTCTGTAATGAGGTAATGGATAGGGTAATAAGGGGATAAATTCTTAAGTACTTGATTTCTTATAGGAAAAATTGTGGTTTCTAAAAAAGAATTTTGTAATAGTCAGAAATAGAAGAGAATGCAGAAGCTTTTTCACAAAGCAGAGGAAGGGTATAAAACACTGTCCTGGACACACTGGCAAAGATATCTGTATGTCTTCTTAGAAACATCCAAGAGTTTAAGATTAAAAGAAGAAATGTGTAAGGCAAGAAAATCCACAATTGTGGCTGAAAATCTGTTCTTACACCCCTCCATTCTTGAGATGGAATGAGCGTGTAATTTCTCTGACTATTTTGTAGCACATCTATTAGTAGCATTTTTTAATTTTCCGTAATTGCTGTCTAGTTTTTCTCAGCTGATATATTGTCTAGTTAAATAAGAGAGCTTGAATAGGTGGGTCACCATAAAAGAGGAATAGTTAATGTATGGAGAACTTTCTGACCTACAGAACTGTGGCAACATAAGCATTGGGGAGTGCTGGCTCCAGGCTTCCAGAAACCATTTCTGAGCAACAAAGAAAACTTGTTTGGTTAAAAGGAACGTGTTGTACATGTCACTCAGTTCTTAAATGAAAAAAAAAGTTGTCAACAACTTGGATCCTTGTGTGTTACAGTTATTTCCCACTAAGAAATGATGTTTCAAGCAACCTGGTACTTCAGGCTCCAGTGCCTCGTAAAAGCAGAAACATTGCCTGTGGCTGCATTATGATGTTGAAAATTGTATGGTTCTGTGACTGCCAGTCCCATTAGAGGCTCTGTAGAGATCAATAATTGCTATGAAAAATCATGTTTTTGTGCTGGCAAACAGATGCTTTATAGACAATTAAAAAATAAAAAGGCCCCACTTTTTCTAAATCAGAAAAGATTTACAACAAGACATATATTTGGTTTTATACATTTGAATTAAATAATTCATTTACTTTTGTTGACATTTAAGTAGTCAAGCATTACGTGTGCTCTCTAGCCAATATTCTTTTTTGTTCTTTGCACCTTTCCTATTATTGGATTGAAGCATTCTGCTGCCCAGTGTCCTGCCAGTGAGGCTTTGTGTCAAAATTCCATTTGTGTTTTAAGGTAATAATTGCCTGGGGGGATTTGTGACTGAAGGAGTCAGTGGGACTTCCTTTGTTTTATGTCCTGCTCTGCATGGACTAACAAGAGTATGAAAAGATTAAGCATGGCTCCAGTGGCAGGTATTCCAGGACTTAGGTTGGGATTTCTTGCTTCAGCATTAATTTGGCATTTTATTAATTGTCACTGGAACCAGGAGGATGGGTGAGCCTGGGCTCTGCCTTTACCCTAGAGCTCAGTAAAGATTTAGTGATTGCGTGTATGACAAAGATATTTCCAAGAGGAGCAGGAGCACCTTTGTATCTTGATGGGGAAAGTGCAGATATAGGACCTCTTTCCTTGAGACATTGAAAATTCACAGAATAGTTGGGGTTGGAAGGGACCTCTAGTCTAACCCAAAATTTAGTGAGACAAGACTGTAATAAGCAAGCTGACTCATCCTTCATGTTATCCTTAATTTATTGTTGAAGTTATCCCTGCTCTGAGGAGGAGATAACAATAAGCAAAAGCATAAATTCTGCTGTGAATTTGTAATTTCATAATAATTTCATAAAAATCTCATAAAACAAGTGTGAGGTTCCTGTTTTTCTGCTTCTTGGGAATTCCCTTCATAGGAACTAAAAATCCTCCCAGCCCCTGTGTTTACAGACTACTAATCCAAGTCTGGATGCTATTTTGCTGTTCATGGGAGCAAGTACCAAAATACTTTTGTGTATCCTAAATGGTTGAACATGTGACTTTTAGAAGAGCAAACACCATTTATGTCCTTTCCTGATGTTTCAGAGGAATAGTTTGTATGATTAAAGGGAAATCCTGTAGCATGTGGACCTATTTTCAAAATTAAACAGATTTGTGAATAAAAAGAAGAGTTTGGACACACAGAAAAAATAAAGCCCTGAAGCAAAGCAATCCATTTTGAAATCCTTCAGTAAAAATATTCCTTTGATGTTAATTTTTATGGAAATATTGGTTAAAGTTGCATGTACTTTCCAGAGAGGTAGGATATGATTTTATGTTAGTTGTTAAACAGGTCATTAATATTCAGCGCCAAAGTCATTATTTTCCAGCAAGTAATGTAATTCCAAGCTGTCCAGGGAGAAGCAGTGAGTCTGTGGTGCACATGCTGAGAAATGTGGGTATTTGTTAAGGTATTGGGTGTTCCTGGGCACTGAGAATCCGTCATCCTGAGAATGTTCTATTCTAGTGCATTTTAATGAGCACTGCTGAAACTCTGAATGGTCTGTCAGCACTTTTATTAGGCATCTTATTATTAGGGAGTTTATAGCTTGGCTGTAAAGCCCTTGCTGTAGGCTAAAAGTAGTTAAATAATACTTTCAGAGCACTGTTTTGTGCCAAATTTAATCCAGATAGCTTTAGGCATTTTTCCATGTTCGTATCAGAAGGCAATACTCAAGTTCTGATTGAAATATTTTGAAGTAGGGCAAGGCAAAATACAAATGGCCTAGACCTGCAGCTTCACTCACAGGAGGCAGTAAGATAGCCTAGTGCAGCAGAATGTATTTTTCATGGAATAACCATATACAGGGACTGCAGCAGTGGGACCCAGTGCTTCAGGGTGAATGATCAAGTCCTTATTGAAACAGAATCCTGCTTTGCCTGGGTAGGGTCTTCAGAACTGGAGTACCCTGAGGCAGGCTGTGAAAGCTCTAAATTACTCCCTCTGACAGAAATAGATGACATTGTTTCAAATAAAAACTATTAATTTGAGATGCTCTTGAAACGTCCTGTTACTTTTTTTTCCTGGGTAGTACCCAGAGAACAGCTCAGCAGTGTAGGGAGCTTGCAAGACTCTGTTTTCCCTTTGTTCATGGAACAAATGCTCTATTTTGTACACCAGCAATCACAGTTTGCTGGGGCTGTTCTGCCAAGTCAAAGCAAAGAATTGTCAGGAGGAGGTGACAAAAAGTACTGCATCATTTTATTTTCGCTTCAAGACCTGGGACATGGAAGTGTACTCCTCTTAAACTTAACAAAGACTGTTGTCAGAGAAGTTGCATAAGCTTGTTGCTAAAGAATCTAAGCTTAACAGATTAAAAAAAGATAAAATATAATATGTTCTGGGAAAACATACTGAATTGTTTTATTTCAGTACCACACGAGGGGACAGATTGCCACATGGAGTACATGTTGCTTCAGTAATTCTCACAAAGTCTTTTTATCAGCTGACAGTCACAGGCGAGTTCCTGAGGGTGAAAAAATGTCCCCATGTTCTTGTCAGCACTGCTATGTCTGGAGAAACTTTTCAGAACTGATTGGCAGTGCCTTCCTCCCTAACCAGCATGCTGTGGAAATCTCTGGCTGGTTAGAAGAGCTCTGTCACATAGCAATGTCACCCTGGCCATGAGTTCCAGTCTGTGCAGGCTGCTGGGTGTCAGTGGACACAGCTCTGGAGCAAGTTGAAATAGAAGTTGGTAGACAGGTTTTATTAACCCATTGGTGGTTATTTGGGGTTCTCTGGTTTTGTTGGTTTTTTTTCCTTTTTTTCCCCATAATATTTGGTCCCTGAAAGCATGGAATTGAAGGAAGAAAATCAGAACCAAAGGAGTTCTTCCTTTGTACATCTCTTTCATTTGCCTCTCATCTTTATTGCTTCACCTGTGTCCCAACAAAGGCAGCTGCCATTTCCAAGACAAATCATCACCTGGTAAATAGTTTCAGGGAGCTTCTGCGAGAATCCAACTGCAGTGGAGCATGAATTATACAGAAATCTAACCTATGCAATTCATGGCCAAAAGCTGATTTGTAAGTTTTTGCAGGTTAAAGAATTGTTTTTAAAATTAGCAGTGAGTGAATATTAAAGGTGAAACCCAAGCACCTCTGAACACAGTCAGGAACCTGATTCTAAAAATGTGGATTTGATTAATTGCATCGGGCTATTAAGCATTACAAATGCTAATAGTGCTAAATGCTGGACAATGTGAGAGTATCAGCCTCTTCAGTTCTTCCACTTTATTGCAGTGGGGAGTCCTCTCTGTGGTAGCTTTCAGTTTGAACCACAGGTTATTCCTGTCATTGAGTTTTCATCAGACCTGTGGAAAAAGGAAACAGAAAAAGGGCTCTAAAAGATTATTCAGTAGTCTTTCTTCTCAATAAAAACTAGGCAGATGATGTTCAAAATCTCTCAAAGTTTCTCAGACTTTGAGAGCACCTTCAAAGTAAAGGAACTGTCAATTGCAATTTAAAATATACCTTTCTCCTGCCCTGCTAAAAAAACTTGTTTTTCCAACATCCAAGGCAGCTGCACTTGCCTTCAAGTGTTTGCTTCAGTATATTCCTGCACAGAAAATCTAATATGTGGTTGCTGAACTGCATAGTTTACAAGAGCTCATCTACAATGTGGAGAGTTTTTCACTGTATTGATTTGTGGAAACAGGACTAGGTTTTTTGTCTTTCAGTATTTAATTTGTTTTCGGTACTCTTTTCATGAAGGGTTATTTTTGCCATGCATAAAGTGGGTTGCTTTGTTCCTGTACATATTTAAGGTTTCAATTAAATATCCAACAGAACAAACATGAAGAGGCATAGATACTTCAGGCACAGACAGCTGGAGCTAAAAGGTACTTACATCACAGGATGTGGTTCAGTCTACAGCATTAATCTCTGTTCTATACCTAGAAACATTTTTTCAACTTGAGGAAATACTCTTATATTTGAGCCTTTTTAATGCTTTCATGTCTTTGAAGGAAACTGGTCAATGGTTTTGGAAATGTAAGGGCTGGAGGAGGGAGACTGGCATAGAGGGTGGTCATGTTTTCTGTGCTTCCTTAGGCAATCAAGCTCAAAATGAGCAGGGAGGTCTGTACTTACACTGAGTTTGATGATATATTTCAAAGCTCAACTTTGTGTGGAAGTGCTTTGATGAATTTTTAAACAGTCTCACAGAAATTCCGGAAAAACATTTGTACTGCCTCTTACTTCAAAAAAGTAGTACTCAATTAAGGTACTTTTTCTTCAGTTAGTAGTTTTTTGCTTGGTTTTTTTTGTAAATCCAAATGCTAACTTTTCATAATTACATCCTTGTTTCAGATGTAATGATTGAGCATAAGAAAATTAAAGCAGAGGTTTAAAGAATATGTATGTTCATAGAATATGTATATAAAGTCCACTGGGATAAAAGAAATATGGCTGTAGTTTTAAATAAATTATTGAGGCACAGGATGAACACCTTATTTACATCATTTCAGATCCTTATCAAGTCTATCTCACTTTTATGAATGTGCAGAAACAAAATCTGTGCCCGAGAGACATTCTCCAGGTGGGGTGATTTGAGGACAGAAGGAAAAAATGACATTCTCTTGGATAAATACCCCAGTGGCTGCTAGGGACTAGTCAGAGGAAATCAGGAAGAAAATTGATGAGATTACAAAAATAAAAGAAATATGCCCAAGAGAGGGTGTTTTATGTGCTGGTGAGATAATTAAACAGGGAAAGAAGAGAGTAACGATAAGCTATACACAGGTTTTCCTACTTTCAGGTGATGACAATCCTGCCAGCCTCTGCACTGCCTATTTGAAAGAGTCTAGGATTCATTTAGACTTCTGAACTTATAGTATTTATTGTTAGCTTATATCTTAACTTTAACAGCTGTAACTTTTCCTGTAGTCTGAAATATGTGAAACTATTGTTATATAAGCCCTGTAAACAGTGCTGATTAGACAGTGCCTCTTTTTCTAGCTCAGAAGCAGAAAGAACCATTAGGTTTATCCAACGTGACTTTTTGCATCTCACAGTCCATTACATTTCATCTGGATACCCCGTTTTACAGATGAAGACTGCAGTAAACAAGTAAATTAAGCCAATTAATCTGGGAGATATCACTTTGTACAACACACTGAGTAGCAGGGATCAAGATGCATTTGTTGTCAAGCATCTGCAGCAGCCAAAAAAATGGAGTGAGATATGCCTTGGTGGAATCAATTGCTGTTTGATAGATATTTCTGTTGCATTCCAGCTTCCCTTTAATCTAGGATCTTTAATAAAGAGGATACCTGACAGTTGGGAGATGTTCTTATTTTTTTTGTTATCAACTAGGATTTCTTGAAATAATAATGGATGTCTCCAAAGGCAAGAGTAGTGATAATTCCATGAGTCTTTCTACTGGTCTTGTGGCTTGGAGTCTGTGCTTGTGCCTTCCATTTGTAAATCAAGAATTTTAAAAAATGATTTTAAGGGGTTCTGTACCATTTTATTATAAATCCCTTCCTCCTTTGGTCTTTAAAACAATTGCAATTAATCTTTTACTTATGTTTACTTGAGTCAGATGATGTTACAGCATTTAGCTGCATTCTCTTTTTCTCAGCTTCTTGTTCTTTCAGCTTCCCTGACAACCCTCAAAGACCTGTCCTATGGTAAGGGATTTTCTGAGCTTCACTTTGAGATATTGCTCTTAGAGGAAAAAGGCAAATTCCCCAAAAATTAATAAAAAAGCTAAAAATGAATGCAAAATGCACCTTAAACCTTTCCTAAAAGACTGCAAGCACTGTCAGCTGTAGTGTCAATGGCAGTGCAGGATGTGGCTGTCCAGTGCTTCCGTGTTTATTGTTCACATCTTCCTTGTGGAACCACAAGGAAGATCATCAGGAGAAAGGAAACGTGGCCTCAAGCTGCAGGCTCACATTTGCATCTTTCAAATTTGCACAATCTGCATTTGATTAAGGTTTGCTGGCAATAAGGCAGACCCTTAGTTCAGT
The DNA here is from genome assembly GCA_024362935.1 of Setophaga petechia. Lineage (NCBI taxonomy): Eukaryota > Metazoa > Chordata > Aves > Passeriformes > Parulidae > Setophaga > Setophaga petechia. The sequence continues at coordinate 51,653,700 of JANCRA010000003.1, read as the reverse complement.
TCTGTCTTTAAAATTTCATAGGTTATTCTTCCTGAAGGTTAAATAGAAATTACAACACGCTTGTTGTTTCTGAGTAGAAGAATTGCTTTCAGCAATTCTGAGCAAACTGAGAGAAAACAGGAAATGTCAAATACTTGGGTTAATGAGAAATTTGGCTTTCTATTTCTGCTGTTTTGCAACTGCTCATATCTTGAGATGGTCTAATTCACAGGTTACACCACCCTCACACCTCCACAAGGTTTTGGATCTAGGGAGAAAGGGAATGCTGTGATAATACAATCCATCTCTGTGGCTTTGCATATTTCATGTTTCAGGAACTAGCTAAGTGAGGTGAACAGTGGTAACCTTAGTAAATAGCAGGAATTGAGGCATTTCCCTGTGCAAGAGCAGACACTTATTTATTTGACCATATTTTCCCTGCTGGTTCACTAGCAGGATGTTCTCAGCTTGTGGCATACTGAGTAAAATTTGGGAATGTAAAACTTTCTTAAACTATTTTAGGTTCATGACTTTAATTTTTCAAGACCTTAAAGTACTTTTGACAACTGGCAGATAGCTCTACAATTTACCAGAAAAAGACCATCACACTGTGAAGAGACATTTAAGTGCATATTTTTTCATGCTAAAAATAAATCCAATTATCATTCTTTGTATCACAGCAGGCACTTTACAGAAAACTAATTTGTGAAAACAGAGAAAAGTATGTCCACCAAGGAATATATTTTAAAAATCAATATAGCAAGTAGATGTGTATAACTTCACTGCATCTATACTCTTTTACTGTATGTTTTTATGTCCCCATTCTGTCAGTCTGCAGTTTTAAACAAACAGTTCCAAATGCCACTGATATTTTTGCTTAAAAGACAGAATCTGTAACCCTTCAGAGATTATATTAATAGCTGCAGCACTTTGCTGTACGTGGTATTTCAGCATTTTCCTTACATGCACAATCTAGGAGCACTAAATCTGTAATCACTAACCTTTCTTTTCTTACTAAAAAGCACTCTTAAATTAAATGATGCATTATTAATAAGTATTCTTGAAAATGGAGCCTAGGAAAGTTAATGCACTTCATATTCTATTACAAAGAATGAGCTGCACTGAATTTCTCTGTCCACCTGTTCTGGCATTACAGTGCTTCCGTGTTTATTGTTCACATGATTAATTATTTTAGCTTAATTTTCTGCCGTCTTATAGCTTATTCCATTGCAAAAATATTCACAAAGGCAAAGGAATTCAAGGCCAGGCTGGATGGAGCCCTGAGCAACCTGGTTTATTTTTATTTCATATCCAGTAGGTATCTTTAGTTTCCAATTTATAAATTAAAGCATAATAATCAAGTAAGATTATCATATCCAAAGATACTTTTCTAATCCTCTTTATTTTTGGGGGTGGGGAGTGTATTTTGAGGAAGGAGTGTTATGTAAACTTTCCATGTTCTTCAGTATTACCTGGAACTTTTAGAGCCACTGCTGGAGCTTTGTGGTGCCAAGCCAGAGAGAACTTTGGATATTTTAAATAATTTTCTCAAAATTTGGACACAAGTGATTTATCATCAAATCAGTACTTTAATATGGCATTGATTAGAGGATGTCAAATGTGGAAATCTGTTCAGAGCTTTGCATCTACTTTCCTCTTCTGATGTTATGAAAGCATTGGCATGCATGATTTTAGGTTAGTTTCTTCTCAGAGAGGAATAATGTCCCTCTAGTGAGCTGGTAATGAAAGGAGAACTGCTTGGAACACATGCAATTTATGCAGCCTCATGGGAATGTATTTGGTATTTTGTAGACCTATCTTGGCAAACTAAGTAATTGCTCACTATGCCAAATGTCTCCCGAATTCCACAGCTCCCAGGAGCTACCAGTTTTTCATCTCAGATGGGTAACTGTCCTGAGTTTTGAAAAGCCTGCTTCCCTGGACTTGAACTCATGTGTTCAGCTGTCATTTTGCAGAATATATATTGTATATTGTGTAATACATACTATAGCATGCATCTTGTGGGCTCATTCAATGGCCGTTGCACACAAAGAGGAGATCCAGGGTATTGTATGATGAAGTCAGTTTATCAGTTTACTGATGCTTTTGGGGAGATAGAGGTGTAAAAATATCTTAAAGAAGAAAACATAAAAGAAAATGAAAATGTTTTTTACAGGGCTTTCATTGTGTTAAAGAACAAAAAGCTTGTGTTTGAAAAACCCACATATGCTTGGACAGTATTGAGATTGTCCTTGTGAATGGAGTTTTTGAAATGGTACCAAAGGAAATGTTACATAGCTAAAGTATGATAAAAAGATTTTTCTGTATAACTGTTCAGTGGAAACATAAGACATGGCTGTGCTCCTTGAGTCTTTTCTCTAATATAAAGTTCTGAATCCACATTATGCAGATTTCTTCCAGAAGCATTTATAAACAGAGCAGTGCTTGGTGGTAGAATGGATGATTTGGTGATTCAAGCTGTGGCTGGAGGTAATGGAAAATCCAGGTGTGCTAACAGTGCCAGAAAAGCTGGAGCAGATTTGCTGGAAGTTTTGTAGGCACTCCAAAACCCCTGCTGTATTCTAGGCACTGGCTTTGTTGACTGCCTAGTGGTGAGTCTGATTTGGAGGCTTTAAACTTCCACAGGTCACTAAATAACTCCATTTCTTGGGGGAAGCTGTTAGAAATCTAAGGTACTAAGGTTTATATTTTAAATTAACTTGCTGGTGCCTGGGATGATGCATTTCTGCCTCCTGATTTCTAAATAAGCCTTTTCACATGCTTGTGTAATGTCTAGCAGCAGTAACAGGTATTATCCATAAGCAAACACCAAGGAACAGACTGGTGCATTTGTATTAGGCTTTAGTTTGGGAATTTTTCTTCTTGCTGTCACATCAGGAACTCTGGAGCTGAAGAGAAATTTTCTATTTTGAGTAGAAGGCTGTGGGTTTTTTCAACCAAATAAACAAATCTTGGCTCACCTTCAGCCATTCATTTTTTTTCAGGCTGAATTTCAGATCAAAACAAGGGAAGATACCATTCCATGTTCCCTTACCCCACAAAAGTTACAGTAGATTGGGGCTAATGCTAATATTCCCTAAGAGCTGGATATTCCAGTACAAAAGCTGGCCTCTTCCTATTCTAAACACAAATTTAAGTCCTTAAAACCTCCCTTTCCTGAGTACCCTAAACAAAATGATCTCCGTTTTGAGAATATAAGTGGGCACAGGCTTAAAAGCTTTTAAAAGTCTCAACTTGGCTTTACTGTAACATCTGAGATGTTTGCATAAGGCAGGAAAACTGTTTATTTTTCCATCTCATCATGACTGCCCTTGTATTATATCTAGCTGCACTTTGCTCTAGATGTCCAGCTGTGTAAATTTGTTGCCTGAAAGAGAAAACTTCATATTTAATGATTCCACATTGAGCTTTTGGAAAGTAAATTATGTGATTGTTGTAGCACTAATCTTTTCAACTTATGTCAGTTATGTCTTTGATTAAATGACAAATAATTATCTTTTGTACAAAGCCATACATAGAGCTTTCACTTTCTACTTCCACAGTATCTTTTGGAACCTTTTGGTGCAATGATTAAAGATCTGCTTTGGAGTGTTTTTGATGCCTTTTGACACCTTTCTCCTATTGCCTGTGGCTGTGCTATGCATTGCAATCTGTCAAGGATAAATACCTAGCTAGAATAATGGTGGATTTTATATACATTATTCTGTAGGCGGTATAAAATACGTGAGCAATTTAAAGAAATCTTGAGGGGCAATGTCATTTAAAATTCCATGAAACATGTCACTTAAGTTATAAAAGTCCCAGATGCTTTCATTTGCCATTCTAAAGAAAAATTAAAAGAGTTGTCAGGCAAGATTTCCCAACCTAAAAAGGTCAGCAGAAATGGGAAGAGAGAAGTTAAAAGGGAGCAAACCTCTTGGGAGAGGTTGTCCAAACAGTGAGTGGGTGACTGGTGCCTCTCAGGGAGGAGTCTAAATGCCACAGAATATTTGGGGTTGAAAAGGACCTTTAAAGACCATCTAGTCCAGCCCCCACTCCTCCTTTATCTCTTGGCTGTTTTCAGCTTTACTGCCCCAAGGTAAGAAGAGCAAACAAATAAAACAAAGTATCAGAACCCAACAGTTATGTTTTCCTCTTTGATTTAGGGAAAAAAAGGGCTTCTGTGCATAGAAAATGGCCAGGAATATAGAGCACTGCCATGTAACCATGACAGAAATTCAATGCTGTGCTATATCCTCCCAAGAGAGAAGGAATATGCAGGGTGGATGGGTGCACACTCCTTGCTGTGTTTTGCACACAGAGTTTCTATTTCTTTGGTGTTTTTATTTGGGGCTGTAAGAGGAGCTCATGGTGCAAGGACAGTGCCAGAGGCAAAAGAAAAGAACTCGTGTGGTTGCAAGCAAACAGCTCTAAGTTTATTCCTTTGCTTCAATCTTATCTTCTTAACAGAAGCGTAGTAGTTCTGACAACCAATACAGAGATTATTCCTATCAAGAGAGTACAAAAATCAACATAGATTATTTATAAGAATAAATAATAGATAAAGATAATAGATACTTAATTATAGGAACAAATAAATAATCTAACTATAGAGATTATTTATAAGGATCAATATGGAGAGTATTTTTAGCAGTTAATACAGAGAATATAACAATCAATAAATATTCTTTGTATAAATCAATACAGGGACCATTTCTAACAGTCAATACAGAAACTGTAAAAACTACACAGAGTATTTCTAGCAACACAGAGACTATTTGTAAGAATAAAAACAGAGTGTAAAAACTCTAGAGGGTATTTCTAACCATCAATGCAGAGACTATTTGTAGCAATCAATACAGGGTGTTTCTAACAAACAATGGAGTAACCATTATACAGATTAATTATAAGAATCATTACAGAACCTATTTAATCAATACAGTGACTATTTTTTAACAATAAATTCAGAGACTATTTCTAACAATCGATACTAAATCTAACAATCAATAAGAATCTAACAATCAATACAAAAAGAAAAGACTTATTAAAGAACAAAACCTAAGTTAGTGGAACAAACTAATTTGAATGGGAATTGGAGCAGGCTACCTGCAACTACCCAAAGATATCCTTGAGTTGGGCTTGTGTGCTGCTGGATCTTCTGTGCTGGTGTGGTGCAGGCTGTGCCTGAGCCTCCTGGGCAGTTTCCAGGGCTGCAGATTCCCTCTCCAAGGGCAGCTGGTGATGCCAAAGCCTCACCTTGCACACTTTAATCCTCAGGAGTGTTACCTTATTGTATTTGCAGGGTGCCCCGTGGCAGGAAGGAATGATGTATCTGACTCTGTGTTCTCAGAAGGGTAATTTATTATTTTATGATACTATATTATATTAAAAAATACTATACTAAACTATACTGAAAGCATACTTACAGAAGGCTAAAAAGATAATAATGAAAACTTGTGACTCTTTCCAGAGCCCTGACACAACTTGGCCATAACTGTCCAATCAGTCAAAACAACTCACAGCAGAATAAATGAAATTATATATGATAAATATATATATTTTTATATAAATGAAATAAATAATGAAACAATCACCTGTTGGATAAGCAGTCTCCAAACACATTCCACATGTGAGCACAACACAGGAGAAGCCAATAAGGTAAGAATTGGTTTTCCTTTTTCTCTGAGGTTTCTCAGCTTCCCAGGAGAAAATCCTGGGCCAAGGGATTTTTCAGAAAACATGAATGTTACATTTCCTCCCTGTTTACCCAGCATGTGAATTGTTTTTACTTGATGACCAATGACAGCCACCTGTGTCAAGGCTGTGAGCAGTCACAAGATTTTATTATCATTCCTTTCTATTCCTTGCTAACCTTCTGATGAAATCCTTTCTTCTATTCTTTTAGTATAGTTTTAATATATAATTTTCTTTTAATATAATGTATATCATAAAATAATAAATCAACCTTCTGAAACACGGAGTCAAAAATCTCATCCCTTCCCATGTTGGGATTGCCTGCAAATTCAGCAGAGTATCAGTAAACTTTCTAATGTTTTTCAGCAGTTGAAACTGAATTAGAATAGCAAGGAGAAGGAAGTCACCTCTTCTTTTCAGCCTTATCTCCAGTCTGTGTTTGTAATGATTGCTGTAGATTTCAAGAGTGCAAGTTTTTTATTAATCACTGGTCTTTAACTGACTTACAATTGGAGATTAATGCAGTAATTTTTTTTTTATTTTTTGCTGTTTGATACTTGACTGTTATCAATAATCTAAATCTTCTGTATTTGTTCTTTGTGTTGCATTAGAGGAACTCATTCATTTGTAGTTTTTTGTTTGGTTTTGTTTGTTTATCAAATTGTAATAAAACTCTACAAGACACTTGGCACTGCAGCATTTAGCAAGTTATATCCCATCATATATAGAAATTGTGTAATAAACAATTAAATTGTAGCAAAAAGTTTGCAGTTGAATAAGGCAGGCACTCAAAATTTAGAAATATTAATATGATAATGATGGAAAGCCTCAACTGAAATTTCCAACAGGTTCTCTGGAAATGAGATCTAGCTTTAATTTTTTGAAGGAACAAGTGTTAAATTTTCCATTTTGTGAACAATATTTGTGATTTTATTGTGATGCTTTTGTAGGAAAAACAATCTTACTGCAGAAGTTTTATTTATTTAAAAATATTATTTACCATCAAAGCCTTTTTTTGCTAGACCCTAAAATGTAGCATAGAAAACATACAGGTATTTTAAAGACAGTAATTAATCATACAGTTGGTATCAGGACCTGTGTAACTTTTGTTCTCTTATTCCAATAGCTTCTCTCCCCAAACTCCATCTCAGATGATGGAAAAAATGTTCTGTTCAACCATCATCAATGAGCTCTCTGTCACTAGGCTTAATCCACATATGTTTCTTTTTAAAAGATTTTTTTTCTTTATTTTCTTGTGTATTTCATGTCTTTTTACTCCCACATTATTGCCTTAATGATTTTTTTAATTTCTGGGTGACTGTTAGGAATTGTCTGCCATTAGACAACATCACACTTTCATTATTTAAAAACCACAAAAAACTTCTGATGTAAGTATTGCTAACTATTAATTCAAAGTAAATCTATAGGTTGCTCATATTATTGTTTTGTAATAAATGGAGAAGTTGCTCCTTCCTTATGTAAGGAACAGCTAGGTAAATTGAGTGTATTGCCCTCCTCGAAGGTTACTGAGCACTAAAATTGGCCAAAAAAACTGGGAAGCTGTGTACCAGGTTAATTTGTGTCAAAGCATGACAACTGAGACACATCATCTTGTAGGAGGTCTTGCACATCTTCTTTTGGAAATTTATAGATCCTGTGGAGGTGTTTTTGAGATTGGAATGAGGGAAGAAAAAGGCATAAAAATAAAACATTTTTAGCAGTTCCCAGTATATTGCTCTTGTCACTACTTGTTTTATTTATGAGCCTATTGGACCCAAATACATACTCACTCTTACCTGTGACAAACTGACAAGTGGGATATAAAAATGAAAAGTTTTTTCCCTTAGCTGGTGGCTAAGGAATCATTGATCTTCCCTAAACTAACATTAATCTTGGAAAGGCAGCAGGAGGCTTATAGGTCTTCCATGGAGTTTGAAAGTGGTAAATTGGAAAACAAACAAAAACCCCCCTCTTTTGTCCATATTCCTTATTGTTGGGAATATTTTATGACACTGGTTTCCAGCTGGTCATAACTTACAGTTCATTAAAGTTTTATGCTTGGATCATAACTATACACTCTTTAAAATAATTAACTTAGGCAATGCTCTACAACATAATTGATTAGAAAACTAAACTTCCTTTGCTGCCTGTGTCATTAATAGAAACTCTCAGGTGATGAACTCTTAGACAATCCTCTGAAATGTTCCATCCAACAATCATTAGTGAGAAATTCCAAAATAGCAACAGACAGGATCTTATTTTCTTGGCAGATCAGGTAATTTAAAAGACACAAATGTTCATGGAGGCAATTATTTTTAGCTTTCTTAAATCAAAATATCAGGACTTGGGAGTATGATATGCAGACATTTGGGTGTGTAGGTTGTGTGTTTTTATTGCCACATCATCTAAATTATTCTTCTGCATTTCCCATCCTCAGTTCTGCAGGAAAATATTATATAACCTGTGATGGCTTTTTTGTTGATATGAAGAAGAACTTGAATTGGTGAAACTGAATTTGGATTCCAGCTAGGCCACAGTCTTTTTGAAGAAACTGTTAGTATTTTAAATTTTATAAAATGAGTTTGTACATGGTTGATAAGTCCTTATTACACAGTAAACACATGGGACCTTGCTTTTAGCTCAAAACTTCCCTAGAACCTGGCAGCAGCAGATGCAAGAATTTTGTACCTTCTTGCCTCTACAATAAAAACAAGCCCCTTTTCCCAGCCCCCCAGTCTGCCACATTGTCCCAAACAGACTTTGCAGTTTAACAACTTCTTTCTCTCTGGTTAGTAAAATGTGTAGGAAGAAAGACCCTGTTCTTGTGCAACTTGTGCAACAATTTCTGAATGCTGATGTTTTTCTCTGACAGATCAGTGAAACATCTTACTGGCATTTATCTGATCTTTCCTGTCCACTAATGCCTGTGCATGTAGAAGGGTTTTTTCACTACGTATCTGTGCTTTTCCATCTTTCTGGAGGCATTCACCAGCCACCTCACAGCCTGTCATCATTGCTATAACACATGACCAGCTCCTGAAAAAAATCTGGACATGCTAGCTGTGTGGAAAATGACTGACAGTGAATAAAATGTCTTTCACTGTCCATCCTTGACCCTGCTTTTTGGAAATAATGTCCATTTGGTTGTAATTTCACCTCCATCGCTGAAGTCTTGCTTATCTTTTATAAATATCCTTTTTTGATATACTTTCAGGTTCTGAAATTCACCATTTACTAAGACTTGGCTATCTTTGTTATTTTTGAGTACCAGTTCAGAATGGGAGCTGGTTTTCTTTTTGTGGTAGCCCTGATTCAGACGGAGGGGGTGTCTCAAAACCCCCCTGAAGCTGTGCTACATCGAGGTGCTGTGGTTCTTGATCCAAGGGAACCAAAGCCTGAACCATTCTTGAGCTTAGCTTTGCAAAAGGAATCAAGCAGCTTTTGGAGAAGTCCAGGTTCCCCAGTTTACCCTGTTTTAGGCAGACACATAACCTCATTGCTCTCTACAAATGCCTGAAGGGAGGTTGAAGTGAGGTGAAGCCTGGGCACTTCTCCTGGGTAATGAGAAACTGAATAGGAGGAAATGGCCTCAAGTTGTGCCAGGGAAGGCTGGAATCGAGGGTTAGGAAAAATGTGGGTCATGTGTTGGAATGGGCTGCCCAGGGAGGAGGTGGAGTCACTGTCCCTGGAGGGGTTTGTGACACCTGGGGACGTGGTGTACTGGGATTTGGCAGTGCTGGGTTAATGACTGGACTCGATGTTGAAGATTGCAGGGCAAGATGATTTCCTTTACCATCTGTATGGCAGATTACCTTTGTCAAGTGAGCAGTTTGCCTTATCTCTCTCTTTGAGTGACCACAATCACTCCTCCTCCCTCGGGAGGGGACCTCTGCTGATAACAGCTATTGAATGTCACTGCATGGCTGATAAGAACTGTAACATCCCGTTGTGAGATGCTCCACCCAGAGGGAGGAGCCAAGCATTGCTACCCAGATATAATCTGAGATTCTGGAACACCAGCACGGCTTTCTCCATGGGATTCCCCAGAGGAACAGCAGCTGCCTCTTCTTCCATGGGATCTTCAGAGGAAGAACACATCCTTCTCTACAGGACCCCCTTGATCCAACAGAACCACACCAGACACTGCAGGAGGGCTCCAGCCACATTTCCAATGGGACTGCCACCAACAACCCACAGGGTGTCAGGTTGGGTTCTGACTCTGGCAGTGTTGTTCTAGTGTACTGCATTGTTTATTTTATTCTTTTTTTCTTTTCCCTGTTAAAGAACTGTTATTTCCTGCTCCCATATTTTTACCCGAGAGCCCCTTAATTTAAAATTTATAGCAATTTGGAGGGGTGGGGAAGGTTTACATTCTCCATTTCAGGGGAGGCTCCTGCCTTCCTTAGCAGACTCCTGTCTTTAAACTAAGACACTTGATGATGTTAGAGGAGTTTTCCAAACTTTTTATTTCACATTTGAATTTTCCCTTTTCCTTATCTCAGGCTATTCTGATGATTAAATCGTACACTATGATGAGTTCAAATTAAGAGTTTAAATGTTTTCAGTATTTGCATGATTATACAGTAAATTATAGATAAAACAATGTATAGAATGCATGCTGTAAGGTACCAAGTCATCTAATCCTCATTATGAATGTAGTGTATTTAGCCATATAGTAATGACATGACTGGATAAAGACAGAAAAGTTTATAATTACAGCATTCTTTCCATAATGAACAGAGGCTCTAATATAACTCTGGAAATATATACTCCAGTTTCCATTGTTCATACATGAACAAAATATTTTATTGCTAGGGGAATTAAATTCTTTTGACTTACTAATTTGGAGGAAAATTTTGAGAGTTGATAGGATTTTCTTTCAATTATGAAGCACATATAATATTCCAAATGTGAACTGTGACTTCTATAGGGAAAGAAAGATGAAAAGATCAGTTTTACATGGCAGGAAATTTACTTGATACTAAAACTTAATGGATGAAGACACTTATAACAGTATGATTTCACATCTTTTATTCATGTACAATTTTACCAAAGTATTCCCATCAGCCTGCTATTTTCATTTCCCATATATTTACATATACTTTCTCAAATAATGTAAAAATCTCTGGAAAAAAAGATTGCTAAATTATTTTTTTTGAGAGCAAGAAAATCAAAGTGAAAGGAAAGAGTGTCAAAAGTTCAGCTCTGGTATAAAATATCAAAGAAATTTCTGGTATAAAATATCAAAGAAATTAAAAGCTGGGGAGACTGCTAGGTTTTGGCTCTGTATTTTTATGTCTTTGTATTTCAGATCAGTTATCTTGGAGCACCTTTGATTCTCAGTGAGTTAAGAGCAGAACCTCTCTCCATACACCTCATTATGGGCACATAGATTCCTATTTCTAAATATTTGAATATTTGGCACTCCTAGGACTATCTGTTAATGAACAGACTGTACAAGAAGAGCAAGCCAGCACCTCATGGCAACCCATTGGTCAAAGAAAAAGAATCAATTACATTTTCTGTGCTGGCAAAGTCCTTTTAAGGTGCTCTTTTGAAAGGGAGGAGAGGCAAAGTTAATTCACTGAATAATGTGTTGCAAGTGTGAGAGAACTGAACTAATCATTTAAAGAAAAAAAAAACCCTGAATTGCATTCATGTGGTCACTTTGAGGGCCAGAGAGGGGAGGGCAAAACGTCACAGTAGTTATTTGTCTTTGTGCAGAGACACAAGCACACCTGGCAGAGAAAAACAAGAACAGTCAGTGATCTTTGCCTTGGGGCACACAAACACCTGGTGTCCATTACCTGGTGACTTCTGGTGGGGCAGGATGAGGCCAGGGGCTCAGAAAGAGCCCAGGAGATGGTTTTCTTTCAGAAATAAAATGCTTCTTCCTGCAGCCTGCAGTAAACATCCTAAGAAGAACATCCTAATAATCCTTCACTGCCTGAAGAAGGAGGTGTGTGCTTCTGAGGTGCTAAATGAATGTTGGACCAGGGTTATTTTGAGTTCTATAAATAACTGGTGAAAGGCACAGGTGTTGGAGAGGAAGTTTGGTGTAATTAACAGATCAGCAAATGTCTGTCTGCATTCAAAAAGGAAGAGTGTTCTGTGGGAAAGGTTTGTTTTTTACAACCATTTTTATACCCTGGGAAGGAGGTGGAGGTGGGTGGAACAAGGTGCTCATATATTAAAATAGACCTGCGATCCCATAATGATCCCTTTGGTTCAGATATTTTAAGGAAAAAAAAAAGGGAGAAAAGGAGGAAGCAGCTCAGTGTGCAAATATGAAATAAACCTGTGTCAGACACCCTTCCCAATGGCAGTCATGAATGGAACATGTATAGCATGATTATCCTTTCTAACATCTAGCTTTTAGTCTGGGTATTTCTTGTGCACCACTTTCGACTTTTTGAAGAACAAAAAAAAAATCTGATTGTTGATGAGCATAAAATATTGTGCTGGACTTAGAGAAAAGTTATTGTGTTACAGTGTTAAGCACTCTGAAATTGTTCTGTTATATACAAACCACACAGCATAATAAGTGTGAGTTTTCATGCCACATGTCAATTCTCACTTCCTAGGCTGTGGCTGGGATTTTATATGAGTACAGCTGGTTAGTTTGAAATAATAATTGTCTATTTTGGAATATTGTAAAACAAGATTTTCAAGGGGAAAAACAAAAGCTCTTTAATGGATGAATTGCAAAACTTTTCCAGCTCCACCTGAGTTTCTTGGATGTTTTGGAAACAAATTTATAATGATGAGAGGAATATTTGGGATAGTATATGTTGGAGTTCAGCAATTGTGTATCAGTGAGATCCAGAGAAGACAGAACAGGCCCCTAAGGTGACTTAGGGTGAGTCTGGAAGACAAAAGAGTTTGGCTGTGTGATAGTTCTGTCACAGATGAGTTACTAAAGTAACCTTGAGCTTATTGATGTTCTTTAAATGGTCCAGGTCATTAGAGCTCAGCTGGTGGTCCCACCGTTGTTTCCATCAAGTTCATTTGCTTGCTTTTATAAATAGAATTTTTTTATTTTAAGGCATTTATTTGTGGCCCCTTTTTTTTACATGATCATTTTCCAGGCATGCTACTCACAAATTGGTACAAAGGTAGGTCAGATTTTGGCCTAACTAAACATGAGAGATTCTTTTACCAAGAATTTAAAAAGAACAAAGTCTTTAAAATCTGCAGAAAAACATTACTTTACATGATGTCATAATTTAAAACAAAATGAGAAATTAATAATAATCATTACAGTGTTGCATTCTGTGGGACTTCTGATTATAAAAGTTTATGTTAAACATTTCCAAGAAATTCATGGAATGAACTGCCCTAGTTTGTCTTGGCTTTCTGTAATATTTTTGCAGGAGACTTAGACAGTAATCAAATCCAGATCTACTTTGTCTCAGGGAAAATAGAGATTTCTCTTCTAAACAACACTAATAGTTAGGAGATATTTTCATAGCTGTAAGGTCACCTAACCATGGGCCAGGCATTGTGCCATGTGCTGGGCAGGCAGAACAAAGCTTTTACTGCACAGAGAACCTGAGGGTGGGTGGAAGAGAAATCCATTTAATCAGGTCTGTGTTGTGGTTTGACCCCAGCCCCACTGGGTCACTCCCCCACCACTGGGGAGAGAATTGGGAGGGGAAAAGCTACAAAACTTGTGGGTTGAGATAAGGACAGTTTAATAGGGGAAGCAAAAGCCCAGAAGGAAAGGAAAACAGGGAATTAATTCCCTGCTTCCCATGGACAGGCAGGAGTTCAGCCTTCTCCAGGAGATCAAGACTCTGTCATGAGTAAAGGTGACTTGGGAAGGACACCAAAATGTCACCCAAATGTCCCCCTTTTCCTTACTCTTTCCCCCACTTTATCCACTGGCCATGACACCCCGTGGTCTGGAATGTCCCTGTGGTCAGTGGGGTCCCTGTCCTGGCTGTGTCCCCTCCCAGGCACCCCCAGCTCCCTCACCAGTGGGGGTCACAGAAAGCAGAGAAGGCCTTGGCTCTGTGCAACAACAACAACAAAAACATCTCTGTGTGATCAACCCTGTGCTCAGCACAAACCCAAACACAGCCCCACAGCAGCAAAGAAAATTAACTCTGGTCTACCTGAAACCAGCTCAGCCCAATACCACAGAGCAAGTGCAAGAATTGGAGGACGAGAGAAGATGAGAGACTTTTCTGTGTTGTGTGGTGGGAAAAAAAAGGTGGGAGAAGGGAAAGAGAGTGAGCAGAAGCAAAGGAACCCAAACATTTAATCAATTCTTGTTTTGAATAAGCAAAATTCTGTTTGGGGTGATAAGTGGAAGGTGCCCTTGAAAAGGTGGTTTTAGAAGAGACCTTATGGATGTGGAGTCTGATTAAACCGGGTGAGGCAGAACAACTCAATTCAATGAGCTGAGGGACCACCACACAGGCTCTGCCTTTGGTAGAGGTAGAGATGCTGAACCTTGATGAGTACAGGTTGTGATAACCTGGACTTGCTGTCTCCAGGGTCTTCTGGCTTCCTGCTAGCTTGAAGTGTGAGTTTTATGAGCCACCACAATCTGCCCAGCTCAGGGAAACTCCTTCCTGTAAAGAGAAAGAATGATGGAGAGAGCTGAGTTTGTAGTCACTGACAGCAATACACAAGAATAAGTGAGAATAAGAGCTACAGAGTTTCAGAAAAGGTAGGAGAAATAGGAGAGGAATTAAAAACTGAAAATGACACCAGATTGTATAAAAATTAAAAATAAAAATACAGTCTGACTCCCTGGCATGAAGCAAGACAAAATTGCTGCAAATTATAATTGAAATAAGATAACAATGCATATCAACTAACGAATTTCATAAAAGTGGCTGAATTTATTTTAGAAATTGTTTTTAAAGTAGTTTATCAGATCTGAAATGTGCAGCTTTGTTTATTCAGTTATTTTATACAGCTATTTTCCAGAAAGCCCAGGTGTAAATTCCTTTTCTTGCTCTTTTTTTTCCTTTTAGTTAAAGAGATGATTACAAAGGCTTTTGAAAAGTTTGCTTCCTCAACAAAATATTTCAAGTTCATTTCAATCCTTTTGAATACAAGATTAATTGTTTTCCTGCAGTAAGACATTATATTGAATATAATTGAATTTTTATAGCTTACTGCATGGCTTGCTTGTGAATGTTTGCAAGTAACCATTTTTTCCTTCTACAAGTTCATACATAATAAAGTAGTTGTGATTTCTTTGGGCTTCTAGGGATGGAAAATGGGCTTTTTGCATGAACTGGGACCAAGATGCTCTGCAGCCTAAGAGCACAATCAGCAGTTATTGTGGGGAATTCTCAGCGACTGAGTGTTTGAATTCAGCTGGCCAAGTGGGTATGAAGCAGAAGTTTTTCAGAGTATTAATTTCTGTTTTGCCCTATGCTGAATTCCCTCCCAGTCCCATCCATGTCTCATGTGAGTTACACTGTTACTCATCCCTTCAGCAGAAAACTCAAGCTACTCTCGTAAAATCCAAAGACTGCCCAGTCCAGCCCTCATTTCTTTCTCTCTTGGCTGTTCTCAGCCTTGTTGCCCTAAGGTGAGGAAAACAAACAAATACCAAAGCATCAGAACCCAATAATGGTGTTTCTCTTTTGATCTGGGGAAAAAAGGGCTCCTGTTCACTTATCCATGGATAATGGCCAGGAATATAATTCCAGGAATATAATTCCATGCTAGCTTGAAATACTCAAATAAAATGGGCCAAAGACATGGAGCTGCTCTGCTACATCCTCCCCAGAAAGCAGAAATTTGCAGGGGTGGTTTTGAAGGACAGAATGAGCCCTTTAAACTACTGCTGCAAGTCTTCTCAAGAAGGCTTTACTTAATAACTGCAGCTCCCTTTTGGTTAATCACCTTGTCTTGCACATGCCTTAATAGTGCTTCCAGAAGGATCTACTCCATAATCTTCACAGAAGTGAGGTCTAGATTTCCCCAGGCATTTCTTTCTTCCCTTGGTAAAAACAGGAGTTTCTGGCCTGTCTTGCATGATCTCTTGTGCACCAGGATGGAGAGTCCTTGTGCTCCTAAGGAAAGTGCTCCTCAAATGTGGCCAGCTCAGGTCAGCTCTGCTGGCTCTCTGGAGAGCTTCCCAGGAGATCCCATCCATTCATTATTTGAACAACTACAAGTTCACTCTTCCAAAATTCAGGGTCCTGGCTTTGCTCTTTGCCAGACCCATGTTCCTTGAGATCAGGAACTCAGCCAGGGCATGGTCACCACAACCCGGCTGTCTCCAGTCCTAATTGCTCTGATAAGCTTATCCATGCTGCTGGGCACCACATCCAGCCATGCTCCTACTCCCTTTGCTTCATCTCACAGCTGAAAGTCTGTCTTGTTCTCTTGGACACCTGTACTTCTTTCCCAGGAGATATCTGGTGGTTGAAATTACACATCAGGATGAGAGCTTGGGAGTGTGACACTTCCTGCAGCCAAAGCAAGACCTCATTGACAGCTTGCCCTGATCAAAGGTGTGCTGTGCCTGATGCTTCATTTTTTTGTGGCTGTGTTGGGAAGGATGAAAGTTTGACAAGGAAGTCTCACAGATATGTGTGCTTAGCAGAAAGATTTTTGAATGTAGAGTCTGATGAAGGAATAGAGATGGAAGAGCAAATTTTGATATAGAAGAAAAGAATTGCTGAGCCAGTCTTACTGGGTAACCAAGGAGGCAAAGGGTATGTTTGTTAGAATGGGTCTTTATGGCTTAGAGCAAAGGATAACGCACCCCAAACAAGAAAATGTTTTTACCAAGCAGAAAAATAGCACAGGCAAACAAGTCAGCAAATGTTGCAAGTAGAAAGAAGGTCTCTGAATTTTCCACTGCAAAAAACCTGAAAAACAACTTCTAGCTTAAAGTGTAATGTACTAACTTCTGGTGATGGAGAACAGTAACATGAATATGGTAATTACAGTAGTTATGATAGGCTACAGATAATAGTTAAGGTATAGATTGGTTCTACTGTATTAAGATGCTCAGCAAAGAAAAGTATAGAATGCAATGTAACCAAAACCAAAGGGTCTGCAGGCCTGCCTGCAGCTGGAGCTGACGGCTGCAGGCACAGGCTCTGTCACCCATGACCCTGAACTGCTGTTGCACCTTGGATACAATAAACTGCATTTTGGAGAGCCCCTGGGGTCCCACATCTCTCATTCAGGCTCTCACATGGCTGCTCTTCCCAATCTATCCATTGCTTAACACCACCTGCAGCACCCCCACCCCTCCTTCCCAGCCTCTCCTAAAAACAGCAGGTTCAGAAGCAGAGTGTCATTTCAGCAGCTTCCAGAACAAGATTATGTAAACACAGAGGGATGAGTTCACACCAGGTGACAGAGAATTCTGTGGTGTTTTTTCCCCCTTGATCATATGCTTTATATGAATGTGAACTCCAGAATTGTTGTGGGCTGACATGTTCTTGATAAACAAATATTGGGATGTAATGAGCAAGCACGGGGTGCAGAATATCCCAGGAGAAACAACACATGGGTATCAAAATGGTTCTAATGGACGGGGAAGCCTTTGCAGCATAGATGTAGTATCCTACACAAAGAGTCTCTGTAGGTTGCAGGATAATGTTCTTTGATGGTCTAACAGTTTCTCCTCCTCAGGGATATCTCTTTTACCATGTAAAAGAATCTTTGAAATGTTTGCATCAACCTATTTTCATATCCCTTGTCAGTTTTAGATGGTTCTTTTCAGTTTAGTTAAATGAATTTCACTTTTGACATATACTCTGAAGTGTACTTCTACTCCATAAAAATGACACTATTGAGTCCTATATTTACTTTACTTCAGCAACTAAATGTCAAGTATATTTACTGTTGAAAGTGTTGCTTGATAAATCCCATATCTGACAACTCAGTCTAGATTGTAGTGCTGCATGTTTTTTGTTCTTTTTCATCCATTTTCACTGATGCTGGAAAAGTTCTGCAAGGGAAATTATGCTGCTGGACTTGCAGAAGTACAGCAGACCAGAACTCATTGGATAACTGTTCTGGTGACCCCAAGAAGGCAAATAAAGCTATTTTCTTGCCCTTGTCCTGGAAAACATAACATAACTTAACCTAACAGGTGCTGAAGCTGCCTGGCCACAAATTTGCTGCTGATGATGCTTGCGTTGCTTTGATTAAAGAATGAAACTAGTTACAATAATTAGTCACCTTTGCAGAAATTGTATGTTCAAAGAAACATTTCTAAGCATGCTGCATCTGCTAATAATTAAACCAAAATATTTTCCTTAGTGGTTATTATAATGTGTTGTAATAAGAGCAGATGTTTTTTAATGAACATACTGTGTTTTAAAGGGTTTGAAAACAAAGCCATGCAAGAATTATGTGTAGTTGATAGTTTTTAAAAAGGCTATGCTCACTGGGATTTTATAGCATGCTTCCTACTGACATGGATGATTTTTGTTTGAGTGAGCTGCACTGTTTGTGGTTTCTCAAATTTCTCATTTCTCATCAACAAAGCCTGAGTTTTTAAGAATCTGCAATTCAGGCATTCCTGATCATTTATCTTCGTATGTTTTAAAAGTCTGTGTCATTATAGAGCAGCTGTTGTCTTGCTGGTGTCAATCTGAATTTTAGACTGGAACCTTTTTCAGAGGGTGTTACATTTTAATGCCTTTGTCTTCATCTGTCAGATTATTTTGGTTCTTTGTACCATGAAATATTCCTTCAAATCATTCACTTTGTTAGGGAAAATCTATCTGTGAATGGCTGGCTTAAAAAAAAAACCTGGCTCTTACCTAAGGAGTAGAATATCTGAAACTTGGAAAGGTTTATCTGAAGGTAGGTAAACAAAGCTGCATGATGAAGTTTTAAATTAGCATCTTAATCTAAGAAGCTGATCTTGCTGCTTTGCCGTCAAAAACTGTCCTGAGGCTGTCCCAAAAAATGGATTTCAGTGCATGGCTGATGAACATGCTGAAGTGGGATTTACCTATTTGATAAACTTGCTGATTTCAGTGCTCCTCAAGCCAGGCTGACTGTAGTGGGAGTGATCCTGGTGTCTCCAATATGTTGATGTATACTTTTCCACATATCTGGAAGCTGTGCTGAAATAGAGGTTGAGTGTATCCGAAGGTGAATCTTGTAGATAAAAATCATGCTGTTTAGGTGAAGGTCTGTTTTGACCAAATAACCAGAAATATGGAAAAGTGTCTGAGGGTTTGGTGTTTTTTAATTTGCTTTGATTATTCAAGTAAAAAAAATATAAATAGGTATTGAACTCAGTGTGATCCCTCGTGCAACTAGTTATTTGATATTTTCTATATTTGTCCTTCTTGGGGTGCAAGGAAGAGATGGAAAATGTGTTCAGCAACTTGGGAAGCTCAATATAATTTCTGGACCCATATCCCCTTAACAAAAATCCTCAGAGAACAAGTTGTGGTCTTACCAGGTAATTCAAACAGAGGGTAGCAACTCTGGCTGTGAACAATCCTGCCTGGATTTTAGGATATAAGTGAAATGGTCACGTGTAAATGGTGCTGGATTGTTGTAAATATTTATTTAAAAATATCTGGAGTGATGTAACACTAGCTGCTGTGAAGGAAGACACCTACAGTGTTTGGCAGTGTATTCCCTACTTTCTGCTTCTGTTTTCATTGGCTTTTTTTGTGCTGCATGTGGAAAGTGGGCCTTTAAGAGAAGGGGGTTGGGATGGAAAATGTCACTCAATGACACAGGAAATACCAAGTGGTAGCCAGACAGGCATTAAATACTTAATTCCTGTCTTAGAAATTGTTAGATAAGATTTATACAACCTATAAAAAATGAGACTTTTTGTGTTAGGGGTGGATAATGTTTGCCACAGGACTGGAGGGATCACCAAGGTCACTGGGGAGAGGAGAGAGGGCTTTTCAGAACAGAGCATTCCCCTCAATGGCTGAAGTTTCAGCTGCTTCTTTCCCACACAACTGCTACCCCATTTCAATTCTTTTTTTCCCCCACCATTCAGTCTTGACTGATTGATTTCAGCCAAACTGATAACGATGCTGCTGTTGAAAATATTCAGCAAAATCCTCACAGCAGCCTATTTATGTTGGACACTGATTCTTGTACTTGTAGGTGCTGAGTTCTGCCAGCACAGAAATGTGTCCTGAAAAGCCAGAATTTTGTGTAGTTTATGATCCTGGTCTTGACATTTCTAGGTAGGATTTGCTCTTCTTGCTTCTGTTGGTAGTTATGAATTAAAAATTAGTATATTCCTACAGGTATGTAATAAAATACACAAGAAATGCTGTGCAGTGTGTCCAGGCAATGTTTTTGCAGAGCCTTTGACATTTTGCAGCTTTGCATGTCAGTTCATTAGAGATTAGAGCTCATTAGCACTTTTCACTTACTTAAAGCATGAAGGGGCATGAAAATGGAAATGCAGAGCAGACTGTGGATTCTTGTCATAATTCTTTTCTCTCTGAGAGCTCTTTCTCCCAGATTCAGTGCTCTTCACAGTAAAACAAAAGTGGTTTCTCTCCTGTATGAGCTGCAAATTTCTTTCTGAATAAACATTTTGCAGATTTTATTTTACTAGTGTGTCTTCCTCAAGCACTTCAGCATCATCAGCTTTATTCTTTATTTACAGTATTTTTGGCAACACTTTGGGTTCAAACTTGACCCCCATGTTTGGATATTCTGGTGTATGTGGAGATTTGAACAACAGTAATTTTTTCTCTGTATTTAGTACTTGTAAACCTTAAAGATTTTTCTTTTAGAGCAGGCTGTGAACAGCCACAGGAGACCATTCTCCAGTTGCTCTATATTATGCTCACCTGGTTGGAAGGAGCCCTTGGTAAAGCTACTCTACACAATCACCGTGTGATTAATAAGATTTGAGTTTTGGATTCTCTGCTGCCTTTTGGATGGTCCATCCACACAAATCTTTCAGTCTGCTCTATGTAAACATGGTTTTTCTTTGAATTATTTGGAATATTCTAACATCCCTACTGGAAAACTTTGTTCATTTATAGGCAGCACTTACAAACCCAAAAGCTTTCCCCATGATTTTTACAGAGGGAAAACATGGACACAAGGCTTCATTACAAAATGAATGTATTTTTATTTAATCTAAACGGGATCAGATTTAGAAGCCAGAGAATGGATGAATGAGGTTGCCCTACAATTGAAGCATGTGAAATGAATACAATTAACTTTTGTCTTTCATGCCTTTCTCCATTTCTAATTTTCTGTATTTCAGCAGTGTTGCTGAAATACAGAGATTAAACTGTATGTCTCTTGTGAGGAATTATCTGATTTTCCTGCAGGAATATTTTTAGGTAAATGTTGCTGTTACACTTCAATGGGAAAGTTCCTCAGAAATCAGGCAAATGGAAGCAAACTTTTTTCTCTCCTTCTTAAAATGAAACCAGCTTTAAGCAGATAGCCAACATTTTTCTCTTTTTTCAAGCCAATGTGCTCAATGCTGCTTTTTGTAAACTTAACTGCTTATGAAGGTTAAGAAGGCAAATCCTGCTGTAATTTTAATTACTTCATATTGCAGCTCCTTCCCAGGAAACTTTACTGCAGTGAGTGGTGCTATATAGGATGTTAAACTACAGTTGGAACACAGGAAAATGATGCACATTACACCACCCATGATTTTAATGCCACATAAAAAATGACATTATGGGTCTCACAGAGTCTAGGAGGAGAGCAGCCAGTTGTTTTCCAGCACCAAATCCTCATCCTGTTAGAACCACTTGCATGGGGCTTGGTTCATTCCAAATTGTGAAATTTGGTAACTGTTCAACTACAGAACAACAGCAGAAGTATTTTCAGAATTAACAAAATATCAAACAAACCCCAAAGCTATAAAATAATAACCCAACACCAAACAAAACACCATCCCCACTCCCCCAAAAAAAAATCACCCCCAATCCTTCAGTCCTTCAAAGGCTTTTAAACAGATCAGTGATGTTGTATTTAAGGCAGAAAACAGAGTTACCCCTCTTCTCCTGCAGGCAAGGTGGGGATGACTTCACAGAGCTGAAATGCAGGCTCACCTGGAAAGGTGAGGAAAAGGTCCCATAAAAATTCTTTATGGCCTACACAGGTGAAGATCAAAATCCCCGCCTTAACAAAAGCTTGAAATAAACACAAATTTCAACAAATGAGCCATTCTGCAGGTTAAAAGAAACAAATTTCAACAAATGAGCAGTTCTGCAGGTTAAAAAAAAGGGCAAACATTTCTTATTGGTAGCAAACGTGGTTGCATATATGCTGTAGTAAATGACTGTTCCCAATGCAAATATTTCTTGCAAAAAAATCACTTAATATCTCATTTTCCCCTCTGATTTTATGCCTTTCTTATTATTTTACTCTTGGCAATTTGCAGTAGATTTAGCTGAGCTCTCCTGCTTCAGAAGCAGAGGTAGATTGGCATCAGTAGACTGGCATCAGTTGGAAAAGCTTCAAAAGCAAATGCTCAATTATTCTGAATGTGAATGGCCCCCATGTGATTTGGAAAACTAATTACATCAAAGTTTGTAAGGGAAAAAAAAATCTATTAAGGATTTGAAGCTTAGCAGAACTTTTCCACTGTGATGAACAACTAGAGTTATTTGGTTTTTTAATGTAGAAAATAATAGTGACTATGAAATTTCTTCTAATTCAAGATCAATATGCAGAAGTGCAGCATCAGGTCTTGTGTTATGAATTTACCCAAACACAAAATATTTTACGAGGGTCCAAATGTTGAATGAAACTTTTTTTACAGCTGGGAGAGCTGAGCAGAAATATTTCTACAGTTCCCAAGGTTTCTAAGACTCCTCTAGTTTCTTAGGAAATTTAAGTCTTGAAGATTTCTAAGCTTAAATTTCCAAATTTTCTTTAATCTTTTTGGGGACTCTTGTGTAATGTTATATTATGGGATTTCTAGCAAATTATAGCTTATATAATTATATAAGCTTATATAATATTTGTTTATAATTTTCTCCAAATTATAAACAAATGTAAAAATTAAAATTTTTGGGGGGCAATTGTTTTTTGTTTGTTTTCTAGATTTTACCAAACTTGTCACACTTATTGCAGTTATGATATTTCTTGTCATGTTGCGAGGTGAGAAAGAGTTACTGGTATTGCTGTGGTTTTGCAAATTATTTCTCTTTTAAGGCTGGAGTTTTCATAAACAGAAAATACTGGTTTCTGTGGAGTAAAAACTAGAAAGAATCTTTCAGTGAGAAGTGAATTGCAGCCCATTGTCAGAGACTGATGGTGAAATCTTTAGGGATGTAGGGAAAAAAACCAGTGAAGCCTGTATTAATTAATTTGGAGTAATTAATGATAATACAAATTATGTTTGCTGTAGAATATGTAAACAGAATTTTGCCTTAGATTCATGTTAAATATAACTTGATGATAGTAATTTATTTTCAGAAAGTCCAATAAAGATTCATTTTAGGTATTGAATTATTTCAGCACTTGTTTATGTTTTTGTTTACAGGCAAAAGTTTTTAAGTGTTTCACATACATGGAATACAAGTGTGGAAATATATGATATTTATCCCTTTTAAACAAGGAAGTGGTTTTAGTTCTTCTTAATTACCATTTCATAATTTATGGTTCTCTCTTATTTTTTAGGCTTTGCTAGTTATTCTTTTTGTACAAAGATTATCTAAATTGGAGAAAAATATAAAAATTTGGACGCACTGTATCCATGGTGGTTATGAAAGTTTGAGCAAGCAACAAGAGCAAAATATGCCTGTTTTATATGTTTTAATATGAATTTTACTGTAGGTATTATTGGCCTTTTTATTCTGAACAATTCAGAAGCAGATATGGAAGGTTCTCGTATTGGCTATAAAAGGGTGTCAACTGTCAATGAAGTTCTAAATATCTTTTCTATTTAGGTGAGTACAAAGAGCAAAACCAGGAAAAATGGGTGTTAATTTTCAAATGAATAATTTTGTCTAATGTAATTTCTGTTCCATATGAACAGTTGCATAACTTGGGTGGTTTGAGCTGAAGTGCTTCAGAAAATGAGTATGAAATGTAACTGTGGTCTGAGAAAATACATAAAAAATTCAGAAGGGAAGAAAAGAAAAAATGAACTGGTCTGGATCTGCAATACTTTTTCTGCACCATCTTATTTACAGCTGGCATCAGCCTCTCCAAAAAGGTAAATCCCCTGAGTGGAGGCTGTGATTAGTGATAAGCAAATGCCAGCAGGTGTTATGAACTCTATTATTAGTTGCTTCAACTCCTGAACCATTTCCCAGCCTTCTGAGGCTTTTATCTAGCTGACAGGTTGCCTGAAAATTAGGAAATTTAGGAGGGATTTTAACAGATGCAATGCTAAAAAGAAGAAAAGTCTTCCAACAATGGTAACAAGGATGGATATGAGCATTTGTGGAGCAGCCTTGGATAAAAAAACATTTTGGGAAAGGGCATAGGAATGCAATAAAAAATGGGCAGTTACCTTTCACAAGCACTTTTTCAATTTTTAACCACTGGAATAGAAAAATAACTGAAGGCCTCACAGCACTTCTAGAAGTGCCAGGTTTTCCTGTTCTTCCTAAAAGATCTTGTTTCTCCCTCTTCCATGTAAGAAAATACTGGAAATTACATTTTTTCCCTTGGAAGACTTTTGAGAAGAATTATGCTTTAAAGTCATCATTTTTTGGATCGTTATATTTGGTTTTTTAGAAAGGAAAACTGTGATTTTTCACTTGTTCTGGATGTCCTTAGCATACCCTTCTGTAATGACCTTTCTTTTGCAATTTCCCTTTCTAGGCTGCATAACTTTCTGACCCTTTGTGTTTCTAGGCCAGACTATTCTGTGGAAACTTTCATTTCATGTTTTCATGTTTTCATTTCATGTTTTGGTCTAGAGTTGATGTTTCCTTCTTAAAGAATAACTGAATAAACAAGGGAGGGGCTCCACCTTCATTTCTATGATCACATTTTAGTGCATTTTAAGCTATACTGGTCAAGTGCAACATTTTTTTTAATGACCAAGTGACTTTAATTTGGGTTGGCTTTCATTATCATTGTTAATGTGAGAAGGCTGTGTGAGTAAAGCTCTATTTCTTTAAAGCTGATTAAAAAAATAATAAAGTCTCTCTTCTGTTTCACAGAAAATGTGTTGCTCAGAGTAAATTATCTGAGTGAACTCATATTAACAAAATGAGAATCAAATCAGCTCATTTGCTAGGCATCTATAGGGAATAAACTAATTTTTGAGCTTTTAGGCAATGTAGAATTTTTTTCATTACTTTTTATTTTTTGGTGCACACTACTAATTTCAAGTTTCAGTCATATCTGTCAGGATCAAAACAAAGTGAAATTCTTTAAGATTTTGCTTCTCTTTCAGTTGGAAAGACCAAGAAATCTCTTAAGTCCTGTTCTTGTCACAATCTAAGACCTTTTGTACAAAAAATTGGAAGGATCTGAAGTGGTGTGTAGTGTTTCCATGACTAGAACATCCAGTCTAAATTCATCAATGAATAAAAAAATCACAAGTAAAACTGTCTCATGTACCTTGTGTGGCTGGAGGCCAGCAGACCTGTGCTGACATTTACTGGTAAAATGCAGGGTTTTCCATCCCAGGTCATTCTTGTTATCTCTTCTGTCTGCAGGTCAGAAATGTGGCAATGGTTTAAAAGATCTTAGGGCATGCTATGATTTTTCAAGGCCATTCATATTTCCTCTCTAGCAATTAATCTTGACATTAGTCAAGCCAAGCAAGTAACATGGGCTTGGGTAGTACATGAATATACTTGGATTTGCAAGAATTCAAAATCCTATAAATGGATTAGGTAACTGACTGCATCCCACTAAGGATTTAATTGTGGTACATCATTTTAGACATGTTCATATACTTGAACATTTTTTGCTAATTTTGCTCACACCACCTAAAATTTATCTCAGTGTCTTTTTGAGGCGGAAGCCAAAAATTTCTTAGCAACACAGAAGAACAGAAATAGTCTTGAGGGTGGAAAAGGAAAAGCTGGATTTGGAAGTGGGATGGAATGGGAGCAGGCAGGAAGATGATGACATGCACGGGGTTGGGGCACTGTGGTTATTAATTGTTGTGGTGTTGTTGTGGGTCCCAGGATGAGGTGAGAGATAAGAATTTGACTCCAAGTTCTCACAAGGCTGATATATTATATTATATTATATTATATTATATTATATTATATTATATTATATTATATTATATTATATTATATTATATTATATTATATTATATTATATTATATTATATTATATTATATTATATTATATTAATATTGTATTATAGTATTCTATTATGTCATATCATATTATAATATTATAATATTATATTATTATATTATAATATTATTATGTTATATTATGTTATATTATGTTCTAGAACTATACTAAAGAAAGAGAAAAGGAGACATCAGAAGGCTAGAAAAGAATGAATAATAAAAACCTGTGACTGACCAAAGGCCCGACACAGCTGGACTGGGATTGGTCATTAATTAAAAACAGTTAATATGGAACCAATCAAAGATGCACCTTTTGGTAAACAACCTCCAGACCACATTCCAAGCAATCAGATAATTATTGTTTGCATTTCTTTTCTGAGGCTTCTCAGCTTCTCAGGAGAAAAATCCTGGTGAAGGGATTTTTCATAAAATGTGTCAGTGACAGGGCACCAGCTCAGGGCCTCTGGTTTTACCAGTTGTGCAAAACTGGTTTTACACGGGATGGGTTTTACCCACTGGTGCTGCAGAGACAATCTGGTTTGGTTCAGTTTCCTTCAGGAATTTCTCCTTCGTGTCTCTCTGATGGATAAATGAATGAAACTCAGGCAGTGGTGGTCAAAAATTCTGAGGGCTACAAACCTTGCCCATCAATGGAGGAGCAACTCATCTCTCTTCACAATTAGTGAATTCATTTTACTGTAGCAAAGTCCCTTGAGCTTTGGAAACACCACGGCATCATCAGGTATTTAAATCTTACATTCCCAAAGGCAGAAAACCAGGATCTGAGTGTATTTCTTCCCCTCTTACCATTGTTGCTGCATATAATGAAGGGATGGGACTAATTTCAGGCCAAGAACAATTCATTGCTCAGGTAAACATCAGCCTCAGAGGCTGTGAGGTTTTAGAGGAGCAAGAGCTGGGCCACAGCTCAGAGTAGTCCCAAGTTCTTTGTTACAAGGCAATACAGAACTTTCTAACCCAACAGAGAGTTGCCACAAGGTTTATTTTGCTTTTCTAACCCATCACCTTTACTTAATTTTGCTGCACTGTGGATACTTTTGCCTAATAGGCTTCTGTCTCACATGTACACACGCATTTCTGTTTTAACTTCTAAACTCTGAGCTGCTCTAGACAACCACACCCCTACGCTATAAACCCTTCACCATCTTACCGATGCAGTCTCTCACTTACTTAAGGCATATTCTTTCTTACAACTATAGAAACATAACTTCATGATTTTTCTGCTTAATGTCTTTTCTGCTTAATAATTTTTCTGCCTAATTTTTCTGTCCTAATTCATAAATAAAAATAATTTTATTTCTACAGCAATCCAAGCATCCTAGCCTCTCCCAAGGCCGCACATCAAACCCTCCCGTGTCTGTGGAAGTTTCTAGTTTTTCTGATTCCCACACCCTCTTTTATTTGTTTATTTATTTATTAAAAATTCCCTATCAAACGGGCTTTGTGACCGGGTTTGTAGGAGCTGCGGAGGGGCAGTTTGTGAGTGTCTGTCTGTCCGTCCGTCCGGCCGATCCCGGCGGTTCGCAGCGCTGGGAACGAGCAGCGCCACCTGCCGGCCAAACCCCGCCACTGCCGGCCCCGGCGCATCCCCAGATCCATCCCCGGAGAGCCCCGGGTTTGTCAGCTGAGGGAAAACCAGCAACCAGAACAGCTTTGCCTGCTAAACATGCTTCATTAACCAATATTAATTAATGTTGCTTCCGTTTTATTTCCTCCTGGTTTGCTGCAGATTGAAAAGCTGGCCTCGCTGCCGATGCCGTTGCAGAGATGCTGAGTGATGCTTTGTGGAGTTGGGGATTGAGGGAGAGGAAAATGCTGTCATGTTGGATATAAATATATGTGAGGATGGCAGAAATCTGACCCTCCAGATCCTCAAAGGTATTCCTGCACCTAATTAATATATTGGAAATAAATTTCTTTGGGTAATTGGCCTCTGACTTTAATGGAGAGTTGCAGCAATAAGGAGAGGAGATTTGGATAAATGCTATCCATTCCCACCCTCTTGGGATTAATAAAACTGACAGGTCTGATCTGTGAGAATAGGTGGTCGGCTTTGGAAAGTCTTATTCTTTTGTGTGTGAACAACCACAAATTGAATCTTGTTTAAAAAAAATTCACAACAAAACAACCAAACTTAAGGAAGTTTTTCTTTGAAGAGTTTTATAGCTGGTAAATTTCTCTGGTAAATATCTTGTTTGTACAAGATATTTTCCAGAGAACAAAGTACTGTCATGAAAAGCTGGGATTTTACACAAATGTTGGTAAAAATTTCCAGATCAAGCACAGTAATAAGCATAAGGTTGATTTTCAGGGTAAGAATGATAAAAATATCTTCTAGTGCACAGGCATAAGGGGTTTTAATCTGGCAAAGAAAAATCTGGCAAAAATAGTTTTATGTCTTTCTGATGAATTACTTTGCACTTCTATCATCTGTCATCCTACCTTAGTCCTGTGTAAAAGACACAAAACACTGTCTTCTACTTGAAGCAACTGCTCAATTTATATAAATCATAAAAAGACTAGATCATTTATGTTTGATGGACATGAATAATCAATTTTTTTGGAAATGTGGAAATTTTGACTAAATCTCACAAATTAATTATATTTAGTCATGAAATATAATTCTGGTGGTTTTTTTTTTTACTCCAGATTGTTAGAAATGTGTCAGAAGAATTAACTGATATTTTAAAAACATGTCCAGAACTGGAGGCAAAGGATGAAAATAGGAATTAAGCTATTTGAAAACAAGACTAGTTTTAATATCCTCCAATTTTAATCTTGGTGTGGTAGACTTATTCAAATATCCCATTTCCAAATTCTGCACCTGAACTGGAATTCAGCTTTCCCTATTTTATGGGCAGATTTGTTGAAATGGTTCCCAATGAGCTGCTTATTTATCTGATTTCCCGGTTACAAAGTGTTAAGACATCAAAGAGGGGAAATTTCCAAGTGCAAGTGACTGATTCCTGGTTGCTGCATCACTGAAATATTTTTAAGTGCAGCAGATTCCTTTCATTTTTGTGTAGTAGATTTATCTCTGCTAAGCAGAATGCTGGAGCTTCTGGAGGCTGTCAGGTTCTGGCACAGAATTCTTTAGCCAGAAATAAAGGCTTGTTTTGGAAGCATTGAACACCTCCAGCATTGGTGGGCTTCATTCCTGTCAACAGATCTGGGGCTGGTAGAAGTGTCCCCTCCTCACACCATAAGTGTTATCTTAAAATTTGAGAATCCTTTTCATGTTCTGTCAGGCCCTGGGTGATAAGAGAGAGATTAGAGAGACTTGGGGAGTCTCTAGAGAGGTAATACTTCTTTTTTTTTTTTTTTTCTTTTTTTTTGGCTAATTCTAAATTTTAAAAAAGAAAAATACTAACACTGAAGTCTGAAATCAGGTGAAGATCAGGTTGAATAAAGTCAGTCAAGTCAAAGAATGGTAGATATGACTATGGGGCTAAGGAAAAAAGCAGTAATAGGTTGTTATCTGTGACCTGTCTAAATATCTTTGTGCTGTGATTGAAATAGAAATTTGTAAATATTCTGTTGGGGCTGTGTGCGTGTGTGTGCATGACTTGCTGGTGTTGCCTAAATGTTGTTGTCTCCATACTTAGATAACTATTTTTCAATCCCAGCTCCTCAATTCACAATGACAATTTTTCTAGGTCACTCTTAAGGAAGTGTGAAATCTGACATCAGAATTTAGGACAGAATTTATTCCTGACCTAAATGTCTGCATCAGAATTTCTGGGTTTTCAGTAGTCCCTGGAGGATCTTTAATTATTCCTGAGAAAGCCTTAATGATGGAGATCATCTTCCCACTGTGGGACAAGGGTACAGAGCTCTGTTGGTGCTTCACAAACCTGCTGGAAACTTCAGGCAGTAAGAGTAATTGTTGTTAAAATACCTTTTCTGACATTCACCTAAAAATGCAGATTTCCTGCTGCATCCCACTCCACCGAATTAGCTAAGACTGCCTTGTGTTAATTGAGACCTGCATGTTAATTGAGGTCTATCTGCTGAAACTTTGGTAGGGTCTGAGTGGTTTTTTCATTAGAAGTTATTTTGGGGAGTTTGGTTTTGTTCAATTGGCTTATAAATGCAATTAGAATTAGCATATATCCCTAAAGCTGTAATATTTCTTCAGGGAATTGAATTTTCAGGTAAATAGAAATGCTTTGATTGTGTTCAATATTTGCACATTTAAATCTGAGCTTGGCTTTTCATCTTGGGAATCTAAACAAAGCCCAGCATTTTTATGCTTTAGGAGCATTTGTGCTCTAGAGCTGCACTTGGTCTCTAGAAAAAGTTATTTGCAAACCCCAAATACTGGAAGTTGAAATCCAAACATTTTCCTTGGTTTTTTCTTTGCTCCTTATGCTTTCCCCTGAAAGTGCTAAATAGATTCAGGCGTTTCTCAGGCTGCAGCCTCGTCTTTGTTGAAAGCTTTGGGGGATTTAACACACTTTTCAACAGACCAGCCTCCAGCTTTTGGTATGTAAATAAGCTGCTGCTTTAGCTCTTGTGTTTTATAGTTTTGATATAACAATTAAGGAAAAATTACTTAATCAGCTCCTGAATAAATGCCCTTTCTAGGAACTGGGAAAGTCAGAGAAGTTAAATTCTAAGCCAGCAGGCAATTTGTGCTAAATCCTGAATCATAAAACCACTGAAGGAGTTTGGGTCCCTCCTTGTTCCCCGATCAAAGGAAGAATAATCAGAAGTTAAATGTAACTAGAAGAGTATTTGTTCCTTTTTCAGGATTGGTTTGACAAGCAAAATAAAAGTAATATGGTTGATAACATTAAATATTGAATTCTTTGAGTAATAAATCTCCCAAAATAATTTCCCTAAGAATTTTCTCCAAAACTGACACAACACTTTAGCAGTCAATCCAGGACTGACCTGGATTTTTTAAAATTTGTTTAAATACCTCACACCTATCTCCTTTATAGAGATATTCATGGGAAATGCAGTAGACTTAGGAAGACTTGACTGCTTTTTCTTGGATTGAACTAAACCCCTTGTTCTGCCATTTTCTGATTGATGCACTGTAAAACATAAATCCTCAATCACTAGAAGTGATTATCAGGTAGAAGATTTGCTATCCATAAGAAATTACATTATTCATGTGACAAAATTAATCATTGCTAGGTTCTATGACAATACAGCAGTGAAGGTCACTGTGGAGATGCTTTTAACAGTTCAATCAGGAAAAAATTTGTAGAGGTGCATGAGCTAAGCATATAATCTAACATAAAATTAAAATACATTTGTTTTTACCTGTGGTATTTGCAGGGTTCCCCAGAGGGAGGAGGAATTGATGAATCTGACTCCATGTTCTTAGAAGGTATATTATATTTATTATATTAATTATATTAATTATATTACATAATATTACATTACATTACATTATGCTATATTATATTATATTATATTATATTATATTATATTATATTATATTATATTATATTATATTATATTATATTATATTATATTATATTATATTATATTATATTATATTATATTATATTATATTAAAACTATACTAAAGCATAGAGAAAGGATTCTTACAGAAGGCTTAACAAGATAATGATGGGAAACTTGTGACTGCTTCCAGAGCCTCAACACAGCTGGCTGTGATTGGTCATTAAGTCAAAACAATTCCCATGAAACCAATCAAACAATGACCAGTTGGTAAACGATGTCCAAACCACATTCCAAAGCAGCAAAACACAGGAGAAGCAAATCAGATAATTATTGTTTTCATTTTTCTCTGAGGTTTCTCAGCTTCTCCGGAGAAGAAATGTTGGCAAAGAGATTTTTCCAGAAAATATGATGCTGAGATTTACCTTTATTCCTGTCCTGACAGTTGGTTCTGTTCTGTGGTTGACTCTGGCAATAGATTTATCTTAAAAAACCTACAGAATTTAGTTTTTTCCCAGGGCAGGATGCCACTTCTGCAGCTTGAACCATGTGGTCCTTGGCTCTATGAGCTGGGCTCTGCTTTTCTTAGGATCAAAGAATCCCAATCCACCATGGCAAAAACTCTGGGCAGTGGCTGCTCTTGGAATGGAGTCAGGTTGCATTTATGCCTAAATATTTCAGGCCAATGCATGACAGCAACAACAAAAAGTAAAGAGGATAAATGATGTATCAAGAAAATATAACTTAGTGGGACAAATTGATGAAACACTTTTATGGAGAGAATGATTCAATTATGTTTATGGCATAGTTGTATGTGTATATATATATATATATAACATATATATATATGTAACATTGTTAACTTTATTTCAAATACACAAGATTCTTCAAGTCTTTCACTTTTTTGCTTTAAAAGTGAGGGGTTTTTGTGATGCTTGGTTGATACTTGGAGTCCCTGGTCCATGATCTTGGTTTATATTTAATATATAATATTTTATATGCATAAAGCAAGGAGAGTGTGGGCTATGAGAAAAAACTGGAGATCAATGCAGCCTACTCAACATTACAGCATGGATTTATTTATTGGTCTGGGTTCCACTGGACCCCAGGTAGTTTATTATACCATTATCCAGTTACACTCCTGTGCCGCTGATTTTCAGGAGTAATTTCTTTAAACATTAATCTTGCTTCTAAAAATTTGCTGTGGAATTCTAGATTTGATGAGCTGACACAGAACAGACAATGCCATTGCTTTCCCTGTCAAGCAAAGCAGATAATAATAATGAGCAAAAATCTGGAATGAACTCTGTGGAGCTCTGCACAATTACCAGAGCTACCGACTGTCTCTTGCATTAAGGCAACCTCTGAGTTAGAACATGAAATGAGGGTTTAAAAGAAAAAAAAGCTCATTATTGCTTCTGGTATAATTTTCATGAGCTCCAGTAGGAGTTAGAGTGGGTTTTGAAGCTGGAGTGAATTTTTCTGAAAGTTGGATAACTTTGTTGCCTTGTTCTGGTTGTTCCTGCACTGCCTACCTGCAGCTGAAAGAACAAATGCAGGAATGCTGTGCAAGGAGTTACTGCTGTGGGTGCTGTGGTCCTGAACAGAAACTGGGATTATTTAAAAGCAAATCTAATGGATTTTTTTGTTGAGGTTGGGATTAAATGTGCGAGATGGTATTTTTTGTTTGGATTCAGATGTTTATTAGTTCTTATTTATATTACAGTCTTACAAACTATGAGTTCTACAGTACTTTGACAGACTAAGAATGGGGTTGTAGCTCTCTTTTTACAAATTTTTTTAAGGATAATCTGTGTAATTAAGAAATGACACCTAAATTATTTTAATTTTTGACTTCACAACTAGCTATTCATGGCCCACAATGCAGAATTTTTGTCTAATTACACAATACTACTTAAACCCATGAAGAGGAAGGATTACCTTCTGCCTTAAAACTTCTATCTTGTTTTACATATATTATTATATTCTAAAATTTTGAACTCTAAGTTTTCTACTATGTGATGTTACACCCTTCTATTCAAACTCCACACCCACAATCTCAGTTCTAGAATTTAATTTTGGAAGCCTTCTCCACAGCCTCAGGTCAAATGCGGTATTCTCTTGGGGGTCAGGGCCTGTCAGCACAGAAAGTCTGAAATTCCCAGCACCCAGGGTTCCAACACAAGTCCACACTAATTTTACAGGCTCCAGGGTGAGATGAGCTAGAGAATTGCTCTTTATTGCCTCTCACTTCTCTCCCTTGGCATCCCTCCATAATGTTGTGTATCTACTTATTGCATTTTATATTCAGAATCTGAATGAGGCAAAGAATGCTCTTCCCCAGCATCTCCCTGTGAGCACAGGCACCTGAGACACCGTGCTGCAAGCCCCCCTTCCCTGAGCACATTTCTGTGATGGACAAATCAACGTGCAGGGAGTCCTTGTTCTCCCTTTGGTGAGAAACAGAATCAGAGCAAAGGGAAAACACCATGGTGACAATCTGCCAGCTGAGTCTTGTTTGCCTTTGAGTTAAATGTTCATGCATGTGGCTCATACTTATGGTTGAAGTGAGTGATTATTGTCAAGGTATTTTTTTGATGAGTGGGAAAACATAAATTATGTTGTTCTTATAACATCACAAGCCTACAAATCCTGACATTGAGAACAAATGTAATTACAAATAACAATAGAAGTGCAAAAAAAAAATTATTACTGTTATAACAGCTCATTTATTTGAAATTATGCCCACAGACTTTTGTGGAAATACTGACTTCTGAGGCAAATATATAATAAAATTGTCATAAAGTATTTCTAAATATTGTAAATTGGCTTCTTCATAGTATCTCATCCTGCTGTTGAAAGAACTGAAAGTCAAAGTCAGCCTAAGTGACAAGTCCATGCTTAAACAGATATATTGGAAAAAAACTAAAACTGTGTCCTGGGTAGGGACTCAAAATTCCTTTCTATAGCCTAAGACTTATACAGGAACTATGGGCTCTATCTTGGCAAAATTAATAATTTATGCAATATGGAACACCTTCATCTGGAAAGACCAAAGATTAGATAGAAAGTTTGTTCTTGTTCCTAGAAATTAAAGCACTGCCTCAAACAAATCTTGTGTTTCTCATGCTAAGCACAAACTCCATCATAGTGAAATGAAATCCCACTTTGCACATGACCTGGCTTGCCCCAGCACTGCTTTGAGCTGCAGAAATAAATTTGGGCTTGCCCAAAAAGAGATCACAGACTGAAGCCTGCTGTATCTAATTAAGAGATTCTCTGGAATGAGGTTAATTCTGGAACTGAAACACAATTTCTAAATGATGTTTTGTGATCCTTGTTTTTTTCCTTGGTGTTTGTGTGTGTGACAAATAATCACATTTTATAAAGTCACTGAGGGTCCCAAGCTCAGTGAAGGCTGGGGGAAGTTAGCATAATGTTTGGTCACTGCACTAAATATTGTTACTTCTTCCAGCATCTTCCACGTTTGCCTGGAAAGAAAATGTTGGAGGATTTCTAAAAAAAGGAGAAAGGGACACAAAGCAAAATGCAGAGATCTTGCAGAACAGTTTTTATGGAGCACATCCTTGTTCACAAAGGTGAATATATGTCGCAGACATCTTTTCATTAAAAATCCTTTCTTAGGATTTTTCTTCCTGAGAAGCTGAGAGGTCTCAGGAACAAAATGTGAACAATGATTATCTGCTGCTGTGGAATGCAACAGGTGGGTCTGTGATTGGCCCATCTTGGATGTTTCTAATTAATGGCCAATCACAGCCCAGTTAGCTTGGACTCTCTGTCTGAGACACAAACATTTGTTATTCATTTCTTTCTATTCTTAGCTTAGCCAGCCTTCTGAGATGAAACTTTTCCTTCTATTCTTTTTAGTATAGTTTTAATGTAATATATATCATAAAATAATAAATCAAGCCTTCTGAACATGGAGTCAACATTCTCGTCTCTTCCCTCACCAGAAAACCCCTGTGAACACCATCACAAATATATTCTTTCATTTCAAAACCAATTTGTATTAGAAGAAATAAAAACCTGGTGGAGACCATTTTTAACCACATTCATGATCTTTTGTAAAACTGATATGTATTAAAGATTCATAGGAGTTAAAAAAATGCCAACACCCCCCTCAAACAGACCCTGTGGAATCCATCAAGCAATGTTGCTTTTTAATTCCCTCTCCTCAGACTGGTTTGCTTTAATTATGATATATTCCTGTCCATGCAGCACCCAGCCAGGAGGCTGTTGCCATATGCACTTAACAACACTAAACAGAAATATATTCTGCTGAAACTGAGCCATTCCTGGTGTCTAGTAACTATGCAAAGCATGTGGCACACATATTCCAAGTGTCTTGGGAGACAAGTGCCAGCCTTTCTGATTAGGAGCTTTCCTGCATGAATTCCTCCTGGAATTGCCCTGTTTTAAGAATCTGTTGTGCTATTAAGGTTGTTTATTATTCTGTGTTGTTTCTCATAACTAGACATCTTTTAAGCATCTGGTGGGTGGGTGGCATTGACTGAGGATTTTGAGACTCTCTGTAATTCTGGCACCAGAGTTACCCTGTGGATTTAGCACTGTTTTTGTACAGGAGTCTGAAGTGACAGAACCCATAAATAATGTACAAAGCTGTACATTACAACAGAAAGATACAAAGTTATGCCTCCTGTTAGTATTTAAAAAAAAAATGAGAAGGAGATATCTGAAAAAGTGCAATTGTGAAATTAGAGATTGGCTCACAGATGCACATGCATTTCTGCTTAGCTATGACCTAAGATACACCTAACAAAGTGTGCAATTTGAATTTTTAAAAAAATCTGATGATAGAAGGTAGATTTTTAAAAGAATAGGTAGGATTCATCTTAATCTGATGACAATATTTCCCTTTGGACTGGAGATGTTTCAGCTTTCTCTGGTTAATTAGGGACTGCTGATGAACTTGTCAGACCATTTAAAAATATCCTGACAATTTTCTCTTGCAGGTGCCATGCTCATCATGCCTCTGACTTTGACTTACACTTTCCAAGCCCTGCTGCTCTGGCTGAGGTGGTGGGCAGCTCTGGGCTCAAGTGTTTTCCAAGCCACCTCAGCTAGGCATGAAGGAGCCTTAAAACGCTGAGGAAACCCCACTTTTAGCAAAGCTGTGCACAACACTTTTATTCTGTAGTGTGGTATAAATCATTTGATTAGTTTCTTGAACATACTTTTGGAATGAAAATATCTGATCCTTTCCAAAATTCTGTTGCCTCAGTGTTTCTACAACATTGTGTTGCTTTCTGCCTTCACTAAACATTCAGTGTGCACTTCAAGTTCTCTTTGCAAGAAGACCAATGTTTTAAGAGCTAAATTATATAATGGAGCATTTGCCTGCCATTACAACCCAAAATACAGCTTTTTTTCATTTGGCAGAACATATGTTCTGAAGAGAGGGACAGTGGTGAAGACCTACAGAAATCCAAACACCTAAACAAGAAGTGAAACAAAGCAGCACAAATTCATTAGTGGCAAACCACTTGAGGCACCAGTTAGTCTAATTCTCTACTGCTGCAGACAATTATAATCCCAGAGGAAAGTTTCCCTGGCAGCATTTCAGGGAAAGGCTTATATTTTCATTATGAGGGAGTACTCTTGAAAAATATCCTTAATTAGGTCAGGGCTGAATGAGGTTTCTTTAGCACAAGCTACAAGTGTCTTCTTCTTTTTATTTTCACTGTTGTCAAGCTGTTTATTGCAATCTGTTCCATAAAAATCAGAAGAAAGGTGATCATATGCAAGAGTGATGATTTGGACACTGGTCTGTTCCTTCACCATCTCTGAGTCACAGTCATTTTGTGACCTTTAATTTTCACCTTTTCTGAAAAATATTATTGTCCTTAGCTTTGGGAACAGTCAGTAGTAAGAGATGTCTTGATATCTTTTGTAGCTCAAGAATATGCAATTCTGCAACAGCTGAATCATCAGAAACCTCTTAAAAAGTGAAGATGGGTTTTTTTACTGGCTTATTTTACCACCTAAGCCTTGTGTCTCCACAAAGCCAGGCTCCTAAACAAAGTTCCTTACAGTGTCCCCACGTGTGTTTGGTTTGGTTTGGTGTGGATTCAGTGCCTCTGTGAAATGCTAACCTGTTTTCAGGGGGGTTTAACCTCTTTCCATTTCCAAGGAAACCTTCTGACCAAGCACAAAAACATGTGAGAAGCCCTAAAATCAGTCTTTCAGTTACAAGAATGGAATGAGATGCCTCATATTCATATGAAGGTGGTTTGGCCATAATTTTTGAGTCATTTCTGGTTGCTCCACATCCCAGAATGGGATATGCTCTAGCCACAGATCTGGAACTCTTTCTTCATCGTTTTCAGATTATTTAAAATTATTAATCTGTTCTTTCTCTGTGGGACCCTAAGACCACAAGGACCTAAAAATTATCCCAAAAGAACTTTGACACAAATGCCTTCTCTTTTCTGAGAATCTTTTGCCTTCACACCTCTAATCACTGAATCTGGATCATGTAAAAATCATGTCTTCCTTTATTTCATATCTGACTCACTCAAAACATCACCAGAAACACTCAGATACTGCAGATGAGTCCTGCAAGTTAATATTCAGGGCTGCTGTATTTTTTATTTGTTTTACTCATATTGCCATTGGTTCCTGCAGTCTATACTGAATTTTATTTGGCTTTGACAATCATTTTGTAAATCAGTTATAAACATGGTCCATCGAGTTCTTTTTCTGTGTTTTCCAGCTTCACATGAGACTTCGAGGAGCACACAGTAACGAGGTGCTGCTTGAAAACCATATTTCCCCAACTTGTAAGTGTTTCTGTTTTTTTTTTCAGAGTGATGTTTTTGGTTTTTGAATTTTTAAATGGTTAATGTGCCCCCTCAGAGGTACCACCCTTTATTATTTAGTGTGTTATTTATGGCAATATCAAAGTGTGACATTTATTTCTGTCTTCGAACAAAAATTGAAATGATGAAAAAACCATTCAAACTGTTTCTAAATGCTAAATTTATTGATTTTCTTGGTAATTAAATGAATGCTTAGGCATTAATGATCAGCTACTGTAATGTCCTGCCCTTGCTGTAGCAAATGCTGATGCCTTTACAAAGGGAAGGTAAATTATGTTGTCTATTTTCACAAAGTAGTTAAGACTTTGTGTGTGTAAGAGTGCATAATTTACCACCTGTGTCAGGTTGCACAAAGAAAACACTGAAGAAATGAGATTATTTTAAAAAATGCAGCACAGCTAGGTTCTAAATTCTTTCAGGATATCCTACTGATGACTTTGCAGCTTTAGGTGCTCAAGTCTTATCCTGATGCCTTTCATGACCAGGCTTTGGGCTTCAAAACGCTGAAAATCTTTTAATATGTAATTTTATGGCCCCTAGCTCCAGGTACACAGGTGGGTGTTATTTACTCTTATCTTACAGTTCCTTATTTTTAATTGTCTATTCCTCTAGAAATCATCAAGTTTTGGGTTTTCTCTGTTTCTGGAAAATCCTACTCATATTTATCTTTTCCTCAGTATATTTCAACATACAGTTGTAATTCAAACCTATTTTGTGTTTCATATGAGCCCTCACACATTGCATAAATTAAATTGTGAGGACCTGCATGGGACCATAAATTCTTGCAATCAAAGGAAATACTCTAAGAATTTGCCACTCTAGGCAGTAATTTTGGGTCTAATTTTCTCACAGAAAAGCATTTATGAGTGACCCATTTTGTCTCCAGCTGCTCCTCATGTTGCAAGGTACTTTTCTCATGAACAGATTTTTCTAAATATTCCACAGTAATTTTTAAAAAAATGGCCTATTTCATCAAGTATAATTTAGATTTTTCCTGTGTGTGAGATATTCCTGCTTCAATAACTCGTTTTTCTCTTAGAGAGACATCTTCCCTCTTTCAGTGGGAGAGTTTGGAAGGTGCAGGAATTAATTTTGAATCCCAAAAAAGCTCTGCCTGCATTTTCAGGGTGTGGGACAGTTTTTGCTTCAAAGGTTGTGATTTGTCCTTTGATGAAATGTCCAGGTCAAGAAGACAGCTTATTTCATTATTTTTCTCTCAATTTCAGTAATCTCAGGCTTTGGCTTTTTAAAAAAGGATGTGGTTTCCATAGTTACAAGTTTAAATCACCTTTGATGCCACTACCTTTGTGCACATATCTCACAAAAGTATCTTGCTATGTTTTTAGACAGCTTCAATTTTCAAATAATTTCTGAGGACAAGCTAAAATGTATTTTCTTTTCCAAAGGTTTTTTTAATTTTCAAAAACTCTTATCTAAAACTTGTAGTGAACAGACAGGTTTTTTCTCTTATCAAACAGTGGAAAACAAAAATGTCCTACCAGGCTGGGATTCAGTTTGTGACAAACCAAGAGAGGTGCTTCTGTGCATGTTATAATAAACCTTAACCCTGCTAAATAATCTGTTAAAAGTTTTATAGCCTGAGCAGGGCAATCTTTGCTCTGAAGTTTCATAAGATTTCTCCTGTGATCCAATATCAAGAGCTGTTTTTAGGATTAATTTTCCATACA
This sequence comes from Setophaga petechia, assembly GCA_024362935.1. Classification (NCBI taxonomy): domain Eukaryota; kingdom Metazoa; phylum Chordata; class Aves; order Passeriformes; family Parulidae; genus Setophaga; species Setophaga petechia. The sequence continues at coordinate 51,613,860 of JANCRA010000003.1, read as the reverse complement.
TGGGTCTCCTGTGGAACTGAGTGAGCAGTAACATGATTTTTATCAATGACTGAAAGAACATGAAGACTTTCTTTTCGCAAAATACCAAAAATTTCACTTTATGGCTTCTGGATTGCTGTCTCAAGTCATTCGTGGTGTCCATCTTAATAATGGATCTAATGAGTGGACACAGAAGTAGCAGATATTTATATATATATATATATATATATTTATGTATATTTATGTATCTCTTAGAGAACTAACCAAACTTTTCTGTGTGAAAATCATTCTTTTTTCACACATTTTACTAATAAAATCATTTAACTGTCAAGGAAGGGAGAAGGATGCACCAACCCAACTGTGAATGTATTACATCCCTGTGATAATGTCATCGTTTGTTAACATTAAAGGCAAGTCAGGATTTTCAAGGTCTTCATTCAAATAATGTGGGCAGCTGCCCTGTTATGATGTTTATTTTAGCACAAATTTACTCAACTGGTAATTTTGGATAAGATTTCTGACAATTATGAGGACTTTGGAAGGGCAGTTTCTACAATAACTGTTTCAGGCCCATTTCCCTTAAGTTTGTTCTCACTAAAATAAAATGAGCAAATTGAGCCTCAGCCATTTTTAACCTACAGTAATTTTAACTGCAGTAATTTTTTCTTTCTTTTTTTTTTGTAATTTTAACTGCTCTTATTAATGTAATTTTGTAACTTTAACTGCAGTTATTAATTATTTTAAATTAATTATTAGTGATTACTTATTTTAAATTATCTATTAGCAATAATGTTATTAATTAATAAAAATTATACGTAATTATATAATGTACATCTATTAAATATTATTATATTACATAATAACCAATTATTTATTATTGAAATTTATTACTTGTACATTTATTGATTATTAAATATTTTTAATGCTGTTATAAATGTAGTTCAGTTCTTCATATCCTTACATTTGATAGTAAAGGACTGCTTTTTTCTCATAGACCCTTTCATCATAACCTTCTTGGGAATTGTTTTACTCTAAGAAAACCTTGACTTTAACAAAAAAAAAAGAAAAAAAAAATAAAAAGGTAGTTTTACTTGTTCTTGAGGGAGAATACCATGCTTCTGAATTATATTAATTGACATTATTTGAGAGATTAGAAGTGAAATGAATCAGACTATTTTGAAAGAGAGTCAGGAGGGAAATGAAACAGCATTTTGAAGGATAAGAAGCAAATTGAGCATATTTTACTAACAGCAGGAACTTTTAGTTATCTGCATAGAAAAGAAAAGTTATTGGTATAAAACTTGGTTTTTTTGGACACTGATATTTTACACTTGACTTTCTTATGTGGTAGTGCAAAGTAATGAAAAAAAATCAGAATGACTGATGAAATGTGGTATTATGTTATTCTTTGGGCATGGGAAGGCAGGACAATTGGTAATTTGAGAAATCCATGCCTTGTCATTGCTTCTGTGATTTAATTTCAAAAGGGGGGAAAAAAAAGGCAGATATGTTTTGTAAATATGTTGGATTCTAGGCTTGTTTTCTACAGAGGGGTTAGAGCAGCATAAATAATTCTGTGTCCAGAATTTCCCTTGACAATTCTTCTGGTTCATCCAGAACCATTCCAAGTGAATTTCTGTCAGTTTTCAGAACCAAAATCTGGATGGAGCCTGTCAGACTTCATCATCTGCTCAGGCAAAAACCTGACTTGGGAAACTGGAAAAAAAGAATTAAGTGTATATATATATATAGAGGTCATTTGCTGACAACTTGGCAGTCCTGGCTGTGCTTGTGGTGACTGGTGAGTTGTGTGTCAGGGAATGGGACATCCTCTCCCAGGGAACCTCTGGGGAGACCTGAAAAATCCCTTCACCAGGATTTCTCTCCTGAGAAGCTGAGAAACCTCAGAGAAAAAGGGAAACAATAATTATCTGATTTGCTTCTCCTGTGTTTTGCTGCTTTGGAATGTGGTTTGGACATTGTTTACCAACTGGTCATTGTTTGATTGGTTTCATGGGAATTTTTTTGACTTAATGACCAATCACAGCCAGCTGTGTTGGGACTCTGGAAAGAATCATGAGTTTTTCATTTTTATCTTTTAGCCTTCTGTCTGTATACTTTATTCTTTAATATAGCATAATATAATATAATTAATATAATATAATATAACATAACAATATAATATAATATAATATAATATAATATAATATAATATAATATAATATAATATAATGATAACATAATATAACATAACATAACGTAATATAGAATCCTTCTGATAACATGGAGTCACATTCATCTTTTCCTCCCTTCGACAGGGGACCCCGAAAATGCCACAGAGATCCATCAAGGACACCACTCCCAGCTGCCATTCCCAATCATTTCCCAGCAAAGTGCATCCCTCTCTCATGTCTCTCTCTGTTCATGCCATTAAGGAAAATTTGGGAAATGCTTTTCAAAGCTGAGCTTGCAAACTAAACTGTGGCAGAATTTGGGACTCCAAGACCCAGAAGTTGCTGGAGATGTTGTTTGATGGCATTCTCCAGCATTGCTCTCCCACACAAAGTTCCCTTTATTCTCCAGGTTATAAAATATCTCCCTTTCCCTAACTCATCACTGTCCTCCTCTCTTCATCCCCTTCCTCATCCTCTTTTCTTCACAGGTACCAATTCTCTCTCTCCTCAGAGATCTCCTGATGAGTGTGTGCCCAGCTAAACTCTGGGAGGTGGATGTGAATGTGCACTTGCTTTGTAAAATAACTCGTTTTCAGACCCTGCAGAAGGGCTACTGTGTTTGAAAGCTTGGAGATTTTTTCTCAGCTACACCAGCTGCTCTGGGAAAAGATATTTCCTCCTCCCACAAACCCTGTTCTGCATTACCAGCTTGCAATTTTAGCCTTGTATGCTGATGACAATTAAAATATGCCCACAGAACACACGATGAAGTGCATTGTTAACATACCTTTGCCTATTTGATCTTCCATCTCTTTACCAAGCAAGAAATGATAACTTTTTAATGTGTAATAAATTTCTCCCCATGTATATGAATATCCATATTTGAAATGTCTTCATAGATGTATATTTCACCCACTTGCTGTCAGATAGTTTAGATTCCTTTTTAAATTACAGACACAAAACTTCCTTTGATATAAAAAATGATGTGGGGCTGCAAATCTTCAGAAGATTTCCCAAAGCTCCTTTAATATTTGAGCTGGAAATCTGAGATTTAAGAAATTTTCTTGAAGAACTATTGGGGTTTTTTTCCCAATATCCCCAACTGCAGGGATTCTCTGGGCTGTCACTTTGTCTGAGCTTCTGGTGATCCATGGGAATATCTAGCAATACTTGGCATAATTTGAATTTCACAAATAAACTGAAAGAAAACTTTCCAAAAAACTTTTCATTGTGCAAAAGCTGCTTTGAAACCATGTTCTAATACTTGTAGAGCTTTAACAAATTGCAATAATAATAATAGGTATTGTCGGTTCTTAGGTGATGTTTTTACCTGGAGATGTTCTGCTACCCTGTCTGAGAAGGAACTGAGCTACACAATGATGTGGTGACAGGATGAATTCTGTAATTCCAAGTCTCCTCTTAGTCCTGCATTCTCAGCTTGCCCATGCTCTGTCCTTGGTAGGATGTTGCACCAGATGAACACTTCCCTCCTTTAGAATTCATTGTACTTCCAAATATTTAAATTCCCATCAGGCTGGAGGCAGGAGTAGCTGATTTAGATTCCCAGGGACAATGGGGCTTGTAAGGGAAGTGTCAGCAGTCCATAAACCACAGGAGTGCTGTACTTGGCAGCCTGAGGCTCAAATAAACCTGCCAGCTAATGATGAAAGAAGATGCAGTGGTCTAGCATGGTACAGTAAATATTTCCTTTAAAAGGAATGGCCGCTGAGTACAGCAGGAGAACTGGGACAAAAGAAATTCATATCACCTAGCAGGAGGCTGTTGTAGAGAACTTGCTTTGGGAGACAATCCTAGGCTACAAATACCAGCTTGAAGTGCAGCCCCTGTTCCCAAATGTGTCAGCCAGTTCACTGATGGTATCACCTTATATTTATCATTTATTTTTGGTTTTTTCTGTCTTCATTTCATGGTCAGAAATCCCAAAGAATTTTTCATCCTTCCCTTATCTGCCTGGCTGTGAGTTTATGTTGTTTTTACTTTCTGGGTTGGGGTTTTTTTTGCTGTTTAGTTTTGGTTTTGAGGATTTTTTTGGAGTCTGAAGATGATGTCATTCTTGCTTTAGGACCTGTTGTGTTCGTGGGATGTGTTACTGTACGTTTTCCTTCCATATTTGCAGTCTAATTAAGACCTATTCCAACCAGAGTTGACTAAAGATTTAATTACTATATCACTACTAAAATGCTTTTTGAAAAAGAGGATAGATTGATTGAGTAAATAATGGGCATGTAGAAAATTTGGTGAGTGTATTTTTATAAATTATTTGTCTAGATAGAAACCATCTATTTTCTTAGACAGTGTAAGTTGGTTTTTTTATGTTCTTCCTGGCAAAACATCCAGCCTGAAACTTGGTGAAAAAAGGTTTTCTTCTGTGTGCAAAGTTTCATTTATATTCTGACTTTGAGAGCTCAGCTACGGAAAAAAACCAGGAACTTTATCACATACCTCATGTCTTGGAGAAATACAAATAGAGGGTGAACAGGCTAAAGCAACAGCCAATCTGCAGGTGTTAAACAATTCAGGGAGGAAAATATGGTGATAAGAGAACACTGAACAGCTCACTCTGAACAGTGAACATGCCAAAAGCTGAATTCAGTCTGGTTATTGTCCATTAGTATTTTAGCCAGATATAGTCAGGTTAGAGGCACTGAGGTCAAGGCAGATGCAGAAGAACATGCAGTCACATAAAATCAGTGACAGGGGATTCAGTAAACTACCAAGATGCTGATTTTTAGGTTGGTATTGAGGTTTTAAATTAACACAAATGCCTGCAGAGTTGTGTGGCTTAGTTGGAAGGAGCAGAGATGAAATTTAGGGGGAGGTTTTATGGTTTTTTCTGCCCTGTCCATGGAAACTGGGAAGTTCCTAAAGGCAGAGGCTGCTCAGGGAGAAAGTTGGGTGTAATTGGAGGGGATGTGACCTCCAAAATAGAAATGTGGTGATACTCCAGGTTTGCAGCAGTGAATTTCCTTAGGGGTAAATGAAGCTGATACTGGACTTGGAGGAACCCACGTTGTTTGTTCTGTTCTTGGGAGTTTTCAGGGATTCCCAAGATAGATCTTGAGTAGCTGTGTGGGATAAAGGGAGAGATTTTTTAAGAACATATTTACTTTCAGATATTGGAAGAACCCTGAGTTAAATGTTCCAAGAAGCCTGGGTCTTTCCTTAGCAAACCTCCTCCCCAAAATAGACTCTGTGTGGAAGATAAGCTTCTGTCATCTTCTCATCTTGAAAAATCCATTCAAGAGCGGCCTTAGTTAAATCACATTCTGCCTTTGTAATCCACAGTACAGACTCATCTAGATCTTTTGCAGCCTCTGTGCTATTTCAAAACACGTGTTTTGTCCCAGAGTTTTCCAGTTTCATTGAGGTTTTGCCCCATTTGAGCCCAGGAGGAACCTGCACAGGGCAGTTCTCTCTGCCTCTGTTTCTCTCAGCACCTCCAGTAATAAGCATGATGCTATTCTCACTGTGTCAGGGACAAAATATTTCTATAAAACGCCCTGGAAATGAAAACTCTCTGCATTGTCAGTGTGAAAATATGCAGAGGGCATGCATGACTGAACAGGCAAATACAAGGAGCTGCTGGGAAGTTTAATTTTGGAGATACATGGTATTGACTGACAGTGGTGTAAATGGCAAACAGACCTCTGCAAACATTTACTGTCATTACTTGTCACTGCTTGGCTTCTGGAGAGAAAAGGAGTGGAGAACAGTGCTACAGAGAAGTAAGAAATCATTTTAAGTGCCTCCCAAGCTCTTTACTTTGTCTAATAGGACAGCAGATATCTCTGGATCCCTTTCTTTCATGCCCTTTCATGAACTGTATGAGAAAAGCCACATTCTTGCTGTAGGTACAGGGGGGTTTAATAGCAACAGGGTGATTATTCCATCTAAATCAATAGAGGGAGTTTCTGTCTTGTTTAAGAAAAACTGACTGTGACTGCTGGAGCAGGGGGAAAGGAGAGAGATGCAAATTAGACTAATAGCTAAATCCATAGTGAGACACAAAGGTCTGAAAATGAGATAAGCACCTTGGAAAGTGCAATCCTCAGAAGCCCTTCTTGCCCTCACAGAAGGTTTTATTGCAGATTGTGTGGCAGTGTTGCTTCCCAGGCATCCAGAGCCTGCTCTTTCCTTCCTTCCTTCCTTTGCCTGGACAGCAGCATCCTCTGCCCTGGCACCTGGGAGCAAGGGAATATCTTGCTCATGAGGAAAAGTTAAAAGTCACTTTTGGTCATTTTCCTCAGCTTCCATCTCCTAATTTGGCAGAGGTATTCAGAATGCACTCAGTGCAAACTTTTGATGGTAGGTGACCACCTGAACCCCTGGAGAGCTTTTGATCCCAATACAATTCCCAATACAATTAATGTCTGAGGAGGAGAAGGAAAAGGCACCCTGGATCTGTCACCAGAAAATCCATTCTAATTGATACAACACTCTCCATCTCCTTTCTTTCATTTCAGCATCAGTTCAACTTTTAGAAGTCTACAATTTCTATGAGGGACTGAGAGTGCTTTGAGAAGATTTAAATTTTCACAATGAGCAGCTTCCTGAGAGATGAGGATCTGAGGGCTTGCCTACCAAGCAAGGAGCTGAAACCCATTTGTCTCTGACATTCTGCAGGAATATTTTAATCATTAGCTCTTGTTGGAAGAGTGGGTAACATTCAAGACATCTTGTGAAAGAGATGCATCCCCCTGTTATTATTATTTCTGTATTTTTTAGATATTTTTATATATTTTTTTATTTTTTATATATAAAATATATTTTTATTTTTTATACTTGTATTTATAGAAAATACTAAAGCTCCTAGGGTTTGGGAGGTGAATCCTACAGCCCAGTGAAGTTATCAAGCACCTGATGGTTGTGAGATTTAGGGCACCAGCCACCCTGATGTGTTATTTTGGCTGGGTTTTTTGGCCTCTTGCTCTGAGAGCTGGCTCTTTTAAGGGGTCTAATATTCATGTAATCAGTTTATATATTTACCTGAGGCACTGGTTTACTTTGAGGTCTATGGTCTCTAAAATCAGGTGTTGTGTAGCCAAGCATTGCATTGCCCATTGTTGCTTTGCAGACAATTCCCAAGGCTTCAAACAACTAACTGAAATCATAGAAGCAGAAGGAAAAAATCCCTATTAAATGCCCCCTATCATATCTTCCAGTCAATGCAGGGGTATTCTGCAGTACTAGAGCAGCCTTCCAAAATGCCAGTTGTAAAACTGGGCTCCTTTTCCGGGGAAGCAAAAAGGGAGAAAGACTGCTGACCCTGTGGAATGAGCTTTGTTTGTTAGGAAAGCTCATTTTGTGGAGGTGAGGGGGAAGGGAGAGAGAGTTTCCTGCAACCATTTACAGCTCCATCAGATGCAATATTATCCCAGTAATGATTGTTATGCCTAATAGTCATGGACAGCGACTTTGTTCATCCTAGAAAGTGCACAAAGGAAATCAGTCTCCCAGATGCAAGACTTCCTCTGTTAAATTTGCCATGGATGGTTGGGCTCATCAGTCTGCATGCATCTCTGACTGATACATCATGCTGGATGCTTCAGGCAAACTCACACTAATTAGTAGAACAAATAGAAAACCCCGAGGATGCCCATGCTTAATGACATTGCCCATACTCTACACTGTCTCTACAACAAATTACTCATTTCATGGCTTTAGGCAGTGCAGGTTAATTTGTCTGTATCAGTTGCTAAGTTGAAGCATTCACTTTCAGCAAGACACTGTGCTATGCCTTTCTAGGAAACTTTACAATGCTTTTGGACAAAAAAGTACCAGAAGTAACAGCCCAGGCCACTTCAGGAATTAAAAACTAAGAGACATAAAATCTACTGGAAGCTAAGAGTCAATAGATACTGATGAATCAGTTACCATATAAAACCCCCAAAAATCTGAGAAGGACTAAGAACACTTTGAGGAGTGTTGAGTTAGAACACAACGCTGGCCCAAAACAAAGGTGGATTGTGCAGAAGCCTGTGCAGTTCCTGTCAGGAATGCTTTAGTCAGGTAATTGCTTTTCAATCAATCTCTGCACAAGAAATGAGAAGTCAAATATCAAATTAATCAAATTCACAGGCATCTTTGGCTGTAGGACCCACATAAAGCAAAGCTTGTTCTCATAAATGAACGAGGTGAAGATCATGGTCAAATGAGACCCAAGAGTTTGTGACATTGCTGAACTGTAGTCACTTAATTACCCACATGAACATGGGGCTTGGGGAGCATGAAACTAAGTATTCTGCATTACTGAGCCAACTCAAGGCTCAGTATCAAAAGCAGGCTGAATATTGTTGCCTTAAAGGTGATGGGTTGATTTGCCCTCGTGCTGCCAGGCTGGGTGGAGGGAGCAGACTGAATGGAACCTGGTGTGTGACACTGGAAAGTCAGGGTTGCTCATTCTCCTTCCTCCAGCAGTGTGACAGGGGTCTCAGGTTGAGGGAAGAGACGAGGATCTGACTCCATGTTTCAGAAGGCTCGATTTATTATTTTATTATATATATTACATTAAAACTATACTAAAAGAAGAAAAGATTTCATCAGAAGACTAACTAAGAATAAAATAAGAAAGGATAACAAAAGCTTCTGGCTCAGACAGAGAGTCCAAGCCAGCTGACTGTGATTAGCCATTAATTAAAAACAACTCTATGAGACCAATCACAGATGCACCTGTTGCATTCCACAGCAGCAGATAATCAATGTTTACATTTTGCTTCTGAGGCTTCTCAGCTTCTCAGGAGGAAAGATCCTAAGGAAAGGGTTTTCTATAAAAGATGTCTGGGACACAGCAGGATGAGAGGAATAGGAAAAGCATCTTGTGCTGCAGACCTCTTCTCCTTCCCTCATCAAACTCTTTCCTCAGCAGTGGAAGTCCCTGCAGTCAGCCCCAGCCCTGTAGCAGGTAGGTCTAAGCAGGCATGTCCTCACTAATGGGATTTTACCACTCAGTTTGGGACCAGAGCTTTGCTGCCACCCTTCACAGACCTGGAGGAACATTGCTCTGGGTTTGCAGCAAAAGCTAAAACCTCACCCAACCAATCCCATCTTTGTTAACATAATCTTTAGTGAATGAAGAATTTGAGGCTGCGGCAATTTATGTTCTTGATAAGCGTGTAACAGACTGAAATACAAGCAAGCTTACACAGTAGCAAAGCTCTTGGCAAGTGATCTTTCAGAAAACAAAGGTCCTGCATCCTCACAGACACCTAAATAAACACCTTTATTTGACACACAACATGAGGTTGTTGCTAGTCAACTTCCAAAGGTAAGTTTGGAACCCAAAAATTTGCAAATTTGATGCCATCAAATGCCTTAGTGGGGTCCAGGAGGACTTCAAACTGCCTTGCTGTTTCTCCTACTTCTTGCAAGTTGTGCATAAACACAGTTGTGTTCATCCATCTGCTACAGCCCTATCCTGGAGAAAGGAGTTAGAAAGGGATTTGTGCCCTCTTGTGTATCTGTCATCCTGAAATATTCAGGTCCTGCCTGAAGACCTTTCCTGCTTTCTCCTCCACATATAAAGCAGTGGGAGGAGGAAGAGAGAGAGAGAGAGAGAGCATCTTAGGATCAAACCCCTGGAGTTAGGGATCCCAGAGGTCTCGGTTCACTTTCCTTCTCCCACTGTTGTAATCTTCTTTTGTGGATTTAGACAAGTCATTCAGCCTCAGCGTGCCTTGTGTAAAGGCAAAATAACGAGCCGTGCTCTCTGCTGGGTGCATCTGATGGGATTCTCCCGGGTGCTGGGAGGGACAGACCTCCCACGCTCCCCGAGGTGAGCGGAGCAGCGCTGGCAGCTGCTGGGAGCGCACAGAGACCCGCACACCCTGCGGCTCTGCGGGGACATGGACCTCGTGTTTGTGGCACAGCCACCCAACTGTCCCCTTCTGTCCCATCCGTGGTACCCAAGGAACTGCAGGGAGCGCACACACGCACATCTGCACACCCTGCTGCTCTGCTGGGGACATGGACCTCCTGTTTGTGGCACAGCCGCCTCCTTGTGCCCCTCTGTCCCCTCCGTGGTACCCGAGGAGCCGCAGCGATGCTCCGGCGTGCAGCGGGCAGGTCTGTCGGTCTGTCCGCGCAGTTTAGTCGGGGATGTTTATCATGTCTGCTGCTTCGCAGGAGAACGGGACGCTGGAGGGGGATGTGGGGGGAATTCTTTGAGCCTCGTTATCCCTGCAGTAACTCCAGACTTCGGCAGCAATGCGGGTGCTTGATTTCAGCTCTGGGGGGCTCAGCAGCGTCCCCTGCCCCTCTCCCACGGAACCCTGTGAATTCAAACACTGCCGAGCCGCTAAAACAAAACAGCACTTCACTCCGGGATCTGGGCAAGATCACACTTCCCTCCCTCCCTCCTCCCCTCTCTCCGTCCCCTCCCTCTCTGCCCCCTCGCTGCTTTTCCCCTCCCTCCGCCAGCAGAGCCCAGCCCAGCCCAGCCGTGCCGTGCCGTGCCGTGCCGTGCCGAGCCGGCAGCCTCACGCCGGGGCCCGGGGCTGCCCGGAGCGCTCAGCCCGAGCTGCCCAGCCCTGCCCAGCCTTGCCCGGCCCTGCCGTGCCCCCCAAAAGTTGTGCGGAGCGCCGAGGATGGGAGCGCATCTGCAGCCGCTGGCCCTGCGGCTCCTGGCGCTGACTTTCCCCTTGGTGGCCAAGGGTTTTCCCGACGAGACCTTGGAGAAAGCCGCGAAATCCGAGGGATATTGCAGCCGGATCCTGCGAGCCCAAGGCACCCGGAGGGAAGGGTACAATGAATTCAGCCTCAGGGTGGAGGGCGATCCGGAATTTTACAAGCCTGGGAACAGTTACCGGGGTAAGTTGGGCATCCTCCGCATCCCTTCCTGGCGAGAATGGTGAGGATGAGGGGCTGTGGAGCTGTAGCGTGGCTCTGCCTGTCATCTCCGGTCCCTCTTGCCGTGTGTGTGTGTGAGTGTGTGGGTTAAGGCAGGGCGATGCGCCCCACGCATTACTTTATTGGGGATGCTGCTTCCATGGCGAGTGAGAGGAGTTGGGTTTCGGTGGATCACTTTACTCCCAAGCACTCCTCCTCATTAAGAGGAATTTCCCTTTTTTTACGAACCCTCTCGGCAGGCTCAGCGCTCGCACAAGATCGCAAGTTGCAGCGATGCAAAGCGCACTCACTCTTCCCCGCTTCTATGGGATTCCTTCCCATCCTTTAAATATAACCCGGGGCAAGGGAGAAGCTGTAGCGTTCAGCAGGGAGGAGAGGAAGCTCGGAGCTCATCTTTCCTGCCCTGAAATATGAATGTTAACATAATGAGTTAGCATATGGGCAAACATGATGCAGCATGCTGCCAACTTCCCACATTTTCCACTTACGTTTATCCCACCCCATTTTTTTAATTTTTTTTTTTTTCCTGGGCAAATGAACAGATGGTTCAAACAGGAAAGAGGCAGAGACAGTGCTAACGACCACTGTAAATAAGAGATGGAGGGAGGCATTCGTTCTTCCCTGAGCATGTCACACACAGTCCTTGGAATGAACTTCCAAAGCACATTTGGGTGTATTTTACTAATTAATAGGCAAAGACAGGTTTTGGTCACTTTTCCTGCCTCACTCTATAATGCTTTCAGAAATAAACCTACTTGGAATGTACTGTTAATCTTGTATTCTAGAAGCACTTTAAAGAGAACTTGGATATTTTTAGGTATCATAACTAACGTACTTTTAGGAAAAAAGATTCTGGGAGGTCCTTCACAGTGTTTCTTAGATCCAGGGTAAAGAGCAAGGTTTTCCCATTGCATGAACATGGGAATCTCAGTATATATTGGGAGAAAAAAGTGTGCATGTAGCATAATCATTCAAAAGCTGGGAAATGCATCTGCAGCAGTGCTTCACCTGTCTTGAGCAGCAGCCTGTAACTTTGCATGCTCCTGATTTGATTTTCCCCCACCCCAAAACTCTTTGATTTTAACACGATGTGAGGAAATGCACATTACCCACAAGCTGGGTAGCTGTTCCAGACATTGGGATGAGTATCTGAAGTCTAGAAAATTTCATGTGGTCTGTCAGCTTGATACACCTACTGAGCAGGATAAAGATGTGCCAAGTTTTTTAATAGTGAAAAAAATGAATGTTCTTTTAAAAGTTTTGGAATTCACTTATGTGAAAGCGTTACTGGACATTTTCAGTCATCTACCAAAGAAGTTTCTATTGCATAGAAATGTAGGAAGAAACTCCCAGATGAATTAGCAGAACTAATTTTCTGGAGATATTAGGTCTTGGCATTAGGAACTCAATTAATAAAATCACATTAGGCTATTATAGCTGCTTGGAAGTGAGAAAATTACAGCTAATGGTAAAAAGTTAAAATGTAGAACAGAATATGTGCCTGCATTTCTGATCCTTAGGACTGAAGTATTCAGGTGGCACGTTGGAGTGTGTAGATTATTCTTTAAGGATGCATTCCTGAATGCTTGGAAGAACAAAAATAAACGTTGCTGTAACATAGCAGTAGTTAAAACTGACTATATACAGAAAGTTTTGAGAGCTTGCTTTCAAAGCCATTTCTACAGTCCAACTGGAACTTTATTACTGTTTTATGCAAACAATGGAAAATCCAACCAATTATTAAAAAAAAAAAAAAAAAAGAGGTATCATGACAGGTTTTTTGGGTTTTGTTTGTTTGTATTTATTCATCTGCAAATTGCTCTGTATGCAACAGGGCAGAAGACTTGCACAACCTCCTTAGCACTGGAGCCAGATATTCCTGTTTCCATGGTCCCTGCCTGAATGGATGCATCTGGATCCTTGGCACATTCCCTAGTGGGCTCTTTGAACAAACTGGGTATTTTCAAGGTGGATAACACAGGAATTATCTGTGCATGCAAGTGTGCTCCACAAAAGCCTCAGGGTAGGGACATCCATTTATCTTCGTGCCATCGGTGGATGTGACACTTGAGGCTCTCAGGGAGGAAATATCTCAGCGCTCTTGCAGTGTGGGAACCAGCAGACCACACTGTCAGAGGGAGTTTTTATGGCTCCCCTGCAGTTATTCACCTTTAGATCAATCAGAATCTATTTGCCCTGAGGGGGATATGTGTGTAAGGAGCTGAGAAGCCTCAGTTTTCCACCTCTGGAGCTGAGATAGAAAACAGCGTCCCTGGGCACTGAGTGACTTCTCTGGGGAGTATTCACCTCCTCTGTCTGGCAGCAGTAAGTAAGGACACGTTCTCCTGCCAGACAATTCAAAATATCTCCCTGCAGGACCAGGTTTGTGGGCTCACCATCCTAGGGTCGAGGTCCTCTCCTCCCTGCTGGGCACCTTGGACCTGGATGGAGCTGCTCTGGCTTCCACTGAAGGTCAGGCTTCTACTGCCTTCAGAGGCACAGATGAGCCCGCAGTCTTGATGGTGATACAGGGTAATGATCCTTGAAAATACTCAGTCCTGGCTTTATTGATTGTAGAGTTAGATTAATGATTGCGTGAATTTCCATGAAAAATATGAGGAGAGTTTCGTGCTATTAAAATGTAAATAAACTTGCTTCTACAAAAAGGCAGTAGTTTGCCCTTTTCACATGCTAGCATGCAGCAGACCTGCTTTCTGCTATGATAACATGAAGTGATTATTCTGAAGAAGAAAAGGAGTACTGGACTAGTTATAACCCTTACATATACCTTCTGTGTGCATGCTGTTTCTGGTTTTAATGGAATTTCCACTTGTAGGTCAGTTCACTTTCTCAGTTTTTGGGGAAGGTATCACTTGAGATGTTGTGCTCCATTGCATTGCTTTGGGGACTTCTCTTCTAAACAATGTTGAGCCTTTTTCTTTCCATTTCTTTCTTCCCCCCTCAACGTGCAAACTCTTTGCAAGCAAGCACTCATTCTGTAAGTACGTTAGCCATTCCCGTGTTTCACAAAATAGGGGCGAAATTTGGAACGTGTGTTTGTTGCTACTTGTGCAGTGTACAACACAGGATGTGTAGGATGAGAATAATCAGATTTCCTGCCTGAAACCAAAGGAGCAAGTGCTTTGATCACGCCACCTTCAGCTTGGGACACCAGGGAAAGAGGAGCGTGCTGAAGGCGTGTGCCGAAGTGCAACTTGTAAAGTAATTAGAGCTTTGCCAGAGGGATGGAAGCAGACAAAAAGTAACTGCTGATTTGTAATCTTCCCTTTAAAGTAAAATCCTTAACTCCGATCCTTGCAGGAAGTTCCTGTCGTTCAGTGAAAGTTAATTAGTGTGAAGGCGGTGTGAGCAGGACACAGCTGCTGTTCAAAACGCCGCAGTTTAGCCCAAGAACTCTTCGGCTCTTATGCAACAAAGAGCCGCTCCCTTGTGAAAAACAGATGTGCTCTGACAGCTTCCCAGTGCTGCCCGTGCAGTGGCAGAGACTCCAGAACAGCTCTGGATTTTGGAATAACCCCTCGTGTGCTGTGGCGCCATTTGAGAGCACCTGGTTCCGAGCACCGACAGAAACCTTCCCAGCCCAGGTGTTCCCCGGCGTTCTGGCCTAGCAAAACACACACCCCAGAAGGTGTAAATGCCAAAGCACGCATCCCCGAAGGTGTAAATCCCAAAGCACAGACCTTAAATCCGCAGGAGCCTGCTCTGCTCCGTGCGCTCCCGGTCCATCCGTGCGCCGCACCGCGCTTCGGAGCGGCCGCGCACGGACGGACCCGGCTGAACCCCGGGGCTGGGCTCGGATTGTTTGGCTTTGTGGCTGGAGTTGGTTTGTTTGGCTTCGGGCTGGATGAGATCCCGGGCCCAGCTGCCTGCATGAGGCTGCTGAGTGAGCAGCGCAGGCTGGGGGTGGGCGCATCCCTCCCATTTATCCGGGGTTAAAATCACTGCAAACCGCAGCGGAGGCACGGCTCACCCCCAGGCATTCAAAAACTATGAGTCAGGCTTTGGAATCGCCTTCCCTTCTGATGTTTCTGTAGCGTTTCAGGTCTTCTCTCTGTTTTATAGGTAGGTGTTTAGAATTTGAAAAGCTGTTTGTGACTTGGTGAGGAAAATGAAAACTTGTTGAGTCAACTCACAGCTGGATTCTCTGCTTGCTTGCACACATATTTGATGTTTCTGGTATAACCTTTAACTCACAGTGACTCAGAGTCTTTAATTGCATATGATATGGAAAAATTTGTTGCATGTAAAAGGCCTTTATGGCAGTTAATTTCTAAGAATCACTGCTCAAGCAGCAGTAATGTGTTCATCTCTGTTGAGTTCAGCAGTGTGATGTTCTCAGTTACTGCAGCTCAGAGGCTGCCTGTGGGTTTTCATTCAGCCAGAGCTGCAGAAGTTTGCAAAACTGGACTAATCATGCTAATTATTGGGCAGGAAATGAATTAATGGATTGGAGCAATACTTTGTAAAGTAAGCAGAAATTTTAATGGCATTATGCTGCTATCCCATTTTGGAATATAATATGTGAAATTTTCTTTCTCCCCCAAAATCATGACATTTAAGCTCACCATAAGGTTCCATGGAATGAAAATCTTGAGACCTGGGGGACTTCCTATTGTGCCCATCACTACTCCAGATTTGTACAGGTGTTTGCAGGTTTATAGATCAAAGAAGTGGCACTTACAAAAAAGTTTGAAAATTGAAATCAATCTCTCCAATCCTTTCTTTTTTCCACATATAGTCAGAAAAGTTAGGTATTTGTACAGGCACCACGAGTTTTAGACCCAAATACAGCTGAATAATGCTATATATTTTCAATTAGCCTATTTTATATTTTCCTGCTACTGAATTTCTGGATCAAAGAGCTCTCCATATGTTCCAAAGGAACTCTGGGGCATATTTTGAAATCCATAACTTTTAAGGGCAATCTATAATTTTTAGCAGTGTGATTCAACCCCTTGCAGCCTAATTGTGTGAGAGGGAGTCTCTTGTGGATACTCTTCTATGGAGCAGCCTTGGTAGTTGTAATTTGCTCTGAAAACTGTGGGTGGTCTTCAGTTTTTATTGTGTCTGTCAGGGTTGGAGAGTGTGACAATAAAGTACCACGAGTGATTCTGCAATTTATGCTTAAAGTAAAAGCTGCTTAAAACATTAAGAGTTCAATTTTCTGTTTATTTTAGATTTATTCTAGAATAACTTTTTTACCCCTGTTTCAGGAAAGGATTGCTTATAAGTTGTTGAAGAGAATTTGGCAATTTCAAAAGCCCTGCCTCAAAATTCTGCCTCATTCTCTCTTTTTGATAGTGTTCAAAAGAGCCTCAGTTGAGGACCCTGAGATTATCTCAACTGGTTAGAGCCTGGTGCTAAAAATGTGGCTTCAGTCCCTGTAGGGGCCATTCACTTCAGAGCTGGATTTGAAGATCCCTGTGGGTGCCTTCCAACCCAGAATATCCTGGAATTCTGTGAACTCAGGTGTTGCTTGGGTGCTGCTGATGGTGAACAGATCACACAAAACTATTTTGCACTGGCATCAAATCAGGAGTTTAATCCTGCTGCTGAGCATGGTGAAATCAGATTAGTCAGCTCCACATTCCCTGTGCTCTGCTGGTGGATCCAGGGCTGCCTTCCTGCTCAGGACAGGTGTTGAACGAGGAGGATGTTTGCTGCTCTTGGGATTGCTTTGGCAATCAGAGCTGGACAGCACAACCTTTGGGTGTCATCTTCAGCCAGGAGTTTAATTTTGTGCCCTGTTTTGCCCTGAGGATGGAGCAGAGGAAGGATATTTTGAGATTCTCCCACTTCCAGAAGCTGGAGTGTTGTGTTGAGAGGCAATGTGGTCATCTGGCATTACAGACAGACTTTCTGTGCACTAGAGTACTTTGTCTGTGCTCAGAACTGGACAAAAAACACGAAATCAAATGCTTAGGGATGCTCCTTTACATCCAACACCCCCTCATCCCCCAAAAGCAAGCAAAAAAAAAAAAAAAACCCAAAACAAAAAACTCTAACAAAGAAAAAACCCCAAAGTAGAAAAAACCCTTGCACATGTGTCCCCACCCCCAAACCACCACCAAAACAACCCTTCTGTAGATCTGAGCAGATTATCAATCTGGTTTAGAAAAAAAAGCAGGGGGGAAAAGAGGAAAAAAGCTGAGTTATTTCATGCCAGTGTTTCTCAGTTGATGTGGAAACTTGGACTGAACATTTTGTATTCTGTCTGGTTTGGCTCCCTGTTGTCAGCGCTCTAACTTTGGCTAATACCAACACAGAGCGCACACCTTTCAAGCTGTGAAACGACGTGCAGGTGGCTGATTTCACAGCTGATGGTTTCTTTTTGTTGTTTCTCTGCTCATCACACCCCAGTGACGCTGTCTGCTGCCACCCCCGCCTACTTCCGAGGCTTCACCTTGATCGCCCTCAAGGAAGGGAAAGAAGGAGACAAAGAAGAAGACCATGCAGGATCTTTCCAGGTGAGAGAACTTTCCCTGACCTACACCCCTGGCAGTCTTCTTCACTCTTTGCCTGGCTCAAAGGGAGGTTTTATGGGCACTGCAGAGTGCAGACTGTGTTTTGGTAAGCATAAATGTTTGTGGGTGTTGACATGAGGACAGCGCAGCATGTTTTATATTCCATGCGTGTGGCATTTTTGGGGTCCCCCGTGGCAGGAAGGAAATGATGAATCTGACTCCATGTTCTTAGAAGGTTAATTTATTATTATATTGTATTATATTATATTTATATTTATTATATTACATTTATTATATTTTATTTACTATGTTATGTTTATGATACTGTATTATATTTATTATATTATGCTATTCTAAAACTACACTAAAGAACACAGAAAGGATACAGACAGAAGGCTAAAAGATAATGAAAAACCTGTGACTCTCTCCTCAGAGTATGACACAGCTGGATGGTGATTGGTCATTAAGTTAAAACAATTCACATGAAACCAGTAAAACCTCTGTTTTGGATAAACAATCTCCAACCACATTCCAAAGCAGCAAAAAACAGGAGAAGCAAATGAGAGAATTATTGTTTTCATTTTCCCTGAGGCTTCTCAGCTTCCCAGGAGAAGAAATCCTGGCAAAGGGATTTTTCAGAAAATATGGCAGTGGCACCATCTGTGTTCAAGGAGTCAAGGGTCCTGTACCTGGACTGCAGCTTTCCTCCCCTCATTCCTACAGCTAAAAATGAGCACCAGTTGTTTAAACTAGAACCTAGGACACCTGAACCTTTTATCCAAAGTGAATATCACAAAATATTCATATTTTGGCTTTTGTGTTTCTCTGCCTTGATATTTTTGTCCACTGAGATGTAGAACATGACTCTGATAAGTGTTTACCATGGCTGTAATGACTGTTTTATCATTCATAAATTAGATTCTGCTGTTTTATTTATGCTCAGTAGTACTTTACTTAATGAACACATTCAGTGGGATGAAATGTTTGTTATTAAAAGGATTAGAATCCAGAGGGATGATTCACAAACTGGTATTTTCAGCTGCTCCATGCAGGGAATTATGGAAAATGAGAGTATATATAATATTTATGAAAGAAGGTAGAAATTATGTAAGTAGGTTTGGTTCTCACATGAGGTATTGTTTGCTGTTTGACTTTCCAGGCTTATAAATATTGTTGAATTGCATTGATTAAAATTACAGTATGAGTAATGATATTTATAGTAATTTTAATAGTGTTTTCTAGGCGAAGATTTCACTTGCCTTGGGTTTCAAGGTTTTCAAGGGAAATATTCAAATTTCAATTTTGGTGATCTGCAAGGAGCCAGAAATGAACATATTTTCCTATATTTCTTTTATATTTTTGTATGTAGCAAATATGATGTGCAAACTCAAGGAGTAATTGCCCAGTTTTCTTGCTGAGTTTGCTTAGAGGACTCTGGTTTTCGTACTTTCTGAAAGAAAATCTTGAATAAGTGAGAACTTCTTTGAGGTTGGAATAACTCTGTCTTCCTTAAAACGAAACAAATTCCTATTTGGGAGAAATCTTTTTAATGTGTACTTTTGATAAGGTTGGATTTTTAGAGAATAACCTGGTATTGAAGGATCAACTACTGCTAAGAAATATAAATAGTGATGTTTCATCTATTTTAAAAGAAGCTTGTCACCATTAATTTCTTCATTTCAGTTGTTAGAATCTCTGTGGCTGTGGCTAATGGGAAAAATTCAGCCTGAGTTTTGTCTTTATTGCTAATTCTGAGAAACTCACTAAGTTTTGCTGAAGTACAGAGGCATTTCAAAGTTAGCAGAATGGGAAACAAATGGAAATTCTATATAAATGGATAAAAAAAATCCCAGTGGATCTCAGTTGAGGGAAGATTGTTTAATTAAGTACATTGTATGGGTTGCAATCTGAACTCAGTGTTCTTATGGGCAGGTAGGAGTCTTAAAGGTTATCCATAACTAAATTTGTACATCTGTGGTTTAAACAGTACTCATCATGCTCATCCCATGTTAGCACAACTCCCTGAAGTTTATTCAGATGGTGTCTGCCTGTTCTGCCTCTGTGGATACAGATGTAAGATTCTCATTTGAGAATTCAAAGAATGCTTGCAGTGGTAAATACAGACGTCCCTTGTACCATGGCTGGGTGGTAGCAACCAGGAGAAAAAAGATGTTTGCTTCAAGTGTTTGCACTGTGTTTTTATTAGAAAGTGAAGATGCCAAGGGTGGCTGAACAGCTGTGCAGAGTAAGAAAAAGCTGTGTGTGTACAGTAACGTGGATGCCACTTGCAGCTCTGTTTTCCCTCTGTTCAGATGGAGCATATGCCATCCAACAGCTCACACAGTGCAGCAGAACTTGGGGAAAATTTCTTAACAGTAGCATGAGACTGAATGCTGCTTTTGCACTACACCTCTGCCTGTGTGAGGAGACACATCCACTGCTCAGAGCCTGGTCAAAAGAAAGCACTGCTTGAAGCAAGTGTTTCATTGGTGTGGGATTCACATTCTCTGAGCAGAGAGACGCAATTCTCCCTCTCAGGTTTTCTCCTGGAGTAGAAGAGAAAAGAATGATCAAAACAATTCTTATCTCATTTAGCTGCTGTGCTTGTGCACAAGTGGAGTAAACTCTGGAAGATTGCTTACCTGAAGGGATTTGGTGATTGGATTCTGTGAGTGTTTTGTTTTCTTGGCCAATCTCTGCAAGCTGTGTCCTGACGGTCGCTCAGGGGGCAATCCAGAGATTTTGTTCTGTTGAGTTCTGGTTGAGTTTCATTTTAGATGTAGTTTAATATAGTACAGAATAATATAGTATAATAAAGTAATTAATTAGCCTTCTGATACAATGGAATCCTGCTCATAATTCTTCCTGCCTGTTGGGCAAAATTCCACCGATACACCGGCATCAGAAAACTTCCTGGTGTAACCACAGAATGGCATGAAATGGGAGCTGGCCAAGTAAGACTCCCCTTCCATGACTTAAAGCCCGTCAAACACTTGATTTACATGCCTTACACTGTGAATTGTGAGTTCCAGCAGGTTTCCTGGAGAAAACCTGTCTTGGGACAAACCCCTGGTGTCAGACTGACCAGCAGGGCAGTGCCTCGAAGCTCTGTGAAGGAGCCATGTGCTGGTAAAGAAGGGCTGTCATGGAGTTTTTGACGTGGATGTGGCACACCTAGAATTTACAATTACACTGTTCTCAGGGTCCCAGTGCAGCTGGAGCAGGGGCAGTGCTGCAGCCCATGTGAGCAGCTGCTGTGAGCTCCTCTTGGCTCGTTTGCTCCTGTGTCACTCTGCAGGTCACCAGGTACAGTCAGTCTTCATTAGTCATCAGGCTGCAGGGTTGTGATCCTAAAAATAGCACAGCTGTTAAAATTCGTGGTTGGACAGGTATTTTTTCTGTACACTTTCTGGTTACCCCTATACTTGAGACATTTACAGATGTTTGGTGTGGACTCCACCATCCTAAATCTGTTCTCCTCTGAGAAAAATGAGACTTTAAAATCTGATTTTACTGTTTGTTTACTCAATGCAATTCCTTGGTTTTTTGTCCTTGTAGTGCACACAAGACACAATCCAGCCTTAAAATAAATCGCTTTGTCTCCCAGAAACACATGTTAAATAGCTAAATTAAATATGGCTAGGGAATCCAAGATGCCAAATTCAGCCATAGAAATCTGGGGCTGTAGAATAGGGCTCTTCCTTATGCCAGCAGTAATTGTACAGCTCAGTGAGGCCCTCTGAAAGCTCTGGGTATCTGTCCCATTGGCCTCTTTACACAAACCATTCCCAGCTCTTGTCATGCAGACTGCTGATCCTTCTCTTTTGTAATGTTTAGCAACAGTCTGCAAATCGTTTGGAAGTCAGATTAAACCCCAGGGCAGCAATCACCAGTGACTGACTGCAGAAGAGTGTCTGTACAGCCATTTGAATCAACATATGCATGCAGTGTAATAGATTCGGTCTGATAAATAATGTACAATATCAGAAATGCAGCGCCGAACCTCATCTCCTCTCATCTGTCTTCCTTGTTCTCTGAGGAAGGATAAATATTCCAAGGAAATTTTTGGTGGATGTTTTGTCAATCCGTTCTGAAGTGTTCAAAAAGAAGAACAAACTCATCTCTTCAAGTTTTAACACTTCAATCTATTGTATTTGATAGAAAATTTAAGGAGAACTTTGTAGATATTTTACTAACATCCAAACTAAGTCTTCATTAATAGTGGTTAAATTGCTCTCTTATGAAATTGTCTTCCTGAGTTAAGAATTTTCTTGACACATTATGAGAAAGGCAGTCTGAATATTCCTTTATTCCCCCCTCCAATTCCAAGCACACTCTACCTGTTCATTATTCAAATATTCATATTTTCATTGTATCTCCTTCCAGCTTTGCTTTTTCTGCAGTCAAGTTGAGATTCCAGTCTCACCTTCCTCAGAATTGTACACAGGAGTTGATCTGGACCCTCAGAATAAAATCACAGTATTTGGATACAGTAATCCCTGAAGTGGCACAGCTTTGGAGTCCCTGGTGTTCAGGAAGGATTTTCTCAGTCTGTGTTTTTTTATTCTTCTTTTTTTTTTTTATGTAGAGCTTCATCTGATTTATCAAGGAAGTTATGAATTGCAATCCTGTCCTTCAGGATGCCATTCATTCCTCCAAAAGGGGGTACTATTTGTGAACCTAGCTGATAATTAAACACTAAATAAAGAAAAATATAGAAAATGTTTTTTCAATTAAGATTTTAATTATACATAGTAATGAAATAATATATAATAATATATATAAATATAAAATATATAAATAATTATATAAACATATATTTATTTACATTATTTATATAATTATATAAAATATATAAATAATATAAATATATAAATATATAAAAATAATTATATATATTTATATAAATATATAGAATATATAGAATTATTTAATTATATATAGAATTATATAAAAAATATAAATTATATGAACAATGACATATATATTATATATAAATATATAAATAATTATATATATATATAATAGTGTGCAAACAGGATCTGTTTCTCTCATCTTCAGTGATAAGCTGAATCACAGACTCAAAATTAAGCACTTCCTTGTACTGCTTTGGCATGATCACTTGTTAGATTTGCATCTTATGCCTGCATTTTGGTGATAGTTTAGTGTTAAATGCCTTCAGCATAGTAGTTCCCCTGGAGGTGTCCTTTTGCCTATTTTTTGCTCTAGAGTGAACCAGAAGAATTCTTAGTTTTGGTCGCTGAATTAACGACCCACCTGTGCACAAGCAATGTAAGAAAGTGAGCAGGCACGGCAGCAGCCAGAATAAAGGTTTCATTAAAGATGTGGCATTTATAAAAGCTTGAGGCTGTCCTGAAGAAGAAAACATTTAAGGAAAATTGGAGTAGTCAGCTAAGGAAGGTGAGCAAGGGCTGCTTTACCCTTGGTACCTGCACCAGGAGCCCAGACACGTCCTTTGTTTGTGGTCACTCCATTCTTTTGATGCTGCTTAGTTGACTGATATGCTCAGCAAGGCATTTAGATGAAAAGGTATTTTTACAACCTCTTGGAAAAACAGCTCCTCTAATGCTCTGTTGCAGCATTTTATAGGAATCTTACATCTTCTTGATACAGTGCATTTTGAAAGAAGCAATCTTTAAAGGCTTTCAGCCATTTCAAATTATTTATTCTTGTATTTATAAGCAAAGGCTGTTTTATGGTTTTTAAAAGAATTAATGACTGCAATTATTTTTTAAGCCTTTAATAATAAAAATTCAGGTATGCTTGGGTCATCTTGATGTTCTTTTAGGTTTGTATGTTTGGGTTTTTTTAGCTTGTGTCCCAATATAAGCTCATCAGGCTACTGTGTAAATAGCTTTTTCTGAGGTGCATGAATTGATGTAGTTTTCTTTAATGAGCCCGGAACTTCCAAGTATTTTGCTCATGTTTGCATTCTCCACATTCCCTGTCCCAGCATCTCTCATCACTGAGACAGAGTCTGTCATCTTACTGCTTAGAAGCATGTGGAGGTAATGATCCAAAGCTATAATTACAGGAGTATTTTAAATGGAATATGCCCGGTATAGGATTTGTAGACTAAGCAGGTAGACAAGAACTCTGAGTCTGTAAATCTATTGTTTTTTTGCATTTACAAGAGTATTCCCAAATTTTCTTCCTGTAAGAATCACTTAAATATTATATTATTCTAGGCATAAAGCCCCTATATGTCATGATGGAAAACCAAACTCCAGTTCACCCTTCTAGTAGGGTGGAATTGTTTAACCTTGATGAACACTTTCACACATTTTTTCCAGAACTCCAGATTCCATATCTTTAATATTCAGGGATTAAAAATGAGCTTAAAAATAAAAATCCCCAAAAAAGTATCTGCCACTGCCAGTTTTAGCACTGACTGGAAAATGTGAACACTTTGAGTGAGATCAAATATAAATATCTCTGGTACACTGGAAAAACCTCAACCTGAACCACTTATAGGCAATATTTTGGTTAAGAAAATTGCCACAGGAGGTGAGGTAGTTATGCCTTGCTTTAGAGCAGTAAAAGGTGATGTAAGAGTGATGGAACTTGCAGAACAGAAGCATCTTTGATGGTCATTATTTGCCACTGTTGAGACTGGAGAAAAACCAAACTGGATCCCAAGTGTGCAGTTTTTTTGCTTCCTTCCTTTACATTTTTATTCAAGTTTTATCTTGTGATATGAATGAGACAAAAAATATTTACATGGTAATGTTTTTCAGGTTTTGCATGGCCCAGCTCTGGTTTGTTACACCTTGTTGATTGTGTACAGAGCTGCTGTGTCTTTTAGAATAAATGATTCAAACCATAATATTTCACAGCCAAAATCAGAAAACATAGGAAATTTCTGAATACTGTTTTGTTATGTATTTTGTTACAGTGGATCTTTGAGCTACTAACACGGGTACAAAGAAGAAATAAATGTTAAATTGTACTCGCAGTGTAACTTAGCTCACTGCTGAGCAAAAATGGGATTCACTGTCCTAGGCTGGGCTCATTCTTCTGACATCCACTTGCTTATCTCAGCTTTGTTAGAGTGCCTTTTCTGGGGGTTTTCTTGCTACATCACTATCATCATTTTAAAAAAACAACTTTCTTAGTTTATTTGGCTTTAGTTTATCTTCTGACATTTCTTTTTCTATTCCCTTTCCCTATCTTCCTGCTTGGCTGTGGAAAAAAACATCCAACTTCTGACCACATAATATTTAGTCCTCTTTCTTTAATCTAATCTAATTTTTCCTTTTTTCTTTATTTAAAAAAAAAAAATTGTTTTTTTTTTTTTGTCTGCTGGGGAAATGCTTTTTCTTGAGAATGACTTCAAATGATGATTGTGTCTCAGGAAGAGTTATGTTTTTGGAAAGGGTTATGCCTAAACAAGTATTTAATTTGTGATGATTCAAGTTCTGTTTTGGAAAAACACCAGCCAAAACACAAATGAAAGAAACCCTCTAAAAACCGTAAAACCAAAAACAGGAAGCATGCTTTTTGAGATTGGTTAGCTGAAACTCCAGGCTCCTTTTCAGATCCAAAGTTTATCAGAGCTGGATTATCTCAAGTGTAACTTCTGCCCTTTTTTTGCACACTGCCAGGGCAGCAGAGCCAGACTATGTCATGGTAGAATATCAGAATTGCCTAATTTAAATCCTCTCTTCAAGAAAAATATCTATTAGTTTATTCTGTTCTTTGGGTTAGCATGAAACTGCCAGACTTTCTGGTTCTAAGAGCTTCTAAAGAGACTCTAATATTAAAGAATTGTTTCCTAGAATTTGGCACTGGTACTTAACAAATCAATCCTCAAGAGAGGAAATTACACTGGGAATTACACTGTTCCCTTCTGCCTTGGGGATCCCAGTCTGCTCCTCAGACACATCAGTGTTCAGAGTCCCACTCTGGGCCTCTGGGGGTTGTTTTGGGATTATTTGATCCCTGAAAAGGGTTCTCTGTTCAGGTCTTGCTTGCAGTCCAGAGGCCAGTTTTGCATTTGCAATTGTCTCACCCTGAGACAAAGTCTGGATCCTTCTAACTCTGTTGTGTCAATCAGTGAGAGCTGTGTGTCCTTCCCCGGGCAGTGTTTAAGTGCACGTATCTGTCTCACTGACTCTAAGGGGATTTACTTCAAATATCCATTTATTTCCAGCCTAGGTAAACTGCCTAACTCATTGTTATTCCCCTCTCAGATAATCTTTCTTCAGATGGTGGCACCTGGGCCATGTGAAATTTTAGTGAAGACATTTAACCCCTCTGGCAGCAGTCGGATGCTTTACGGGTGCCATATGGCAGCTGTCAGGGGTCATAACTCCAGATGTATGTAGGCTCCAGCTTCATTGGAACGTCTATTCAGCAGCTCTTCCTTCATTTATAATGCTGCCATTATGCTGTCCCTCCTAGATTTCCCTTTTTGTCACCCATAATTCACGCAAGGCAGCCATCAACTCCTCTGGTTTGTTTCTCTGCTGAGAAAGATCAGCATGCTTCTCTCTGAGCTCCCATCCCCTCCTGAAATGCCCCAAGAATTCCCTCTGATGTAGTTTGCCTTTCTGCTGAGACCTTCAGCACGTCACTTCCAATCAGTGGGGCCTCAGAGCAGGAGTTTGTTCCTTGCACTCCCACTCTGCATCAGGTTAGAGAGCATTTATCAGGCATTCCCTGCTGCCTGCCCTGTCTGAGCTATCACTGCCTGTAATCCTCACCCTGATGTTATGCATCTGGACATGTGTGCTACCCCCAGAATGACTCAGGCCTTTCAAAGGAAGGGTTATTCTGGGAAAATGGCTTCATTCCTCTGCTTCTCTCCAAGCAAGCACTGTCAGCTCCCAGCCTGCAATGACAGGCTATGGACATATGGAGTTATGGCTGTGCCTGAGTCTTTTCTCATGATGTGTTTTCTTTTCCTACCCTGTGAATTGGGACAGTGGGGATAGAGGGGAGGAGGGTGAATGAAAGTGATGATAAAGGCTGAGGCTCAGCTTGGCACTTTCTCCAGGTTATACAGAAGAAAAAATACATAGAAGAAAAAAAAATCTATTTATATATAAAATATCAATATATATATATTGATATAAAATATATAAAAAAATATATAAGAAAATATAACAGAAGAAAACCCTGTTGTCAGTCCTCTGGACTTCTGGAGGTACACAGATGCTAGTAGAAAGTCTCCCAAATAAATTTAAATTGTGATCCTTCTTTTATTCTTTTTTTCTTTATTTATTTTTCTTTTTTTAATTGTTGTTTGTGTGGTTTGTTTTGGTTTTTTTGGTTTCTTTTTTCCTTATGTTTTCCCTATGTTTTCTTTTTTCACTATGTTGAGAGGTTTTGGTGAATTCTAAGCAGAATGGCTGTTTTAAATTCAGGAGTTTACCTACCTGACTCATTTAGGAATGGCTGCTGTAGGCAAAATCCATCCTCCAGGCTTCATGGTCAGCTCTCACTGCTGAATTAATTGCTGCTAGACTGAAAATACTGCTCGCTATGCCTGTTGTCTTGAGAGCTGCCTCCTGAATCCAGAAGGCACTTTTGCATTATTCAAGTGACAAAATTTTTAGCTTCCATTATTCTAGACTGCACAGACCTAGCCCTGAGAGTCCTCCTCCTCAACTCTTCCCTTTCTGATGATGGAAGTGACCTCTCAGTGTTTGCCAAGGATATTGTTCCAGCTTCCACTGCTGCCCCAAGCAGTTGTAATTGATTCTTGTCTTTGCTGTGATGGCTCTCTCTCTCTCTCATGACCTCACAACCCAGGCTCGTTACTCATCTGATCACTGAGCGTTTATTTATCCTGCCTCACAATGATGTAAGACCTGCCCAGGAAAAGAGCAAATCCTTGGATTCTGGCACGTTCAACATGTTTGTCTTTTGGTGCTTTGTCTTCACACACCTCCAGAGATGGTTTTGGTCATTTCACTTCATGCAGTGATGAGTGGAAATCTGTAATGGTGCCCTCAGAATGATGTGCAGGGGCTCACACAACTGAGAAATTTGCCCTCTCATCCTAATCTCATCAGATGTTTTGCTTCAGTGCTGGTCTTTACTCAGGAGACTTTGCAGACATGTTTCTCATCAGGATGCTTTGTTTTTCTCTGGTCTGTTTTCTCACAAAACTGTGCAGTAAAGCTTGGATGTAGATTTGAGAAGTTTTTTTTCCCCTGACCAGGTTGAGGCTATTTGGAGTCCCAGACCAAAAAGTCTACATAGTGTTGCTCTTTCTTTCCCACTTTTGCAGCACTTGTGAGGTGAAGAGATGAGTCTGACTCCATGTTCTCAGAAGGCTAGTTTATTATGAGATATTATATGATATTCTATTCTATTATGCTGTACTAGAACTATTGCCTCATCTAGCACAATGCTGGACCACTCCAAGGGGAAAGGGCCTTGTCCATCTCTGTGAAGTCTGGGATTGTAGGGATAACTCCAGCTGAAAGTGATTACACAAAAGGTTCTCTATGGACATACAGACCAAATTCAGTCACCAGAATTTCTCCTGGTCTGTTCTCTCCCATCCTGATTTCCTTCAATCTTTGCTGTCCACCTTAACCCACCTCTGCTCAATTATCACCTGAATGAGGTGCCTTTCCCTTAGAGCAAAGAGTTGAGGAAGCATTTGCACAATGCTCTTGGGCACATGGTGGGACTCTTGGGGATGGTCCTGTGCAGGGCCAGGGGCTGAACTCAGTGATCCTTGTGGATCCCTTCCATGTCAGCACATTCTGTGATTCTGTGACCTTTCCTCTGATCCCTGATCCCAGCCTGTCCCCCTCTGAGGGGGTTTCCTGGCTATGGCCATTGCTGCTGTGAGAATAATGCTTTCATGGATGCTTTCTCACCAGGGAAGATGAGAATTTTGCTCTGGCAGCCCTGCTGCCCGTGCAGGACTGACATCTTAATCAGGAGATGTGGCTTTCACTCCAGGCAGGAGATGAAGTTGTCTCTGCCTTCCCCCTTTGCTCTGACCTCCCTCAACACAAGGCTTGGCTTCTGAACTGGTTGAGCTGGGTGCTTTCCTCTCGTTTTTGTGTCTCTAGCACGGAATCAGCCATGAGCAGAAATGCCTCACAACAGACCCTTCTGAGCCAGGCTGTTTCTCAAGCCATGGTCTGGATGTTCCCATTCCACCAGGACTGACTTACAGGAGCTAGACTTACTAATCAAGCTCTAAATATTCAAGGAATTATTTAGAAATAATGTACCACTGTTGAGTTAGTGAGGGTCCCCAAGATGAGGTGAAGAGATGAATCTGACTCTATGTTCTCAGGAGGCTGATTTATTATTTTATGCTATTATATTTTATTAAAGAATGCTATACTAAAACTACACTAAAGAAAGAGAAAAGGATACAGACAGAAGGCTTAACAAGAATGATAATAAATACTTGTGACTGACTCCTCAGGGTCCAGCACAGCTGATGGTGATTGGTCATTAATTAGAAGCAATTCACATGGAACCAATCAAACATTCACCTGTTGGTAAACAACCTCCAGAGCACATTCCAAAGCAGCCAAACGGGGAGAAGCAAATGAGATAATATAAAGTTTTTTCTCTGAGGCTTCTCATCTTCCCAGGAGAAGAAA
The DNA here is from genome assembly GCA_024362935.1 of Setophaga petechia. Classification (NCBI taxonomy): domain Eukaryota; kingdom Metazoa; phylum Chordata; class Aves; order Passeriformes; family Parulidae; genus Setophaga; species Setophaga petechia. Next base: position 51,584,754 of record JANCRA010000003.1, on the reverse strand, counting down.
TCCGGGCAGAGGGATTTTTCAGAAAATTTGACAGTGACACACCACTTGCCACCATAGTTATGTAGTTCTGCTTTCTGAAATGATTCTTGACTCCTGCTCCAGGTAGTTGTGCCTCTGGAAGGACCTGTTATTGGGAGTTGCCCAAAATGGAAATTTACATATAAACAGTCATTGCAAGGGAACAAGGAAACTTTCTTGTGAGTAACTGTGTTCCTCAGAAGAGGGCTGTATTTTTTTTTAACTTATTTATTCAAACCATCCTCCTTCTGCTCTGTTTTTTCTCCTTTTTCACTTGCTATGAGAAGAACTGAAAGTCATATCTTCAGCTCCACTTCTCTCATGGTTGCATAAGAGGCAGGATGTGAATGTACACAACGTGTTCTGCAAAAACAGAATTTTCTGGTTAAGGTTCTTTTGGTTTCAGTGGCTATAGACAAGTGACTATATAATGAATACTGATACAGGCATGATATTTGCACAAGCCATAATTATTGGGAATCTGTTGAACTTTTGGCCCAAAAAGTAATTATTTTACCAAACAAATTCTCAAACAAATATTTGCCAGAAGACACTTTGTATTTTTTATGCATAGTTACTTTTGATTCTTAAAACACCGTTGAAATTAATTTTGGGAAGAGAATAAATCAAGAATAACGAAGAAATTCCCGATCCAGTTGCACAAAAGCTGATGTTTGGCTCTTGAGAATGCTTTTCAGAGCAGTCACTAATTAGAAAGGGAAATTCCCTGCTGGTGTAGAGCTACCATTTTGTTCCCTGTTCCCTGCATTGTTGCTGGGGGTAGGGTTATTATGCAATCCCTCCCCAGCTCATCCTACCAGACTGCTCACTAATTTGTAGGCTGTAGGTGTAAATTGAAAGCCTTCATCCTGCTTCTGTTTACTTCACAGATTGAACTGGGCTCCAATTATTCTCATCTATTGAGTGAATTGAGCCACTGTTGCTGCTCTTGCCCCTTTTTTTCCTCCTTGTGGGTGGGCACAGTTCATTTGAACCTGCTTTTCTTCTCCAAAGAAACATTTAAAAGACTGAGTGTGTAAGAGGTAGCTTTGGTACTCAGTGTTCTATAACTTTAATGATTATATATCTTGACACAGTCAGTAGTGTAGTAGAGCTTCCTTAGGGCATTGCCAGTGTTTATTCATTATTTGTCAGGCACACATCAGGGTTTTGTTCTCCTACAACCCATTTACTCTCTTCTTTTTTTTTTTTTTTTTAATTTTTTTTTTTCATTTTTCCTCCTAATTTCAGCTGGATGAGTAAAGTTGACTCTGCTTGTATGGGAGATTTAATTATACCTGTTACTGCTCTCTTCAGCCTGTTTGTCACAAACTTATTTTAGCTAACAGACTTGCTTTTAAATAGGAAGAAGACAGAGTAGAGGAGAGAGGGGACATAAAGTAGCAAACAAATTGTGAAAATGGAAAAATACTTTTCACCACAATCTCTCTTGACAAATAGGTACTTTCCTAGGAAAATGAGCTCCCTATTTTATACCATTACACGAGGCATGCTTTCTGGAAGCTTCAGGGAGGTATTTTAAATGGTTGCTAAGGCAGCAGTTTGCCTCTTATTGCTGTCCTTTAGCTCTGGCCTCTCTTTACATGGTACTGTGGGAATCCCACATGGAGGAGTAAATGAGAAACCCCCAGTCAGTAAATCACCCCCCCTCACTAATCCTTCCTGTTGAGCAAATCTGCCCACACATTGTGATAAATCCCAGATTAAGATAATCATAAATGTTTTCTGTATTAGCTGCAGTGGGTTTTTTTTGACTGTGCAAAGTTTCTTGGCTTCCTTTAGAATCTTTCAGTAACCCAGTTTTGTTGTCCATAAAGATTGTGCAAAGTGCTTGTATGAATTAGAATTGGGTTATGATATATTTAGACACTGACCTTATATAATGGCCTTAGCTTCAATCCCACATGTCCAAAAAATAATTTCTTAGACATTGTGTAAGATTTCCCCAAAAGATGAAAAAGACCCATATGGTAGCTTCTCAAAACTCTCTATTTGTCTATTATTTTTCCCCTTTTAGTTCATCTGATGTTCCACTGATTGCATTACTTGCAAGATGAATTAAAGCCACGTTCTGAACAGGCAGCTTTGTGTGTGGTGCAGATGTTATTCCACTGGCAGCTTTCACAGGAAGAACACTGTGTACATGGCAGGGTGTTCTTAGGCTTCTGAACCCATTTGCCCTCTCTCTCTGCTGACTGTGAGAGAGATTTGGGATTTCCTCTTGGGAACTGCAAACCTGATAAAACCTGTGGAAAAGCTGGTCCTGGAGTTTCACCATTTCTGGTCATGTTTTTACATCTGTACACATCACATCCTCTGAAAACTTGGGATATGCCTGAGCCTATTAAGCTAAATTTACATAAATATGGAAAGGAGTGCTGCAGGATTAAAAACATGATGAACATATAAAGGGAGGATAAAATACTAAGCTCATTAAGATACCTGAAAAATTCTCTTGAATTTTGAGAAATCCTAGCTAAATGTTTTCCCAGTTAAATTTACTTAGTCTTGTCCTAATGATTCTCCCTTGTCAGTGCTCCACATTTGCACATTTATGGATATAATACAGCTCTCAAATATTATTTTATATTGTCTTTCTGATTAAGACTCCAAGGTTTTTTACATTAACTAACTTCCAGAAATATTTTTTTCCTGGAATGTGAATTTATGATGTGCATTTTGCAGAAGATTAAACATTGAAGGAACTTGCTCAAGATTACATATCACACTTGAGCCATGACCAAACTTCAGGGATCCACCTCCCAAGTCAGGAATGTTTCAAAAATCATCCATCTCCTTGCATATAAATATTGCCCATTAATTAAATAACAAAGGTTTGTTAAATGTGGAACCTTCCAATCATGAATGTGAAATATAATACAGAGATTTTAAAATAGGGGAGCACAGTCTAATTTTATATATTTTGTAGGAACCATAAAAACAGTTCCAGTAATAAGAGCTGTTGTCCTGGTATGTATCAAAAAGATAAGCAAATCTTTCCTGCTACAGGATTAACGTGATGAAACCCCTCCAAATACTCTCTTAGCACTCTTAGTCATTTAAACAAAAAAATGTGTTTGGATTCATTCTATGTTTTAGTTCTTCCTGTTGTTTGGCACAGAATCAGAAACAGCAACATTTATGTGTATTTTGGATCACTAAGCTGGATGGTGTAATGCCTACTGTATAACATGGAAGTATTGGGTTTTTTTATTATTTTGTAAGTGAAAATAAGAAATAATAAGAATCTCATCTATTAAATCTGATCCCTTGCCTTTAATTTTAATACTTCTCTAATTAGTTCATCCTCCAGAGAGTAGCTGTCATTTATCAAGGGTTGGTATCTCCTGCAAATTAATTTTTCTTTTAGATGTGTTTGAATGTCTGACCATCAAAGGCGCTGTTTTTCCCTTTCTGAACCAGGTTTTGCTCTTATTCTTTTTGCTCAAGTTGTTTTACAGTTGCATTCCTTATAGAATTATTTTCTCAAGTATTTGTGCAAAGTGTGTATGATTAGTCTCCAAAAGATGGAAAACCACAGAAAAAAGAACAGATCCAGTGTGCTGACTTTGAGCTTTATGCAGCTTTTCATTGAAATTTATTTAGTATACTGCAGAATAATATTGAAACTATCAAAAGCCTCTGAATGAACCCTGGTGTGATTGATCATCCCTAACACCTGAGACACATTTCCTGCATCACCTAAATTCAGCTTTAGGAGTGAGAGGTGGCTTGAGACTCCTCATGAGTTAGAGCTGACCTGCAGGGCAATATTCAGTTTCTGCCATGAAAATATGAATTATTTCTCCCTCTTCCATGCTCATGTGCTGCAGGTGCTTAGATAGATAGGTTAGATTGTTCCTGCCACTCATGGTGCAATTCTCAGATCAAAAATTTCACAGTTACACACTTCAGATCCTCACATGGCAGTCAAGAAGGAAGGGACAGCTGTTTATATTCCTACACACCAACACTCCATCTCTTTGAGAAGGTGGTTTTGTCTGAGCTCATATTTGGTGCTGCACTGTGTAATTGTTCTGGAGAGAAGCACAGAGAGAAAATGAAGTTATTTGGCTGAAAGCAGCTTTGTTCCAGATTGGATAAACTACCTCTAGCAGATCAAGTGCAGGAAAAAAGGGCAAGGAACTGCAAAGATGCAATTTGTAAGGCATTTTAAAAATGAGAGCAGAAATTCATTGAATGCCTACTTCATAAAATCACGGAGCAGTGTAGGTTGGAGGGACCTTGAAAGAACATCTGATCCAACCATTCATGTGAAAAGGAGTCTGGATTAAGTTATTTTAGTTATTCTGACCCTTGTCCAGCCACTTCTTGAAAGCCTCCAGAGATGTAGATTCTACCATGTTCTTGTGGAGGTTGTTCAACTGATTGATTATTCTCATTCTGATTTTTTTTGATAGAATCATAGAACATGCTGAGTTGCAAGGGACCCCCAAAAGAAAATTCATTTACCACCCTCTCGGTCTATAATTACATATATGGAATTACTACTCATTCTAATGAAATTTCAAATAGAACAACTTTATGATCTGTAAAAACATAATCAGAATTGAGATTGAGATAAATTTCTGGTTTTTTCTATTTTTTTTATTGGTGCCATATGTATGGTAAGATGAGGGTACAATTTTCTAATTGGGAAGTCTATCCATAGCCACAAAATTGATACATATAAAGAAAGCTGTTATTTCAAAACAATATGTGCCAAAGCAGCAGGAGCTGAAAACTCAGTCTAATGCTTTTATATAAGGTTCTTCTGAAGCTTCAGCTGTCCCTTATGCAGCCTGTCTTGGAGATTCACTTAGAATATGTAAAAAATGTCAGAAGCAGATTTAACAAAATCACTGCCTTTTATTATTTGGTTTTAAAAAATTGTTTTATGATGAGGTCTTGCCAGAATTCATGGCCCATGTGTAATATAGAAATACCAGTATGTGAGCATTTCATTCAGTGTATGGCCCTGAGATTAGCTCAGTTATTACAGTGTTGATCTGGGTAAAAGTAGAATTTGAGACACTGCCATTTCATTTTACAGCTCAATTTTTAGAATTGCTCAATTTACAGGGAGATTAAGAATTTTTTAGATACCTTTACCAAATTTCTTTGTTATTCTACTTTTTTTTTTCAGAATCCCTTTTTGCATCATTATTTCCTCCAGAAATGGGGGAAATAATATATAATGGGGAACTGCATTGCTGTATTCAAGACAATAGAAAACCTCTTTGCAAAAAAACACTGAAAGCCTCAAAATCAAACAAAGCCACTGACACACAGACTCATGCAGCCACTTAAGCTTTTGGTTAATTTTCTATTGCTCATGTCATTGTTGGGTTCCCATAATGAACTTTTAGTTCAAGACACTGCTCCAAAAAGTGTCTAAACCATGTTTTAATGTGAGCTTTTATTTTATTCTCAGCACTTAACTGGCTTGGACTTCAGTCAGCATTTGAGGAGAGCTTACCAAACTCTTGAAAAAGATCTGTTCTGCCCACAAGAGTCTCGTTTTGCCAAACTATGTTGTCTGAATGCAGTGTGTCTTTCTGAATCAGAATCCTCTCATTCTGGAAGGGAGAAAGCAGAACTTTTTTGATTTCTTGGAAACTCTTAGCCTGCAGGTTTAATTTGCTGGAAGGGTGCTCAAGGTAACATGAAATTTGGCTTTATAAAGTGTCAGGCAGGGGAATTGATGGTGAGTAGAGGATATAATCTGTGATGCCCTCTAAGGAAGGGAGGAATTGGAGAAGCTGTGCATTAAATTCATCAGCATCTCAAAAGTATGAGGAGCCAGAGCCTGGATGATTATCTCTTGACTCTGTCTGGTGTTCAGGCACACATGCACGCAAAAAGTGTGGTGGCTTTTCAATTGCTCACAGCTCCTGTCAGGGCTGCCAGAAGCCTCTCCTGACTTCCTGCAGCTCTTCTGCACCAGCAGCATCCCTGACCCGGCACTGTGGGCACGAATTGTTCAGCAAAAGATTTGAGAGCTTTTTTAAGGAGGCAAATGCCTTCTTAAGTTTATCTGCGTGAAGCCTGTAGTTCCAGATCACTGGAATTTCTGCTGTAAATGTGGTTTTAGCAGTGGATTAAGTCTCTCAGAAGTAGATTATGTTCTGTACGCAGTCATCCAAAGGCTGCGAGAATTTGTGTGGCGTGGGCTCGAGCTGGGCTGGGATGTATATTTTGTATATTTTGGCACTGAGACTCTCAGGAGGAGCATGAACAGCACATGTGCCAGAGCTGCTGATGCTTTAAAGCTCCAACACTGAGCAGGACAATAATGCTATTAAAAATATGTATTTTCTGTAATCCTTAAATCCCTTCTTAAGCCAGGAGCTCCAAGTGAGGTGGCTGTTCTTGGCACCACAGTCACAGTGCTGAGTAGTGTAATATTTCCTAAAATGAAGGTTTGATGAAAAGCCTGAAGAAGCTAAGAGACTGAGAAATGCTGATCCAGTAAAATGTGCAGACTCACATTTTAATATGTATTTCAAATGACCTTCATCAGTTCTGGTGTTCCTAAGAGCAGAAGAAGCAATTCCTTTGTACTTTGCTGCCTGTTGTTTCGCTGTATTGCAGAGAAGTGCCATCTCTGCAATAATGTTATTATTGATTATATTAGTAAAGAAGCCCCCTCTACCCTTAAGCCCATGCTGCACTTTTTACTCCACAAAGTCATAATTAGCAAAGGCTCCTTTGGCTGGCAATTAATGCTCTGACAAATGGTAAAGATAGAATGGTTGGGGAGGAAAGGAGCCCCTTATCATCCCTCTGCAGGGAAGGGAGCACCTGACACACAGAAAGGTGTCTCCAGTGCTCAAGCTATAAATGTTTGACCAACCACTATATTATTTCTACCTTACCAGATCTTTTATGAGCCTCCTTAAATTTAATATTCCTTTTTCTTTGGTGTTGCAAAGGCGTTCTTTTCCAGGGTTTTTTTCCTGAGATAAAAAATGGCAGTTCCTGAGTTTTAAATTGAATTGACAACAAGCCTGGATTTCCTTGCCACAGAAATGTAAATGAGAAATGCCACTGTGAGCAGATGATAAGGTCCATGTCTTCTTCTGTGTGAGTCTGCAGCAAATATTTCTCTGGCCCCCACATCGCTCATGCATTGATCATTGTGGGGCTAGAGATGTTGGTAACATCCAACAATACAAGAAAGATAATCTTATCAAAAGATAAGAGTGTAATTAGTTTCAAATGTCAGAGACACCTCATCAGGATCATTTAACACCAACTTTATGAAACTGCTGGAGTGCAGTAATTAGTCACTAATGACTCTCACCAGCCCATGTGCTTTGTTCTGATAGGAAGGTCACATTTCCTTGGGTGCCCTTAGCCAACCTTGCTAGAACTGATAATAAGAATGGTGGATTTAGGATTGGATTATGCCTTCTCTCAAGTATTGTTGCATTATGAATATGAGAGCATCTTTTTTTCTTTTCTTACTTAAATTTCTTAACTGTTTGAATGCTTGAAGCTTATTTTCAGGGTGGACAGAAGTTCTGGACCACTGAATTTAAAATATGTTATTGACTGGCCTTGAATGGTGACTGGAGGTCCTTACATTGGTAAATATAAAATAATAGTAGGAATATAATTAGTAAGTATGAAATATTTATTAGTCACAGTGGAGGCACTTTCCTTCAAGCATTCATAAATGGCATTTTTGTGCAAAAAATTCTGTGCATTGACAGAGGCAAAGACACGTGGACTCAGGCAGATAACAAGAGTTGCTGCAGAAATTGAACAAAATCCTGGTCCTGGATGAAAGTATTAAAAGTTTCACATTGTTTTGATGAATTAAGAATGTGCTGACAAGGTTTTAATTTGCATTTAGCAGAAATTCTAATGCTGAGTTTTGCTCACAGGAATTAGGGAGTCCTTCAGCTTGCCACACACATGTCCATAAACATAATTCTTTATCCTGGATTCAGTTGTGCCAGATACTGAGCACTCTGCATCAAACTTTTAATGGCCTTAAATTGTATGCTTAGCATAAGACCTGGAAGTTGATTTAAGTCCATATTTGTAAATCTTTGGTTTGTGCTGAGATTGAAAGAATCTGAATGAAGTCTTCACCATGTGGATTTGGAAAATGTGTTTAAAACATGCTTTATAGTTTGGTTTGAGTGCATGTGCCCTGGTTTAAGACAACACAGAAGGCCAGGTCTAGAGAGGAAGCTCAGAGCCCTGTTTTTCCCTTTTCAAACAAGGGTGATCAGAAGTAAATGCAAAATTTCTTTTTTGATTGAACATTTAAAAAAGTTCTGTGTTAGTGCTCCTAGAACTGATGCAATTGCAGTCCTGGACTAGCAAGCCAATGCTAAGAGGAATTCTTAATATTTTGGGGAAACATTTTGGTGTCTTTTCTCCCCAGAAATAAACACTCAAATATTAAACTTTTTAATGGATTATATTGTTTTTCACAATTTTTTGAGGGTGGGAAAACTTTTCATCCAGATATAATTTCCAGGTTGAAGGAGACATCCAGTACAAATTGGAAAAGGATTTATGCCTGGATGGGGAGGAGAAGGTTCAGGTGTCTCAGCCATTAGGACACAGATTGCCCCGGAGAGGTTTGTACCCTAAAGGATGCTTCTCCACACAGCACCAGTCTCCTTCAGGACCAATTTCACTCAGCCTCTTTTGTTGCACCCCTCTGCTTTTTAAAAAGAGTGTAAAACACTTCACTAGACCTGCAGGGATGGCTCTGTAACTTGAGGGGGGAAAGTCATCAAAATAAACCGAGCAGAGAGTTAAAGACAAATCAGTGCTTTCCATCAGCTGAGTGTTTCCCCTTGGTTCAGCACCTGCGTGAGGTAGAGCAGATCAGAAAAGAGGCTGGCTGAAGGCTGCTCCTTGTGTAAAACCTTCCAGTGATCCTGAACAGCCTAATTCAGAAGGGATTGGTGAACCTACACCTTGCATCTCACAAACAGAGTTTGCAATGCTGGTCCCAGAGCACACCCCAAAATATTAAGAATTCCTTCTAGCATTGGCTTGCTAGCAGGACTGAAATTGCATCAGTTCTAGGAGTGCTAACACAGAACTTTTTAGAATGTTCAATCAAAAAAGAAATCACAGAACTCCTTTTTGCATTTATTTCTGATCACCCTTGTTTGAAAAGGGACAAAACCGGGCTCTGAGCTTCCTCCCCAGACCTGGCCTTCTGTGTTGTCTTGAACCAGGGCACATGCATTTAAACCAAACTCTAGCAATGCAAAAAACATGTTTCAAACACATTTTCCAAATAGAATGTCTCAGCTTTTTGCAGGATAAATAAGAGAAACAACCAAATAAGTTTTGTCTTCTGATGCCACTATGCAGCCAAATGAAAATATAAACAAATTGTTCACAAACAAAGGGTCTTACTTTTTTTCTTTTTTTTGCACTATTTACATTTCCTTTTAAATTTATTGTGCCACAATCCCTGGAGACATTGAAAAAGTGCTCTGGTGTAGAAGATGTAGTCCTCAAACTGCAGCAGCTCTGCCAGATTTGTTTTTGTTCTGCTTCCTGGGTTCTGTGAGCATCAATGCCCTGAGCTGGGACATCTTTGATAGAATTTGGCTGTTCTTTCCACGAAAGCAGGACAAGGGCTTGGTACACAGGGGGCCACTCCAACTTTATGTCTTCCATGGATTTCCCTGGCTTAAATCCCAGTTGACTCTCTAAGCTACTTTCCCATTTAATTTGAGCAATTGGCGCATAGCAGAGGAGGCTGAAGGTCTGGAATCTCTTCCCAAAGAACTCCTGTTTATGGAGCCTGAGAACAACTGGAGGTGTGACAAGCTGTTAGGCATCATAAGTAAGTTATCATAGGGCATTTGATATATTGGTTTGAAAAAAGGAGCTCAGGCTGCTTCCCAGGCTGCTCTGGAATGGATTGCTCAGCAATCCCAGTCACGTCTCACTTGCAGTCCAGGCTTGTGTGCACACTGCCTTGCTTTATATCACTCTCCTTTATGAGGCTGCAAAAGTATTTTGTTCTTTAAACAACTTCCCAAAGCTTTTTTATCTGTCTAGAAAATCATATTAGAAGGGTCTCTTTAGTGTGAGGTAGCTGATTGCGTTACATGTATCTGAGTATAGTGGTGGGAAATACATTTAGGAATTAACAGCAGTTTTCTCACTTTCCAGAATAATGTGTGTATTATGGACTTGAGTGAAATGTCCTAACTGTACAGACTGGACCTGAAATACACAAAATCCATAAACTTTTACTTCTTTCAAGTGATTTTTATCTAAAATTTGTTGATTTCTATACAGTATCTCCTTCAGCAAGCAATGTTTCTCCCAAGCTAAAGCACTGGAGACATCATCTATCAAAAGCTATTTTTTAGCAGATTGAAGTGGTGGCTATTTTTTGCCAAATAAATAATGTTCACACTGAAATAGTTTGACAACGGAACACTGAGCATAAATAATGTCTCTGTGGAAGTATTCCACACAGAGAAACCTGCATGGGTCTTTGTTGAGGTTTATTGTGGTTATACTCCCAGGTGAAATGAGTGTGTTACTTGTGTCATCTTGGAAGGACTGTTGGCACTCTGATCCCTCCATTCCATGGAAGACAGAAACAAGAAAGGCTGTGAGAGCCCTAAGTGGCTGTGCTCCATTTAAATTTTTTTTTATTTTATTTTATTTTTCAGTATTGGATTTAATTCTCCATAGCTGCTGTTTTGGGCTGGCCCAAAGCTGACTGTTCCTAGTGGGCTGCTAAGGGTCACCACTGCACAGCCTTCCTCAGTGTCCCCATCATCCTCAGTGGTTGTGAATCTGTTTTAAGGCTGAAGTGGGACAGCTCTGCTTCCTAAATCTTGGAACAGAGTTTTGGTAGTAAAATGTCATCATTTCTGTTTTACAATGATAAAATTTACTCTTTTTTCATCTGCTGTTTTGTGCTTCCTAATTTAAACTATGCTTAGACCATAAAACCCCCTCTCATTTAATAGAAAAGCAAATCCATTTCTTTAGCTACTGCCTGAATATAATGAAAAAAACCTGCAACCCACAAATGAATGTGTTTGAATTGGTCAGCACAGAGTCTGACCTCTGTAAATTTACTCTAGATTTAGGTCTAACTTGATTGTACAGCAAAGTGGGCTGAAAGTCCAGTTTCTTTGAAACTAAAATTTTCAATCTTTCTCAGAATCAATACACATAATTTCAAATACTCTAAATGTGCTGTGCAGAGTAGACACCATGCAGTAGGAATGAAGTTAAGCCATTTGCCATGCAAGGCACAGAGTGACCCATTGCTTTTGTACAAAACATCACACAGAGTTCCTTTGCACAGTTTCCTGGTGCTGGGAGTAATTTGTATGCTCTGATGCCAGGGTACTCTCTTTGGCAAGAGCCACTTTGGGCCTTTGTGTGCCAAGGTGTGAAAAGCAAGTTCAGTGCTCAAAATAATTCCCAGTTTCTGGTGAGCGTTGCTGGAGAGCACTGGATGTTCTAAGAAGCTGGAATATTTGAAGGGATTTCAAAAGATGGTAGAATTTGCAAAGGTTTTTGTCCTTACCCTGCTGGAAATTAGTGTTTGCAAATTGCTCTTTAAATGTGAAATGAAAGAATTTTCCTTAGTCGAAGTAAGTACTTAAAGAAAATTACTGATAGAACCCAATGTGATTTATAGGAATGACAGATTTCTGTGCCTGGTAGAGTTTCTCTTTTAGAGATGATAAAATTAGTGTTATCTGGGAAAAGCTGGATTATCTACCAACCCCCCTCCCCAGTAATGCAGTGTGATAAAGTCAGTTTACCAAACTGCTCTCACAGAGATGTTAGTGTTGTAGTCAAGGAGGAAACTTCATGGGAAACAAAGATGAAACTTTGGACCTTCAACCCCCTCTTGGTGGCAAGTTAGATGAAAACTGCCTCAGCTCACAACAGTCTGTGCTCATTCACCTCTTGAGTTTTACTGACAGCATCCACTTAATTGGCCATTTTAACTTTACAAGCATAAGTCTTCAGTGCAAGCTTTGTAATTCAGCACGTTAGAGCTTTGAGTTAACTAAGAGTGGTTCTGAAGCAAGAAAAACATTCAGTATGACATTTTACATTTGCTAAATCCTGTCAAGCTACTGTCACCTGTTTCTGGCAATACACATAATCTCTTTACTCCTCTCCTATGTATTAAGGAAAGAAGAAATAGCTGTTTTGTTAAGCTTCCCATAGCCAGGCTGGGGCAGGAGAAGCTGTTTGGTGTGAAAGCTGGTGGTGTGTAGTGCTGCATCTTCACTGCACTGGAGGCTCCTGCCACGCTGAACTGCTTTATTTCTCATTTTGTTTGAGTTGCACCTTGAAACAGACCCTGCAGCAGCCCTGCAGGAATAAAAGACCTCAGGTTTGTTTGGACTGCAGAGCAAAACACAGCAGACTCTTGACAGAAAAAAATATTTTTCCTCAGGTGATGATTACAGAACTAAATTTGGATTCTGATTGCAACTTTGTCTAAGATCTATGTAGTTTGTGCTAGAAGTTATCAGAACACAGCGATAACATACAGGTGTATTTTAGCACTGCCTTCCTTCAATGAATATGCACTTTTCTCAGTGCTTCAGAGTAACCCTCACCCTTATCAAATCCTAGCCCTAATCATTAATATTCTATATCTTTATCTATATAATATAATATGATATGATATATGATATATGACATGATATAATAATATATAATATAAAATAATATATAATATATAATAATGATATATAATATATAATAATGATATACAATATAATATAATATCTAATAACTAGTTAAATTATAATATTATATTATATTATATTATATTATATATTTATTAATATATTTTATAATATAATTTTTATTTATATGCATATATATATAGTATTTAATTTAATATAAGGATATTAAGGCCAACTTCAGCCTTGTGATGCATTGCTAAGGATGGCCAGAGAGCCCAGCAGTGCTCAGGGGTTCTGTACAACCTTGAACCATGGTCTGCACAAAGACTGGCTAGTGACATTGCATAAAACATCCCAGTTCTGAATCTTCTGCTTCTGAGCACAGACTGAGACAAATGCTGTGTCCTTTAGTCAGAGAATGTGGTTATGTGAAACATATCTTTGAGGTAGGGCTTTTAAACTGACTTTGTACATCGTTAATTTTACGTTCTGTTTAATAAGCTCTGTTCTAGATTAATCCCCAAAGGCCAAATATTATTGCTGTTACATAGACCCAATGTTCTTTTTTTATAATTGGAAAGTTTCTTCAAGGAGAAGACAGTTTTGCAACAGTCATGTTTGCTCTTCCAAGGAAGAAATCTGCCCACAAATATTCTTATCTTGTGAACTTTTAGCTGTGTCCTTTTTTTCTTTTCTTTCCTGTAATTCTATTGTTCCAGTAGAGTGCAGCTGTGTCAGTGAGTGGAAAGTGATGATGTGTCCACAGAACAAGGAATGGTGCTGAAGGTCCTGGACAGTGGTTCCAGCTAAGGAAGTGGACACAAGCCAGTAGAGGGTTTATGTGACTTCATCTCCTTTTGTTCTCAGCACTAATCCCTTTCTTTGTTATGTATGGTATTTTGAAATTTTTAAACTGTTTTTTTTTTTTTTTTTTTTTAATACTGATATAAATTTAAGGATGAGGAGTATAACTGCCTGGTTTATTTGCCTAACAGTTTACAGAAACCAGAAACAGCAAGCTTTGTCAGTCAGCTTGAAGTGTTCCAATTCTGAGAAAACCAACTGTTCCTTTTTCTGTTAACAACTAAGCAGTTATCCACTCCTGCTTTTCAGGAACACCCAAAACTTGTCCTCAACCTCATCAGTTTTTGAAATAAGCAAAAAATGCCTGGAGCTGGTATATTTTCCCTTGCAATAGCCTTACTTTCATGTTTGTAGATTTACCCAAGTTCAGCCAAATTCCCCCTGTTGTGACACTCATTTGAATCCCAGTTAACTCCAAAAATCTGTTTTGGGATTTATGCTAGTTTTCCTGAAGGAGTAAGCTGGTCCAATAATACCACAATCATAACAGGGAAAAAATGCAAAAAACTCACCAAAACATAAAAAACCCCAAAACCAAAAACAAAAATCAACCCCAAACAAACAGAAAAACCACCACACCAAAACCCAACTAGAACATTAAAATCTAATGTTACTGCATTTGTGGATTCAAAAGGATAAATCACACAGAGATCCTTCCCTCTGGGGGTTCAGGTTCTTTGGCCAAGTGTCTGTTTTTTGGGTTTAGGATTTTTGTCCAACATGTGGGTAATTTGCTGGCCCATTCTTGAAAATGTAAGGCTTCCCATTACAGATAACCTGGGGTTTAGAAGCTATAATTTTGCAAATGCTACGTTTTAATCTGTGTGCCTTTTCCCTGCCAAATCTTTCCTTCACGCCTATGTGGTCTGACTTGATTCCAGAAAAAAAATCAGGATTGTATTACGTGTCTCTTTTTTCCCCCAAAGTTGGCCAGGATACTGTTGCTTTTCTCCTACATGGGAGTGTAATAATAACATCCACTGCCCTAAAATATCATGTCATTTGTAATCCTGGAGTATAAATCAGGATTGCCTTTTTATCACTCCTAAGAAATTTTTTTATAAATAATTGAACCTCCATGGATGCAGAAAGAACCCTCTCCCATCTTTTTAACAGATAGATTTGAGATGGTTTATCTGAAATCCTAGAATGTGAAAAATTCTTGTGTTTATTTTATATGGTAAAATGACTTCCTTTAATCATCTCAAATCAACTTGCATTTGAACCTTTCCAACTAATTTAGGAGTTCTGTACTTGATTCTGTCAACATCAGGGGCCTTTACTGAGAAAGCTTCTGTCCAGTTCTTCTTCAAAGGAATGCGTTTTGGAAGACCTTATGATTTTCAGCTCAGTGTTTTCCAGTAGACACTCATTGCATAAGCCTTCTGCTTTGATGGTTAGTGATGCAGGAAATCATGATGTAGCCTTGGGGCTCAGCCACTTCCTGTTCTTCCAGAATCATGTTCTAAAATGCAAACAGAACTTTTTAATTAGTTTATTATAGAAATACTTGAGAAAACTCTTTGCTTGCTAATTTGCAGGAATTAGATCTGCAGTAGAAGTGCAAAAACCATTTCTGTGTTCATTTGCTGCCACTGGAACAAGGATGTGCTTCAATGTAATGGCTATCTAAAATCCAAGCACATATTTCAGCTTTGCTTTTGCAGGAAAGTCATAAATTTGGCTTTTAATAGCTACTCACAACTCCTTCTTTTGGTTGTTGGATTTGGTTTTGGGGTTCCTTGTGATTCCATTCACTGCTGGGGAAAAAGCAGGATGGATTCAACTGGAATAAGAATTTATTTAACATGCAAATGCACATGGGTAGGTCTACAATGATGACTGCTGGAGGAATGATCTTTAGGTCTTGTTTAGTGAAAATAGTGGTTTTATACTTAGAGAGCACCAATCCATTTCAGTTGGGCTTCTCTTGCCAGGCAAGAGCTCAGCCAGACTGGGAACAAGCTTCATTGGTCATTGTGGAATAGCTTGTATCTGATCAATCCTATTCATACTTACGTGTAATTACATAATCTTGACTTGGAATTAACACATTCTTAAAGTTTTTATCCAAGACTTTGCATCTGGCAAGGGAGCCAATGTAATTTGTACAGTAATTTGTAATATTTCCATTTTTTAGAAAAGCTGTCCTTTTAAAGAACATTCTGATGACCTCCTAAGAGCTTTTTCAATGGGAATTACCATGCTTTTGTACAACATGCAATAGTGTTTCATTGTGTATGAGATGGTAGAAAATCACTCATTCTTCTCTCAGAGCTGCCACCAAAATTGAGTTTTGATTGCAAATGGATTGCTGTGAGATAGGGATAAAAGGTCAATTGATATGGTCCTGGAATAATTGAAACAACCTTTCTGAGGGATGAGCAGGCAGTTTTATTTCTTTATTTCACCTTTCTGAGGGATGAGCAGGCACTTTCATTTCTTTATTTCACTGATGCAGGAATAAGGCAGATGGAATAAGTACAGTTGGTGGTCGAAACTCAATTGTTGGTTGGGAATTTCTTGGTGTTCAACTTGCACCCATTAAATTGTATCCAGCAGAAGTAGAAACTCTGCAGTCAGCTTAAGCTTCCACTGGATCTCACACTTCCCACTGCTTCCTGTTAATTAAAACTCAGCAAATGTGCACATTGTGTTTGCTTACACAGATTCTACAAAGCGTTCAAAAACTCGAGGCGTGTTAATGGCTTTAAATTTAAAACTCATTAGCCACTGCCCTATTGACCAGCTAAAGAGTTTCTCAGCACTCCTCTGGGCCAGCACCACTTCATTCTGCCACGGAAATACAGAAATGTTTGTTGGCTTAGCTAAAAATGTTTGGGAATGGTGGCAGTATCCTGGGGTGAGATAGCGAGGATGCCCGCTCACTAAAGCAGATCTGGCCCAATTAAAGATATTGCCTCTCTTTTTTTAGAATGCAGCAGAGTTTTTTTCTTTTTTTTTTTTTTTTTGTCAAAACACTTGTTCAATCTTAGGTTTGCTGCCAGAAGATTTGATTCTTTTTTATAGTTTAATTGGTAAAAGTGTATGTTTGTGTGTGTGTGTGTTGTTAGAACCAGGATTCTGAAAAAGCCCCTTCAGAGCTGAATCTGGCCATAAATTGATAAATACAGCTTTTTTTTTTTTTTTTTTCTCAAAATGGTAAGGTTTGTAATTCATTGCCTGAATGCTGACCCAATGTTGTGTGAATTGTGGCTTCATGAAATGGAACAGGACCACTGAGCATTTTGAAGAGAAATTTTGCAATATCAAAGCACTGCCTGTTTCCAGATAAAACTTAACAGTTTCTGATGAAATGTCTTTGAGATCTGATGAACAGAAGGCTTAAAGTACAATCCATGAAACACATATGCAGTGAGAAAGCTGTTTTGACATGACACCTTTGAGTAAAATCCTTGGAACACCAGTTCCAAATCTGCCTCTCTGGCTTTTGACTTGTACCGTTTAAACTTTTCTGTTAACCATCAATCAATCAAAAAAGCAAAAATAGCTGCAGTTTGGACTAAATAATGGAATCCCAATCATCTGAAATGATGAATATTTTATTGTTTTCAGTTCATCAATATTTATAGGAACCTACAGTAATCAAGATCCACCAAAAAAAAAAAAAAAAGTTATTTGCAGCGATGCTCTGAAATGCCTGAATTCTCTTTACCCAGAACTGATTTATTCTTCTGTCTTTATTTTTTGTCTTCAGTTCATGCCTCTTCTACATAAATTCACTGAAGTAGTGCTGAGCTGAGCAGAGAGAATTAGAAATATTCCACTCAGAAGAAAACACGAACTGACAAAACACAGGTGGAAGGTGTTTGCCTTGCAGGTCCTTATCTTTTTTCTGTTCCTCTCCTTACTTTTCCCTAGATCATAGATGAAGAAGAAACCCAGTTCATGAGCAATTGTCCCGTTGCTGTGACTGAGAGCACACCCAGAAGGAGGACACGCATCCAGGTGTTTTGGACAGCTCCTCCCACTGGGACAGGCTGTGTCATCCTGAAGTAAGTATTTTAAGGCCTACTAAAGTAAAATTCAGTGAATAAGTTGAATATTTATTGGAAACAATGGAGTTCTTAATTCTTTTTTCTCTTTGGACGCATTTTGCTAAGCTTGGTTCTACTTGCAGAGTGAAATGTTAGCAATTTAAAGCCTCAATATTCAAAAGGAAGTCCAAGGCTTCAATAACCATTGAGTCAGCAACCTTAATTGAACTTGTTAGCCTTTAGTTTCACATTAAAAAAACCCTCTAAAAGTTCTTAAGTTTTAAGATCAAAATTGCATTCCTCTGGTGGGTAAAAAGCATGCTCTTTGTTGAGATGGATAGTAAAGATGTTTTGCAAAATCATGATTGTCTAAATGGACCTTTATCAGAAAAACCAGATCTATTTATTTAGAGGTGAATGCTTTCATTTTAGGCCTAGTGATCATTTACTGATATTTTACTATTATTACACACTCTTATGTGGAATCATGCTTTTCAAGCAGTAAATAAAGATAACTCTATGTATGTTTACTTTGATATAGGGTCTCTCATTAGTCTGCAGAACTAGAGTGCTAGAGAAATGCTGTCCTGTCTCTTAAGACTTTGTTTGCTGTATTTAATTGGACAGATTGGTCAAATATTCATGGGCAATTGGGATTTCTTTGCTTGTTTTGAATCCATGTCTGGGAGAAGCCTTAAAAATTGCTAAGATGTGCCCTGCAGAAGTATTTCAAAGAGGCTTTTTAGTGCTGGGGATAGTGACTTTTAGGCTTTTAAGGAAATGCTGTCACAAAGGTTGTGTGCTGAAGATAGTTCAGACCAATTCAGGAAAATGTTTTTATCAGAATTGCAATTGATTTCTGGACAGGCTGTGAAATTGCCACCAGCAAAAATGGTCTGTGGCTGCTTTCCTTTCACCCTGTGCTTCACTTCTCCTGCTGATGGGCATGAGAGAGACACTGTCCTCTTCCACATCTCTGAGGGTTCTCTAGTCCTAGCTCTGGCTGTGGAACAGTCTCAGATCTTTGGCAGTGTGCTTTTACTTGCTGCTGCTTGGTTTCAGTACGATAATTTAAAAAATGCCCTGGTTTTTCAGCTCAAGAATACACACACTTCCAGTCTTTTCTTCAGCTCAGCACAGACAAGTGCACATTAGGCTGAAACAAAACCTGGAAATAAGTTTGGTAATGTTCATAGATGGAATTTCTTGAGTCTTTCTTTGGCAGTCCGGAAGATTCCTTGAGTGTTGCTGAGCTTTTATCAGTAAAGCTCCTTGGTCTTCCCCCCAGGACTGACCCCCTCTTGGCTGTATAACCAATATTGCTTGCTATTTAAGTAAATTAATAATAAGGTGATGATGCTTTATAAAGAGACAAGATTTAAAATTTAATCCAGTAATGGTATTCAACAACACAGTTTGATAGATCTAATTTTTTTCTATTACTGTCCTAAATAGAATTGCAATTAGAGAGAAAGATGTTTTAGAAAGTAAGGTAGTGACATTAAGTCAAATTCAAATATATTTTTTACCCCTAAACTTTGAATTTTGCAGTCACTATCCCCAGCACTAAAAAAGGAAAAAAAATAACTAAGATCTTTTTTTTTCTCACTGAAACTTAAGACAACTTTGCCTGAAGTCAGTTCAGGTCTTGGCAGGGAAGGAATGCAGTAAAGTACCACCAACTGCAGGAGCTTGAAAAGTGTTTCCTCTCTCTCCTCACTGCTGGATGTTCAACACTGATTTTTTTCCTTGAAGTACTTGAATTCTTGCAGAAAAGTCAAGGGGGGCTACAAAATGTAACAGTCAGAGCTGCAGCTCTGATGTTCTGCACATGAAAGTGTGAAATTGCCACTGCCTCAAAGAGTGTGCAGAGGGAGCCAGGGGCTTACAGCCCTCCCAGGCTGCTGGGTGTGCATCAGTGAGAGCTGAAACTCTGAGGTGCCAGTGAGGAGCTGGACCAGCTGATGGGTACCAGCTCTCAGGATCCAGCTGGGAAAGCAAAAGAGCAGCTGGGAAATGCAGGTTCGAGGAAAAGGAAACATTTTGGTGTTTATGACCACCTGTTTACATTGTGCTGTGGGTGTCTTTGCTGTGTGTGTGCTGCTGGAAAGTGAATAGAAGTTGCTAAGTACCTTTCAGGAAAAATGAAATGACAAATAAGAGTTTGCTAACAATGAATGCTCTGTTGTTACCTCAGAAGGTGAGGAACAGCTCCATGCCCAGGACTGTTTAAAGAAAGAGTGACCATTATTGAGAGTTGATGATGCCAGGGATGAACTTCAAAATGTGGCATTTGTTTGTGCTGCTGTGCAGCCCTCCATGGGCCCATGCATAACAGTCACTCCTGGCATTAAAAACATTTATATTTACTCTTTTGCATGTAAAGATTTGGTGGCATCTGAGTTAGTTTGTAGTCAGCCTTCTTCACAAACCTTCTTTATGGTCCCCTCCCATAGAATAGAATGGAAATTGTGGAAATGATTTGGAAATAATTATTGGAACATCACCATTAGAAATAATTATTTCATTATTATTCTAGATGATAAAAGAAAAAAAAAATCTAAAAAAAATATTGCTTTGAAGAGTTAAGTCCAAACTCATAATGGAAAAATTCTGAAACCTTGAACTTTAAGGGAAGCAAACCCTCTGTGTTTTTTCTTTCTTCTGTATGTGATGGCAGTGAAAATATTTTTTTAATAGTCAGTACATATCTGTGATGGTGTTCACAGAAGTCCCAGGATGAGGGAAGAGATGAGAATCTTGACTCCATGTTTTGGAAGGCTGATTTATTATTTTATTATACATATAATATTAAAGGAAAACAATATATTAAAACTATACTAAAGAAATAGAAGAAAAGATTTCATCAGAAAGTTAGCAAAGAAAAGAAAAAGAATGATAATAAAATCTTGTGACTGACCAGAGAGTCCAAGACACCTGGACTGTAATTGGCCATTAATTAAAAACAACCACATGAGAACCAATCACAGATGCACCTGTTGCATTCCACAGCAGCAGATAATCAATGTTTACATTTCATTTCTGAGGCCTCTCAGCTTCTCAAGAGAAAAAATCTTAGCAAAAAGATTTTTCATAAAATATGTCCATGCCACATACCTGTTTCAATCCTTGCAGACTATGATATCTTTGTTTTAGAATTTCCAAAACAGAATGGCAGCATTTTGGAGCCTGTTCTGGATCATGAGGATTTACTTCTTCCCTAGCCCTGATCTGCTGACTTCAATACATTGGAAAGTTAAATGTAGTCACAGGTTAAATGTAACTGCTCCATAAAAACTTACTATAGTTTCAGTGCCAAATAATGCAATTTTTTTTTTTTTTTTTTGTAGTAGTATTACTAAGTTGAGAGTCTTCCAGGCAGCTTTTCCTGAGCTAGCAGTGAGGTTTGGGAACAGCTATTTTTCTGCAGTTTGTGGAGTCTGGTACCTTTGGTAGAAAGACTTGCTCAGTTTTGGGTGTTACCTTCCCAGAGCTTTCTAGGCATAGTGCATGTGATCAGTTGCACAAAATGACACAGAAAAATGGGAAACTGTGGCTGTAAGGTTCAGTAAGGGATCCTATATCATTTGACATTTGCCTGTGTGTAATGCTAAGTTTCTGGGTGACGGCAAAATTCAAAGTTTAGGGGTAAAAAACACATTTGAATTTGACTTATTGTCACTACCTTGCTTTCTAAAACATCTTTCTCTCTGTGAAGACTTAGAATTGTGAGGAGAAAAAAGAAGAAAATGGATTAACATATGATGTTGTGCAGTAATTGTTTACTTGAGAATAATTCATGCATTTTCTTCATTCCCAACAAGAGATGACAGTGATGAAATAACCCTAAAGGTTTGAATCCTTCTGGACTCTACTGAAACTACCAGCACTGAATGTGCTTTTGGGATGCAAAAATAGCTGAGGCTCCATTAATCCACACACTTGGTCCTGTGCTTAAGTCTCACTGAAGAGAAAAGACTTTTATTTTACCCACTGCTTGGGAGACCCTCAAGCTTTAAGCCTCTTTCCTATTTTTCCATTTGGCCCTTCCAAGCACAGCCTGTTTGTTTCCATGTTCACAGTGCAACCTCTTTCTCTCCCTATTTTCTTTCCCTTGTTTCTTGTGATTGATTGCACACCAACATGTCACACGTCAAGATGGGAGAGACAGGTCATTCCTTATTCTTCTTCTGATAAAAGGTTCTGGTTTAAATTTCACTTAATTAGGTCTCTGAGCTCTTCAGAATGCATTTGCCTTCTAGGATCTTTTGAAAACCCACTGTTAAAACTTTCTTGAGAAAAATTTAAGGGTGTTTTTTGCAACGTGCAATTGTACAGAAAAAAATTACACAAACAATAGAGCAGTGGCAGAGCCTGGTGGTGTTTGTATCATCACAGGGAAGTAGAGAAATTTTCAGGGTTTTGAACCCTGTCTTGGTCAATCTGTTTTAATATGTTGTTGAAGTGAATGAAAACTGTTTTAAGAAGCACCTTTTTTTTTCTTCATATAAACTTTCATAGTTGGTGTAGAATATTCTACTTCTCATAAAAAGTAGAATAGTACATATGCATTTTTTTTTAATCTGACAGCTAATATTAAGAGGCTGTGCTTAAATCTGTAAAAAAAAACAAACTCCAAGCAATAGAAATTTATCTTGTTAAGCAAGGAAAGTCTAAAGTATGGATTTCAAATAGTGATTCGTCCCATTGACCAATAAAAGGACAATAAAAGTTTATTGAAAGTTTCTTAGCAGTGATGGAAAAATCACCTCTTTTAGGTTGCTTTGAGCCCTAGATTCAGCTGGTTTGTTGCATTCCTCAAGACAGTGTCTCAGCTGAGTGTGGGTAAAGGTCTGACCCAGGTAATGGGTGGGAAATACAGAACAAACAGTTTTCTGCAAGTCCTTTAGGATTCTGTGCTAGAACACAAGAGTGAGGAAAATTTGGTCTAGTTCTTAGCTTGTCACCTATTAAAATTTCATGGTAGGGAGGATCTTGTTAATATCTAAACTGAGTAAATCTGTCAGATGTGGATCTCATGAAGAGTCAAGTCCTGTGAGATGGTAATTATCTTCTCCTCCTTTAGCATTTGCTACTGAGGCTGGGAGTAAGAGTGAAATGCAGTAAATGATGGCCACATGCAGATAAGTTATATTCAATTTACCATTTAGAGAAGAAAACACAGTTTGCAGCTGGCTCTTGAACTATTTGGGTTCTCAGACAACTCGTGACTTGTATGGCAAATGCAGCAAAAGTTCCTGCAGAAAAGTTATTTATTTCTGCTGTACATATCGTGCTTAAACAACCAACAAATTAAAATCTGCTCCCTGTAAATATTGTTTATTACCATCAGCACTTGCAGAAATGCACTGGGTTCATGGTGGTGTCTCTGCTGTTTGTTTCTGGGAATGTGTTCTGAGCCATCTCTAGGGAAATGTTTTATAGTTCTTGAGGAAAAGTGTGGAGCTTCTTGTTTTCCTGAATATGTAATTATCATCATGATTTTAATTACACTGGCTCTTGTTTGCATGTAATGAGAGAGCAGAGGAATTTTAAGGAATTGCAGCCTTCCAAATAAAAAGTATGGCATATTCAGTGTATATCAAGCAAAATCTTTTAGATAGTTGTGCTGTAGGAGCAAAGCTGACATATCTATGAGATCAAATTCAGTTCCTGTCCCTGGGTCTGGGCCTTGGATACAACACTCAGTTTCCAACCTCCTTATGGGTTCTGACCATCCTCTTCCTCTCAAGCTCTGAGGGTGAAGGAACTCCAGTTTTTGAACATTGACCTTTTGATTTCTTGTAACTTCAAGCATTCTATTCATTCAGGTCACTTGGCCTGTCACTCTGAGTAAACACTGTGCTGAAATGTGTTGTAGGAGAGACTAAAAAAAGAACCAAATGTCATGAAACCTCAGGAGTTCATAACTGCACCTACATCCTGAAACTGTCTTGGTGTGCAGCCAGAATCTCTTCTCTACACTCAAACTCAGGATGAGATCCCTGGGCCAGAAACAGAGCATGAGGCACCTGGATAACAAGGCCCAAAATTCACAAGAACAGCTTTTGTGGTTTGTAAATTCATATGTGATCAAATCCTTAACCCTGTGTTAAAAGGAATGTTTATGAGGAAGGCCAAACTGAGGTGCTCAGAATAATTCTGAAACAGAATTTTAATCTCTCTGACTAAAAGTGTTGTTACTATGATTCCCACAAACCCAATATTGCATAAATTTGTCTCCAACAGAAAAAAGCTCGAGTTGCCAGACTGCTTTACATGGGTGAAAGCTGCAGTGCTTCTGAAACTGTTGCCAGTCATGTAAAAACATCTGATGGATGATCACAGAGCTGAATTTAAGAAAAAAACAATAAAGAACAAAGAATTATGTGCAGTTACAGCTGAAAAATTTGTTTGCAACTTTTCATGCTTGTCCTAAACCCCTCATCAGCACCAATGAGCTGGCACAGGGAAGAGAAGTTGGCTGTGGTTTGAATTTATTCAGATTACTTGACTAAGGTGATGAAATTCTCTATTGGAATCCAAAATGCAAGGAACTCTCAGAACTTTGGGCCTGTAAGCCAAAGCTTAGAATTAAACATAGGGTTTGATCTGAAACCTTGGAAAAGGCTCCCAAACTTAGGTGCTAGAGGCAAGAATGTAGATTTATAGCTTAAAGTAGAGACAAGCTTTACTTTTCCTTTTCTTCAGCTAAGTAAAGGAAAGTTTAGAGTTTTAGAGTTTAAGATATAGAAATTAAAGTAGCTACAAAGGTAAACAAGGAGTTTAGAATGCAGCACTGTAGGTTTGTGTCACAACATGATTGGCTAAGGCAGCTTACACTGTAGTATGGATCCATAAGATGAAATAGTTAAGGATTAGTTAATAGTTAAATATCTTTCTATTAATTATTAACTATTAGTTAATAGTTAAATATCCTTCTTGGCAGTGTTTTATTGGTCAATAAATCCTTAGAATGCCTTGTAACTGAGGGTCTTGTGACCTTCTGAGCCATGCAGTGAAGATGTGAGCTGAATTCATCCTTCCTGCCTATGCAGAGGATAAGAAAATAAACTGCACCATCAAAAACAACTCAGAGGTCCCATCTCTTAACTCATTCAAAATTTCTTTAAAAATCTTCATAGGTCTCTAAGTAGATTCTTTGCTCCTCTCTGATGTTTTAATCACGAAAACATTTCCTTTTATTTTTTTTTTTGGTAGGGCTTACTTACCCCAATACACAGGATTTTTCTTGATTTGTCGGGATACTTTTTTGAAGCGGATGAGCACAACTGGCACACAGCTGGGAGAAATTCAGTATAAAATTATGCTTCTAAATTTTCCAAACGTAAAAACTAGCAACACTGAAACCTAGAAACCAAACCTAGAAACCCTGCTTGTTTGAATCAGGTATTAAATTTGTTATTCTGTCTTTTTCATTCATGCTCTCAGATGGTGCAGACACTTCATGTCAACAGTTTTACCTGTTTATTCGAGTGCTGACAGTGAGCACAGCTGTAAAGCTTTTACTGACAGCTTGCCACTACGAGTAAATAACAACAGCCAAGGAAAAAGAGAGACCAGCCTGCCCTCCTTGCCTAGGAAGGGCTCTGTCTACAGAACAACACAAGATAAAAGTTTTCATGTTATAAATAACTTTATGCTTTTTCCTAGTGGAATCAGTGAGTCTTCTGCATGCAGAGAAGTTTTTATAATATCTGCACTACTGTTGTTTTAAAAGTCAAAATCTTTATTTTCCAGTTAACTACCACATGACAGCATCTTCTGAACCTCATTTTTGGTAGAGATAGTAGCAGTACAGCCTCCTGTTTCATAGCTTAAATAGAATGTTTTGTATAGGCATTTTAGGTATTTCTACACAACTAAGATAGCAAATTAAGATATCTCTGTGCATCCTAACAGTCCAGAGAACAAATGCAACCTTTGATAGATAGAAAATGTGCCATTTTCCATCTGAGATCCTTTGGGTGTGCCTTCATTTTTCCCCATTCTTCACTTTCAGGAGATGTAACAGAAATGTGCTCAGCTTTAAATGGACATGGGCATGGGTTGGGAATGAATAGATTTGGGTCCATCACTGTCTTTCAACACTGGGTTATTATGCATTGCTCAACAAATTTTTTAAGTTTTTTCTGTTTTCTCAAGAGCACCTAGTGGCCAGTGACTCTTTATAAAATACTGCAGGATAGAAAAGCTTGTATTGCTATCCTGGTTCCTTAAAATGAATTAAATATTGTCTTCATCCAGCAATTTTATTCTTTTTTTAAACAAATAGGACAAAAATTTGAACTTTTAAATGAAACTAACTTAAAAACCTATATTTTATTTCATAGATGAAACACCTCCAGAGAGTTTGTGTTAGGAAGAAAGAGAAGAAAACTGCATTTTTAGATGGCTTCTAATTTATATCAGCTCTACTCTTAGGTGTAAAAGGCATATTTTACCTCAATATATATGGTAGCAGCCCCCTGTATCTACATTTAAAACCAAAAGCCATTTCATTTTCTCACAGGTTTAATATTGTTCCTTTAATGTCACATGTGAATTTGGAAAGAGTTAGAAATGGATTTTCTTATAATTTTGTGGTCTTCTAGATAATCTATTTCATGGTGCAATAATTAAAGTAATCCTATAAAATCTAGTTAGGTTCATTCATATGGTGTTTTGTTTGCAAAGATGTAGTGTTGAAAAACATCTTAATGGTTTTGTCACTCAAGGATGGGTTTATTCCTTGAGGAGGGCAAAACAACAGAAAAACAATGAGAAAAACAGGGTAAGGAGAAGGGTGGTGCTCTTCCTCTGGCAGCAGAGGGAATATAGTTGTGGCTTTATTATGAAAAGGTAGCATTTTATAACTTTTTTACACTCTACCTTGAAAATGTCTACAATAATTTCATATTTTTTTTTTTTTAAATCAGTGTTATGGCACTATTTGTGGTAAACTGAAGGCATGTGCAATTGCTTTCATTGTTCCATATAATTTTTGTTTTTTCACAAATGTATTTTTGTAAAACAAGCTGTTTTGTGAGAAAGAAAAAGTTTGTGCATGGATGTGCAGTGGGGTGGGAATTCAGGCACTGGAAAAGTTCAGCATGCCTTATCACAAGACAGTGATATCTGTCACATCTTTGATCATCATTGTGTTTTCTCCAGACTTTGTGGGGAAATACTTCAGTTAAAAAAGAATTATTAAGGTTAACAGTGGACACAAACACAGAACCAGTCAGAATTCACCTGTACCCTAATCTGGCATTTTAGAAAACCACACAGGACGTTTAAAACTTCCATTTTTATTTCCTAACCATTATCCACTCTGAGTTCCTTGCTCCTTCCAGGTTCTCAACACTATTCTAAGGGCACTGGTGTGTTCAAATTGTGCATTTCAAAAAGTCATGTGAAGTGGAAAATGAGGTGCAGTGCTTTCTAATGTTCCTAATTTCTGATCCTTAATCTGAAGACAAATGAGGAAGCTATAAAAAGTGATGACAGAAGGGACTTCAATGAACTGCCCAAGCCTTTTCTGTCTGACTTTACTGGGTGATTGTAGTGTGTACTATGATCAAGCTTCCCCTGCACCTGTGTATTTACAAATCCAAATAGATATAGAAAAAATGTTTCTTCAATACTTTTTCTTATTGAGAGAATTTGCATCAGAGCAAGGTAAATCCTCAAGTAATTATTAATTCTATTTACATATCCTAGAGGAAAATGCAAAAAAAGGATTTAAGACATGTCAGGAGAGACGTTCTGTGAAGTATCTTACACTGAAATCTGATTTTCTCTGACTTTTTGCTCCCTGCAAGTGGGGAAATAAAAGAGTAAGCTGTGATTTCTTTCTGGCTGAGTCTCTAGGAGATTCTGTATTTTTCATAAATTTGAAATAGTGGGATGGAGGAAAAAAAAAATCAGCTGTGTAATTTGCTTGTTGTTTGCTGTTTGTAATGAAAATCATTGTTAATTTAGGAGCCTGACAGCTGTAGGACATTTGCCATTCGGCAGCAGCTGTCAGTAGCACTCTGGTTTATTTTGCAAACAGATGTTTAATTTGACTTCACGGCCATTGTCATCTTCTGAGGGGAAACACAGAGAGAAAAGGAATGGAAATAATAATGATAGTCATAATTTGATTTCCTTTCAAAACATACAGAGTGTCACTACTGATGGCATCAGAAGCATTGTCATTTTTTATTACTGAATGCTTGAAATCAGTTTTTTTATAACTCCCTGAAGTTATGCCTGATAATTCATGTTAAGGAATTGATTTGTCTTGTGTCAGGAACTGAATGCTTTATTTTAATGTAATGTGATACGTTTTTAAAATATGCATTTTATTCATGAATCAAAATGTCATAGAGTTTCTGCAGGTCACAGATAAAGAGATTTTGGTCTCTCTATTGAAACCAGCACTCCACTGGGCTCAAATATGTTTTGCTTACTGTAGTATGGTGGTTCTCATTGCACATCAGTGAAAGTGAAGGGCAAATTGAGTACAGCAATGATGAAAGCAGGTAATTAAAAAGATAAGTAGTGTAATTTGCAGTTTTGGTAACAAATGATTTTATCCAGTCTGTGCCTAGTGATTGAAGCTTTAACTAAACCTGCTGTTATAACATTTTGGCAGGATCCTCCATTATTCAAAATGTCTGTTGACCCAGATAAAGGAATGCAGATGAGCAGTGATGGTTCTCAATCCTACAGCACAGTTCCTAGACATTACAAAGTCTAAGTTGGTCACAAATGTGGCAGAAATGGTCACTTGCTTCCTCAGAATACAATCAGTATTTCAAGGCTGCGTTCTGTGAGGGTGTGTAGGCAATCCTGCAGCTAAATGTAAGCTACACTGCATGTATGGGATGAAATTTCCATTAGAGAAACTTTTCTAGCAGGCTGAAGTAAGAATTTGGTGAGGTGTCTGCATGCCTGCAGGAATCCAGAGCAGCTCTGCAGAGCACATTCTACAATTACAATTTCTAGCACAGCTCTGTTACACTGTGAAAGGCAAATGCATGAATTGGTGCTGGATTCTGGCCATCCTACTCTGGGGTGAACAGTCTTTCAAGTCTCGTTTGAGTTTAAATTTGTTATCTGGAGAATCCCTAAGAGCTCAGTAAGGGTCTCAGAACCTGAACACTGTATTTATCTTGATTCTTTGCTTCACGTAAAGCACCACAAAATCAATTCTGATTTGTTCCCTTAAAGGAGCAGCTATTTGTATTATTGCAGCTCTTTAGAAATTCTGAGAGGCAGAAAAACCACCCAGAAAAGGAATTTTTCTTTGCATGAACCCGCTGTGGAATTGATTGTTTTTGTCTTTCTCGTTACCTGCGTTGACAGTTTTTGGGCTGTTGCAAAAGGATTGAAACACTAAATTCAACCAATAATTGGGTGGGCCATTCCTTTCTTTTCCTTTGAGTAATTAGGTGCCCACTTTTTCCATCTTTTCTACATCATTAGACATGCATTAAGTATCTTTGCTCTCTGAACAGCAGCAGCCTGGATGCTTTTTCCCTGCTTTCCCCCAGAAATGGATTTGTTGCTCCATCAGTTCACTGCTCCAGCAGAATCTAGTTTGAAGCATTGCAATGCACCAGAAAGCACGTTTGATTTTTTTTTAATGGTTTCTGGGTTTCATTTGCTGCAGAAAGGTCTGGGTTACAGGCCTGTGTCTAGGGAGGGACTGAGCTCTGCTCGTTAGAGGGATAATGAGCTTGATGCTCCCTCACTGCTGTGTGTGGAGCCCCAGGATAACCCTAATATGAACCAACTCATTCCAGTTTTACAGATTACCTGTCAGACTGTTGCTTGCCATAGATTTCTCTGAAAATGGAATATATACCAGTTTTATATACAGAGAAATAAATTTGTGCTCTCTAATAATGCAACTGCCTGGCAGTGGTGGCTGAAGTAGATGCCTGATGATACAAGCAGCTCATATAAAAAATATGTTCTACATGCAAAGGTGGTGAGGCACCACCATCTCATGATTGCTCATATAGACATTGTCTTGCTCATCAGGTTTAATTTAGACAGCAAAATATTCACAAAAGCCATTTATCTAATTTTTATGAATGAATTGTGGCCAAAAAAAGTTGTCTTCAATATGGCAAAGAAACACAAATAGTTATCATTCTTCCTGCTTTTATAATAGTAATCTGTATTTCTGCCATACAATTTTACTCAGAAAATGCTAAATATGTTCAGACAAGTAAGTAAAATGAAGCTAAACTGAAGAGGAGGCAAATTTGACAGGTACTTGGATATGTGTTGTCTGCATTGTCTTTTTCTATAAGTGCCTTGGCTCAGTGAGAATAAAGTTCTAAGTGCTGTCCTTATAATTTTCTGGTTTTCCAGTGGCCACTCATGCCTTATAAGAAATTCAGGCTGCAATTCCCTCTGATTAAGTGAAAGTGAAGTTGGTAATTGATTTCAGGAGAAGGTCAGTCAGGTGTCACCAGTGTCCCCTAACAGACGCACAACACTTGCACAACACCAGCACAACAGAAGCACATGTGGGACACATCTGGGTTTTCTAAACATCCTCCACATCAATATGTCTGTAAATTTTATGTTTTTAGTTTTCAGAGCATGCAATTATTTTCTGTCTCATTTTCAGTTTGAATGTTTGGTGGCAACAAATAACTGCCCATTATAATAAACAAAATCACCTTATATTTTTGTCTGGAAGATCAGGAAATTTTTTTTGCTTGTTGCTTCAGTTTCAAAGCCTAGACCACCATTTGGAAATGTTTTGATGGCACTGCTTGGTTGTCAGTCTCAAACCCATGATGGAATCAGCCGTTTCCCATACAGGTGCCTGATGCAGCATCCTGGCTTTTCTCCACAAATTCTGAACAATGAAATCTCTATTTCCTCCTGTATCTCTAATCACACTTGGTGTCTCTCAATTATCCACATTAGAACATCTCCCTCTTGGAGTTTCTAATGAAGTTAAGAATCTCATTAACTGCACTTTTGTTCCATAAAATGTGGTAGGGATGAATTCCAGTACCTTGTCTATGCCTGCTTCTCAATATAAAGGGTGATTTATCATTCTAATCCCTGTCATTACTGCTTGCTACTGTTCACAATGCTCCTTTAATAGTCTTATTCATGTGCTCTCCCTGTCCCTGTGATTGAGGGAGATACAGAGCCTGGATCTTTTGCTTAATCCCTGCTCCTCTAAGCACAGTTGTAATCACTTCCTCTATGAAATGCTGACCTTTATCCGGATCAACTTCAGGAACCCCACTGAGGCAAAAAGCTTCTTGAGCCTGTAGGGTTTGTTTCCTCCCCCTGCTGCTGCATGTTGTTGTGCAGAAAATGCATAAAATCACCGTGAAAAGGAACCACAATCTTCCGGGGAGTTTCATTACCCCAGAGTGATTTGGGGGGTTGATATTTATAATTTCATTATAATCACACCCACAGTCTGACAATACACTGCTGCAGAAAGGAGATATGGCTGGGCTTGGTTCTCACCCTTCCCATGCATGTCTTTGACAATTTTTGATCCATTTCTCAATCTGTTTCTGCACCCTCTAACACTGCTGTTTCCTTATCCCTGAGAGTATTTCTCTGATTTTCATGTGTTTAGCAATTCCTCTTTCTCCATCATTTTCTTCATCATTGGCTGGGGTTGGCAGCTAATGAGACATGAGAAGGTTGTATGATTTTGGCATTTTTAGGGCTGAAGTAAAAATGCCAAAAATCCCTAAAAATTTTGGCATTTTTAGGGCTCAAGTCTTTTGGGAAGACCAAAGACCCTGATGTGGAAGTTCCCTGCCATTGCAATCTCCAAAAACCTGTGTGCCAAAGTCTGGCAGCAACGTTTGCTGCAATTGCCTGCTGCAGGGAATTTTGGCAAGGAGAGCATTTGTGTGAGCTGGAGGCAGTGCTGTCACACTGCTCTTAGCCAGGAGCAGGTGTTAAACAATGGAGAAACTTGCTGAAAACAGCCCTCATAATGTGGAAGAATTTAATGGATTCATTTGATCTGTCTTTCATAATTATGTGTTTCATAAGCAGGGTGGTCTTTCAGCTATTTCTTGAATACAATTTGAATTTGCCTTCTTCCCAATATATGATATATATTTGAATTTGCCTTCTTCCCAGTGTAGTGCCCCTTCAGAATGAGGGAAGTGGGAGAGTTACCAATAATAACTCTGTTGTTGGTCCTTTATTTTCTTTCATTTCCCTGCACCCCTGGTTTTCAGCATGGATACCCAGCACCTGCTGGCACTATGTGGCTGAATGTTCAATAGGCTGAGCAGTCCCAGCTGTCAGAGAGAGCTCTCAGAACAGCCCAGGTTGAGGAGATTCAGTAGTTTCAGGCATTAATACTTGACAGATGAGATCTGTGTCTGGGCTGCACTAAAGAGCTGACAAGGCTCTTCTGATGGCTCCAGCTCCACTCAACCTCGAGTGCTAAAGACATTGCATCAAAAACTTCCTCAGGGAAATACATTCATAACAGTAAGGTCTCTTCTAAGAAGCAGTATTGAGCATTTTAATATTAAATAGTTATCTTTGTTTCAGTGGGTGTTAATTTGTTCCATTAATTGTGGGGTTCACCTTCAGGCTCCTGTCAATTCAAATGAAGTGAAGATTTTTCTTCATATTTGAAAACATCAAATACTTTATTCCAATCTAGATTCCTGCTACTGACTATCCACTAATCAGTGTTTGATGAGTGGATTTGCTTTGTTAGGATATTGCTTTTGACAAATACATTTACTCATGTAAAGCAAATAATTTACTCATGTAAACATATTTTCAATATATTAATAGTTGATAACTAGTTGATAACTTTTAAAAAGATAGTAGGAGAATGACAGCTCTTATTTTTGTTTTAGCTCCAAATTCTTTTACTTCATGCTTTATAAATATTATAAAATTTAGAATATTTTTTTCTGAAGTTTTGGAATTTTTTTCTGGCTTCATTAACATGGTCATGCTTAAATTTTGCTTTTGGAGTTTTCTAAAACATATATTAAAAAGTGGTGTTTCTTTTTTTACTGCCTCAGCCTGGAGCAGGAGAAGGTGATTCAAATGGGGAGGAGAATGTGAGTGGATTATAGAGATTAAAAGCAATGCTGTAAAAAGGAAAAGATGCTTTTGCTCTGTCTCAGCTGGCCTTGTGGGCAGTGCACTCATGGGAAAATATAATAATAATAACAATGAAAATAACAATAACAATTAGTATTATTATTATTATCATTATTATTAGTTAAACAATGATCTCAAGTCAGGTAGGGAACTTGAGGACAGGTGAAGGAGGAGATGTGAGGGTTTGAGATGTGGCCTTTTCCTGTGTGGTTGGATTTCTCCCCACACTGACACATCAGGTGAAACAGGCTGCCTAAAGGGACATGCTTTGAACACCCAAAGAAATGAAGTATTTCAGTTCCCTGTGCAAGTGGGTGAGTGCTATAAAGGTTACAGAGACCTTAGGCAGAAATAAATTGCAGCTCGATACGTGGTTTTTATTTTGCTTTATTTTTCATTTTGTTTTTAGGATTTGTTAGTTAGCACACAGGTGCTTTGCATTGGTTAGCTGAGTTTTCAGGTAATAGGACTTTGGGTTTACTAGCTTGAAAAAAATCCTATAGTCCCACCTTTGGTATATTGTTTCCATCTACTCTACAAAAGCACTACTTAGAACAACAAGATAAATCCATCCTCCAAACACTCTGTCCTATCCAATCTGCTCTAATTACATCCTGTAATCCTTAGCTCTGAAATTCATGGAGATTGCTGCAAAAAATGGGGACTATCAAAATCCCTGGTGAAGATATAGCCCAAGAACAGCAATGGGTTTTAAGTGATGTTGCTTGTTTGTTTTAGTTTCTTTTCTTTTTAATTTTTCTTTGCAAGTAGCAGGTGTAGCATTCCTGTCAGAAACTACCATGTCAGTACAACTTCTTACCCTGAAAATTTTCATTTAATATTTATGTCCTGTGGCCATTCAAGCAAAGAACAGAGAGATTTTCTGAGGGAAAATATAAGACAGCAGCATGTGCAGCTGTGGTTTCCCCCAGAGCTTTTTGCTGTGTTATATTCACATATTGAATATGATGGCTAAATTTGTCCCGAAGCTCCTGTGTGGGTGTGTGGTGGCAGCCCTGAGTGGGACATGAAGACACCAAAAGGATTTGGGAGCAAGAGGAAATGTGTAAGAAAAGCTTTAGAGTCCTTTGCTCTTGGCTGTGATGCTTCTCTGAGTTGTATTTTCTGACAGTTCACGGGAAATGTTGAAAAAGTAAAGCTGGAGAAGGATACTCTGGTGTGTATTTATGCAGTGAAGTTTTTAGAAGTGATCATGTCTGATTGTTTTGCATGGATAATCTAGTGGAGAAAAGGTCCTCATCCTATGCAGGGAAGTAAATGTGGATTTGTGGCAACACTGGTGAACTTCATGTTAATTTTACTGTGTTTCATCCAACATCAAATGTCAAGTTTGGGTGGTTTATTTAAACTGTGTCAACAACACACTTAAAAACAAATTAATGAACAAACCCCATAAAATGACAACAGAAATTGCATCATTTGTTTTTGCTTCTATGTTATGCCTTAAACATTTTGCTGCAAATTTTTAGAATGTTGACCCTTGTTAGTGATGGCTGCTGGCAGATTCTGGTGGAAATGGAGCCTGTCTTGGCTAAGCCAACACACTTTCCTCGTTGAAAATGATTTTGAAGAATGTGATTGTCAGATATACTGTCAGTGTAAAAATTGCTGGACATCTATTGGCTAAAGGGTTGTACAGGCTTTCAGAGGAATTTGAATTTCTTTTTAATAAAAGTCTCCTAAATATTAGAAAAAGAAGTAAATTTTGTTGGCAAACTTCTGAGAGTTTGTACTTTCCCTGACCTTGTAAGCGCTTGTCAGAAACACAGGGCTCACTTTATTTTTAAGATATAGAAGGAAATAAAATGAGAACATCCTAAATAATGCATTAGAATGACACAACCCAATAATATCAACAGAATTACAGTAGATGTAAATTCATGGTTTTCACATCACTTTTTAGTGTTCAAGTAAATGGTATATTTAGAAATTCTTTCTCTCCAAAAATAACCAACAAACCCAAAAAGGAAAACAAACTTAACATCCTGTTAATTGTTCTGGGTGGGAAACATCATACTGTAATTAAATCAGTGAGGCATGGAATAATTAAAGAAAATAATTTTGATAGCTAGAAGAGTAGGACAAGGTTAACTCATAGGTAATATAGAGCAGGAAAAGTGTCTTATCTGCAGCTCAGTAAATTATTATTATTTCTCAACATCCAAGTAAAACTTGGAGTTTCCTCACCAGCTCTGACAAAACCTTTTTATTCTAATGTAACTCTAATATTGTACTTAATGGTTTTGATGTAAGCTTAAAAAATGTCATAGGAACAATTCTTACAAATCCTCTTCCTTACTTCTTTTGTCACATCACTACACCCACAGAGGTAATTTAAAATAAGAGTATTTCTTTTCATGCTAGGGTTTGAAAAAGGGAGTGAGGAAAACAATCTAAAGCTGTTTCTGTGGAAAAAAGGAAGGGAAGGAAAGGAGAAGGGAAGGAGAAGGAAAGGAAAGGAGAAAGAAAGAAAAGAAAAAAAAAAAAGACCCCAAACTGACTCCTCTGTTTCTGGTATGAACTGGAGCATTCCCAAGGCTGGCCTGAATTTTTATGGTTTATGACATTTCCTGTTTCTTAACATCCCAAATGCAATTTCTGTGTCTTTTCCCAGCAGGATGGTACAATTGTTGTGGAGCTGAGCTGCAGAGGGAATTTCTTATCCCATGGAAATCTTTCGAGGCAGATTTTTCCCACTGCCCTCTCATGTGGTCTGACCAAACAGGGACATTCCAAAGTGGCATTGCCAAAGCAAACATTACAGAAGTGACAGATATTCTTTCCTTTTCATGTGAGAACTGAAACAAAGAAATAATGACACTTTTTGGACACTTCATTTGGTTGGTTTTCTTCAGTAAAGCAGGTGCTGTCAAGGTGTAGAAATGCCTGGACCTGACAGTTTTGCTCCTTAGTTAAGAGATGGAAAAGCTGTAGTGCAAATCCAGAAGCCTTGCCTTGAAGAAAATGGGAAACAAACAATGTTTTTTGAGTCAAATTCATTTCCTTTTGCCTTTATCCATAATTTTCTGATAGTCAGAGAGAAAAAAGCCAACAAGAAATTGAAGATTACCCCTATATATATTAATATGAGAGAGAAAGCAATTGGATTGCATCTTTCCCATAAAGTTCAGACAGCACCAGACATTTGAAGTGATGGGAAGGATTTATAAAAATTAAACAGATGAATACCTTGTGTAAATTCTTAAAAACTTTTTTGCCTCTCTCTAGAAGTTCACCATTCAATTTTTTTGCTGTTTTTTGGAAGCCTCGAAGCCAAAGGAAAGAATCCTTAGTCCAAAGATCAGAACTTTTATGGAATAATAAAAATTATGTTTAAAAAAAGGGGGGAAAAAAGTAGTTATAAAAGCTAGCAAATACACTGAGCAGATGTTTTGGTCTATGTTCAGTCTAGAAGCTGATTATTAAAAGAGTTAATATTTTAAAATTATATATGATAGAGTATTGTAGAGTTCTGTGCCTGCTTTTGATATTTATGCAGCCATATAATGTGCCCATCCTGGTGCATTTGGAATCAGTCCAAAACTTCTCATTTAAATTATTGGCTCACCATATATTTTCAAATACAGCTGAAGAGACAATGGTTTAGAAAGCTGTGAAGCTTTTGTTAATAGAAAAGGAACTGTTCCCTTGACATTTTACAGTGACAAGCTAACTGCAGCAAAAAGAATAATACAAGTACACTTCAGGCTTCAAACAATCTTTCTCTATTTTCTTTATTTTTTTCTAAAATAACTGCTGCTCAAATACCCATAATACCTTTGCTACCTGCAGAATTGAGATCTTTATCAAACAGCTGATTTTGTATGTGACAGTGTTCACAGGGGTTCTTGGATGAGGGAAAAAATGAGGATGTTGACTCCATATTTCAGAAGACTTTATTTATTATTTTATGATAGATATTACATTAAAACTATACTAAAAGAATAGAGGAAAGGATTTCATCAGAAGGCTAGCTAAGAATAGAAAAAGAAGGAATGATAGCAAAGTCTTGTGGCTCAGACAGAGAGTCCAAGCCAGCTGACTGAGATTGGCCATTAATTAGAAACAACCACATGAGACCAATCACAGATGCACCTGTTGCATTCCACAGCAGCAGATAACCATTGGTTACATTTTGTTCCTGAGGCCTCTCAGCTTCTCAGGAGGAAAAATCCTAAGGAAAGGATTTTTCATGAAAGTTGTCTGTGACATTTGCATTTGTGTGGATTAAGATAATGGAATAATTTAGATTGGAAGGGACTTCTGGAAGTCATTTAGTCCGTTCTCCTGCTTGAAGTAGGTGCTAACCATCAGTTTCCTTGTTCCCTCAGTAGGTTGCCAAGGCATGGATCTGATCAAGTTTTGAATATTTCAGAGATGGATGTTGCACAAACTGTCTAGGCAGCCCATTCCAGGGATAAATCTCTGTGATTATCTTGATAGTGTGAGAGGTTTTCCTTGTATCTGCTCTGGCATTTCTTGTGCCCCCACTTTCTGTCTCCTTGCAGTGTAGCATCCAAAAAGTCTTTAAATTTGGCTTTGGCTTTCAGTTTGAAGGCTGGGAATGTTAAGGAGCATGCCACTGTCACAGGGTGCCCATTGGGCTCTTATTCTTCCCAGTAGTAGCTCTGGTAGTTGTGTTTGTTTCATTTTTTCCCCCATTTATTTTCTTCTTAGAAACCCTGAAAAAGGTTCCTTCAGAAAGGATTAAGAGTTTTTTGCACCCTTTCAAGGTTGATGCAGCTTTAAGAGGTTTGCACAGCCCAGTTGTTCTCCCGGGTGCTTTGTAAGGTGAAAAGAAGGATTCCTTCCTCTCCTAGGCTGGCTTTGCATCTTGGCAAAGAAAGCACAGCAAAACTGCCTCTTGTTTTTATAATTTTATGGGTGGGACGTTGTCAAAGGAGGGTTACATGACTGCAGCAACACATCTAAGCACATACACTTCTCACTTTTCCTCCTGTCATGAGTGAGGAGTAGTTCTAGAAAGATTAAGATAATTATTTGACTAATACTGAAGGAAGACAAGAAATTGGCCCTTGCTGTTTAGAGTGTTAAGTACAAGTGATGGTACAAAATGTTGCTGGAAGAATGTGTACTTGTGCTGGTAAACAAGGAAGAGTGCCAGCTCCCAAAGCGAGGCTCCTGTCCATAGATTGGCTTTGAATTTAACCAAAATCTGGTTTTATAATGGAAAGAATCTAAAACTTACATGTGAATTAAATTGATATAGTTAAAGATGGTCCAAGAAGGTTGTTGAAGTTTATTTGGCATTAAATATATCCAGCCCCCTCAACTGAGGAACTGAGCCACTGAGGCTTAGTAATTTACATTTGGTTTGAACTATAAGCCTCAATAAAATACTCCAGATTTAATTAATTTTAAAGCAGCTTGTCTTTTGGAACCTGTGAATTGCTTTCAAAGACTTTACCTTATGCCAGCTTTTTTTCCTAACTTCTGTTTTACGTGATATTTGCACTGAGTTGCTGTCATATATCAGAAGTACTTATCTCTTTAGAATGCCATGTAATTTCCTATGAGCAGCTGCTCACTATAGCTGTGCTATTTTTTGACTGAAATTGAATACAACTTCAGTATTTTAATATAAGATTTGATTGAAATATTGAATGCTCAGTTGTCTGTCATGCATTTCAAGAGCACAGATCCTCACTGTATGCCTATGACCACTTCTTTAGAGGTAAATATATTTCAAGTTTCTGTAAAATATGATGAAATTAAAATGCAAGTTGAAATAAAAATATCTTATCTGTAATCCCATGTTGTATTGTCAGTACAGTGAAGTATAACCATTATCTTACAGTCATTTATGACTCATTTTCTTCTTTCCTTGAGAAATAAACATATTTCAAACTTTTTTTCCCTCCCCTTTGTAGAGCCAGTATTGTGCAGAAGCGCATAATTTATTTTCAAGATGAGGGCTCTCTCACCAAAAAAATCTGTGAACAAGGTAAGGTAAACTAAAATGTCTCTTTGACTTCCTCATGGTGTTTTGCATTTTTCTCTTAACACATTGTCTCAAACTGAAATTTGGAGGTCTTGGACCATTTCATCCAGGCTGAGATTTGGGCTCTTCCATTCAGTTATGTTCATCCTTATCACATATACTCCAACTCATAAAATCCTCCTAGCCTCCCCCTAAAGTAGTACTTGCAATTCTTTACCTGTTCTTTGTGTGATACCCATTGGTTTCCAGGGCACTCTGTTATTGAATCCTGGGATATTTCATCCTTTCCTAAACCTAAATATTGCACCTGGTTATTGCATCCCACTGGAGAATTCATTTACTTTTTCTGTTCAGAAATTTCAAGCCCATTGTGTTTTGAGATCAGCTGAGGTTTTCCCTTATCAGATAGAAACCAGAAACAAACCCCTTTTGAGTCTGAAGATAACTGAAATACTAATGCCTTCTAATTGAAAGTTGTGGATTTAAACCATTCCATCCACTTATAAATATGGTACAGATATTTCAGGCTTGTCCTTTAGTCTAACAGCAAACTAAATTTAAAAAAACCAAACCCATGTTTAACTCATATTTATTTCCTGGAGTATTCATTATGGCAGCTTCACTGTCCCCACTGGTTTGGAGTTTTAGTGATTTTCAAAGGGTTCTTTGATGCTTTTTCAGACTCAGCCTCGGAAGGTGTGACTGACAAACCCATTTTAGACTGTTGTGCCTGCGGTACTGCCAAGTACAGGCTGACTTTTTATGGAAACTGGTCAGAGAAAACCCATCCCAAAGATTTTCCACGTGAGTATCCCTCTCTTGCTTGTACCACACAGGGGCCCTGAGGAGGGCTGGAGCAGGTTGTGTGACACAGCATCACTTATTTACAGCTCAGCAGAGTAAATGATGACATGCATGGGGTCCTGCTGGCACTCAGCATTGAAAATCAATGGGTCTTTCTGCACTGTACATTACCTGCACATTCTATTGATTGGCCTGACATTTTGAGCTGAGATGTGTGTGAGGCTGTATTTGCAAGATGTCTTTGTGGGGAGAAAGGTTCCTTTCTTTTTTTTTTTTTCTGATTGAAAGCTTAGAATGGCTTATAATGTAGAGGTAGGAAAGGAGATTTTAAGAAAAAGTCCACAAAGGACAGGCAATACACTAATATTTTGATTTTTCAGCCATGCCAATCTACCTAGTTTGCTTTACTTCAAAGTATTTTGAATTATTTCAGTTAAATTTGATGAGTTTTGAATCTTGCTGCTCAAGGATATGAATTGTATATATAGATCTAAGAATACTCTGTCTTCCTTTTCTTTGTTGGTTGAGTACCCAGATAAAAAACACCTCCTGAACTTGGCCTCTCAGGGCTTCTAAATATCTGAACTACAGAATCAGTATTTTTGTTGCAAGTTTTCTTTCTGCAGTTTCCCAAGTATCTGTAAAAAGCTGAAGTTACAAAATTGTGTATTGTGCATTTGGTCTTTCATTACTGACTCCACAGTCTGTGGTAAAAAAGGCCAGGAAAGTAATTAAGAATATGAGTCATATTTACAGGTTTTTAAACTCTGTTATGTTTTCTGTGGCTGATTTTATTTTATTAATTTCTGTTATTATAGAGACTTTTTTATGTTGATTGAAAAAAAGTATTATTATTGTCACCGTGTCAGAATATCCTCATGTAACTCAAATATGGTTTGTATCAGCTCAAATTTTAACAGCCTGAGCAATGTTGCCTGTGTTGGGTTTGAAGCACAGCATTGTTCAAATCCTATTGGTCAGCATAATATGGGGGAGATAAAACAAGCAAAGGCAATAATTGCAGGAATGCTCTTTCAGGCTACTGGAGGATTTAAATATCTGCTGAGTGTGAACTTTATGTGCAGTACTTGCATGGATTCAGCTGGTGGTTAGAAATAGGCCATGAGAAAAGGACTGAAAGCTAGGAAGTTACTGTGGCTTTTTCTTTTTCCTTTTCTTTTTCTTTTTCTTTTTCTTTTTCTTTTTCTTTTTCTTTTTCTTTTTCTTTTTCTTTTTCTTTGTCTTTTTCTTTTTCTTTTTCTTTTTCTTTTTCTTTTTCTTTTTCTTTTTCTTTTTCTTTTTCTTTTTCTTTTTCTTTTTCTTTTTCTTTTTCTTTTTTTTCCTTTTCTCTTTCTTTCTCTTTATTTTTCTTTCTTTTTCTCTTTTTCTTTCTCTCTTTCTCTTTCTCTCTTTCTCTCTTTCTCCCTTTTCCTTTTCCTTTTCTTTTTCCTTTTCCTTTTCTTCTCCTTCTCCTTCTCCTCCCTTCCCTTTCCCTTCCCCTTTCCCTTCCCCTTTTCCCTTTCCTTTTCCTTTCCCTTTTTCTTTCCCTTTCCTTTTTCCTCTCCCTTTTCCCCTTTCCCTTTTCCCTTTTCCCTTTTCCCTTTTCCCTTTTCCCTTTTCCCTTTTCCCTTTTTATTTCTTCCAAGTTGGTTAACTGAAAAAAGCTATGGCTGCATGATGGAAAATAAGCAAGTCACAATAGTTTGCTGGCTATCTATCCCCAGTTACAAAAATATTTTACTTAAACTGGGAAAGTAAAAAAAATAACCATTATTTACTTAAACGATTAATCACACTAATAACAGCTAATAAGATTTTGCATTAAAATTTCTGAAAGTTGAGGGAAAGATCTCATCCAAATATAGTGATGTTCAAAAAGGAAACTTAGTCATTGTCATTATTCTTAAAAATGTTGAGCTTGTGCAGTAATTACATGAAAATAAAATGGTATTAATTGTGGACTGTGGTAAATCACTAATTATTTGCAAGCCACCACATAAAAATTTTTGCTCTATTCTTGTACCATCAGTAAAGTTGGAATATAAAGCAGGTAATAAACCTTGTATTTCACATCTTTTCTTTGTCTTCAAATTTGCTTTAAAAAACACTAAAGAGCATGCACTTCGTGCAAAGCATTTCTTTTCTCTGGGTATCACCCATTTTTGACAACAGAAATCCATATCCTCATCATCATGATATGGCATGAACACATCTCTGAGATGTGTCACAGGATAAATTCTCATGTTGTGATTGTACCTTGATTTTCCTGCAAAAAAATATGCATGTGAGTGTACTGAGAAATTGAGAAACTGCTCAAAACTACAAGAATGAAGTGAAATAACAGCACTGGAAAGCTGTCAGTGTTCTGCTTGCTGCCTTAAGATCTGGAGAGTGAAAACAGCTCTGGCCTCGTGCTGCTCAGATTGTGTCATGCAGAGGAGTTTTTTGGTGGTGAGAGGAAAAAGCTTAGGAAATACCAAGTTGTCTCTTTGTTCTCACAAGAAACGGATGCACAGACCCAAATCTGACTCCCAACATATTTTCAGGCCAAACATGTTTTATATTCTATCCTCATATAACTAACATATTAATTATTAAATTTACATTGTTCTATTGTATACATTGATTTCATCCAAGCATGGATGTCTCGTGGTCCCCCTTAAACCTGTAACATAGTTTCTCATGATTCTTTAAACAATAATTATATCTAATCCCATCTAACAATGATATCATTTATCATATACTGACTATACAGTTTCACATGATCTAGCAAACACAAGACTTAACATTTCCCAGGCCTACCTTTAACATTTTATCAGGGCCTACTATGTCTAACTTTCTTTCTAACTCCACGAATTTTCTGTGATTTTAAAATCTTTTACTATCAGTGTCACTGGCTGTGATGCCTTAAGGAGCTGGAACAGAAGCTAGATGGAGTTAAGGGGAATAAAGTGGATATTTATTGCAGTGCCTTCAAAGGCCAAGCCTGGCAGTGCTGGATGGCTGGATGGCTCCAAGATGGAAGCAAAAGAGGGCTTGGTCACAAGATCTCACATTTTTATAAGTTTTAGTTCATTTACATGCTGGAGCTAATTGTCCAACCACAGCTTTAGCCCATGCAGTCCCACCCTGCTTGTTTTTCTCTCTCCAGCCCACGCTGTTTGTGCTCTTGGGCTGAGATTGGGATCATTTGTCCTTGGTGCCCAGCTGGAGCAGGAATTGTTTTGTCTCCCTGCTCTGTGCACAGAGCTCACCATGCCCTCATGTGAAGCTCAGACCCACCCACTAAAGCAGCACAGAATGTAAAAAATATAAAAAGCTAAACCCTGAGGCATCAGCTGTGTTTCAGGGTGCCTTGTGGGACAGCCTGACCCAGGAGGAGAGGATGGAGTTCCCATCACTGGGGCTGAGGGACAGCAGCTCCCTGGGCTTTGGCAGGTGGCACTGTAGATTTCAGGAACAATTCCTAGATCTTACATCAAGAAACCAACTCCTGACATTGCAGTCTCTTCAGCTGTGGAGGAGGGAAGGTTCAGTTTTAGGTTTTTTCCACACATATTACTGATTCATTTTAGTTGATTCTGAAAACATCAGGACTGCTGCATTCAGAGCTCTGTAAGTGTATTTTGGTCCAAGTTTAGGACTAGGGAAGCTATGAAGGCTGTGTTTGCTGCTCTGCTAGGCCATATCCCTCATCTATCTATTCTGCTTCCTACATTCTTCTATCTTCTTTCCCCTGCTGTTGGTGTTCATTTTTTATTTCTAATCTATTTTCTACTCTCCCATGATTAGGTTCCTGCATCTGACTTTATATAATTCTATGCACTGTCCTTTTCAATTTCGTTGTTCCACCTCTCACATCTTAAATTTGCATTCCTTTGCTTCATTATTCATTTTTCATTCATTTATTCTGTTTGCAGCTGTTTTTACTGCTGCTTTCTACCTTTTGCATTGTGAAGAAAAACGATAAATATTGTCTCACTCCATCATTCTGACTCCCTCATCTCCTACAGTCCTTGCCTTGTTACCAGACTGTCTGCTTATGTTAGCAGTTCATTTTCTCACCCTTTTCC
The DNA here is from genome assembly GCA_024362935.1 of Setophaga petechia. Classification (NCBI taxonomy): domain Eukaryota; kingdom Metazoa; phylum Chordata; class Aves; order Passeriformes; family Parulidae; genus Setophaga; species Setophaga petechia. The sequence continues at coordinate 51,541,193 of JANCRA010000003.1, read as the reverse complement.
TTTAAGCCCATATATCTGCAGAAGGTTACTTGACACTTAAGTGAATTCATTTTGCATTTCCAGGACTGTGGGACTTCCATGACTCCTTACTTCTGCTCAATTCTCTTTTCAATTCCATCATCCTTCGTTAACATCTTTTTCTTTATACTTTTTTTTCTTTTTTTTTTTTTTTTTTTATTCAACAAGACAAGAAACAAGAATGGGAATCCTTTTGCTTAGCTCTACAGCTGTTAAATTATGAGAAATCTGAGCAAGAAAACTCAGTATATAAGTGATATATAAGTATATACTTACATAAGTATATAAGAATACAGAAGTGAATACAGAGAAATTTATTTCTTCACTGCCTTCAGTAAGGAAAAAACTTGCTTTTAAAACTGAGGGCGACCACTGAAGTCTTCCCTTGCAGGTTTCCTTCTCAAAAATATTTAACATAGAAACTTAAAATTAAAGGTAGCTTAAACTTTCTGAAGTGAGATCTTTGGTGAGAAAAAGCTATTCTAAGCCTGTTTGTTTTGAGGGGCTGCTTTAAGCTCGATTTCTGTCAGTCACTGCCTTGTTCACACTGCTCTGAAGATGTGCATTGGTGTAGTGAGAAAAAGCCCCTGGAGTGGGGACTCCCAAGCTTTATTAGAAGTCAGGACTTACTGTTTGAGGCTGTCTCGAGGGTGGTTTGATTTACTTTTTTTTTTGGTTTTCCCCCCAAAAAGGACGCACCAACCACTGGTCTGCCATCATTGGCAGCTCCCACTCCAAGAACTACATCCTGTGGGAGTATGGGGGATATGCCAGCGAAGGGGTCAAGCAAGTGGCAGAGCTGGGCTCCCCAGTGAAGATGGAAGAAGAAATTCGACAGCAGGTAGGTGCATTTTGGTGCTTCCTTTAAAAGAAAAAATGATCCTCCCTTGGCCTGTGAACAATTTGTCATTGGGGATGTAATTTTGCTGAGTTTGGTGGAGAAGGAGTTCTGTGTGGCTTTCTTGATTCATTCTTACCCTGGCAAGGGTTTTTGTCTAGGAAAGGCCAAATAAGTTGGAGCATTCTGAACTTAGAAAATCTGTGTGCCATGTAGAGCAGAAATCAGAGGTGGCAAAGTGAAAATCACCTTCCCAGACTTAATTGTGAAGCCACTCTTTTGAAAGAAAACTTTGAAGACAGCAAGCAATACCCCTGCCTTAAAATAGTGAATGATTATTTATCATTTAGATTCACTTTGCAGAGTGCTACATTTTGCTTCTTGATGAATTGCCTCATTTTGTGTTATACAAATATTTAAAGTGCTGTGTTTCCCTGCTCATCATTATTTATGTGGCACAAGCATTCTTTCCTTAATAATCCCTTTTACAAAGAAAATAATCTCTTCCTTAATGTTGAAAATCCGCATTTCTCCACTTTTTCTACATTTGTGTGTGGATTTTTCCTATATTTGGCACTTCTGAGGATCAAGTCAGCAAATATAAAAGCAGAATTCAGGATGATATTGTGGATTAATCTTCTCCCTTTTCGTAACTGCTGCATGTTAAAAACACAGTATTTTGAGACCTCCAGGATAGGTTGTATACAGGGTTACACTGAGAGACACAAAAAAATTTCAGTTACATTTATATAAAGAACATAAAACAACCTCAAAGACTGTTTTGAAAAAACTTACATAGCAAAAGGCTTTGTGTGCTAAATTTAATTTGCTTTCTTGTGATTCTTAAGTGTATATAATCATGGTACAAGAACATCTGGTGTATTTGACAAGAAACTCCCAAAGCTAAGAAAAATAAAATAAAACCAGCTTAAAACTTAATATATAAAAGGGATAGAAAAGGAATATGAAGGGGAAAAAACAATCTCAATGTGGGATGAAATGTGATCATGGATACATTGCCTCTTTAAAGCATAATAAACCTTGGTATACCTGGAAATAGAAATAGGCCTTGCTCCTATGCAGAAAAGTGGCTGGATTTTATCCCAGCAATATAATATAAACCCAGATGGATTAAAATTGTAGCAGAGTGTTATATGTACCACATGGAACTTATCATTTTTGCTGCTTACTTGGGAAATCAATATTTTCTTGTAGTAGGCTCATGTGGAATGAAGAAAATCAACAATTTTGTATTGAAGAAGATAATTTCTGTTGCAGTCTTGGTGAATACTTTATAAACAGGGGTTTGGCACATCTGATTTGGGACTGTACAAAGGTTGGGTCTTCTCCTGAAGCAGCAGGAGCCAGAGGAGGGTGTTGGGTGAGGAGCAAGCAGAGGTGCACTTGGGGAAGGTCAGGCTGAGGACTGAGAGAATGCTGGAGAATTTGAAGGGAATATGGGGAAAAAAAAGAAAATCATGCCTCTGCTTTCCAAATCTGGCTTCTTTGTCATTGTGCACCACATATTTGCAATGAGGGGATGTGTTTATACTCTGGATTTAAATCAGAGGAGATTGTGACTTTCAGAGTGCATCAAAAAGAGAAATGGCTACAACTTGCAGGGCTGCAGAGGTTGAACATGGAATTAGTGAGCATCACAGTTAATTCCAACTGTGGGATGTCTGATTGGGGCAGCCCTGGTTCTCCTGGGCCAGTTTATCCAAGTAATCAGCTGGTATTCTGCCTGGATCTTACCTAGAACACTTGCAGCATGTCATCAAGTGCCATAATATTTTTGTTGAGTTTAGTTGAGATTTTTTTTTTTAACATGAGCTTAAGCTGGACTTTTTTTTTTGAGAGATTTTAAGGTAAAATTCTGCAACCAAAACAGCAGAGCAATGCCAGGAGCTAATTTGCTGACATTTAAGTCAGGCTGGTATTTTTCTCTTTTTAATTACACTTTGTCCCTTGCAATATCCCCACCTGCCTTGAAATTTGTTAATGTTGTTTCCTTCCCCACATGTTCCAATCTACCTCAGGATCTCTTTGCTTTTTTTCCATTTATTGTTTTACCTTTCTTTCCACTCTCTGCTCTCCTACCAGCCTTGTGTTGATGGGAGGATGCAATTCATTAGATTAATCACTCTCTAAGAAGCTTTGATGTTCTTGAAAACACAGGAAAGGCAATTTTTGTTTAATTCTGGTGCCTGGACTCAGAGCTCACTCAGTGCAGCTGGCACTTCTTCCAGGGCCACACTTGGATTTGGGAATTTGCTGAGTTTTGTAGGCAGTTTCTTAGGTGAGCACATAGACATATTTTGTGGGAATCAGAAAAACAGAAACTTCCACCAGCACAAAAAAGATTTGATCTGCAGCCTTAGAAGATGCGTACATTGATGTAAAAACACAATACACAGGCATTAAGCAGAAAAATCATAAATGTTTCTATAGTTATAAGTAAGAATACACCTTAAGTAATTAAGAAAATGTTTTAGGTAAGATAGTAAAGAGTTTATCATGTAGGGGTGTGGTTGTATAAAACAAGCTAAGAGTTTAGAAATTATAATAAAAACATATATACAGATGTGAGACAGAAAACTATTAGATAAAAGTAGCCAGAGTACAGCAGAAGTAACTAAAGGTAATAAGTTAGAAAAGCAAAATAAACCTTGTGACAACTGTCTGTTAGTTTAAAAAGTTAGATATTGTCTTGTAACAAAGAAACTTGTAACTACTCTTAAACTATGACCGATAGCTTACCCCTTTAAAATCTCACAACTTCTAAAACTAATGTTATCTAAACAATAAATAATTCTTAACCCAAAAATAGTCCCATCCCTTCATTTCAAACAATGATAATATTTATGTAACTGGAATCTGTCACGGACATTACCCACGGTGTTATTAAAGGAAAAAAAAGTCTAATTATTTTTGGATTTTATTACCAAAAATTTACAGTGTATAAATAAACAAACAAACAAAAAGTCTTTCTTTCAAAGAGCTTTGTTAAGAAGTGTCTTAATAATGGTGTGTCATTAAATGGAAGATCCTCAAGCATGAACATTTTGCTTTCTGTATTTACCAGCTTCAGACAGGAAAATCTAATGACCCCATTCTTCTGTGGAAGAATACAGCACTGCCTTAAAAAACAGGTCATAAAATGATAACTATTCAGCTGAAATACTGAAATTACTTTTTTAAAAAAATCAATCAATCAAGATGAATACAATGACGAATTTAATTTTTACTCTTGTTTCTTTTTTTATTAAAAAAAAAACAAATCAGAACTATTTTGTAAAGATAAATGTTTGTATGGATTTAAAGCAATTACATATTTTTTTTCTATAGAAAATTTTTGCTGTTTCAGGTTTCATCTCCAATTCACACACACAATTTAAATTATCCTGTGTCTAAAAACTTCACAAAGCATCTTCCTGGAAAACAGAACTTGTTGTTCTGAAAGGTCTGGAGGCACACTCAGCTTTCATCTGAGGATGCTGAAGACAATCTAAAAAGTCATCCCAAATGCAGAATGCTGCACCCTCAGCAGCTTTTCCTCCTGCCTGGCACCTGGGGCTGCTGTGCTTTGCAAAGAGCCCGTGTGGGGTTTTTGCATGGATGCTCTGGGCACTGTGAACTTGCTCTGCAGTTTGTTTATCTGGGAGCACTTCAAGGCACTAATCAGCCTTTTTGGTAAACTGTTCCTGGCAGCCTGGAAGGGAAAGCCAGGGCACATCAGAGTTTTGCCTAAACAATCTGTCAAGTGGTTGATGTGTACAATGGGATAACTCGAGCGTTGGACTTCAGGGGTTATAAATGAACAAACAAAGGATGAAAAAAAGGAGTTATGTGAGGGGGAGAATGTGCACTGACCTCACATCCCTCTGAGATGTATTCACATTTCCACTTTGTTTTGAGAAATTCCAGTTTCTCCCAAACTCTTTATTTAATAAACTGGCTTGTAGGAAGTGAATGCAGAATTTGAAATGGAAATTCTGCATTCAAATTGGGATTGCTTTGTTTAAACACATGAACAAACAAATAAGATTGTTAAAGCATGAATCAGAAGGAATAAAGTGTAATTCTTAATCTCATGTACTAGGCTGATGAAAAAGGACTAAAATAGAAACATTATTTAAACATCTCACCTTAAGAGAAATAATTAGATTTTGCCTAATTATTACTGAATAAATATTCAGTCATTTTGCCACTGATTCTTTTTTAAACCAAGATAAGTAATATTCTGCAGCTTGCATCTTTCTCCAGAAAATGCAGTGTGCAATCTCTGCTCCCTGTGGAACCACAGGTGACATTCTTGCAGGTTTGGTTTAATGCCCTCTGAAATGTCAGTCAGTGGGATGACTTTTTAGATTGTCTTCAGCATCCTCAGATGAAAGCTGATTGTGCCTCCAGACCTTTCAGAACAACAAGTTCTGTTTTCCAGGAAGATGCTTGTGAAGTTTTAGACATAGAATAATTTAAATTGTGTGTGTGAATTGGAAGTAAAACCTGAAACAGCAAAAAATTTTCTATAGAAAAAAAATCTGTTATTGCTATAAATCCATACAAACATTTATCTTTACATATTAGTCCTGATTTGGATTTTTTTAATTAAAAAAAGAAAGAGTAAAAATTAAAGTCAGTTCGTCATTGTATTCATCTTGATTGATTGATTTTTTTAAAAAGTAATTTCAGTATTTCAGCTGAATAGTTATCATTTTATGACCTGTTTTGTAAGGCAGTGCTGTATTCTTCCACAGAAGAATGGGGTCATTAGATTTTCCTGTCTGAAGCTGGTAAATCACCTGAATTACAGAGAGGAACCTGCAGGATATTGATCACTTTTTTATTATAGCACTGGGCAAATTATTGTGTTTACTGAAACAAGCTCAAAAGTTTGCTTTTTGAATCAGCAGTTATTGTGTGCTTAGGGAGGTAAAACTCTGCCAGCCTGGGAGGTTCAACTCAGGTGATTTGTGCTTGACAGAAGAGCTGAAAATTCTCCCTGAACCCTTCACCTCAGAGACCAGGAAACACCTGACAATCCCTGGGAATTATTCTGGGAATTGCACTGGGAAAACTGACATTTTTGTTGGAATAGTTCAGTCTGTGCTTTGTTGAAAGGAACTAAAAAATTAGTGACAACATGGGTGGCTTGGCCTCCCTTGGAGGAGGGCACTGAGAGAAGTGAAGGGAATTAGATGACTTTGCCATGAGCTGGAGTTGATATTCCTGCTGCTGTAGAAGGAATTGGCCACCTGGGACGTTTCACCTTTGCCTGCCCAAACCTTCAGTGCATGGCACCAACATCCCCCCAGAGCCCCTTTCTCCTCAGCCCTCAGGGAGGGCATTTTTGTTCCCATCCAGGTTTCAGAGGCCTCTCCAGGAAAATGATTGTGGCCATAAAGGCTGCTGTGAAAAGCACAGCTGCTGCTCCTCCAGAAGCCCTTCAGGTTCCTGTGTAAAGCCCACAGAAATTCAGTGCTCCTGGACATGGTATAGCAGGGAAGTAGCAGGACTGTGTCCCAGCATGATTTCCACTTTAGTTACAGCCTGACAGCATGGTTTTAATGGGGTATTTATTCTAATTCTGGACAGATCAAGCTGCTCGGTCGTAAATTGGCTTCCAGGCTTCTGTTTGCTCAGTCAGACTCCTCTGCACCCTGTGCATACACCTCTGCTGTGAATTATGGTCCTTTTTAGTGCCTTTTGAAAAGGCTAGATGGTAGATTTATCATGCCTTCCTTTTGGAAGATGTACCTTATGTAATGATTCAAAATGTCTGGCATGTTGGTAATTAGAAATTTTGAAACCCTTGTATACTCTGCTAAATTTCATAAAGTATTTCTGCCAGAAAGAAATAGTTGTCTACTTATGTCATAAAGAGAAGCTTTGTGTGCCAATAAATAACTCATACAACAAGGCTCAGAACACCTCTTCTAGGGGAGCTTCCTTCTTTTAATAAACTTCTGTTGGAAGCTGTAATTAGAATGATTCAGTTGGTGTTGTTGTCTTTTAAAAAAAGCAACAAAAAATGTTCATCCCAGCTCCATTCTTTTTTAGTATCTCATGGTCATAAAGATGCACTTCCCTAATAAGAAATGAACTGATGCTGCATTCTGTGCCACAAAACACCTTTTTCTAGTCTAAAAACTCTTGAAGAAAATGACTCTTTCACAAAATTAGGTTCTGACAAACCATTTTTAAGTGGTGTATTATTTTCTGGGCCAAAACATGAAAGATTCAAGCAGCTCAGCCAATAAAAACTGAATAGAAAAACTGGAGTCCTCTGAATGTATCATTGTGCTGTGGATAAACTCTCAGTGATTAGGGCACAGTCCTTGTGCCACAGTTGCTCCATGTGTGGTTCTTCTGTCTGTAGGGTTTTGAGAGCTGGCAGATTTTGAACATATTTTGTAAAAATATTTTGTACAAAATGTCTTTTTTATTATTGTGGTCCTCTCCCTCGGTTGGAACACCAGGCAGAATATAATTTTGAAGTTTTATTTAGCCTTTGGCCAAAACTTTAGCAAAATAGTGGTTATTTAATAATAATAGTTAATAATGTTAATAATGCCTTTTTTTCTTCATTTCTAATTGATTTTTTTCTTAATTTCTTATTTTCATTCATTCATTTCTAATTTCATTTCTAGTTAATAATGCCTTTTTTTCTTCATTTCTTCCTGCCTTCCCTCATCCCTTGTCAGCTTAAGGCTTTCTTTCTGATAATAAACAGGGAGAGATAATATTTGGAAAATGGAACTTTTTTTTTTTGCTTTAATTTTCTGTGCTTTTAACAACCATTGTTATTTGATTAATCAATAAGGCATCATAAGTTTTGATTTTTAAAACTCCACCATGTGAGCTCTCATCTTGCTTAATGAATTCCAGAGGTTTCACACCTCTAACTTTTATGGGAGTCTTTGAGTTTTTGCCCTCTGAATAATTACCCAGTAATTGATATTTAACGATTTGCATAACCAAACAATGAGTTATGGTGTTAAGTTAGATCAACATTTAATTTCTCCTTCATTTTTACCTCAATTTGCCTTGCTGCTTATTTTCTTCTAATCATCATTTCTGATAAAACAGGGAGAAACACACGTTTTCAGTAAAATCCACTAATCAGGTTCTCTTTGAATAAAAGGTCTTCAAACATTTTTAGTTTTTTTTTTTTTTTTTTTTGCAGAAAAATAAGAATAAAAAAGTAGGCTTTACTCAAAGACCCATCTTCTCAGTGAATTCTGATACTAAATTGAGTGGAAATGGGGTCTATCAAAATTCCTAACCCTTTTTCCAGTCCCTGTAGTAGCTAAGAGGGCCACCAAAGCTTGTGAAGATTTTCTCTGGCTCTTTGATATCTTTCTGGATTGCAATGCCAAGTGAGGAAACACTTGCTTCTGATAGATCCATCCCTTTGGGTGGCATGCAGTAATTTCAGTTCTCCAGCACTCAGACACAGAAGTCACAAGGAAATGTCTCCTGTTTGGGACAATATGATTGGATTGCTGGACATCATTTGCTAATTTTAGTATTTTAAAATATCTTGCCTTTTCATTTCTTGCTGTTAGATCTTATCATGCTGTTCTGCTGCCACAAAATTATTACCTGTAGCAGATTCAAGATGCGATGAAATTATTTTCAAATTGTTTTCCTTCAGTCTATCACTGCAGTATTTATAAAACATGAGAATTTCAGACGATTCTTCATGTGCTGCTGATGCTGAGGGACAACAGAAGTTCAGCACTCCAAAGGCAGACTTTGTTTAGGGAAATTAGTTGTGTTAACTGCAACTATTCTGGTTCAGAATAGCTGCTCTAAATCCTGGCATTTGAGTGACTCTGAGGCGCCCAGGAGCTCTCTTGCAGCAGCACAAACAGAATGTTAAGTAACACAAACTGGAGAAGGGGCAACACCAATAAAATTGAGCTGTTTGCCAGGCATGCAGAGCAGATGGTTGGGCTCCTCCTCCTGTGGGAGACCCTGCCCTGGCTCTTGTGGGCTTCAGCAAAGTCTGCTCTTAAAGGGTCAGAGTAGCACTAAAAATTAAATTAGGGACGAGTCGATTTCCCTCTGAGTGCTTTCCTCTGCTGTGGCTGGAGCTGTAATTAAAATGCAGTGGCTGAGGAGCTGGTGGCATTCAGCTGCCTCTGAAGGAGATGCTGCAAAGGCTAAGCAAGGGTCTGAACCCTCATTAGCAGCATTTGTCAGGAACCACAGGATCTTCCTTGTTTTCTCTCTCGTTGCATGGTAAATATTGTTCAAAGGAACAGCATGCAATAACAGCTGAGGCTGAAGAGTCCTACAGCTCATTTGCCTTGCAAATGCTTAATTATGCAGACAGATTTTCAATATAAACAAAAACTAAGGAAATAACCCATAATGCAAAGACTGTCATCCTGGGATTAACTTTTTTGGGGGGGTTGTTTGCTTAGGAACCTCAGTTCAGGACTGTCACTCTTTATCAAATGCTTATTTCCACCTAAAATTCAGCAGAACATTTAGAAAAATACCATGTACAAACTTCATTCATATGGACATTTCTTGGCCTGTGTCCTTTTCTAAGACAGCTCTTCTCAGAATACTAGACCCCAGAGACTGATTTGAAATTTATTTACTGCATTTAATGTTCAGAGAGTAGAAGTGTTCAGGTATTATGTTACATCTGTATTAATATGTAATGGATCAACGCGTTCAAGACAAGACACAGAATAGGGAGGATATTCATAAGTATTTAAGTGAGGTTTTAACTCTGTTTTCCTAGATTGCTTTTCTAGCCTGAATCCAAAAGGACTTGAACATGTTGCAGTTTCTGTCAGTCAAAACCAGAAGCAGGAATACTTCTTTTTAGTAGGGGGGGAGGTTAATGTTGTTGATTAATCTTCAGCTCAGGAAAGAATGACCTGCTTGCAGATTGTGTGTTTCTTTGAAGTTCACCAGTCAAATATGGATGGAAAATAACACGTGCATGAATTTAGGGACTGGAATATCTGCTACAACTTGAAACAGCCTCAAGAGTTAACACAGGGCTGGGATGAAAATGTCTGATTCTGTAATTAACTGCTGGTCACAAACTCTCTAGATTCCTTTAAAGATGATTCTGGGTTCTTCCTCAGCTCTCTCCTTGAAACTCATCTCAGCTTAATTATATTCTTGTTTTGGCCAGTGACTTCTTCAAATAAATGCCCTCACTTAAATAATAAACATTATTCATTTTAAACATAAATAAAAATAAATGCACCCCTGGCATGGGGTGTGTCCTGCTACTCCAGGAACATTCTGTGGGAAAAAGGCCATGCAGAAGTTACTGGAAAGGAGACAAGAGCAGAGAGAGGGTCCTGTGCAAGCTGTTCCTTGCACTGACACACACATCACTGTTTGATGCCAGTATTTTAGCAAATGATTTAAAGCATTGGGCTCAAAAGTAGGTATATTCGTAACTAGAAATACTCCACTGAAAATTTGTCTTCAAATAAAAATGTGGAAATTTAAGGGCGATATTGGGCTGTAGCACAACAAGGAAGTTGATTCTCTGCCTAGATAAACATCTGAAATGTTTATTTTCTTTTTGAGTGAGAAGAGGCCACCACTTTATCTGGAGTTGTCTCAGGGGTGTTTAAACACTTCAGACCTTACTAATACAGGAAGTCATCAAGCTTAGACAAATCAGTTTATCCCTCTTAACATGGTTTCTTCTATAAAATACTCCTCAAACTTAGGAAAGGACAAAAAATTTAGCTAAGAGACTGCATGAATTAGTCTATATACAGAAATGGAATGCATCTTAAAATTGCTGTCTGTGCTATATTCTGCTCTAAGTTGGCAATAGTAATTTAGATGTTGTGGATGCAATGATTCTCTCCTTTTATAACTGAATCTTTGAATACTTTCAATACTTATAGTACATTCAACTCTTTAAAAATATCTTTTTTAAAAATAAGTATCAACAAAGAGAACAGATTTTTTAAAAAATTCCATTTTTGAATTCTGTTAAAATGTGGAAAGAAGAAAGAGTTAATGAAGCATTTTTAAACTATAGACTTAAAGAACATTTGAGCTCCACGATTAATGATGTTATTTTAATTCACCAGCCAGATCAATTATTGGTATTATTTGCAGGTTTGGGGGTTGTTTATTGAATATCTGACAGATGCACCTGTAAAGCAAGCAAGAGTTCAGAAAGAGTGAGTGCATTTGTGCCTTAGGATGGTTTAAATTGATAGATTTGAGATGGGATTTCAGTGCTCTTGTTTGGATATATATTCCTGCATTAGTTGACAGTGGAGGGATAGGGGAAGAGAATGGATGATTTCTTGAAGATTTAATTTTCAGCATGCCTTAATCAGAACTGCCAATTTTCTGTGAGGGTGAGAGGAATGAAGACAGGGAGAATGGGCAGTCATGGCTTTGCAGAAGGTGGAAGACAAAGCCTTGTACTCCTAATCCATTTGGTTCATATCCACAGACTCTGCAGTGCAATGTTTCTTGTTCCTTACATCTATGCTTCAGAACATGAAAAAACAACATTTTAGTGTTCTTCCAGAACAACTAATTCAGTTTAAATACTCAGCTGTATCATTGCTGTTACTCCAAACTCACAGCTTTAGTTTTTCTCGGCACTTTTCAGAACATGTGAAGTTTTTTGCCTTTGTTCCTCCAGAGCTGTGTGCAGTGCTATCTGCTGAAAATTTCACCATGTGATTCATGATTTTAAAACAAAAACCAAAGGAAGAAATAGATCTTTGTCATCATCAGCTAAAAGCAATATACACAAAGTGGAATGTGTGTGCACACAAATTTGTATCATTTACAAAGACCTACATGGCCATTTACTATACATTATTTAATGTTTAGGCATGAGGAAACTGTTTATAATAATTTTCTTATCCTTGTAAACTACATCAAAAGTCTGTAGCTAGACATAAAAAATGTAACCAGATCCACTATTTAAAATCTGCTTGAGCATCACTTAGCTTTTCCACTTTCATCAATCTCTTGTCATTCATCAATCTACAGCCACGAATAGTTTGCTTTCTCAAACCCTAGATGCACACATCTCCCCAGCCTTTAGATTAAGAAAGGCATCCAGGAATTTAAAAAAATTATTTGCCATTGAGGTTTATTGCTATATCTCCATTTTTTTTTTTGGCTTATAAAAATCCACAATGCTGCAAAGAAATAAAAGCTCTTGGTTATTTAAGCTCTATGACAAGACTTTGTGCTGAAATACTCAGGAAACAGCTTGTGTTGATGGAGAAGTGAAAAGTGATTTTTTTTTTTATTGTATAGGAATTTGAATCCCCCACACAGACCTTCTTAGAACCGTAGCAGGGAGGCTTTTTCATTTTGCAAATGGAAATGCAATTTTTCTGCATCAATATAAATTCACTTTAATAATCACTCCCTAAAATTAAGGTTTGCTATGTTATTAGTTAAATAAAAAGGTTTCAATTGAGTTATATAGGAAAAGAACTATACCCATGGTAGACAACTATTCATAAGATTAAAAAACCTGTCAGTAAATTATCTGTCAGCTGCCACTTTGCATATTTCCTGTTTCTTTTTCTCTCTCCATAAAATGTTGGGCAGAATTAGTGCACATCACATCCATGTCAATGATATTACTGTTTCTTAATTCAGTTGGGAGCCTCACAGGTGATTTATTGAGATCATTGTGGCTCCTGTAGACAAATTTAGAGTAGGAGAAAGATGGGGAGAGACTCTTTACAAGGACATTTAGTGACAGGGCATGGGGGAATGTTGTCAAACTGACTGTGAGTAGGTTTGGATTTGATACTCATACTGGATAGGAGAAATTCTCTGCTGTGAGGGTGGTGAGGCCCTGGCACAGGTTGCCCAGAGAAGCTGTGGCTGCTCCTTCCATCCCTGGAAGTGTCCAAGGCCAGGTGTCCAAGGTTGGAGGGGGCTCTGAGCTGTCTGGTCTAGTAGAGGCTGTCCCTGCCTGTTGGAACCCTGGAAACTGAGAATTTCAGGCTTTCTGTGCTGACAGGCACTGACCCCCAAGAAAACACTGCCTTTGACCTGAGGCTGTTGAGCAGGCTTCCAAAATGGAATGACAGAACTGGGATTGTGGGTGTGGAGTTTGAATAGAAGGGTGTAATATGACAGGGGGGAAAACTTAGAATTTAAGGGTTTAGAATATAGTAATATATATAAAGCAAGAGGGAGGTTTTAGGGTGGAGGCTTCTCCTTCTCCTTCTCCTTTCTCCTTTCTCCTTCTCCTTCTCCTTCTCCTTCTCCTTCTCCTTCTCCTTCTCCTTCTCCTTCTCCTTCTCCTTCTCCTTCTCCTTCTCCTTCTCCTTCTCCTTCTCCTTCTCCTTCTTCTCCTTCTCCTTCTCCTTCTCCTTTCTCCTTTCTCCTTCTCCTTCTCCTTCTCCTTCTCCTTCTCCTTCTCCTTCTCCTTCTCCTCCTTCTCCTCCTCCTTCTCCTCCTCCTCCTCGTCCTCCTTGTCTTCCTCCTTCTTCTCCTTCTCTTCCTCTGTGGGTTTGTGTAATTGGATAAAAAAGTCCACATTGCAGGCAGGGGTGGTTGGTTATTGGGTTAAAAGTAAAAATAATTTAGGGGTAATTTCTTAATTGGACAGTTTATCCTTAAAAGGCCTTGCAGAGAGGGAGATACAGCTCCATTTTACCTTGTTAGAGTCAAGTGCTGCAGAACTCACAATTTGTGAGTGTGTAACATAGATAAAAACGAATAAACATCTGAGTCCCAACAAGAAATACCATCTCACACATTTAATCCCAACCCTGGAGGAAAAAAGAAGATACAACTTGACACCTGCCCATGGGAATGAGATTATTTTTACCATTTCTTCTCAGTGACATCATTCTGTGGAGATCAGAATCCAGAGTTCTCTGTCCTGAGAGCTCCTGGAGAGGCATCTTTCCCTGAATTACTTTATGTAGTATCAGGGCTCTCTAGATTCATCTGAGAGCCTCCTCATCACTTTAATCACTTCAATCAGTTCTTCACATTTTCACAGCAGGCCCTGGGGTGTTACTTGGAAAATTCTGTAATTTTTTTCCTTGGAGCTGGTGTGTGGTTTTGGGATGTACAGATCTTTTGGGTTGGGTCAAATCATGTCCCCTGAGAGGACAGAGATCTAAAACAAAATTGCTGAAGAAGCTAAAACCTTTCCATGTAAAATTCAGGTCATCATTTCAGGATGAAATTCCAGGGCAGGCAACTATCCATGTTTGTATGGGATAATGTGTTTTCAGTTAAGCAGGATCAGAGTTTTTTTATCTTGTTTTCCTGTTTTTTTGACCAAAAGTTAGTGTCTGATTGATTCATGGAATAGTGTTTATACTTTTGCAGTACCTTCAGCAGAAATGCCACACTGTCTCAGCCCTCTTGCAACAGTGCTAAGGAAAGTAGATGGAAAAGTTCATTTTCAGTGAGCAAAATAAGGGGAAAGCCTGCAGTGTTCCATAGACACAAGTTGTTTTAAGTGCTTCTCTTTTGAAAAGTTAATTATGTGATTGCTGCATTACTTAAGAGCTGAGAAGAAGATATCTGTAATGAGCAGAATCTGAGTAGATTTTTAATGCATCTCTTTCAGCTCTGCCTGTGGCTAGGAGTGCTTATTGAGATGTTCATTTACAATAGATTACTGGTACTTTTTTAAAGTACTTTCCCACTCTCCATAATTGATGTATTAGTATATCCCCTAAGCATATTTTCCTGCTCATCTTTACTCCATTAAGGTTAAACAGAATGGTCATTAGATCATAAAGCAATAAAATATTCACTTTGCTACTCACTGCAAAAAAACCTGTCAAATATAAAGATTGACTTTGCCTTCAGGTACATTTTTAATGGTCCCTTAAATATAGCCCTGAACCACTGCAACACACAGTAACACATGAAAAACTTTCTTCATCAGGGGAATGTTTATCTTAATTAGGTGTCAGGCCCAGAATTTTTTGCTTAGCCCATGCTCTTCTCTGTGAGAGATTTTTATCCATGGTTATATGAATTCATGACACAGTTGCAATACAGGTTAAAATTAGGGAGACAATTTAGCCTTTATTGCTTTCTATAGACTTCTTAATAGGTTTTAATTAAAATGTCAAATATCATATTTTTTATTTATATGTATATATATATATATATATTTCTTATTCAAATAGCAGTGGAGAACATGAGTATGCAAAAATATGAAATAACCTAATTTTCAATGTGCAAGCATAAACTGCATTTGCAAAAGAGGTGTTCAGTCATGAAACAAACCCCAGATTTTATGTTTAGAAATTTAGGCTTGCAGGAATGGTATGTGTTTCCCTTACTCACTGTAGTTCCTCATTACTGTTCTCCAACACTCTCTTCTTCTAAGGGAGAAAAAGAGAATGTTATAAATGGTAAAAGCAATTTTCAGAGGGCATCTAGAAAGACATAGGATGCTTCTATTTTTGTAATTGAATGCTAACAGGTATAAAATACATAAAATACATCAGGCAGCATAACTGCAAAGCTGTTCTTGTCAGTCAGGGTCATATTCACTACTCACCAAGCTAGATACAATTTGGTGTTAGTGATTGAGTAATTATTATAAGGAGAAATTGCAGCCAGATGTATTTGATTGATTATCTCTTAATTAATATTGTTGTGCCTCCAAAGTCTCAGTGTTCCCATACACTCTGAAACGTAGCAATATTCACTAGTTTTGATTGTTACTGAGTGTGAGATCTCTCAGTCAGTGCTGGTTCTGGGCCACTTTTTTGCCTGCCCTGAGATTACTGAAGTAATTAACAATTTGATAACACTCAGAATTACAATGAAAAGCTTTGGGATATTTTAGCTTTTTTTTTTTTTTAATGATGGTGCCAATGTCTGTAATACTTGAGGTCTTCCAAGGGAAAAGCCCTTTTCCCCAGGAGTCTGGCATGCTATATAAAGGCATTCTGTGATTTTATTTTGTTGGAGATTGTCTTGGGAATGATGATCATGAAATTCAATGTTTGATCCTTCAAGTAAGGAGGGTGCCTTGGTCTTGTGAAGGACAGACCTTGGCCAGTTCAGGAGACTGTTTAAAAGAGTCCTTTTGGAGGAATTGCTGAAGGGCAAAGGAGCCCAGGAAGGCTGGATATTCCTCAAGGAGGAAATCTCAAAAGGCACAAGAGCAGGCCATCCCCTGTGCTGAAAGATGAGCTGGTAGGGAACACCAGCCCAGCTGAGCAGAGAACTTTGGATGCAACTCAGGAAAAAGAGGAGAGCTTGAAACTTTTGGAAGAGGGGGCAGGAAGCTTGGAAGGAGTACAAGGATGCTGTGAGGTTCTGCAGGGCTAACTAACCTTTAAAATAGCAATTCTTTGGCATCAAAGCAACCACTTCCTTCCATCGATGCTGCAGTTTTGTCACTGCAGATCCCTTCCTGAGTGCTCCCAGATCTCCAGGGCTGGAGATGCAGACACCCACAGTGGCAGCTCAGTGTTCTGAGCCCTGATCCCAGCCCTGCTGCCCCTGCCAGCCCAGGGTGACAGTGCTCTTCTCTGCCTGACTCGCTGTTGTGACACATCTCTCTCTCAAGTTTGCTCTGCCTTGTGGCTGATTGGAAGCACACCCCCTCTGATGCTTGTGGCAAATGTTATTTCTCCTTTTTAGCAGTTTTCCATGGGTGAAAGCACGTCCTGGCTCATTATGTAAAACAGATAATTAGCTGATTACTTGTGCTGCGCTCCGTGGTATGATTGGATGTGTGTCACTTGTCAGTGGTGTGGAATGATCTTTAGAAGAGGCCAGCTTGCCTGGAGATGCTCTTCCAGTGTCACCATCACCATCCTGGAGGCCCTGCTTGCTGTCTGCTGCATTCCTTGTGTTGCTCCCACTGTCTTTTTATGGCATTGCACAACTTTTTATGGCATTTTATGGCTTCTTTTTATGGCACTGGACAACTGCAGCCATCTCTGTGCCCCAGTCCCCTCCTACCAAAGGCTCTGACAGAACTGTAGCAAGTGCCTTGATCACCTCAGTGGAACTCCATTGGAGAAAAGGAATTATATTCCTTATATAATTCCTTATAGAATTATATTCACAATAAATAATCAAGATAATTTGATCCTTTGACACTTACTGTCATTTTCAGCAATGGCACTGCCGTTTCTCATGTTTTTGTTGTGCAAGCTAGAGGAAATCAGTGCTTCACCTGTTCAGTCCTATCTTTACTTTCCATCTCCTCTCTCTTTCTAAGCTTCCTATATTTGCACTAAAAGCATTTTAGCAAGCATTTATGAACTTCTTCTGAAATGGTATTGCAGGGTTCTCTCAAAGAGCACCTGCAATTCCACCTCTCTCCGAGTGTGTCCCACGATTTGGCCAAATCTTTTGTAATTTACTGTAGAATTTTCCAGAGTTTGAAAGGTATATATCCTTTTCTTTAAAAAGATGTTCAAAGAAGTGAAAGAATTCAGTTGCAAGCCATTTCATTCATCCATAATATTACATGAGAAAAATTTTCACTCTGTTTTTTTTCTGTGGAAGGTGTAATAAACTAGCTTGCAAGTCCCTCATCAGTTTTTATTTTTGCCTTTATGTCCTTACAACATCTGTTCCAGAAACAGCAAGCTTTATTTCTGTTCCAGTTTGTTTTGGCAAGTGTATACTGAAAAAAGGATACTGTTAAATTTACAAGTAAATTATATGAATTCCTGTATACTTCTAATAGGTGTTGACTGTCCAGATGGCAACTAAAACTTCTAACTTTTTCCATGTGCCGGTGGATTTAAAAAGAAGCAAAAATAACAACACAAACACCAGTCCCCTCCAACAAATGACAGTTAAATTAATGGCTTTTCTTACCTCTGTGCCACAGCTCTGGTTGATAAAGCAGCAAAAATATCCTGTCATTTAAGGAAAACGATAGATTTTTGTGATCCTGTAAAATTTAACTTTTAGGAGCAGAAGAGGTTGGGTCTTGTCCACCTAACAGAGCCCTGCCTTTGTGCCTGAAGCACCTGCAGCCAAATTCACCTAAGAACAAAATCTCTGGTGTGTGGGGCACTGAGAGGAGCAATAAACTCTCAGTAGCTCGATGGTTACATCTGAAGACATTTTTGTTTTTCTAACCTGCTGCTGGCATGGAATAAGCTGAATTCTGGTGGATATTTTGAGCTGGACAGCAGACCTGATGGCTGCCTGTCATTTTCCTCTTAGGCGGGCTCACTGCTTTTCCATTTGACCTCATGTAGACCAAAGTTATTTCAAAGGATGAAGAAGAAAGACCTTAAAATATCGAAAAATAAAGGGATATCCAGTTTGGAGTATGCAATAGTCTCAGATTTTACTGAGCCACCACTATGCTTGACATTGTTTTTTTTTCCTTGGGATAGTCATTTTTCTCCTCTGAATTTTATATATTTTTTGGAAAAAAGAGACTTTTCATCCCCTCCTTGTTGTGTTGGGAGAATAAATTAAAATATATTCATTTAGTGCATATTGGTGAAGCATATCAAAATGCAGGGTGGGGGGTTGGATTATAATTTTTTATACATTTTGTTTAAGTGATGGCATCATTCCTGGATGGCATCTTTAAAACAAGAATTCTTTTCCCACAGAGATTTCCAGTAACATTTTTTATTCACACAAGGTTCATCTAATGGTTTCAGAGCATGTTAAGACATTTAAGAAAATTAATTTCCTAATACTCAGGCAACTTGGTCTTTATTGGTGTAGAGTGGTTAAGTGCCTTGCATGTGTTATAATTCAGAGAGTAAAATGGAAATTAAACTTTGGGCCAATTTAGGTACAGATAAATCGGTAAAGATTTTCCTGGTTGCTCTGCAGAAATAGTTCATTACCTCCATCAATAAGTATTTTTCACGTTGATGTCTCTCCCAGATAACTGTGTGTTATCTCTGAGACTGAATTGTGAAAGAAGAGCATTGTGTGCCAGTTTTAAGTAAAAACTAAAGTCAAAGGGTCTTTTCTTTGTCCACTGCCTTTGAATAGTGTTTTTGACTGGTCATGACTTTTGGGGTTGCTTGAGGCTAAACTCCAATTATGAGGTGAAAGAGCAAGTTTAATTTGCATGGGAAGCTGATGCTTAGGAGTCAGTGAGAATATTGACTTGTTAATATATTTTCTTATTTATTTTTTTTGTCTGAGGACACAGGAAGTCGTGCTGAGGCAGAAAACAGTTGGGATTGCTTGTTTCTGGCCATGGCATTGCTTCCCTCCATGCTGGGCTCTGCAGTTTTACCTCTGGGAATTCCCTGTGGGGAAGGCAGGACAGGGATGCCCTGCAGCAGCCAGTGGTGTCTGTGCCTCTGCAAAGCCTTCCAGGGCATTGCAAAGTGATTTTCATCCTCAAGAAAGGAAATGTGGGCAGCTCCTCTTGATACCCCATGCAGGAGTGAAAGAGAGACAGATCACTCCAATATTTTTAAGGCAAAAGGAAAACCACTTCATCGCCATTTGAGGAGAAAAAGGAGATTTAATTCTGATAATTAAAATCCTATTAAAAATTTTGCTCATCTGCAAATGTGAGGGAAAAGATTTTCACCTGTCCTTTCCATGACAGCTCACACTTGATGATGCTGCCTTCATTTCTCCCGTTTTGTGAGGCATGAGGAAATAAGATGGGTTTCAAGAAGAGGGATAATTCTATTTTCTTCACAGTGTGTGAGGAGAGAAAGGCTGCCATGTGTTGATGAGATCATCACTTTAATAGCAGCCATTTATCTCTGAATGCTCTCTGGAGGTAAACACAACGATCACTTTTAAAGTTAAAAGCATAATTCAGCCTGGTTATTCTCCTAATCCTGTTTTTATTGAGGTGGATTGGTTCACCTGATCTATTTCAATGGTGATGAATGCAGAATATTATTTTGAAGAATACCTTTTATATTTGTTTCACCTTGATTTCGGATTCAAGAGCAAATTAAAAAAAAACAAAAAACAAACCAACAAAACCATACAACTCCCCATCTTTTGAAGTAAAAAGCTGATTGGGCCAAGTGGAAATACATGGGAAAAGAAAAAACATTCTTATGCTGCACTTGGGAGGTGCAAAACTGGCGAAAAGTTGTTTTGCAAATGACAAAAAAATAAAATAATCCTAAGGTCTCCTCAGGAACAACACAGATCACTGCAGTCAGTTTGGATTCTAGAAATAATGCTGCTTTATACCCAGAGTAACCTGGTTGCTAAGGAATAGGTAGATTGAGCCTTTTCACATTGAAGCAAGGTCTCGTACCTGTGGGGGAATTTCAGCAGAAGCTGGTTGTAGATGAAGTTAGTTTAGAGATAAAATTATTAGAAAAAGACATTATCCTCAAATCAAGAATGTAGTGGTCTTGCAAGAACTTAATCAAGTCTGATGTAAGCCCTGATAATAAACTTTTCTGCAGCTATTTTGGTTGCTGGTAGAGGGGAACCCTCAGCTTTTGCATCCCTACCTTCCATTTTGTACTTGTGAGGGTTTCGTATTTTTTTTTCCCATTCCAATGAGATTTTGTACTTTCCTGTAGAGCAGGAAGCCCATCTTGTTTCTTTCTTTTCCAGGTAAGGAGTTGAGCTGTTGTTCCCTTTATTTTCCTTTTTTTCTGGAGCTCTGCTTAAACAGAGCAAGATCATAAAATGAGAATTGTGGTGTGTTGCTGTGAGTTTTGTGGATGTTGGTCTTCGGGTGTTGATTCACACTCACATTTTCATCCACAGAATTAAACCAGGGTCTTCTCAGTATTAAATCCAAGAATTTCTCTCTTCAGAGGTATTTATAAATAAATAACTTTTTTAAAGGTCATTTGTCCCATAAAGAAGACACTTTTGCAGTCATGTAGGACAATTTCTTGTCCTAAATTCAGATAAAATTAACAGGACGTCCATCAAAACATTCACCTGGTGGCAATTTGGGGTTTTTTTTTACATTTCCCAAAATTTCACCTGTAAATTTTGCAAACAAGATGAAGTGTTTATCATAAAACTTTTAGTGAATTGATCACATTATTTCCATAATTATTTATTCCCTAACGTACTCCTTCTTAATAAACAACTCTAGAAGTTTGAGCTGGTAAAGTTTTCTCCCCCAAAATAAAAATGCCAGTTAAAAATAGAAAAATCCCCCAACCTTGTACATAATTGTCTACTTAATATAGGCTTTTCCTTTAAGTTTTCACATTTACTTGACTTGAATTACGGAGTTTAATAATGGTCAAGATGCAAGTATAGACATAAAAAAAAAACCCAGGGATACTTAACATTGAGGAGAAATGTATTGATTTAATTAAATCCCTGTCATATGCCCTCGGAAGAAATGTCAGATTAAAGCCAGCTATATTGCTTAGATATTTCAGATGTGACACAAATGAAGGCTTTATTAATTCCTAGGTGCCTAATTGTTTTATTTGCATCACAGCACACCATGGCTCTTGGATATGGTTCTGTTCTTGCCCCCCTGTAATTACTTAGGACTTGGGAGAGAGAAACCCAAGCCTGTCTCATTAATTCCTTGGTTTCTTTTAGTAGTCATCCATTTTCTGCAGGATTTATCTGTTGACCACTGCTTCTGCTGTTTCCTGCAGTCTCAGTTCAAAATGGCTTTTTTCTTATGGTAAATCTTGAGGCTCAGGACATGCTCTTATCTTATGTAGATATGAAGAACTGGGCACAGATAAAGTGGTTTATTGAAAGGGTGTATGTGAAATCTTTGGTTCTTTTACTCATTCATCCTAAGATATTCACAAGATTTCATACTGGTAAAATAGACTGATTTTTTCTGGGTTTTTTTGTTTGTTTGTTTGTTTGTTTGTTTGTTGTTTTTTTTTTAATTATTGATTAATTTACTGGGGTTTGCTTGTTTTCATTTATTTATTTGTTTATTTTTTATTTCCCTATTTTTGCTGTTGTATTGTACTTTATATGCGTGGTTCTCAAAGGAGCATCTGAAAATGCACCTTCACTACTGTCATCACAGAATTAGTGACTTCAAACAAACCCACACACTTCAAATTAAGAACATAAATATTTTATTTTAAAGATTAATGCTTCTAACAGATTCCGATTTTCTTCCTAAATAATTTTTTTTTTTTTTTGCTAAACTGTTTTTTTTTTTTTTATTGTGATGGGAGTAGAAAATCTATTTCATGCATTGAAATAACCAACACAAAGAATATGAATGAAAAATGTCACACCCGCCCTACACAAACAACACTGGGAATCCAAAGATTTTATGTGGGGTGGAAGAGGAGCCAAAAAAATTTGGCTTCTGGAACAAAATTTGTGTTGAGGAAGATGAGGTCCCTGTGAGAGATGATGGAAGGCAGTTAAGGGCAGGTCTGGTCCTGCTAAAGCAGTAAACTGCTAGATTTGTGTCACAATATTAAAATTACATTGGAAAACAGCAGATTTCCCAGCTTTGTAGAGGGAACTCACTTGGAGTCTTGATAGGCAGGATCCCCCCAAACAAATATCCAGAATCACAGGTGCATATCTGCCCTTGCCTACAGTGCAGATGCTCCAAAATCAACATTTCTGTCTTACATTGAAAGCCATTCTTTATCCAATGCACACATT
This sequence comes from Setophaga petechia, assembly GCA_024362935.1. Lineage (NCBI taxonomy): Eukaryota > Metazoa > Chordata > Aves > Passeriformes > Parulidae > Setophaga > Setophaga petechia. The sequence continues at coordinate 51,518,806 of JANCRA010000003.1, read as the reverse complement.
ATTTCCAAGCAACAGTGAGAAGTCTGGGAGAAAAGAGAATGAAAAGAGTCTTGGTTAGTCAGCAATTTTGCTTTTGTCTTGGTTTGTTTTTTTTTTTAAAGAAAAGAAACAACTTGTACAGTGCCAGACACAATTTTAGATTAAGATCTCTGCAAATGTCAATAGATTTTCGTTTGAATCTCCCATGAGAGCATTTCAGACCTGATAGCCCTGACAATTTTAAGACAATACAATTTAAAAAGAGCTGTATATATTGGAAGATTTTTTTTTAATTTCTTGGCTTGTGAGAATTGTATTGTGCTTAGCTGCAACTGTGGCACAAGGAAGTTTTCTCTGTGTTTTCCTCCTCATCATCATTATTTTTTTAGCTTCTGTATTGACCTTGCACTTGTGCCACTCTTGCCACCTTCAATCAAGCAAAGAGGTGAGGCCAGCACTGAGCCCTGATTTTTCTTGGCATGGAAGGAGAATGAGGGGAGCAGTTCTGTAGATTCCCCCCTTGGTTTTGTGTGCAGGATCTGAGCCTGTGGAGCTGCAAGTGCAGCACATCAGCCTGTTCCTACACCTGTATCCTCTCTCATCACAGACAGAAAAGGGTTTTACTTTCCCATGGAAAAGTTACTGCATAAAGGCCTCGCTACTAGCCCTGGTGCTGACCCTCAGAACCTTTGGCTTCCTGTGAAATTAGACTTTTGTTTAAATGTTAATAACTTTTGAGTGGCTTCGTGCTGCCGGTCGCCGCTTTCAAATGCAAAATTGTGTCAATAAGGTGGGAATAAATTTAATAGGCTTAATGGTGCCTGTAGAATAAAGCAGCTTGTCTGTGACCTCCTCATTAAGGTGTTTGCTGACAATGCAGACTAACAGCAGTAGGACATTAATACTACTGTGTGAGGAATTACTTTATTTTAAAAGACTTCAGCAAATTTTCATGCCTTTATCCGTCCCCATTCTGTCTGGCTGCTAGAACCTGTCAGTACTTCAAATACCTTATCTTCCTCCTTGACAGGGAATTTCTAAACATACATAAATCTGTGGACCTAATTGCTGTTGAATATTTTTTTCAGACATGTTTCCCAGGAAACAGTCTGAACCATAAAAATGCTGAACCATAAAAGTGCCACCACTGTAAAGTTAAGGTATTTATTCCACCTATACCTTCACTCTTTTTTTAGATTTTGCTACACCCATCTTCTTTTTGAAACAATTAGCATTTTGAATGTAAAACTAGTGAGCAGTTAGACTGAAGTTTAATCACCTGTTTCTTCTGAGTCAGCTCTGGCTTTATCTCAAATCAGAGCGGGCCTTGATGCAGCAATGGAAGCTCATTGTTTGTGCAGAAATGTTGTGTTTTGCATTACTCATGACCAACACAAATTTTTTTCCACCCCTAAAATAGTTAAATGAATGTAACTGGGAGGTCCTGCAGTGCTTTGGGTGTGCCAGGACTGTGTGTGGCTGAACCTGAAAGGTGTGAGCCTGGTTTAAAGCACAAAGGGCCACAGTGGTTTTCCAAATGGGACCCCTTGGTGCATATCAGCTTTTGCACTGGTCTCACGTTGGAATGGTGGGAAATGCACTTAATGCAACAATTTGCCAGAGAGAATTGCAAAATTGACTGAGAATGAGCAACTTCCAGGGAGCGATACCCTTGTCATGTCACACAAGCTGTATCAGCAGATGATGGTAATTGAAGCAAGATTGAAGTAGTCTAAGGTGAACCTTAATATTTATGAATTCTGTCAAAAGTGAAAAAAAGCCTCAATTACAAGAAAAACCTAGAACAGGATAATAAACCTTTGAGTTACACATAGCTCCTCCTGATTTAACAAAATCCACTAAGAGAGTTTAAAAAGAAATAAAGGAGCTCTGACAATGTGCTATGTGATAGTACTTGAAATTCAGATATTATGGATTGGGCAGGAGTATGATCAGCGTTATTCAGGGAACTGCCTGTTGCCTTTTATTTTTCTCAAGAGCTGTTTCTTTTATTTCAAAAAAAGTTCTCAGATGCTTTACAAAATCAGTTTTTTCTGCTGTTACAGCTAGAAGTAGTGTTATTGTCTTGTTTTGTATCACTGATTCTTCATTTTGGCAAATCATGACACAACTGTTAACCTTTTACTGTAAGGTGAAATGTGAGGGTTCATTTTAAAACATAAATATTAAAATAATTTTTTTTAAAGTATATAAACATATATTTTTATGTATGATGAAATTGCTTTTTCTTCAGAAATCTTTATGCTTTTCAAATTCTTAAAATATTTCTTCAGAGTAATTCACAGGGAAACAATAAGAAGTCCTTGGTCGTGGAACATCATTGTGCCATGTAATTTAGGGGTACAACACCTTTAATCCTTTATTATCTTCAGCCATTGTATATTTTTCTGCTTTTATCTGATCATATAGAATGGAAAAATTGTTAATGGTTTGTAATAGAACTCCTTGGAATAAATAGAATTTTCTTTATGGTTATTTAATGCCTTAACTCTATTTTCATAATTTTACTATCTTCCAAACCTATATATTACTTTGTATATTCCACAACAAATTATTGTCACTCTTAATCATACATTCCTAATATAATACACAATTTTTACCAGAAAAAAAAGAAAAAGGAAGAGACCAACATTCCATGTCATGAAAATAATTTTAAAATCAATTTGTAAGAGTAGGGGAAAATGAGGTTTAGAAGAACTAGAAACTTCCTCTTCCTGTGAGTGGTCATTTTTTGATTATACATTCATATTTCCAGTTATTGGGCTACAAATAAAAGTGGATTTTTCTCTTGAGTAAAGGAAATTTTAAAAGTCACGCAATTCCTTGAGATTTTGAGTAAGACCTTGAAGGCTGTAATAGCTTTCATATAGCTGCAAGATTTTCAACTGCGTATTACCTCCCATCTGTCCATATTTTACACCCTTCTTTACTCTTTAAACAAGCCTCTAAACCAAAGACTAATCCCTGCATTCTTCACAAAGTATTTTAGGGTAAAATATGACTAGGAAGCAGCTTGCCTCCTGCTGGCTCCAATATTATAAATATATACATATATATATATATATTTCAGTGCACTGTGGCCCCTTCCTTAAGCTGTTGAATTTTAAATTCCCCACAGCATGTACTGTGTTCTGCACTTATCAATTACAGAGGCCAGGCCATGGCAGCACAAATGAGACCTCAGCTTCTCAAAGGACCTGGATGCTTGTTTTTCTTTGTCACACTTCTTTAGCATGGATCTTGAACTGTAACACTGTGGTTAAAATATCTGAAAAGCCTCGATGTTCATTTTTAGATTGGTTTCCTAAGAAACTGCAGTTTATGTGATGGTGCTGTTCATCTGTCAGCTGCAAATCTGAAAACTACTGAGCAAGCCTGAACAAAGGGTAGAAAGTGAAAACAAATTTGTGTTAGATGGGGATAATTAGGGAAGATTGTCAGGAGGGTAGAGGAGGAAGATGCTGATGAATTACCTTCCTCTGAGGGAAGGGCACGGCCCAGGGAGATGCTCCCTTTCAGGCTCTCTACTTTGTGAAGCCAACTTGGAGCTTGCCTTCTTGCTGTAGTCATGTTCAGCCACTTATTATGTTAATATTTCCTATCAGAACAATATAAAACACTTTTCTGAAGTGTCAGTGAAGGATTCCTGCTTTGCCTCCCTCATATTTCTAAGCAGAGCTTGAGCCATTAGAACGTCTTCCACTGCTCTCAGTTTTCTCTATAAATAAAGGCAGAATCTCATTTTGAACTTTGCTGAAAGGCAGAAGCAGCTGCTGCCCTTGCAGTCAGAGGTCTGTCAGCTCAGGATGAATCCCCATCATGGAATTGGTTTGGAAAGAGAGACTGAGATGAAATAAACCCATCTCCCAACCAAACCAAAGGGCTCTTAGACTTTTATTCAGGTAGTAAAACTCAAATCTCTAAAAGAGAAAATGCTTTTGTTGGTCTCTGTCCTTGTGCTGAAGGATGGAGCTGGTTCAGATGATCTCAACCACCTCATTGAATGGGTATTGTCAGGTTTATGCCAGAGAGCCTGTTAGTTTGACATGTGGATTCCTCAAATGCCTCCAAACCAATACAACAGATTTGTGACTCTCTGGCTTCATTAATTCTCCATGCATCAACAGCAAAAGTTTTCCCATTTTCCTTGCATATTCTGAAGAATTGTGGAACATTGCTGTTTATCTCCAAAAATGCAGAATGGCAAAATTACAAACCCCAAATCTTAATGTCATAGCTCAGCTTTTATTGTGCTTCTTGTGCTTCAGATAACAACTTGAAATTTCTTCAGTCAGCGTGTTTGGGTCATCTTATAATTTGCAGGTATACCAGTAATATTTCTCAAGGTTTAAGTCTCCCCAGTGACTGGATTGTGGCTGTCCTCTAAATGGTTGAGTTTAGGGATCAAGGTTTCAGGGAGTGCAAAAATATAACTATAGTGAGCTACTGATTTAAACCAGTCCATGATTAGCTTTGGTGATTAAATCTAAAATATTGCTGGTCATTAGAATAAACCTGTTCATTTATTTATTAAAATCTCATTTTCTCAGCTGTTTCAATTTTCCTGTTTTGGTCATTAATGTAGAACCTCAGGTATATATGAGTATATGAGTATATATATACTCTATATGCTGAGTATACCGAAAATTTTGTCACTCTTGGTGTTGAGTCTTTACCTCTTCACTTTTGATTAAATGAACAAACAAATATCTTGTCCTGCCATCCTTATTGCCAACATTCAAATCAGAGATTCTTGGAAAATGTGTGTGAAATATTTTCCTAGCATCTTCACGTTGGACAAAATTTAAAAATTTGGGTTTAAGTGGTCATTTCATAACATAATCATGCCCTAGAGAGCCCCTGACACTTTCAAACACCAGGCTTCCCTGTGCATCACTTAATATTCATGAGGTCTCTACCAATCCTATTTAGTTTCCCATTCTATCCTTTAATAAATATTATTTTCTCCTTCATTATTTTACCTACTCCAGTATTCATAGGGAGAGTAACTATCCTGCTCCTGGTTTTATCTATTGCATTTGATATTAATTGGCCCATTTTGTTCTATATCACGCTGAAACTTTATTTCTTTATGAAGTTGACAAAAGTTCTATTGCTGTCTTCAGAATTCTCCTTTTGGAGAATACACTCCTATGGTGTATTCATATGTGTTTGTACACACACACACACACACACATATCTATATCTATATCTATATCTATATCTATATCTATATCTATATCTATATCTATATCTATATCTATATCTATATCTATATCTACACATATGATAATAATATGACATTTAATTATCTAAGACCATAAATACAGGCTGTCCTACCTTCCAGAATAAAGTTGTTTTTCCTCTGGGTGCTTTACTGAAGGTGGGACTCATTCTGTTTCTCTAGAAGAGACAGCAGAGACTTGGTTTAATAGGATTATTGACTACCTGTAAATGCAGCTTTTATGCACGTTTATACCTCTCCAAAACACTTATTTAGCATTGGCACTTTTGATATTCTAGATAGAACTTTTTTTTTTTTGTTATTTGAATGCCTGATAGGATTAACCCAAGTGCCAAAAATTACTTGTTTTTCTGTAAGGGTGCTGTGGACTGCCTGACTGATGCTCAGTGCATTGAACATTCACGATTTCACTCAGGGTTCCTACAAAACCACTTTTGGAAATAAATATTCACAGCCTGCCTTGCTTTCTCAGTTACTTCCAAGCAGGTCTGAGCAGAAAATGTGAAAAAACAAGGATAATCTGGCACCCTGGAGGTGGGAAAGAGAACATGGGGCAGCAGTGCTAAGAAAACCAAGTTTACTTTCTCTACTTTATCTTGTGGCCAAAAAATTAAGTACCCTGGTTTGGTGTCCCTTCTGTAAAGTGGTGACTGTAGAAATCATGCAGGTTGATTAATTGGAGACCTTAATGCAGTCATAAATGGTATTAGTGCAGCCCAACATGACAAGAAATAATCAAAAGTTGCAATCTGATAAATTTGGAATAGTGGGAATCCTTGGAGCATTTCTTTTTTGTTTTGCCTTTTTTTAAAATATATCCTGACATTTTGTCATATAGATCTTGTTTTCTTGCTTTGTATAGAATTATAGAATCATTTAGGTTGGAAAAAACTTTAAGGTTGTGGTCCCTTATTTCTTCATTTGTCATTAATCCATCTGGTCAATCAAATAATTGTGAAAAAAGTAGTAAAAACTGTTTGAAGGCTTAAATTATATTTTTAAGACTATCAGTACATAGAAATCACCAAATTAATAAAATTTAAAGATTTAATTGTAATAAACTGGAAGAAAAAAGCTGCTAATAATTCTGGTTTGGCGATGCTTGTTACGTGCTGAGGAATCCACTGATCAGTAAAAAAACGGTATAAAATATCCTTAATTAAATATTGGGAAAACAGTAAAGTTAGGTGCTGCTGGTAGATGGGACTTTCTTGAAAAATAATTAATATATTAGGATATAATTAGGAAAAACTTGAATATGCCAAATATTTGGTGTGGTAATTCATAAGAACTTAAACCCATTGGATTAATTAGTATTAGTTACGTTTTTACAATGCAGGGAATTAACTGTGCTTTTACTGCCAAATAATAAACATGGAATCAATGAAATTTTATACTATCTGTCAGGGCATGCTCTAGGGAAACAAGAAATTGTTTTCTTTTTGGAATAAAATGAAGGGAATTCTGATCAAATTTTACAAGCATAAGACAAACCCTGCATCTAATCTAGTGAAAAACTGAATTTCTAAATAGCAAAGCTGCTTAGTTCTGCAGGCTAAATAAGCTGTAAGGATGGTGTTTTATTATTTTAGTCCTAGTGATGCTTTGCTTTAGCGCTGAAACAAAAGTAAAAGGAACACATTCTCATTATTCTCCAACTTGTATGCAATATTTTACATATCGTGAGGAAAAGGGAAAAGGAAAATCTGTTGAAAATAAAAGAGGAAAATCTGGCAGGAGTAGGTCTGACAGTTCAGACCATTTAATCTTGTCATGCAATTACAATGTTTAAATTAATAAAAGCACATTAAAACAAATTTACACATTTACCATAATGCATCAGGGACAATGATCCTAAGGACAAAACTTTTATTGTTGTGGTTTTATTCAAAGACTTACTAGTCTTTTAATTTTAGTAAAGGTGCAGTTTCTTGGTTTTAAAATTAAAAACCAGCCCAGTGAGCAGAGGGTCTGTTGGTGACCAGGTGAAAAGTCAATTTTCAGATCATAGCAAGGAGAGTCTTGTGCATTGTCAACAGCTTCCTTTCAGTGAATGACGGCCCTGATCTCTGGATTTTTTGGGTTTTTTTTAGTTAGGGTTGGGATTGAGTGTGTGAGATAGTAGTTTTTGGTTTGGGTTTAGATTTTTGTTAATTTTTATTTATATGATAGTTTTATAAGTTGTGAGTTTTATGATATTTTATTAATAAATGATGAAAATTAGGTTTTTTTAAGATAAATTGCCCGATTAAGAAATTAGGTTAAAATTATTTTTATTTTAAACTTAGTAACTAATTATTTGTGTTTCGTTATGTGGATTTTAAAATTTGATTATATAATATTATTTAAATTTATGAAGAGCGTGAAGAAAGATCAGTTATTGTTTTAAAATTTTTTTGTTTATATATATTATTATATAAATTAAATAAATTATTATATATTCATATACTTATAAAATTTATAAATATATAAATTATATAAATATATAATATAGTATAAAATATATAAATTATAATATTTATAAATTTATCTTTGTTTATTATATATTATATTTATATATTTATATAATATATTATATATATTATTTATATATATTTAAAATTATTAACTTTACAGTTTTCACTATGTGATATTATATATTTTTATGTAGATTATTTATAATTTTAGTTTTATTATTTAATTTTTGAAGGCTTTTCTATGGTTTTAGGTTAAATGCTGTGTTCTCTTGCGGGTCAGGACCTGTCAGCACAGAATGTCTAAAAATTCTCAGCAACCAGGGCCCCAACATAATCCTTGGGGTAAAGAAGATTTCACTTCTCCTTAGCCTGAGTGCAGGAGGTTTATTTGGAGAGCTTTATCCCATCAGAGGTATCTCAGCTGAGATATTTTTCTCCTGTATCCTCTTGCTGTGTATGAGCACCAGGGAAGCCTCTCCAAGTTTTTGTGGAGGAAATGGCAGCAGTGGCATAAAGCAGCTCCAACGTGCCTAAGGCATCTGGACAGAACACAGAAATATTAATATTTCCCCTGCCTGCTAATGAATATATGGCAGCCCTAGAGGGCATTTGGGGCCCTCATGACCAGTTCAGGGAGATTCCCACACGTCTCCCTTAGTCTGTCCTCATCTCAGTCAGCCCTGCCTGCCAAAATCTTAGCAATTAATTTCAATTCTTATTCATTTAATCCTCCTATCTGCTCCTGAGCAGATCACCTCTCTTCCTACGGCAGCTCAGCCAGGATATTGTGCTAATCCTCACCCTGGGGAGCAGATCCAGCATGATCATCCCAGCGAGGATTACTTCAGAAGGAACAAAAGGAAGGAGGACAAAATGGGATCAAAATGGCCCAAAACAGCAACTGCTTGGGTGCATGTAACCCGCTGGCTCCCACTGTGCCCCTGCCAGGGTGGGGGGACTCAGCAGAGTTAATTTTTATCAGAGAGGGCTGATTCACAAGGGCAGAGCTGTGAGTGCTGGCTCATCCTGCCCTGCAGCAGCACACAGCCCACAGCTTCTGTCCCCTCTCCACTATTTCCTCAGCTCTAAAAAAAAGACAGGGAGACTGTGAGACAGGGAGGAAGAATCTGGTCAACAGGATCCAAATTTATTGTATTTGCAGGGCGCCCCGATGAAGGAAGGAATGATGAATGTGACTCCATGTTCTCAGAAGGCTAATGTATTATTTTATGATACTATATTATATTAAAGAATGCTATACTAAACTATACCAAAAATTACAGAAAAGATACTGACAGAAAGCTAAAAAGATAATGAAAACTTGTGACTCTCTCCAGAGCCCTGACACAGCTTGGCCCTGATTGGCCACTGAGTTAAAACAACTCACACCAGAATCCAATGGAACAATCACCTGTGGGTAAACAATCTCCAAACACATTCCACATGAGCAAAACACAGGAGAAGCAAATGAGATAATTATTGTTTCCCTTTTCTCTCAGCTTCCCAGGAGAAAAATCCTGGATAAAGGGATTTCTCCAGAAAATATGAATGCCACACAAATTTATTGTGGAATAGCTCTGCTTATATACTATTTTAGGAAGGCTAGTAATGTTTTACTACAGTGATAGGGTTAATCATCTCATCAACAAACTTATGCATTATACAACACCTCTTGCTTGGAGAAGCTGATGTAATTTTCTTTTCTCTGATTGAATCCTCTTGCAATCTTGATTTCATCCTCAAAGTTCCATTTGCTCTTGCCAAGGCATCCTGTTATCAAATCTCTTGTGCTAACCAGGTCCAAAGTCCATCACCTGTCTTGTGTCCCAATATCTCCTCCTTCTCTTTCCAACCAAAAAACCCTCTTTTAGTGGCCTTATTAATCTCTGCACACATTGAAACAAGCAAGGTATCATGATTAATAGAATTATTATCAAATTCATCACTTACATACCCATCTTGAAAAGAATCTTTTAACTAAAACCACCAATCACTAAAGGCTCAGGCTTGATCTTTATAAACTAAAAACTTTGCTGATTGCAGCTGCAGGGGGGGGGATTACTGGATTTAGGAAGATTGACAGAAGTTTAATTGCACCAAAAGGTTTGATTCTTATATACAGGGTGATAGGGAGAAACATCCCAGGTTTTAGACTGATTTCTTCCTTTGTATTTAAAATTAACACAAAAATCTAATTTCATAGAACACAGGAGCTCTAATTCTTGGGGTTCCAAGGGTGTTTCAGGAGGGTAAGGGGTCAAACTTGATTTGATTTCTTTGCTTTCAAAATTTTTAGTGTAAATATTAGTTTAAAGTTCTGGAGGAGCTATACTCAACAAGGAATTTTTCCTGGTGGTTGGTCTCTTAAACCAGCTCTGATAGGGACTATCCAAATTTCCTGCGTCCTGCCCAACATAAAAAAAATATTACTTGTGACTTTTTTTTTTTGAGGATATTTTAGGAGAACTCTGCATATGGCATGCAGCAGCTCTCATCAGGAATGGAGGGGTATGAGGATGAGTAGGTGGGGTTTCATCTGCACCTAGAGGAGTTAAAAACCATATACAGTAAAATCCTGTGTAGAGTGGCCATAGAGGACATTGCCTATTGCTGTCTGTGGCCCTAAACAAAAATATAAAGCAAAATCTTGTTTCATCCTCATGTGAGGAAACAATCTTGCAGTTTTATTCCGTCACAATGAATTTCTACTCAAGCCCACATCTTGATGTTTACAAGGCACCAAGATAAAGCATGAAAATCTGATGTTTCTGTGTGGCAGGTTCTTTGAGGTCTGCTTGTTTCAGAAGACAGGGCTACAACCTGTGCCAAGTTGTAGATGGCACTGAGAGACTTCATTGAGCCAGACTGCAGAGTTCTCCCAGGGACACACTGGGGTTTTCTCTAAGTGTGGTTTTGTGAGAGGATCTGCCCACCTGAGACCCTTGCTCAGTAGCTGCAGCTGGGGATAGCCAGATAAAGTTTCACTTTGACATGAGCTATGAAAATATCTTCTTCCTCGTTCTTTTTAAACAGGGCAGTCCACACAGGGCAGCCCTGTATGTGAGCAAACCATGCAAAACATTAAAATCAAACAGCACATCTTCATAAGGAGACAAAGTTTCCTGATGATATCTAATCCACCAGAAATAATTAGTGAGCACAAACACCCAGGTCTGAAACTCTTCAAAAGGGCTGTGTGCTGCTGCAGTTCTGTCCAAATCCATCCTGTTTGCTCTGCTGTGTGGGTTTGAGCTCGAGCTGCAGAGTGTTTTACAGTCACAGAGGTTAATGCAGATTTTCTTGATGACTCTTCATGTTTTGTCACATTTTCTCATGCTGCTCCCAAGAAGACAATGCGTCTTCATTCCTGTGACAGGGCAGGTGCCAGCTGAATGGGAATGGAGCTTGTGCTTATCTGTTGATAGCTCAGTGGGAATAGAGCATTTGTGAAATTCTTCTTGGCTGTCAGAGGAGCTGAGGCACTTTCCTCCTCTCCTCTCAATTCACTTTTCAATCTCAATAGCTTATTGGAATGACAGGGTATCAAAACGTCTGGAAAGCTAAAACCATACATCAAGCACCTGTGTATGGCAGAGGTCTGACAGTGCCAACAGAATAGATGGATCTTATATAATCTCTGTCTCCTGGAAAGAATAAAAGGAAAATTTTATAGGCTTGACCTGTGATCTCAGAGAAATAGTCTGAGTTTTTTCTGGGTGGCTTGGCAGAATTGGGTGCGCTGAATACTGTTCTGCTTGGTATTTAATAAGCAGAAATGCCCCATGTAGAGGAGTAGTTGTGAAGATTCAGTTAAACATGAAGGAAATCTTCAGAGCAATGGTCCCTTTTCTTAGGGCTGTATTTCATTCCAGTTGCTGATCTTGTTTCAGGAATTTGAGTTTCATTACCACACTGCCTCTGACATGTTGATAAGCTGGGCATCTGAAAGAATCCAGATAACTTCCCTCACCTCTTTGTTTTCACTGAGACTCAGGAGAGCTCCCCTTGTCTCCTATTTTCTCTTTTCAACTGAAGTGAATTATTTGCTGCTTCTTTAACTCCATCCACCAGCTCCAAACCTCCAGTGGACGTGACAAAGTGAAATATAATGCAGCCCATTGAATTCCTGGGATGCTGCCCAGAAGTCCCCTCACAGAAGGAAAACAGTTGGGAAAATGGATCCCAGCATCCATGGACTCAAAGGAACTTATTGTCTTTGCTGCCTGCCCCTTCTTTATCAGTTTCTGCAGGGAATGTAATGACAGATGGAATCCTGGGTGGGATTTTAGGAGTACCAAGTTGTTCAAGCAGATCTTCATCTCACACAGCCCAGCTTCCCCTACTGGGGAGCCACCAGCTTGGTGTGAAAATCCTTTCAGTCTTGGTTCAGTGTCAGGGTAGCTGGGAATTCAGAGCTGCAAGTGGCAAGAACAGATCACCCAAATAAGAACATCCCAGGAGAAGTGAGTGCTGAAAATGTGTATCAGATCTGTGTGTGTGTGTGGAGATTTGCAGGAGTAACATGCCTGTCTATCAAAGATCCTCGTGGTGTTGAATTGAAGCAGAGACATATGTAATGTGCCTGTGAACAAGGAGGTTTGGGGAGCTGCTGAATTATGCATTCTCTGGTTAAATTGCTACTTAGTGCTAGAGCTTGGCTTATAGAAGATGCAAATATGCAGCAATCTATGTAAACTTTGCCACGGAGGAAGAATGATGTAATGCGCAGGAAATCAATATTTCCTCGTGCAGTGTGAAAATTAAACTGAGTCAGTTTATCAAAATAGATTTTTCTACTTACTGCTGAGAGGGCTTGTTGCTAAGTTTGTTGTAGTGCCATATTTAGGAAATAAGATCATGAGTGGGTTGAGAAGAATTATGCTATAAGGAGTCTACCGTGCAGAGTACCAGCCTCTAATAGATGGAAAAAGCTATTAGCAAAAAATGTTTCTTAATTACTTCACCACAGAGCATAAAAGCATTATTTTTGAAAGAATAAGCCTGGGAGAATTTTTCTGTCTGATCTTTTGCCCTGGAGATGTTTTGTGCAGCCTGGCTCTGTTTCTTATCTGACTGCTGTTCACCACCTACTCTGGGGGTACAGCACCAGTTCTGGTAAGCTGCTCTCAGTGGTGATGTTTTTCTCTACCAGCATTGCTGCTGAAATAACATTTGGAAAGTCAGGAACAAATTAAGGGCGTGTAGTAAAATCAAAAGTAACAATTTCTCCTCACAGACAATTAAAACATCATAAATAAAATCATGTGAGGATTTACTTAGGCTGGAAAACACTGGCACCTCATCATAATCTGTTTGTTTGCTCCAATTGCCACAAGCATTCAAGGACTGGTATTAATTAAAGTACTTTTAAATGAGATATTACTACTGAGCTCAGTAGTAATAAGCTTATTTTTCTGCATTGCTGTTCCATTCATCTTATATTTGCCTCGCCTTTACAAGCTAATTTGATGTATTGCTCCTTTACTATCTATAACTCCTTCAATGATTTGCAGAGCAGAGTAAACAATTTATGCTCATTGTGTGCATGCTGCCTTAAACTATGGTACATAAACCTATTAGGAAGATGGAAGCAGAGTATCCTTTATAGGAATATATCAAGTCATAATGGGGTTCCTTGAGATCTCAGAATTCACTTTGTAATGTTGTTTATTGAAGAAAAACAAAAAAAAAAAAAAGAGAAGTATTCTTCGGAAGGTGCCATATTGAGAAATACAGGTTTTTCTTTTGTCCCACCAAACTCATAAATGATCTGTCCTGAGCTTGAGGAGTCCCTGAGCTCCCAGTTAAGCTGAGCTCCTTCCTAATGCTAAAAAAATGCAGTTCTTGACAGCTCCATGCCTCTGAAAGAACAATGAGAAACGAGGAAGAGAATGGGAGAGGCTTTAAATGTCGTCTTCTGCAGAGCCACATGCTGATTTACTAATATTTTAAATAGCTGCTGGCCTAACCAGCTATTGTTTTCAAGTACTTCTCATTCTTGTTGTGCACTCAGTTATTTGGTCTTTGTTTTCACTTTGCAGAGGGGAGGTTGGAGGGAGGTTCTGCTTGGGGAGCCCGGAGCCATCTGAATAAATGAATTTACCGGTGCCAGTGTAAAATGAGCTTGTTGTAAGCAGGCAGTACTCTCAGAGCCAGGGATGAATTTCTGTGGTTTCTAAACAAGCAAACTCTGTTCCAACAAACAGAACATCGTGGCTCCCCCATGGAGGCAGCCTGCAGTTGCTGCAGGATTTTCTTACAGCACAGGAGAAACTTCTCTGTCCGTATGAGCACACCAGGCATATGAGAAGCAAAAAGCCTCTCCTGTGCTTGGAATTTATGGCTTCCTCATTACAGATGAGGAGACACTGTGATTTACTACTTTCTTACTTCATGGCACACTTACTTGTGATTATATAATGTTTGGATGGTGAGCTCCAAGCACCAATTGTAGTGGAACAGCTGAACTAACCTACACTGTGAAGAATCAAAACCATAGTGCTTTACTGATCTTTTTTATTTTTTTCCAGTATTGGAAAGATTTAAAGAGGCAGGAGAAGATTTGTAATAATATTTTACATCTTTTAAATTCAGAGGTGTCTTCCTTTGTAACAAGCATTTCCTACATCTGTGTATTTTTAGAATTAGAGAAAATAGATTTGATAGTATAAAACAAAGCATTTTTTACACTTAATTAATGTTATTCAGTGACAAATTTCTGTCCCTACCATCGTAAAGGGAATAATACAGAATTTCCTAGGAAGTTATGTTCATGGTTTGAAAAAGATCTACTTGTGGATCAGTATTTAAGGATCAGGATCTCACGTATCTGACAGACTTTCTGATTCACATCTTCAGTTTAACATTTGAAGTTAAGGGAGGAAACATCTATCTCTAATGAGCAAACTAAAGGCAACTTTAGAAGGTTTTGAAAGGATTTTGAAATTAAAAAAGAACCTGTGGTAGACAAGAGACTGAGTTAAAGGAGTACTAAATCTTTAGTTCTTTACAACAAGTTTTAAAGGAAAAAAATGTACGTTGGGTTTTTTCCCCAGTTATTTATGATTATGACTGTCATTTTGGAGGCAATTTTTTTTCCCAGAGATTTATGAAACACAATCTATAGAGACACTACAAAAAATGTTATCAAAATAGGAGTCTAAAATTTTGGCTTTACCTGTGAAAAATTAAATGCCTGGTAACACAACTAGATGAAAAGCTGAGTAGGTAATTTAGCAGACCCACAGCTTTTATTAGCAAATAAATGTTTAAAGATTTATCTAGAAAGATGCATTCCCATGATGTTCTAAATTTCCAGTTTTGAAAAATGGTACCAAAACCAAAATATCACTTGAGGCTTGTTCAGACTGTTGGTATCATCACTTCATGTCATCATGTGCAAAAATGGCAGCAATAGCAGAGTTTACAAAAAATTGTGTTAGTATGTGAGATAAAGTAAAATACTTCTCATTTTCTGGAGTAGCACTGCCGTGCTAACAGCAAGGAGAAGTAATAAAAAGTAATTTATTGCACAAATGCCACTCTATACACACCCAGCAGAACCTCGGATGAAAAATGGACCTTGTTTTTATATATATTAAAAAAATTCTCATCATAACTGCACATAAAAAAGTTATATTGGCTCACATGGCCCTTACTGTTTCCTAGTAAAACCTTAACTTTCTGGTCACTCTAGACTCAATAGTTCCTCTCTCAACTGCTCTTTTGTTTCTTGACATAAAATCTTCAAAACCAAAAATCAGCTGCACCAATCTCCTTTTCTTCCTCTTCTTAATTTTTTTCAGTATTCCTTGAGCTTTACCTTCTTGATTCAATGTTAGTGACAAATGAAAGAATGAAGAGAAAAACTGTTGGGATAGCCAGTATCTTCACAGAGTCAGGGTTGTTTCCTTTAACATTTATTAAGATTTGCATAATCTTGCATTATCTAGAATCTGTGTTACACAAAATTTTCTTAAAATAGGCAATGAGATGATTGCTCCATACACAGATAGACCTGAACTAAATACCTACATTTATTTTGATTCCCAAACCTGAGAATACACTTGTGTTTTTCAGTTAAAAATTCTGGTTTTAGCTTTCAATTTGCATAGAAGTGCTTCCAGAGCTGGCAGAACCTGCCTGTGCTATATACCTTTCTTCTACTCTCTGTTTTATATGCCTACTGAGATCCTGCACTGCAATTACTGCCATATGGGAAAGAAAGTTGAATTTTACAGTGGAAATCCAGTGCTGGGTAATCACATTGCCTGTCTAGGAGCAGATATGCACGACAAGTAAAATCATCCTTTTAGATCTATCAAGCAAATCTCAGATAAGTAGCAGAGACTGTGATTTTTCTGAGATTATCTCCAGAAACACTAATTTTATCCCTGGAATTCTCTCATGTTGTTTGGAATTCACAATCCTTTACTGGCTTTCCTCCAAGGAATTGGAAGAAAAAGGGGAAGGGGAGTATGGTGGGCATTTTAGACCTTCTTGTCTATCCAATCTGTTAGCTTTCAACTTCTCTATTCTGAAACTGGATGAAACAGAGGTCAGGTCTGGTGCAAATGGGAGGTGGCCAGTTTCAAGCTGGGCTCTTGGTTTGGAGAAGGAACAGCCCTGCCCTGGCTGCCAGCAGATGGAGCAGGGCAGGAAGGGCTCCAGAGCCCCTCTTCTGCAGAGCTGAGGAGCTGGATGAGGCTGACCTAGAGCAGAGGCAGGACAGAGCTAAAGAATAAAGCAGGGATTTATTAAAAGGCTGTCCTCAGTGGACACACCTTGGGCAGCACAAGAGCCCAGCCAGGGCTGCACCCAAGATGAACCAAAAGGTCCCAAGATGCACAAGTGCTCCCAGGGTCTCTTGTGGGGGGATAGAATGTAAGAAAATAAAAGATAGTACTGAAGGTAATCTCACCCCTGAGGAGTTGCAGCTGTACTGATCACCAAAGATTAGGAACAGGCCTGACCTTAACAGGCCACAGCTGTGTCCAGTGAGGATGAGTGCTATAAGAGAATGGGGTAGCTGGGTGAGGAGAGGATTGGAATTTGTTGGCTGTGCTGTGAGGAAATGCCCATGAGAAATCACCAAGAAGGTATGGGAACTTTTGTAATAAGGTGACAACAGTCTCTCACTTTTATAAATTCTGCTCCGTTTGCATATTGCAGTTAATTGTCCAGTTATAGCTTTAGGTTATGAAGTCCAACCCTGCTTATTTTCTCTCTTCAGTTCCCATTGTTTATGCTCTTGGGTCTGAAGTTTGTAACAGTTATTCGTGGTCTTAAGCTGGAAAATAATTGCTTTGCCTGCCTACCCTGTGAAGAGAACTTACTGACACTTGATATGAAGCTCAGAGCTGCACACCTAGGCAGCACAGAATCTGAAAAATATGAAAGCTAAAACTTGGGGCATCACTTGTCCATGGGAGTTTCCTCTCTACCATTCCTTCACACCCACTGTGTCTGCTCTTCCCACAGGGCTGAGGGGAAGCCAGTTCCCACAGCTGAAAGCAGAGGGAGCATCCCCAGTGCCACCCCAGCCCTTGATGGTCACTGGAAAATGTGTGCCACTGATCCAAGGAGATCAACTCTTGAACAGACACCAACATCCTAAAGCAATCCCTCTTAGCCATGCGCTTGCCCAGTGGAGGCAGTTACTCACAGAGCCTTTAAAACAGTCCTTTTTCTTACATAATTGTATATCTAGCCCTAAACTTTCTTACATAACTGCAAGAAGCATTGTATGTCTTTTCTTTTGCTGAACTTTTATACTCGTGGGCAACCCGCAGGTCTTACATGTGTAATAATTGAAAATTCTTTCTTTTGCTTTTAAAAGCATTTTAATTGTTTGACTGACATCATGACCATTTATGTTGCCAGACAGAGGATACCAAACAAGGCCTGATGTGCTCTGTAGACATCAGCTTTGCTTTACCCCAGGCAAAACTGGAGAGCAAATCTCTGCACTGGGGAACAGCTCTGAGCAGGAGCTCTTTGGGCAGTGAAATATTTCACTGAACTTTTCACTCCAAAGCCGCAAGCTCCAAATCTCTGTCAAGCCAGGAGTGATCTTATCCTGGAGGAGCTTTCAAAGCTGCTGCCTTTTGGCCGAACTGGCAGCCTCTCTGCAGGGCAGGGGCTGCAGGCAGCACTGTGGGGGGATGTCTTGCAGGGCAGCTCAGCATCAGCCTATGGTTTTAAGGGCATTTGTGGGGGTTAAAAAAAAAATAAATATGGAAGGCATTTTGTGTAATCTGAAAAGCTTTAATGTTCTTAGTGCAACTCAGAAAAGTAGTTTTGTGTCTGTTTAATGTGTTTATTCAAATCTACAGAGAGAAAAAGGTAAGGGTGAGAGAGATCTGTTTAAAACTCTCAGACACCTAAAGGACATAATCAGAGCTGTATAATGTAGGGGTTTTTTTCACTATTGAAGAAAATAAATAATTTTTTCCTAGTTTTGAAAACTTGTGTCACATGCCTGTATGGTACCACCACATAAGAGGCTCCTCCTCAGGATTCATTTGTATTTGAAAGGGGCAAGGGCGTTTTGAGGAAATATACACTTAGAAAGTTTTTCTCTCATTGTAAAAAAGTATAAGACAGATCATGGAAAATGGAGTGGAATAGCTTTTCTGTGAGGAAAGATTTTAAGGTTTCAAATCATCTTGTGTTATTTGAGAGGAAAAAAATTGTAGCTTGGTTCTTAAAGCTTCTCATCTTCCTTTTCTTTAATTTTCTGCTTCATGTAGGTCTATAGCCACTCAGCACACACAAAGACAGCTATGTAAACATTGAATACTGCAATTTGAATGAATTTTATTACTTAACAGGACAGATGCCAAAAAAGCTCACCAACTTTCCTAAGTTAAAGTTGTGCAATTTCCAATAGACAAAGATGGCACAGAAAAGGTTTTTATCACCAGAAAATAATAGAAAAATCTAGAATCTGCTACTATTGTGCAAACATCTTGTTTTCAAATAAAATATCTAACTTACCAACCCTAAGCTACCTACCAGCAGCTAATTTCCACACCAATGAAAATCAGTTCTCTTTCATTCCTACCCTCAGAATATGTTTCCCCTGTTTATGATTTAATCTTTGGGATCAGTGTTTACATATTGCAGCCCAGTTATTTTGGAAATCATTAAAAACAGTTACAACCTGTAAATATGCTGAATTGTAGACCTAGAAAGTTGAGTGGGAGAGCTGCAAACTACTTGCTGAATAAAGACAGTATTTCAGTGATCTTTCATTGAAAATCGGGCAGATTTATGCCATTTCTGATTATGATGCCTCCTGTTTCTAAATAATTTTGAGCTTAGTTTTTTCCCATTTAAAATTTTATTTTGTAAATGACACTGAGCCTATTAGGATCTTGGGACAAAGTGCTGCAAGTTGGAGCTACTTCTGCATTGAGATGAAGAGGTCTTTCCTGGCCTTTTTTTTTTTGTGCAGGTGGATTCTGTGATCCACTGCAGGATTGCCCAGATTTATTCTTCTGGGTGCATGGACTGGACTGGGAGGGAGCACTGAAGTCCAAATACTGAGTTTGAGAGTCGAGCTGGGTGACACCTGCTATGTTGAGGGGCCACTTCTCTACAAACCCAAGTGTATCCAAGCCTCCTACATTTAGAATTGCAACATACAGGAAATTAAAAACTTTGGTGCCAAAGGTACAGCATTGCCAGGGATCATACATTTTAAAAATACTTGTGTTCGTGCTCTGCTCAAGTTTTTTCTGTTGCTTGTTTTGCAAATAGCTTTTTTTTGGTTGTTTTTTTTTTTTTATTTTTTTTCTCTCCATACTGCATTGGGTAGTGGTGAATAACAGGGGTAAAGTGTAGGCTTTGAAGTTTTAGGACTCATTTTCCTGCACTCTTTTTGCTCTTTATTACAGTTTAGCTCTAGAGATTTATGCTACAGACTAAAAAGCCCTACAGGAGACTGAATCATGCATGAACTTTATACAACTTTCTGTTTGAACCTGATAGTTTTTTTTCATCTTTCTCATCAGAATGATCAGTGTTTTACTGAAATGCTGGCAGGCAGGGAGCAGGAATTGTGCCAACTGATGCTAACATTTCAACAACAGCAGGAGAGGGGGAAAAAAAAAGACAATAAAAGAAAGAATAGCTGGAGAGTATACTGTGTTTTCTAGAATTATGTCTTTTCTCAGAGTGCTCAGTTCTCCTTGAGCTCAGGCTGCTTCCAGTCATTTCTAATGTGTGAACACAGCCAGGCTTGAAACTGTTTTAGGCTTCAGCGTCCAACTGCTCCATTTATCTCCAGCCTGACAAGGTAGCATGGTAACCATTGTATTAAGCCACAAGAGGAAAGCTCGTGAGATAAATTGTGGCTTTTCCCTCAGTTCTTTATTCTTGTTTTTCTGTAACCATGTAGAGCAGGCACTGTAATGTGTTTGATGGAGTTTGTCGTTCCCAGAGCGTGAGGATGATGAAGTGATGTTGGTTACAGTTTGTTGTGACAAATATTTACATTAGTGCAGCTTTATCATTTGTCCCTGCAGCTCATAAAGAGCAATAATGCAAATATTAATATGATGTTCATGACTTGCAGACCAATGGTTCAGCCTGTGGAGGGCTATGCAGAGGGTTTTACTAGTGATGCTGATTCCCTCACACCCTGTGTGCCTTCCCCCTTGATAAAACCTCTCTGCTTTTGTTTTCTTTATTTGCCATGCAGTCTGTTACTTTCTGAGCATGTTCAGAATTACAAATTTTGAAATAAGATCTCTCCAAAAAAGCCCAACCTGCTTAAAAAAAGCAAGTGTTAGCTGGTGGTATTTGACAAAGATAATTCCTGCCGTGTCTGTTAGAACAATGTATCTTTATAAGTGGTCCTGAGTCATAGTGCAGCATTTCTCAGTCATTGAATTTCTGGTCTCCAGGTAGATGAAGTTATTAGTTTTGGTTTGCTCTTGCCCTGATATATAATTCTGTGCTATTCCAAGTAAATCTGACCCATTCATATTTAACTGGTGCAGACTAAAGTCTGAATTTGTTATGGATATTGGACTGACTTTTATAATCAACTTTTTTTTTTTATTAATACATTGAGTGGTATGTGAATGTGGGCATAAACCTTACAGTTAGGAAATCAGGATACAAACAATGCTTGCTTTACCTGCCTGATCCCAAATAAAGTTAAACAAGGTTTAATTCCTGCTATGTGCAAACTTGTTCAAATGTCCTGCTCTCTGTGGCTCCAGTGGGGATATTTTTATTTGTTCTTGCTGTGAGTTTTTCTTTCAAAATTTAAAATATTAAAATACATCAGTCAAAATTTTGCATTCTAACCTGAGATTTCCATCAAATTTGTAATTAGAAGCTAACCAAGTACTTAGGTAATAAGCAAATAGCACCTGTTAAATCAGTGTGTACTTTACAAAAAAAAAAGGAGTATCCTTTATTCCTCATTGACTAATGCCAAGGGAGGTATCTTTAAATATTTGATCACTTATAGGAACATTCAGGAAACCTCTGTCTTCTGGAGTAGCTGCTTGGTACCAAGGACAACATCAGAGCCAGATTTACAGTGTCAGATTTCATCTAAAGCTATTCAGAATTCACCACTTAATCCCACTGATGTTTCAATAGGTTGAGTTTGAAAAAATTGGGTTGTAACATCTAAAATTTTGTCATGCTCTATCTGAAAGGCTTTTCCTGCAAAATCATTTTGAGAAGACATGTTTGAGCTATAATGTTTTCTTTCAACAAGAACCAAATGAACCACTGGCAGAATGGAAGTGAAAAGCCAGGATGACACATTTGGATAAATAATGAAATGCAGCTCTCAGAGAGTTAAAGTGAACCAAAGTGAAATCTGAATGAAAGACAAAAGAATGGATGTCCATGGAAGCATTAACTGAGGGAAATTAAATGTACAGCATACTAAGGGGACTCATTAGGAATTTTACAAACAAGTGAAGTGCATGGGAAAAAAAGGTAAATTAATGTTTTTGTAAGAGATATCTGAATATTACTAGACAGTTAAGCTGAAATGCATCCAAGTTTCTTCATTGGTTTTCACTGCAGGCAGGATAAAGACAATGTATTCTTGGCAAGCATGTTATGTGGAACTGTATTATAGTAGGTGTTATGTCCTGGAGGTTAGACTGACTGATGTGTCTAAATGACAGGAAGTCACTGTCCCTGAATTATAACTGAGAAAGGTTATGAAAGGTTATGCTAAAAAAAATGGGTGTGAGGTGTCATTGTCAGTGGTCTTTTTGGAAGGAAAACACTGAAAGGGTCAGATTTATACAAAATGTAAGACTTTATTTCTTAGTTTTCTTTTTGTAAATTTGATTAATTAATCAGTTAATACATAATATCTGAGAAAGCCCACAAGCAATGCTAGAAATAAGTCACAGGGTTTGGCAAACATTGCATCCCTGTGGTGGAAATGTTGAATTCATTGCCATGATCCTTGTGAGGTCCTGTTTGTCTTGGTTTGGAAGGACAGGTGTCTGCTGAGGAAGGCAGGAGCCTCCCTTGAAATGGAAAATGTAAACCCCCTCCCTCTGAATTGTTTTAATTTTGAAATTAAGGGGCTCTCAGGCAAAGATATGGAAGTAGGAATAACAGTTCTTTACCAGGAAAATTAAAATACAAATGCAATAATACAAAAATAGAAAACAAACCACTGCCAGAGTCAGACCATGCCCTGCCCCCTGTGTGTCAGGGTGGTGTCCCAGCCCTGTCCCATGGGGGCTCAGCCCTCCTGCAGTGCCAGCTGTGGTTCTGCTGCAGCAGGGATCCTGCACAAGGGGGGAGTTTTCCTCTGCAGCTCCAGGGCTGCTGGAGATGGGCCTGGGCTCCCTCTGGCAATGCAGGGCAGCAGAAAGCTGCTCCTCTGGCAATGCAGGGGGCAAAGGCTGCTGGGGTGTCCCAAAGCTCAGATTGTATCCAGGTAGGAATGCTTGGCTCCTCCCCTGGGCGGAGCATCTCCCCATGGGATGATGGAATTTGGTCAGCCATGCAGGGACACTCAGTGGCCATGGACAGGAGATAATTAATAATGAATGGCCCATGAACAGAAGAGATCTCCTGGAGGGAGGATTGGCTGTGTGAGAGATAAAGAGAACTGCCCCATGAACAGAACTGCCCCACCTCTAACAGATGGTGATAGAATACACACCCCCATTTCCAACCTAAGACACTGCTCTAAAAAAGTTATTCCCAAACCTGTGATGAATGTTTATTTTTATCTACATATTTGGCCCAAGTAAGCAGAATAGGGAAGAGAAGCATATTGATATTTGAACCCTAGTTGCCTGGGCTTATGAAGAAAAATTGTCTCATAGAGGCAGTATAGTTATCCTCCCTGGGTTTGGTATATGTTTTTGTGAAGGAGCAGGCTCCAATCACACAGGGCTGGATATATTGGAGTGTCTGTTTCAGTGATCTTGGCAGTAATTACTCAGAGACACTGCAAGACCTCCTCGCCATTAGCTCTGGTGGTAATTGGTGACAAGTCAAATGACTGAAATTTCCCTGCTTTTTTGGGATCAGCAGGAAGCTACTGGAATGTAGGCAGTCTCTCCATTTTTTTCTGAAGCTGTATCTAGCACACAAGAGCTGCTTATCTGTGCACACTTACTGTCTTTTTTTCTCTTGCTACGTTTCAGCTTTATGGCTTATGTCCATCTTTTCTGTGAGACTCCGACAATTTTCAACTTCATTTTGAATATCTTTATTCAAATGCAGATTTTGTCTTTGTAGCCAGGACCAATTTGAAGGCATCTTTGAAGAAATGTTAATAAGAGTGCTGTGGTAATGCACTGCTTCTTAGGCAAACCTTCCTTCTTAAGAACATTTCTTTGAAATCTAGACTTAAAAAAAAAAATAAACCATTTTGCTCTTATCAACACTGCTTTAATGTGCTCAGAATAAGATGCCTGCATAAACCAGAAAATTGATAGGTGATAGTGAGCTACTCCTTTACTGTGCTGAATGTGGGTGGGTCTGCTTTAGTGCAGCCCAGAAGGGGATTTTGAAGGAAACAACTTTATGTTCCTTTTCTTCTTTATAATTTAGCTGATTTGCATCCTGCATTTCCTGAAGTGGCACACCAGCCCTGAGCATGAGATAAATAGTACTAAAACCTGGTTTATCATCTGCAAAGCAGAGGTGCAGGATACTGCACCAAAGGAGTTACTTGGCTGGGAAATGCTGTCAGGGTGGCTTGAAATCCAATCCATAGAAATTTCTTTTTTCAGAAAAAGGAAAAGAGAATGCAAAACCTATAAATGACACTATTGGGTGGAATTGGAGAGAACCTAAAAAATTGCAGATCCTCATAGATTCTGTCTCATTGAAGATGGAGAGGAAGTTTTCTTCAGTGAGAAAAGATCAGCTGAAAAGAAAAATGTCACAAGTCTGCTCATGAGTTACTGTGATTTGCTGCATTTGCCAAATTACATGAACATACTCAATTGCAAGACTGCTTTAAGGTTACAGAAAATCCCTAATAACTTTATTATTCTCTCTTAAAAGCAAGTAAAGTCCTTTTAACTGCATTTGGTATCATTTTTCATGAGGATCCACTAGAGTTAAATTAATGTATAGCTCAGTCATCCCAAATCATTTCTGTCTGATGTTCAAGCCTTTGATAGCATACTTTGAGTTTGAATTGAATTCTGGAGAGACACTGAGAATGTTAATTAGATTCTCTTTGTGCTCTAAGAGGGAGGAAAAGCAGAAGGGATCATTTTTAACGTTTCAGTTGAGCAGTGTTTGCAGTGCACATTCCTCTTTCCTACAATATTACTTGGAATTAGACATAGAAATTTCTAGAATTGGCATGTTCACTGTGCTCTCTGAATTTGCTGAAGGTGTATGTGACCTTTGGATAATATGCATCGAGTACAGTGTAGCTTTTTTGAACAAAATTTTAAAAATATATTAGCCTGAGTGCCTTATTTAAACGTTGATATATCTGGGTGCTACACCACTGTTTTACACCTCTGAAATTGCACAGGAATTTGACTGAGACAAAAGCACTGAACACATCAGCTAAACAGGGGGAAAATATTTCTGTTAGCTAATCCTTGTTTGCACAACCACGACACTTTCTCCCAAATCAGTTTGTACAAATGGGGCAACAACAGCATCAGCCAGGATGAGGGCAAAGGGATTTGTCTGCCTTTCCCATGGGCACTGGAGCCTGAGGGCAGGGCTCAGTGCCAGGAGGCATCCCCAAAGTGCCCTGGGATTGGCACTCCTTGGGATTGGTAGCAGCACTGGATGCACTACAAGATGCACTTGGGGAGATGAGGACAAATTCTTCCTTCCGCAAATGTTGTGGCTGAGATGAAAGCTGGAGAGGAAAGACCTTCCTGCATCTTCCTGCTCATGCTCCCAATTCTGGAAATTCAACAAATCAAATTGAAATAAATGAGAGATCATGGTTAGATGACTTGTTTGAAAAATAGAGTTTTACACCTTAGCTAAAAGAGCTTACACAATAGGTTTATATGCATTAGTTGTTATTGTAACATGTTAGTAATGGTACCTTGTGTACTTCACTGTACACAACAAAAAATGAGCCAAGCCATCAAACAAGGTTTTTCTGTCCAAGAGAGAGGGGGAAATGTGGGAAATGGATTTGTGGAGAGTTGTCAGGGCCTGACAGAAGGCTCACACAGCGTGCGTCCATATGCAAACTTTGAGACAAGGAATTCTGTCTTAGAAATGCCATGGAGTAGGACAGACATTGCTGAGAGAGAACTGGAGCTAGAAACACGTTTCAAAGGATGGCCTTGCAAATAAGACTAGATATTTTGGAGAAATAGAACTATGAAAAATGCATTGTGGTGGGACCCACAAGGGGTAGTGGGTCCCACTACAATGATTGGCTTCAAGGCATTTACAGCATTGGTGTGGCTAAAGCTGAGAGGCCAAGAAATGCTTATAGTGTATTGTAATTAAGAAATAATTGGCTTCTGATTGTGATGGTGTGAGTTATAACATCTGTATTGTCTCACTCTTCACATGAGACTGAAAATGGAATAAAAGTTTTTAAAACACCTCTCAGTTGTCCCATCTCTGGGTCAGAAAAAGGTGTAGTGTGACATCTTCCTTCTGCAAATGCTGCTGAGGCTGGGATAAAAGCCAGAGAGGAAAGACCTTCCTGCATCTTCCTGCTCATGCTCGCAATTCTGCTGCCAAGAGGAGAAATGAGGTAGAACAAAACAAATTCCCTCATTACTGATGCAAAGAGAAATTAAATACAGCCTGTGAAAGGAGCAGGAGTGGTATTTATTGTCATGCATGCGAACAAGCTCAGTTGGCAGTGGTTGGTAACACCTTGAGGTATCAGAAAAGCACAAAAGAAGTGCAGGGAGAAAACAGAGAGCAAGAGCAAGTTGTAACCTCTGGAACCTGCCCACGCTGGCAGTGCTGGGAGCAGGAGGTGAGCCTGGGCTCTCTGCAGAGCTGCCTTCCCCTACCAGCCCAACAGAAGGAGTCCAGGCCCTGGCCACCAACAGGGAAATTATGGATCTGCAAGAAAAAAGGGATCTGACAGCTGTGAGAAGAACTGGCAGTAGGAATACTCAGAAAAAATTAAGCCCCAGATGAAAGAGAATTGAGGTCAGAACAGGAACAGATGTGCACTAAAAATAGAAGGACACGAAAAAGATAGATGCAAAGGTCCTTGCGTGTAGACAGATATTTACCAGGAGGGAGAGACATCTTATTAAAGGAGAGATGGAAAAGCAGTGGTAATACAAAGGGGGGAAATTGCAGCACAAATTAAGTCTCTTCTTTTAATTTAAGTTGTTCTTATTTAGCTCTAACTGAATCACCCCTTGAATCCTCAACCTGCTTTATTACTCTGGAAAGCAGTGAACCTTATGTAAGGGGCACCAGTCTAGATGCTGCTGAGCACCTCTGCAAACTTGAGATAATGACATGAAGGGAATTAATAGAGTTAAAGTACAGCCTACATTTAGTTCTAATTAGACAGAAGATAGCAGCCAAATTGCCACTAAAATTTAGATAGAGAATCCAAACAAGTTGTGGAAGCTGTGGCAATCTATAACTTCTGGGTTTAGTACAATTCCCTGAAATCTCCCTACTTCTCCATTTTGCTGCTGGTTCCTGATAATTTCATTTGCTCTGGGGAGCCACACCTGAGGCACAGCTGCCTTTGAGCCCCCAGCAGGATGGCAGCTTTCATGTGGCACTTCTGGGAGTAGGAAGTTGTTTCTGGAAAAGGGACAGAGAATGGAAGTGAAGTTTCCTTCCAAGAGCAGCAGAAAGAAAGACCCATAACCAACCCTGTCAAACTCCCTTAGCCTTTCCCTGCCACAAACACAAAAACGTGTAGCAGGAAAGGAATCGATTCCAGACATTTCCCTTTGGGTTCCCAAGTGGGGTAAGTGCACTCACCAGTCTGGTTGCGGAACTTCCCAGAATTCCTGCACAGTAACCAGTCACTATCAAGCAATGTTTACCTTGGCATTTCCAATGAATTCCTCAAAAACTGCCCTGTGATTCCCAAATATCTAATTTTCTTGTTTTACTCAAATCGTTTTTTAAAACAGACCAAACTTGAGTTATAGCCCCAAGAGCATTCCTGTAGTGGGACACGAGGGCAGCAAACTGACCTTGGGAATTTTGTTGTTGCTTGCTGAAGAGCAGTTTGAAATGATGCTTTGCACATAATCTTATCATAGATAAATACTCTGTAATAGCAGGAAGAATAAATCTTTTTTTCCTCTGTCTTAATGATCATTAATGAACTAAGATTTCATTTTCTTGTTCCTGTCACTAACATTATTTTTTTATGCCATGCTCGATTTTCTAAGAGCCAGGTGACAGTAGTCTTACATGATTTTTTTATACTTTCTTTCCATTATATTCTCATGTTTACAGCAGACTTTCTGCTGTTCTTCCCTCTAGCAGTTTTGGTATTATTCTGCCTTTAAATTCCTTCAAGTGATTTTCAGTAAGCTGGTTGCATGGTCTTTCATCAGGTACAGAGAGAACTCTTGGCAGATTCTCTGCAAGTAAAAATAACATTTTGGTTTTTATGGCTGTGCTCTTAAAAAAATATAGTACATTTGTCCCATTTAACAAAATTACTTTGGTAATTATCTCACCCAAATTGCTGGTTTAGATATATGTTCTTCACTTTACATGGGAAGGTCTTCTTTATTAATTTCTCTTTATTTGTGGCAATTCATTAGCAGCTAATCCACAAGTAGTCTTATCCATTTCATGGACCTCATTTCAAGGGGAGGGGTAGACCACAGAAAAGGCTATTTTTGACTGATTTCTGTCCTTCTGCCTGAATTTTTACTTGTCTCTGGGCTCACATGTCCTTTTCCATGTATTAATGATTCCACAGCATCTCTTAGCTGCTGTTGTGTTGTTTATATGGAAAAATATGTGTGGGTGTAATTATAGGCAGTCCTGGAAAGTAGCTAGTGTAAGAATCTGGGTTCTTGGGGGTTTCTCCAGGCTTTTTATTTCCTGTAAGAGGCCAAACCTGTCCATGAACAATGCCTTGATCACAGAGAGGAAAGGCAGGAGATAAAAATTTGAGAGTGATAGAAGGAAGGTACACACAGCCTTGGTGCTTCCCACTTCTTCTTTGCCAAGGCAGTGTGAAAGAGGACAAACAAATATGAGGTGTGGTTTTGGGCAGAGGAGGATGTGATGAAGGAGAGGCAGAGAGCAGAGCCTTCAGCAGGTTTTGACAGAGAGAAAAGGTAAAAATAGTACCAAGGAGGAAAGAGGAGACTTTGACAAGTTTTTAGTAACAGCTGAACAGATGCCTTTGCTAAGGAGTTGTCCAAAAGGATGTTAAACATAGGTAAGAAAAACTCAAAAGTAAATAACCCTGGTAGAGCACTCTTGTGCAGGGGAGGGATGGAGGGGACCAAGAAATGATTCCTAGGTGTCAAAAGGATGCTGAGGGCCATTGCAGAGCATGGAAATATGTAAGTAAGTATTTGTACATACATTAAAATTCCTGTATTTGCCCCTTGATCAAATATCCAAAGGTAACAAGATAAAGCACACACCCACAGGGTATCCCTGAGTTGAAGGCTGCATTATGGTCATGTTACTAATTCACAGATTGTTTGCTAATATTTCACTGACAAAACTTTCCATGACCATATTTGTGGTTTATTAGTCCAGGGCTTTTTATTTAGTTAGGGGGAAGTCACTGACATGGGACTCTTTCTGCCTCTGTTCCCTCACCAATTCTATCCTAATGAAACAAATTGCTGAAAGAGCTGCTGGAGGAGCGAGTCATTTTAAAAACTGAGTACAGATGTCAGAAGTTCTTCTTTAAGCTTGTAAGTTTACAGTTACATAAAGCCTGTGATGGAGTCAAGTTTTTGATATTTAATTTGCCACCAGTGCAGCCCAAGTCTCTCAGCCCCTTTTGGGAGCCACCTTTCAGGACTCATCCAGTCCTGTTTTGGCCACTGAGCTTGGGGGCATTTTCTGCCTGGTGCCTGCACCCAGCTGCAGGGGCAACAGCAATCTTTAATTTATTGCATGTTTTCAGTGTAGCTCTGGGTGGACGGAAGAGGAATTGTGTCACAGACATCTTTTCATGAAAATCCTTTCCTTAGGATTTTTTCCTCCTGAGAAGCTGAGAGGCCTCAGGAACAAAATGTAAACAATGGTTATCTGCTGCTGTGGAATGCAACAGGTGCATCTGTGATTGGCCCATGTTGGATGTTTGTAATTAATGGCCAATCACAGCCCTGCTGGCTCAGACACAGAGTCTGAGACAGAACCTTTGTTATCATTCTTTCTGATTCTATTATATTCTTTGCTAGCCTTCTGAGATGAAACATTTTCTTCTACTCTTTTGGTATAGTTTTAGTGTAATATATATCATAAAATAATAAATCAAGCCTTCTGAAATACGGAGTCAGATCCTCATCTCTTCCCTCATCCTGAGACCCCTGTGAACACCGTCACAGAAGTGTGATCCCACTTCCAGAAAAGCAGAGCACTGGGTTGCATTTTGCAGCAAGCACCTCCTGCCTCAGGGCTGGGAAAACAGCCTGGCACTCAGGTGACCTCCTCTTCAAGGCAGAAACAAAAGCTATTGATTAGGAAGGAACATCTGCTGAGTTGGCTTAACTCTCTTCAGCTCCCTGAGTTTTGGGTCCTAAACTCTGTGGTGGAAATGACCCAGTGCTGGGCCAACCTCTGTGCACAGCCCAAACTGCCTCAGGGAAGGATTGTATCTAGAATTATTTATATCCATGTTTTTGTTCAGTTGGGTTATAATTAATGTTTTCAGTATACCTACCCAGTGTAGTTCTTCATTTGAAGAGTTTTTGTGCTTACCTGTTATTTAAAAAAAAACAGTTTCAGCCTTTGGAGAAAAGTCACTGCTGAAGATTCCTTGTGCAAGTCTTAATCATATTTTTTGATAGTGGGTTCATCCTGCATGCACTCTGAAAGCAGCCTCTCTAGAGCACTATGTGCTTCATTTTCAGTGAGTGTTAAGAGGAAATTTCAATGGATTTCAGTGGAAATTTTCAATGGATTTCAAGAACATCTGAAGTGTAAGGAAAGGGAGTTTAAAACTGGCATGCCATACCAATGACCCAAAGCTTCGATGACAGCTGTGAGTGGAGAATATCTACGTTAGAAAACTCATCTTAAAAGGGAGTTAATTTATAGAGAAGCAACAGAGATTCATAATTCACACAATATATTGCTATAACAGCTTTCACAGGCGTATTTGTAGTTTTCAGTCTTTTGATTTTGCCATCTATCAACTGTGCAAGTTTTCATAAATTTTTTTTTTAATTAAATTGTGTTCTGAAATATGGTTGGAGTTCTGGACTCCTTAATTGTTGATTTCTCTGTTAATATGTGTTAACTGTAGAGAAAAGGCCTTTTCTTTCCATTTGCCTACCTGCAATTTGCATGCAGTCTGACATGTCTGTAATGTCTATATTTCCCCGCACTAAACAAAAATGTCGTTGACACTGAACAATCTGATTCTTTCCTAGATTATGGCCCTGATTTCAGTGAGCTATAGTCCTTGTTAGTTTGGCTAACTCAATATCTGACAAGAAATTTGTGAATGTTTCTGTTAATAAGAAGCAGTCAGGCACAAGTCTGCTCAGATCTTTGACTGAGAGAAGAGGAATAATGAGAAAGATGCATTCTAATTCTTCAGTCAGAAGATTGGACTCTGGTCTCCCCAGGGAAGCAGACTCACTGAGTGAAGCTGTCAGATGTTTACAGCTCAGCTTTTGAGAGCAGAGGCATATATAATTGAAATTATGTTTCAAGGGGATCTGTCAAAGTATTTTTGGCATATGGAATAACATTGACTTAGTGAACAGTTTGGAACCACTGTCTCTTTCGTTCTGTTAAACATCCAGATGTTCCACATGTTTATGTTCTTATTTGCAAGGCAGAGAAACACCATTGCCACTGCAGAATAAGGCATGGAAATGGAAATGAGGTAGATATTTGCTGCCTGTGTGCTCATTATTTGCTGCCTGTTTCGGGTGAGATGGCAATACAAATATTTTTAAGGGAGATACAAAAAAATATATATATACATATATATTTATATAATTTTTATATATTTTAATACATATATTGTGTATTTTTATGTATGATATAATTTTTAAATTTATATATATATATTTTTTTTTTTTTTTAATTTTCTGTATTCTCATAATGATCTGGCTTGCCATAAAATTTTATTTCCTTATAGGAAGTATAATGGTGTGTGTAAAGCAGACAGAAATGACACAAAATGCTGCATGTGACTCATAATTAAGTGACAACTCTGTTATTAGGGTGATGGATATCTGAGGAAACTGAAATAAACCAGCAAATGCCACTGATAGGCCTGAATCCAAATGGAATTCAGCCAAGACAGCAGTGCTGGGAAATGGTGCATCATCAGCTGGGAGATGATGGCTATTTGAGAAACGAGCTTTGCATCCTCAAATTCCTAACTCATCTCCACAGCTTTACAACTCTAATGCAGAGGGCAGCCTTCCAGAGGAGATGCCAGTGTTTAAAAATTCTGGTGATACACTGTTCTCTGCCTTGTGAAAGTCATCCTGCTTCTGGAAAGTTAAAATGGAAAACTGAATTGCATAAGGAAAATATAAAATCCCCACTCAGCTGGCCATCCTCTGAGAATGGTGTTAGTGGGCAGAGGAACAGTGAGGATCAAGCTTTGGGACTGGAAGGTCTCCATCTTTCACATACAAAAAAATTATAATTAATAATAATGCGATATGGTATCAGAACATTATAATGCAATATAGTATGATGTAATAGCTGCTGAATGTATTTTTTATTTAGGTCTAGAAATGTCAGTAACTTGGATCTGTAGAGAGAAGAGTTTCTGGAGTCAGAATTCTGTCTCTGGTTTTTCCAAAGCTCAGTGGAGCACAAGGCTTAGAGGGTTTTGGCACACGGATGACAACAGAAGGTTTGATGCAAGGGAGTTTTAAATACAGGGAATAAATACAGCTGAAGCCATCTAACAGTGAAATAGGAGGGCCTAATTCCATATCTGTTGTTCTTATCTCACCTGAAGAATCCCTTCACTGCACAGCTCCTACCATAACAAATAACTTGACATTTGATATCCTGACAGAGGCTGTGACCTGAAAGTAGCAAAGCTTACTTTCCTGTTTAATATCTGTTTTCACAGCCCATAGAATCTTCCAAACCCTCAATTTTGAATAAAAATAATCATACCCTAAACGCTTCAAGCCCCAACAAATCTGCCTCATCAGAGATATTCTCATATTTAATAGCCTTTCTGGTAGAAATTTCTACCTTAACTCAGAGCTGAATTTCTCCCCCAACAGCTTTCAGATGCTGGATGTTCTTAGGGCTTTTTTTTTTTTGCCCAGATTGGATAATCCATGTTTTTGGACTTTCTTGCATGTCCCACTATCTGCACCATGCAGAAATGTTAAACCAGCTGCTCCCAGCTCCAAGGAAACTGTTCCATTTGTCAGGATGTACAAAGCACTGGAGGAGATTTTCATCAGTCTGCTGCTCCTCCTGTGGGAGCCTGAGGGTGCCTCCAGAGGCTTTGTCCATGGGCACCTGCTGGGAACAGCATGCCAGTGCTTTTGTAAAGACAAAAATAGCTCTGCCAGGGAGATTTCCAGGGGGTTGTGTCCTGGCACTGCCCCAAATGTGCCCACACACACTCCTTGCATGAAGGAGGGTGCTGCTGCCATCCTGTCTCTGGTGGTGGTTAGGACCTGCAGTTTCCAGTTTCTCCTCAGGTCCAACTTTCAGGATCTTGCTGGTCCCAGAGGGAACACCTCTCTGAGGCCAGGGCTGGCCAGGCCAAGAGCAGGCAGGTGGAGGAGTCTGTTCCTGCAGGGCAGGGACTTGTTCAGGGCTTGGCACAAATCCCTGCCAGACAGGAAAGCAGCTCTGTGCTGCTGCTGCTGGATCTCTGCCACTCCTGAGATGCTGCAGGAAGGTCGAGGAAAGAGCCAGGATGTAGCTGGGACTGCAGCTGGCCACGGTCATTTTGGATGCTTGACAGCTGGAAACAGCCCAGAGTAGCTCCTTCTCCTCCTCCTTCGATTTTCTGGTCAAAGCTATTTAGCACACTTGTGTTTGATCGGAATTTCTTAGAGAATTAGGACAATCAAACCAGTATATCCAATATTTGAATATTTTAAAATGTTGAAAAATTCTGGTGATACGCTATTCTCTGCCTTGAGAACGTCATCCTGCTTCTGGAAAGTTAAGATGGAAAAATTGAATTGCATTAAGGAAAACATAAAATCCCCAGCTCAGCTGGCCATCCTCTGAGAATGGTGTTAGTGGGCAGAGGAACAGTGAGAATCAAACTTTGGGACTGGAAGGTCTCCATCTTTCACATGCAAAAAAAATATAATTAATAATAATGCAATATGATATAATACATAGTAAGATTATAATGCAATGTAGTATGATGTAATAGCTGCTGAATGTATTTTATATTTAGCAGACTTATATTTGATCAGAATTTCTTAGAGGATTAGAACAATCAGACCAGTATATCCAATATAACCAATTTAAGAAGATGATTGTTGGTTGAAGAAATAAATTAGTTTTCTGAGGGAAGTTCTAAGGAAAATGTCAATGTCAATCCCTGTAGTCCTCATGCATTTAGAAATGACAATACTAATGGGAAAATAGTGTTTTCTCCTTGTTCTAACTGAGCAGATGTAGTATAGAAATCTCACTAATATTTTAGTTTGTATAAAAGCAAGCACTAAGAAAAGGAGCAAACTTTCTAGTCTGTACTAATTAAACTTTATCACCAGGAAGTGTTGAAAATTGACCCAGTGAATTTTTTCTGCCTGGAAAATAAGAGCAATGTATCCTGTCAGAACTGAGCTCCAAACTGATCTCAGCTAAGGACAGTCTGGCAATGAAAAGTATTTCAGGTGCTGCTTTTCTTTTATGCCAGTTATCACACAGGGCAGCAGTCTTGTTTTAAAATTTGAATCACCTAAGTGAAAGTGCAAGATTTCTAAAAATATATGTATGCAGGGCTTGTGTGTAACTAGAAAACAGAAAATAATGTAAGAAATACTTTTTACGTTTTTCAGATACAGTATTGGAAGTAGAACAACATGAAAGCTGCTCATTTTGCTTTATGCTAGAATATTTTTTACCAAATTTCTGCAGAAGAGTTTTTAGTGTAGCCAGTTATGCCAGAAATTCAGAAATTCTAACTTATTTTAACTCAGCTATTTCATGCTCCTGTGGTTCCTGGAAGAGCAGGGAGATTTTTATAAATCCATGGTGGGGCAGACACTGTACTGATATCTGCCCAGTGAAAATGGATTCCCCATTGGGCTCCCCACCTCTGCCTGAGATAATGACAGGAAAAGTGAGTGGTAGTGAAATGCCATCAAGTCTGGTGCTGCCACACTCTGGGGATCTTTATCTCCTGCTACATGTTTTAACTCTCTAAACTCAGAATAAAATCAGGAGTGCACTTTCTACAAGAGTTTGGAAATAGTCTGTATTTCCCAGTTGCTCTCATGCTCAGTAAGGAAATAATGGCAGTGCTGTTGTCAGAAAAATGATGTGATAGAGGCTGTTTGGTTGTGCTTAAGAACTGATAAATAAACATATATTTTTTATTCCCTCTGCTTTCCCACTCCTGCTATGAGGTTCAGGATTCAGGGCACTCACATGTACAGCTTTATATTTTATGTGTCTAAAAAGTTTGGCATAAAGCTACACAAAAGTGAATGCAGAAAACCAGCAAAAAATAAGACTCCTCTGAGTCTTTATCTTATTTTTCTTCTCTTTTCTGGACACCTACAAAACATGAACACCTCTGAGATGCTCTTGTTGCAAGTCAGCTTTTCATTCCTCCTCTCCTTCCATTCGCCTCTTCTTTTTTTTCCCTCTCTTTTGAAAAGATGGGAGAAGTAAAAGCCCCTTTGGAGAGTTTAAAATACTTGGGGTGATAAAACAGAAAAAACTGAAGCAGGCAAATCTTTCTTAGTCCTTGAGTAAATGGAACAAAAACTGTTCCACAGTTTTGCCATGCCACTGGCAGGGCGTCTCTCCAAACCTCTAACTCAGGTCTACGTGTCAGAGAAAACTTTGGGGATTGGAAAGATGGGCACTGCAGACTGGGACAGAAGTGGATTTTGGTCTGATGGTCATCTCTTCATTGCTTCCAAGTTGCTTTCAAAAAGATACTTGTTTAGAAGTTGTCTTAAAGCAAATTTATGAAGGTAGTAAAAAGCCTTTCTTCTGGAGAGGATTAATTCCTTGAACACGTTTCAAGTAAATTTGGGTTGAATGCCATCCTCATTGATAGCTCTTTAGAACATATAAATAAATCTGAGATTTTTTGGCTTAGGTGCTGACATGCTGTAGTGGTTTTGGTTTGTTAATTTGAGATTTTTTGGTTAATGTATTAATGATGGTGGTGGTTTAGTGTTGGCTAATTTCTAATGTACTTACTACAATGTATTTATTTGTTTTTTTGGAGGTAGGATTAGAAGAATGGTAAAGTAGGTTTAAAACCTCAAAAGGGTATAAAGAAAAATTTAGTAATAGTAATTAAAAGAAAAAGCAATAAGAATTAGATAAAAATTTAAAGACAACTTTTTTTATATTTTTTAATTGATAATGTAAAGAAATAAAAGTTAAATTTTAGTTAGTTTACCATTTTTAAAAAAGGGGGTTTTGGAGTTCTTTTAGGGAGAGAAGTTTTTTTTGTTAATTTTACAGAGGCTTTTTAAATAAGAAAATAGATTTTTGTGGTTTTTAAAATTATATGAATAGCAGTTGTTTGGAGAAATTTGGGGGAATTGGGGAAATTTGGAGTTAATATCTCACCAGGGGCCTCACCAGGTTACTTGATTTTGGCTAGACTTTGATAGTTTGTGGCAGGGACTGTGGCTGGGGGGGGTTGATGGCCTCTCCTCTCTCTTGCCTGTTGGTTGTGGGTGAATTTTAATGGTGATAGAATTTTGGCTGAGTTGGTTTTGCTTTGGCTTTGTGGCCACCCCTCTTTTTGTCCAGTAGCCAAGGAGAGCTTGGGCTTGTTGCAGGGACCACCTGGCTGGGCTTCTGTTACTTTTCTGTTGGTTGGAACAGAAAGAGGAAGTTTTGGGGGTTTTTTTTGTCTTTAACATGTGTTTTTCATAGAGGTGTTTGTAGCTTTTTAGTGGTTGGAAGTGGAAGTTTTGCATCATTTCTGTGAATGCCTCCCGTGCAAAGCTACCACACGTGCTTTGGTTAGTAAGTAGTGAGTGGGTCACCTTCTTAACTCCACCTTAACTCCATAAATAGTGATGACTCAAACCTGACTACCTTGACACATACAACTTCCCTTTCTTACTGCTTTTGTGTGCTAATGTGAGCACCAAGTCTTGCAGTTCCATCTTTCTGCCCTGATATTGCCACCGTCAATATTCTCCTCGATCCCCCAATCCTCAGATTCTTAATGAGCCAACAATATTCTTGCTTAAATAAAATAGTTGCTTAAAATACTCATAAAGATGGGTTTGTGATAAGGTTTCAAACAAAGAATTTGGACTCTGAGGAGAAGGGATGTATTGCAACCTGCTCCCAGAGCCACACTCTCGAAAAATTGATAAAACTTTCAGGACTAGGTCACAAGTTGAAAAGTTCAGCAGTGCTGGCAAAAAAATTCAATCCTATTTTTGTTTATGTCAGTGACAAGCAGAGAATGTGTTTGGCCTTTTAAATAGATTTAAGCTTCTTGAATCACAGAAATAGCATTTGATGAGACAAGGACAGAAATAAAGAAGATAAGGTCAAGAAGGATTGTACTTTTTTCTTTCAAAGTGAAGTAATTTAATTGTTTTAATTTATAAAAAGATGTAAACAATAGTTTATTCATTTAGATAATGAAATTAAAACTCCTAATGAAAATCTTGAATGTATTTGCTGAACATGTTTAATCTTTTCCTAGCAGATATGACAGGAATTTCCAAATGTTTCTTTAAATGTATTTTTGATAGGTCTATTTTCCCTAGTTCATGTAGTATTTTATTGTTAATTCTTCCCTATTTTTTCCTTTTGTGTAATTCTTTAGATGGTAGGTGCAGTGATATGCTGAGAAAACTGCTATAACCCACCACATGGGATCTTAATGAAAGAAAAAGTCTTGTTCTCTTTGCAAACTTTCAAGATACCTTCCTAAAAGAAAGAAGAGCTTTTAGTGCTCTTGGATATGAACTTACAACTGTCAGAAAAGCTCTTTTTTTCTTTTAAATACATTAGAAAAAGGCAAACCATAATCACCACCTCACCTTTAAAAAGCTTTTATCAAGCTTTTTTTTTCAGCTCTTCTCCATTTTGTAAGCTTTTAGGTGGTGCATTTAGGCCTGAATTGTGACTAGTATTGGCCTAAACCTTTGAATTTCCTCTTGTAAATCACACTGCCATTAAATAACAAAACCTAATAAAACTGTGTCTTCACTCTTAAAACAATAAAAAAAATACTTGACAGTATTGAGGGCCCCCAAAAGCTGACAGCAATCAAGATTTGTCCTGGTTAGTAACATTTGTCTGCATTAATAACTAATGCTATAAAAATTGTTCCTTGGAAAACAGGAAAGAAGTAGCCCAAATGAGCAATTAGGAGGCCAATAAAAAAGTATGTTTCCTTCATATCTTTATGGGCTCATTTTCAGGCCATTAGGCTGCAGATACACTTATTTGGCTGGTGAACATTTCACGTTAAAATTCTGAACCTGACGAGCTATTTATTAAACTCATTCTTTCTAACTGGCAGTATAATTATGCAAGGGATTATTGTATTTTAATTTATTTTTCTGGAATGATTAGCTTGTGATGCTATAAAACTCATTTATGAGAATGACTGATATTTATAATGTTTTAATTAAATTTGGATTGGGAAGCAAATGGGAAAATTTACATTCAACGTATATGGTTGTGTCAGACATGTTTGACAGCACTTGTATTTTTATTAGGTTAGAATAATTAGTTGGGGTATTTATGTACTAATATTACCTAATTAACTCAGCAGTGAGGTAATTAATTTAGTTAGTGGCTGTCCAAGGAAAAAAAATAGTGCTGTAGTATAGCGAGATGCTTTAATTTCACTAAATTCTTCTTGGTTAAATGATTCTTCAAATAATTATTCTTTCTTAGAAGGATTCAGAGAATATATCTGTTTTATTGCAGAGGGCAATTTTTGCATTTTACCCATGATAAAACAAGGTCCAGTGTAAATCAGAGAGAGAGAGAGCAGAGGAATTTGATGCTCTTCATTCTTCTTGGTTAAATGATTCTTCAAATAATTATTCTTTCTTAGAAGGATTCAGAGAATATATCTGTTTTATTGCAGAGGGCAATTTTTGCATTTTACCTATGATAAAACAAGGTCCAGTGTAAATCAGAGAGAGAGAGCAGAGGAATTTGATGCTCTTCCTTTTCAAAGGAGCTGTTAGCTAAGGTGTGCTCCATCCATCAGCATCAATTGCAGTTATTCCATTGCTTTTAAATTCCAAATGCAATTAAAAAAATAAAAAATCCCTTATTGCAACACCAGGTAATAACATATTGGGTGAGAATATTGGGCACTGAGCAGATATTTAACCAAAACAAAACCAAAAATATTCAACACAATGACTTCTAAACTATGCACGATTTTTCCCATTAATTCCTTTTCTCTAGACTTGGCCTATCTCCCCCTGAACGGTTTAATGTATTTTGTGGAGTCCTGTGACAGTAACCACATGTTTTAAAGTCAGTCAGGGGTCATACCTGGTCTTTCTGTCAGTTTAGAACCTGAGTACCACGAGCTTTATGTCCTTTAATTCTTGGAAAAGGTGAATTTCCATCCAGGTGCTGAATGCCATAAGCCTTGCAGGATGGTGCTTTGGAGTGGGGCTTCTCCCACTTCATTTGTTTCTGTTTAAAGTGTATTAATTTATTTTCCTCTGCTAAAAAAATGTGAATATTCATGTTAGCTCAGTTCCTAAGGGTTCTGTGCACTAAGCTTAGTCGAGCAGTAGTAGTGGGTAAGAGATTTTTGCATCAAATAGGATGCAAAGAAAGGAAAGGTTGGGAAAAGCAGCACACCCAAATACCTAAAGGACTTAACTCCACAGCTGTCACTGAGCTCTGAGAAGTGGTTCTGTGAAAAGGATATGGGCATCTCTGCCTCCCAAGGACATCTGGTCAGTTTGGGGGAGGGAAGAAATACCCACTCAAATGGCTTATTGACTTTACAGGCCAAAAGGTCAGGCCAGAAAGCTGCAGACTGCCCAATTAGCCCTAAGCTTCTCCTTACAGAGCTCTACAAAGCTTTAAAAGAATATTTCTTCTGCCTTTTCTAGCGCCAGCTTTGGTATCCCTGTCATTGGGAAAGTTGTTGTCCTAGAGGAGCTCTCAGCTGCACACTTGTAATCACTCACATAACCTCTCTTTACCTTTCCTCACAGATGTTTTATTTTTATTTACCCCGCTGAATGATCCACAGCAGAGCCAGTCTGGCTCTCTGCAGCTGTTTTAAACACCATCCTGTGAGCAAATTGTGCGCTAATGTTGATCTCTGATAGTTTATCATTATCAGAAAACGTTGTCATGCCTTTTTATTTGCAGCTAGCCAGTTCCAAATGATATATATATATCACACTAACTCATGCACCATCACGTCTCAGTGCCTAATTAAAAAACTGATGACTTCAATTCATCAGTGTTTCTGCCAGTCCCTGAAATACCCTCTTACTTTTGTCATTGCTTCACCCAGGAGCTCCTTGGTTGATTCATAAGCCTACTGCTCATCTAAAGAGCTGCAAGTGAGAAATTACATTTCTAATTTATTTAGAGGTGGAGAGGTTGTTCCAGAATGGCAGGGTCAATAATTAGGCTTTTCTTACTTGAGCCATTTGGATCTTGTTCATTTTTGTGGGGGTTTGGTGGGGTTTTTTGCATACCAGATTTGAGAATTAGCTGCTATCTGAAGTATTTTCACTGTTAATGTGTAAAAAACAGAAACCAATTAATTCCATAACATTTCTGCAAAGAAGCTTGATAAATCTAGTGTACTAAATCTTTCATTTTAGAGGGTCTTTTTTAGCTTATTTGGATATTTTTGCACTTTAAAAAAAATTTTCTCCCTCACACTTTTTTTACTTTTTAAAAGTTTTTAAATGCCAGTAGTAGCATTTGTCCACATAACAAGGTGACAAATACTGCAATTTCCCTTTTTCTTCTTGTTATTCACCAGATTATACACAAAAGTAAGAATTAGTAGTCTTCATGGGTCATCCTAGTTAATAAGTTGCAGTTTCCTAAGCCATCTCCATAATTATTTTTCTGGAGTCCTGTTGTTTGGATTGTATATTCTATATGCTTTGTTCCTAAAATCCAGGTATTATATTTTATATATGTAACATATATTTCATATATATATATATAATGTATATAATATATATTATATACATATATATTTATATAAATATATATTATATACATATATATTTATATAAATATAAATACATATTATATAAAATAGAAACTATATTTATATAAACTTCTATATAGAAATTATATTTAGAAGATGATTATATTTAAAATAGAAATTATATTTATATATATAAATTTATGTAGAATTTATATATATATATATATATATATATATATATATATATATATATATATATAAATATATATTTATAAACCTCTGCAGAGAATGAATCAAACTAAACAAGTGATCCTTTCAGTACAGGTCGTCTGTTCTTGACTTTCTGCAGCACGCTGCCAAATTTTGCATCATACGAAAATTTAAATCAAACTTTCCATATATTTTTTTCCCAAATTGCATCTGTGGTTATACACAGCTGTGTGCTGAGGCTTCATTCTTAGCTGGGAACTGAAAAGGAGGGAATCTGCAGATCAGAGCATGTTATCTGTGTCAGCAAATTATAATTTTCCCTAGTACTGAGTTTGAGAACACAACATTTTTATGTATTAATTTTAATAATAACATGATCAAAGAATTTGCGTATTATTTATAATCTTCTAAAATGCAAGAGTCTCTTGTACCAATTTTTAAGGAATTTCCAAGTCTTCTTGTTACTAGGGAAATACCCCTACTTTATTATGTAAAAAATATTACATTTATTACATAATAAAATAATTTCGGTAATGTAGTGCATGTTTTGCACTGCCACTGAATTAGAGATTGCAGAATCCTCAATAGGCAGCTCCAGGCATGGGTTGAGTCTCAAAACCTTTTTATTTTTCCATGCGCACATTTCAGAAATCTTCCTCAGTGAGGTCACTGATTGTTTAGGAAGAATAATACACCTTAGAAATAAATTCTTCAGAATCAGGAAGGCTAGAAATAAGAATTATGGGGAGTAATAACAAAATAATAACAAAAATTTGTATGGAAGTAGAATGAAGAATTCCAAATATATTATTGACCTGAGCTCTGGTAAATGCACTACCAGTTTAATTTCAGTGAGTTTTCTGGCCCATTGGAGCTGTAGTTCATCAAGTGTGATTAATACTCTTCCACTGATAATTTTTATACAAGTCCAAGCATATATTAAATGAAAAAATACATAATTAACAAAAAAATATTTAGATATCCAAGTACAAAATAGTTCTTCTATCTCTTTGGAGCCTTAAAAAATGCTTTTCTTCAGTGTCCCATGCCCAGTGTGTGTCTGGCTGTGCTGGAAGAGCATTGTTCTGCCTGTTCCCAAAATCAGTGTCCTTCCCAGGGCGGCTGCAGAGCTGCAGGTGTGGAGCAGCCTGGTGGATTTTCCTCCCCCTTGTAGTGGTGGCAGTGGGCTGGGGGCTACAGTAATCAAAGTGACCCTGACAAGGGGAGAGAAATGGGGCATCTGACCCCACGTTCTCAGAGGGCTAATTTATTATTATATATTATATATCCCATATTCCATATTTATTATTTATTAAATATTATATATTATATGTAATATAATATATGAAATATATATATTATATGCTATATATTATATAATATATAATAGTATATCTTATATAATATATAGTGTATATTCTATAATATACATTATATAATATATAAGATATATTTTATATAGTATATCTTACATAATATATATTATATTTTATATAATATGTATTACACATTATATTTTATATATTATATATTACATAATATATATTATATTTTATATAATATATATTACATATTATATTATACTTCACTATACTGTACTAAAGAGTATACAAAGGATACTTACTGAATGTTAAGAAGAAAATAATGAAAACTCGTGACTCTTTCCAGAGCCCTGACACAGCTTGGCACTGATTGGCCAAAGAGTGAAAACAACTCACAGCAGAATCCAATGGAACAATCTCCTGTGGGTAAACAATCTCCAAACACATTCCACATGAGCAAAACACAGGAGAAGCAAATGAGATAGCAATTGTTTCCCTTTTTCTCTGAGGCCTCTCGTCTTCCCAGGAGAAAAATCCTGGGCCAAGGGATTTTTCCAGAGAATGTGAATGCCACAGGGGGTGGGTGCCTCGTGGGCTGTAGTTTTAAATAGCAGTGGTTGACACCTCTTTTAAATGCTTCCAGTAGCACCAGCACATGAACACAGTGACTAAGAGTGCCTGACAATTTCAGTTTTGCTGTACTTACTGCTTTGACAGGCTTTGACTTTCTGCCAATTCAGTTGGAAACAGGCTTTATATCCCTTTTGCCCCCTGGCTTTCCAGATTCTCTTTTTTTTTTTTTTTTTTTTTTCCTAGCCATACATTTCTTTCTCTCAAAACTCTGATTTCTCTGGGGTTGTGGCCATAATCCCCTCTTCCCCACAACTTGTGGCCACCTGTGCTGTTCTCTGCAGTTACATCATTAAGATATATTCTTATAAAACAGGAGAGCGAGACATAATTACAACATTAAATCACCTTTTGCCTCGGTACATCTAACTTGAACCTTACATGCAATTGTTTGGTATTTCTAAATATTAAGAGGGAAGTCAACCTGTCCATTGACAGCCTCCAGTGTGACCCTGTCCCCCTCTGTTTTGCCATAAATGAGATATTTCTGTGTTCCCTTAGCCTGTTTGGATGACAGAGGAACTCCCAGAGATGAACAGTTGGGATTTATCATTTTACTGACTCCAGACATGGTGTGTGTATAAAACAGGCAAAACTCTCAAAGTTATTTGTTGAATAAAACCACATTTTATCAAGAAAATAAAGGGCATGTTGAGGACCAAAGCTGAATTTCTCACTAATTCATCATATCTCCTTTTCAAGCTTAAGCCCATGAGTGTCTGTAAATATTTCTAATTGTTACTGGGAGGAAATAAGGTCACTGAAGTGGGTCAGAGCACTTGAGCTCCTGGGTCCCAGCTCAAATGGGCAGCTAGCAGGAATTGTAGCTCTCCACAAGCTGCACTAAAAGGAGTTGCTTGTGTCAACCTATTTTTAAATAGTCGAGTATGCACAATGCAAATCTCATTATCTCTTCTGTGCTGCTTTCTGGGACTACAAAGGCTCCCCTGGCACTGGGGGTTGAGTTATTTCTTTGCTCTCAATGGTGCTGCCAGGTCTGGGCTGGGTGTTAGAGAAATGATGCCACCTTTTCATGTTCTCCAGCTTGTTGGTGGCTTTTTTATCTCTTTATTGTTGCCTTACAGTCACCCACTGGCAG
The DNA here is from genome assembly GCA_024362935.1 of Setophaga petechia. NCBI lineage: Eukaryota > Metazoa > Chordata > Aves > Passeriformes > Parulidae > Setophaga > Setophaga petechia. Next base: position 51,474,906 of record JANCRA010000003.1, on the reverse strand, counting down.
AACATTTGTGAGAAATATAGATGTGTTATTTCCCTGGGTAAATTGATAGCTCAGGGTTATTTTTTTTTTTTTTGTGAGGGTTTTTTTTTTTTTTTGGTGGTTTTTGTGGGTTATTTTTTTGGTTTTGTAGGGGGTTTTTTGTTATTTGGTTGGGGTTTTAGTGTGGTTTTTAAAATTATTATTCTCCACATGCATCAGTTCCTCGTTGTTAAGGAGCAGTTAAATGTTTAAGATAGGATAGTAGGAAAAATACCAAAGAAACCAACATAAAGCTCCCCCTCCCCACAGATTTCACCAGTTTCTGAGCTTTCATGGTTTCTTTTAAACCAACAGAATGGTCTTTACTTGTGTCAGAGGCCCAGTTCTCAATATGGATATTTTCTATAGGAAGGTTTTGAAGGGAGAGCAAAATCCACAACAGCTGATCACAGCATGACGGGTCACTTGCTAAAATTCATTTTCCTTTGTCAACCAAATACCTTCTCAGGTTCTCCTGTAATGAAGGAGTGAAAGAACAGAGAATACCTGAGGGAGCATTGTGGAACCTATAGAATGGCTGCTTTTTGGGGAAAAAAAAAGTTTTAGAGTAAAAATGTCTGAACTGTTGGTACTCCATAATCATTATGTTGTGCAATAGCCTACAAACTGCCATCTGGCACAGAGAATAATGAATATAAATGAGATGTTCATAGTGAGGAAATTTATTAGCATCACTCTGGTGAAATGGTTGGATGTGGCTCCCCATTTGCTATGGTTTTTTAAAATTATCTTCTTCCTAGTAGCAGTTATAAAAGGACATGAAAACTAATAGGAGTTTTAAGATGATCTTTGTAATATTTGTAATTTCTCAGAAGAAATCTGCTGGGAGTGCCAAGATAATTTGGGCAACACTCAAAGCAGCTTGAGGATTCTCTTGTAGGATTTCCCGTCCCTGAGGGACACCTACACCAATTCTGTGCTCAGTCCCTCACTACTGTCAGCAGATTTTCATCCCCACAGGACATTCTCCAAAGGATGGATGCAGGATGAGAAATTCTTTGGTCAGGCACAAGAGAGACTCAAATAACATTCCACTACGTGGAGATTTGCAATCTAAGTCAGCCTTTAATCATACATTGATTTGAACATCTCCACTCCATTAATAGACATTTCAACTTCCAGGACAGTCTGGCCTTCAAACACATCAAAACTGAACATGAATTTCACATGTTTATATTCATTTTTCTCTGGTGTTGCAGCTATGCCCCAGTTTGGAAGGTACTTTTTCATGTTACCCTGGATCACTACAGAATTTTACTTTATAGCTCTTTGATTTTGAAATCTGAGGCTTTTCTGAGAGATATATATTGGATAGTAGTTCACATTAAAGTTCAACCAGTTCTATGGGGAGTAGTAACAAAAATTGTACTGAAGTAGAATGAAAAATTCCAAATATTGTATTGACCTGAGCTCTGGTAAATTCAATGCCAGTTTCATTTCAATGGGTTTTCTGGACCATTGAAGCTGTAGTTCATTAAGCATGATTAATACTCTTCTACCGATAATTTTTATACAAGACCAAACATACATTAAGTTGAAATAAAATTTCATAATTAACTGCACTAAAATGTCAGTTCAAAAGCTCTGACTATAAAACAAAGCCTGTATCTTTTGTTGTTAAATTTATATGAATAGAAACAGCTGTACTGGGGTACCTACAATTTATGTCTTATTCTCAAAATGACAAATTTTTATATAATTTAATTTAGTTTGCTAGAAATATTTGATCTTTCATGTTTTTTTCCGTGTAAATAAATTCAGGTAAAAGCCAGGTAACACGGGCCATTCTTGGATCTTCTGGAAATCATTCCAGTAAGAACCATTGCAGTTTTGAAGCTGTTAAAAAACCACAAATTTTTCTGTGCAAACCACTGCCTGTATCTGGAGCAACAGTTAATTCTGATTAAAGATAATTAAAGAAAGAGTCACACTTGATTGATTTTTCCAGCTGCTTTTTGTATTTGGGTAGTCTGAGGGCCAAAGGAACAAAGCTCATTCACAGCTCTTCAACATATTGAAAATATTGTCAAATTGCACACCAAATTAAACCAGATTGTTGCTGAAAGTTCCTCCATGCATTGTTCTTGAGATCAAATGAAGATCTCTTTGTAATGGCAGAGAGGAACAAAGATGCCTATTTGTACTGTACTGTAAATAATGTTAACATCAATATTATTATTACCATTATTACTATTATTGTTATTACTACTACTACTAGTAATAATAAAATAATATTTGTGCTCTGAATCCATCCTGCCTATCCATGTGGTGTGGGAATAAGGCATTCTAGAAACACTAGAGGTAAAAAAATACCAGAAGAATTCTTTTAAGTCACATAAAAGGCAAAATGTTGCCTTCAATAGAATGGAAATAGATTTTTTGATGGAAATGTTTTGCATGCTAAATGGAATCCTAGAGGAGGCTGACAGAAACATATTCTAGTTAACATTTGATAATAACTGTAAATGAAATATTTAATTATGAGCATAAGACAACAGCTATGTCTGTAACCTTTTTGCAGCTGGGTTGATATCATTTTTCCTGTCCTTGACAAGAAAATTAATTGTGTTGCTGAAGTGTGAATTTAAAGCTGTTGAGTGTGCTTTGTTTTTCAGCAGCACTAGTTTATATTCAACAGTTGAATACAATTGGGTGAGATTTGCTGCAATTCCAAGCAATGCTTTCCATTATTTCTTCCTGTGTCACAAAATTAAGGTTTTAGTTTAAGGTTTTAGAATATAGTAACATCTATAAAGCAAGATGGAGGTTTTAGGGCGGAGGCTGGTCCTTCTTCTTCACCTTCTTCTCCATGGGTTTGGATAAAAAAGTCCACATTACAGGACACGAGGCACTCTTGGTAAAATTAGTTATTGGATTAAAAGTGAAAGTAATTTAGGTATATTTAAAAATGGGATAGTTTTTCCTTAGAAGACATTGTAAATATAGATAGGGGGCCATTTTGTAGCTTGTTAGTGAAATGCTGCAGAATTCAGGGTTTGTAAGTCTGTGATATAGATAAGAACTAATAAACATCTGAATCTGAACACAAAATATTGCCTTGAGCACTTTCAATCCTGACCTTGACAGATGCAGAACAGAAGCCAAGAACTGGCACATGGGGTTGTTTCTCCCAGGGTACAGGACTTTGTATTTCCATGTTTTGAACTTTACAAAGCCCATTTCTCCAGCCTGTGCTTCCCGCTTTGTGGCAGCAGGGATGGCCCAGCCACTCCTGTCCCTCTCAGGATTGTATTTTCCAAGCACCTAATACTCTTTTTCCAAGCATGTAACATTCTTAAAATACAAAAGATTTCTAAAAGATGGAAGAGAATTACTCTTACCTTTTAGAAATTGGTTGTGGTGGGAGAAAAGCATCTAAAGACCTTTATGAATACTGCTGCAGTTTGAACCAGGTAATGTCCTGATGGCAGGTCTGCAGCTCAGTTTCAGAATTAACTGTCAGCTACATCTTCCTTCATTAAAATGTCATGTTTTGGTCTTGACTGCCTTACTTTTCATAATGTCTTAGCCTGTTCGTACCTCAAAACCCAAAATCTTTTAAAAATATGATTATTTCCACAGAAAATCAGTCAGCAGTCTGAAAATACATCAGGTGAAAGACTTTGATTTCCTTGTTGAAAAATTTTTTAAAATTACATTTTTTAATTGTTCCACTTTCACCTGACACTCTCAAGAGTATCCAAAAGAGGCTATTCTGGTTTTATTGCTCATTCCACAAAGAAAGACATTTAAAGCAAACATGGTTGCAATTTGTAAAGGTCATCTTTATTTCCCAGGAAGAGAGGGGCTGCTCACACACGAGAACAGTTTACATTTAGGAGAGAACTTGTAGGGGGATAGAACATAAGTAAATAAAGGTAGGATAGAAAGTAATCTTACCCCCTAAAGAGTTGCAGCTGAGCCAGTTATTAAGGATTAGGAGCAGGCCTGATGTTAACAGGCCACAGCTGTAGCCAATCAGAAGTGTTATAAAAGAATGGGTTGGTTGGTTGTAAGGGGAACTGGAGTCAGTTAGCTGCTGTGAGGAAGAGTCAGTGCCTAGAGGAGCTGCCTACAAGAAACATCAAGAAGGTACAAAACTCTGGCAATATGGAACCCTTGCAATGTGATGACAGTAGAGCTCTTGCAATATAATGACAATAAATAGTGACCCCGATGTGATTTGGGAAAAAGGACTCAAATACTAAACTATGTAACCCCATGGATTCGGGGAGAAAGGATTTGACTATTACCCCATGGATTTGGGAAAAGGGCTTGAATACTAAACTATTGGTAAAATATATCAATTGCAGCTATTAGTGTTAGTTAAATGTGAGTATAAAAGATTTTGAAGATAAGTGCTTTGCAAACTGAGAAAATCTGAAAAACTGAACCAACACTCAGAAATATATATATATATTCATACTGTAATATGTTGTCTGAACATCTGTATAACTGTTGGTTCTGAATGAAATGTATTAATATATGTCATAATGTTAATTTATTTGAATACGTACTTCTAGAAATGCTCCAACTGTAATTAAAAGAAAAAGGAGGAATTTTAGGGGGATATAACATAAGTAAATAAAGGTAGTATAGAATATCATCTTACCCCCAAAGAGTTGCAGCTGAGCCAATTATTAAGGATTAGGGGCAGGCCTGATGTTAACTGGCCACACCTGTAGCTGATAAGAAGAGTGTTATAAAAGAGTGGGTTGGTTGGTTTTAAGAGGAGCTGGAGTCAGTTGGCTGCTGCAAGGAAGAGTCAGTGCCTGGAGGAGCTGCCTGCAAGAAACATCAAGGAGGTACAAAACTCTGGCAATATAGAACCCTTCCAATGTAATGAGATAGAACTCTAGAAACATAGTGACAACAAGAAATACTTCAGAAAGACTTGTGTCTTTCTGAACCCAGGGAGGGCACTTTCAGAAGTGCTGCTTTGGAGAAGATAGTATTGGGGTTTTTGGATGTGCATTACAGACATGTTCAGTGGCTGATTTGAGGATGTGTCCTTTGAAAGTTTTTCACCTGTGCTGTGTGGTGAAGCTTTGTACTCTCCTGGTGTGTCATTTATGTGAGGCAAAAAATGATCCTCAACCCAGCTGCTCCCTGCAGCTGAAATTTACTCAATTGATCAGAACAATTGAAAAAAAAAAAAAAAAAAGGAGAAAAGGAGGGCCATCAAAATCCCCAAGGCCCAATTACTCCATCTATCCATTGTCTCTGAGGTGAACTAATGGAAGCTGTTAGTGACAAAAGCTGAAAAATCAGCAATAACTCCAGGCAAAAACTGTCAAACCTGGTCACTTCTTGAGGCTCCTAAAGGAGCTCTGGCATCCTCAGAGTGGAAAGAGCCTTGTGGGGTCTTAGGAGAGTGTATCAACCCCTAGATTTTAGCAAATAACATAATTCCACCTGCAGAACAGAATAAAGGGAAAACCTCTCACACCAGCCAGCCTTTCTGCAACAGCTGGAAATTTTTTGCCATTACTTTGATTTATAAATATTTTTCAGAGTGCTGTCTGTGTGTGGTGGCTCAGTCCATATGGATGCACAGCATCTTCCTGCAGCTTTTTTATTGTTGGAAAGCAGCCTGAGTTCATTGGGATGTTCCTGGAATGCTGTAACAAACCATAAGGGATTGTCATAGAGCAGTCTAATATAATGTAACAACAAAATAAACACTATAAAAATCAACATTACCGTTAAATGACTGCTGAACTTAAACCCAGCAATAACTGAAATCTAGGGTCATGGCAATTCTGAAGAAAAATGCCCTTAAATGGAGCAATTACTAAATATGACCTTAAAAATCCCTATAAAAGGTAATTTGGGTTGAATACAGCTCAAATCAACCTCAAAACCTTGCTACTCTTTCAGGGTTTGGTTACAGTTTTGAGGGTGCAGGCAAAGAACATTCCACACAGAAAGAAGAGTAAATGTGGTAAAAAAGGACTTTGGGAGATGTTTGCAGTCTTTCAGTCTTGGACCTACTAGGGCTCCATGTCCCTGAGCTGTGTTAAGGTCAGAGGAATTATGCAAAGTCACAGGAGCTGCCAACAAGTCAGATATTTTCTAACTCAGCATATGGCTGATGGTTCATTTTTTTTCCACTCCTTTGGCTTTTTTATTATGTTTGTTTTTCAATTTTTTTTCTTAATTGGGAGGTTTATTTCATTTTAATGTATGGCTCATCACTAATGCAGTTTAATCTTTGCTGCATCATCTGGGAAAAAATAGAATATGAAAAGCTATGTAAATCTGTTTATAAACATGTTACTGAGCACAGCTCTTTGCCAAGGGGGAAGCATCCAAGATGTTTTAATTGACAGCCCAGTTCAAGCACACACATCTCATTTATGGAGATCTCTGTGTGTGAACAGTACTGCCATTTATCCTCACTGCATCCATTTTCATCGTTTTAGATTGGGTCACACATGGATGGTGGGTACAGGGAGCTGAGCAGGGAAAGTGTGCTATAGACACAGTGCACAGCAATAATCAATGTTCATTTTCACCAGCCAGGTACAACCTAATCAGTCACACAGCAGAACAAAGGGGAGGTTGTGTTCTGTTACTCAGGGAATGACCAGCTGGGAAAAAAAAAAAAAGATCTTCAGTGGATTTTAAGAAGGTTGGAATAAAAGAATCAAGTTGAAGAGTTCAGCTATTTTTTTTTTTCACAGACTAAAAGAGTTGAAAACTTTTTACCTCTCTGCAGAGAGCGGAATGATTTGGAGTCAAATGAGGGAACTGAATATTTAAAAAACTGTCAACAAAACACATCTTTGAGCATGCACACATTTGTTAGGAACTATGAATGTAACTCATTTCCTATTCAACATTCAACCTGTTTTTTTTCTTTTGAGGCAATTTTGCATTTAAATGTGATAAATGGTGGTGGCTGGGCTGACAGGGTAAAATAGTTTCATTTGCTCGTGGCAGAGGTATGCAGTACAAAATTTTCCAATATGAAAATAGTGAAATACTGGTTTGGGTTAAGATTTTTACTCATAGGAAATCTGTGCTCACAACTGCAGAATTCACACATCTTTTTTATTTAACTAGCTCATTCTCTAAGGGACAGATTTTCAGGTAGATTTCCATATGCTTACATATAACCAGACCATACAAATAACATTATTTACCCGTGTAGAAACTCCCCATTGCTACAAACATATCAAGAAAATTGACTCTGTGGGGTTAAGTACTGAAAGTATTATTTGGCTTAAGTTGTATTCAACCCAATTTGAATTGTATTCAACCCAAATTAGATTTTATAGGGATTTTTTAAGGTCATCTTTAGTCATTGCTTGATTTAAGGGCATTTTTCTTCAGAATTGCCATGACCCTCGATTTCAGTTATTGCTGGGTTTAAGTTCAGCAGAAGTCAAGTGCAAATTTTTTTTTTTTTTTTTTTTTTTTTTTAACAAGTAGGGGTTATTCAAAAACCCCAGCCAGAAATGTGCTCGGCACCACTTGGATATGGAAATAAGAAATTTGGCTGAGGACAGATGAAATTTGGCTTGGTTGGCAGGGTGCACTCTTCAAGCAAGGCAGAGCCACATGCTTCTGAAAAACCCCACAGAGCTTCCAAAACAAGGCCACTCTCACACCTCCTCCTTGTGCATCGTTCTAATTGTGTCTCCACACTATTTAGATGCACAAAGAGACAGAAATGGAGCCTGCTTTTCAGTCATGCATGATATAGATAATCATCCTGCCTCCCACATCTCTTTTGCATGCTATTTAAATGAGACTATTGCCTACTTTTTAGTCAATTTTAAGCCAAAATATCTAGTGGCTTAATAACAGCTGTTTCTCTTTAAAATGCACTTAGAAATCCTGTTTAGGGTGCTAATTTGCTTAAGGATGGAGCCAAACTACATTTTCTGGTTAATAAGAGCTCTTTTTGCATTTTAATCTCCTCATCAACAGTAATAAGCTATGGATATATGGAGGCAGGGTAGTGTTTTTAAAGAGGGGGCATTTCTAAGTACATTTTTTGCATGATTTTGTGAAATGTGTGAAGCATTTTAAGATGCTCCTCCAGCATATCAAGTATTTTAGCTCACCCAGCCAAAAAAGCCTGACTCGCTGTGACATCCACGGGCCACTGGAATAGGGACTGAACTCAGAGTGGCCTGAAATAACCAGGCAGCCACATCACTGTCCAGCAGCACAATATTTGCATTTCCAGTGGACTGGAATATTCATTCCACTTCTGTGGGGCTGTTCTGTGGTGGGGCTTTTTTGTTTGGCTGTTTGTTTCCCAAAAAAGTGAGACAGTAATGGCTGTCTTCAACTCCTGGAAAACTGGCCAGGGAAATGGAAGAGCCCCAAATTCAGGCAAAGCTCCCAGTGTTGCAAAAAGCCCACAATCCACAGGCTGCTTATCTGGGCAGCTGCCTGTGGAGGCTTTTCTGGGAGGTATTTAAAGAAATAATGTAAAGGGTTTCATTATTAGAAAGTTGCATATGTTTTTGTGAAAAATATATGTTAAAGATGAAAAAATCTGAAAAATTATTTTAAATTTAAAAGCTAATTTTTTAAATCTAAGAAATTTTATTCTAATTCTTATTACTCTTACTTAGTATTGATAAATTTTTCATTATACCCTTCTAAAATTTTAAACCTACTTGACATTTTCCTAATCCTATATCACAACAGAAAATAAATAAGTACATTGTAATAAATACACTAACAATTATCCTACACTAAACCCACCACACTCATTGACACATCAACCAAAAAATCTCAAATTAACAAACCAAAACCACTGCACTGCCACAGCCAGCAGGCAGCTTGGAGAGCCAGAGGATCCAACCTCATTTCAACTCCATGGCAGGGAGCCAACAATCCTAAAAGTCATGGCTGGAGTGAGGAGCTGAGTCCCTGTTTGGGGCATATGCAGTGTGCTCCTGGGCTTTAAGGACTTTAAGGAGCACCCCTGAGCAAATTAAATGAGGTCCCAGCTCCCCAAGCAGCTTTCTAGATGGGAAACAGAGCGAATTTCCAGCAGGAATCTGCCCGAGTTTGGAAGGAATTCATGAAAACAAATATGTACTTCTGCAATCTCTTTTGATTTCAGAAAATTAGCATTGTTTCACTGGAAAATTGTAATGATATTAGCCCTTGATTTACCCAGTGTCTTGGACACTTTTCCAAATTTCCTGTTCTGCTATGAGCACCACTTAAAAAGGAATAACAGGCTGCACTACAAAAGGATAACATAACATATTGCCTTAACCCAAATGTGCTCTTCTCTCACCTCTCTTTCTGCTGCTGTGTCCCTCAGTGTTCATGGTTCTGGGACAGGAACTTGTCACTCCTGACACTGTCCCAGTGTCTTGGACGTTTTTCCAAATTTCCTGTTCTGCTGTAAGCGCCACTTAACAAGGAATAACAGGCTGCACTATGAAAGGATCATATAACATATTGCCTTAACATGGCTTTGATGTACTGCCTTAAGCCAAATGTGCTCTTCTTCTCTCTCCTCTCTTTCTGGTCCTGTCTCACTCAGTGTTCATGGTTTTGGCACAGGGACGTGTCACTCCTGACAGCAGCACATGGTTGTGGCTTTAGAGGACGTGGCAAAGCCTTGTGTTCATTGTGCCAGTCCCAATTTCTGGTGTTTAACAGCACAAGGTCTGCTTTGATGGGCTAGGCTGGCTGAAAATCCCTCTGTCCACACAGGGAGCTGCTGAGCAGTGACTGAGGAATGTGGTGGGGGAATAAGGCACGTAGAGGAGCCTCCTCTGCAGGAGCAGTGGTTTGGGCACACCGTGGGCTGCCTGCAGTGACCTGAGATGACTCCAAACCCACAGGAGTTTAACCAGGGACTTAGTCAGGGACTAAGGATGACCAAATCCAGGTTCTGTGCAATGAAACACACACTGTGTGTGTGTGTGTGTGTGTGTCTCCTTCTCTTTGGTGGTCGCAGCCTCGTGCATGAATCCCCAAACTGGCTTTAAAGTTGGTTGCCTCTGGCAGCAAAGAGATGTGCACAAACTAATTTATCCTGCAGAAAGAAACCATCATCTGCCCCTCAGCTTCAATCCTGTTGGACAATCAACAGGGACAAAGCAAGGAAATTAGGAAGGAACTGTGTTGCCATACCTACAAGGCCATTAATTCCTAAATGGTTTCACATATAGAAACCTTCTTTCATTTCCGCTATACCGAGTATTATTGATTTTTGCTGTTGCAGCAGTGCCTTAAAGACCTGGCCAGGGCCTCTAGGTATAGATGTGTTATATTTTTATAGGCATGCAAGACAGAGATAATCCATTCCCTAGGCAGCTATCAAGTGAAAAAGCAACAGGATGTTAAAAATAAATGGGAGAAAAGGGGAGTAATGAAACAGGTAAACCTGCACATGAACCAGTAGACAAGAATAATACTGAAACAGGAAGATGAAGTTGCTGTGTCTCTCATACAATGTGTGAAATTAATTACTGCTAATCACTGCAGTATTATGGGATAAAACAGTGATTTTAGTGCTTAGGATGTGAATATTTCAGTAACAAAAGACTCGCTTTTCTTTCTGTTGTATGCTTGTTCTTGCATCAGGCATACAACAGGTCGCTGTACACCAAATACCATCTTGTTGATGTACCTGTGCTGGGGTGTTTTCATCATGCTATGGGATATTAATTAGCTCAGGCAAGGTAGCAGGGATAACATTTTTAATGCTACTGAAAGTGTCTAAAACAAAAAGAAGGAAGTCACATTTCATTCTGCACTGCAGCACATACTCAAAACTGAAAAGCCTGCTAATAGGAATGAGGCTCCACAGATAAAGGCAGTGGAATTTATCAGGGTTAATTCCAGCTGACAATATTGTTTTGATAACCACTACATGTGGCATGTTTATACAAGCCTCCCAGGTCAGATCCACTCCTCCTGGAAATCCCTGTTCCAGTTGTCTTTGTTCAGCAGCAGAGAGAGATCTGCAGCCTTTAAACTTCTGTTCTTACTCTGCCTCAGAGCACTGGCATATTGATTTTCATTTTTGGATCTCTTTTATTCAATTAGTGTAATTGCATATGAATATTTCTTCTTTGTCTTGTGTGAATATTTCTTCTTTTTCCTGCAATGTTGTCCTGACTCAGTCACTTGGGAGCCCTGGGGGTGTCTGAGCCTGAGCTCCATGACAGCACAACCTGAGAGGGGTCAAGGCAGTCAGAGAGTTGGATCGGTGCTGGCATCCTCCTGCCTTGGAGTGCCATCCCATAAAAGTGCTACCAAGAGTGATAAGAGCCCATTTCTAAGGCTCAGTTATCAGTCTGGTGCCTAGTGTGAGTATATCTTTGCACCTCTGTTTTATGCACAGATTATCTGTGGATTTAGGATATGCAGAAACTAGAGCAGGACTTACAGATCTGAAGTGTGGATACACAAGCTGCATCTTTATATTTTAGAGCAGAAAAATCTTGGTGTTCACTGATTCAACGTGTTCATTGAATCAATATATTTTTTTATTTTTTCTTTAAAAATCATACCTAGACCTTCTTCTGTCTCACTTGATATAAAGACTCATCTTCCAGTTTTCATGCATGCTGTTTTCCATGTTCCCATAGCAAAATAAGGAATTCCTTATAAATGTTCAGTTTGCAAAAAAAATTTGCTATAATAAATAGACAAAGGCAAATACTTGAATGAAGACATGTATGCAGCTCTTATGTGAAATAGAGTAGAAAGGAAGCCGAGCATTTTCTATTCATTATTGTTTGAAATACCATCATGTATGTGTGTAAACAGAGCCCTATTTATAAAAACAATTCAATAAAAGCACTCACATATGCTGTAATTCCTGATACAATTATGTGTTTATGCTGCACAGCAGATTGGCTGAATGCATGTTGGAAATTACAGCACTTTAACTGCAGGTTAAAATGTGTTATTGAAAAGTTTATTTTATGTTTTATAGATGAAATAGCCGAATTATATCAGTAGTACTAACTTTTAAATACTATTAATGGCTAGTGCTCTGTTATTTCATTAAACAGAGATCTGCTTCTTCTAAAATAATCTCTCAAGCTGTTAGGATGGTTATTTTCTTTTTAAGGCAATGTGTTAGAAGTACTATACTGCACATTATTCTGCACAAGAGCAGCTGTAATTCAAGAGTCACTTCTCCATTCCCCAGACAATAAGAACTTTATGACAAGAACTTTGCCTCACAGATATGTGAGTATAATGAATAAATGACAAGTTCTTAACAGATAACAATATTATATTCTTTATTGTGCTTGGGCCCTCACTTACAAAACAGCCAAGAAATGTCAGACACTTAGATAAATAAGCTCTTACTGAATTTTAGTTCTCTGGAACCCTGCACACACTGATGAGAACAAGTCCTTTTTACCTGCACAAGATAAAATACAGCTCAGCCCTGAGGCAGAGGTTGCAGAAGCAAGGTGTGGATGAGCAGATAAGCCTGCAGAAGGTGTTAACCAGCTCCATGCTAATTGATTAGCTGCCATTGCTGAGAGGAGATTGTGCTACAGACCCCCAGCCATCAGCTGCCTGATGGAAATCAGTGGGGTGGATTCAGTAGGGGATTATTTCAGGTGTTTTGTTTAACAAAATGACTCCTGAAGTTATAATGTATTCCAGAAGAAATTGTGCTCCGAAGATGAAAAAGCAATTGATTATTTTCACTGAAGTTATTTTAAGAAAAGCCATCTCCCACTAAAATGGAAAATCCCACCTTCCAGCATTGCAAGCTAATAACAATCTTGGACTTCCTTCAATCTCACCTTATTAATAGCAGCAACAGCTTGTGGTGATTTTAAAAACTGGGTTTTCCAAGGCCAAATTACTTGTAAGGCGTTTCAGTTTCACAGCCTGGAAAAACACAATAAATACTGGAGGTTCTATGAAGTTTTTGGAAAAACACATTAAATCCTGGAGGTTCTACAAAGTGTTTTGGAAATACACAATAAATACTGGAGGTTCTACAAAGATGGGCCTCTTGCTTCTCAAGAGAGCAGAGGTGCATCCATAGGCCTTATGGTAAAATACAAGCAAATGTAAATTTTTGAGTGAATATAACAGTGATTCCTGTTAGATGTGGTTTCTGAGACTTTGTCTTCTGGGAGATTTGAGTTAGACTAATAGATGGGAGCATGTCCCACTGCAACTGGCTCTCCAAATGGGAGGCTGAAGACTATTGTGCCTTTTTTCCAATCTCTTTCTTGAATGGTCCTTTTTTGACTCATAGAAATCCATAGCAATAAATTTCCCAGGTATCACTTTGAACTAAATGGATCCACTGTTTCTCTCCCTTTTAAAATTTTCTGAGACAGATGTCAGCAATAACCTCAGTACTTCTCTGAATTTTTCCTTTCTCTTCTTTTACTCTCTAAATGAATCAAGGTGAGATCATTTTTGCAGCTGTTCAGAACATCCAGATGTGGCCTACTAAAAGGGAGAATAGGATGTGATCTTCAAGAATCTGCCACAGCTCTTAACCTTCTGGATACAAATCTCTTTCCATTTCATACATCTACCTAGATGGTTCTTTGATCTTGAAATACCATGGATGGCCATGATGTGCAATCAGACCATCAAAAAGCACAAAAGTTGCAAACACTTGTGAGCTGCTTAATGCATCCATTTTATTTTGTTAGGCTTGGAGCTCAAAATGCTCCAGGAACTTTTCAAACACAGAGATGGACCCTGCCTTTGACTTTGTGACATTACTAGCAAAAAAATCCACGGTGTTTTGTTGAAGTGTTTGTCTCACTTCATACAATCCCTCATTATGGCATTCATCATAGATCTGTGTGACTGAAATTCTGTATTCACTGCAAAGCTCTTTTTTCACCTTCAATGTGTAGTTCTGGCATAAAAATCTGTGAACATGGCCATGAAAACTTGCTGAATGTCCTTCCTCCCCCCCTGCCCCCCCCAGCATGTTAATGGATTAGAATGAGAAATCATGATGTTCAAATTTATTTTGTTAATGATTATGCTTCTGATAATTAATTCATAAGTCATTTCTGGGCCCTAGAGGCTCCTGTGACACATCAGAGCTAATGTTGTTGTTAAGATAATGGAATTAAGTGGAATGTAGGTGGTAGAGATTCTGAAATGCTGGCACTGTGAAGGTTACATGAAGCCTCCTGTGGGCTGCAGAGTGATGGAGGCCCTAAATATCTCTCCCCATGTTTGCCTAGGTAAGCAAACAGATGCAAACCCAAAACATGCAGAGTTGGAATTCTGTAAGATTGAATTCTTTAAGAACTCCCTGCTCAAGGCTAGTGAGGGATCACAGCAAGAACAAATGCTTGACCTCTTGTCTTAAATTAAAAAAGTTGGATTCCGTCCTCAGAAATGCAGATAAGTATTTAAATCTGAAATCAGAAGAAACAGCAGCCACAAATTTCATTTGGCTACTTTTCAATTCTGGACATTCAATATAAGAAGAAAAACTTGCAAAAAAATGTACAGTACCTTGTTCTCTGTTCAGCTGGGTTGACAGTGGTCAGTAGCACAGAAACTGAAAGCAATTACCTGACCTGGAACTGGTGAACAGTTTAAAATCATTTGTGATCATAAAATTTCTATGTCATGAAAGTTCATCAAATGTTCCATAGAATTACATGAATATTTTTGATATCTGATTCTTCATGTACATGTGAGAGAAACAATATGCAGTGCATTCCCAGGATATTTTTTCATGAAATATTTCCTAAAATCATCTCAACAGAACATGGATAAACCTGAACCTCCCACGTTCACCAATGTACTCTTGCTTCCCCCTTCCATTGCCTAGAATGCATTTTTTGTTATGGATTGTGATATTTTTGTTTTTACTGATTATAATCTCTCCCTGGAGAAATACCAGCTTACCTCTATGCTCAATATTTCCCCAGATGCAGCATAAATGTGCTCCTGCAGGCAAATTGCATACATATATCAGAGGCCAAAAAAGGAGCTTCTCCTAAGATCCAATCCCCAGTCTTTAATTTAGGTGAGCATTTGATTCAGGACTTGGCTTTGCAGCTGAAATAAAAAACTAGTAAAGCAGTCTCTCAGGCTTTTGGAGAAGAGACAGAAATAATCTTTGTACAGTCCCTCCTGGTCTTTTTTAGCAAGAATCTCCTAAAAATGCTCAGCTAGGACCCACTTCAAGGAAGTGATGCCCTTTATCATCACACTGAAATGCAAAACATTTGGGAAGTGTGGTGATATTTTCATCAAGAATGTTATTGTAGGAAATTCTTTTGTTAAGGAATTGTGAATTATCCAGTTTTCCCTGCTCAGATGCTGAAGTTTCATTTATTTGAACACTGCCTTTAAAGCAGCTATTAGAAAAACAAAAGGACCACTCATCTAAAATAAAATAATTAAAAAGTAAATCACTGCTGACACCAAAGGGTATTTAAAAGCAGCTGCAGTCAATAAGATGGTTGGATTTTAGTTCACAAAAATGAAAGGCATGCACCCACATGGGAACAATAATGCTGGGTGATTTATTGTAGAAGACTTGTCCAGAACAAAGCAGCAGAAATGTGGACCTGAAAGTAGAAAAAGAAACTGTAAGTGCTTAAGGCTTTTTTTTTGTAATTTCTTGTGGAGCCATAGGAAGCAGTGATTAAGAGAAGTCTTTGATTGATACAATTGGGACTGGTCAGGAAGAGAGAGGCATTCAGAGCAGTTTAGAGATCCCTGCCCCTACAAAATGTACAAAGAACTACACATAAAACAGGTGGAAAGTAAAAAATCCTAATTACTTCAGAAGTCTGATCATATCTTATAAAGTGTTAAATTCATGCTTATAGCATGTAGCACCTTCTTCAAAAAGAGTCATAGCTTTTGTATAATCCAGTTATTTCAGAACAAAACTAACGTTATTCATGAACAATATCTGGCTTTTCAAATGTTCTTGCCTGTTGTACAGAGCAATTCTGACTCAGAAAATGAATAATTGATAAGATGTAAGCCTGGGAGCAATTGGTATCTTTTCAGATCTTTGAGAAGGAGATTTGCTTTCATTTCTAAAATGAGCAGAACATTTTGGAGAAATTGAAGCTGGGTGGTTCAGAGCATTAAACCTTGGCTCAGTAGAAGTGGGTTCTGTTCCCAGAGATTTCACAAATGTTTGTCTGATGGGAGGAAAGTCTACAGGAAGAGATAGTGCTTAAAATTTCAGGTAATTTGAAAGTTTGAACACTGAGTGTATTTAATTAATTAATTAATTAATCAGCTGGGCGGTGAGGGAAAAAGACCATGTGAGACAGCAGGAACTGTTCATCAGCAGAGAGTACTGGATCTGAGGTCCCAGACTTTGAAGATATTTTGTAGATTTTCCTGACCATCAGAGTAGATCTTACTGGAGATTGGATTTATTTTTTTTTCCTGACTGTAGGATTTCTTTCTAGATCATATTCTATCTTCTCTTTTATTTGATTTACTGAGTTCATGTGAAATGTTGGGTCCTCTGTTTGGATTTTATAACAGCAAACACCACTGTAGGAAGTCTGCTGGAGTGCAGAAAACTTTGTTTTGGTGTTAGGACTGTCAAGACAGAATGGAGTGGCAAAAGGTCACTTGTTTTCTGACAGGGGTAGAGATGGATGAGGGTGAGTTAATAGTTGGAAATAAATTTCTATTGAAGGCTATTTTTTTTTCCAAGCATAGATTATAATGCAATGAACCAAGAACAGGATGAGAGATAGCAGGTGTCCAACTCTTTGGACCGTATTGGGGGAAAGGAAATGTTTAAATTTTCATGTCCCTGTCTTGATTTGGAAAGACAGGAGTCTGCTAAGGAAGGCAGGAGCCTCCCCTGAAATGGAGAATGTAAACTCTCTCCACCTCTCTGAATTGCTATAAATTTTAAATTAAGGGGCTCTCAGGCAAAAAAATACGGGAGCAAGAAGTAACAGTTCTTTAATAGGGAAGGGGAAAAAATAAAAAGGATAAAATAAACAATGCAGTACACTAGAACAACACTGCCAGAGTCAGAACCCAACCTGACACCCTGTGGGGTGTTGGTGGCAGTCCAATGTGGCTGCAGCCCTCCTGCAGTGTCAGGTGTGGTTCTGTTAGATCAGGGGGATCTGTAGAGAAGGATGGATTCTTCCTCTGAAGGATGTATTCTTCCACTCTGAAGTGGAAGAAGAGGCAGCTGCTGTTTCTCTGGAGAGCCCCATGGAGAAAGCCATGCTGGTGTTCCAGAATCTCAGATTATATCTGGGTAGCAATGCTTGGCTCCTCCCTCTGGGCAGAGCATCTCCCAACGGGATGTTACAGTTCTTATCAGCCATGCAGTGACATTCAATAGCTGTTATCAGCAGAGGTCCCCTCCCGAGGGAGGAGGAGTGATTGTGGTCACTCAGAGAGAGAGATAAGGCAAACTGCCCACTTGACAAAGGTAATCTGCCATACAGATGGTAATGGAAATCATCTTGCCTTGCAGTTTTCAACAGTCACTTCCTTAGACAATGTCCTGGTTTATAACCCAGTTCTAGCCAGGTCCATATCAAAGGAAATCCCTTTCCTCTTCAAAGCTGTGCCTGCTCAGGGTCTGGTTTACAGTGTGCCTTTTAGCTTGCTTTTACATGGATTTTGGTTCTGTGAAAATTGTGGTTTGAGCCATAAATTACCCATAGTTGTTTGTTAGTTTACACAAAATTAATGTAGTTAATGGGTTTCTCAGACAACTCGATTGTGCTCGCTGGATTAATCAATGTTTTAACCACAAATTTAGATTGATTGTGGATGGTGCCATGTGTGCATGTAGCTGTTTTGGCTTTCAGAAAGTGGAGCAAGAACTCATTGAGTGTAGGAGAGAAAGTTTGTTGTCCCTGCCTTTACCTGTGTGACTTCAGATTTTTTACATCGGAACAGGGACAGTGTCACTGTCAGGCTTATTCTGGCAAGGCCTGTGGTGTCATTGTGGTGCTGAGGTCAGTGCTGTGGCTTTGGCAGTCAGACAGACAAACATTTGTCAGGGTGCTTGGAAAAAATACCTCCTGAGCTGTAGGTGGTGTATTTGTCCTGCCAACTTTTCTCTAGTTTGTGCGCACGACAGAAGAGCTCCAAAACTCTGTCATTTAAAAGCATTTTAAAATTTTTTTGAGGCAAGGTGCCATGAAAATACCAAGTGCTATTAATTGGCTCGTAAGACTTGAGAGAATGAGGCAGTAATTGCATATTTAATAGACTCCCACCATTTACTGTGGTGCAAGCACTCAGCAGTTCTCCTCTGAGAGAGCATTTCCATCAGTTTGTTTCAGTGTGCAGCTGCAGTGCCAGGAGAAGGTAGGAAGGGACAACCCTGTGAATTTTGGGTGCTTTTGCATTAGAAACATGAATGCTGAAAACATTCATTCTGATTAACCGCAGGGTGATGTGTTCTTAAAGTCACTCCAGTGGAGAGAGTCCAAGCCCTGACTTGGTAATAAGATGTGGCATTTACCAGGCTTTGCTGCTGCAATTATTAACCCCTTTGGAAGTTTGCCCTTCAATAAGGTGGCTGTTATAATCTCTTTAGAGATTAATTAAAAGAAAACAACCTAATTTTATTGCAAGGGATAGCAAAAGATTTTAATAAAGTGGCCAAACACCTGGAACTAGGACTTCAGTGGGGAGAAGTCTGTACAAATGAAATAGTGAATGATGGTGGTGTTCAGTGTTCTTCTGGAAATCCCCTCAGCAGGAGCCTGGTATGAGAGCAGATGTGAAGGAGAGAAAGTAAAAGATGAAGCAAAATAAATGTCTGTACTTGGTATCCCTGATTTAAGGGAGCTGAGCACAGTTCTAACACTGGACAATCCTGATCACAGAGTTACTAGAAAAGACCTAAAGGAATAAAAATGAGATTATCACAACAGGACTATAGACCTATGTACTCTACAATGGGAATGAGCACTACCAAGGTTTATTAAACATGTAATTACTCTGGCTTTTTTGGGACTGAACAAGCCATGCAATATTTAAAATGCCTGTTTTGTGGCATAAGAATGCATTGTGTCATTTCATGACAACATGGTTAACAGCTATACTCTGAAATTTAAACCTAATTTCAGAACATCAGCTTTAGAAATAAGCATATAAACAGGTCAGTGTTTATATGCTTATTTCTAAAGCTGATGTTCTGAAATTAGGTTTAAATTTCAGAGTTAAACTGAAATTTTAACTCTGAAATTTAAGATTTCAAAACAACCACTGAAAGAACAAAGGATGCACCTCACAATAAGCATTTTTAGGTGAGGTAACAGCCTTGGGTCATGTCCCTACCAGTCTTTGGTATCTCACAGCTAAAACTGAAATACTTATGTTTATCCTGACCTCACTGCAGTGAGGTTTGTCATTAATTGTTTCTCATTAATTTCTTAGAGTTAACATTGTTAGTACAGTGCAACATGGCAAATACCTGCTTGTAGAGTGTAACCCTCTGTTTGTGGTCTTTAACTTAGAACTATTCTAATATTAAAAATAACTACATGAGTGCTGCACTCAGAAATTTTATATGTATGAGCTTTTCCAGAGCACTTTAGAGATGTTCCTTATGACAAACGCCTTTCTTCATGTCTGGCTTACAACAGAGACAACATCAACCATTTATATCTGGTTACTACAGGGTGACATGCAGCATTGTGGCCCCAGGGTTTAACTCCTAGTTTTCTGTTTTGGCATTTCTAAATAAGCAAATAGGAACCCAAACAGCACTTTCTACAGTAGAATTAATAGTACTTCCCTAGTATGTTAATTATATTGAATACAGATGTCACTCTAGTACCATCTCCTACAGTATTTAATGCTGAATTATGTAATTCCTCTTTTAATATTAATTCTACTCAGTGGCACATGGAAGTGTGGTCATATTAAGTGATGTAAAGATACTTGGAGCTCTTTAAGCAACAGCTAGGGAGATATCCTTCATCTCACCTCCTACACTCCTCTGGGAGAACAGTTAGTGCTAAACAGCTTTCAAAAACAAGCAAACCAACAAACACCCAAAACCCAAACAAACCTACAACAAAATGCCATTTCCCTGCTGTTTAACAGCTGGAAAGCAAGGGTGAACCCCCCCAGATGGATAACAACATTACCCATGCTCAACCATTGAAATTTCTAAGCAAGAAGGAAATTTTCAGGGCCAGTCTCAGTTTCTGGATTTGCCCATGTTGTTGTGGATGGGGAGATGCACTTCTTGCAAGAGAGAAGCAACAATATTAACAAGGTTCAATGATAAATTGTCACAGACATCTTTTATGAAAAATCCTTTCCTTAGGATATTCCCTCCTGAGAAGCTGAGAGGCCTCAGGACCAAAATGTAAGCAATGGTTATCTGCTGCTGTGGAATGCAACAGGTGCATCTGTGATTGGTCTCATGTGGATGTTTGGAATTAATGGCCAGTCACGGTCAGCTGGCTCGGACTCTCTGTCTGAGACGCAAACTTCTGTTATTCATTCCTTTCTAAGCTTAGCCAGCCTTCTGATGAAATCGTTTCCTCTATTCTTTTAGTATAGTTTTATTGTAATATATATCATAAAATAATAAATCAAGCCTTCTGAAATATGGAGTCAAATCCTCCTCTCTTCCTTCAGCATAAGACCCTTATGACCACTGTCACAATAAATTGCTCCAGTGATTTAACAAAGCCCACCTGAGTATTTACTGCACCAGGGTGGGGTCAGACAAAACCAGGGAGAGGCTCCCATTGAGCCACAGCCTCTAGAAAAAACCCCCTTGCTAATCCTTGCTGGAAAACAGGGCAGGAGGGTTCCTTGTCACAGAAAAACAAAAGCTCCCCACTGCCCTAAAAGCCAGTGCTGCCTGCAGGTTGGGCAGTGCAGTCTCCTCTGTCTGTCTGTCTGTCTGTCCTCACTTACAGGGGTGCAGAAGTAAAGCTGAGGCAGAATTCAAGTCCACCAGCAGAATCAGGGCTGCCAGGCTGGAGCTGTTCCCTGTGGAGGAATGCAGAGACAGCCCTTGGAGTCACACAGGGCACACAGAGCTGCTTTCCAAGGGCAAAGGAGCTGCAAGGGGAGGAGGTGGTAAAGGCAGCCCCTGACGGCAAAAATAGACATATCTCCACTTCTTGGAGAAATCCCTGACATTCCCCTTTTTAAAGCCCTGCTCTCCTGAGTCCTGGCAGAGGTGTAGATGATTTTATCCCCAATCCAGCCCCAGGTGTTTTGGTCATTAAACCCTGAAGCAGGGGAATGTCACAGCATGAGCTGTGAGGCTGTGCTGTGCCAGGGGAAGGGCTCACGGGACAGAGCTCTACTGGATGTATTGGGGGCTGGCAAGGGATGGAAAGGTGATTTCCCTAAAAGAACAATCCTTTCCAGACTACAGAAAATATGGATCTTTGATTCCTTAACTTGCTGAAACGCTGTATTTATTCTGGGCATTTTTGTCAATTTTGGTCTGGAGTTTTTTTTTTTTTTGAAGAAATGGTAAAGGGTAGCTTAGGCATGTTATCTTTACTGAGGGAAAATTAAGCTGTTGTGATTGCCTCTGTACAGCAGCTAAAGCACATTTAGAAAATTTTATTCTACGTCCTGAATGGAATAAAACCCCTGCATTGATTTGTCAAAGTGCTATCAAGGGTCAGGAAAGCTCACCTCCTGAGCTAATTTGCTGGTCTTATTTTAAACCCCTTGCTATTAGCCAAATAATTATTTCTCCTCTGCTCAAGCTCCTACATTTGGCTAATGTGTGAGCAAAGTATCAGGAAGAATAATTGTGACACCTGGAGTCTCAGTGCCAGCATTTAGCAGATGACAGAATTGTTCTGTGCCCCCATTGCCTGGGCTGCTCTCAGAGCAGACCCAGCCTTCTCCTGAGCTTTCCTGCTGCTATTTAAGCAGTAGATTTTCACTTATTCCTAGCATGCCCAAGAGCCCAACTCAATGCTTTCATCCCTGATTCTTTTGAAATTATTTAAAAAAAGATATGCATACCTGGATGTGAATCTGGTGAGTGAACCTAGTGATTTAAACCAGTTTTCTCTTTATCTGCAGTGAATGCAGGTTTTGTCTTGCCACTCAGTTGCATGCAGCTGCTTTATTGCACACAGAATGTGTTGGATTGGTGTCAAGGGCCTTTTTCTCCTCATTTCTCTTCTGGTGTGCAGTCTTTTTGAGAGTTTAAAATTGCAGTTGCTCTACAGCACTTAGGTTTAAAGGCTAGGTTAGCCTAAAGGATTGATGGAATTGGGAAAGTTAAGACAAGAGGAGGTCAAAAGGGTGTGTGTTGGATAAACCTATTGAGCAGAGGGTGGGAGTTGCACCACTTAAGGTCAGCTCCAAAATCTAGTTTGATACTCTTTGAAAAGTAGGCATTTTGAACTGTAGTAAAAAGATTTTCCCTTGGGTGTGGCAAAGGGATTTAGGATCCCAGAATGTTTCTGTAGTGCTGGAGACAGCAAAGCACTGGATGTAGAATGAAGCAGAGTGTGCAGCAGAAAATCAACATGCAATCAAGAACTGGATTCCTGAGGGACTCTTTTCTAAGGAATCTGCTCAGGCAGAGAAAATGAGAGCTCAGATCCTCAGAGCATACCTAGGGCTCATTAACACACACTGCTAAGCTTTGTACTGTGCAAAACATGAATTATTGCTTTATTGGGAGCACCCCAGATTATGTAACTGCACCTTCATGCAAATAAACCAGCACATCTGATTTTCAATGTTGCCATTAGCAACAGCTCTGTTATCAATTTCAGCCCACATTCACCTCCTGAAACCTCCACCCCAGTGAAAGGAAGCCCAGTGGGACAGGAATGCAGAAGTTGTTAATGCAAAGTGAGCCTGTGCTTTTGGGATATAAACCCAGATTAACAATGAACACACTTCTTTTTGCATCCCATCCTAGTAACTTTTCAAAAAGTCAGGAGTTACAATTCCTGTAACACCCTCAGAAAGCTTATTTTAAAACACACAATGCCAGCTGACATCTGTGCAATCACCACCCTGAAATGGTGAAGCTTTGACACATATTTCCATATTTTCTGCAAAACATGGATTATATACCCACATTTGGGGGAAATTCTCGGCCTGATTATGTGACAGAGAGGTTTTTCTTTGTAAAAGTGAATGCAAAATTGCCAAGCATCCAGTTCAGGAAAGCTTTTCTGTACAGCACAGCAGTTAAGCTGGGACTGCCAGAGGTGCTGTTATTTTCTTTCCTGAAGCAGGGATGTTTTCAGGCAGTAGCAGTTCAGAAATGGATTTAAATGCTCAGCTTTCCTCAGTTTTTATCCAGTTTCAACCCAGCAGTATTTCTTTATCTGTAGTATCTCAAGCCCAAAATTGTGGTTTTAGTAATTGACTGTTTATTTTTAAAAGCCTGGAAATTCCCCCAGACTTTTATAATTGGTAAGCTGAAAAACTCAGATTTTGTATTCCCTGAAATGGCATTATCTATTTTTCAAAGAAAATAAACAAGACTTTTAAATTAAAGAAACAGCTATTTGTTCAGGGAAATATTGAATTTGTAGATACTGTGATCAAAAAATTAATTCAATTCAGGCATGTTTATTTATCTTATAATATGTGTAGTTTTCTCAGCTGCCACAAAGTTGTTGTCATAAACATAGAGAAGTCAAAGTAAAATGGGCACACACAATCCTGGTACAGTTCCACTGGCTGAAATGCATTTTTGCTCTTGCTTATGATAATTCCAAACCTGTGCTACTGGCTTTAGATATAATGTGCCTGAATCTAAGTCAGTCATAGATTTAAAGAGAATTTAGTTGCCATCAGATGATAAAAATAATTATCTTTAAAAATCTTTGTCTTTAATTATGGGTATTTTTCCCTCTCAAATGAAAGAATTTGTGACTAAAAGCTTAACCTTTTCAAAAATGTTCTTTTATAAGAACTGGAAAAAAAATACTAGTTGTACATACTTTCCTAGGAACATCTCTCCATGTTGAACTGCATCTCAGCTCTGATTTTACCACAGAAATGTTTTGTTATCACAAAAGACACCTACTTCCTTTTTCTTTTGAAGTTTTTACTAATTTCAGAAATGAGCCTACATCAGTGTCCCTTCTCATTCAAATACATCTGCAAAACTGAGCTAGGGAAGTTTTCTATTGATTTTATCAACAGGAGAAAACATGCCATACTTTGAGTATTATGCCATGGAAGTCCTTAATTTGTTAGGCATTAATTAACCAGGTATTTTGCATTAGATAATACTTCAAAGGCAAGATTTGGTTTGTAACCTTCTCTGTGATTTCTGTGTGTTTGCACACAATGGAGGTGGAATAAGGACAATTTATACCAATCATAGAAGACTGATCAGATTTTTAAGAGCAGCCAACAATCCCTCCAAAGCACTACATCATTCTAATTTTTATAGCATTTGGTTCCCCACAGAAATGTGCAATACACTTTTTCATGCTCCCTTTATCTCTTTCTCCTTTACTAACAAATTATTTTTGAGGGGAAGGATGATGCTGCAGGGGAAGATGCTATCTTAGAGCTCAGATATGTAGGTTTGTTTCCAGAAGACATTCAATTCATCATCTGGGAACTGAAGATAATGTTGCTTTTTTCCTACTTTTTGAGAGTCTTATGAAAATGAATTCACTGTGGATAGAAAGGCATTCAGATAGTGTGAGGAGTGTTGTGGAAGGAATTAAATGTTCTCTGTTCTAAAACAATGGAATGAATGCCAAGCAGCAGCAGCATGAAATGAGTGAAATTGAGCTCTGGCCCAAGCCAGGTGTTTTCCATTCCCACAGTTCATTGGCTCTGACTCTGATTCTGATGTCAGATAACACATTAATTTGTTTAGCTGATCCAAATCATATCATTATTGCAAAGTGCTAAACGATCTGCACACTGATAGCTTCTAACATTATTTGGCAGACCTAAAATAAAAATAGTAATAAAACTTATAGAAATGGTTTGGAAATAGTATGGAATAGATGCTATTCCATGATGGTTACCAAAAAGTAGTAGGAGCACATGGAATAACTTACAGGGCTATCTACTAATCTCTCTTTCACTCCAAAGGTATTCAGATCATGCTTAAAACTTTTGCTCAAAGCTTTCATTACTTTTCAAATGGATTTTACCCTTCAAAAGTGTTGTTTTAAGTCCCCTTGGTTGGGAAAGGCTTCAAGTTCTATCTTGAATGCTGCCTTTTTGAGCAATGTCCCACTTTCTTTTCTTGAAGTGAGGAAATGCTTTTAATCTTTTGTAGGTGCACAGTAAAAGGTTTTAACTTAGCAGTGCTTTTATACCACAGGGTTCTGTGTGTTGCCATTTAATTACTTTATTCTGCATGAGCATTCATTTATACATTGCAGGAGCAAATGGATGGAAAGCAAAGGATTAATTTTTTACCAACTTCAGAGTAACAGTAAGGCTGTCAGTATCAGAATGACATTATCAGCCTTTTAAAATCATGCCACTAGGACTTTTTGGAGAGGAGTACTTTTATAGGGAACAGCTATTGAGTCAAACACTCAGCCCCAGCTTGAACACCAGTGTAGAAAGTGGATGTGGAGAAAAGGAGAGTTGTTTGCAATTTTTTGCATGTTTTAACTTAGGCCACAATCCAAATTAAATTGAAGTCAGCCTGGAAACCACTTTGGCTCCACTTGGACTTCTTGACCAAGTTTGAAGCCTGTAGAGAAGGAGCCATTCTACTTCAAATGGAAGCTGGAGTCCTGTAATTGTACTTATAACTGAAACTGCAGAAGCAGCTTTGGGAGAAAAAACAACTTTTGTCAGTGATTGTGTCCAACCACACTTGAGGGATTTTCATCAGCTCCAAGCAGAAGCATTGGTGCCCTGCCCTTTTACTTCTGACAGTGAAACTTCTTGACACTCCATCATTTTGCAAACAATGTCATTTTCTCTGCCAAAATGTAAGAGTTTCATTACTTTGAATAATTTCTTCCAAGATAAATACAAAATTGATGACAACTTGCAACATACAGTGGTGAAAAAAATCCCAGTTCTCTTTTCCATATTTTGGTGGAAATTTGAGGCTTTGTTTACTTAAATTACTTTAATTAAAGCAAAACTTTGCGATATGAAGAGTAAAATGGGTACAGATGTAGGACAGTAAGCATTAAGAAAATGCTAATAAAATAATATTTTTATTATATTAAAAAATGTGGTGGTTTTTGCCTCTACTGTAAAGTCTGTGCAGTTGGGTTTTCAAGGCAGTTGGGTTGAATCAGCCAGTATTTGTTACTAATTTGTGGGTTTCTCTTCAGGCATTTTATATCCTCTCAGCTTTTACCATCTGGCAATAATTATAGCTGAAGAGACTGGCCAGCAAATCCAAGCACAGCATCCTGTCCATAGGTTGCTCTCCATCCATGGATTGTTCACAATTCCTGGCTAACATCAGTTTGCCTGGGCTGCTTAAATATATCATGTTTGTCCTCAAAAACCTCGGGGGGTTGGCTGGAGGGTCTGGAGCAGAGGAAGAGGAAGGTCACTGCTTTTGGGGGAGCTCCCCAGTCTGGGGATCCCTGCAGGAGTTTGGGGAGATGCAGGGCAGTGGGGCAAGTGGGGCTGGCATCCCCAAGCCTGGCAGCCAGAGCTCCCCAGAAAGGTTGGGAATGTGCACGACAGAGACACCTGCACAATCAGAATGTCAGTCTGGAATTGTATCCTGTTATATCTTAATCCCATGTCATTGTCAAGGAGCTCTAGCTATGGAAAAAATGTGTATTTTCATTCCAGGCTCAACAGAATACCAGATTCTACTATTTTATTTTATCTTATTTAATTTTATCTTATTTTATCTTATCTTATTTAATTTAATTTAATTTAATTTAATTTAATTTTTGGTTTTTTATTCAGGTGCCTCTGAATTCAATGTTTGCATCTGAATTTTCACCTCCCTTAAAATTTCAGGCTTGTCTGAATGCACCATGCACTGCCCCTTCTCTCCTTCCCTCTGCACTTACTCCTGAGCTGTTAGTCACTGCTCCTCTGCTCTTGGTGTTAATTTTTAATGTGAGCAGCACGTGCTGAAATGCTTTCAGATGTGGCTGATTTTGATACCAGTGACATAATTACTGTCTGCTACTAGATAAGCAGTGCATGACTTTAATAAATGTAACCATCTATGCTCATGACAGACTTTTGTTGGGATGTAAAATGCAGGGTTAATAATTTTGAATGCAAATATCATTGCAAAGGCAAGTAAAGGAAGATGTGCCTGGCTGGAAAGTTTTAGGATATTGAAGCAAGGAATATCAAAAATTAAGAAAAGTTTTGTTGTCTTTTAACTTCAAACCTTTAACTTAATTTTTTTCATCAGTTACTTTTTAAACCACTTTGAGTGCAAAACTGTCTCTCTGTGGTGTTTGTAAGGATACTCAGGATGAGGGAAGAGATGAGAATTTGACCCCATGTTTTCTGAAGGCTGGTTTATTAGTATAGTATAATACAGTATAGTAATTATTGTCCCAGACATCTTTTATGAAAAATCCTTTCTTTAGGATTTTTCCTCCTGAGAAGCTGAGAGGCCTCAAGAATAAAATGTAAACAATGGTTATCTGCTGCTGTGGAATGCAACAGGTGCATCTGTGATTGGTCTTATAGAGTTGTTTTTAATTAATGGCCAATCACAGCACAGCTGGCTCAGACTCTCTGTCGGAGATAGAAGCTTTTGTTATCATTCTTCTTTCTTAATCTATTCTTAGCCAGCCTTCTGATGAAATCTTTTCTTCTATTATTTTAGTATAGTTTTAATATAATATATATAATAAAATAATAAATCAAGCCTTCTGAAACATGGAGTCAGATCCTCATCTCTTCCCTCATCCTCAGACCCCTGTGAACATGGTCACATTTATATTATATTATATTATATTATATTATATTATATTATATTATATTATATTATATTATATTATATTATATTATATTATATTATATTATATTATATTATATTATATTATATTATATTATATTATATTATATTATATTGCTATATTAAAACTATACTAAAGAAAGAGAAAGGATACCTCAGAAGGCTTAGCAAGAATGATTATGAAAGCTCATGACTGACTCATAGAGTCTGACACAGCTGGCTGTGATTGGTCATTAATTAAAAACAATTCACATGGAACCAATCAGACATTCACCTGTTGGTGAACAATATCCAGACTGCATTCCAAAGCAGCAAACACAGGAGCAGCAATCAGATAATTATTGTTTTCATTCCTCTCTGAGGTTTCTCAGCTTCCCAGGAGAAAATCCTGGGCAAAGAGGATTTCTCAGAAAATATCATGGTGACAGTCTCTCTATTTGTGAAAGTGTGGAAGTGAGAAGAAGGCTGCCCTATATGAACCTGGATGTGCTGAATCTCTCCTGCATGGACAGTGTTGGGCTGGTGCTGCTCACCCAGGGTGTGCCTGCCCCAGAGGATCTGCCTGCTGTTTGATTGCTCCCTGCCAGCACAAAATTCTCTTTTTTCTACCTGTACAACTAGAGTGAGAGCTTGGTAAAATATCTTTATACTTACTTGCCTTTGTAAAGTTGGATTTTCAGTAAATCTTTATACTTACTTGCCTTTGTAAATTTGGATTTTCAGTATATCTTTATACTTACTTGCCTTTGTAAATTTGGATTTTCAGTATATCTTTATACTTACTTGCCTTTGTAAATTTGGATTTTCAGTATATCTTTATACTTACTTGCCTTTGTAAAGTTGGATTTTCAGCTGTCATAGCTCAGACACTTCATATAGGATTTTTCCAGGCATCTACATTTATAAAAGTGATTTCCAAAAAAGTGGCTTTTCCATCCATGCAGGCTAAGGGAGAGGTCATGTCACATTTATATTCCTGTGTCACAGAGAGGGCCCATCATCTCTGCAATGCCCTTGCTTTGGTGAAGGGAGGGACTCAGGGAATATTGAGACAACCAGTGGAACCTGATTTTCTTTGGGCTGGGGTGGGGATGGACTAGGGCTGGTCTGGGGTGTCAGAGCTGTTGCTATCAAGCAAGAAATGGCACTGTTATCACTAAAGTGAAAGGTCAGCTCTGCTGGAAGTGCCAATTACTGGCAATACCTGAAGTGGGTTTCTTGGTCTAATTGGGAAATATTTTTAAAAGACAGTAGAAATCGTGGGAGTGAGCTGTGAACTGTGTGTCCCTCCAGGTGAATTACTGGTGTGTGTTCCTGAGGGAGAAGGGGAAAATGCTTCTGAAGAAGTGTGATAGATGTCTTAGGGGCACCTGAGCCTTGTTAATGCCCTCCTGCCTTTGTCCTGAGTTTATTGTAGCAATATAGAGTTTAAAAGTGCTGATGCAAGGATTACAGCAGACTTTAGGGAAATAATCTTTGTACAGTGCTTTGTGGGCTTCCACAGATGGCTGCTACATTTCACCCTGTGATTTTCACATGCATGAATGGAGAGCAAAGAGAATGTGCTACCAGTGCAGTGCATCCACCATGGAGCCTTTCCCTCCTTCCACCCATCAGGATAATAAATAACACATCACACATGCTCACAGGGTGCTGAGGTTGCCCAGCCTCCAGTTTTTATCTATAGATCTGTCTTGTATTGAGAACAATTTTTCTGTCCTTGCTTTGTATCAAGCTTGGGAATTCCTGGTGGAAGCTTTCCCTCAGCTGATGATGCCAAACCACTGCTGCTGGTGTTTAAAGCTCATAGTCACAGTTGGATCTCGTGCCCTGCACTTTTTATTTCTGGTATAAAACATACTGCTCTCCTTTAATAATGTCCTTTGTCTCTTTTCACAGAGTGATGAGGTTCTAACAGTCATCAAGGCCAAGGCACAGTGGCCAGCCTGGCAACCTCTGAATGTGTAAGTAAGTAGGGAATTGTCTGTCTCAAGAGCTTTGTGTTGGCTAAAGAAATAACCTAAAATTTGTTGATAGATGAGTGTTTTGAGTTCTTTTGTCTTATTTTTTTGTGGTGGAGTGTTTTTGATTGTTTTGTTGTTTTGTTTTGTTGTTTTGTGGGGTTTTTTCCCCACATCTGCCTATCTCTTTTTTTCCTCTTCAGCATCTCTTCATTTTTTACATGCTTTGGTAGGCAGCAGAACTCTCCCATGGAGTTTGTGCTTCCCACACATAAACAGTGGTGTTTATTCAATGCTTTCTCAAATATCATATACTGTTCTGCATGTAGTAGCAGCATTTTTTGGCATCCTGTCTCACACTCTGTGCAATGCACTGTTACAGCAAACCCTGATGCACCAACAGAAAACTCTCCAAGGACTAATTTTTCAAAATGCCAATCTGAAACACTCTGTGATGGCAGTGCATCCACCATGGAGCCTTTCAATCCTCCCATACATCCTTGCATGCATCAGGATAATAAATTACACATCACACATGCTCTCAGGGTGTGCTGGGTTGCCCAGAGCAGCAGCCTCCAGTTTTTATCTGTACATCTGTCTTGTATTAAGAGCAATTTTTCTGTCCTTGCTTTGTATCAAGCACCAACAAAAAAACTCTCAAAGGGCTAATTTTTCAGAATGCCAATCTGAAACACCCCCTGTGATCCCTCCTGCTCCTGAACCATGGCTGTTTCACCAAGTGAGGCAGGAATTTCCTTCCCAGGATCCTGGCTCTGGGCTCTGCAGCACTCAGCAGAAAAGAGGAGAAAACTCCTCTTTCAGGATGCTCTTGAGTTTCCTGGTGGCCCTTCAGGGGAGGTGTCAGAGCAGAGCTGGTGGTTCCTGGATAATTTATCTACACTTGGCCCAGAGTTCATGCTCATTATCCAAGCCAAAATGAGTGAGACCTACAAGAAGTGAGAAAAGATGTGGGCACAGTAAAAGAAATCTGAGCTGACAGTCAATTAAATCCTTGGAGGAGCAGGGCAATTAGTTTGCTGCAAGGCTGTACAGAAAAATAGTCCTGTTTGCTATTTCCTGGGAGCAGGTAGTGAAGCGCTGTGTCTGATTTTGTCACCTGTATTTCAGAAAGCATGTGAAAACTTGAAGGTTAGTTAGGAAAAAAAAAAACAACCAAACAAACAAAAACAAACCTGCAAAAGAGTTCAGTTTTCAGAAAATATCCCCTACCCTAAAGGGGCTTAGAAACTCTTAAGCAGCTTAGGACTTAAACCATTCACTTTATCCTTTTCCCCTCTGCAAAAAAAAAAGAAAGAAAAAGAGGTTAGGAGGTGAACTCAGCTTAAATAGTGAAAAGATTTCTGATAGCTGATCCCTCTTTAATCTAGAAAAAACCACAACCCAACAAACAAATGAAAAAAGAAGGCCAACACCGAAGTATGAAATCCCTCCTAGCATGGAAGCTAAGGAAATTGATCACAAGGAAATGGTGTGGGAAAAGACTTTAGCACTGTGACTAACCCTGAGAGCAGCTCACCTGAGCACAAGGTGGATTTTCCACCCCTGGAATATATTTTAACCCTGAGACAGGGCTCTAGGCTCTGCACAGGAGCTGCAGGTTAGGTTTGTTTTGGCCTGTGTAATCCCAGTAATGGCATTCCTGATTTGTGGTCTTATCCTGGAGGTCCAGGATTTGGACTGGGTAGTGCTTGCCATGGAGCAGCTGTGGATAGCACTTTTTTCCTTGCTGCCTTCTTTCCATTTCCTCCAAATTAAGACTTTAAAATGGAAACTTTCAAATGGAACCGTTTCCATTGTTCTGCTCTGGTGAGTTCTCCATCTCAAAAAAGCCATTTATTTTTTCACTCCCAGCTCCAGTCTTAAAGCAGCACTTCTGTCTGATGTTTCTGTAACCAAAGTGAACAATTCCACCTGGAACTTTGGCTTGGAGCAGGTTTGTGTTTTGTTCACAGAAAGATGGAGAGAGGATCTCCAGCTCCAAAGTCTCAGTAGATCAACTCGAATATATTACATCACAAAAATTAATGCTAATTAAAGTGTGTTGCTCCAATCATTATTCCTAATTTTATACAGCCCCAAGAAACTGCACAAAAATCTAAGTGGGAACAACTTCAGGATCTTTCTTAGGCAGATTGTTCCCCAGAGATGCTTGTGAATAATTTTGCAATATCCTCCACATGTTTTTCCAGTCAATTCTTACCTTTTCTCTGTGGCAGTTCTCACCTTTCAGTAACATCAAAAAGAATAAATCTTGGTATTTTTGCTTTCAAATTCTCTGCAGGGGTTCCTCTAACCCTTCACTTTACAGGTAGGGTTTGATTTTTGGCTTTTTAAACAATATTTTTTTATCATATTTTGACATGGTGTCCTGCTTTTTGATTCCACTTAAAAATATGATCTAAGCTTCACAAGAAGAGAACATTTTCAATATCCTTTAACTGTGGTTAATTTCACATTTTCTGTAGTTGCTTGTCCTTCTTGGAATTTAGATTGGAGCTGTGCAAGTGCTGAATAATGACTTCTCAGGATAAACATTTTTTCTATTATTATACACAGCACAACCATCATACTAATCAAGAATCGACTAGAAGTCATGAATATTTTATTTTTTGTGTTATGTATGTAATGGATAATAGGGTGTGATAGTAGTGCCAAAGTGGCATTACAATGTGCCATGATAAGCACAGCATAAAACTCCTCCTGAATGTGCTTCACAGCAATTATGAAATGCATAATAATATTTTTTTATGGAGGTCTGTAGTGTCAAAAGTTGTAAAATTCAGCCTGCTCTCACTTCAAAGTTTACCTCACAGTCCCATGTCATCTCCCAGTGTGACATAATGTGGAAAAAACATCCTGCCAAACTTCACTGTCTGTTTTTTGTGGATCCTCTCCTCAATGTGCCTGCTCCTTGTCACTGTTTTCCATTTTTATTTTAATTCCTATCACTCCTCTTCATTATCCTCACTTCAGTTTCCTAATTCAGGGCACCAGTGTGCAGAAAACTCTCCTGAGTTTTTCCATATAGTGATATTTGTGAACCAGTTTTTTATGGTTGCCTGACTGAAGGATGGTCACTGGTAGCTGAGAAGGATGAGTGCCAGACCGAGTAATAAAACATTTTTGCTGTTGCTGATATTTGAATCACCAAGTCTTGTGTCTGAAATTCTGACTTTAAAGTACTTCCTTGAGCACACTGGTATCAGTCTCCAGCATGCTGTCAAATCAAAGTAATTTTTCTTATCTTTCTTGTATAAACAAGTGCACAGCCCATTGCTCCCCTTCCTCAGGGCCGTGTTTCAGGCAGAGTCAAAATGTGATTTTCATACCCAGCTGCAAACGTTGGCCTTTGGTGCTATGGAGGATAAAATACATCAAAACTAGATAGTGCCACTGGTGTCCAAATCTGCATATCTGGCACCTGTGAAACAAACAAGCCATGACAGAGAAATGTGGGATAAAGAAGGCAAGACTTTAAGAGTTAATATGCATCAAATTCACCAGGAGCGAGTATCTTTTAAAATTTTGCCCTGAATTCCCTTTCCCAAAATATATGCCATCTTTATTTTTTTTTTTTTTTTTTTGGCTGTACTTGTTATTCCTTTATTCCTTTTATTTCAAATCTGGACATCACCATTGAGACACAAAAGGAGAAGTATTTTAATTGTAATTCTTGAGTCTAATCACTCTTTTGTATTCCCTGTAAGCCAGGGGAGCACGTAGCCCTGTGCAACACTGTGGAATCTGAAATTCCATGTACAGCCTACCTCTGATAAGCACAAACATGGATTCCATACAGGATGGAAATTATTCTCCAGTATGTAAATTTAAAGTTTAGTAGGTCAACCTATAGAGAAAATATTTCAATGCAAAAATTCAAGATATTTTATCTTGGCAAACAGCATGGTGAGAATACCTGACATATAAAGAGTTCAGCTGTTATAAAGTGTACACAAGAATTTTCTTACTTCTCTCTCACTTTATTTTTTTTTCTTTAATGCAAAACCTCTTTTTCTTTCCAACCTTTTTATTGCCTCAATCCATTCTTAGTTACAACCAGTGTACCTTGAAGTGAAAGGCTTAGTTTTTCCTTACTTTCCTTCTGAACTACCTGAAGTTTGGAAAACTCTCTTTTCCTTCCTGATTGTCCCTCCTGTTTCCATTTCCCCTCTCCCTGCTGTTTGTGTGAGCAGTCATGGTCCTGTGGTTTTCCAGTGCCCAGATCTGACTTTTCCTCACCCATTCAAAGAAGTCTTTTCCATTTATTTCAAAATTTCCTGAGAACTCTCCAATAAGCACTAGCAGAAAAGGTGGCCTAGTCCTGTGTCATTCCAATGGATGGAAGTATTTATATATTATTTATAGATTTATGTGTTTTTATATTTATATTATATATATCTATTTATATTTTTATATGTAAGTATTTATATATTTAGACATTGGTAGGGTTACCTCATCATCTCCTAAAATGATCCCATCCACCTCTTTCCTTTTCAAGTTTTGCATACCTCTGATGTCTTTTCTCTGACTACAAAGATGTTGGGGTGTTTTTCCTGGCTGGCATGGAGGATATCAGGAAATGGGACAGCCTATTCCTAAGTAAGGGTTTTTAGCATTGTTATAGGTAATGTGGCTTGAACCCTTCCAGAAATCAAAGAGGAATCTATACAAAGTTGATGGGAAAAAGAAAAACTGCTCTGATCCAAAGTAAGTTTGAGTTGACAGATCATACAAAGTAGAGGGGAAAAATGCTGACATACTCAGCTGCATTTTCCTTCCTTTATTCTTGAATAAAAGCTCCTTCAATCTTCCAGAATTCTTCTGTCATCATTTGACAAAAAATGTTCAGAGTAGGTTTTGATCCTGCACTGGATTTTCTCGGATCAATACATTTCCATTACAGCATTTGGCAATTGGAAGACAAGTCACAGATGTGTATATTTGGGCTTTCTATATTGGAGATATATAAATGTATTTGGGCTTTCTGTGGGCTTTCTGTTTTTTGCTTCTTACTTTACTTCTACTTGAAAACAAATTTATTTATTTATTTATTGATTTACTCTCTTTTTTTAATTTAAAACTTGTTTAGAATTTTTTTACTTTTATTTTTTTTACTGAAATTTTAAAATTTGGCTGTTTTTTTTTTTTTTCCTTACCTCACTATAATTTGCTGCTGGTCCTGTGCCCATAATTTTTTTTTCCCCTAAAGCAGCCTCCACACTGAGATCACTGAATGATGTGATGTTGTTAGATGTTGTTAGACAGAGAGAGATGTTGTTAGGTCAGAGTTGGAACTCCTTACTGTCTTCTGAAATGAAATAAAATTACTCCTTCTCCTCATCTTATTCTTCTTGGCTAAAAAGTTCAATTTATTTTCCTGTAAGCTCCTAATTCAATTCCTGAGGTGTTTGCATACTAAAATAGCTATAAGGGACATTACCATATGCATAAAAAATACAATCTAAACCCCATGTTCAGTTCCTGGAGAACAGAAGTGTCTTGCTCTATTTCCACCTTCTTTTTTCTTCTAAACTCCTTTGCAGTACTTAAAGCAGAGTGCATGAATTAGGTAAATTTGAAAAGAAAATACTGAGATTTGTCTCATTTTTTTGACTGAATTCAACTTAAAAACCACAAAGTTGCTGTTTGGGCAAAGACGCATTTTTAAAGTAAATTATAATTTATTTACATCTAGTTGGAATTGATTTTCTATTACTTGCATCGTTTTTCTCCACTGAGAACAGGAGAAAATTACAACATTTACATTAAATTCAAAATAATGGAGTAGTTCTTTGAATCAAAGTTTCAAGTAGACATTTCGTTTTGTGCTGTCCTGCAAAATATGTGATTTGAAGAATCTTTTTAAGATTTTCAGAAAATCTGATAGAATTAATCCTATTTTTCAGGATTTAGGTAATTGATCTGTTTATCTGTCTGTCTGCAGAATTAGAGAAATTAATTTCCAGTTCATCCATGTGAATTATCTATTACTCTCAAAGTTGCATATGGGGATAAAATACGTGCATATAAATCACAGCAAAACCTGGCATTTTTCTTTTAATAAGACCTATATTAAAAAAATATTTGTAGGCTGAAATCAAAATCAGTATCTTCTTGTTCTACCTACATTGGGAATGATTTATTTTGGAGATATTAATGAGGACACTGTTGGAGGAAAAAGAAACAGATGTCCAGAGTGGATTTGTGACCTTGATCAGTGATTTTACTGGAGGAAAAAAAAGATTTCTCTATCACCCTGTTCAATTGTTGCCTCAGATTTTGGTG
The DNA here is from genome assembly GCA_024362935.1 of Setophaga petechia. Lineage (NCBI taxonomy): Eukaryota > Metazoa > Chordata > Aves > Passeriformes > Parulidae > Setophaga > Setophaga petechia. The sequence continues at coordinate 51,438,774 of JANCRA010000003.1, read as the reverse complement.
AAAGCAAGCTGCTTCTTCCCTTGTATCATGTTTTAATTTTGAGACAGTGCAATGCAGTTTTTTATTACAAATGCCCAGGTTCAAATAATTAAGCAGTTTATGCCATTTACATTTTTTAAAGCATGTCAGATAGTGCTTATATGTGCTGAAATGTACCTTAAATGGCCTTCCCACAGAGCTGCTTTCACACCAAATTCCTCAGGGCTTGCAAACTAAAATTTACTGGAAAATTTTCCACCAGTTCCAACCCTCCACTTAAAATATTTGAAATTGGGCCTTTATTTATTTTAAAATACTATGAAGTCACAAAAGTTTAGTTTTGCATTATGGGAGTAAATTCTGAGGTTGCTTGCTTGTTTTCAGTTGATGTAACCCTTGTGCTGTCCCATTAAGAGGGATGAAATCACTTCCTGGCTTGCCATGCAAAAAATAAATAGCTGCCCATAAATAAAGGTGATTTTGGTATCAGAATGTAATTTATAAAATGTGCAATAACAATGAGTAAATTATTCAGTTGCTCAATTAATCAGGTCCTCAGACTACCCAACAGATTAAAAAAGCAAAAAAACCCCACATTTGAACATGCACACTTGTGTTTGGGTTTAAATGGCATTCAGAAAGGCAAAATACACATGAACTGCAATTAACCAGCTGTAATGGGCATTGTCTAAATTGTCTAAATAATTATATTTGTTGTTGTCTCCAAAGGGATGGGAAAAGCTCATCATCTTTGCACTGGATGTCATTAATATTTGGTTATACAAATTGATTGTAAACATTGTTCCACCTAATGAGTTGAAACATAAATCACGTGTGGATAATTTTTTCTTGTGTGACTAAGAGTCAACAGAGGCTTATATAAAAAAAAAGAAGATTCTTATTTATTGCTCCTTCTTATATTCCTTATAATGCTTTTTTTTTCATGGTGCTTGTTGGACATTTTCTCCTAGGTGAATACTGCATTAATCTGGTTTCCACTTCCTCTGTAATGTTAAAATAGTAAAGCTGGTGCATTTTCTGGCCTTCCAAGCTTTTATATCCTTCCATAGCTGCATTTAAGCCATGGAACACCTTATGTGTGCCTGGGGTTGAATTACCTTTAAGTTCTTTTTTAATAAAAATAAAGAGTGTTAACTCTTGTTATAAAGTTAGCAGCATCACTCCTTAAAGTGGACAGTGTGAACAGCTCAAAAGAATAATTGATTTAAAACTAAAATATAATAGAGGTAGAATCTCCTAAATGTAATAATCTCTTAAAATATAATAAGGTAGAATCCTACTATTGCCTGAAGTGAACTTTGATGAACTTTTAGGGATTCTTGGGGGCAAAACCATCTTATGTTCTTAATTGCAGTTAATATCGTGCAGCAGCAAAAGGTCTCTGGCCACATTTGGGACGTGGTTGGAAAGTCAGCTAAAAACCTCAGACCAATCATTGCCATCAGAGCAGCAGCATCACTGAGCTGCTCTGAATTCACAAGAACATCCTTGCCATCAGCAGCAGCTGCACCCAGGGAAGCAGAACTTGCAGCAGAGAAATGATGACATTTGCACAAGCCCATCTCGTTGGTAACAAGCCATCACAAACAACAAAAAATAAAAGGAAATAAAACTGCTGGCAGCTAAGGCATGAAGAATTGAAAGCAGGAATAGGCTGATGAATTGTCTGAGCTGCAAATTCATTCTCAGAGGCTCGCCATTGTAATGAGTGAAATGTGGTTATATTTGACACCTCATTGGATTTATGTTATCCTAAAAGAAAATACTTTTTTTTTTTTCCTGAAGAGTTATGATGTGCTTTTCTCTTGACAGATGAGCTGATTTAGATTTTGAGATGCTTGAAAGTATTTTTTAAATTCCCTAAGTGGCTCTCTCCAGCTCCAGCTAGGCTGTTATAAGAGTAAAAGCTGTAATGTTGTATTGTATGGGCCATATTTTCCCTTCAATAGACACCTTGGGAATATTATAAAAAGATTTTGTGTGAGGTATGTCTTGTCTAAACCTAAACCCCTGCATGGTAACAACGCAGATTGAAATTTTCATGCCAAGCTGGAGGAAAATACAATGTTTTACTTGTGTTTAGAATGTTCTAATAGCTGTTCATTGATTGAGGTTTTGTGTTGCCATCCTTCAGAAAAATGACTTGACAATCAGTGAGTTGAAAAACTCCTCCAAATCTGACCAAGTTTAATGAATGCACAGAAATCTGAGGGTTCCTGTGATTGCTTGCTAACATCTGGTAGCTCATTATTCCTTGAGAAACTGACCCTATCTGAGATGCCATAAATGGATGGACACAAATTCTGCAGAGCCACAGTGAAATGCAAAGAATTGCAGAGAGAACTAAATCAGAATGCAGAGCTCAGGCTGATGTGGGAGACATTTCTGGATTGAAGCTTTCAGGAATGAAAAACAATTTCTAATAGTTTAAAGTGAGCTACTTTGGTGAAAGTGCAGGAAGAAGTGGAGGAAATGTGAATTGGCATTTGAACCCTCTATCACAGCTGGCAGAATTACTCTTGCAGGACATAATCAGGACCTGATTTTATGTAATACACAAACTGATGTAAATGTGAAAACCTCATTCTTAATGATGTTTTCCTTGTGTCAATTACAAGTAAAAAAAAAATCTTGAAACCGTAAAAATAAAAAAATAAAAAAAAAAAGACTAAATTCAAGCTGATTTCTTTAGAAACTAACTTCTTTAAAGCACAACCATTTTCAGGAAATATAACAAAGGCATAAAGAATTTATTTCTCAGAGGAGGAATAAATTCTGAGTAAAAGAAAAAGAAAGCACTTCAACTAAAGCATAAGTCTTGTTCAGATTTATCTACTCAATTTTTGGATAAGAACTTTTGCCATAGCTGTGTGGCAAAAATGCTTCCTCACCAGTTGTCATGCAGTGATGCTGAAAATGCTTTGTCTTTTAAAAACTCAGGTTCCATAGTCAACTCCTCAGAAAGGAACAGGAGTGCAATCTTTAAGAAATAATATTTCTAGCTTTGGATTTCCAATGGAACCAGTTAGACCACTTAGAACCAGTTATGAGCTTTGGAAGCAGCAATTAATATTCTCTGAACTTTCTAGCCATTCTATAGTACCCACTCCCACAAAAAGATATGTCAAGAAAAAAAAAGAAAATATGATGTTCTGGTAGCTCTGATGTTTCTAAGATAATTTTTTATGAATGTGGATGTACAATTGGAGCATTAAAAGTTATATTAACTGTAGTTGTTTCATGATATCCCAGGAATTTAATATAATGAGGGCCTGCAAAGATTTCTGTTGCTTTCCCCCAGATATGTTGTCCTATGCAGCAGCTATTTTTATTCTTGCAAGTACCATTTTGTTTCAGTGGTGCCACTACAGGCTGTATATTTAGTTTTTATTTCTGTAAATCTCTGGAGGGTCTCTTTTCCCCCCAGGAATTCTTATCTCCCTTGTCACCCCCCGCTGTCACATTGTGCTGCCTACCCTAAAATGGGGTAAGAGCCAATATCTGTCAGTCCTGCTGGAAATTAAGTTTTCTTCCCCAAAATGACAGTATGGTACCAGGAAACATTTTCAAAGTTGGGAGGTTTTGTGTACAAAATGACAGGAGGCCAGACAGAGTCTCTTGTTTCTATGGCAACACAATGATGTGTCTGGCTCAGCTATTTTCTCCTTTTATGATTTTATAGATAACTGGGATTCATCCAGTGAAGTTTAATATTGTCAAAAATAGAATCCTAACCCCCCAATCTAATCGGAAAGAGTAATGCAGAAAGGACAATCCAATATAAAAAAAAAAAAACCCAAATACAGGGGAAAAGTCAGCTGTGACTTTTGATAACATGAAGAAAAATACATAAATTTCTCTGGAGCTGTGAAATAGTTTGAGTGCTCCAGCTCTGCATTTGGCTAATGGTTAAAGTGTATTTTATGTCAGAAAATCTCCTGTGCTACATCCTTCCTTCCTGCTGCATCTTATTCCTTCACACTGTTGGTGTCCTGTCCTGCAGACCCCAAAGCCTCAGGTGTCCCCACCTGTCTGACTTTAGAAGATTTTTGAGTTCCTGAACTCCTGACAGGTGGATGCAGGAGAGGTTTTTGTTGAATGAAGAGATTATCCATCAGCAAACCTAATCAAAGCACTTCGTTAAAAGGCTTTGACTTCAAAATGCAAGCTTTCATGTAAGAATTGGCCCTGAATGGAAATTCTTTTTTTATTCATCTTGAAGAAAATAATTCTATTTAGGGTTTCTTTAAATATAAATTCTATTTTTATCCCACAAAGTAAATACATTTTTCACACCAAAAATCTCAGAAGATGTATCTCAGCTATAATACATATTTTAAAAATCCATCTAGAACAACAGGCATTTTTATTTGAGAAAGGGTGAGATTGCATGTATTTATTTGGATAATTAATGTAAGATAAAATCTTTAATCATATGAATTTCCATTTTATTGTTACTTCAGGAACTTGACAGGAATGAGTGAACCCAACACTCAAAACTTGGTTGCTCTATTTTAATGCTCTCTACAGAGCTCCATTTAAATGAGAAAATAACTCAGTCTCTTATTTTTTCCCAGACATCAGGACAAAACTCTGCTGAGTTGTGTTTTAGCAGCTCAAGGCAACAAATTTCTGCCTCTCTTGGCATCCATTCCCATGCTATTGTGAAGTACCCTGTTACCTGAACCCTTGTCAGCTGAGTGCCATTTGGAGTTACATGCATTTATATTACTTCATATACATTTATATAACTTTATGTACATTTGTTGACTAAAAAAATCCAAAAACTGCATCACACTTATAGAAAAGAATTATCTTTTATGTGTATTACTGAGACCTAGGGAAACTTCATTGTCTGACAGATGGTCTGACACCCACGTTAAGAAGTTCATAAAATCCAATCCCAAGGAAAAAAGAGTTCTAGGTAAAAACATATGTGTTTGTTGGAAAAGAAAAAAAATTGTATAGATCTTTTTTTTTGTCAGAGCAAGCACATATGGCAGCTCCATTTTCTGACACCATTTACTTTCCACTTAAAATTCAAATGTCACTAGGCAAGGAAAAAATTTGAGTATTAAAATATAGAAAAGAATTAACTAAGAACAATCCCTGCAAGAACATTATACTCATTGTTCATGGAAATTAAAGGCCATCCAGTAAAATCCAACTTCCTCATCCCATTCTGCAAACATCTCAACCCCTTGCCTTTTTTCTTTCCCTACATGTTCCTCCCATTGGTAGTTACAGTTTTATGATTATTTCCCAACCATCTGCTGTCTTTTCTTGAGCCAAATAATTTCCCTTTATAATATGGTGAGTAATCACGTCAGCATCATTTCCATGATTGCACGAGTACTCACTGATCCTGCCTCCTCATTCCTGTGTAAATACTCACTCAGTAACTGCCATGGTTTGCCACTTCAATTTCTGGTGAGCACAACTCTGCTTGCAAAATTCCAACCTGCTAATGGGTACCCCTTTGCACTTTGTTATTAATGAAATGGTAATTAAACATTTAATCCAGCTCCCATCTCCAGACACCAAAAGGGTTGTGCATGTTGGGTGGAGAGGGATGCTGGATGGACTGGAATGTGCATTTATTAAATAAGGTGCTGGGCATCTTCAGAGGTTACACTGGGACTGGGGAAGTGCAAAATGCAATTCTCATCTTAGGATATTTGCAAATTAAATGGTTTTGGGAAGTAGGACAGTATTACTTTCAAATTCTTTAAAGGATTTTTCAGGAGTATCCACATTTTTTCAGGTATTCCAGTCAATATTATTGATGGTGTCATTTGTCAAAGGCACCATCAATACTATGGATTGGAATGGTATCTTTTGTTAAAAGGAGATCTTTGCTGTGGTCTAACACTCAGAATGAGTTAAGCTGGTGGCAAATCAGAGTTCATTGCTAACCAGACCATAAATAGATCTGTGCTGTTTATCTGGTGCTGTTAAAGGGGGTGGAGATGACCAGGTCTCAGCCTGGGATGATTTCAGGCTGCTCTGCCTCTGCTGCTTCTGCAGACTGACCAGGTGAGAAAGGAGGCAGAGACACAGCAACAGTGCTCTTGCAACGCCCCTGGGATTTCCTGTGTAAACACAGCTGTAATTACTCCAGGCAGACAATTTGTAGCCCCAAAGCTCCTGGGAAAAACAAAGAGAAATTTCCTGAATCCGTCCAGTGACTCCTGAAACGTGGTTTGATTGTAAATGCACAGGAAATAATCCAAGAAGGGGCACAAAGCTCTTCTAAGCAGGAGTAAATATTGCCAGGACCATAACCACACACCTTGTTTGTGACAAACTGCAAAGAACACACTGAAAAATCCTCAGTTTCAGAAGCTGCAGTCTTAACTTGAGGTACCTGAGGTTTTCTTGCAGTGTAGAAAACCTGTTCATCTTTGTTAATCACATCATCAAGGTGTGCCCATCGATGAAGGAAAGTATGAAATCAAATAGCTGATGTGTTAAAGAGTAAATGTATGATTATTATCTACAGTAGCAATCCAGGCATACTTATAGGATAATATGAAAATGCCTGAAATGCATGTGTGCACAAAGTCCCTTCCTTTTGTAATGCTTTCTACAAACCTTCAGATAATTGATGTTTTAGAGCAGCATTTGTTCTGATGTGTGGTTTAAATGCCAGTGGTCACGATATAATCCCCAAGTTCAATATGCAGTACCATACCCACCCCTTTTAACTGGTTACAGCAACATTCTCAGTTTAAAAGCTGAAACACAGCAAGGTTTGAGGTTGTTATGTAGGGGGGTTTGTATGCTAGATGTTTCCTGTCTTTCTGCATTCTTTCCCTGTGAAATAAAATAGCCAAGCTCTTCCTCTCACCTCCTCTGGTTTGATGCTCATAGAAACCAACAGGTTGACATTAATGTGCTTTGCAACTTTTTATGTGAATGTCAATCAAATTTCATTGATTCAGTGCTCATGTTATTGTAGCTTTCCTTTCCCTAGCCCTTTGGGAACATACACATGTTTAAATTACTCAATAGCTAAAGTGCTTGCCTGCCATTCATTTATTCAGAACTAAAGATTCTCCTCATCCTCCTTCTGTGCAACCTTGTCCTGGTGTGACAGGACAAACCTGATACTCTGGGTTTATGGTCAGGTGTTGATCCCTGTGCATAGAACTTTGTTGTCCATGCAGGAACAGTAATTTCCATCACTTCATAAATGGTTTTCTCAGTAATACAACATCTAAACATCTCATTTAATTTGCTCTGTTAGTTGCAGACTTCTGGGCGTTTTTTCCATTCAATTTGGGTTCTTAATTTGCTTTCTTTCTTTTCTTTGAAGCTACTTCAGTTTTCAGGATGTTCTGACTTTCAGGTTTATTCCATAAAAGAGGTGTTGTGTAAGTGCTGCTGGTAGGAAGTTCAAGGGTGGGAAGTTTGTTTCCATGCTCACAGTGTTATTTGTATCAATAGCAAAAGGTTCTGAAGATGAATAGGAATGTTCATCCTGGAAATTGTAGCTGTGATGAAGTACAAGTCTCTAAAAAAAGAAAGATGCTGCTTTTGCTTACTAGGGCTAGGATGGAAAGTTCATTTGGTATTTCTGAAAATACTCAGTTTTCATGGTCCTGTAATCAGCTAAACTCTTAATTAAAAAAAAAAACAACCTGTTTTCTGATCATCAGGACCACTGAGATGAAAGCAGTGGCAATGTGGTCCACAGTGCTTTCAACCCAATGCCTCTGATCAGACTTAGAATAGTTTCTGTGTTTCCACTTTTTTCTTCCTATTGGAAAAGGCAACTACACCATCCTGGACACAAGTGAAATCAGATCCTGGTACACTCAAATAAATTTAAGAATGGTTTTATAAACTCCTAAGAATGGGGTGAGTGTGATTATACCTTAACACAGCTCTGTGAAAAAATCTGGAGAGGTGTCAGCAATTTCCAGCAACCTTAGTCTCCATATAGTTATTCAGTCCATGGTACATATCAGATTTTTTCCCCCTTCATAAAATCTGTGATACTGCCTGAATTAGAATTTAATTCCTAAAGGGGCTAAAATATCAATCCTATAAATGGTCTTATTACCTCAAAAAAAAAAAAAGAGTATATGCTTAGGCTGCCTTTTGCTTCTTCTTTTACTTGCTTCTTTCATTTTGCTAATCAAATATCAAATCAAAAGTAACGACAAGGTTTTATTCTGCCGAATTTTACTTTTGCTATTTTTATTCAGCAACTCTACACAGCCACCTCCCTTATGCCTGCTTCCTTCCCTTTCTCATGGACCTCAGTAGAACACAATAATATTGATTCAACACTCAGAAACGTGTCTTGCAGCAAGCTGAGTTACCTGATGGTTTGTCAAAGACTTCCTTAACCCCCACCCCCAGCAGTGATAGCAGCTAGGTTGTCACTAAGGGAGAAAACTTGTGAAGCAAAATCATGTTTGTGCTCTTTCAGCCTTAAAAGGGAAAAAAAAAAAAAAAAAAAAAAAAAAAAGGAAAAAATAAAAAGAGAAAACCCCCAGCCCAAAACGCAAACACAAAGATGGGGAGAAAATAGAAAAAGACGATTTTCCTACACTGCTCAGTATATGGCATCCCTGTAAGCTGGAGATCCTAATCCTGCTAACAGAAATAAAATTGGATAGAAATAAAGGAAATGGAAAGCATTGGGATGCAGGATGCTGCCTGGCACTTGCCTCACTCTGTGCTGTGTGACAGGAATTGCCAGCAGTGGAAAATCACTGCCTGCTTCAGCCAGGGAAAGCAGGGCTCCCCTGCCCCCTGGGGCTCTCAGGGCTCTCACCTGGCACTTTCCTAATGGTCAGCATTTGCTCTGCAGCTCTCATTTTCCACTGGTTTTAGGTATTTATTTGTGCAGGGGAAGGAAAAGGGACACATTTGTCTTTTGCAGAAAATTGACAAGTTATTTACACTTCAGGCTTTCCTGTGGGCTTTACCAGACGTGCTCAACCTGTTGCAGAAGAACACCTTCTAAAATTTTGAAGGAGGAAAAAGATGATCTGAATTCATATTTTATCCAAGGTGTTGATGATACAAAAATTAAAAAAATTGGGTTTGGGGTGTGCTGAATAAATTTTTGCACTGGTTTCCTTCATGGAGATCCACAGGGCAGTCTTAGGGGGACTTGAGCCAGGTGTGTTGCTGAGGGATGCAGGAAGAATTGAGGTTCCTGCCAGCTTCATCAACCTGTCATTCATGTGGATACTGAAAAGAGCTGAAGTTTGTCAGATTATTCAAAAGCTAACAAAAGCCCCCAGAGTTTTCTGTTGTATAAGCTCAGTCTGTGCTATCCCTACATCTGGGTAGAAGTCGTGGGTGTTGCCTTGAATCAGCCCATTTCCCTTCAATTAGCAGCTCAGGAAGGACTCTGGATTTTGGATGTTGGGAAACATTAAAAAACTGTTGATCAATTTAGTGTCCATGCTCCTTACAAGAATTTGTCAAATTTGCTTGAATTTGGGAAGTGTCTGTGCAGGAGTGGGGGGAGAAGAGAGAGAAAGAGAAAGAGAGAAAGAGGAATAGAGGAATAGAGGAATAGAGGAAGAGGAAGAGGAAGAGGAAGAGGAAGAGGAAGAGGAAGAGGAAGAGGAAGAGGAAGAGGAAGAGGAGAGGAAGAGGAGAGGAGAGGAGAGGAGAGGAGAGGAGAGGAGAGGAGAGGAGAGGAGAGGAGAGGAGAGGAGAGGAGAGGAGAGGAGAGGAGAGGAGAGGAGAGGAGAGGAGAGGAGAGGAGAGGAGAGGAGAGGAGAGGAGAGGAGAGGAGAGGAGAAGAGAAAGAAGAAGAGAAGAGAAGAGAAGAGAAGAGAAGAGAAGAGAAGAGAAGAGAAGAGAAGAGAAGAGAAGAGAAGAGAAGAGAAGAGAAGAGAAGAGAAGAGAAGAGAAGAGAAGAGAGAGAAGAGAAGAGAAGAGAAGAGAAGAGAAGAGAAGAGAAGAGAAGAGGAAGAGAAGAGGAGAAAAGAGGAGGAGAAGAGGAGAAAAGAGAAGAGAAGAGATAGAAGCCTCCATTTGTCCTCTATGAATTTTTTATTTTGTTTCTTAACTTGTTACAGGATAAAATAGGGCAGGCATGTATCTACCTGCCCTAACAAAGGAGCAGAAGATAGGTGATTTTTGGCAGAATGCTCTGAATTGGAAAATTATGGCAGGCTCAAGTTTACTGGTATTTAACACATCCAAAGTCTTGGAGGCAGAGTGAATCTCACCCTGAAGTGTTCCTTAACAGAGTTTCAACACTGATAAAAATATAATTTAAATAATACTATTATTTAAATATGAACAATATATATAATATAAAAATAAATATAACTAATACTAAATAATAATACTATAATCAAGAACAGTCATAATTTAAATACAAACATATTTTTATTTAAATTAGCATCATGATGAGTATGATGTTCTGCCATGTCCATGTTGGACATATTCTCCATCTAAATGTCAGCTTCACAAACACACATCTGTCTGATATTTTTACAGTGTATTGCTTACCCTGTTTGAAATATAGAATTCCTGTAGGGAATTCTTAAAAACCCTTGTAATGCAGTAAATCCTTTAGCTACTTGATGTCAGTTAATAGGCTTTTTAAGACTAATCACAGCTCTGTGCTTGACAAATATATCAGGATACTGCATTCACTGAGGGAAGTTGATACTGTCATTCATTATTTTATAACTTTGCATTAGACAAACTGAAATCAGACTTCTATCTCTAATGGGAAAAAAAAAGTAATTTGCATTTCTTTCTGGGAAAGGCAGGATTAATGACATCAAATACTTAGCAACTCTTCTGCTCAGAGTCTTTAATTCAACATAAGATAATTTACACAGTAAGGCAGAAACAACTTCTAAAGACTCTGGAACAGAAGTGGCCAGAACATTTTACATATTAGCAAATTCTTCTTAACTTGCCTACTGAAGAACTAAACATGCTAACTTTTAGATATCTTACTTTTGAAACTTCATGATAGCTACTGAAAAATCATTGTCTTTGAGCTGTTCCGGTTTTCTTAATGTACTGAGAGTGCTTTGAGCCAGAAAAAAAGCCCCACAAATAAATACCACATTTTTATAAGCATTTATAGGAAGAATAAACTCTTTATGGCTACAGTAGAGCAGTGTCTGTGCACTGTTAAGCATGCAGGTGCATTATTATTGGTTACCTAACTAAAAAAAGGAAGGACAAATAAGACTATAAAAATGTCTCACATTTTAAATAAATGTAGTCTGGAGATACTCTGAACCAGTGTATTTTGGCATAAAACTGAAAAGAAAAGAAACAAACAAAACCTCAACTTGACTATATTAACCCAAGTCCTGTAGCCAGGGAAACTTTGCTTTGACATCTGACCAATATTTAGAAAAAAACCAGCAAAATAATATTTTAAATAATTCTGCATTTGTTGTTGCTCACAAGAAAAACGCCCTGAGGGTTCCAGCTCCTCATCTGCCAGCAGGAGCCTCCAGCCAGGGCTGGTTTCATTGCCACTGGAATGGTTTTATTTCACTGGGATGTGGGAGCTGCTGTCAGCAGGGCAGAGCCTGGGCTGATGCACCAGATTCCCTCCCCAGGGAATGTGGGATGAGCAGAGGAGCTCTCACACCCACTCCAGCATCTGCCAAACCTTGGCTGAGCCCTCCAGGGCTGGCAGTGACCCTCACCTCGTTCCCAGGAGCATTCAAACTCTGTTAATGAGTTCTTTTCTGCACACACAGTAGCCCTTCCAAGAACTTCTGGTGTTGAAACTCATATTGGCTTTGGGGCAGGGGTAAAAAGTAACCCAAAAATCATAGTATTTCTCTGCCATTTTAGTCCTAATTTTTGCAAGTGTTTTGACAGATATTTTTATTATTATTATTATCCCACTAATGCACAAGCACACTGCTGCAGCTCTGTATTTCTGTGTTGTCGAATTAAGTTCTTTTCTGACCCAGAGATGGAGCAACTGAGAGGCGTTTTAAAAACTTTTATTCTATTTTTAGTCTCATGTGAATAGTAGACAATACAAATATTGTAATTCACAGTCAAAAACTATTTCCTAATTACATTACAAACATCTCTTAACCTATCAACTTTTGCCACACCATACTATAAATACCTAGAAACTAACAATCTAAAATTACCCCTCATAAATCCTACTACAATATATCTTTCATAATTCTATTTCTCTAAAGCATCTAATCTTGCTTACAAGTCCATCCTTTAAAACTTGTTTCTAGTTCTGTTTCTCTCTCAACAATGTCTATCCTATTCTGTAACATTTCTAAATCGTTTCTTGTCTCAAATACACACTATGTAAACCTTCTGTTAAGCTGTAAAGATTCTCTACAGATGCATTTCCCACGCTGTGTCTCTTTTATGCATTGAGGTGCAGTCACTCCTGGGTGACGCTGCAGCTTTCTGGGTTCAGTTCCCCCTGGCTGGGTCAGTGATGCTCTTTCCCCGCATTTGCAGGAGAGCTGCTCCCTCTGCTGAGTTTTCCGTGGATCGCCACCGGCACCTGATGTCCTTCCTGACCATGCTGGGCCCCAGCCCCGACTGGAACGTGGGGCTCTCTGCCGAGGATCTCTGCACCAAGGACTGTGGCTGGGTCCAGAAGGTCGTGCAGGATTTGATCCCCTGGGATGCCGGCACCGACAGCGGCGTCACCTACGAGGTTTGGGCTCTGCCTTCATTTACCCAAATTATCCCTGCAGAGCAGTGCAGTAGGAAAGCAGTTTGATCCATAGTGATGCCTTTATACTTTTTACTCAAGTTTTTCTTAAAATGAAAGACTATTTGTTTAAAGAGATGTTAACTACACCTCACTGGCAGTGGTGTTACCTGAGCTCCTTCAGCACTGGCGCCCATGGGATGATGTGACATCCATCTGGGGTGGTTTTGCTGCAGAAGGACTGGAGGGGTAAGGTTGGAAGGAAGACAGTGAGTCCAGTCTGGTCCAATCTCTCTGTTTAAGCAGGGTGATCCTAGAGCAGGTTATAGGGTTCTGTACAGCTCTTGAATAGCCCCAGCAAGGGAGGCTCTGCGCCCACTCTGGGCAGCCTTTCCCAGGGCTTGGTCACAGCCCAGTGAAGAATTTCTCATTTATGTTCACCTGTTAAATTCATCTATTGCATAAACAGAGGGCTTTGGTCACAACCAAGCCTTTGGGTGCCCTTTTGTACAGACCAAAGCAGTGCCATCATCAGCTCCAGTTTGGGGCTGTTCCAACCCAATGTCAGCTGTTCTCAACTCTTTCTTTCAGCAAAGCAGAGCAAAACCAACAACAACAAAACCCCCCAAACAAACAAAAAAAAAAAAAAAATAAAAAAAAAAAATCCCCATACCAGTAAGTATGAGGGCACCAAATTCACCTTATACTGGAATTTTTGCAGTTTAGCATTTCAGAGAAGTTTTAATTTCTGCGGATTAACTATTCGTTTCTTTTATAACAATTTTTTTTCTTTTTGATTGCAGTCTCCTAACAAACCTACAGTGCCTCAGGAGAAGATCAGACCTCTTACAAGCTTAGATCATCCCCAAAGCCCATTTTATGATCCAGAAGGAGGATCTATCAAGCTGGTGGCCAGAGTTGTCATCGAGAGAATTGCACGAAAGGTAGAATACATATAAGCAAAATTCTCAAGCAAGCAAAAATCCACTTTGTAAACAAAAAAACAGAAAACAATCCATTCTTTCTCCACTTTCCCTCCAAATCTACACTCCTTAACCTACCCACCGTAAAGATAATGGCAGAAAAAATTTAAACTGTCTTAAGGTGTTAGTTCCCCTAATTCTGGCAATCATTGCATCTCCTTAATTGGGGATTTTCTTTATGTACACCTAGGAATTTGAAGAGAAGAAGGTGCTGCAGACACCACAGTGTCTCACAATGTACTGGTTTCACTCCTCACGGATGAGTTTCCCCTCTTCAGAGTTCACAATTTTTGGTTTTTTTTTTTGCAGGGGGAGCAGTGCAATATCGTTCCTGATAACATAGATGATATCGTGGCAGATCTAGCACCAGAGGAAAAAGAAGAAGGTAAGTTTGAAATTAATTTGTGCACTGCTAATAATTTATATTTTGTTCCATTCTCTGCTGTCACTTGTAGATAAGGTACAAAACTGACTTAGGAACAAAAATTCCACTCACTGTCAAACAGTGATTTAGGTTCTCATCTCTTCTGGTCTCTTCTATTAGCTCTCCCTTGTACAGAAAAGAAATTGCATGTATATCTAGGAGATGACAATAAAAATACAGGCAATAAAAGAGAGAAGACTTTTGGGGTTCAAATAATTTTTTTTTTTTTAAAGAAAGCTGGCAGTTGGAATTTTTTTTTCTTCTGGGCTAATGTGGAGAGGAGAGAATGCAGAAGGAAATAATGTGTTCTATTGGAATCTGAAGTAATCATCAGCCAAGAAAAAGGAATAAAATGGAAGACAATTTTTAACATCCAATGCCTTTCCTCACTTTTCAGATGACACCCCTGAGACTTGTATATACTCAAACTGGTCCCCATGGTCAGCCTGCAGCTCCTCTACCTGTGAAAAGGGCAAGAGGATGAGGCAGAGAATGCTCAAAGCTCAGCTGGACCTCAGTGTGCCCTGCCCAGACACCCAAGACTTCCAGCCCTGCATGGGCCCAGGCTGCAGTGATGAAGGTAACCAGGAGTGGAAGGTGGAGGAGAAGAATGCCTGGTGGAGTTTGCTTCTCTTTTAAAGTTCTCAGGGCTGTCAGTTTCTGTAGTATGGCTTGGGTTGTGGTGGCCAAGAGAAAATTGAACACCAATGGCAGCTGTCTGTGGTGAATTCTGCATCTCAGCTGCGTCAGGTCATGAGGAGCACAGAAGTTTGAAGGAGAGGAGTGAGGGATGCTGTGGAGGTTTCATGGGTCTTCAAAGAGACAGGAGCAGTTTTTGGGTGTAGTGAAGTTGTTTATTGCATGAATACATCGGTCTCAAAAGCGAGGAGTTCAGGGTATTAATGTCTGTGCCAAAAGTTTTCTGGCATAAAGTCCAGAGCAGAAACACCTGCAGCAGCTCCCACCTTTTTTCTTCTTCTTCCTTCCTTTCATCTTCCCTCTTTGCACTCCAATACAGGGATTTTATTCATAAATTATCCAATCAGCTAAAAACATTACTCTAAAACATTTTTTACACTATTCTAATGTGTGAAAGTAGTGTCAGTTCTTACCCAAAATCTAGTACATAATTTTATCTATTTACCTGGATAGTTCCATCTATTCTACCTAGAAAAGCAATGTTCTGCTATGTTTTTGGTATGCCTGGGACTAAGTTACTGAACTTTAAACTAGGTTTAGGGCCTTTCACTAGCTAACACAGTCTCTTAAGGCACTTAGGATATATTTCTATTTACTTAAAACTAAAACTTATACTTTTATTTCATGTCTGTGTGGCTTAATATATTTCAGCTTCTCTAGAGGTTCTGATTCAAACCCTGCATTTCTTTTTCTCCCTGAGGGACTCGGAGAGGCTTCTATTCCGTGCATTCCAACAGAGGAGAGGACAGTGGGAAAGGCAGCATAGGAGGGATGCTGCACACAACTGGGCAGCAGCTCTGTCAGTCCCTGTGGCCACAGCTCTTTTCACAGAGAGCAGCAGGCACAACTCTCTCCCAGGATTTTTCCTGAGAAAAGCAGTGAGAAGCACAGAGAAGAAGAGAAACCAATTGTTATCCCTATTTGCTGCTCCTGTTTGGCACACGTGGAACGTGTTATGGAGATTGTTTACCCAAAGTGATTTGTTAATTGGATTCTGCTGATTTACCAACTGGATCAAAGCTGTGTCCTGGCTGTCTCCAGACAGTCATGGGTTTTTCTTTAGTGTTCTTTAGTATAGCATGTCTTTAGTGTGTAATTTAGTATAGCATTACTGTAATAGAGCATAGCTTATTAAAGTAACTGTTCAGCCTCCTGAATCATGGAGTCAGAGCACATTATTCCCTGGCTGGGGCCACCAGATTGATCAATCCCCACTCCTGAGTACTCTCTGTGTTCCAGATGGCTCCACCTGCATGATGTCTGACTGGATCACCTGGTCCCCCTGCAGCGTCTCCTGCGGGATGGGGACGAGGTCCAGGGAGAGATACGTAAAGCAGTTCCCTGAGGATGGCTCCATGTGCAAAGTGCCCACTGAGGAGACTGAGAAGTGCATTGTAAATGAGGAATGCTGTAAGTATTTCATTCAGCTTCATAAAATCCAGCCAATAGCAGGAGCACTGCCCAAATCATTTTTTATATGGGTCTTACTGGGGTCCCACAGAGCTCCATCTTAGGTCCTGTGTTCTTCAATGCCTTAATTAATGGCTTGGAGGCAAGATAGGAAGGAATACAAAGCAAATTCCCAGATGATTCAAAACTGGGAGGAGCTGCTGACTCCCTCAAAAGCAGGGAGGCCCTGCAGAGAGACCTCAACAAATTAAAGAACTCTGCAATCACCAACCACGTGAAGTTCAACAAGGGACAGTGCTGGATTCTGCACTGGGGATGGGCAACTCTGGATGTACAGACAGACTGGGGAATGAGGGGATGGAAAGCAGCACCAAAGGGACCTGGGGGTCCTTGGCAAGCTGAATGTGAGCCAGCAGTGCCCTGGAGCCAGAAGGGACATCCCTGTGCTGGGGACATCAGGCTCAGCATCACCAGCAGGGCAAGGGAAGGGATTGTCCCACTCTGCTCTGAGTTCGGCAGCCTCACCTTGCGTACTGGGGCAGTTTGGGGTGCCACAATGGAAAAAAAGTTATTGAGCCATTGGAGTGTCCAAAGGAGGGTGGTAAAGGTTCCAGAGGAGAAGCCATGAGAGGAGAGGCTGAGGGCACTGGGTCTGCTCAGCCTGGAGGAGAGGAGACTGAGGGGAAACTTCAGTGCAGTTACAAATTCCTCATAAAGGGAAGTGGAGGGGCAGGCACTGATCTCTGCTCTGTGTGGCAGTGACAGGAGCCAAGGGAATGGCCTGAAGTTGGAAGGGAGGTTTAGTCTGGTTATCAGAAAAAATCTGGGCACTGAAACAGGGTCCCCAGGGAAGTGGTCACAGCACCTACCTCACTTCAAGAAGGGTTTGGACAACACTTTTAGGGACATGGTGTGATTTTTGGGGATGACCCCGTGCAGGGCCAACAGCTGAACTCCATGGGGCTCCTTGGGGGCCCCTCCCAGCTCAGCTATGCTGTGATACTGATGAGCAATGTTCTCTGCCCACTTTGAACAGCTCCCAGCAGCTGCCTGGTCACAGAGTGGGGTGAGTGGGACGAGTGCAGCGCCAGCTGTGGCACGGGCATGAAGAGAAGGCACAGGATGATCAAGATGACTCCTGCTGATGGATCCATGTGCAAGGCAGAAACCACGGAGGCAGAGAAGTGCATGATGCCCGAGTGCCGTGAGTGGCCGGGAGCTCCTCTCCCCTGCTCTGAAACAAACATCACTTCTGACACACTGCCCCACACAGCACACAAAGGACACAGCTAAACCAGGAGCAATGCTGCTTTTCCTTGCCCTCCCTAAAATTGGGAGGAAAATCTTAGGCATTAAGTAGCACATTCACTATCAGGATGAGAGCTTCAGTAAAAAATGTTCAGCGGTGTCCTGTTGCTGTATGACCCACACAGTGGTGTGTGTGTCAGGAAGCCATACCTAAACAACTCTAAATTATGCAATATGAGGTATATTTGACCATAAGGTTAGAATAGAACACATGAAACAGTGCCCTTCCCTTTTAATCCCTGAAAATTTCAGAAATTGAGGTGTTTCTTTTGTGCAATCAGCCAGACACACCCTTACTGTCACTATTAATTTCTTATTAAATGTTACACTTTCATCAGAGATAATTTTTAAAATATTTTTGTTAGATTAGATATGGAAACTTCACTTGTTAGACTAAATTAAGTTGACTTCCAGTTCTATTCACTGCAACAATCCTATTGTATTTTTGGTTTTTTTTACAGGAGTTGTGATTGAAACATAGCTCCCTAAACTATTTATTCCCCAGATGCACTAAGACCCAGCAGATATGACTTAGATACAGGAAAAGATAGCAAAGATATTTAAATCAAGTGAACCTTTCAATTTAATATGAAGTTTTCTGAGCTTCTCCAGCAGCACCATTCAGCTTGTGACAAGAAAGCATAATTGGCTGATGACAGATAAAACATGGCACATTTTCCACCTGTATTATTTTCAAAATGCATACCTTCATACTTTATTTATAGGAATAAATTGTTAATAATAAGATAATTAATTACATTTTTATTTCCTACCAGATACCATCCCCTGCCTGCTGTCTCCCTGGTCTGAGTGGAGTGACTGCAGTGTAACCTGTGGGAAGGGAATGAGAACCAGGCAGAGGATGCTGAAATCTGCTGCTGAGCTGGGAGACTGCAACGAGGAGCTGGAGCAAGCAGAGAAATGCATGCTGCCAGAATGCCGTAAGTTTGGAGAATTCCCTGGGAAGGGGAGGCTAATTATGTGTCAAAATCTATGGATCAAACCTCCATCACCTCTTCTCAGCATCACTTCTTAAACAGGCGGGGTATCAAGCATGCATTGTTTAAAAAATTTTTAAATTATTGTTATCATCATAATTATCATACACTTGCAGCAGCTGAGAGCTGAAATTTGACTTTGTCTTAAATTCATCTTGCCCTACATCACCCCATGCTTATTCCCAATATTTCCATGGGAATACAGCTCTGCATGTTTGACACGCCGTGGCTCCAGACAGCTCCCCAGTAGGAAATAAGTCAGAATTATAAAACCTGGTTTATCACTCAAATGCAGACAGTGTGCCAGGAAAGAAGGAAAGAAGAGTTGAAATTACCTGTGGGATTCTTTCAGCTCAGAAAGAGCACAGAAGAGGCTTTCTCCACCTTTGATACACCTCTGAATGGAATCACTGTGCAACCTGCTACTGGATGCTGTGGAGGCAGCTGCAGAGACTTTTTTACCTTATTCCATTAAAATCCCCCACTTCTTGGGTACAGCAAATTTCTGGTTGCTTTTCAGTCTTTGTGAAGTGTGATAGCCTAAGGCACTGCTGAATGAATGAGATATGATTGCCTTTAGCATCATGTTTCCAGCTGGTTTGTGAGGTTTTATCAAAAATTACATTATTTTTCACAGAAATTATTGGTTAAAAGGGCTTTTACACTGTGATTGCTCATTCAGCTTTTCTTAAATAATGTGAAATATCATTTTGGTTTTATTCACTGGGGCTGTAAGTGTTAAGCAGTGCTGAAAGATGAAGACTTTTAAGATATAATGGTATTAGTGAATGTGGCTTATTGCATAACACTGCCAGCAAAGCAAGGCTCAGATCTCAGAGGTAACAAATTATTTTTAAATATAACTCACTTTTCAGCAGCTTTTCATTACAAAACAGACGGATGGGTGGGAAAATTGAAGAAGGCACAGGAGAGTTATTTATATGTTCTTTGTAATTTTAGTGATCTGCCAGCACCACTCTTGAAGAAGAAATTGAAGAGCGTGTCAAATAACACTTGTGCTAGAAATGGACTCAGAAAATTCTGACATGCAGCCTCCAAATTGCTGAGAAGATTGGAGGCTTAATCAGAATCTGTGTAGTTGGGGTGCAAAGGTTCATCAGGCACATCTGTGTGTTTCTGTGGATTTGTTGTCATTTTTTTTTTGTGTTTCTTCCTCCCTGCAGCCATCCACTGCGAGCTGACCGAGTGGTCCCAGTGGTCGGAGTGCAACACCTCCTGTGGCAAGGGCCACATGATCAGGACGAGGATGATTAAAATAGAGCCCCAGTTTGGGGGAGCAGCCTGCCCTGAGACCGTGCAGCGCAGCAAGTGCAGGGTCAGGAAGTGCCTGAGGGGAGCAGGGATGGAAAAAAGGCGCTGGAAGGAGGCCCGGGAGAAAAGGAGAAGCGAGCAAGCAAAGAAGAGTTTAGATAGTGAGCAATATCCAGGTGAGTGTCAAACCACTTGTAGTGGTTTTCTGCATGACCGTGGTGCCTTGTGAAGGCTGAGCTAGAACAGAGGCTGGACAGAGCTAAAGAATAAAGTAGGGATTTTTTAAGAGGCCTCAATGGGTCCACCTTGGGCAGCACAACACAAAATGCACGAGTGCTCCCGGGCTCTCTCCCTGGGATCAGCTCTGCTCCATTTGCATCTTGCAGTTCATTGTCCCATTCCAGCTTTAGCCCATGCAGTCCCACCCTGCTTGTTTTTCTCTCTCCAGCCCACGCTGTTTGTGCTCTTGGGCTGAGATTGGGATCATTTGTCCTTGGTGCCCAGCTGGAGCAGGAATTGTTTTGTCTCCCTGCTCTGTGCACAGAGCTCACCATCCCCTCGTGTGAAGCTCAGACCCACCCACTAAAACAGCACAGAATGTGAAAAATATAAAAGCTGAACCCTGAGGCACCAACAGGAATTTGTGAGGAGCTCCAGCACATTCTGTGAGAGTATCTTCAGCACTCCAGTCAATAAAACACCGCCACTTTCAGTGCTTGCCCATCACCAAAATCACCCAACCTAAGCTCAGGGCACCATGGAGAAAGGCCCACATCTGTCCGTGTCCCAGCACTAAAAATATTTTAGGTACTCCATACAAAAGTGAGAAAAAGTTTAGACTTTGCACCTGGCAAAGGACTAATTGCAGTTTCTGCAAATCTGAGTGGCAATCTTTACATCCTGTTAGCTTCAAACAGTTAAAATATTTGTTCCTGGATATGATGCTGAATTTCAAAACTGAACTCATTTCTACCTCAGCAGTCTGATTCAGACTCAGGCTGCTCCAGGAGATCTGCTCAAACTGCTTTTCCAATGGGGACAGTATCATCAAGTACTGATTCCTCAAATCAGCAAAACATATCTTGTGGTATAATTAACATTATCTGGGTAGGAATTACTGCTAAGTTGTGGCTCATGCTTGTCTGACATTTAACAATTTCATCATTTTATCTCTTTTTTAATGTAAATACTAAATTTATTTTTGCTTTTTCCAGTGTCTAGCAGCTTGGTTATTTATATTTAGCGGGATTTTCTACTACTAAAAACTTAACCAAATCACTTTTTTTTTTTTTTTCAGTTTGTAGGATGAAACCATGGACTGCTTGGACAGAGTGTTCTACACTCTGTGGAGGTGGAATTCAGGAGCGCTACATGATGGTTAAGAAGAGGTCCAAAAGCACTCAGTTTACCAGCTGCAAAGACAAAAAGGAGCTAAGAGCATGTAATGTCCATCCTTGTTAACAAAACACAAGGTTCCAAGTGGTGCACTCTGAGCTAAATGGAAAGTCAACCTTGGTTTGTTTTTTTAGACCAACAACAACAAAATACAAAGTGTATATTAGTTTTCATTTTTTTGCAGTGTGGTTTGCTTTTTAGTCTTGCTGGTGCAAGAAAAATATTTTATAAATATTTCCTCACGGATTTATGCTGAGAGTAAGTCTTTGTTACTCCAGCCAGCCCTTAATGCATAAAAGTAGTAAAGTCATGGTGAGTTATTTAACTAAAATACAGACACATCTGTGGACATGGAATAGCCATATAGAACTACCACTTGTAAAGACATGGGATGCATGCATATTAACAAAACTAAGTTAAAGTGACAGGAAGTTTCATCTGTGGGAGGATTTCTCTCTAGATTTGATTTTGAAAATCCAAAGCAGTGCCTCTGTGATTACACAACTATGCCAAGGAGTACTGTCAGTAATGCTGGTTCAATAACATTAAAGGTGCATGTTTATCTTTTTACACTATTGGGTTAAGCTGATAGTTATTATAATTATTATTATAATAATCTAAACACTTTTCTTCACATGGATGCTGTGGTCCATGAAAGAAGGTCTTTTTTTCTTCAAAACTTTAAAAGGAAATAATTTTTGTGGCTCAACAGTGATGTCTGACCACCACACAATCACAGTCAAGAGAGCACATAGAGAAAACATGCAAATATCATAATATGTGTACAGTCCATTGCCTTTCAAAATGGACACAGAACTAGTAGATATTGGTCCAGAGGGTTGCAACAGCTGTGCCACAGGATATCTGCCATGTGAGGGACACAAAAAAATTAAATTCAGTTTCACAAGAATTATTATTCACAGGAGAAGAGGGAGACAGGTTTATAATAAAACAAGAGAAAAGGTGAGCCAGGCTCTCATGCATCCCTTAAAACTGAAATGAGCCTCTGAAAGGAAACAATGACAGTCTTAAAAAAACCCTGATAATAGATTGGCATAAGAATACATTTACAACAGTGTCATTTATGTCTTTTTTTACTCAGAGCATAGGGTAGTCTAAAAATGACTAAATTTGGGAGAATTACCCATTTGTGCATATCCTAGCCAGGTTAAATGCCCTCCCTGACTACTTAAGTGATTAAAAAACACCTGAGATGATGAAATACCTCCTCACTCTTCTATTTGCTATTTTCCCCCATCTCCTGCAGAGTTTAACTCTCATTTCCACACAGAGTCAGGTGTAACCAGGGAGACCCTTGGGCCCCACTTGCTGTTGGAATACAATCTTCTCCTGCAATTCTATTTTCCTGTAATAATCTAACATTAAGAGGGGAAGGTGATGGGTTACCTCTTGGTCCAGGCAAGGCAGCATCCCCCTATGTCTCTTCTGAAGGAAGAGCAGTGCACTGAAAATAAAGATTGTTGATGCCCACGATTAAGCTTGAGAGAAATGAATGGAGAGAATTTTTTTTAACAGTCTCTAAACCAGCCTGAAGTAATTTACTCACTCCCTTAACACTTGGTCACTACCCTGAGGACCTGACAGCTGGGTTTTAAATATTGCTGTGCCCCAGAGCCCTCTGAGCTCTTCATCTTCCCCACCACCACCACCCTGGGGATCCTCTGTACCTGAACAGGCTCGTTGGGCTGGTGGCATTCATTGTGGGGCTGTTCATCAGCAATTCCCCACTGAACACTGCAAGGGCTGCTCAGGATTTCCACTGCCATCACATCCCACCCCCTCTCAAGATATTTTACTGCTTTCTGCAGATTTGGAGTTAGGGAAAGGCCAGAGAAGTAATGCAACCAAGGGCAGTGTGAGCCCCCTCCTGCTGCTGCTAAATGAAATGGGTGCACACCCATAGCCAACCAAACCAGGAGAAAAAAAATAATACAGCAAGGTTTAATGCTAAAACCAAACATTTTACTTTTTGCACAGCTTGGCTCACTTAATAATATTAATTCAGATAGTTTGCCTCCTTGTGCCTGTTCAAAAATCGTGCAGTTTATGTCTCTGCAGCACTGCCATGACAGCATAGCAGCAAGACTGTCCCTCAGTAGTGCACTTAGGACCTTACATTTCACTTGTATGACCAAAAATAAAGAAAACCCAGTGAAAAAAAAAAGTTGAGTAATACAGGTGCTGGAGGGGCGACCAGCTGAGCATATTTTGGGTAAAGAAACTGCAGAGAAAAGCCACAATGATCAATGGCAGGGCAGGGCCACATCTCTGGCTGAGCTAACAGAGAGTGTCCCAGCTGAATGAGGCCATTCACTCAGAAAAGTAATCTTTGGCCATAAAATGTGTGGCAGAGTGCTTTTAAAGGCTTTGAAGGATCTGTGATCCTGGGGCAGAGGGAACAGAAGAAGTTTCTTTCTGAATGGAACAAATTTGCTGATTTCAGGAACCAGATTTATCTCATCAACCACTTGTCCAAGCTTATCTTGCAAAACCATGCCTGTTTCAGAAATAATCAATGAAACCCAGTGTTGTATTTTCATTTTCACATTTGTTCCAGTTCATCAAGCTGTTTTGTCTACTAAATGCTCCCTTTGCCAAAGGCCACGTAGTGCAAATACACTTATAGAAAACATGCAACACCTTTCTGAGCTTGCCCACAAAGTTGTCCATTGAAACAATCTGGCATTCCTTTCTCTGTGCTTCTTACTAATTTGACTCTCCAGATCCTTTCTTCTTTTTTTCCCTCTCTCTTAGAAGGCTGTTCAGTGTGATTTCCAGTCATTTCTCTTAGCCTCATTAAAGTTCTGAATGTTGCAAATTGCTTTTTTCCCCACCTTGTTAACAGATGAAATGACAAGGTAATTGCACCGGGTCAGAAATGTGTGACCACTCCTGCTTCTGTTCAGCTCTTCACCCTGGTTTTTCTGTCAAAACATTTTACAGATCTCTTGTCTTTCTTCTAACTTGATACATGAGAAACATTTAGGCTTGTTACATTTTGTATAAAAAAAAATAAACACAAACAAAAACAAATGAAGGAAATAAAAAAAGAGGTTGATTTTCTATTCAGAACAAAAAAAGAGAAAACTCTGATATACAATATGTAGAAATCTTGCATTGTTACTGTAAACTTTCTAGTAGTGTAATAGGCACTGGTTATCAGTCAATAAAGATAAGAACTGTTATTGTTCTGATGTCCTGAATAATCCTGCTGAACTCAAAGCACAGATGTCACACCAGTTTTGTAGACCTCAGCTACCAGGTCCTAGCATTGTCAGTACCTTTTTTTTCTAATATACAAAGGATAGAATCTTTACACATAATAAAAAAGTTAGGGGCTTAACAAATGTACAGTAGGACTCTGTTTGTGCAACACATGAGTTAAACAAAATTTTGTTTGATTGCATTTTTAGATTTCCTTTGTTGTTTTTGTTTGCTGTGGAATTATGAAAAAAGCTACCATGAACATTTCTTACCAAAGTCTTGTGTAGATGTTTTGTAGCTGTCTGCCTAACACATTATTATTATAATAATTATTATTATTATTATTTTGGAATAAAGACATCTTTACTATGAATTTTACACCTGTATGAGATTCTGTTCAACTTATGTACACCAAAAAAACATTTATTAATATGAGTCATGTTCTTATTTACATTTTACTCCTTGTTCAAGGTCACAGGATATCAGGAGTGAGTGGATTTTACTAGAACCAGTCATTCCTTCTACTTGGAATCTGTTTGCATCAAGGTCTTTGTCAAATACTTTGTTGTTCTTTTGAAATCACAGGGTAACTTAGGAACATCACATTATGTATTTGTGTATTACTCTCATGTGGGTTTTGTTGCCGTTGTCAGTTTTTAATAAAAGAGAAACTATTTAAAAGAACACATTTTAAAGCCTGGTGGTACGTGAAAGGAAAAAAAATCATTAAAAACAGGCTCTCAAAAAGGCTGAGATTTTGTGAAACTTTCGACTGATCTTTTGTGCTACTGGAAAACAGGTTTGGGACACTGTGGGTCCGAGTGTGCCACTGAAAATTACCCAGAAATTTTGGAGGTGAGGGGAGCCACACAGCAATGCTGCTGCTCTAGAAATCCAATTGTCTGTAACATTTGCAGCCAGCTAAAAGCAACCAGTGTGTTCACAAAAACCCCTCTAGCCTAAAACTCAAGAGTAACCAGGCTGAGGGGAGAGGCTGAACTAATAACTGGCTGAGGTAGTAACTGAAATATGCTAAAATCCCTAAACTACTCACTGCCATGTTTAAGGCACTTTGCTCCACGTGCAAACCCATTTAATATTTTTATTGCAACACTTTCAACCCTGGGACTCAGCCACTTCAGGTGGTGTTATGCAAAACAAAGCAATTCTGTTGAGCTGAGTGATGCTGGTTCTGTCTTTCCAAAAGACAGAACAATTTGTGCCATAACTTGTGGGTTTCCTGCCTCTCTTGGGTCTGGATTGAAGACACCTGAGAGGATAGTTCACATTCAGACTCAGGTGTTTATTGTTTCTTATCAATGTTACAGCCTCACAGATGTGAGTTCTGCAGACTTCACCAGCAAGGCACAAAATGGCCAACAATCTCTTGTTACAAGGTCTTTTGGGGCTAAACTATCCAATTAAGAAAGGACACCTAGATTATTTTCCCTTTTAACACAATAACTGATCACTCAAACCCCAGAGTGTGGACTTTGCTATCCAATTACAAAATACCACCCAAACCTATGAAGAAGAAGGAAGAAGAAGGTGAAAAAGAACAACCTGCCTCCAGCCTAAAACCTCCACCTTGCTTCATATTTATTACTACATTCTAAAACCCCAAACTCTTTAAGTTTTCCACCATGTGATATTACACACTTCTAACCAACTACGCACCTGTAATCCCAGTGCTATTAATCAATTTTGGAAGCCTTCTTCACTGCCTCAGGTCAAATGCAGTATTCTCTTGTGGGTCTGTGCCTTTCAGCACAGAAAGTTTAAAATTCTCAGCATCCAGGGTTCCAGCAATAACTGATGGGCACATTTGTGGTGTTGTGAGGTCCCTAGGATGAGCTTAGAGATGAGAATTGACTCCAAGTTCTCAGAAAGCTGATTTATTATATTATGATATTGTATTAAAAGAAATTATATGCAAGAACTATACTAAAGAAAAAGAAAGGAGACATCAGAAGGCTAGAACAAGAATGAATAATAAAAACCTGTGACTGACCAGAGTCCTGACACAGCTGGACTGGGTATTGTCATTAAATTAAAACAATTCACATGCTGGTAAACAATTCTCCAAATCACATTCCAGAGGAACAAAACATGCAGAAGCTGAGGCTTCTCATCTTCCCAGGAGAGGAAATCCTGGTGAAGGGATTTTTCAGAAAATATCACAGTGACACACATGAACTGCTCAGCAGGCAGTGACAGTTCTCCCACGTGGTTTAGGTGTATAATGCACCTAAAATGTTCATGCTGGGAGCTCTGCATTCCCATCTCCCTCACTGAAGCCCTCAGGAGCCCCAGTTGTTCTGCCATCAGTAATAAACTCACAAGCACTGAGACAGGAGAGCCCTCCCTCCCTGTGGAAGCACCAATTTGCACAGGGAGCAGAAATTAAGCCTCTCACAACTCACAGTTTGCTTCCTTCACATGGCAGGGTATTTTGAGATATGTCTTTTAAATTATATGTTTTATATGCACTTCAAAGAAAGACCAAGAGCCTTAAACCCTCACCCACCATGGCCCAAGTGCAAAAAGCACCCCAAAGGTGCTTGGTGTGCACCAAACCAGTTGTACCTAAAGTGCCTTGTTATCTGAAATAGAGAGAGAGAGAGAGCAAGTGCATACAAAGGAAAAGAGCAAAGATGGCTCAATCACAGAACCTTTCCAGGCAATGCTCTCCTTCCCACTGATGCTGCCAAAAATATTGGGATATTAGAAGGAGAATACAAAGGAGCAGCCAGTGGCACTTCAACAAAACCTCCTTAAGTAACATTTCCTGATACAACTCATGAGCCTGGGGTTAGTATTTATTCTTCTTCATAAGCCTTGAGCCAAGGGCTAACAGGTGATAAAAACATAAATAACAGATCCCATCTTTTATATGGTATCACATATTACTTTATCCACAGACAAATCTTCTTTTACTTATAATCTAACATCTATCATTTTGTGAATCGAGCACTTGTGAACGCGGTGGGGAAGGAAGAGTCGGGGGATAAGTATGTTAGATTATAAGTAAAAAAAATTTGGAAATGGTCTATGTCATGATTTCAAAGTGCATAAAAGGTTATGAATGGTAAATATAATTTTATAGTACTTACATAAAAAGATACATAGAAAACAAGGTGCACAAGTATAGAAACAGTACTCCCAGAGCAAACAAGCAGCTGTACTATTTAAAAGAATCAAAATATTTGCACTCATTCTCAAATATCTTCACTGAAGGAAAATAAACTTTTGTCATCAATGTACTTGCAAACATTCAATACTATACTTTTTTGCTAGGTTTATATATGTATACACTATACATATGTTTTTTTGCTACGGTTCAACTTCCAGTTTACACAGACCTTAAACGTTAGAAATGAGGACAAATATCTGTAAATTGTTCATTCCTGGGGGACACAGTGTACAGTGAGGATCAATGCATTCCCACACAAAAAGGCTTGAAATGTCTTTTCTGGAGAAATAAAATGATATCCCACTAGATGGCACTGGAAGCCAACACAGACAGCCATGTGCGGGTTAAAAAAAAAAAAAATCTTAAAAGAACCCCAAAATCCTTACAAAATATAAACCCCAAGTAAGCAGAGCATCACCGTGGGAAGGGACGCTCAGGCTCTAAATCAGCATTTTTCTTTCTGTAGCTGCCCTCTCCCTTCATCCCCAAGGGCATCACTGCTGCTGCAATCCTGTCCCAGCCTTCCTTAATTCACTCAGGAATGCTCAGGGTGCAAATCAGCTGGGAAGGGATAACAGGGAAAGGAGCCACAGTAACACTCTGGTATTCTCTGCCACACCTGTCCCCTGCTCTTCCAGCCAGGCATCCTTGCCTTCCCCTTCAGGACAAAAGTGGTTTTATTGATCTTTAGAAGTAGAAATCTTCCAGCCCAGGCAGAGGGAGAGAAGAGGCCCAGGATTTCAAACACTCCTGCAAGGGAGGTCAGGGAGAGGAGGTTTGAAGCCAGGCATCCCTCAGTTTTTGTGCCAGAGTGAAGGTGATGCCTCAGGTTTAGCTTTTCTATTTTTCACATTCTGTGCTGCTTTAGTGGGTGGGTCTGAGCTTCACATGAGGGGATGGTGAGCTCTGTGCACAGAGCAGGGAGACAAAACAATTCCTGCTCCAGCTGGGCACCAAGGACAAATGATCCCAATCTCAGCCCAAGAGCACAAACAGCGTGGGCTGGAGAGAGAAAAACAAGCAGGGTGGGACTGCATGGGCTAAAGCTGGAATGGGACAATGAAGTGCAAGATGCAAATGGAGCAGAGCTGATCCAAGGCAGAGAGCCCGGGAGCGCTGGTGCATTTTGGGGCCATTTTGGTTGATCTTGGGTGCAGCCCTGGCTGGGCTCTGGTGCTGCCCAAGGTGTACCTATTGAAGCCTTCTAATGAATACCCGCTTTGTTCTTTAATTCTGTCTACTCCCTGTTCTAGGGCAGCCTTCACAGGGCACAAAAGGCACTGGTGACTGGTTTAAGTTAGAAATAGGAACATGTATTCTGTCACCATCTGTCAGAGCTGGGGCAGTTCCCTGCTGTTCATGGGGCAGTTTTTTCTTTACCTCTCCCACAGCCAACCCTCCCTCCAGGAGATCTCTGCTGTTCATGGGCCATTCATTATAAATTATCTTCTGTCCATGGCCACTGAGTGTCCCTGCATGGCTGATCCAATTCCATCATCCCATGGGGAGATGCTCTGCCCAGGGAAGGAGCCAAGCATTCCCACCTGGATACAATCTGAGCTTTGGGACACCACAGCAGCCTTTGCCCCCTTCATTCCCAGAGGAGCAGCTTTCTGCTGCCCTGCATTCCCAGAGGGAGCCCAGGCCCATCTCCAGCAGCCCTGGAGCTGCAGAGAAAAACTCCCCCCTTGTGCAGGATCCCTGCTCCAGCAGAACCACAGCTGGCACTGCAGGAGGGCTGAGCCCCCATGGGACGGGGCTGGGACACCACCCTGACACACAGGGGGCAGGGCACGTCTGACTCTGTTACTGTTTATTTCTGTACTATTGCATTTGTATGTTTAATTTTCCTAGTAAAGAACTGTTATTCCTACTCCCATGTCTTTGCCTGAGAGCCCCTTAATTTCAAAATGATAATAATTCGGAGGGAGAGGGTTTGCATTTTCCATTTCAAGGGAGGCTCCTGCCTTCCTTAACAGACACCTGTCCTTCCAAACCAAGACAGTGACCCAGGGGAGCTGGGGCTGGAGCCAGGATTCCTGAGGGCTGGAAAGGAGGAAAACACCTTGGCTGAGCCCAGGGTTAGAATTATAGATCAGATTTTGAGGCTACTGTGGCTCAGAAGTCACTTTGGTGCCTGGTTTCTTCTTGGGCAAGGTTTCCAGTATGGAGACAGTAGTTGTAGTAAATTATTTTACTTTTATAGTTGTGGTGAATTATTTTACTCCCTGATATTTTATAAAGACAAGCATTTTTGAGGTGCAAACACTTTAGGACTGCCCAAATAAGCTGAACAACTTGCTACAGCCCATGCAAGAAATGCAGCCCAGACTTCTCCTGCTTGAGTACAGTGGCAGCTCTATCACACAGTTCTCCTACCTGCACAAAACTTCCTCTGTGCTCAGATAAAGCAGAGCTTACAGGTCTGGAAAGTTTGTTTGGGTTTTTATTTTTGGGTTTTTTTTTTCTTTTTAAAAAGCCTGTGGGAAGCACTGTCTTTGTAGAGAGGTACCCAAGAAGAATTACTGTGTCACGTGTAATGACCCCCATACCACTGAGAAATGGCAAAGTACTGTTTGCCAGTTATCATCAATAATGCAAAAATAAGAAAATCTGCCATGCTTATTCCATCCAGCTCATGTCCAGAGCCATTCCCCAAGTAAAGCAGCATCAATTCCCTGCCCTCCTGTGAGCAGGACTCACAGCACACGCTAGGATGCACTCCATCAAAAACATCCCAGCTGGAACCAAACCAGGCTGGACCAAAGGCTGCGCTCTGTCCCAGCAGGGATTTCAGGCTTAGGACAGGGCTCATTCAGTGTTCCCTGAAAGTTTTGTAGCTCTGAATCAGAGAGGAGAAAGTGAACCTTAAAAAATCAATCTTTTTGGAGGTAAAACAAAACTTTAGAAAAACTTCATATGGGAGTACCAATTTAGAAACATTTCTGCTGCAGCTGAAATTAAAAAGTTTAAATGTATGATTTAATTTCAGATGAGCTAACTGTCTCAAAACAGCTTTTTCTCTTTATTCACACTAAAGTACATTTTAAAATTAGAATCATCTTACAAGTCAAGAAGACAAGGGCCTTGTCTATTTTGATTTGAAAAAGGTATCAGCATGAGTCACCTAACAAAGCAGAACATTTCAAGCTCTGTATCAAAAAAGATCAATTATTAAATATTTTTTTTCTATTTTTGTCAATCAGGAAAAAAATCACAATTTCAATTTTCAATAAGAGCAACAGGTACTCATATTATTCCAAGTACCTGTTGACAAACTAATTCTAATTTCTAAAAGACCCTGCTCTGCTAATTAAGATACAAATTTTCACTGGTGATTGCAACACACAGTACTCAAAGAATACTCCTAACATTTTTATTTTAAGTACTTTTTAAAAGCTGATTTTCTTATTTTAGAGTTTCAAATGTAAAATATAACTTCCAGCCAATTCAATATTCCTTTAAAATAATAGATTTCTCACCAAGATTTCTTTTTTCAAGTTATATTTAGACCATTAGCTGAAAATTTATGGTATGCACTGGCTTACAGACAGCATCCTGCCTGCCACAATCAAGAAGAGCAAAGTTGTTAATTTGTGAGCAGAGCTGTAGTTCCATAAATTCTTTTGTGGCAGTAGGGATAACAGGACACCTGGGAAATTGGTTTAAATCACAGAATTTGCTTCCTTTTCTTTTGCTAGGAAACAAAGTGCTGCATTTATTCTAAGGAACTATTAAAAACTAACAAACAAACAAACAAACAAAAAAAACCCCACCAACCCTAAACTGATCTGGAATTTCACAGACATCTTTTATGAAAAATCCTTTCCTCAGGATTTTTCCTCCTGAGAAGCTGAGAGGCCTCAGGAACAAAATGTAAACATTGATTACCTGCTGCTGTGGAATGCAACAGGTGCATCTGTGATTGGCCCATGTTGGTTTGTTTGTAATTAAAGGCCAATCACAGTCAGCTGGCTGGGACAAAGAGCCTGAGCCACAAACCTTTGTTATCATTCCTTTTATCATATTCTATTCTTAGCTAGCCTTCTGATGAAACCTTTTCTTCTATTCTTTTAGTATAGTTTTAATGTAATATATATCATAAAATAATAAATCAAGCCTTCTGAAATATGGAGTCAGATCCTTGTCTCTTCCCTAATCTGAAAACCCCTGTGAGCATCATCACACTGGAGCTTGTAATTTCTATTTTCTATAATTTAATATACATTAATAATTAAGAGTTTT
Source organism: Setophaga petechia (assembly GCA_024362935.1). Classification (NCBI taxonomy): domain Eukaryota; kingdom Metazoa; phylum Chordata; class Aves; order Passeriformes; family Parulidae; genus Setophaga; species Setophaga petechia. The sequence continues at coordinate 51,406,970 of JANCRA010000003.1, read as the reverse complement.
CCTTCCTGAAGAAGTTTGCTCTCAGGTTAAATTTTTGGGGGTTTGCATTTCAAACCCAGAGCACCTTCTCTAAGTGGGGACAACCCAGTTCTACCTGCCCAGATGCCCCATTTGTGTGTTTCATTCATTCCAGGAAAACAAAAAATAATTGCAATTAATGCCTGGAATTCCTTCAAGTGCCAGCTTGGAGCTGTTTCCAGGAGGGATGTGCAGACAGAGCCCCTGCCTGAGCGTCCAGCCCAGGCTGGAGCCCCTGAGCTGCTGCAGCGCGGCTGCAGGCGGCAGCATCAGAGCAGCTTTGCAGCTCAGCATCCTCTGCTCTTCCCCAGCCTCCCACGCTCCCGCAGAGCCCAGGCAGTGCTGGGAGATGAACAGCAGCAGGCAGAGCTCCCCGTGAAACAGCAGAGCCCTTTTGGCATCGATGCTTTTGGGCTCAGCACACCGGGCACAGCGAGCCGGTGGGACGGTGCCGAAGCCGATGGGGCCCTTCAGACTCCTGCTGATCACAGCTCTGGTCTGGAACTGACTCCTTACACATTCTGAAGTGTCACCATCCCTCTCATTTTCTCGAAGCAATTGTTCCAATATTTTCTTAGTATTTTGGCCCGATTTTAACTCGATTGAAATGTGAATGCACTCAAAGTCACATCCTGCTAGCTCCCTGATCCGGGTCCTCGCTTTCTGGATCAGTTCTGCTACCACCTCATGAGGCTTTGTCATTCTCTTGGACCTTTGGTGACTAAGGAAAACCCATTCTATGATCAAGAGAGGGTCCCTCTGGTCCTGGCCCTTTTTAGGTGTATCCTTTGCCTTAATTGTTTGTTTTTCCTCCCACTGGAAAATGATTCCATGGAGGTGTGGCAACTTACCTGAGATGATAAATTTGAATGGCAGGTCAGGCCGACATCAGTTGGCCTGTCTTCTGGACATTGCTGTCAGAACTTTTCCTAGAGCTTTCTGTGCCTCTGGGGTAATAGCCCTAGAAGAACCGGGGTCCTCTCCCCCTTTCAATAAATTAAAAAGAGGGGCAACATCTTCGTTAGTCAGACCCAGCCAAGGTGAGAGTGCGATTTCTCTTTCAATTGAGACAGAGCTCTGCAGCAGAGTCACTTTGATAGATCCATAAAAGAACCCGAAGTGTTAAACCATCAGTATTGTCACCCTGAAGTTGAAGGAACTGTTCAGCTTAAGGGTGACAGTGCTCACCCTGTTCAGGAACTGATGGATCCAAAAAAGAACCGGAAGTGTTAAACCATCAGTATTGTCACCCTTAAGCTGTAGGTGTGCATGCCCACAGAACATCCCTGCAACAATACTCGGGCACCTGAGACCTCTTGCTGAGTATTTTGGAAGGGGCAGGCCTCTAGGAAGGGATCCCATAAATACCAGCAGGAAATTGATTGCTCAGCCCTCAGTTTTCATACTGTTCCTTTGGGTCTTTTGTCTTCCCTGAGCTGCTCCTGCTGGCATGAAGGGATTATGGTGGAGCAACTGGGAGCTGGGTGACAGAAGTGCAGGAAAGGCAGAGCAAAGCACAGTGTCAGCAGAGCAAACTTTGCCTGTGATACAACAAAAGCTGTTCCCCCTTCCCTCCCCCCAAATCCAGTAAGACCAGAATGCTACAAAGGCAAGAACTAGGTTGCTATGACTACTATAAATTAACATCAACACTTTCCCCTTAACACTTTCCCCCTTCAAAATCTAGTTTCTGATCATAGAAGCATTAATCTAAATTTTTATGTCATGGTGCCAATTTAAGACATATGTAGGATCATTCAGGCATTTCAATAATTCATTAAAAGAATATAGAAACATAGAATTGTTTATGTTGGAAAAGGCCTCTCAGATCATCAGGTGTTGCTCTGGTCACAATTAATTTTTACACCCCACCATGCGTTGTAGCAGGTCTTAGGATTTAGCAGGGAGAATGTATTTGTAAAGGATTGCCAGCAATTTATTTTCCCACTTTTTTTGCCTGTCAGGGAGTGGGTTGGATCAGGCATTGTTCTCTGGTATTTAGATTATGCAATAGGTCTTCACACCTTTCTTGTTCACTAGGTATTTCTTCAGTGCAATAATGATAATAATAACACTATCTGAAACCCTCTGCAGAAAGGGATCCTTCCCTGTAGAAAACAGGACTGACAAAGTGAATTGCTCACACTTTCTTCCCAAAACAGGGTTAAGGTTATGCATGTTTGGAATGCTGTTAGTAAATTGCATTATGTTATCTCTGTTTGGTACAGTGAAATTGCGAATTAACCCCCTTTAAAAGTGGGTCAGCTCCCATCACCTAAAAGATCAGCACTGTGTGATCAATCTTGATATGGTTATCAAGTAATCTGCAGAAAAGTGCTTGGCAGGCACTGCACTCTGACTCCCTGCCCAGGGCTCCTGCTCTGTGATTAATGGTTCTGCTATTCCCCATCTCAGCCCTGAGAAGTTACACCTGTCCCCCACTCAGGCTGGCTTTTTCTAGAACTCATGGAAGCACTAAAAATCACCAAAAGCCAAGGGAAAAAAAAGGGAAAAAAGGAAAAAAAAGGAGGGAAAAAAAGAAAAAAAAGAGGAGAAATGTTCTCAGTACTTACAGGCCAAGTTGCTGAAAGTTCACATTCATGTCCTTCCAGTGCCTCCAGTGTAACACTTCCCAGATATGCACAATGCTTTTTACATGTACAACTCTGGATTTGTTTTACTCTTTATCATTAAATGTGATTTTTTTTCTATTACATTATCATCCAATTTGCCAAAACAAAAAAAATTCATTGCCTAAAGATCAGACTGAGTTAGACTGCAGTCATCCAAGTACTGGCTGGTAAATCTCTTTAATGCAATGACAGTGGATATTTGTGTGATAATATTTATTTAAACCATGGATTTTTGCCCCGTGATATTTTCTGAGGAGGTTTCTGGCTGAATCCTTGTTGATTTACTGCCATATGTGAGCCCTCTCTTTTGAGTGCTGCCAGTGCTGCAGCTCCTCTTGACACAGAAGGCCAGCAGCAGGCTCCCAGCTGCTCAACATCCAGTCTGCCCTTTCAGTGGGGTTTATACATGACAGTGGCTTCATTTTTGGATTAAATGCAGCTGTGAGTATTGTTAGTGATCAACATAATTATGAAACAGTTCCTTCAGCTCGTTGTTTCACATCATGAAGTGCTGGGTAGATGGAAAGGCTTAATGGCCTTGACACCTCCTTGTTTTTGACTGACTGCCAGTCCACCCCACCTGGCACAGCATTTTTGGGGGTTAAACTGGGTTCTGGGCACCACTCTGGCTTAAAATGGAAGCAAAAATTGAGGGGCTGCACGTGACTGCCCTGGAGCAGAGACAAACTGGGGCAGTGCCAATAGTGCTGAACTGATATTGCCACAGAACATCTTGCTGTGGCTTCAGCAGCACGTGGTAGCACCCATCAGGCAGAGGAAGAATCACAAAAATGCAAAACATCATTTCCACACAAAATATAAAAGACAGAAATATATAAAACTTCCATATAAAATAGAACTTCCATATTAACAAAAACCCAGAGCTTGGCAATGAAGAGTGCAAGGACAGGAACAGGGAGGAGTTTTTACCTCATAATTAAATTCTGAGCCATTATATTGTTATGTACAGCTGCAATTTGTTTTATTTTCCTGACAGGGATTATTTCCTGATAGTTTTTTTCCAAACAGCTCACTGGCTGGTGGTGCCATGTGCTGGCATTTTACAGCCACAGCCACAACAGAGGGCAGAAGAGCCTACACATTCCCTGTCCTCCACAAAGCCCTTTCAGAATAAAGAACGTGGTGGTTCAGCACTGGAAAAATATTTCCACCAAAATCTTACCAGAAAAAATAATTGCTGGGTGGTCTCAAGGTAATTTTGGTGTTTTTTCAGGCCCCACTTGGGTGAATTCTCATCTCCATGAAGTCTATAGAAGCCAAACTGCTTGGTGTCTTCAGCAAGATTTCACTAAGGGGAAAAAAGATCATTTCTTGTGCTTTCTTTGCTCTTTCAGAAACTCTTCAGTGTCCTCTCTTGTTGTTTTTGGTTTTAAGATTTAAAGAAACGTTAATCAATCTCTCTGGAAGCCCTATAAAACTGAGTGTATGTCTGGCTGCAAAATAAACCCAGCAGAAAAATGTCTAAAAACAAAACATTCACATGGCTGATACTTAACTTTTCAACAATTTCATAATTCCTTATCTCTCCAAATTACACATTTCCAGCAGCCAAGAGATGACTAAAATGATTTAACTGAATTTCACAACTTTGCAGATAATAACTGAGAACAGCAGGCAAAATTGCAGCATAAAAAAAAAAAAAAACAAAAATTTTTCCTCCCCTCCTCAACAGGACTTAATCTCAGCAGCTTGTCACACAAAATAAACAAAAAACCCCAGCATGAATCTCATGATTCTTAAATTAAGGCATGTGAGGGGTTTGTTTTGCTTATCTAAACCCAGTTCCATGGTTTTTATGAAACAGGAGTGTCCCGTGAGTAGTTCTCCCTGGAACATTGGAGGGACTTTGCCTTGGAAAAAGGGGGGTTCTAAATGCAGAAAGATTCCTGTGAGCACAGATTCCTGTGAGTCAAGTCCTGCAGGATTGATTCACAGGAATTTGGAGGTAAAACAGGTGGGAGAGGTTTTACAGTGACTTCTGTGAGCCAGAGAGAAGTTTGATTAGAGGATCTATGTTTGCCCCTGCAAGAATTTCCTACCAAGGTCATTGACATAGAGACCAAGAAAGAAAGAAGGGTAAAGAAGAGAAGCACACTACTTCTAATATTTATAAATATAAATAAGTAAATATATATTTAATTAGCAAATATTTATATATATATATATATAATATATTTAATGAGAAAATATATATTTAATTAGAGCAATCTGTGTTAGTCTGGTATATTAAGGCACGTATTAATGAATTAATATTATGACTTTGGAGTGCAGCAACAACACTTTCAGTTTCCAGTGTCTGTCAAAATAGTATTTTTGGACACAGATCCAAAGCAGTAAAAACCTTAAAACAAAGATATGAATGAATGAATACCTGCAGAACAAATGCTGAAAGGGCAAATTCAATACTATAGCAACACAGAAATTTCATCATTTCACATTTCAAAAAAAAACAGTTCAGAAACTCTATCCATTTCAAGCAAGTTTGGAGCCCACCACCTGATGAGATTAAAGCCTCCCTTCTTTTTATGTGAGACCCAGGAGTTTCATAAGAATGAATAAAAAGCATTCATGCTATAATAAAAACGGGTTTGAAGCCTTCTGAAAATGGAGAGTTGCTTTGTATTCTCCATCTCAGCTGGGACAGAAACATGCAGAGGTGCAGCCCTGTGACCGTGTTCATAGGGGTCTTAGGATGAGGGAAGGGATGTAGATCTCACCCTATGTTTCAGAAGGCTTGATTTATTATTTTATTACATATATTACATTAAAACTACACTAAAAGAATGGAAGAAAAAGTTTCTCAGAAGGCTAGCTAAGCTAAGAACAGAAAGGAATGAATCAACAAAGGCTTGTGGCTCGGACAGAGGGAGAGCCAGCTGTGCTGTGATTGGCCATTAATTCCAAACATCCACATGAGCCAATCACAGATCCACCTGTTGCATTCCACAGCAGCAGATAACCATTGTTCACATTTTGTCCCTGAGGCCTCTCAGCTTCTCAGGAAGAAAAAATTCCTAAGAAAGGATTTTTGATGAAAAGATGTCTGTGACACAGCCCCACCTTTCCCCTGCCATCAGAATCAAGCAGGGTCTTCGGGAGCATTGCAGGTTGTGCTGGCAGAAGGGGGGAGGCAGGAAATCCAAGGAGGAATCACATGGAGCAGGCACAGCTTCCCAAGCTGCTCTCCCAGGACTGAGGGAAAGGGCTGGTGTCGCAGACATTCTTTGTGAAAAATCCTTTCTGTAGGATTTTTCCTGCTAGAGCTGAGAAGCTCAGTAACAAATGTAAACAATTATTATCTGCTGCTGTGGAATGCAACAAGTCCACCTGTGATTGGTCCCCTGTGGATGTTTGGATCTACTGACCACTCATGGTGGAGCTGCTATGGCTCTCTGCTGAGACACAGATCTTTGTTATTCATTCTTTCTGTTCTATTCTTAGCTTAGCCAGCTTCTGAAGAAGCTCCCTTTCCTTTCTATCTCTATGTAGTATAGTTATAATGCTATATATATATCATAATATAATAAATCAAGCCTTCTGATCATGGAATCAAGATCCTGTCTCTTCCATCCTCTAAAAAACCCCTGTGACCATCGTCAACAGGCTGGGACTGCAGATTCCACATGGAGGAGGGAGAAGCTTCCATGGGGTGGCTCAGCAAAGACCAAGACTCCCTCTCCACAGCCCTCTGCTGAGCCCAGGGTTTGAGCCATCTGTGCTGGATCCCCACAGCAATAATCTAATATTTTACTTGGCCATAAAGTTGGAAGCAAACAGCAAAAAAAAAAAAAAAGGATGAAATGTAACAAAAGCCAAAGATGTGAGAAAATAAATTGAAATGGCTGGGGAAAACAGAGCAAGTGCATAATAAATAGCAATTTAATATCTCCTTGCAACAGTGATTTGACAGGCAAAACTAAGGGTGACTCAGATATTTTTCAAAATTTTTTTAAAAACGAGGATGTTACTCACAAATCACTTGATTTTATTTTTCTAGAGATCCTTTGGTTTTCTGTTATGTTGTGCACACACTTGATACAGGGATGGCTTTATTTTGCACAGGAGCACAACAAAGTGCAGAGCCTTCCCACACTCTCTCTGCTTCTATACCATGACCAGTTTTGGTGGCTACAAAAAGAGTTTTCATAATTTGTATGTAATTTGTAATTTAATTTGTAGCCATTAAAGATTTTTTTTTTTTTTTTTGCAGGGAGAAGGGTTATTTCTTTAACATTTTTCCAAGAGAAGGTAGGCCAGGAGATCTTATTGCTCTTCTATATTCCCATCCTCCTCCCACCTCTGGACATTTCATTGTCAATGTTGGACACTTGAATTTTTGGTATCCTTGGAGCTTTTTTTTTTCCCCTTCTTTATTGGTTTTTTATTTTGTTTTTGTTGGTTGATTGTTTTTGTTTGACAGTTTAAAAGCTCTATAACTTTAACATCACAATGAGGTAAAAGAAAGTTTTGGCCTCATGGCATAACTTCACCAACTCCAGTGTGGAAGACCAGCAAAGATCAACCTGTTCTACACCATTCTTAAAAAAAAAAAAAAAAAGTATCACATAATTTTTATATGAGCTGTAATTCCGAGGTACTGGATCCCACAAAAACCAAGGTGAATTTTAAGGTTCCTTCTAATCCAGGTCATTCTATGATTCCACTAAGAGTCAGAGAATTGATTTGTTACATTCATTTCTGTCTTTTGCCAGCTCTGCACAGGCTGTGTTTTGACCCAGTGTATTTTGTAAACATGTTAAATTGTGAGCAAACATGAATGGTTTAATGGTCCAATCCTACAAAATCAGCCATTCCAAGGAAAATGGGAAGTGGAAAGGAGAAGGAAGGACTGGAAGGAGAGGTGAGAGCCTGAGGAAGGAGGTGGTGGAGATGTTCTGCTTTTACAAAAATTCAACGTTTCAGGCCACCCACTCCCTGGCTCTGACCTCCCCTGTCTGACAGCAACCTACATCTGTGACAGGATATATTTTTAAGCTGTCCTGGAACGATATCATGCAACAGCCAGACCCCTGTAAATATGGTTCTTGTCGTCACCAGTGAAACAAAATTAGATTTGATACCACACAAGAGCTTTTAACCCAGCCAGTGACGTGATCAGAGAGGAAAGGAGAGGATAAATCTTGGGCTCTTCAAATGCAACACAGATTTAAGTAGAAATCTTGAGTGCCTTAAAAGCAGAACCACAACTTACACTTTACTAGGAAAATAGTGGAGAGAAGGGAGAATTCTTTTCACAAAACAGCATATTACATATCAGCATGGAGACAATAAAATCGTGAAAAAGGTAATGGGGAAGCACTGAAGGAATAGCTCATAGTTCTACCACAAAAAAGGCAGGTAAGTTATTCTTCTGGTGTCTTAAATCCTAGCTAAAAATTTATTCCATCCATCTTCCTCCCGGCGTATTCAAGCAGCAGTGGGCTCATCTACTTCAGTTTCCATCACTTATAGCAAAATTTTCTCCTCTTGCAAAGAATTCAGGCGCTGGGAGGGCAGGGGAAGAGAAGGGAAGGATTATGCTAAAGGGAATAAAGTTATTATATTACAACATTATCTTATAACATAATATATTATAATATTATAATATAATATTAAAATCTTATAATATTATAATATTATATAATATTTTAATAATATAATATAATATTATATTGCATATTTTATTATTATTTTATTATATATATTAATATATAATATATATGTATATTATTTATATCATATTATATTATGCTAAAGGGAATATACAAAATTATTCTATTATTATTATATTATAGTATTATATAATATTATAATATAAAATTGTAATATTATATATTATTTTATTATATAAAATAATAAGATTTTATTTATAAAATCTTTCGTTTATAAAATAAAATAAAGATTTTATTTTCATATCCATGTAAGAGCATAAAACAAGCACTGGAAAATAACAGAATCTGAACCACAGCTGCTTTATGTACATCGTGGTGCTGTTTCTCCTGTGAGAGTGGTGCTGATGCATTCCTCATCTGCTCCACAGATCATTTTAATTAAAGCATTAATAGATTTCAGACTCTCAAAGCCAGAGCACCTACACCAGCCTCTGTCAAAGTCTGTACCTTCACACACACACGCTCCCACATGCTTTGTTCAGCCTCTTGCTGAATTAATCAAACACCACTCCCGATGCCTTGTGTTAATCAGCTGCATCCTTCAGGGTGCTCCCAGCCCTGCCACAGCCCCGCTGCTGAGCCCAGCTGGGCCATGTCCCCTGTCCCCAGTGCAGCTCACTTCCATCCCCTGCTGCTGCCAGCCACCCGCTCCTCTGTGTCACCAGCAGGAGATGCAGCTGCAGGGCTGAGGCACTGAGCTGCCAGCTTTGGTGCAAGAGTGGCAGAAATTTCACCTTTGCCAAATCCAGAAAAGTGGGATTTGTAGCTGCCCAAAAGTACCCAGCTACTCTGTCGTGTTGCCCCAGCTGTTGTTCCAAGGAAGTTGTGTTTTCTCTCTAACCCCGAAATGTCTCTTGCAGGGCTGCAGAAAAACATGCTCAGATGATTAATTTCGTATTTTTAAGTACATGGGAATCTTCACGTTCTACAAACTTCCCCCATTTCCAGCACAATTGGATTTTGGTGGGTGGTTCATGTAACAGTGGCTTCAGATCAATCCCTTTGAGTGAATCCATCATTTTGGGCAGGATCATAAGCAGTGGTGCCTCTGAAAACCTAAATAACATACTTGAGTGAAACACTCATCTGTTATGTGCATGTTTTCCATCCAAATAACTTCACCTAATAACTCATGAAAGCCTTTAGCAGAGGAAAATGATGAGATTAAACATGATGCTTCTGGATACACTTGCTCCCTTCCATCTCAGAAGAGCAATATTAGCTAAAGCCATTCATTTTGTCTAAAGGGATCTCTATAATGCTTCATCTGCTAAACAATTTCATTAAATTCTCCATCCCTGGGAGAAATGAGGTGCAATTTAAAGCAGCCAGGGATTTTAGCTGCCCTTATCACTACAGGGGTGCAGCAAATCCATATTTATTGAGTCTAACATCTGTGAGATGATCTGTATGCTACAGGACCTCCCAGGATGTGACTCATGAGGCTGAACTCGTGAAGAACAAGGTGCTGTCCCCTCCCCACTGCCATTTGTCACAGCCTTGCCAAAATGCTGGCACGAGACAATAATTACAGCTGCATAAAGGAAAAACCACTGCAAGCAAAGAGGCCCATGTCACCACCCAATCTCAGGGCCCATAACATGGTTTGCTCTTTTACAGACACTGGTTTCAGAAGGCTGGGGAGGAGATGAGGCAGCTTTCATCACACCAAGCAAATGAGGGAATACTTTTCCTGCCAAACTGAGAAGGCGGAGGTGGGAATCTCTCTGCTGTGGTAGGAACATCCAGAATTCTGGCATTACCAACATTTTCACAGGTTGGTTTGCCTTGAAAAAGCAGGTTGTAATGTTGTGTAAGAGAGGTTCAGGAAGACAGTGAAGACAGTGTTAAATATTTATATTTAACATAGAAGTTGGAAGACAGTGAAGACATGTTAAATATTGTGACTTCTGTAGACAATATAGGAGTAGAAAAGTAAAAAAAAAATCTCCAGAAATCATGGTGTGTTGTGGTAGGAACATCCAGAATTCTGGCATTACCAACGTTTCCACATGTTGGTTTGCCTTGAAAAAGCAGGTTGTAATGTTGTGTATGAGAGGTTCAGGAAGACAGTGAAGACAGTGTTAAATATTTATATTTAACACAGAAGTTAGAAGACAGTGTTAAATATTGGGACTTTCATAGACAATATAGAAGTAGACAAGTAAAAAAAAAAATCTCCAAAAATCATGGTGTGCTGTGCATACATCAGAAGTTCAATCATACTTGACTGTGAAGACACTGCATCCTTCATAAGGCAGCAGGAAACAATGTGTTCTAGAAATAAAATATTTGTTGGAAACCCAACTGTCTGCCTTGCATAGAGTGGGTTCAACACACACAGGTGTTGGCTTATGAGTGCCAAGGGCAGGATTGCACAAACCAGAGGCATTTTTGGAGCCACAGACAGTTCACACTCCCCTCGTAGCACCCAGTCCTTTTACCCAGCAGAGGGACCAGCTCCCCATAAGGAGGCTGTGGACAGGGAAAAACCTTTGCTGCAGAGAGCAGCTGTGGATCAGAGCAGGGAAAAAAGAACTCTGCTCCCAAGTTATGATCCCCTGCAGGGTCTAGGGCAATTCAGATATTCTCACATCATTGCTGCAGGGCCTTTTTTGGGGTTTGGTTTGGGGTTTTTATTCCTTTTTTTTTCCTTCTCCGTAAATCAAATGCATGGTTTTGTCTCTGCTTCCAGTTTGAAGTGCACAGAAAGTTTTCATGATTCCCACACAAACATTTCCATACTGAGTATTTAAATAGTGGAGTGTTATCCACATCAGTCATTACAGCAAACCATGCCCTCATGAGGATGCACAGCACTTCAGAACCCAGCAAACAAAGTTTCAGCCAAGGTTTATAAAGGACAGAAATGCCACACCAGAACACAAAGTAGTTTTATTGCAATGAGTGCCCTTGGCAGCAGAATTTAACCAAATCCTGTATCAGTCAGGGCTGCCCCAAGGAGAGCACCCACACCTTCAGCAGCACCCTGACTGAAACAACCCTCTCCCATCCACCCATGGACAAAGGACTCTTTGATTTGAAATGCAATGTGGCTGCACAATTGACCCCAGAAAGCTTTTGAAGGTGCTAAAGATAAATAATTCCAAACAGGGATTAGCAATGGAAGCTTCTGTGTGTTTCTCAGTAGCTGAATACAGCTGGCAAAGAGTAGCTTTGGGGGAGGGGGGGGTTATCCCTAAAATAACAGAATGAGGAAGGATTTAGAAAAGCTGAAGACACAATGGCTGAAAAAGATTCTGAAAATACTGAAAATAACAGAGTCCAAGGAAAGGGGAACAACAAGAGAGGTGCTATGCATTTGCACACACATTTTCTCTTCTGAAACCCTCAATCTGGGGAGAAAAAAACTATTCTCAAGAAATAGTGTTTCCCCACTGCCCTGCCCTGATTTTTGGGATGCTGGCTGGAGATCAGCATGAAGCAGGGCACTGTGACACCCTGAGCTCCAGCCAAAGGACATTCCCACTGCAACTCACTGGAATCCATTTTTAGGTTTCATGCAACATGTGCAATATATTATGATACAATTTTCTATCTGAAACATGATTTGACATAGCTCTCCTGTATTTATTATCTGTCTAGGATCACTCTCTCTATCCTCATACACATCGTCTTGCAGAATGAGTTTCAGAATCAAATTCTGCTCTCAGTATGGGTGTATTATCCCTCTGTACAGAGCAGAGATGCTGTTTGAGGATACAAGAGAGGCTCATACTGTTGTTGTACAAGCTCCTTCACGTCCGTGCCCTTCGATCAGAAAAACAAAAGAACTTCTCTTATCCAGGTACCCTTCAGCTGCTGACACCTGGACAAACATTGAACAGCACACCTATTTCCCAGGTGGCATATTTTATGGCATGGGGATCCCATATCCTGTTCCTGAGGTCTGACACTGCTAACGCACACCTCTGTCACAAGGATGAGCCCCCAAAGCACAGGGGACATCAAAGGTTCCCGGTGTTACCTCAGGGAATAAACACCACACAAAGCTCTTTCACTCAGCAGCACTTTCTCTCAGAAAGCTTTCAGACCTAAATTCATCCTCCCCCCAGCAGGCACCCCAAGTTTCCTACCTTGGAAGACAGAGCTGTGTGAGCAGTGAGCCAGGGAGCCCAGGAGTGTCCAGGCATGACACAGATCCCGTTTGGAAATCGGCTCATCCATCCCCATTCTGAAATCCCCAGGTGTAGCTGAAGAAGCAGCCCTGGAAAGAGAAATGTTCTGCCAAAGGTCACAGAGCCACCAGAGATGCCCTTTTGCACCAGCCTCTGTGCCTGCATCCCTGTGCCCAGCTCCTCACTGGGTCTCATTCCTGCTCTCCTCATTTTTAACCTCTTCTTGCCTCTGACCATTTTCTACTTCATTCCATGTCCCATTCCCCATGGTTTCTGCCTCCAGCACCCTTAAAACACCAGGATCTTACACTGCAAATCAGGACAACGTGTTCTTCTCTTTTCCAAGTTGTGTGGTGTATTTTCTTGTGGCAGATTTAGTTACAGATATGAAATTGTTACACATGTCTAGTGTAACACATTAATGAAATTCCTGCCTCCTTTAGCAATGTCCCTTCCTTTCAGTCGTCCTGCTTTTCTTCCCACTCTGTGTTGCCTCTAGGGGGAGGAAAGAAACAGTTTTGGGGATTGTTTTTCCTCCTGGAGAAATCCAGGTTCCACCTGCATAATGTTTTTGTCATTTTTTGACAGATACTTAAGGTAACAGAATTTATATCAGTCAAAGTTTAACAAAAATTCAAACTTTCTTATGTGAAAGAATCCCATATAAATGGAAACCTATCATGTAAATCTTCAGGATTTCTGCAATCTTCAGGAAATCTACAGTAGGATTCCCACATTTAAAACACTGAATATTTTCTGAAGGGGAGAAAGCTTTCCTCTCCTTGATCAGAACTCACAGAAATTGTTGAATCTACAGAAGCAAAGCAGAGAGCCACTAAAACGCTTCATTATTCCTTCTGAGCACTGTTCAAATACCAGTATTTACCTCTGAGGCTGTAACAAAATTGCATGTTTCTGCCCTGGCAGGATGAGCCTTCCAGAGTCAATATTCATATTGCTGTGGGGAAACACATTTAATCTCCATGTAAGCTTGCTGTAATTTTATTATTATTATTTATAAGACAATATGTTGGGTAAATAGCAGCAGCTCCATCCATGTGCAGGAAGCTGCTTTCAGAGAGCAGCAATTTGGAAATCAGTCTTTTGAAAAGGAAGGTGAGAACAGAGGAGCATCCCATTATATTTGGGTTGCCCCCAGATGGAGGAAGGAATGATCAATCTGACTCCATGTTCTCAGAAGGGTAATTTATTATTTTATTATACTATATTATATTAAAGAACACTAAACTAAACTATACTAAAGAATAGAGAAAGGATACAGACAGAAGGCTCAAAAGATAATAATGAAAACTTGTGACTCCAGAGCCCTGACACTGCTTGGCAGTGATTGGCCAATGAGTGAAAACAACTCACAGCAGAAAACAATGAAACAATCACCTGTCAACAATGTTTATATTTTCCTCAAATTTCTGTGTTAAACAATCTCCAAACACATTCCACATGAGCAAAAGACAGGAGAAGCAAATGAGATAACTATTGTTCTCCTTTTTCTCTGAGGATTCTCAGCTTCCCAGGAGAGAAATCCTGGGCCAAGGGGTTTTTCAGAGGATGTGAATACCACAGAGCATCCCAGAGCCCCTGGGCATCACCCCCTGAACCTCTGCCCTGAGTTCCACACCAGCCTCTGGGCTTGGCACCGAGTTGTGCCTTCTCTCCTGTTCACAAACAGCATTTTTTACAGAATGAAATATTACCTCCAAGCAAGGATGGGAGGGGGCTTTATTTGGGCACTGCACAAACATAGAGCTGGAAGGAAAAGCACTTTCCAGAGGAATACAATTATCCAAATCATAAAACCTGGGAAAGGCTGGTGCCACCCAATTCATTCACACAAATGTACAGAGGTGAAGTGTGCTAATGGTTTTACAGACTTCTTGAGAGCAAACACTGATTTATTGGCTATTCCTAATGGTGATATCATATTAATCATATCCTTTTCCTCTAATTAAAGGTTTTATATTGCAATAAAACTGTAATCACAAGAAAAAGAGCGGGAAAAGGGATAGAAAATTACAGCCAGCCTGCTTGGGGCTATGTCGTTAATAATCAGGTAATTACAATGAAACAAACACTCTCACTTGAGGAGTTAGACAATGAAACAGCCCTAAAGTGGAAAAACAGAATTATAATTTTTATATTTCCTCAAATTTCTGTGGTAAAGTCAGTGCATAGACTAAGTTTTGGTAGCAATTTCTTCTTTTATAACTGTATCACATGTGCCTGTCTTCCCTTTTTATTATTACTGTTAAAACCACATTATAAAAAGGACAGAGGAGAAATAAAGCTGGAAAATTTGATGAAGTAAAAATTATATATTTTTGCTTTCCATGTCTTATCCTCTTTAAAATTAAGCTCTCCCATTAAACTAGCAGTGCCCCTGTCACTGCACTGCGTTAGAATAATAAAAATATGCAAAGGAGCCATATCTTCTTAATTATCCCAATTTCCAAAAAGCAACTATGCTGAATTTAAAGAGCAGTAAAACTTCAGCAGGTTTGGTCCCCGTGCTTGGATGGATGAGGGATTTTTTTTCCTGCTGTGTTATCTCTGTTTTGGAGACTCTTCTTTCTTTTCAGATGCGACAAAAATTAAAAGTTAGGAAGCCCGACAGCTTCAGCGCACTTTCTAAATCTGCCAGGTGGTGTAATAAAATAAAGAACCTGTCCTAAAATCACTTAGGTTGCAAAAGACCCTCAAATCCTCAAGTCAAACCATAAATCTGACCCATCCCATCTGAGCCTTCCTTACTCCTGGATCCTTTGACAAAAGAAAAATGCCCAAGTTTTGATATCCCACAGTTTTATTCCCTACTGATACGGTGAAGGAACAGGAAATACTCTTTTAAATTCCAGGTTAAAATGAAAGAAAGCTTGAACACAAACAGTTGGTTTTCCTCACATACACAAGGGATTAAAAATAAAAAACCTTAATGAAGAAGCTGGAAGAGCAGTGCCCTGGGGGAAAGGCAACAATTAGATGTGAAAGTTTGAGAAAGAAAGATCTCAATACAGGAATAGTTTCATGGCTCTCTCTTTAAAATGTTACAGGAACCCTGAGAAGTTATCTGCTGGACAGAACCATTCATTCTTCTAGCATTATTTAAATTCTCTGTGTTATTCAATTACCATATGGACATAGTGTAATAAAAATTAAAATAAAAAGGGGAAAATTTGAAAGAGAATATCAGAACCAGTGTCAAAAATCATTATATTTTAAATTATTCATACGTTTTATAATATTATAACCTTAATCTAGCTAAGATTTGAAAAAAACTAACATCAAATATATTTATGAGCCTTTACAATCACTATTGTCTGCTTCTTTTTTTGTATGGAATAGGGACATATTCATCCAGTTTGCAAAAGCAAAACTTCAAGGAAAACCACTTTAAGAGGAAAGAGCAAAACTCTTGGATTCTCGACTTAATTCAGCCCATGCCTGCTGGGAAAAGGGCAAAAAGAGGGTGTCCCTCTAGAAAAATAACAACACTACTATAAAGCAGCAGCTGTCTTTTTTGGGTTGTTACCTCTCTTTATGAATAAATCCAGCAAAAACTGAAGAGCTCAGCAGAAATTACAATCTTGTGTGAACAAAAAGGATTTGGATTGTACCTCCAGACTTTTGCCAAAGTACCCAAGACTTGGGTACGTTGAAATTACACAAGATTGTAATTTCTGCTGAGCTCTTCAGTTTTTGCTGGATTTATTCATAAAGACAGGGAAACCCATGTGCTGAGCAACCCCTGAGACAAAGGAAGCTAAACTCAGAGCACTTCAATTTCCTGAAAGGTTTCAGCAAAGGTTAC
This sequence comes from Setophaga petechia, assembly GCA_024362935.1. Taxonomy (NCBI): domain Eukaryota; kingdom Metazoa; phylum Chordata; class Aves; order Passeriformes; family Parulidae; genus Setophaga; species Setophaga petechia. Next base: position 51,390,661 of record JANCRA010000003.1, on the reverse strand, counting down.
ACAGGATTTCAAATACAGAAAGTAAATAGGCCAAGAACTGGCATTATTGCTGGCATTTCTGGCTTTTACTAATTTGGGTGTGCAAACACTGGGAAATCTCTGCATAGTTTCACTATTTAAATCCATCGATGGAAGGTGAATTGACATTTTTGGTCAGTCAATTTGCTTTCAGTTCAGAAATAAGATTTATTCAAATTCTGCTAAGAGCTGCAAGGGAAAAGATGGAGGAAGAACAGATGATTTGTGATTCTGCCTTCTGTTGAAGATGGGTGATTTTTTTTCTTACTCTGTCAAAGAAAAGAGAAGAAGATAATGCTTAGAGCACACAGCAGCGACACTGTGCTTAGGTTCTTTTTAGTTTGTTTTTTTGGGATGTTTGTTTCTGGCTTTTTAGGGATTTTTTGTTTGGTTGGTTGGTTCAATCTTTTTGGGTTTTTGTTAGATTTTTTTTTTATTTTTTAGGCGTTTTCTTTGTTTGCTTGTTCTGCTTTGGGTTTTGGGTTTTTTTTTTGTTTGGGGCATTGAAGAGGTCACCATTGTGGTATAGTTCAGATATTCTTCATTCCCTTCATTTGGGAGGTCTTAATTAGGACACCCATATACAAGAGAACTCTTCAAATAAGAGCTCCAAAACCCAAAAATATATTTGTTTGTTACAATATTTGTAAAGGAAATAGTTCACAATACATGAAAACAAAGTGGAACTAAAATACCCTTGATGCTAAGGAAAAACAGGCAATGTTCTACTCATTTATTTAAAAAAAAAAACCAATCAAACAAAAAAAAAACCCAACAAAACCAAAATTCTGCAAAAACCTATTACTTATACAGAATGAGGGCAAATTTTGTGAGGTTTGGAGCTCAGCTGTGTCAGTAACTCAGAGTTCATTGTCTTTCCAACTCATAGTTTAAAAAGGTCATTTTTTATGATTTTCTTTGATCTGTGCAGATTGTCCCTCTTTCTGTCAGAGCATACTGGAAATGTCGCTGATGAGATAATTGTAGAATTAATAAATTCAACATGAAACTTGATTTAAAACTGTCCACTGGGTTTCAAGAGCAGAAACACAAGAAATACTCAATTGTCTTGCTGGAATTCATCTAATTTGAGGGGGAAGATATAAAGACTGTGTCAACTGGACTCAGGAAATTTTGTTAGGTTCATGCAAGGAATTTTCTTTTAAAAAACCCATGAGAGTCAGGGCTGGAGCAAAAGCCCAAAAGAGACAGAGAATCTGGAAAAATAAAATTTTCAGGTTTTTTGTTACCACCCAGATCACTGTATTTGCTTTTTATATAATTTTTGTTCAAATCTTAGCTAAATTAAGGTTATAAAATTTCTTAAATGCATCAATAATTTAAATTATAATGGGTTTTGACATTGTTTGTATGATCTGATATTCTCTTTCAAATTCTCATTTGCATTTTCAGAACATGGAAGAGATGGTGCATTTTTGTTTCTGGAAAGAAAAAAAAATCTAAAAATTGAAGTAATCCCCAACACTTTCAGTTCTAATTTGTCAGATTATCTTGGCACAAAGTGGATCATAAATCACGACCCAGAAGTTCTTTTTCACTCAAGATGCCTCCTCTGAAGGGTTCTTTCCTTCTGATTAAGGATCTGAATCTTTAAAATGCCCTGATTATGAACTGCCTTATAAATATGATTGCCTGGCAAAAGATTTTGAGAATACAGAAACTGTAAGTGAGATTGAAATGAAAGCAAGCTTTGAGATCCCTTATTTACTGAACAACTGGAGAACAACGGTGTTGCCAGTGAAGGTGATCCCCTTTTGATCAAACAATTCCCTCTGCTTGCAGACAGGCCCAAGGATCAGAGCAGACCCCACTAGCTTGGCAGAAGGGATCCAAAGAGGAGTTTTTAGGGTTTAAAATGTAGCACAGTATGGTGATGTAGTGATCCTTATAGGCTGTGTGGAAATGCTATAGGATTTGTATATTGTACTAGACTGGCTAGTGAGAATCAGAATATTCAACACAGAAGATTTATTGTATTGTAACGAGAACCTCGCGCTCTTACCTCTTGTCTTTTACTCTCTTACGCTTTTGCTCTCTTACCCTTTTACTCTCTTAGCCTCTCATCCTCTCTGCCCCTCTCTTCTCTTGGGCTTGCTCCAAGCTGTGGCTGGCAGATCCCAGCAGGGCCCTGCACCCAGGCCCTTTGCAATAAACCCCAAATCCCAGCAGGGCCCTGCACCCAGGCCCTTTAAAATAAACCCCAACTTCCAAAAGGCCCCTGATCCCACACCCTTTCCAATAAACCACAAGTTCCAAAAGGCCCCTGCACCCAGGCCCTTTGCAATAAACCCCAAGTTCCAAAAGGCCCCTGCGCCCAGGCCCTTTGCAATAAACCCCAAGTTCCACAACCTGGCTGCAGAGATCTCTCATCTCCATCTGTCCCGACCGCGCTGCCCCCGATGCTCCTACAGCCAGACAACTCAGGGTACCAAGCACGCTAAAGTCCATCAGCACAGCCCCAAACCCTGCAGGGGACTGAAGGATGTGACAAAGGCAGGGGCAGGGGTGGCTGCCAGCCAAACCCAGAGCAGGCACTGCCCATTTTCCTTCCCTCCCTTCAGCTAAAAGAGCATTTGAGTTCATTCACATCTGCTTTAAATCACACAACCTCTTCTTTTCCAAGGGGAGCTCATCCTGCGTGCTCTGTGCAAATTGTATTTTGTTGTCAGACCTGCCTGACAACAAAGACAAGAAATCCATCTTTCTTCAAAGAGCATTTTTGGAAAAATTAAGAGAGGCTGTTTCTGCTCCTGTCCCTGTCCCCTTCTGCTGGCTCTTTAGCAGCAGGAATAAAATCTGGGATCATACTGGGAGTAGTCTGACTGCTGCAAGCCTGCTCTGTGTGTTTATATAAAAAAATACAAATTAGCATGTGATTCTTCTGTATATAATGGAAGCAAATTGCCTGGAAGAGATCCTGCAGCTACCCACTTTACAATTTCCTTAAGACAAACATTCATTTCTACTCAGGAACAACACAGTGATTTTTTGACAAAGGTGAATGTGGAACTGCTGGAGTCTGTGCAAGGAAAAGCTGGTACCAAGGAAAACAAACACATATTTATTGGAGGAACCCTTATTTTACAGCTCTATAAATTATGGAGTCTGGGGTGAACTCTTGTAATACTTTTGACATCACTGTAACAGTTTAAGAAGCCTTCTTTTATTAAGTAAAGAACCAAACTCATTTTAGTCCCTGAAACAAAATTAAAATCCTTTTCCCAGCAAAGTTTCCTTTGAACAAAAAGGAGATCAAAGATTCTGTTTCTGCCAGGAGAGGTCTTCAGACACATCAGCCAGGCACAGACAGCAGAGGGGAAGCAGAGCAAGGATTAAGAATGTCCTGGTGAGTTTGCTTCCAGATCCCAGCAGGAGAAGCACAGCACAGTCAGGGCATTGTGTGGGCACAGACACAAAACCTTGTACAGCCAGTTTTTGATCAACTAAGTTCACTCTGAGTTTAGACCATTTGAGCCACAAATACAAGACTAAGAAGAAAATAAGCAAAAAATATATATATTTTAAAAAATAACAAAAAACCACAAAACAAACTAACAAACCCCAAAACCCTAAAAAAACCCCAAGTCAAGCTCATTTCATATTTTCACATATGACTCTCCTACTAATAAATACATTTTTAAAGGGACAGTTAGAGTAAATATTACCAACTTTCATCTTTCTAAGTGCTGAATCATATACTCCATTTTTTTACATTTCATTTTAGTGCAGTTCTATAAGGGAAAATTGATAAACACCATTTATTATGCACAAACAAAGAGGAAAAGTGATTACAGTTTGCTGTCACACTGGCAACCATCTGAGCACAAGCACACTAGAAAAACTCAATTCCATTACATCCTAAACCCATCTCCTCCTGTCTCCTGCTCGCAGGAATGGGAAAAATGTTCAGGCTGTGCTGCTTTCTCCAGCACACCCTGCCAGCCTTGCCTGAGCAACAAGAAAAAGAATAATGACATAACTGTGCTTTCTCTGCCCTGACAAATGACATCTTTTGTTTAAAATGCTGCAGAATATTATCCTCAGCCTTTAACAACCCCTGAGTTTTACATTTCATACACCTAACTTCCCACACATGCACCTGGAGCAGGACCCCAAAGAGATGTGAGCTGTGAGTTGTTAAAACAGGACCTCATTTTTGAGTGAAGGTCAGTATCTCCTTACAGGCTGTGTTTCAGCTGGAGATACAAAGGTGTTTAAAACAAAGAGTTGATCAGCATGTCAGTCTCAGCCTCATTTACTAAATTTAACGTTTAATTTTACTACATATAAAGTTTAAATTTTTTAAGTGTAAAATTTAGTATGTTAGCAGGGGCCAGTGATAGCACAGTAAAGATGAAATCCCCCCTGCCCAAAAAAGCAACATCAGCTTCACTAAACCAGCAGGAAACCCTGCCTTTTCCATTTGCCTGATTCCCCTGGGTTTCTTTTCAGTTTTAAGACACTGTCACTGAAGTTTATACATCGTGTCACATCATCTCAGGGAAGCTGAGAGGAAGAGTGAACATTAGGAAGTTTATGCATTTACTCCTGCATCTGCAAAGCACTGAAAAGCTGCACAATTATTTAGATGCACACAGGCAGAGGAGTTAATTTTTACCTTTCCTCTCCTGTGCATTAACCCCATGGAAACCTCCAGCAAGTTACAGACATGGGCATGGACACACACCAAGCAGGCAAAAGGCTGAAACCTCAGAAATCAGTGTAAACCAGCAGGTTCTGAGCAGCACCAAGAGCCAGAGGTGTGGACCAGACAGCTCTGCACTGGCTGGAAGGGTTCCCACCAACAGCCTGGCCAGGGCTGCTGCTGACAGTTCTCAGCAGTAAAAGTAACTGTTAAATCCTGAATTAGTTTGAAGTCAGGCTCATTAAATTCAGAAATGAGCTACAAAGATATTTTCAAAGAGGATGAGCAAGTGAGTAAATTTTTAATTACTTATCAAGGAGGGGTTTTCAGTAGAGGTTGTCTTTGCAACTATGCAAAGCAATAAATATAACAGCTGTTATAGCTGTTTTTGTTTTCATGACAAACATCCAGGATTTGATGGGAGTACAGAGATCAGAAATTGCTTGCTTTGACCAATATTTATGTAATATTCTGTTTTCCAGCACACAGACAGAAAAAACATGAACATAACATTCTCTTCTTCTTAAAGGAAATAATCCACATATTTACATCCAAACAAAACCAATGAGACCTTCTGTTCAAATCATCTTAAAATTTCCCTACACTCCAATCCTACAAAGGCAGGATTTGATCAAATTCTGGCACTGAAGCAGCGAGTTCAGCTGCTGGAAGGTTTTGCAGGTCATTCCTTGTAGCTCTGCTCATTCATTCTCACATTTAATCTGCCTGCATCGACCCAACCAGCGCCAATCAATAGTGACAAAGTGATGGACTGAAATTACCATTCAGTGCTTTGTGGCACTCAGTTCTGTAGGTTCTGGCTTGCCCTGGCCCTGGAGTTTCCCCTGGGTGCCCTGGAGCTGGAGTTTGCCCTGCTGAGATCTCTGAGCAGAAGTTATCACTGCCTGGCAGGAGCAGCGGTGCTGGATGGGGCACGAGCCCACACCACCTGCAATGGTGAATTTTGGGATACGATTTCATTCCCCCACCACCAGGCAAGTCCTCATTTTATACTAAATTTTATACTCAGTAAATTTAAACTTTAAATGCCACAAGTAATCCTGAAATGCTTCACCCAGAGCCTGCCACCAAAGAGGTTGTCTTTGTGATCAGCCGACTTCAATGCACCCTGAAATGAATAACGCACGTCACACAAACACCTCCTCTCAAAACCTGGGCTCTGGCTTTACCAAGGGCCTCCACAACATCACAAATAGCTTTTAATGGATTTTAGTGTGGCCAGAGGACATCCTTGCAGCCACTAACCCCTATCACAGGACCAGACGGCTCTGGACCTCCACCAGACCAGCAGCACCAAACCTGGACTACCAGAACCTGCCAGCACCAGAGTGCTCTGCACAAGGCAGCACAATAAATCAGACCCACCATAGAGCAGCACTGGGTGGTTGCTTTCAGCAGCTGACAGGGTGTTTTTATTTCCAGAACAACAGAAAATGGAGATTTTGAGGCTGAGAGAAAGCATGTCAAAACGAGAACCTTTCGCTTCTGAGTAACTCTTTTTGCTAAAGCTATTTCAGCTTCAATAACAAATAACTGGGGAGAAGAGACTTCCAGCAAACCTAGGAAAGATGTGACATGACACCCCAGCAGAGAAGAAGCAGTGATCTGTGAGAGAATGGAGAAAGGAACACTTTACATCACTCCCTGTTATTATATTACACATATTACACACTGTTCTTATTCCATTACACAGCTGAGCTCCCTGATTATGCCAAAGTGGAATTTAACCCTGATTTTGATCCTCCCCTCTTTTAAGCATGCAAAGGATTTTTATTCTTACTCCAGAGCATGAAATCTGGGTGTAAGAGCTCATACTCAGCAGAGAGGTTGCAGAACATATCAGCACCAACAACCTTGTCTGCCACCTTGGTGAAACATCCCCTCATATTTTGAAATGCTTTTCCCTGACAGACTGGTTTCATAAGGCCAAAACCAGTTTAGTTGATTATTTTCAGTACATATTCCCCCAGCACTCAAAAGATTTCAAAACCTGACAACCTATTACTGAGAAGTATATCCTTTCTGATAAGAAGATCTAAGACTCTGAATTTGGATTTTTTTTCTGCGTTACTAAAATTAAAAGCATTGAGAATGAAAAGTTTCAATTAAGTCAATCCTCAGTTTAGCATTTCACGTGGTCAATTTTTATACTCTGAACCAAAAAATGTGACAAAATCAGGGTAAAGAAAATAAGAAATAGCTAACAGCTAGCAGAACTTAGCTGTAAATACCACAACAATATGCAATGCTCCTGTGGTTTGGCAAATATAATCTGTTGATAAAATTCTCCCTTATGAAGTAATCTGCCTGAAAAAAATAATCATGGGGTGATTAATTAAAAAACATATCAATAAATACCTTAAAAGATATTCTAATTTGAAAACTAAGTACTGATCATATTGTTTCAAAAACCCTTTTACCCTTTTGAGGGTGAGCTCTGCCATAAAGAAAAGCCATCAGGAGGAATAGTTTCTAATTTCACTGAAGTATTTGTAATATAAATCCTCAAACTTGGAGTATTTAACACTTCTTTCTAAACACTTACCAGGACTCTGAGATTTTTAAGTTCAACTTCAAAGACCAGCACCAGCTTTTAAAGCTTTTTACAGTGCCATGAAGCAGGAAGCTGCAGGATTTAGGTGGGTGAGTGAAGGTCCCAGGAAATAACCATCAGCTTTCAAGTAAGACCGGGAGGAATCAACTCCCAGTTTGAATTTCAAATTCTCCAGGTATCTGTTGCAGTGTCCCAAGATCTCCAGCACTGCTTTTTGCTTTTTTGGGACACCAACTTGGCTGATTTTTGGGAAGCACACAAACAGGGAGCTGGAGACTGCTGAGGCACAGGAGTTGCTGGGTCCCCAGGGATGCCTTAAACCAAATTCTCTCTCTGTTGGATACATTTTCCCACCTGAGCTCTTCTGATCCTGCCTTGCCATGAGGACACAGCCCCCAGAGCTGTAACACCAAGTGCCTTCCCCAGCCCCTTCCTCCCCCTCTGCTCACACTCCTGCAGGTGCTGGAGGGAGGTTGAATTATCTCCAGAGGCTCCTGCTGCTGTTTCACTGCCTGAACTGAGGCTCAAACACCGAGCTGCCACATCAAAGGCCATCCCACTGCCTTCACTTCCAGTCAATTTAGGAGGAGTGCACTCTGGGCACTTTTCTAACACACACCAAAGGTACCCAGCTTCAGCAGATGGCGCAGGGATACGTGCACAGAGCCAGGCTCCTAGGGCTCCGGTTCCATGGCAATGAGTTCATTTTCATCCCTGCTCTCTCTCTCTCTCTCAGCTCATTCAAAGTAGGCGCTCACAGGCTGGGCTGCACTCCTGCTGCCTTGAAATGCTCTTCAGATGTGCCCAGCCTTATTCTGCAGCACCTCTTCCACCACAATTTCAGTTCGTGCAGAAACCATCTTGTACTCTAAGCTCTGGGTTCTGGATTCTGTGCTTCTACAATCAATGCTGAAAGGTGTTGCAACACTTGAATTCAAGATAGCCTGGATTTTTATTTTTCCTCATTTTTCAGTCTATTTATCCATATATATATTTATCCATATATTATTATTATTACATATATATATGGATATTTGTATCCATATGTTATTATTATTAATGTTTCAGTATAAAATTCTTAATAATTACTCTATTTTTGCCTGTTTTGCAGTCTCTTAATCCAAATATATATTTATCAAAATATATTATTATTACATATGTATATATGGATATTCATATACATATATTATTTTTATTTATGTTTCAATATAAAGTTCTTAATAATTCTTTATTTTTCCTTATTTTGCAGCCTATTCATCCATATATACATTTATCCATATCCATATATTATTATTATTACATATGTATATTCATATACATATATTATTATTCATGTTTCAATATAAAATTCTAAATTGTTTTTTATTTTTCCTCATTTTGCAGTCTATTAATCCGTATATGCATTTATCCATATCCATATATTATTATTATTACATATATACATATGGATATTTGTATCCATATATTATTATTATTATTAATGTTTCAATATAAAATTCTTAGAATTATTCTTTTTCCCCCATTTTGTAGTCTATTATTCTATTTTTAATCTTATTTATAAATAAAACAATATATATATGATAATTCACAATATCATACTCAGAAGCTAAATATTTCTTAATTACAATACAATATAAACATTTCTTAACCTATCAACTTTTTACAATTCAATGTTGGATAATATTTTAAAGTAACTAAGAAACATTTTAAAAAATTTACTCTCTTTTTGATCTTACTAAAAAAAATGAAACAATATATTTGTTATAATCCACACGATCATAATCAGAAGCTATTTCTTAATTACAATACACTATAAACATTTCTTAACCTATCAACTTTTTATGATACAGCGCTGGATAATCTTTTAAAGTAACTAAAAAACATTTTTAAAACTTCTATTCTCTTTTTGATCTTACTAAAAAAATAATACATATATTATAATTCACGCTATAATAATCAGAAGCTATTTCTTAATTGCAATAAACTAAAAACACTTCTTAGTCTATCAAATTTTACCACACCATACTATATAGTTTAATAATCTAAAACTAGCCCTCACAAATCTCACTACATCTTTCATAATTCTTTCTCCAAAATATTTAGTCTTATTTACAAAACTCTCCTTTAAAACTTTTTTCTGTGTTTCTCTCTCAACACTACCTATTCTATTCCATAACATTTCTCAATCAACATTTCTTCTCTCAAAATTTACATACAGATACATACTACATAAAAAACCTCAACCTAAAACCACCCTAAAATCTGTCTACAAATCCATTTCCCACAATACAGCACGCAACTTGTGATTTCACCTGAGAAGCAAACCAATAAATGAAATTGCATTGCTCTTCTGGAGGGTTGAGAAGCCCTCCAAGGCTTAGCTGCTTTCAGTGCTGCCTGGCAAGGAGCTGGAAAAAACAAAGGAATTTTTGATAAAAATGAAGTGCATTTAAGATCTTTACAAACTTTCCTTCGTTCAGTCTGGAGTTCTGTTTTTGTAACCCCCCAGGGTTCAGCCACCTTGTGTTTTGGCAATTCCATCTCTCCAACCATCTCATCCACCCCTGTCACCATCTCCATGTCTGAGGGGGAACCTGGGGGTGTGATGGAATCATGAGTAGAGCTGTTTGAACCATCCACTGTTGTCTGGGCATCCCTTTGCCATCTATCATCTAGAAATTTATGCTGCCTTTCAGATCAATCAAAGGAATTAAAGCTCTTCAGGACACAACTCCCTGCAATTTCTTTTCCTGGCAAAAGAAAAAAAGAAATTCAATCTGTTTTCGCTGAAAGCTCAAAGAAGTATTACACTAGATGCTCATGCTCAGACAGATGAACATAAAGGTGTCTGGCTCTATATATCTTAATTTTCCTCTCCTGGTGATAGTAAAAGATCTTAAAATCATAGAAAATTCAGGGAGTTAGAAAGAAAGTTAGGCTTGTAGGCCCTGGGAAAATGTTAAAGGTAGGGAAATGTTAGACCTTGTATTAGCTGGATCATGTGAAACTGTGTAGTCAGTATATGATAAATGATATAATTGTTAGATGGGATTAGATATAATTATTGTTTAAAGAATCATGTGATCATAAAGGTGTCTGGCTCTATATATCTTAATTTTCCTCTCCTGGTGATAGTAAAAGATCCTAAAATCATAGAAAATTCAGGGAGTTAGAAAGAAAGTTAGGCTTTGTAGGCCCTAGGAAAATGTTAAAGGTAGGGAAATGTTAGGCCTTGTGTCTGCTAGATCGTGTGAAACTGTGTAGTCAGTATATGATAAATGATATAATTGTTAGATGGGATTAGATATAATTATTGTTTAAAGAATCATGTGAACATAAAGGTGTCTGGCTCTATATATCTTAATTTTCCCCTCCTGGTGATAGTAAAAGATCTTAAAATCATAGAAAATTCAGGGAGTTAGAAAGAAAGTTAGGCTTTGTAGGCCCTAGGAAAATGTTAAAGGTAGGGAAATGTTAGGTCTTGTGTTTGCTAGATCGTGTGAAGCTGTGTAGTCAGTATATGATAAATGATGTAATTGTTAGATGGGATTAGATATAATTATTGTTTAAAGAATCGTGTGAACATAAAGGTGTCTGGCTCTATATATCTTAATTTTCCTCTCCAGGTGATAGTAAAAGATTTTAAAATCATATAAAATTTGGGGAGTTAGAAAGAAAGTTAGGCTCAGTAGGCCCTGGGAAAATGTTAATGGTAGGGAAATGTTAGACCTTGTATTTGCTGGATCATGTGAAACTGCACCTGTGTAGTCAGTATATGATAAATGATATAATTGTTAGATGGGATTAGATATAATTATTGTTTAAAGAATCATGAGAAACTATGTTAGGGGTTTGAGGGGGATCACAAGAAATCCATGCTTGGAAGAAATCAATGTATATAATAGAATGATGTAAGTTTAATAATTAATATGTGAGCTATATAAAGATAGAATATAAAACATATTCAACCCAAAACCGTGGTGGGTCAGATTTGGGTCTGTGCACCCCTGACACCCAGAGCTCTTAATAAAAGCACCTGCATATAATCATTCTGTGATTTTGTGTTCCTGAAAGCTGACTCTGGAATCAAGAACAATCATTGTATGGATAGGGTGTAAAAGCACGTTCAAAGCCAGCTTGGGCAGAGATCATTTCCTTTTGATGCAGCACAATGCAATCAACATCTGCAGGAAACAAAAGCCTCTGGTAAGGGCTGACAGAGCACAAACAAAAGAGGGGCCCGAGGGGCAGATAATCAGTTTACACAGAGCTCACAGTACCCTGTTATCGGGATGGAAAACAGCAGCAGGAATTGGGCTGAAGAGAAATTCTGGTTTAGGATGGCTCAGTGTGTGATCCCAGAGGGCAATGTGGGCAGACAAAGGGCTGAGCAGGCACTGCCAGGTCCCTCTCCTGTCACCGGGGCAGGCATAGCTGTCACAGAATCCCCCAGGAGAATCCAGTAGCCGCTAAAAGCACCTGGAGGATGAAGCTCTTTGGAAAACGCCTGCAAACTGTAATTTGAAACACTCCCCACTCCCATCTCCGGCCACCAGCAGCACCTGTGTCTGTCACCAACAGAAAGCCCTGCTCCAGCTGAAATAAACTGATAGAAACAAATAGAATTCGTTTCTGGAAATCTCATTTTGTTTAATCAATGCCTCTTTTCACCTTTAAGCTTAATTTTGGGAGTTCTAAAAATGAAGCACAACTCAAAAGGAAAAAAAAATTGCATCTTTGACCCCCATTTATGAATAATTTTGGTGTAATAGCAATGGCTTCTTGGTGATGACCAAAAGCATACCTTGTTGAATTAACTATTTATCCAATATAAATGGGAATTTATACATATATATATTTATATAATATATATAATATATAATTTATTATATATATTTTATATATATATATAATATCTATTTTATATATTATATATATTTATATATATATCTAAAAATATTAATTTTACATATATATATATATATATATATATATATATATATATATATATATATATAAAATATAGCTTTATCTAGCCATAGTCCCAGGGCACTTCTGGGCTATGTAAAGCTCTAAAGTACAATCCTCTGCCCATCCCAGTAGAATCACATCATAGAAATACAAAACTTTCTACTATATATTCAGTACTTAGCCATTTTTTTCAAACCATCCTGTTCCATAACATGAAGCATCTATTATTGCACCAGTCATAAAAGACCTCAGAGATTTGTGATAGATCAAATGCTACTAACCCAGTCTGACATCAGAGGACTGAGGTCTCAAGTGTTTCCTCGGAGGAACAGATGTCTGTAAATAACTCTATTGTGTTAAAAGGTCTGAGAGCAGCCACTTGATGACCTGTCCAGTGCCTGCTTTGAATGTGCTTCCCTGTAGAGACCACGACAGCATTTTATATATTTAACAGTTACTATGGAAAGAGATTTTAATCCCACAGTAACTACGTCTGGAGGCATTTGCTTGGAATATACTAAATTTAAAAAAAATAAAAGAAAAAAAAGAAAAAACCTTAGGATAAATAGCCCCATTAAATTTCAAAGCCAATTATTTTTGTCATAATTCTGCTGATGCTTTACCACAGGTTGCCATTTCACCATGACAGAAGCCTCACTCTCCACACTCCATACTCTCTATTGTGACCACCAAAGTAATGAAGCATCTGAGATGAAAAACAGTGAAAAATTCAGTATCACCACTATGAATTCCTCTGTTCCAGCTGCTTTGCTTCTCACTTCAAATTACAATCCTCTGCATAGCCACAATATCCTAAGCAATTGCATCAGAAGTGATTAAGATATTACACAAAAATGAGGGATTATCAAACTGAGGGAATCCTGGCTGGGGTACAGAGATATACAGATGAGTAACTCTGATCCTGCATGGAAAATAAAGAAGTAAAATACATGTTCAACGAGATAAACTACCAGCTGTGACACAAATTAGTATTCCTCTCTTGACTTTCCTGGAGCTATGCTGATTTACATCAGGCAAAGATCTGTTCCGTGGCTTAGCCTTGTCGTGTACCATCAGTAACTTCTTTGCAAATGATGATCAGTGTGCTGGAGGCCAAGGAGGCCAATGGGGTGCTTCAGGGAGAGCATTGCCAGCAGGTCAGGGAGTGACCCTGCCCCTCTGCTCAGCCCTGGGAGGCACATTTGGGGTGCTGGGTCCAGCTCAGGGCTCCTCGGGACCAGAGGGATGAGGAGCTTCTGGAGTGGCTCCCAGGGAACAGAGCTTGAAGGGACAGGAGAATCTTCTATCAGGAAAGGCTGAGGGAGCTGGGCCTGTTCAGCCTGTAGAAAGAGACAGCAGAGAAGGGACACCATCCTGCAGGGAGGGGTCAGGGGGTGCACCAGGCACTTCTCAGTGCTGCCCAGCAATGAGACACAAGGCAATGAGCAAAAACTGACCCTGACCTTCCTCAGGCTCCTCCTGAACCTGAGGAAGAACTTCTCCACCCTGAACAGATTGGCAAGAGAGGCTGTGGAGTCTCCCTCAGTGAGATGTTCCAGACCCACCTGGCCGCAATCCTGTGCCACGTGCTCTGGGATGGGACAGGGAGGCTGGGCCAGGTGTCCCCTGTGGGCCCTTCCAGCCTGGCCCACCTGGGATTTTGTGAAATCCATCATTTTGTGCTCTGTCACCAGGGACACGTGTCCTGCTGCCAGGAGCGCAGGTGGTGTTGCCAGTGCTGCAGGAGGTGTCAGGGCTGCTCTCAGCTGTGTGTCAGAGCACAGGTCCCCATCCAGGAGCTGGGGTGCTCTCACACAACCTGCAGCATTCTGGGCAGCATTTCCACCCTTCCCACAGCAGCCACTTCCCCATGGATACTGCCAGCCTTATCTGGAGTAACGTGTCCAGTTCTGGGCTCCTCAGTACAAAACAGACACAGAACTGTCAGAGAGGGTCCAGCGGAAGGTCACAAAGATGGTCAGGGGTCTGGAGCATCTCCTAAAAGGAGAACTGCAGGAGCTGGACCTGTTCAGTCTGGAGAAGAGAACAGAGAGGGGATTTCATCCATGTGTATAAATATCTACAGCCAAGAGGATGGAGCCAAGCACTTCTCAGTGGTGCCAAGCAAGGGGACACAAGGCAATGAGCAAAAATTGATCCACAGGAGGTTCCACCTGAACCTGAGGAAGAATTCTCCACTGTGCAGTGATCACACCCTGAACAGATTGCCCAGAGAGGCTGTGGAGTCTCCCTCAGTGAGATATTCCAGACCCATCTGGCCACAATCCTGTACCACGTGCTCTGGGATGGGGCAGGGAGGCTGGGCCAGGTGTCCCCTGTGGGCCCTTCCAACCTGAGCAACCCCGTGATCATTTTCTGTGTTATTTCAGTTGTCTCTTTGTTGGCATTAAATTGCAGAAGTTCTAATGTCATTATATTGCAACAGTTCTATTATCAGTACATTGCAAGGGTTCCATATTGCCAGAGTTTTGTACCTCCTTGATGTTTCTTGTAGGCAGCTCCTCTAGGCACTGACTCCTCCTTCTTCTCACAGCAGCCAACTGACTCCAGCTCCTCTTACAACCAACCAATCCACTCTTTTATAACACTGTTCTTACTGGCTACAGGTGTGGCCTGTTAACATCAGGCCTGCTCCTAATCCTTAATAATTTGCTCAGCTGCAACTCTTTAGGGGGTAAGATTACTTTCTATGTTCTATCCCCCTACATCTCTTCACTGCATCATCAGCAACACTTCCAACATACACACAGTCTCCTCCCTGACATCCTCAATTTCAGCCTTATTCCAGTGACTGTCACATTAGACAGTCCTTCTTGAAAAATGAAACACTTCTGAAACAGAAGTTATTTAGAGCTATACCAGATATTCACTGAGGATCTGACACATTTGCTTTAAATAACTGTTCTCCCTCTTCTAAAGCATTTCACGGTTTATCATTTTTAGTAAGCAATATTTTTTTCCAAATTCTTAGACTCCAGTTCCAGCCCTTTTACCTTCCTGTGTCTACCAGTTCCTGCTTTCATATAATGAGGCTGTGTTCTCACTGAAAATGCTCTGAACAGCAAATGACAGCCTTTCATCTCTCTCATGTGGCTATCAGACTTCAGTTTGCAAGCCAAAAAATGTCTGCACATCTCATTTACCACACACATTGAACCTATGCCTTTGTAGTTTTCTCTCCAGGCTGACTGGAGAAACCACGAGGCAAAGACAGAGGACAGCTGCAAGGTAATAAACTGAAAGGATGTACTTCAATCTTTGAGGCCAATGTCACCCTTTTTAATTCACATGTTCAATATTCTAATCTCCTAATTAGCTGCCTGTATACACGACCTTCTCAGGAGATCATGCTGCTAAAAGTCAGCTTGCACATGCAAGGGGGACAGAGGGCTACCTTGAAATTTTACACACATTTACTGTGAATGGCACCAAATAATTCTGGTCATCTACCAGCTGGAATTACTCCATGCAGACTGATGAAAACATGCTCCCTATGCTGCACATTTTAGACTAAATTGTTGCCAGAATAAAGAAAATAAATTAAATAAATACAAGTGAAAGAAACTCCCTTGCTGCCTCTGTATGGAAGGTGTGAGAGGATGACAAGGGATAACAGAGGGCATCACTTGGGTGCAGTCAGTCTGGACTCGGTTTCTGGAGATTCAAAAAGTAGGAGATGATGCTTGGATTTTTTTTTTAAAGCATGCTGACATATGCTGAGCTTTATTGCTTCTGAAAGCAGCCTTGCAGCCATTCCATGAGACTTTGCAGCCTCCCAGTGACTCAATCCTCACTGCACATTAGCTGCTCTTGGAATCTCTCACAGGCACTTTGGCCTGGGTTGAGCAATGTTAAATGTGGCTAAAAAAATGTTGCTGTGCTGATGGGGACATTCTCCACATCCCAGCTGTACCCAGAGACCCTGCCAGGCTGAGCTGGACACTCCTGCCTGGCCCTCAGAGCACACCATGCTAATGGAGCGAGAGGAAGAAACAGAAGAGAAATAAAAAATGCAGTTCCAAAGTCTTGCTTTAAGCTCAAAACACATCTTTTGACTGATGAGCCAATACTTTTACCAAAGCTGGTCCTGCCTGTGCACTGAGAAATGAGATACAGCACAGAGTGAAGCTGCTTTAAATCGCATCTCAAAATTTCTCCAGAGCTAGAGGGCCCTCAGAGCCACAGTCTTGCTGCTGCATCCACCCCTTTTAACTCTCACCACTGACAGATTCTGCAGGTGGGGAAAACCTAAGGTGCATCTCATCTCAGAGTCCCTCTGTGAGCAGAAGGATACAGCCTGCCAAATCCTCCCTGCTTGATGCCTCAGGTTTTAGTATTTCTATTTTTCACATTCTGTGCTGCTTTAGTGGGTGGGTCTGAGCTTCACATGTGGGGATGGTGAGCTCTGTGCACAGAGCAGGGAGACAAAACAATTCCTGCTCCAGCTGGGCACCAAGGAAAAATGATCCCAATCTCAGCCCAAGAGCACAAACAGCGTGGGCTGGAGAGAGAAAAACAAGCAGGATGGGACTGCATGGGCTAAAGCTGGAATGGGACAATGAAGTGCAAGATGCAAATGGAGCAGAGCTGATCCAAGGCAGAGAGCCTGGGAGCGCTGGTGCATTTTGGGGCCATTTTGGTTGATCTTGGGTGCAGCCCTGGCTGGGCTCTGGTGCTGCCCAAGATGGATCCATGGAGGAGATGCTTTGAATCAATCCCTGCTTTGTTCTTAGCTCTGTTCTGCCTCTGTTCTAGGTCAGCCTTCACAGGGCATCATGTTTCCACTTGTTTCAGACCCAAAGTGGAAACTGAAGGTCCATGCTTGTTTTCTTCTTTTATTCCTCAGGACCTAAGGAAGTTAAACCACTTCCACTGGAGTAAAACTACTCACTCAATTGTATTGTAGGACATTTCATCCACATTTCTGTTTTTAAGGACAGCAAAATCCCACAATGGAAAAATGAACGAGTTTATCCACCTGGACACAGAGGCTGACTGAAACAAATGCAATGTAAATTGCCTATATATTATCAGAAAAAAGCTGAGTCCCACTACAAACAAGCATTGAATCTGCTTCCTTGCTGCCTAAACCCCACAACCTCTGAGAAAGAAATAACAAAGAAAGTAAAGGCACACTGAATTACAGCCTGTTTGGAGGCCTGCTGTGCAAGAGGCTACCAAACAAATAAATATGATTAAACCTACCCAAAAAATAGGGGTTTTTTCTCTCTTTACAAAATGGGCTGAGGTAAATGAGGCAGTTTTATCTCATTCAGAGCTGAGATGACCTGTCCCAACAGTGTGACCGTGTTCACAGGGGTCTTAGGTTGAGGGAAGAGACGAGGATCTGACTCCATGTTTCAGAAGGCTTGATTTATTATTTTATGATATATATTACATTAAAACTATACTAAAAGAGTAGAAGAAGGGATTTCATCAGAAGGGTAGCAAAGAATAGAATAAAAAAGAATGATAACAAAGGCTTGTGGCTCGGACTCTCTGTACAAGCCAACTGACTGTGATTAGCCATTAATTACAAACATCCAACATGAGATCAATCACAGATGCACCTGTTGCATTCCACAGCAGCAGATAACCATTGTTTACATTTTGTTCCTGAGGCCTCTCAGCTTCTCAGGAGGAAAAATCCTAAGGAATGGGTTTTCCATAAAAGATGTCTATGACACAACAGTTTCTTCAGAAATGTCTTGCTTTTTTGTCCTACCTTCACCTGTAGCAGAGCTGCCCTCCTACTCATGTTTGCAAGGGAAATTAGGCACATTACTGTGGTTATAAAATGACACAGCTCTGCAACGACATCATCACCCCTGATTCAAGCTTTGAGGAGTTTCTGCTTTCCCCACCACTGAGCAGGCTGGCGTGCTGTGTGTGCATGTCAGTGCTGCCATCTCAAACTCTGAATATTTACTGTGCTTTTATATCCCACTTTGGCTGTGTCTCCAACTCCCCACTCATTCACCTCTCAGCATCTGAGTAGGCAAACACATCACAGTTCTTCTGGATCATCACTGAAGTCTCCAATTCACTGACTAGCTCCTCCTGCTGATTTACAGGCTTAAACCTCAGTAACTACCACTGGGTTTGCAATTTCTGAAGAAATCTAATATAAAAGCGAGTCATTACATGAAAAAAACCCTGTTCTTCCTACAAATAAAACCCAAGGTTATTCAAAAGTACATAAATACAAACTTGCTCCTGGAGGAGGCAGAAAATTAATTTCTGATACACTCACAGTTTACCTAAGCTGCAGGATGACAATTTACACTCGTACAAGATTGGACATTCACCCATTATTGCTGTTGCTTCCAGTATCTGATAATTTCCTCCTCATCTTGTGCTGCTGGTATCCATGGCAGCTGTGCATCCCACCGGGGGCCTGCTGAAAACACCCTCCCAGAAGGGACACACACAAAGTACAGACAGAGGGCAGAGGAAAGAAAATAACACAGGGTTTAGAAGAGAAAAGGGCTGCACTTTGATATTTAAGTTTTAAAAAAGCATGTTAATTAGAGATTTCCAAAAGTGAAATATGTTAGAATACATAGACATAAGTGATTATTAATGTATCACTAAAATAAATGCTAGAAGGCAAAGACCCAAAGCAACCCCTAAACAATAATTCCATCAATAATTAGTAAATAGTGAATTCTGCATACTTTTTATGCTCTTTTTCCCTGTGGTCTCCTTACTTACAAGCAATTGCATCTGATGCCTTGTGCAGGCTGCCCTGGAGCAGAGGCTGGACAGAGCTAAAGAACAAAGCAGGGATTGATTCAAAGCATCTCCTCCATGGACCCACCTTGGGCAGCACCAGAGGCCAGCCAGGGCTGCACCCAAGATCAACCAAAATGGCCCCAAAATGCACCAGCGCTCCCGGGCTCTCTGCCTTGGATCAGCTCTGCTCCATTTGCATCTTGCACTTCATTGTCCCATTCCAGCTTTAGCCCATGCAGTCCCACCCTGCTTGTTTTTCTCTCTCCAGCCCACGCTGTTTGTGCTCTTGGGCTGAGATTGGGATCATTTGTCCTTGGTGCCCAGCTGGAGCAGGAATTGTTTTGTCTCCCTGCTCTGTGCACAGAGCTCACCATGCCCTCATGTGAAGCTCAGACCCACACACTAAAGCAGCACAGAATGTGGAATACATGAAAGCTAAACCTGAGGCATCACATCATGAAGAGCCAGTCCAAAGGATATTTTGCCACTGGTACCCAGAGGGTAGTGGAAAAGCAAGAAATCCCAGGTCTTCTTTCCAGGGAATGCTTCCTTTATTCTAGCCACCACCAGCTTTCCCTCGACATAATTCAGGCATACAGAGGAAACACAAAATTTTGCAGAAATGTCGCATCAAGATTCTGCCAGTGAAGACAATAATTTAAGAGTCAATATCTCATGTAGCAGGACTGAAGCAGCATGAGGGTCAGGGCTGGCTGGGAGCACAAGGGCAAAACCAGACTTCAAGCATCACAAATTTGAGGATTTGTCAAGGCTAAGAAAACACTACTATGTCCAAGCAAAACATTTACCAACAGCGTGCAGACCTCCCAGAGGCATTTCTAGTACAAATCAAACCAAGGCATTCCTTAGTGCTGCACCACTTGAACACCTGATGTATTTCTGTTAAAGGATAAAAATCTTTCCCCAAAACTTTACTACAGGACCCAAAGACTGTTCTCCTGAACCTCCTCTTGCAGTAAAATCAAGTGGAAGATGGGGAAATAAATATCTGACAAAACAGCCATTTAAAACCCTGCCTCATTCATAGAAAGAGACCTATTGATTAGAGTATGTGATTGATCAAGGCTCAGACCAAAGCCTTGTGAGGTTATTTCTGCCAGACATTTCTTTTTCAATCTTCCACTAGAATAAACTGCAACAGGAACGTCCAAGTTCTGTGTTTCATATATGAGGTGATTGAGGAGATTCAATCAAATAAAATCCTTGAAAAACACTGAAAACTTGTCACTAAATGTGAACTTTTGAGAAAATAAAACTGGGAACAGCAATTACTGGTGCCACTATTGAGACATAAAGCAGGAATTACATAGAGAGGATTAATAACAAAACAAAGCAAACATGTTAGCACAATGTTTGAGGGAGTGAAATTTCTCTCCACTGTATTATTTCTGTTAATAAACAAGACTAGAGAGAAAATACACTGTTTGAGAAATTACTCCACTCATCCAGCTCCTTTTAAACTCTGAAGAAAAATGCCCCTGCAGTATTTCTCATGAATGCTAATTCATTTTCTGGAGCAAATCTCAATAGATCTACTGGATCCAGGAGCAGCTTGAACCTTTTGAGCTGGGGCAGACTGTGAACCTCTGTTAAATTCTTGTTCTGGAAACCTCCACATCCACCCAGGGATGGGATCTGGTGCAGTCCCAAGGTCCAGGAGTCCTTGAGTCATGATCTTCCTTCCAAGGTGCTCATTAGAAAATGCTAATCCTTTTTATGGGGAGGCAGCAAAGTAAAAGGAGAACCATTACTTTGCTGCTTCCAACAGCTTTACTACTAATTTTTGCATTCCCTTTTCTCCTATTTTATTTTTATCTGTTTTGAATTGCCCATAATTAAAGCAGTGAGATTGAAAAAAAAAACCCAAAAACTTACTTGAGTAACAGAAAACAAACAAAAATTTCACAGCTCAAGCAAACAAATTAAAAAATCCAGCAAAAATTACAAAACCCTTGCCTGAGAGGAAAATATAGAACTTTTTACTTCTGTTTGGTAACTCATGGAGTACGGTAGATGATTAGCCATTAATTATCAATTAAAAACAGATTTTTTTTTTCTGTTTGTAACAGAACAGCACCATGCTAAATGGCGTGGGTGCTTAAACTTGGGAAAAGCCTTTTGGGAATAGCACATTATAAATAGAAAGTTTTTGTTTGCAATTTATAATCTCTTAAACTAAGGTTGGAATTTTCTGCCCTCAAAATAAGAGAAAATAGATTTTTTTTTCTCCTGTTATTTCAGATTCTGACATTGTATAGCATCTCTTCTATCTAAAGCTCTCCCTTCAATATTTGAATGTGCAGGGCTTTGGCCTGGTTGGAGTATAAACCAATCAACAGCAATGTTTCTGCACCTTACCTGGAAAAGAAGAAATTCCACAGTGAAGTCCCTAGGGCAAATGCCAGTATAAAGCAAATTTAAAAGCCACCCCCATCAGGGCTGAATGTACGAGCCAAAAAGTTATTTTTTCTATGAGCTTTTCTGATACTGAAGTGCTCAATAAGTGCCAATACATAAGAATATGTTGAAACAAACTTATTTCCAATTCAACTAGCTTAACTGCACCTTATGTGGGTTTTTGCTACTTGCTTTTGTGGCACAAGAAGTTCAAGCCTCCTAGGCTATTGTTATGTTATGCATTAAGTACAATACAGTTGTTATGTTGTGTATTAAAATCCATAGAAAAACGGAGATTACACTCAACTCTCTCATTCAAATGGAAAAAAAACTGTAAAAGTCTAAATCTTACATTTCAAATCTTCCAGCCTCCCCTTTGGAGCTGGGGGACAGCTGAGATCACCTCCTGAGGGTTCACAGAAGGGAATCCACTTCAGGCTGAGAGGCTTTGGGCAGCTGCTCCCAGCTCCTCTGTGCCACCTGCATCTGCTGCTTGAGCTCTCTGCTGCCCTTCCTCATTAAAATAAAAGATTTTTCCCAACTGGCTATTATTGCCAGGAGCCCCTGGCCCTGGAAATAAAGGGCTCTGACTCCAGGATTCAGGATTTATTAAGCTGTACTAAATTACATTAATACCATACTATATTAAAGAGATACTGTACCATACTATATGAAGAAAAACCCATGACTGCCTGAGACAGTCAGGACACAGCTTTGAGTAATTGGCTAATCACTCAAAAACCTTTCACCCATGTCCAATTCACCAAATCACTTTGGGTAGACAATCTCCATAACACATTCCACAGGTGCAAAACAACAGGAGCAGTGAATAGAGATAAGAATTGTCTTCTCTTCTTCTCTCTGAGCTTCTCACTGCCCTTCCCAGGAAAAATCCTTGGCACATTGTGCCTGCTGCTCTCAGTGAAGAGAGCTGTGGCCACAACAGCCCTCCTTCCTCTCCTTGCAGCAAAACACCAGGTCCTTCTGATTTTCTCAACACTGAAAGCTCATGAGCTGTGGCAAAACCTGAATGCCAGAGGCTGTGGTTGAATTTGAGAATCTACCTTGTACCATTTCCTACGCCATTGCTTCTTTTCCTTCCATTGCTTCTTTTTTCTGCCTGCAGAAACAGCAAAGCAGTTCCCAGATTTTTGGGAAGCTAAATCAATTAAGCTTGAGTAATTTATGGCTTTAAAACACATCGAGATTGTTGTACAGCAAGCTGAGCTGCACTGCTAGGTTGAGTTACTTGGATTATATTTTAAGGGAAGATGTGTGAAAGTATTAAGTAAACAACACCACAATTTAATACTAAAAAGCAACACAGCTAGAGTTATTGCAGCCTGAGGTAACAGATAAACAATCAGTATTTCACCTAAACAGATATACTCTAGTAGAATTACTGAAATTACAATACCCAATGCTGTTCTTTGGAGAGAACTTTAATGCAAGGAAAAGCTCATTTTTACACAAGCACTGCCTTATCTGTAAAGTTAGCACAAGCACCCCGCTCAAACACATCACCAATTATTTTAATCAGATTCTCCAGCAAACCACCCCCTCAGCCATGTACATTATACCCAGAGACAGCACTGATAAGTGCTCATCACAAAATGCTAATTGCATTCCATTAAAAATACTCTAACAGCCTATATGATTTCAAATATTGCATGCCATTTCTGTCTAATTGGTCTAAAAGGAATATTTTCCTTTACCTTTGGTTTCCATGTGAACTTCAAAATTGTTCTGAAACTTGACAAAGACAAACACTTTGATGTTCCTCTGCGTTAGGAAAATCTTTACCCAATAAATTACAATTATGTAAATAGTAGCCCCCCTGGGGTATAAGTTCCTCTTTGAGGCATAAGATGATTAGAGCAGAAAAATTATTAGATTTGTCCATGGCCACGCTATACTTTCCTTCCTCAGGAAATTCTGTTATCAAAGACTTTAATCCTATTCCCACTAAAGCAAGTAAATTTGGCCACGGAGTTAAATGGAAAAAGAATTCATTTCACCCATTCAGGCAGTCCCCTAAAAGCCTGCATGATAGTAGCATTCCCACATGAATATTCAGTTCCAGTTTTTAACACTGTGCTTTCACAGCTATGAACGATTTTACTCATTCCCCTCTCTGCTGACGGGAAATCCCAAATACTGCACAACACTGCTGGGCAGGCAGCACGGAGCAATCCCATCTCCTGAGGGCACAGCCACCCCCAGGTAGCACTGATGTCCCTGCAGCTCCCTTCACAGAGAGCAGCAGGCACAGGTTTCCCAAGGGCTTTTCCTGGGGAAGGCAGTGAGAAGCTCAGAGAAGAAGAAGAGAAAGCAATTCTTATCTCTGTTCACTGCTCCTGTTGTTGCACGTGTGGAGTGTGTTATGGAGATTGTTTACTGAAAGTGATTTGGGTAATTAGGCACGGGTGAAGGGTGTTTTGAGTGCTTAGCCAATCACTCAAAGCTGAATCCTGGATATCTCAGACAGTCATGAGTTTTTCTTTAATATTCTTTAGTATCTCTATAGTATAGCATCTCATTAGTATGTAATTTAATGTAGTATTAGTGTAATATAGTATAGTTTTAATAAAACAATTGTTCGACCTTCCAAATCATGGAGTCAGAGCACTTTGCTCCTACACCAATAATGGCCTCATTTGATGCTGGCAGGAAAATGTTGGTTCCTGCAGCCCTGGTTCCATCATCCTTTCCGTCCTTTCTGTCCCCTCTGCACAGGGCACAGTTTGCACCCTGCCCCTGGAGCCTTTAGGGGTCTGCTCTCTGTTCCATCCGGGCTTGTGTGATTAGGAAAGGCTCGAGCAGAGCTTAACCTCCCTTCCCTTGGAGCAGCCAGCTGGTTTGGGATTGGGTGCAGCTTTTCCCTGCAGGCTCCCTCCTTGCTGAAGGCCATAAGACAGTCATTCCCTACAGAAACAGGGCAACCCCTGTGGCAGGGAGGCATGATGAGGAGGACTCCATCTAATCAGAAGGCTAATTCATTATGTTATTATACTATATTATTCTATACCATATTACATTACGTTACATTCTCGGGGGTCTCTGTGGTCAGGATGACCCTGAGATGTGTCAGAGAGTCTCTTCTCCCAGCCTGGCAACCAAAGAAGGAATCAGGATTCTTCTGTTCTGCTTTTCAAGGTTATTTATTCTCTGTTATCTATAACATTCTTTCTCTGACCTGCTGAGGTCCATTCAGCAGGTCAGTCCATGGCACATTGCCTGCCTTCAGGGTGGTGTTGTCTTTTTATATTAAAAACTACCTGTACTTTATTTACAATTATTTTCCAATGCCTATCACCTATGTTAGACAGCCTGTCTCTAAATCAATACAAAAGCGCCACCATCACCCAGAAGATGGAGGCTAGGAAGAAGAAGGAAAAAGGACAAGGCACGCCCAAATTCCTCCATCTTGGGACCCCAAGCCCCCACTCTAAAAACCCCAAAATTCTACTTTTCACTCTGTGACAAACTTAACTATCACTCGACTTAAACTTTCAAGGCTTGTAAATCCTCATATAAGGTTGGTAATTATTTCCAAGGATCAAAATCAAAGGCACAGGAGTCTGGGCTCTGTGCCAAGGTCTCTGAGCCCCCTGGCAGGGGCTGGAGCCATCCAGGGCAGCCAGAGAGATGTCCTGGGTTCCAGGACACTACATCTCATCTAAACTGAACCTGCCAAGAGCTCAACCCTGCTCACACTGCCCAGAATCTTGTGGCTGTCACCCACAGTTCCCCCAAAACACACCTGGCCCTGACAGGCCAAGGAAACAAAACCCCATCACTGTGGGTAAACAATCTTCACATAGCATTCTACTTTGGCACAACACAGGCACAGCAAATGAGATAAGAATTGTTTTTCCTTTCTCTGGGGTTCAGAGGATGTGAATCTCAGAAATATTCTTGGGAAGAACTGTGCCTTGCTTTTCCCTGTGAAGAGAAATGTGGCTACAAGTCTCCAGAAATGCAAAGGAGGACAGAGCCTCTAACCAGCAAGCGCAGTGGCTTTGAGTTGGTTTGTGGACACACCAGGCTCCAGTGAGGGAAGGAGGAAGAATTATCTGAAATTTAAGGGTTTATCTTCGAAATTCAGGGCTGGAGAATACAGCCTCCTGAATAATTTACACAGGAATGTTCTGAAACCCATTTAGGAGAATGAATTAGGCTAGAGATCAGGGTGGAATTTTTAAGAAAGCTTTTTCTTCTCTACATAGAATAAAAGGGAAAGTGAATGGTGTTATGTGTTCATATTATATCACAAGGCATATACCCACTTTGCCAAAGGGTTGTGGTAACTGAAGTGTCTAGCACAGAAACAGGCCAACATGCCAGATTCCAAACATGCTGAGAAGCTTTTGAACTATATTCCAGAAGGAATATTACCATTCCATAAGTTTGAGGGCTTGTCACCTGCTTTCAGCCCATAACACCTGTTTAAAATACTTCTATACATACATGCTTGCATGAAAATAATGTATTTCTTTAGCAGCACAAAAATAAATATCAAGAACTTTGGGCAGTGCTGATGGACCTAGAGAAATCACAAAGTGTTACGGGATTATTTGATGTTCACATCCTCAGGTGGGGGCTCTTGCCAGCCTAGCTGTGGAACACAAGTTTCACTTCTGTTTCTATTACATCTGTGTTATGCTACACACACACAAACATGCCTATATTTAGGTATATTTGTTTATAATGCTTTATGCTTGTTATTATGTTTTATTTGTTTATTATGTTTATTATTAGGCATTTAGTTTATTATACAACACAAGGATTAATTTTGTTAAATTACTCAAAGCCATGTTATTTTTGTACACAAAATTGGTTTTTATGAAGGTAATTAGAGTTCACCTGCATTCACATGAGGAGATAAAACCAGTGGTGTCTTGCTGAATTTAAATGCAGCTCCTAGTCATTTGAACCTGGAACTCAGCATTCCTGGAAGCATTACCTGAATATCTGAACAGAAAGTTACAAGTTTCACCCTGGTTTTCAGGGGGAGAATTCCCTTGCAGCAGAGAGGGATAGCTGAACTCCCAAGAGCTGCAGAAGAACTCTGGGAATGAGGATATTCTCCTGCTGCCAGTGATGGGCAGGTCTGGCTCTGCCCCAGCCCACAAGCCTGCTGAAGTACCCATTGTAACTGATCCATGCACTTCAGTGCAAAGGAGATTAAATTTTCTTTCTGGTCTACTGAATATGACTCAGTCACTCAGCTTCCTTTTTTTTTTAAAGGTTTTTGAAGAGAAAGAGTACAAAAGCTCTGCCAATCTTGTTTGCTTTATCTTATCCCATACCCGCCTTCATACAAGACAAGCTGCAAAATATTCTTTTCAGCTTGTTTACCTGAAGTTTCACAAAATCCTTACCATTTTGAAAGCCTAAAAGCATTTAAGGAGAATTTCTTTGTAAAGCATTGCTAAAGAATGCAAATAAACTTTCACAGTGGCCTGTAAATACCTTCCTTTACCAGGTAATGTTAGCATGACAAATATGTTACAAAACTTTGTCTTGACAGCCTTGTCTTTGGTTTTTCACCATTCAAGAGCTGCAAAGAGAAAGCACTATCCAAGAGAACCCTTCTAACCTTGAGAAACATGCCTGGGCATTGCCCAGAAAGGATTTATTCTCTTTTAGAAAGGTGACTGTTCAGGTATTTGTACACAATTCAGAGAATTTGTTCACTCTTATTACTGAGTGACAAAGTTGTCTGAGATTGCAGCTCCAGACTTTGGCCCAATCAGCCCAGCACAGCAGATGTTTCAGAGAAATCCATTGCTAAAATAAACTCCACACTGCTGTTACTGCTGCTAATAAAGCTGCAGCTTAACTCCATTGGTACTGAGGGCAATATAATATTCTGTAATATATTATTCTGTATTATTCTGTAACTGATTTCAGCCCATTTCAATGTGGCCATTGTATGTTAAGGCACGACTCAACAGGGTTAGGGAAAGGAAAATCAGGATCTGCTACTTATTTTTTGCCCTTCATTAGCATCTCAAAGAGAAACAAAACAAAATGAGCAGCTTTAGCAAAATAAAATGTTTGAAAGGCAAAACAAAATGAGCAACTTTAGCAAAATAAAATGTTTTAAAGCGTGTCTTTGGTTTTCCCATTTTTTCAGCTTGATGGGGATCTGCCAGAGCATTGCACTATAACTACTTGAAAGTGGTCTCCATTAACAAAATGCTATTAATTTTAACTTTCTCAGTAACAGTATCACATGTCTACATTGCTTTGGAGGCTGTCCAACTGATTTGAATGGCAGCTGATCTTAATCAACTTTTCTTACCCTTACTCAAAGAGTTGGTATTGCAGCATTGTCCAAATTTGCAAATACTGTGGCTACTGTTTGGACTTTCACAAAGAGGAAAAGGATACATTTAACCAGCACATCTTTCTAATTCATGGTCTTTGACAAATCAGCATCAAAAATGCTAGTAAAAAACTAAAATAAATAAAAATCAATGATGTCCTTTATGGCTATTCATCATTCTTAAGAAGTTATATCCTCACTTACCACTTAAAAGTCTTGGGACCTACTTTCTAAATGTCAAGGCCATTTCTCCATAATTTTCCTCTCAGCACTGCACCTTTTCTTCTGGCAGTGATTTTCAGGCAAAGCAAAATTTCAAAACTACAAAACTAACAACAGCTGGTTTGGACCCTATTCTCTCTTTTCCTCTTTACAGACAACAGAAGAAGTTTGACTTACAGACAATTTTCTCTATCCTTATATATTCTTTATTACTATAATTATCTCAAGACAACAGACTAATGTATGGTAATGAAAGAAATAATTTAAGATCCTGTTGTGAGCAGACAAAACTCAACTCCCCAGGTTTTAGTACAGGCAGGTAGCTAAAAACCTGATAAATTACTGCTGTATCACTTATCTTTCTTAAAATTGGAAGAGAATGGACCAAAAGCAGCACTAAGAGGGCCGTTGTGATGCACGAGTTGGAAGGAAAAACAGCTGCATTAGAAATGTTCCAGATCCTATTCAGCAGTGGAAATTAATGGAACATTGTCAATTAGCCCAAAACACTTAGCTTAATGTATTTGGAATTTGCATGATGGATGGTTTATGTAACTCCGTAACAAAGCTCAGCACGAGAAAATTGGTTTCTTCAATTTCTGAAACTCTGTTCATCACAAAGTGAAACAAAGAAAAAAATCCATACATACACATCCATGTAACGTTTCCCAAGGGTAAAGTTAGGCATCTCCCCCTGCATTTAGGTTTTCAAACATTATC
The DNA here is from genome assembly GCA_024362935.1 of Setophaga petechia. Classification (NCBI taxonomy): domain Eukaryota; kingdom Metazoa; phylum Chordata; class Aves; order Passeriformes; family Parulidae; genus Setophaga; species Setophaga petechia. The sequence continues at coordinate 51,361,981 of JANCRA010000003.1, read as the reverse complement.
CAGAGGTAAAGCCCGTGCTAAAAAGCCCAAAGGAAAAATGTAAGCAGCAGTTTCACCTCCCAAGCTTAACTCACGTGTGGTTGTAGGACTCTGAGGACTGGATTCTGGATTTCAGACCTCTGAGGGTGAATTCCTGAGGTGCCTTCTGGTCATCACCATCCTGTTCCCTTCAGGCAGAGGTCAAAAAGAGATGAGTGGCAAGGCAGTGCCACCAGCTGCACTGGGACTGCACCCACTGTGGGCAAAGGGCCAGCATCCCACTCAGGAGCTGCTTCTTGAAAAGCAAAGGAGAAAATTCCCCTTGCTTGTAACTCTCTTCTTCCTGTAAAACTATCATAAGAGCCCACTTGGTGGTGGTGCTTCTCCTGGACTAAAGATTGGTTTGTGCAGTGAAAACGACTTGTGAATTTATGAAGAACATCTTGTGACCCACATGCAAACATCTCAGCAGAAGGTTGTTTTGGTTTTTTGGGTTTTTTTGGTTGTTTTTTTTTTTTTTTTTTCTTTAATTTGGGATACAGGGTACTTTAAAGAAATCCCTAGTCATTGTAGCATCTCTATACTAAATGAACATCAGTGTATTCCCCTGATGCAAGTTCAGCCATCTGTAAAACTCCCCATGGAGCAAGAAGTCAAGTGCTTAACACATTTTAAAAGTATAAACTATTCATCAACAGGCAAGACCTCCCTCAGGTTGCTCATTAAGAAGCCACATACTAGTGCTGTTACAGAGTAGTAACTGCATGTCTTGTGTCCACTTTCTCAGGATTCCCTTTAGGAAAAGATTAATTGGAATGAAACAAAATTTACATTCTTACACTTACTCTAGTTTTCTGTTGAAAAAAGAAATAACCTTCTTCTTCTGAACTTTGTGTGAGGCCCTGACAAAACCTTTGTCAAATCAAACTTTTTATTGAGCATTTGGCATTCCGTCACTGGTATAGCTCCTCCCTTTTTCATTAATTCTGTGTTAGGGGTGAGATGAATTCTGTGCAGTTTCTTCAGCTTAGACCTCCCCCACCAAAAGTGATCAGTGACCTGGAAATGATTAGAAAACCTAGAGAGAGCTACAGATGGTATTTCTGTGGCAGTCCAAAGTGTTTAAAATCACTCTCCTCCCAGAGCCAAACCCAAACAAAAACAAATATAGCATCAGATGCCATTACATATATTGGAGCTGCACACTCAGTTTTTCACTGTTATTCATAAAATTGAATCACAATCAGGTTGTGTGGAGCAGGACACCTTCACCCCCTTAGGTTCCATCTGCTCCCTCAGAGAAGGAGTTGGAGTTAGGGGGGGAAAGGAGTTTCCAGCGGATTTGTGGCACTACCCTCACCCTGCTTGCCCCACAAACAAGATATTCCTGCAGCAGGTGGGAACCTTCCCAGGAACTTCTTCAGAGAGCAGAGAGAGGGCAGATGAGCAGGGAGAGGGACTGACAGTCCATGGGATGAGCTGCTGAGAGAAGGGAGGAGAGCAGGAGAGTTTCAGGTGGAGAGAAGACAGAGTGGTCCAAGGAGAAGGCAGATGGGCACACCTTGGCAAGGGCTCTGCAGGGGTGGGGAAGGAGTAGCTGGAGGAAAAGAGGCAAACACAGGCATTGAAATCTAGCTAGCTTCAAATTCAAACAGATCAAATAATCCTCTATTCTTTTCATTTTGTTGTCTGTGTACAATTAAAACATCAATTGTGTCACTTCTGAGCAGGGAACTTCAGAATGATGAGTTACTGTGGACAAGACCTCTGCTTCCAGAGGTATTTAGACCTACATAAATTTGATATGATTGCTGAAAAATTCATTTTTCAAAACTCCACTCCATAACCAACATTCATAATGTACTCCTTCCAAATGGGCCTGAAGATGATGATGGCACTGCTTTCTTAGCTGTGGTTCCGAATTCCATATTTAATAGTGACATTTATTAAATATTAATTGGAAAATGCATAATTTATCCCAGTGGCTGGCATAGGTGAATAGTTCTGTCACTCATGACCTCTGCTTGAGCACTTATCACTATTCATACTCGCTCAGTCAGGGGAAGGTTTAATTTTATACCTCTTCATTGTGCCCAATCGATTTAGCACCCACTCATGCTGGCAATCAATAGGTGCCCCCTGACCTCATCTGGAAGCCACCAAGAGCCCAGGGCAGAAGGAAAGCAGCCTCTCTTCCATTTTCATCTTGGGAGACTGGGTACAGCAATGGAAAACTGCAGAAATTCATGGCTAAGGAGTAGTAAGAAGAGTTTTTATGACTGCATTAACCAGAGCTGGTTTTATGAATGCTCCAGGTGCATTGCTGTGCTGAGCCAGGCCAGGCTGAACCAGCACTGGCAATAATTTATATTAATCTATTTGATGCTGCTTTGCAAGCACTGACAGTGGTCACTCAGACAGTAACTAACAAAGGAGTTGAAAAACTAGTTTTACTCAGGCCAATAATTTCTTCTCACTTTGCAGTTACTGAGGTGTAGAAGACAATAGGGGACATGGATTTTAAAAATGAATTAGCAGGAGGTGAATATGTAAGAATTGACTGGTGCAAAGGCAGTCACTGAGCTGCAGATGTGCATCAGTAAACCCAGAGTATCAACCTGAACAAAGTAAGAGAGAGATCTGTGGGCTCCCTGGTCAACAGGATCAGAACAGAGCAGAAAATTCCCTGGCCTGCACAGATCGCTAAATAATTGAGAGGTTTTGCCTTAAGTCCTCCTGCACTTCTCTGCACTGTTGGTGGCACAGAGAATATTATTTCCTTGCATTAGCAGGTGATGCACAACACTCATATTGGATTAAGCATGGAAGTCGATGTGAATTAAGAATGTACAGCATTTGATTAGAGTGAGATTCTCTGAATGTGTTGAATAAGTATTAAAATTTCATCTTTAGTCTCAGTATATATATATATATATACACATATATATATACACACATATATTCTATATATATATATACACACACACACACACATATATATATATAAAAGCACACAAATCAAAAATATTTCCATTCATTTGCTTGTAACTGCAGTTCAAATACCAGATACTGTCAAATGAACAGATTAAAATTGCATATTTTCCTCACTTAGTCCCTTTCTTAACAACAATCAAGGAAAACTCCAGGAAAAAGCCCAGCAGTAGAATTTCATTTACAATTCCCAGCCTTGAAATTTTGGTACTACAGACACATAACAAATCTCAAAACCAGCCTGCTTAATAACAAATTGTTTAAGTTTTAACATTTCAAATGTTGCTATCTCCCAACTGTAAGGCAATTACAAAAGGCAACTGAGAATATCTTTGCAGATGTGCTTTTGGACTTGTAAGAATTTACACTGACATAAACCCAATGCAGTGCCACTGAAATCAATTAAATTTGATGAGCACAAAGTTGGAGAAGAATCACAATATTAACATTCAAAAGTTAGCAGAAGGTACATCTTCTTCAGCAAATATCAAGCATTACCTTAAACCTTTTTGATTTCCATTTATAAAATTTTAACAACACTCTAATGATCAGCTACAAATGCCCAATTCCCAAGAAGCCAAACAGTTCGATTTCATGAACTCCTTCCTACAAAATGAACAATCAGTGGAAATGAATTGTGTGCTCCTGACTTAAAATGACATAGAAAAATACCTCTAATATCCACATCAAATGAATGGTCTGGGGTTGGAAGGACTTGCTGGTGATTTCAGAGTCACTTTCTGCAAACTGAAATTGGAAAACCACCAATAGGAACAATTTTCTTCTTTTACATTCTGTCTATAAAAGATTTCCATCAATACTGGATCAAGAAAATAATTTAGGTACATCTGTAATAAACCCTAAACTAGCTGAGATATGCAAACGAGTACATAAGATAAAAAACACTTTCTTTCAAAAAGCATCTGAATATGTTCATTTAATTTCTATTCATTCCTTTGTGAAACATCACAAATCTGGCCTGTAGAATTTGGCCTGGGTGTTCTACATCACTTCTCAGAGAATTGAGAGCAGAAGGTGATAGCAAGGGTTCAACATCCTCTTCCACTTCTGTAGTCTGCATTACTAAGATATAAACAGGAAAATTAAATATTTTTCTGGACAGCATGTAGTGATCAGCAATGGGTTCACCACCTCTGACGTACTCTGCTCCCTGACTCCCACAAATCTTCTCATCTAAGACACAAAATATGAAATAGGCAAATGTGGTGAGGGATGAAGATCAAGGGAATCAGATTTTAGTGGAGATTATCTGCAGGTAAAATTCCCAAGCAGAATGATCCTAGTGCTGAGCAGTACAAGGTTTATTTGGAAACACAGGCATGAGGAAGAGCTGCTTGCTCAGTCTTTGCAACATCTTCCAAAATGATCAGCACTTAGGTAAATGTCAGACAATTCCCTTTCCTGACCCAGAGATGGGGTAACTGAGAGGTGTTTTAAAAACTTTTATTCCGTGTTCAGTCTCATGAGAAGGGTGAGACAATACAGATGTTATAATTCACACCATCACAATCAGAAGCCAATTATTTCTTAATTACAATACATTATAAGCATTTCTTGCCCTGTCAGCTTTTGCCACACCATGTTGTAAATGCCTTAAAACCAATCATCTAAAATTACTCATTTTGGGTCTAACTACAATGCATTTTTCATAGTTCTATTTCTCAAAAATATCTAGTCTTATTTGCAAGGCCATCTTCTGAAACTTGTTTCTAGCCCCATTTCTCTCTCAGCAATGTCTGTCCTACTCCATGGAATTTTTAAGTCAGCATTTCTTGTCTCAAAGTTTGCATACGGATGCACATTGTGTGAACCTTCTGTCAGGCCCTGACAACTCTCCACAAATCCATTTCCCACAGGTAAGCTCTAGGAAATGTCCCATAGTTCACCTGTAATCTGTCGTGAAATCAGTGAAATGTGTGAATTTCTCTGCAGTATAATAGAATAAGTAGTGTTAGAATAAATACCAAATACTGCTTAAAAAAGCCAAACACAAAATACCACTTAATGTTAAATTTTACATATTTTATATATAGAAAATATATATATTTATATATTTTTTTAGTTAGAGTCAGTATGAAATGTATGAGATAGTATTTTTTGTTTGGATTTTGATGTTTATTAATTTTATTTATATCTTATTTTTATAATAATATTTCTACTTTATTTATAAAATGCTTTATTTATAGCTATTTATATATTATATTTTTAGATATGTTACTTGTTATACATATTATTTCTTTATATTTATATAAGTTGTGATTTTAAAAATATTACGTTTTAATAAGTTAAAAATGTAGTTGTATATTTTTTAATAAGGTTTTTTAAGGACAAATTGTTTAATTAGGAAATTATACTTAAATTGTTTCTACTTTTTACTTAATAACTAATTACTTGTGGTTTGTAATGGGGATTTTTTAATTTAATTATATAATACTAAAATTTATGAAGAAGAAAGTGAGTAAGGATTAGTTACTACTTTAAAATGTTTATCTTATTGTACATATATTATTATATTCTAAAACTTTTAAACTCTAAATTTTCTATCATATAACATTACACCTTTTATTTAAACTACACACTCATAATCTTAATTCTATCCTTTAATTCTAAAAATCTTTCCTACAACCTCAAATCAAACACAGTACTTTCTTAAAAATCAATATCCATCAATACAAAAAAATCTAAAACTCCCAATACCCAAAATTCCAACACCTGGGATTTTCCAGGGTTTTTTTGGCTAAGAACTGACCACACTATATTAAAGAGATACTATAATATACTATTGGAGATTAAGCGACTCCCATGGCCGGGTGAAATGAGAAGGAGGACTCCACTGATAGCATAAGGTTAATTAATTACTTTATTCTACTATATTATATTATTCTATAATATTCTATATTTCTAATATTCTATATTTCAACTATTTTATATTTCTAATACTCTATATTTCTAATATTCTGTATTTCTACACACTATATCTAAACTGAATCTGCACAAGCACTCAACTCAACTGCCCAGAATCTCAGCCGACAGTCCCAACACACTCATGGGTTCAATTGGTCAATGAATCAAAACACTCACACCAGAATCCAATCACCAAACCCCTTCAATGCACTCCACTTGTGAACAACACAGCAACAGCAAATGAGACAAGAATTGTTTTTTCTTTCTCGGAGGTGCCTCGCTGTGATTCCCAGAAAATATCCTTGGGAAGTTGTGCCTTGATTTTCTCTGTGAAAAGAAATGCGGCCACGCTATACCAAAGAAATACTACACTAAAGAATACTAAATAAAAACCCTGTGACTGTCTGCAGACAGCCAGGACACAGCTTTGACCCAAGTGACCAAGGAAACAAAGCAACTTTCACCAGTGTCCAATCACCAAATCACTTTGGGTAAACAATCTCCATAACACATACACATGTGCCCAATAACAGGAGCAGTGAATAGAGATAAGAATTGTTTTCTCTTCTCTGAGCTTCTCACTGCTTTTCCCTAGGAGAAATCCTGGGAGAGAGAATGATGTCTCTCTCTGTTCAGAGAATGTGAGTGCCACACTGACACTTCAGATCCTGATGGAGCTGAGTCCCTCAGCAAAGCTTTCCAGGCAAGGGAGAGGAGAAAAAGCAGTAAGAGGGGGCTCAAGGAAATTTTCAAGAAATGGAAATAAGATTACTGAGATGCATTCTTCCAGCATCCTGTGATGTGCAAATTTTGAGGCAGAGAACATCTTTGTATTTATCAGCCCTAAGAGAGTTCCTCACCCATTCATTTCCTTGAATTGCTCTTGAAAGCTGTGTAAGCTTTCAGAATTTATGCCATCTGATTGGAAAGGTTTTCACTCTCTGATAACATTGGGTGAAGAACACAGAAGTAAAAATGAACATTAGGTTTCTACTGCAGGCTTATTTTCTCTCAGTGTTCTTTCTACTCCTTGATCATCTATCAGCCTTACTCTCTAGCTTCTTAATTCTGATGTATTTGAAAAATATATGTTTATTATTCACCTTTTTTTCCCCCTTCCCTCTCTTTTTCTTTTATGTTTAACCTGCTGGAGTCACCAGCCATTGTATCTTCCTCTTTGAGCATAGTTTCACCTCTTGGCAGGGTATTTTCCTGCTTCTTGCAGCCCCCTTGTTCTGCTCTTTAAAAATGACACTTTATTTCTGGGGTTTGCTTTTTGAAACATTTTGATAAGTAGGTTAACTCTGTTTTTCTGGTTCAGCATCTTTGCATAGTCCCCATTCTGCCTGCGAGATATTTACTTAGGTTTAAAAACAATTCCATGTCATTTTGAGTGTCATCATTTTAATCACTTTTTTGAATTCAGACAAGCCTGTCCCTCCCCCAAGTAGACTTCCACTCCTCCAGAGAGTTCTTTAACCTTGATGAAAGTGTTGCCCTCACCCCTGTGGGCTCTCTCCCACATTCCCAGCTGCACATGGAATCTTTCCTGCTCCATCTCCTTACCTGTGTTTGCCTCCAAAGGGAACTGCAGGCTGAACGCTGCAGAAAAAAAGGCCAAGTACAGCATGAAAATCTCATTTCAACCCTCAAGTGGCCCGTGATTATACAGGATAATCCCAGATTAATCCCCCCAGCGCAGAATTTGCATAATTTGGGTGAGTTTGTTCAAGCCACGACACCAAGAGTTGTGACCTGTTAGTGCCAATTTTTGCCTGCCTTTGGAAGCAAATCTTAATCCTTTTTTATTTCCAACCACCAAGCCACAACAGCTTCTGGAGATTTATCTCAAAGGACTGCTAATGAGTTATAGTCCACAAAATGTGATGCTGCCAACATCTCAACCTACCAGTTGGAAAAAAAAGAAGATAAAACAGAGTAAAGAGCAGTTTGATGCCTATTAGAAAAAAATCACACTCTGAACTACAGTTCATGCAGGAGTTTAATCAGCAGGGAACACAATGGCAAATAATAAATAATAAAATTAAACCCCATGTTAATAAATATTAAGCCATCTTCCATTTGTTTCAAAACAGTGCTTTTACCATCACTTTCACAGAAGCAGATAATTTTTAAAAATTTTGCTTTAAATTTCTTTAAAACTCTAAAAATGCACAGTGCATCCTTATACTTATATAATATAACAATATACTATAATAATGGTACTAATATAGTATATTGTTAATAGATTATATCTGTAATATATAGTATTATATGTATATATTAGCATATATTTTATAATATAGCATATTATGGTATCTTTTATAAATATACTATAATATAGTATATTATATTATAGCATAATATATAATATAATATGATATAATATGATATAATATAATATAATATAATATAATATAATATAATATACATATAATATAATATACATATAATATTATATACATATGTAATAGATATTGTGCTGATTCAACTGTTCCTCATCCCAAACATCCTGCTGCTTTGAACAGAGCTATTTTCTCATTAATTTCAAATGTTCTTTCCTGAAGCAATCATTACAACATCAAATTAAGAAAAAGATGGAAGAAAACTTTGGGCTCTCATTGATTTTGATTTAAGGTTTAGAAAGTCTCTCATGCTACATCCAATGTGTGAGCAGTGATTGGATTAGAATTGGAGTAAATTCTCCCAGCCAAATGCAACATTTGGTAGATACTGAAATGGCATTTGTGAGGTAGTACTATCATAAAAAAAAAAAAACACACACAAAGGAAAAAATGGGGGAAAATACATCAGGGTCTCTGCACACAAAATAATTCAATATGTTGTCCTCTGCATCTGCTTTATTACAGCAACAAGTAGCTGAGTAGGCAGAACTGTGCTTTGCTGCTCTCATCCTATTGTATTTTATATTTTATTTATTTTGCTGTGATTTAAAGGTCTGAGTTAGTGGACACAAGTAGGAGCAATGCCAGTAACACTTCCTGCCTAAGCTTTATTGCTGTCAAACTTGAGCAAATTATTACAGAGGTTGCTCCAGATTTCCAAACCATTAAATTATGCTGAACCTGCACACAGCAGGACCTTTCCCTCCATCCTCCCATGAGTTTTACAACACTGGTGCATATTTCTTACTATCAAGAGATTTACCTTGTTTTTTCAAGCACAAATGCTACCAACCACCTCTCCTCCCATTGCAGTGTCCTGGAAGACATGGCTGGGAATCTGTGGGGTCCTGTCAGGGCAAAGCTGGGAGCTGGACACCTGGGCAGTCATCAAAACCTCCCTAATTGCAGCCAGATTAATTTCTCCCATTTCTGACTTGGTTTCAGGGAATAATGCCCATAATACAGAAAGAATTTAAAATATTCTAAACGCAAAAGGGCTTCCACAGTGCTCAAAGAAATTCTGCTTCCTAAAATTTTCTTAGGCAGGTCTGAAAAAACATTAAAAGAACATAAGGGAAGCAGAAGTAGATGCTGTGCTAGAGCCAAATGGCTCCTGCAGAGCTTGTGCTGTATGGCCTTCTAGGATTCTGCAATAAATAAATACAAGTTGAAACACCAAAAAAAGCAAAGAGGAGATCATGTACAGCAAAATGCACTACAGAAATAAGGAATCTGGTATTTCATCCTAACTAGAACAAAAGAGAAATCTTTGAGCTGTTAACCCACTTGCCTTGATGGTGAGCCTACTTTCTTTTTTTGAATTTTTTCCTGAAGAAAAGTCCTGTTCCCCCTGTAAATCAAATACTTTTGAGTCTGTTTTAATTCAGAACATTTTTTGCCTGTTTTTCTGATTTGCACCTCAAGTAAACAGGCTTGTTTTCATCATGAGTGCTAACAACAGACCTCATTAACACAGCTTTTTATAGACTAAATACAACTCTCTGCTGCCATTCAATATTATTTGTTCATTTTAAACAACAAATATAGCTTAGCTAATGTGGAACAACTTTAAAATTATTTATTACTCTAAAGAGCTTTATAATGCACTTAGGAAAAAAAATTAGAGTTTTTAAATATATATATATATATATATATACACACACACACACATATATATATATATATATATATATATATATATATATATATATAAAAATGTGATGCTCCTTTCAATATGTATTTCTATTTAACCACTGCAAAACTTTCAGCTAGAGAAGCCCACGATTATTCAATTAATGATAATTACTCTGAAATAATAATAATAATAATAATAATAATAATAATAATAATAATAATAATAATAATAATACAACTCAGGAAGCCAAAGCATTTTTATATGATGATATGTGCCTATGCTACGCTGAAAAGATGGTTAAGAAATGATGGTTTTTGCTCACCATAACTATTCCTATTAGATATTCAGTCACATCTGCAAGTATTTTATTTATTTACAGAAAATATCAGCACGTAGTGGCATTGCAGACAAAATGCAGCTACAGGAGGGTGAAATTAGATTGGTTTTGCAAAAGAGTGCTAAGGATGAAGAAAAGAAGGGTTATGCCATCTTAAGAGAATGCAAGTAATTCAGTGCAGGGCTTCTTGACCATCTGTTTTTCATTTATTGATGGGTCTGCAGGGGAAAAATTCCCAAAAAACCTATGTGAGTTAGTTGCTAAACTCAAGTTAGCAAGGATTGGCAAATAAAGCAGCTGCCACATTCTTCCTTAATTTCAGCAGCTCATCCTTACACACAGACTGGTTTTGGCCACCTGAGCTCTCCCCAAGCTTGGGACTGTTGAGTGAGGTGGTGCCTTGTTCCAGGAGGTGATGAGCAATGCCAGGGGTCAAACATCCCTCTGAAAGCACCTTTAGAGAACCTTGAATTCCTGATAGAATGTCCAAATAGAATAGAAAAGCCTCTTCATGTTGCACTCAACAATCAAATATTCTTGCAATTTATTTTTTCCCCACATTCAGAGTGGCTCTGCTGGAGTCCAGCTCTGTCGTAGACATCTTTTCATGCAAAATCCTTTCTTTAGGATTTTTCTTCCTGAGAAGCTGAGAGGCCTCAGGAACAAAATGTAAACACTGATTATCTGCTGCTGTGGAATGCAACAGGTGGATCTGTGGTTGGCCCATGTTGGTTTGTTTGTAATTAATGGCCAATCACAGTCAGCTGGCTCGGACTCTCTGTCGGAAACAGAAGCTTTGTGATCATTCCTTTCTATTCTATTCTTAGCCAGCCTTGTGATTAAACCTTTTCTTATATTCTTTTAGTATAGTTTTAATGTAATATATATTATAAAATAATAAATCAAGCCTTCTGAAACATGGAGTCAACATTTTTGTCTCTTCCCTCATCCAAGAACCCCTGTGAACACCATCACACAGCTCCTTCTGCCAGAAGGCACCAGAGACTCCTCTTTTATTACCTTACAGAAATCAAAAATAAAGACTCCTCCTGGACCTTCACCTTCTCCCTCTGTAGCTCTCCAACTCCATGTGATTTTAATATCAGGTTATTTTCACAGCTCAGACCAGAAACAAAGTTTAAATGCTTTTTACCCAACATTAAGAAAACTAAACAGTTTGTGAACAAAAGGTTGAGCCATTTTTATGAGACATAATTAATATTCTTGAATACTGCAAGTATTTGAGGCATAGGTATGCTGTAATATATCTGCTCCTGTCTGCTTCAAGTTAATAAAACTGAGGGAACCAGATGTCTTTGAGATTATTGCAGATTTTCACTGCCAGTAACAATTAAGCCACAGCAGGGAACTCATGGGGTAGGAGAAAACTGTAAAATTAAATTTCAAGTGCCTACAAACTAATCATACACTTAAAGCACACTCCACCAATATAATTTTGAAATCATCGCTCTGGCAGATTATTATTTTTCAAAGAAAATACAGATATCTGATGAAGAGAGCTTTAATTAAAAAATATTGGCAAGGCACCAAGGCTTAGTCCTTCAAAAGAGTATTCTTTAAAATCTCAGTCTCAGGCAAAAAAAATGTCACCAGAGAAGGAAAAGAGACAAGCATACAAAGCTCTTATTTTAGGGAGAATCTGAGAGCATACGGGCAAAACTGGGGGGATTTTTAAAAAACCCAAATTAAAAAGGTGTTCTTTATGAGGGAGAAGCAGTCAGCAGCTCTCGTGTTCAGAGAAAACTCAAGTACTCTACATTTAGAGTGGTCTAATACTCTACATTTAGAGTTGTCTTTGCTTTGGAAAATCAATGCAAACAGAGATTCAGCAATCTAATAACAAAGCATTCTTGTCTTCCAGAAAAAACCTCACAGGCTCTGCTCTGCTCTCCCGGCCCCAGGGCGGAGTTTTAAAAGCAGCAGAGCTGTCTATGGTGCTGAACTGATTTTCGCAAAAGCTCTGGTCCCTGTCTCCAGGGGTCCAAATTAACTGAACTTCTTCTCGTGTCTCAACAGAAAAATCTTGTCCTCAGACAATATTGTCTCTCGTGTCAGATGCTGGGGATTTTTTGAGAGAGGTTTCTTCTATAATAATGGCCTTTCATCAACTGAATTATGCTGCCTGTTACCATTGTAGGAAAAAAAGTCATATAGAGAATCACAACAGCCTTCTATAAATCCAGCATTTTAAGGATCACAAAGCCACACAGCACTTCCAGCAGAAATCTCTAGGAATTCTTTTTAGAAAAGATATAATTAAGTTAATTTAGTTATGGTCTATGGGTACAGGAATTGGAATAACTGTATTTTACTTTAATGTTCCATTTTAGATTACATTCTTAAAGGAAAAATTGTATTTGGAACAATTTTTAAATTAATTTAAAATAAAAATTTATCAAATAAACTTTGTTGATATTCCTAAAAGAATTCCCAAACTGCCCAAAAGAAATCTCCCAATGACCACTATCACCAAATAGATAAAGGCCAAATATTACTTAAATTAAACCCCAGTACCTCAGTACAGACCAGCACAGTCCTTCCTAAATTTTCTTTGGCACGTTCCCCTGTTCCTGCCTTCATTACACATTGATTAACATAGTGGCTACTTTTACATTTCTGATTAAAGCAAAAACTTTTGGACAGTATTAAACAAACGAGGCCTTACCTGAGCAGCAGGATTTGTTGCAGTGACAATAATTGCTGCTGCCATTTAAATGGATCAGGCTCAGCTGGTGCTTTCTATTAAACTGTTACAAACTAAAATCTTTTTCCCATTTAACTTTTCGCTCTTATGGCACAGTCAAATTTCTTTCTTAGCCAGATCTTTTAAGGAAATGGGATTTATGCATTGAAACTGCATGACTTATAAATCCATCTGCAATTTTTCCTTGAATGCAATGGAGATGTAAAAATCCCCAGTTACTGGAAGTGTTTATAAACTCCATCACATGTCCAGGGAGAGAGGCCTTTGCAGTCCCCAGTGATGACAGGGAAGGCTGCAGAATGAACTTGCTCTCCAGGAACAAAAACATGAGTTTCGTTCTCAGACATAAATTCTACCTATTAAGAAGTAAATTGTGTTTTTAAACTTTCTGACCCTAAAAACTTTCATCACCAGATGAGGGCTTAGGGAACATCACATGTTTTACCACTCAGAGAGCAAGTGAAATGCAGCCTTCATTATTAATTCCAGGTATTTCCTGGAAGCAGCTATCCAAAAGCATTCTGGCTGACTACCTGAGCAGAACTCATGACTTCAGTTCAGCTGTCAGATTGCAGATTTCTGTCCTCAATTAAATGGGAAATACCAAAAGTTTCCTTTCAAAGCTGCAGGGTGCAAAGGTGACCCAAATAAACTCTCAGTTTTGTTAAACTCTCCAGATCAGATTTATATCTGGACCACCAAGAGCTGCATCCACCATGTGCTTTCTGGACAACCAGAGAACTTTTGCCTCCCAAGCTCCTCATCCACCCCAATCCATGAGCACTGGATGTGTTTCAGTGCTATTTCATAGGAAGGTTCACCCCTGCACCTTTGCAAACAGCCCAAGCCAAAACTTGAACAGGAGAGCAGCGCTGACATTTGATGCAATTTCATCGCAAGAAGAAAATAAATGTTTAGTTGAATCAAGCATCCAGGGACCTACCCAGGCCCAAATCATCACTGGAATGAAGATGACAGTGTAGCTCATAAACACCTGGATGCAGACTTCACCAAGGAGTTTCTTTACTAATTGTTTTCAAAGAATGTAACTGAAATGTGGAGTCTTAACTTCTTTTTACCAGGGTTGAGATTAGATGTGTGAGATGGAATTTCTTGTTGGGACTCAGATGTTTATTAGTTCTTATCTGTGTTACAGTCTCACAAATCCTGAGTTCTACAGCACTTCACTCTAACAAATTAAAAATGGAGCTGTATCTCTCTCTCTCTACGAGGCCTTTTAAGGATAAACTGTCCAATTAACACTGAAATTATTTTCACTTTTAACCCAATAACCAACCACCCATGGCCACAATGTGGACTTTTTTATCCAATTACACCAACCCACCCAAACCCAAGGAGAAGGTGGTGAAGAAGAAGGACCAACCTCCACCCTAAAACATCCATCTTGCTTTATATATATATATATATATATTACTATATTCTAAACCCTTAAACTCCAAGTTTTCCCTCCTGTGACATTACACCCTTCTATTCAAACTCCACACCCACAATCCCAGTTCTGTCAATCCATTTTGGAAGCCTTCTCCACAGCCTCAGGTCAATGCAATGTTTTCTTGGGGGTCAGTGCCTGCCAGCACAGAAAGTCTGAAATTCTCAGTAACCAGGGTTCCAACACTGAAAGAGTAATTTTTCTTCAAATTTATCATTGAATAGGGTTAACAAATTCTGTCACAGACTGTACAAATAAAAATCCCTCCAGTTTACCCTCAAGAGCCAGGGGAAGAAATACGTGTTCTCATATGTGCACACGATACCAACATGAACATAAAACAGGAAAATGAGGACAAAACCCACCAGAACTGATAGAGCAGCTCTTTAAATTTGCTTTTTGCAGCACATGCTAATTCCTTGATGCTTACTGGAGGAGAAGCCCAGTTCACATTGGCCTCTTAGGGTTCAGATATCTGAGCCCAAACATGATGCTGCTGGTGTAGCCCCTGCTATCAAACCTCCTCTGCTGCACACTGCAGCCATAACTCACAGAAGGCAGCAAAGTGACATCCAGCATGGTCATTTTTCACCCAGAAAATGCTGTCCCAATCCAAAATGTCTTTGGAAAAGGAATTTAACATCCATATTGTGATTTTCAAAGTGTTTTTTTCCATTGCAACCAGTAAGGAACAGACTTCAGAGCAAACAGTTCTAGCTGTGAGCATAATGAGGCCTATAAGAATCACACTTTTTATAATATTCCCATATAATGCCTTATATTGTAATAGAGACTAAACCCTCTACCTTAATGCAAAACTGCCTCCTAGAGCTATCAGTATCAATATTCAAGTTATTAATAATGTTCACAAACTTCTGCTGATTTCTGATTGCTCAGGAACACTTCAGCATGGTGGGTCTGCATACACAGGTTTGGGATAAGGCACATTCAGCCTCAAATAATCAAATATTCCTGTACCACAAACTTCACCCCAGGGTAAAGCTGCCCACAAAAACTAGTTTTTGTTCTTAAGTAGCCTAGTACAGAAATAGAGGAAGTCTGAGGCATTAACTTCAAACACTTAAGAGCTTTGCCCATGCCAGCAGCAGTTCTAGATGTTAACCAATATTTAGTTAACAAATAAAACTTGGGGGTCATCTACAAGACGATTAAAAATGACAGAGTGCAAATAAATATATTTTAATGGTTAAAGTTTCTTATGAATTGATTAAACTCAGAGAAATAAAATTTACCTTTTTTCATTTAATTAAAAAAAATATTTGTGCAGCAGCAGCAGCAAAGAGTCAATGGCTTAATACAGAAAAAATAAAATTCCAATATATCTGAAGCCAGGAACATTCACTGCAGGGTTGTTCAGAATACAAATAAAAAAATGTATTCCTAGCAGCATTCCTTTAAGCCTAGACACTGCATTTTCCTCACTCTCTCTCACACAATTAACCTGAGAAAACATTAGTGGTTTTGTAATCCTCCACGGTTTCTTTATGTACCAATCTATTTCTTGCCATTGGCAGTGTGTGAGGCCAGTAATGCATGTTCAAAGGAATAAAAGCTATATTTAGAAGCCAAAAGGAACAAACTGACAAGGGGAAAAACTGCAGCTCCAACAGAACTCACAAGAACATATGCAATGTGGAAGAACAGAGGTCATCTTTGCTGGAGCGACTGGCAGACAGGGGAGCAGGAAGCAGAGCTTACAAGGAATGAGACTGATGCCTGAGGTTTTAATTTTCACATTTTCCAGATTTTGTACTGCTTTAGTATGTAATTATGAACTTCATATTCAATTCAGATTTTGTACTGCTTTAGTATATAACTCTGAACTTCATATAAAATGTTAGCTAGTTCTCTTCACAGTCTAGTTAGTAAAACAATCCTTTTCCAGCCCAAGAACACCATTGCAGCTTCAGGCCCTAAAAGTGTAAAAAATAATGAGTTGAGGAGAGCAAATTAAGAGGATGGGATTTCATTATCTGAAGCTGTAATTGGACAATTAACCCAAATATGGAAATGGACCAAAACTTACAAAAGTGTGAAAACTCATCACCACTCATCCATCTTGGGTCCATCTTGGGTGCAGCCCCAGCCAGGCTCTTGAGCTGCCCCAGATGTGTCCTTTGAAGGTCTTTTAATAAATCCCTACTTTATTCTTTAACTCTGTCTAGCCTCTGTTCTCAAGTCATCAAGACCACTGGCTCCGGAGAACATGCAGACAGAGCTGCAAGATATCCATTTTTCAAAGTTTTATACACATCACAGGACTTTTTAAAATTAATTCCCTTGTTTTAAGCTGGTCCCTGCAGCTCATTTTGGTACCTAACAGTACCACCTTTCTTTAGCTTTCTTTTCTCAGTTTTCAGGTGATTTCTTTGATTTTCCCAGTTTTGCAGTTTCCCAGCTTCCATTTCATTTAATTCGATTTCTGCTTTATATTCTCTTCATTTTCATACTAATAACACATCTCTGAATTTACTCTTCCCCCAGATGCCTACACTATCACTTTTATCATGAAGTTTATCTTTTCATCCTTGAATCTACTGATTTTCTCTCTAGATTAATTCCTTTTTGCTTTTTGTGATGCAGCCTGACCCTTTTATCAGTTGTTCCATCATTTTTCTATCATTCTCCTCTCTCTAAAATGACTCCTGAGAGACTGCAGACCTGAAACAGAGATCCCCTGAAGATCATCTGAAGTGTCTGGAGAAGCAAGATTACAGTTTTTGACATCAAAAAAAACCCTGTTTCAAGGCTATTCCCTCTCACAGAGATTACAAAAATGTCACAGCAACATGAGAGTGCTCTGCCATTGCACCTGATATTCTTTTGGGGGATGTGAGGACTTGAAAACCATTCTGTGACTTGAAAACCCAAGTAGCTAAATGCAGAGGGGTGACTCATTAGCTTCTCCCAGGACACAGGAGAATCACAGGGGGCTGGAAGAATAAGAAAAATAATAAAAGAAACAGAAATAATAAAAGAAAAAAAAAGAATGAATAAAAGAAAAAATGAAAAGAAAATAATAAAAGAAAGAATGTTTGTCTGCCATGCTCAAAAGCCAGGCTGCAGGGACATGGGAAAGCCTGCCAGTCAAATGGGCATGAGGAATGCTGTAAATAACCTGAGAATGGAATTGCAGTGTGCAGTCATGTGAAATGTGTTCTCAGATCCAATAGAGCCAAAATTCAATAGCAAGCCTCAGAAGTGTCTTTAAAGAGAGCATATATTTGAGATTACAGTAAGTTATGGCTTTAAGCAAAGTACAAAGAGAAGCTTTTTTGATGACTTAAGGTACATATTAAGTAATAAATTTTTGGATGTCAATGAATATTTTCAGAAAATACCTTCAATATCAATCAAAGCAGTGCTGCCATTCTGAAGAGAAGTTATTTCTCAGCACTGGGAAAAAAATCACTCCTAATCCTTGCCATAACTTCCACAACTCAGCTGTTAATCACTGTGTTGTGACATATATCTCTCTATATGAAAGGCTGAAGTGTTGAAAGAAAACAAAATAAAAATCACAGTTAAATGCATAGCTGAGCAGAGATTTGCTTTGAAATATCCCCACTTGAAGTCTAAACACAACTGCACTTGTCAGTTAGATTTTTTTCTCTTATTTCATGGCACATAATGGCTAAGAATGCAATCCTTTCAGTTTCTCATCTGGCTGTTCACTGTAAAATCTTTTAAAATGTCACCCATAGTAAACTAGGGGTACCAAGACAGCACTTGCTACAGGACCCAAAATACCATTTGGCTATTTGCAACTTCAAACAGAGCAAAGCAGATCCACCTTGGACACTGCAAACTCTTGCCAAAAAGTTAGGAAGCGTTGCTAGGTTTTACAAAACCAGGAAACCTAAAAACAAAGTTGAAATGTTCATACTGCCACTACCACCCAAATGTTCTGGGGAGAAGGAGGCTCTCTCAGTGTACCCCAAAGCCAGAGCTTGCCAAGGAGCCTGCTCACCTCCCACCAATGAAAAGTCCTTACAATTATAATCTTGGGCCTTGTTCTACACCATGGAGTCTGATACATCAACAGAAAAAAGAGAATTTCTCAGAGAAGAGGTTCAATGCCACTTAGCACTCCAGAGTCTGAAACATCTTTCAGTCTACCCCAAAAGCCACTGAAGGAGTGTGAATTTTAATGATGCTCTCACACACAGATCTGCTTCTTCACAAAATTAAACAGCTGTACAATAAAGGCCCCACTAAAACTGTTTTCTCTAATCCACTTTGGAAAATAAACACTTGCTAATCACTCCTTTATTCTATAAACATCATCCTAAATTTCTTCATATTTCAAAGACTGACCCAGACCTTTCAGGTTGTACCACAATGGCATTAGGCAAACCATCCACAGCACATTGTGTGTGTGTGCATCAACATCATAAAGATGCCACTGTTAATACTCCTGAAATTACACTGCTGGTCATAAAAATATTAATTATTAAATGAGAAAATGCATGGATTTAATAGCATATGGTAAATATTTACTTTAAATAAATGTTTTAGTGTCGAGTGTTTCAGGAAAGGAAAACATGTAATGCTAATCTGACATAATGAGGAGTATTTTAGGATATGGGATTAACATCTTGCCTGGAAAAAAAAGCATTATTTCAGGACTTTTTCCAGTAATTTCTGTCCCCAGGATCTACACTATGGTTTTGGTTTTGTCTTTCAGGCTGCAGTGAGCTTTTAAATATCCTGTGAATTGAGAGAAAAGTTTTACTGAGTACTCTTTGAAATAGATGAAAGCAATTCATGTTCGAAGACAATTTTTGATCCATGGATAATTACCCACAGTACTCCCAAGAGGTTGAGTCGCATATACAAACAAAAAACTGACATCTGTTTGCTAATAATGGTTAAGAGCATACATTGATTTTTGGGTTGATTAACTGACTGGCAAGCTGTTGGTTTAGACAATGATGTGGAGAAAATGTGGAGAAAAACAAACATTCTACATACTGCAGCTATTTTCCCACAACAATTACTTCCAGGTGAGCAATTACAACCCTTTAAGTTCCATCCATAAATTTATTAGGATTAAGAAAAATTACCTTGTAATATCTTGACAGAATTTCCCCACTGTGCAAACAATCTTGGCACATTTGCAGTTAAAACATCATTTCTTACGTGGACTTCTGCATTTTCACCTGTTTTGCAGCTAAACCAAGGAAAACGGGAATTTATATAAAAAGCTTCCTTGAAGTTTCATGATGAACAAGAGGAAATTGTGTTACATTTTTTTCTCTTTTCACTCAAACTCCTTAAGGTATTGTGTTTTGAAGAGGCTTTTAACCTTCAGCTGGGGCTCATTGTTACTGCTGCCCACTGAATTTTTCAATTCTCTCAAAATATTCTATTTAGTGCGTGCATTATTGCATCCTCTAAACACACAGGGCAGGGTCCTGACCCAGTGATCAGATACAGCACAGCTGAAAGGGCTGCAAAGTCTCCCTGTAAAGCTGCCTAATCACTGCACCACCTCCTGAGAATGTAATAAAGATCCCCTGTGAGCTGTAGGAATAGGATCTGTGGCTACTGCAAAGGCTGAAGCTTCTCTAGACAGCAACCAAGTGAGAGGAGGAGGAAGTTACACAAGGTCAACACCACCAGGTGAAAGAGAGAAGGAGAAAATACAACCTCAAAGTTAAATCATTGCATTATCTTCTACAATGCCACCTAATTTGAGAAGCAGTTTCTGGTTATGAATCCCTTCAGGTGTTCATTGTTCCACTGCCAGGTGTTCCCTACCAGGGAAACTGCAAATTCCAGCACTGGGAGGAGGTGTCCCAGCTGTGCAAGCAACACAGCTCAAGGCAGAGCTCCCTCCTGGAGGAATGTCTCCAAAAATATCATTGTGGTGGGCATGATTGGTTGCTTATAACAGAAGTCGTTTCAACTACAGCAATTTAAAAATTGCACACAAAAAGGAAAATCAAAAATCTGCCACCATCTTTCTTCTGGAGCAAATATAAAACTGGAAGAATTAAGGGTAGGGATGCAGAAATCCACTTGGTCTGGGATTTAAGGCAGGCAGTGCACCTAGGGAAGGATCTGGCTGAGGTGGAGCCATTTAACTGAGAAGAGGGCAAGTAACACAGAGAAATATGAGCTGTGGCACAAACACAGGGCTCCCACAGGCCCAGCTCCATGAAGCAAGCATACTTATGGCCCTTTTCACCTCTAAACCACCCCCTAAAGCAACAGTTCTGCTGAGGAAGAACATTCAGCTGTTGTTTATAATGTAATGCACAGGGATTTCAAACCAGTGAGAAGTCATTACATAACAATAAACTTAATTCACAAATGCTTTCTTTTTTTTTTTTTTTTTTTTCTAGAATGGCTGCACATACATTCTATTTTCATCAGGCATCTGAACAACCTTTACAAAAGTTGCACACCCCACATGTCACTCAGGGGGAACCTATGCAATCAGCATTTCACCTGGGTAAATTTCCTTTTTCTTTTTGGAACAATGTCAGATAACAATTAGACCTCTCTTTCTCCAAGACAGGAGCTGCTTCCCAAAGTTTATACTGAATGGTTTTCCTTGGCAGAAGTGACACAAAACAACTAACCATTAAAACCTAAGTTATTTTACCTGTATTCTTTCTTGCCTACAGCACTAAACTACTTACCCAGTATAAAACCATGGTGCAGATTAGAATATTTTTTCCTACTTTCGAATATCAACCTCTCCAAGAGAGAAGCCTAACTTAACAACAGCCTAAAAGCATGGTCTTTTAAAGATCATAAATACAGAAAGAGTGCTGTGTTGCAGACATCTTTCAGGAAAAATCCTTTCCTTAGGATTTTTCTTCCTGAGAAGCTGAGAGGCCTCAGGAACAAAAAGTAAATAATAATTAGCTGCTGCTGTGGAATGCAACAGGTGGAGCTGTGATTGGTCTTGTGTAGTTGTTTCTAATTAATGGCCAATCACAGCCCAGCTGGCTTGGACACATAGCCCGAGCCAGAAACCTTTGTTATTCATTCCTTTTTATCCTTAGCTAGCCTTCTGATGAGAACCTTTTCTTCTATTCTTTTAGTATAGTTTTAATGTAATATATATCATAAAATAATAAATCAGCCTTCTGAAACATGGAGTCAGATCCTCATCTCTTCCCTCATCCTAAGACCCCTGTGAACACGGTCACAGTGCTTTACACCCTTGGAGGTGCCGAGAGATTTCAAATTAAAGGTATTTTTTTCCACTTCATCTAAAGGATTTGAGAGCATTACCTGTTTTCACAGTGTCTCTTAAAGTTTCAGCATGCTTTGCAACAGCCAAATGACGGCTTAGCAGAGGATTACCTGTTCTCCTCACTGTTGGTTATTTCTCCTCCTCACACCAAGGACTGTCACTTGCAGCACTGCGCAAACATTATTGAAAACTTTGCTGCACTGCAGCACCAGGGAGGAGCCCCAGCTCTGGCAACCATGACCAGACATTCCTCCTGGAGGATTCCCCATGGCTGGGCATGGCAGATGTAGCATTGTGTGTCTTTTAATTATAATACATTTCCAGCAGTTTTGTAATCTTTCTTATTTTATACTGTTACAGCATATTTTATTGTTGATGGATTGTTCCTTTCCCCCCTGTGTTATTGGTTTTGCCCTAGCTGTCCATCTCTCCAAAGATCTGCCCCTCTTTTCCCCATTCCTCCTCCTACTGAATGTCAATCCCTCCCCAAGCCTGCCTCTTTCTTTAGAAACTTCCCTATCAATCTTGTGTCCTTCAAAACCCCACTTGTTTGTTTAAATCATCCTCCTCCCCTGCAGTCCCCTATTGTTTTA
Organism: Setophaga petechia; assembly: GCA_024362935.1. Classification (NCBI taxonomy): domain Eukaryota; kingdom Metazoa; phylum Chordata; class Aves; order Passeriformes; family Parulidae; genus Setophaga; species Setophaga petechia. Next base: position 51,339,706 of record JANCRA010000003.1, on the reverse strand, counting down.
AACATTATTTTCCCCACCTTGTGTTCCACCCCCAATTTCTCCCAATTGCTCTCAGATTGTATCCTTCCCTGAGACCTCCTCCCCCTTATAATCTGATGTATGCCTTTATGTCTGCCCTTTTTGTCACTGAACCTCCGGGAATAAATTTCTTTGGAAACCATACAGAGGGCCTCTCCCTGATCCTTGTCCCCACCCCAGGCCCAGTCTGCAGTCCACCTGAGCCGTAGAGCTGCCGTACCCTGTAGTTGCACCCCAGATCAGACAGCTTTCTGGGGGCAGCCCACCCATGCTGTGGGCGCCGGGAGCTGGCCGGGATGAAGTAATCCGGCACTGCGGCATTTGGCGCCCAACGTGGGGCAGCGAAGACTCCGGCGAAGAATCCGGCTCTGTGGCAGGCAGCCTCACTGCCAGAGCCAGCAGTATGAGGCGCTGGGTGAAAGCAGAGGCTCTGCTGCCCAGCACAGAGAGGAGGGAGCGGCACAGCTTGTTCCCAGTGCCTCTAACCAAGCCCTGGCACCCCAGAGCAGCTCACTGAGGGACTGCCTGGCACAGCACAGCTGCTCATGACAGCCCTCCCAGACTCATCTGACACACAGATTAAAACTGTGCAGTGCAGAAGAATGCAGAAAGCCATATGCCTCCTTTCTATCCCCAAACAAAGGACACGATTGTTTTGAAAAAGCCCTTTTCCAAATCTGCCCAGCTGCTGGATGATTCATGAGTAACTTCTGGAGGTTCACAGGTAGTGAAAAAGCATTAGAGAGAGCTGCACAGTTCAGTGTGAAGCCCATAATTAAGCTAACTAATGATCTGAGATGATGATCCATGGCAGAACTGGTTTGAGTTTGTTTTGAATTCGCTTTAGAATTCTCAAAGAAATGTTTTGCATTAGTGGATAAACAGCCCTGGTAAGTCATTTGTGCTTGCTGATAGATGTTAAATGCCCCTCAGAAAGCATATAAGAAGTCCCTGAAATGTTACAGATCATTACAGCCAACATTTCCTCCAGCTAACACATCCAACCAACAGCAAAAATTTAGAGAATAATTTTAAGGTTGAAAGGGAACATTTGGGCTTTATCTGATCAAATCCCTTACTTCCAAGCAAACAAAAGTCTGTAATCAGGACCCTGGAGCAGTATTTTCAGTCTAACCATATCTTTTGCAGGTTTGGAAACAATGATGTGCACAAGTCTCAAACATGGGTTTAGGGCATCATATTTTTAACCCCCAAATTGGGTTCATTTCATGTGGCATTAGTCACAGCAGCTCTGGCCCTTACACAAACAGGATATGGAGAACAGCTGACACTTTGCTCACACAGGCTGTATCACCTAGCAGTTCTAAAAGTCTCAAATGCCCTGATTAGAAAGGCCTCAGCTGTACCTCAGGGCAGCAAGGGCTCAGCTTTCCCCTTTGGCTGGGCCACCTCAGGTGTGATGGTGTTCGCAGGGGTCCGAGGATGAGGGAAGAGATGAGGATCTGACTCCATGTTTCAGAAGGCTTGATTTATTATTTTATGATATATATTATATTAAAACTATACTAAAAGAATAGAAGAAAGGATTTCATCAGAAGGCTGGCTAAGAATAGAAAAAAAATGAATAGCAAAGGCTTGTGGCTCGGACAGAGTCCGAGCCAGCTGTGATTGGCCATTAATTAGAAACAACCACATGAGACCAATCACAGCTCCACCTGTTGCATTCCACAGCAGCAGGTAATTATTATTTACATTTTGTTCCTTAGGCCTCTTGGCTTCTCAGGAGAAAAAAATTCAAAGGCAAGTATTTTTCAGAAGATGTGTCTGTGACATTTCCAGCAGCTCATCCTCCCCGGGTGAGCGGGCGCTGCGCATCCGTGCGCAGGCTCTGACCCAGAAAGGGAGAGCTGAGAAGGGGCTGATGAGATAAAATGTGCCTGTCCCCAGTTCAACACCAACACAGCCACGCTGCGCTCGCAGCACACCCAGCAAAAATATCTGTTCTTCCCAAGGATTTATTTTTGTACAGCGTTTCCGCAGTAAACAAACGTTCCTGATGGAAACTGTGTCAATGGTGCTGTTGGAAAATGTTAGGCCAGACACCCTGATCACATCTTCAAACTCCTTTTTGGTCCTTTTTCACAAAAAAAAAGGAAGCTGTTGGGATTTATTTACCATGTGATTATTATCTCTGTACTAATTTTTACTTATTATTTGGCTTAGTTTTAAATTTTTATTGAAACCTATTCTAGGTGGAAACACTGTTCTTTGAATAGTTATTATAGTGGTGAGACAGAGCATAAAATAATGTTTTCTCTAACATCTCCCTTTCCCACCCAGATGCTCATAAGCAGGTTTTACTTCCATTAGAATATTCATGGGATATAAATAATAAAAAAAGCATGAAAGCTGCTGGAGTGTAGGTAGGAAATTTACTCTCCTTGCTAGTTCTTCACTTTCACCTAACTTCCTTACAACTGGTACAATAACTTGAAGCAAATTCTGTCCTTTGAGAGAAACTTCTAAGCAGTTAACAATGTACTCCATCTTTTAAATCCACACACTGCCACAGGATATTAATGTAACAGGCCCATCCCTGATAATGTACACTGCTGCCTATTAAGAGCAGGAGCTGAGGAAGCTAAAGAAATGTTTTTCAAAATTAGGCAAAGGGAATTTTTTTTTTGTGCTTAAGCAGATTATATGCACAGAAAATTTAAAAAAAATCTGATTTCCAGTCTCTCCCAGGACAGTTCTCTCCCCACCAAACATAGCTTGTTTTCCAAAGCATTGTTTTCATTTACCTTTCACTAACTGAGCAATTTTCCACAGGCTCTTGAATTTTCTTTGAGCCTCTACAGATACCATACATGTTGTAGACAAAGCGTTGTGTTAAAAAGCAAGAAATGAATATTTATGTTCTAAAAGTTATGGCTCATTATTAGACAGTATTTCCCCCCAAACTGTTGAGGTTTATTTTAGTAACTAATCAGCAGACATATATTGCCTTACAAAGCATTACTGCTCCATCTGCATAATTAATAGTATATAAAGCATTCTTGAAAAAGTACAACTCAAGGTGCATTTACTAACATTTTGTGAATCAATTAAGTTTGAAATCTTTCAGTTGCACTGTAGGTTTGCTATTTATAGACACAGGAATTGAAATAACACAGCATTGTTTGTAGTTTAATGGCTATGTCTCCTTTACTAGGCACGGAATATTCAAAGCAGCTACCAAACACTTGAATGAAGATTTGAAAGGATTGGAATATTTCAAAATTCCTCTTTATAAACTTATTTTGCTTCATGAAACTTTGATTGATGTACCATCTTCAAAGTACCAAATTGCTACCAACTACATCTTTTGGAAGTAGCTGGTGCCAACTTAGTGAGTTTATTTATGTTGTGGATATTCTTTCTGGGAGATTTCAGAAGTTGCCTGTACATCTAATTATCTAAACTTCTTTTGCAAGACTGCTGGTGAATGTTTTTGCCATGTTTGACTTTTCCCTGGCAGATCCAGCACAACAGGATGTGCTATTTAGTAAGTTAGTCATCTTGAACATCTTTGCCTTTCAGAGCACAGAACATTAAGCTAAACTAAGCTTGCACTGAAAAGGACACCAGGGTTTCACCAAAAGAGTTTTACAAGATGCAGTCAACACTTTACATTATTTGTCCTTTCTTCAACTCATGTTTTGACATTATATTGTTACAAGAGACTCAGTCACCCACACCTATTTTTAAGCTATCCAGGTTTAGAAATTATTCTTCCATTTCTTTAAATCAGACTCTTTTAAACACAGCAACAAGTAAGTGTATTATTAATTCATTCTAATAAAACAAATCTGCTTTCAAAGCAGTGGGCCCAATTAATCAGGTAAGAGCATGAGAATTGTTAAAAAAACCGAACAAAAAACCAAAACCACAAGAAAGATTTGCAATGGGTTTGTCATTTCTTCCCAGTGTTTCGGGCTAGCCACGAGGCCTTGTCTGACTCAACTCAGCTGATTGAAGTCCCCGGGGCACTGAGTTTAACAGACTAAAGTGCACACTTAGCATGATTCTGACAGTTCTCCTATGCCCCAAAGCACTCCAAGATGCCCCAAGTTCAGGGTAATATTCAGCTGGAAAGCACTATCAGCTCTCTTGCTCCATGCTATCCAGAAAAGAAAGGCAACAAACCCCAAATATCCTTGTTAGCAGGGTTTTGGGTTGTGTTTAGATTTTAGAGCTAAAATATTTCGGAGCAGTTTGTAGAGTGACAGAGTCCCATACCCATTACTTCTTGTGGAGTGGTTGTCTTCAGGGATGCCTTCAACTAGACCAGGTTGCTCAGAGCCCCATCTCCTTGCTCCCTCACTGCCCAAAAATCCTTCCTTATATCTCATCTGAACTGACCTCTTTCAGTCTGAAACCATCACCCCTTGCCCCACCACAGCATGCAATCCTGAAATGTCTGTGCCCAGACATTTCCAGCTGCCCCTTAGGTACTGAAAGGCCACAATTAGGTACCCCCAGAGCCTGCTCTTCTCTAGGCTGAAGGCTCAGCCTTGGCACAGGGACTGATCTCTACACTCCCCTGCCTCAATCCCACTCCTCAGCCCCAAACTGGAAACTGTGCTCCACATCTTGCAAGCCCTGAACAGAGAGGAGGGATGGGAAGGGTGCCAGCTTCCCTCCTGATTAACACAGCCCAGGTCACAGCTGAACAGCAGGATTAAAATAGAACATACATTAGGATCCTACATTTGTACTACATTACAAACACTCATCGTTGTAAACCTTCAAAAACACATTATTTGAAATAAAGCTACAGTTTGTAATTAATTTGAGCAGTTACATTAACAAAAACACATAGAAGGCAATGAAAAAATCTGACAGACAAAAGACTGAGCAGCTTTTTCCTCTTGGGCATAGTCTTTAATAAGAGAATCAGTCAATCATTCTTTGAAATTCTGCTATCAGGACAAACAGAACATGTCTCCAGGAAATTTAGGATGATGGTGTCTGGAAAACAAAAAAAAAGAGCATTTCCAAAGCATTCATATCTCCATCCAGCATTTAACAGATGCCTTTATAAGCCTTGAGCTGCAAGGACTGGAACAAGATGCTCTGTGCATTATTCTCTCACCTCCCCTGTTGAAATCCCTGTCTGTGTTAATACAGGTAACAGATTTATGTTCTTACACTGAATCAAAGAGGTTTGAAACACAATGGTAGATTTTTTGCAATGCTTATCCAACCTAATGGGAATTCACACACACTTCAGAGGAAATTTTACTGCCTTAAGACAGGAGCAGTGTAGAATGTGGTTTAACAACATTTGGTATTTTCTGACCATTAAAACATTCTGCCCCACCACAACAAACTCATATTTTAGAGACATGTGGACCCAGTGTCCTCACCAGTTTCAGTACCAAAAATGGGCTGCTCACAAGCCAAGTAAAAATGTGAATTTTTATGAAAATATGAATTACTAAATTATTCCTAGTCACATTATAAAGCATTGCTCACCTGCAGGCATGTTTTGATGGTTTCTGGTGGTCCAGCAGGTGACTGTTGGACTCTAAAGACACTGCAGATTCCTGTGCAAGTCAGCCCCAAAGGCATACACTTGCCAAATCTTTCTTGCACATGAAAGAGAAAATAGTGAGGGGTAAGAAGAGAGAGAAGCTTTCAATGCAGAATAGGAGGGGAAAAAAAAAACCACAGTACTTTTTTTTCCTAACAAGACTCCATTACATACTTCTAATTATATTTACTCAGAAAAAATGTAGGTATTTAGAGTGAGAACAAAATTACAAAGGTAGTACATTGCAAAATGCGTTTCCATAGCTATTGCAGTGTTCTTTCCCAAGATGAATTATTAACATTAGTATTACTGCATTTTTGAAGTCAGGGATGTGGAATCATGAATTCACCACCAACAAGACAGAGATGCTGCACACATTTGCAAGGAACAGCCTTAAAATGGTGGCAGAAAGAACCAACAGCATCATTTGCTTGCTAGTGTGAAGAGTTATGCCTCATCCCATCAAGGAGGAGAGCCACACAATTTTATTTCTTTCTAATCCAGGTAGTTCAAATTTGCAATGAGAAATACTGTCACAAGTTATTTACAAGCGGGTCGTACAGAATCTCCCTTGCCAAAATTATTCAGCAGATATGTAAATAATTTTGAAAAGCATCTGGCTCAGAGTTTACCAGGTTTTGCACACGGATGTCGCTTTATGCAAATTATCCCGTAAACACATCAGTATGTTTCAAAATAAGACAGAGCAATGGACAAACTGTTCTAACTCAACCAGCTGTGGCAGATGGCAGGATGTAGGATGTCTGGAGCCTGCCAGATCCATGGCTTCATCTGGAGAGGACAGCCTTGGGAGGTGTGGCATGTGACCACTATTTCCTTCCCCCCACCATCCTTTTGGTTTTATGCCTTCTACATCCAAATCCAGTGAGTGTTAAAAAGATTAAGGTATGAAAAAATGATGTTTAGACACAGCCAGGCAGTCCAGCTAAGGATGGCCTCAGTACAGACTTCTATGTTTTCATCAGACGCTGTCCAACAGAGACCAAGAGCATCTTAGAGAAAAAAAAAAAAACCAAAGAAACAAATTACAAAAAACAAGGTGGGTTTTCTTTTCTAAGATAATTTGCTTCTGGCAATCTGCTGTCTTGAAGCCTCTTCAACATCAGCCTGGGGATTTTTTTCTCCATAGCTCTATCAAATTTTCTTTCTGAACTCTTAGTTTTGTTCCCTATTGCATCCTGCAAAAGTAAATCTCACTTCTTAATTAACTATTTCAGAGGAAAACCAAAACAAAACATCCTCAAGAGCTCAAAATTTTTGTGGCAACGGTATGGCCCAGGAATTTCATATCAAAGCCCCAGGAAAAGCAGCACTGCCAAGCAAAAATAAAAAGTATCATAAGTTAACATAGAACATCTCAGATTAGAAGGGTCCTACAAGGATCACCAAGCCCAAGTCCCTGCTGCTCTCAGGACTACATAAAACTTCCACAAGACCAAGGGAAGTCCAGACACTCATTCAATTCTGGCAAAGCTTGATTATGTCCCACATTTACACTGCACATCTACACAGAACTACTTCAGCATAGCCTTGTTCAGAGGACAAAAATCTCCAGTTATTAACTCTAGAGATAGAAGTTTTGTAGCTAGAGCCAAAAAGAAGTTATGGTCTTTTTCAATTTTAATTGTATTTTTTCCCACATGCACTCAAATTATGCATATTTCTAAAACACATACCATAAGTGTCCAGCACAGATCACTGATGTATTAAAAAAAAAAACCCTTTCACAATTATAAACTTTTAAGTACCGTTGCAATGCTCCTCATTCCATGGCTCAATATATTGCAGTACAGATAAAAATGATAGAATCAAGAGCAATATAAAGAAATAAAAAAAAGAAAAATCAGTCAGCAGTGAGTAATTATCTCCCAGTAGCGTTTTTCAGCTTGCATCCCACACAGCTGGTGCCAACAGTTCAAGAGGGAGTTGGGCAAGAAGAAAGTTTTCTAAGGACTTTGTCTACTTTGAACTCAACATTGCTATAATAGTCTCTGTTTTAATTCTTGCTTTCTGAATGTCTGGGAGCAGCCACTTTTGTTTGATTCAGAAATTGCCTTAAAGAAATGGGAAAAAAATAGAACAAGAAAAAAGAGGCCAATTTCATTGTAATGAAGAGCAGCACTTTATTCTGATGACTTTCAACTTTTGCTGCCTCTTTGCTGCACACTGCACCCAACTGCCTGCATGGGGAGGTTTGATCTTGATATTACAGCATCACGTAAGACCTTAGGAAGGTCCTTTTTTTATTCATTAAAAACCAGGAAAATGTCCAAGTATTTTAGATATTTCTCCTGACTCTTCAGCAAATGCTCTAATATTTAATTACTTTTCATATTTATGTTTGCCTAATGGTGCTCTATGTGCATATAACAGCTCTACTGGAGGTCTTCCATCATGTTCCAGGAATGCATTGCTCAGATTTGGTCTAAGTAAAACCCAAATAACATTATCCAAATAACACTTCTCATGTAATGATTCCTGACTAGTTTATGATGAATTATAAAAAGTCACAAACAAACTTACTCTAGGAGATTTGTGCTAAGTAGCAAAAATAACTGCACTTGTTGCCACGTTTATTTTCACATGGCAAGGCAAAAGAAGAAACTGGATGCTATGTTAATGCACTGGCTGTTTCCCAACGTCCTCTTGAACATCTGTTGTATCTTTCCCCTAAAAAAATGCAAGTAGAATCAGCACTTCCATTGCCTCTTACATAGCTACTTAATCTAGCACTTTTATTACCCAAAAATGGATTCTAGCAATCAGTCCCAATATCCCAACGCAGCCAACATTCTTAGTTCTCTTTTTGAACCAATGAGAAATAAATCTAATATTTCTAAGAACTAGAATATTTTCTAAGTTTCTGTAAAGCTTACATAATCAATAGGTCAACAGGATATGTAACAGTTAGTAAATCCCTTCTGGTACTACAGTAGCCACAACAAATAAACTAAAAGAATTATGAAATTAGTTGCTTTGTTTGGAAAACCACCCCAATGGAGTCCTGGTTTCCCCAGTAATCTAAGAATATACTATTTGTACAAAGTCATTGTTTTAAAAAAAGCAGAAGTTTTGGAACCAGCTGGTCAGTTTAGAATTTGTTTAACAGACTCCAAAGCATCAAGTGATGAAATTGAGTAAGAGGGGATGACTGAAATAACATAAATATATTTCTTTCAGACAATATTAAAGTTTCATATGTATCCCTTAGGGTCATATTAAAAATGCACATTTGCTCAAGAGACCTTTAATCTATGAATAGCTTATCAAAGTCACCAAGTTTTAACAGAGTAAAAACCTTTCTACAGAACAAGGGCTTCCTAATCTGCCTTTCCTGCACATTATATCTATTACATAGGAAACATGAGAAGTTCTGCATCACATTTTACATTCTAATTAATTCAACTGTATCCACCTCAAGCATTTTGGAAAGCAAGCTGACTTGCAATCTCCTGGAAAACCTTTTTAGAGATATGCAAAATCTCTCAAAACCTAAGTGTTAGGCTAATCCAATAAAACACCCAAAGCATCCCAACTATTCAAAAATGTTTCATGTTGAAAATTCCACCTTGCTGATAAGTTTTTTTCATGTAAACTTGACTCATGTCAATAATTCACAGCATTAAGCAAGAAATAGCTTAAAAGTTCCAGGGTTTTTATAAACTCCAAAGAAAACTGTGCATTAGTATTAGAACAAAATGTTTGCTTTTATTTTTCAGCTTCTTTTCCCAGTTCCCTCTGGGTGGGATAAAAATATTCCAAGCCAAGCTTCAGTTAGTTACTAATATAACTGCGCACACCAAAGGAAAACAGATTCATTAAAATACATCTAGCTGTAGAGATCCTCCACAAAGCAAACATCTATCACCAGTCTTAAAGTGCTGACTTCAAACTGAAAGCAGAGCAGCACAAACTTTACCTTCAGCTGAAATTCAAATTATCATTTCAACACTCTTCCGGTACAGAACACTTTTTAATTCTATTATTGATGCTGCTTTCTTTCTGCTGTTGAATATTCACATCAGAACCATGGACACAAACTGGAAATTTTGCTAAAAAACTTAGAAGCATAAAGCTGGAGTTTTATCTGGAAGTGAAGGAACATCACACCACCTACAGCCAGTAAAAGCTTTATTAGCCCATCTCAGCTCCACTTAGTGCACCCTTTCAGCTTTCAGGATTATTCCCAATAGGCTAAAATCCTGACAGTATTAGTCAGAAAAATTAAATTAGTCTTTACCAAATCACTTTGATATAAGTTATTCCAGGGCTCATTAGATCAATCCTGAGCCATTAAAACGCTTTAGTACTGACTGGGAAAGAGTGAGACAATTCACAATTGATTTCCATGCAAGCTAAATTGAATTACATGGAGTTATGTGTCTAGTTCAAAAAGGGCAACAACAAGTCAATGCTGTGTGCTTTTTAAAGAAAAAAATTCTCTAATCCCCACTTCCTACAACAGTCTTTTCCAGTTTCCATAGAGAAAAATCCAACTGACACAGGCATCTAGGTGCTGTAATAGTAGTCTGTAGAGATTTTTTTCTTTTTTCTTTTGGGAAGCATTTAGTGAAAAAATTTGGGCTTTTTATCTTCTTTTCCAGAGTAGCCTAAAAAGATAAGTCTCCATCCTGGCCTTGTAAATCCTGCACATAAGACTTCATCTGTGGCAGTTTCAACTTTATTTAGATCATGTACGATTTACATGCAGTTTTTGCTTTATTATTGCTTTTTCATTGTAAGCTTCCATGGTATTTTCCAGCAGCCATGCACTCGGCTGCCTTCAGATCCATTACTTTTGAAAATATCTCCTCAACCGTTTCTCAGAGTTGAGCACCAAATCATGTTCTAAAAATCTACAAACACCACATTACCTGCCCCTAATGGGGATCCCCAGAGCTCCATCCTTGGCCCTGTGCTCTGCAACGTCCCGGACACAGGATTTTGGGAGATACTTGGACACAGGATTTTGGAGATACTAACTTAGGAGCTGATGAAAAATTGGGAGGAGCTGTTGCCTCCCTTGAGCCAGAGGGGCCGTGCGTAGACACCTTGATAAATTAAAGGCCTTGGCAATCACCAACTGCGTGAATTTTAACAAGGGAAAGTGCTGGATTCTGCACTGGGGATGGGCAACTCTGGATGTACAGACAGACTGGGGAATGAGAGGATGGAAAGCAGCACCAAAGGGACCTGGGGGTCCTTGGCAAGCTGAATGTGAGCCAGCAGTGCCCTGAAGCCAGAAGGGACATCCCTGTGCTGGGGACATCAGGCACAGCATCACCAGCAGGGCAATGGAGGGGATTGTCTCACTCTGCTCTGAGCTGGGGCAGCCTCACCTTGAGTACTGAGGCAGTTTTGGGTGCCACAATGGAAAAAAGATATAAAGGTTCTGGAGAAGATCCAGAGAATGGGGATGGTTTTGGAGGGGAAGCTGTGTGAGGAGCAGCTGAGGACACTGGGTCTGTTCATCCTGGAGAAGAGGAGACTGAGCTCAGAGCTCACCACAGTCACAGCTTCCTGTAAGGGGAAGAGGAGGGGCAGACACTGATCTCTGCTCTGTCACAGGTGACAGGACCCAAGGGAATGGCCTGAAGTTGTGTCACAGGAGGTTTAGGTTGGGTATCGGGAAAAGGTTCTTCCCCTAGAGGGTGGTTGGGCACTGGAACAGCTTCCCAGGGCAGTGGTCACAGCACCAAGCCTGGCACAGCTCAGGAAGTGTTTGGACAATACTCTCAGGCACAGGGTGTGACTCTTGGGGGGTCCTGTGCAGGGCCATGTTGCAGAAATCTTTTATGGAAAATCCTTTCCTTAAGATTTTTCCTCCTGAAAAGGAAGCTGAGAGGCCTCAGGAACGAAATGTAAACAATGGTTATGCGCTGCTGTGGAATGCAACAGGTGGATCTTTGATTGGCCCATGTTAGTTGTTTCTAATTAATGGCCAATCACAGTCTAGCTGGCTCGGACTCTCTGTCTGAGGCACAAGCCTTTGTTATCATTCCATTCGTTTTCTATTCTTATCCAGCCTTCTGAGGAAATCCTTTCTTCTATACTTTTAGTATAGTTTTAATGTAATATATATCATAAAATAATAAATCAAGCCTTCTGAAACATAGAGTCAACATTCTCATCTCTTCCCTCATCCTCAGACCCCTGTGAATACAGTCACAGGGCCAGGAGTTTGGAGATACTTGTAGGTCCCTTCCAACTCAGAATATTCTGTGAGAATAAAAATTGAGAAAAGCTTTAGACAGGCATATCTTTCTACATTTAGTGCTACTCAATTTGTTATTCCTTGTTATATTATAAGTCAAGAAAAGTAGTAACTTTTTCATATAAATGATAAAAGACCACCCCTGTGCATAATTTAATCATCATGGCCATTTGAAACTCACTAATGGTTAACCACAGAAAAATACTGCAGAACCTTAAATGTTAATAGAAACTCATATCTATTTCTCCATGGATAATTTTACCTGAACACACAGAAATCCCTTAACAAGCTTTGCTTTGCACAAAAAGGCATGAAGTTAGTTCCTATTTTTGTTTCAGATTACAAAAAGCTTCCCTTCAGGAGAATCAATGTAGCACTGAAATCTGGGCTCCAGCCATTACTCATCAGGACACAGGAAAGTTACCAAAAATGAGGTCCTGAGCTGGGAAGTCAGAGAAAGAACACATCTGAAAACTATTCCAATGCCAAAACCATCTTGCCATCTAACATGTGCCACACAGCTTGCCCAAATACCCAAATTCACTTTGAGATCCAATTTTCCATCAAACCATTTCTAGCTCTACAGCAACCTGCCCCAAGCAGAACACAACAGAACTTCTGAAATTCAACAGACACAGCCACAAGATGTTTGATGATGAACTGCTTTTGGTGGGCATGGGGACAGGAGAAAGTCTGTTGACCAGAAAAAAATCAGGAAAAGAGAATCAGAACGCTGCTGGGAGCAGTGTGTCTCCAACTCTGTCATCACCAACAGCCTCCAAGAGCCCAGTGAAAATAAGGGCACACAACGAGAGCAGAAAGGGAGCACACGTTGTACCAGGCAGGCAATTCTTCCTAATTTTTAGCAGCTCAGAAATTTAACAGAACAGAGCAGCCTTGGAGACTGAATTTTCCACAAGAGACAATGTGGATTGCATGTTACACTAATTACAAAACAGTTATTAGTAGTGGAGAAATAATCTGCCAGTTGGACAGCCTAAGCCCACAACAAAGTGCAATGTGTGAAAGAGTCAGCTCTGGAGGCACATGGGACAGCAAAAACATAGCTGCTGTTCTGGAATGGTGCAACACTCTCCTGGCAATTAAACTGGCTGTTGATAGAGAAAACATTCAGCAATGCATCTGAAGAAAAACAGAAAATATATCCTTTCCCACAGAGATTCACAGGTTCTGTGTGAGTTTGTTCAATAGGAGGATTTTCAGGCTGTCTTAGCACGTGATTCCTCTGAGCAGATTAACTTGATACTAGATTTTTGGTCACCTGGAATCTTCTCAAGTCAAAATCCATACCCAACGCACTGCTCTGCTCAGTCCCAAAAATGGATTTGTTCTAGTTGTTGTAATAGCCAAGTACAGAAGCAAACCTTGTGGTTTCCCCTCTGTAAGGAGAGTAGGGGTTACAGAAAATGAGGAGTTGAGAAGCTCAGGCTTTTTCTGTGACCTATGTGACACCCCAGAAGTGTCATGTGGAGAGGAATCAGAGATGCATCACAAGAGCAAAAAGTGAATTTTTGGCACAGCAAGAGCAATTCTCTGCCTTAGAGTAGATGCATTACACTGTATGTATATCTACATACTGTACTGAAGCAAGTTCCTTTTACACTGTCATCTTTCAATGCCTGAAGCCAAATCATAAGGTCAACAGTTGTGCTACAGATCAATTAGGCTCCCTGCAGGTGGTCATTTTCCCCTGCATTAAGCACTGCAATGTACAAGAAATAGTCCAGTAAATAAAATGCTTAGAGACTAAATCTCCTAAGAGCACATCTGTCTAGTTGCTGCTTTTTACCACAACTCCCTTAGGTAAAGAATCCCTTGTCACACTATATCTATCTTTTAAAGCAAATATACTGCTTTTATTTTATCTGCTAAAAGTGTTTCTGACCTACAGTTAGTGGATTCTTAGCACCTTCCCATGTTCCTCCTCCTTGCAGGGCAGCACTAGTAACTCCATAATAACAGCTGCTTCAGTGACATGGATTAGAAATTATCTCTTTACCAACAGAAGTCTAAGTTTTATAGAAAGAACATATTCCACAAAGCTTTTATTTAAAGCATTTGCATAGAAATAACCTTGCACTGAAGACTGGACAAAAAGAGAAACTCCAAAAACTATCAGGAGCAAGAGGTGAAGGGAACATCTTGCAATGCTTTGATTTCTAATTAGAATGCAAGATGCTTGAAGCAAATAGTACAACTGAGATGGTCAATTAAGAGTGCTGTGATTGTTCTTCTACTGTAAGACCCCCTCAACCTTGCAAAAGACAGAAAATCATTACAAAATCATTAATGCTTCAGTGTCTAGGTAGAAATCCTTTGGAGGAGAAAAAGCTTATTTATATCAAAATACAGATACAACTAGAGTAATTTTATCTTCTGGTTTCCAAGGAGACAAGTGACCTCTATAGACTTCTCCTAACAAGTGCCTCAAAGTCATATCAAAGCAAGTAAAGCCATGAAAGCCATAAGAAAGTAGCTCAATGCAGAGAAAATCTGCTGCTCAAAGCTGAAGTTTAACAGCTTGGGTAGTTTGCTTCACTGTTGGTGTCACTTCCTGAGATTCCTTTTAACAGAGCACTCTCTGTGACAGGTATTGCCAACCTTTACTTCAAGGCAAAATAACAGGCAGGAAAGGCTCCAACATGGCAGCACAGAGAATATATTACAACAGGGGCAATAATCTAACTTTATAGCACTCTTGGGGTACACCTTCCTGAGACCCAAAATTCCATCCTTTCACAGCCAATCAGCAATGCCTTGAAGCCAACATTTACGTTGTGTCAGGAATTCTCTATTTCAGTACTCCAGAATCTCTGGAGGATTCTGCTTTCTTCCTCAGCCAAGCTCAGGAAACCTACTAGAACCCACTGGATGTATAATCACATTTTCAATGCCTTGCTAATCTACAAAAAGCAGACTTGTTTTGGCAAAGTGCACAGTTAAAGAAATTCCCTGTCTTTCCCCATGTCCCTATTGTCCCTCACACATTCTCAACACACTAGGGAAACACTGAACCAGCTTTTTCTTGGAGAAATTGCTTCAAGTTTCTCCAGTTAAAATTTGCCATCCATTCTCAAGTACCTGCACATATTTTGGCTTCTTTGTGTGTCTCACCCTCATTTTCCTGCTGTTGTTCCTCCATGTATTCACGTCAGGCCGAATGCTGTAGAGCTGGCATGGAGATGGTGAGCTGCAGGACTTCAGGGTGCTGCTGGGAGCAAAGAGCATGCCTGGAGAAACTTGTGACTCATTTCAACCTGTCCTGATCTAGCTCAGCTGACAGCAACAAAAAGACATTAAAAAAAAAGAAATCATTAAAATATATGAAAACCCTAGACAGCAGTTCCACATTGTAATTGTGCAGCAGATTAATGGGTTCTCTGTGGTAATTCCAAGATCAGCTTTAGAGCCCTGTATTACTTGTAGGGTAGGGCTGGGAAAGTGCCCTTGAGAGATTCACAAGTGTTGATGGCAAGTTCCTGCATCCTAAACATCTACCTGGGCACAGGCTAACTAAGAACTCAGGAAAAATGATGAGGAAAAGTTTTGATTCAGGAGACAGAAAAAAAAAAAATCAGGTGGAAGAAACTGTTATTTTAGACCTGCCTAATGAAGCGTTTGGGAATATAAATGTGTGAAGGTGTTTGGAATGAGATCATGAGAGACAGCGCCAATGATGCTGCAGAAAATAAGAAGTGAGAAAAGCTGAACAGGAGCAAGACAGCTCCAGGTCAAACTCACAGGTGCATCAGATGCCAACAAACATGGGGAAAAAACATCACAATTTAATGCCAGAATTGGGGGCTGCAGTGTGAAATGGATTTGTGGAAAGACAAATCCACAAATAGCAATAAGAAACATAAAAAACTAGACCTAGACAAATACAAGTCCAGGATTTCTCCAATAAGACAAATTGCAAATGCAAAAACTCCCCAAACACGTTCAATACCTGTTTTGCTTAATCTTTGGAGAAGACTAAGAGACCAGATATTGAGCACAGTTGGTGATAAGAGAAAACAATATAAGGGAAAATGTTTAAAACCAGCAAAACCCCAACACCACAGAAAATTCCAACATACACAATGATAAGGGTACCTTGCTGGAGAATTGATCTAGTTGTCCTATTCCCCTGGATCCTGCAGTTGAAAGAACACACAGATGAGAGAATAACAGAAGAAAACCCACATGGTGAGGGCCTGGTCCATGCTCAAGTACAGGGCTTAAATCCACTACCAACAACAGCAGAATTGTCATTCAGGTTTTTTACTCACTGCTATTTGTGATGAGTTTTACAGGCAACCAGCTGTAATCCAGGCTTCTTTCTTCTACAGATTTACACATTTTCACATTGTTTTGTTGCCATATAAATACTGCTGTATCATATTCTACCCCTTGACCAGTCAAGCATGTCTTACACTCATTTGGTTTATAATTCTCTCCCTGTTTGCGTAAAGGATGGTCTTTCAATTTGCATGGGGCAAATAGAATCAGTACTCACAGAAACTTATTTTTAGAGGAAAAAGTGCTGAAGTTACCACTTTTGAGCTTCCTCATCTCAGAGGTTTTCTGAGAAATTTGCGTAGCTCATTCACAGAGCATCTCCCCAGTGCTGCGAGCTCTCATTCCAGGAAGTGAAAAGAAAATGAATCAGAAATCAAGTGTTGAGCATTCACAGTCCTGTGCTTGCTCCTCCTTCTCCTCACCTAATTGCAAGGCCCTCAGCACTCCCAGCTGTGTGGCACAATGTGACACAGGTGCGCAGCATCCTTTCAGAAGCAAGATGGAAAACACAGGCCTCCCACACTGGGAGCTCTGTGGCAGGGTGTTTTCCAGAATTCCTGTGCTGATAAGCATTTGATGATACAGAAGGTTGCATAAATAGACAGGGAGATGAAGGTAGATAAGAAAAAGATGTGGCAGTGATTGACAAAGGCGTTTTGGGGTACAAGTCTTACAGTGCTGTCAGCAGAAAGCCCAAGGCAAAGTGGTGTTTTACTAAAGTAAATCACATAGCATGGAGAAAGGCTAAGCAGGGTTATCAAATCTTCTCTTTTCATCAGAAATAAAAAAAAAAAAAAAAAAAAAAAAGACTGCTGCTTACAATTTAAAGAAAGGTCTGACTATCATGAACCTTGGCCATGGAATTCTCACTAAAACTGCTGCTTTTACAAAAGGTCTTCTCTCTCCCACTGGCAAGCAACAAAGCATTGGACTGTTCAAAAGTCCTCAACTAAAAGCAAGTAACAGATTCAAAACCACAAGTATGTCAAAGAGCTAGAAATCAAAAAGCTGCAGTATAATTTGGGTGAGTGTACGAGTTTCATTTTTTTTTACTACAATCAAAGCCCTTCAGGTCTATGCCGTGATTTATCAATAAACAGGTGATTTTTATTTGCTGTTGCTCAGTCTTAATTCGAGGGAAGTAAAGGATCTACTTTACCTGCCAAAATGCAAACTTATTACGGAATTGGCTATTCTATCTGTAATTTATCACAGGAGAGCACAGGGTGCCTGCAGCAGGAATTCTTCCAGTGGCTCACAGCTGCTGGGTGTAAGCACTTAGCTTAACATCACTGAACACCATTGTCTTCAACCACCAGCCTGCTCATCTTTCCTTGCAGCAGGATGCTGGCAAGGCCTCAGCACTCAGAACATCTGGAGCACTCCAGGAATCTTGGATGTTGCCAGCCTTCTTTTATTCTTTTCCAAAAGGTATGAGGAGAAGAGCTTAAAGCTGAAAAGAACTATGTGCATGCAGTTAGCCTTGATAGAAAGCATTTCCTGAAATCTCTTAATAAAACAAATAAAAAACAACAGTTCTCATTCAATTCTGATAAGATCTCATTCAGTCTGAAAAGATCTCAAATTGATTCTGAAAATTCAAGACTTCAAGACTGATTTTTCCATTACTGATGTTGTAGTAGCAGACTGTGTTTATAGATTCATTCTAATCCAGGTTTTCTGCTCCCAATCTGCTTTGACAACATCAACCTTCCAACCTAAATTCTGCTATTTCCAGGTAGGATATTGCATTAAATTCACAGCGATTCCTTTGTAAAATTGATAAACTTCATTTTTTCAAGAGAGAATATCTTTTAGAAATAATCCTTCATCATCAAAAGGGATAAATATTTTTTAAATTCTACCATTCAAATGGTTGAAGAAACACACTTTGGCAACTGCCTAGAGACATCCCTTCCTGAGAAGCATCAGAGTGCAGCAGAGAAAATCTGCTTGGACTGAATTTAATCAATCTGAAGAATCATGGGTACAGCTTTTTTTGATAGTCTCATGGTGAGGAAGGCTTCACCACACACATCCATGCTGGCTCACCTGGATGGGAGCCAGGCTTTCCAAGAGATCTGCAGCCAGGGAGAGATCATAGCACGTTGACACATTTTTCAAGAGAGCACAGCACACACAGTACTCCCTGTGCTTCTCCTAGAGAGAGGCTCTCCTTGGAAAAATGTAGCCCAAAGGGAAGTCTGGGAGTGGATGGGGTGCTTAAGCCTTTCTCCTTATACCCTGAAAACGTCATTTAATTGCACAGGAAAAGGCTACACATAAACACTGCTAGTGCTATTAGTGAACAGGACAGCTTTCTGTAGGAGAATAGCCATCTCTGGGAGTGGAAATGGGTGTACATATACTGAGTTGCTCATGTAAATGCATTATTCAACAAGCTTTCAATCAAAACTTATGATTTCTCCTGCTTAGTTATAAACTTGATTTATCTACCAAAGTAAACACAGCATAGAAATTAACAGTTATGTATTTCTAGGCTAGAGGTGTCAAGTAGAAAATCTGAAGTCTAGGAAACAGAATAAAGAAATTCAGTAATCCATACACAGCTGCCTGAAGGCTGGGAAGAGGAGTAGGTGGACTAAACAGTACTAAGGATCCCCCAAGTAGGCCTGTAAACCTAGAATTGTTTTTGGATTAGACCTCTATTTTGGACAAAAATTACTTGACTGGCTGCCTAGAGAATCAGGCTGGCATCACTTGGCTAGTTTCATTACGTGGAATAAGGCTCAGACTATGAACAGGCATCAAGAAAGCAGGGCCTAAAGCTCTAAGATAATGCTTGATTCTAGCTGTGATAAATGAGGAAAATAGCTCTCTTTATATAGAAATTTAATGTGGACTCGTTGCTCCAGCTGGATATCTCACAGAGGATGGTTTTCCAAGATGTAACTCAAATTCCTCAGTTTCAACCTGAGTAAGAGATGTATCTTTCTTCCATCTGATACAATTATGGTGTAAGCCCAGGTTAATGATTTATTAATGATTTATAATTTAAAGGGGAAGTGCAAGTCACATGGCCAAGGATATATTAAGGGATGAGGAGAAAAGAAATCTTCAGGACTAGATAAATGGTCACAACTGAGACTGTAGTCAGGGATGGCTCAAGAAAGGAGAACTCATGAAGCTGACACAGGCATTAAATCATAAAAGACAGGCAAGTGTGACAGTGTTCAGTGTTCACAGGGGTCTTAGGACAAGAGAAGAGATGAGGATCTGACTCCATGTTTCAGAAGGCCTGATTTATTATTTTTTGATATAGATATTATATTAAAACTATACTAAAAGAATAGAAGAAAGGATTTCATCAGAAGGCCAGCTAAGAATAGAAAAAGAAGGAATGATAACAAAGGCTTGTGGCTCAGATTCTCTGTCCAAGCCAGCTGGGCTGTGATTTGCCATGAATTAGAAATAACCAACATGGGCCAATCACAGATCCACCTGTTGCATTCCACAGCAGCAGATAACCATTGTTTACATCTTGTTCCTGAGGCCTCTCAGCTTCTCAGGAGGAAAAATCCCAAGGAAAGGATTTTTCATAAAAGATGTCTGTGACAAGCAAGACTATAAAACTATGTTAAAAATATAAAAGTAAGGCAGAAGCTACACCTGAAATATGACTTGTACCTGCCTCATTTTAGCTCTGTGGGTCTTAATAATCCAGCAGGCACTTGAGCCTCTCCCAGCCCCTGCAGAATGGGCTGCGCCTTCCTGTCCTGCCCACAGCACTCACTTCATCCCTACCAACCCAAAGGACTCAGCCCTGCTTTCAGCCTGGCAGATGCTCCTGAAATGAGAGTTGGAGGAAGCAGGGCTATATGAGCTGTCACTCCAATTCAGGCAAGTACCAGCCAGCCCTACAACTGCACTGGGAGGCAGCTTTCAGGAGAGCAGAGAAGCAGGGGTGAGATGAGTGCTGCGGGCTGAGAGCCTTCCAGGTGACCTGGGGACGGCAGACAGAGGTGCAAGCAAGCAAGTCCCACTGCCAGGCTGAAAGATGGAATTTAGGTTAAGGATAGAGCTTGGAAAAGCACAGCATATGCAGCTGAGTGATAGAGCCCGACATGCTCACACAGCTAAAATAAGAGCTTGAAGAAGCAGGAAGCAATGTCATGTCACTCCTCCTAAAGCTGGCATGAGACTCGCGGGTGCAGCTCGGGCTGTGGCTGGTCAGGCACAGAGAAAGTCCAGAGGTGAAAACAGCCATGGACTGTCAAAGACGGGACATGAAGACACAGGAATGAAACCATAGAGGAATTACTCCTGCTACAGCAGGTACAGAGCCTCTGGCAATAACCCAAAGGAGAGGTTAGGCTGGTTTAAAGTTAGGAATGCAGAGCTGGAAAGCTGAAATTGATGGTGATTGTTTAAAACCTCAGATGGAAAAAGATGAAGACTGGAGGGAGGAGAGGGGATTTATCTATCATTCTGTTTAAGACAGATACCAATTTATGGCAGCAAAAAAAGGCTGGATTTAGAAATAAGAGCCCCCAGAAGGCTGCTATTGCTCTTTGAGTGCTGAGCACAGCCAATTCAGTTTGCATTTGTCCAACAGCACAGGCTCTGTCTTCTCAAAAATCAAGTACAATGGGAAAGGTCTAAAGGCCTGACAGAAATATCTGCCATCAAAGACTAAACTTTAGACTCAAGTAATGCTCCACACAAATATCACACGAAACCAGTGCTTTCTAAAAGAGCAAGTAATCACCAGCAGTCTCCAATAAAGCACTCTTCTTTTTACCAGCTAACAGAGGTCTTCATACATCAGAAGTAGTGCAGGTGGGGGAAAATCATTGGCTTCAGGTTTCAAGTACTACCTCTCTGGAATTTTTAAGCATCTCTTGAAAAGCAGACCTTGTGAGGTTGAAGTAGTTAAAGGCTTGGACTAAGAAGAAGGAAGGGAACTGCTTGCCATGGAAAGGAAAACAGAAAATACAACAGCTTTGAACCATTTTAATTTTAGAATGTTAAAGAATGTCTGGCATTAGGATCTGCAGGTGGTTACACAACACCAGAGTTGCTTGTAATCTTAGGATTAATCATTCATGATTGATGCATGCTTTTGTTCAGTTAGAAACTGAAGAGTAAGTTAGCTTCAATTTGGCTAAAATTAGGTTAGTCATGGTTACCTCTCTCGTGATTTAGCAAGGTTAACAGTAAGTAAACACACAGTAATAGCCAGCTGTTCTCTGAAAATGCAGACTTTTGTGCTTTGCAATGAGAAAGAAAAAACCAGGGTATTTGTAGCACCTTGCATTTCAGAAAGAAAATGTCTATGATTATTCATGGAGAAAAAGAAGGAATTACAGGATTTCCTTAAAAAGAAGGAATTAAAGAATTTCCTTAAAAAGAAGGCTGTCAGAACCCTTTAGATTTCCACATAAAGAAGCAGACACACAATGATGACAATCCCATCCTAAAGTTTCACTCATTAATCTGACATCACATGAGGATATTATGGTATTAGGATGTTTTAGTTCTTTCTCTTGTCATTTTCAGTTCTTCTGACAATCCACCCCAATTCTCTTCCCCGAAGCCCCTAAGTAGCAGTGTTCTCATTGGTTTATAACTCAATCTACTGCACTGTACTTAAATACATCTCACTGTTTTTCATTTCATAACAGTTTCTTTCATAGTTCCAATGCTCTAAGACTCACAGAGCCTCCTCTGTATTTCTCAGTGTCACCCTGCACACTCTGTTCTTACTGTTTTTTTCAGAGTTGATGCTCAGCATCTTTCAGAATGTAATCTTATTTTATAGGCATAGGCTCTAATGGCTCCTTGGGGTTTGTCTGGCTATTGCTGTTTGCCTGGGATGAGCACACAGTGCTCCTAAAGTCACAGATGTGGCACCACAGAGTCTGTCCTGCAGTCAGCAGCAAGGAGGGATGACAATGACCAGAGGAGAAGCAGCTTCTCATCCCCTTCACCCCATGGCACTGAACATCTGCTGAATCTGCTGGACTGTACATCAATGGGAATCAGCCCTCCAGCAGCTCCCAGAAGGAGAGAAGCTACAAGACTTAAACATTTAACCATACCTCCCATTATCTTTGCTGTGTCCAAAGTGGAACTGTATTGCCCCAGACAGCCCAACCTCTCTTGAGTTCAGGTTGTTCTGAGTTTAGGAACTTCTCCCACCTTTGCAAATACAACCTCGCCTAAAACAGCCAGGGTGCTATTTTTCCTAACCCCTCCTCATTAAGCTGTTGGAACCACTCTGAAAGATATCAGAGATGGCTTTGAGAGAATAAATATTAAGGACAGGATGGTGCAGATTTAAGATGGGGAAGCACAATTTTGGTAACAAGAACTACACTGCTTACCTTCTGGTAAGTCTGTAACATCATCTGGCAGGGAGAACAGAAGTCCATCCATTATTCCAAGACAGGGAGATACAGCACCACTGTTATGCTCACAACATAACCATAAGGAAACTATTTTATGGCTGCCCATAGTCAAACATAAAATGCATGAGTAGAGCCTGGAAATCTTACCAAGTGCAATCAATGAAAGACAAAATAGTGAAAACCACCCATTTCCTACAGCCATATAAAGATATTATGAGCAAGACAAAGAGTATTAGAAACTATAAAAGTAGGGCATAAAAGGATATTTGAAATTGTTTAATTTGCAACCCTGCACCCTTCTTTTTTTTCCCTAGGATAACAAATGTTATCATACTCCAGGGCTTCAGTTTAAAGCAAAGAAGCAAAAACTGAAAACTGCACAACATTTATTTTGTTGCCTTAGCTCTACAAGGCATACCAGAAAGCCAAAAACTCCTCAAGGAAATTATAGTGTAAGTTAACATGGAGAGCTGAGAGCTACAACAAGCAAGATGTAGGCTGAAATGAATCCTCACTTGTATTTGCTAGAGCAAAGCAAGGTGTATTGAAAGAGGTCTCTCTGTTATGTTTTCTTTCTTCCCCGACAAAAATAATGAAGGTGATCTTCTTCACACATATGGAATTATAAAAAATTGGTCTGGCTGGTGTCTTAGAATATTTAATCCCTTTACATCAGCAAAGGGATTTGCTTGCAGAGAAAGCATGCAGCAGAGTGAATGCTGTAATCTTATTCTTTAAAAACATGGTTAGCACAGAAATTGTCCATTTTACTCAGGAGGATGCAATTACATTTCAGCTTTCATGTAAAGCTGCTTCATGAAATTGAAAAGCCTGCACATGAACAGAAACAGAACAGCAGGGAAAAAAACAAAGACTGTGGCTGGCTATGGATCATTTCTCCTTTTCCACATGGTTTGAGGGAAAAATAGCTGGCTGCACTGGGGGGAGGGCAACCTGCAGAGCAGGCTGGTACCACTCTGCTGACCTAATGGCAACAAGGAGTCTGGGCTGAAGAGCTCAGACTCCTGGGGAAAGCAGGTAATCCATCCCCTCGTGTCAGCGAGTAAAGACTTTATGAGCTGCACAAGAGAAAAAATAATCAACCAGAGAAAGATAAAAACACAACCACAGGAAAAAAAAAAAAAAAAGCAACAACAAAAGATACAGAGAAATGGGAAGACATCTGAGGTCTCAAGGGAGGAAGAAGAATCCTGTTAGCCAACCCTAATCCAGATGCTGGGACTAAAATAGAGAAGTCCCACTCACTGCTTGCTCTGCCAAAGCCTTCGAGAGACAGCAACACAAACTGCCAGGAGGGCTTTAACTGAGCAGGTTTCTGTAAGCAAATCCCAGTGTCTTCAATTGGTTCAGGAATGCTAATAAGAAGAATAAACTTTCTGAGCGAGTGAAGGAGAAAAGAATTTAAAAGGTGAGTCTTTGTTCCTTCCTGCCAGTTGGATATGGCAATGGGAGGAAACTCATACAGAAGGAGGTATCAGGAATTTTCTTCAGGGTGCTCTCTTCCCAAGATGACAGTCTTTGGTTCAATGAAGGCAGTTCCACTTCTATCAGCAAAACGAAAAAACTCAAAAATAATCTGAAAAAAGCTTGTTTTCTGCCCATGCTAGAACAGGAGCTATCATAATAGTCCTCCAAATTTCAAATAATGGGAAAGATGCTTCTCATTAATCTCTGGGTGCATGTTAATGAACAAAAGGAAAGTTTAAATTCAGATACAAACTGTAAATATAACTTTCAGGTCAGAAATTCTCAGCTTAAGAAATTACACTCTGATTATGTGAGGCTACAGTAAATTAATTAAAAATTTTTAATCAATGTTGGTTTCAATGTGAAAAGCAGAAAATCCAGTCAGAAGAGACTGTCTCTGCATTCACATAATTATGGCTTATGCTGTGAGACATAACTGAGTGTAAATCTTGACTTGTTAATTATCAAGGTCTTTACTGTGTAGTTTTAGGTACTCTGATCAAAAGTTAAAATCTCCTGTGAGAGACAGATGAGCATTTGGAAAAACACAGTGATCACATTTAAGTATAGTTTCTCCTTGTTTTCTGAGTATAAAGTTGTTGGACAGAACAAAAAGTTTAAAGATCTTTTTGATGGATGTCTTAAAAATGTCTAGTTGCTATCAATAATGAGATTAAATTTCTGTACCCTTGATATTTGGCATGTCTGCCAAGGAAGAGCAAAGTTATTACCAATAACATCTTTGTTATGTAACGTAGAGAAATTTAAGTCACCATTGACAGTTCAGTAAGGACAACTACCAATAAAAAAATCCTTTCACACAGATGTTTGCTCACATCTGTGCTTTGATAAAGTATACACTGAGAAGTACACATACCTGTCTGGTTTAATCATTTTGCATTTTTGGAGTAAAAGTGAAAAAGAGAAAGTGTGAAAAGTTAAGTCCAGTGTGATTCAGAAGAAAGAACTGTAAAGGTTTCATCTTCTAATCCCTTGGTTCTATGAAACACTGCAGTGCTGAAGAGAGCCCACATTTTACAGTGGGAACTTAAGATGCAGAGGACAAGATGAGATCCACCTTGCACTAAAATCCCCAGACCCCACACAGACAAACAAATATCAGAGCTGGCTGCTGCCACGTACTGAAATACCCCAAACACAGGCACCCTCACAGATCACTTGGCTTTTACCCAGCTTTGGGAGTAAAAGCTGTTTTACAGTGTGGAAAAAGTCATCACAGTCTTCCCAAGGAATTTGGTGGGAGCTGCACTGGACATTGAATGACCTGAGATGGGCTGCAATTGGAAAAATTAAGACAACCTTTTATGCTTTTTCTGAACTTAATACACATTCAACAGCAAGGCATGCTCATGAATTTCAAGAAAAAATATTTTAAATCAAAGTAAACTTTTACTAAACTAAACCACTTTTAAGGCATCGATGTAAAAATGCTTTTGCACAATTTTCACTTGAGACAAAAATGCATTCTCACTTAAATTCTTTTCTTATTTGGTTAGATCACCTTTTATTGAATAAAAAACTGCATTTACTTTCCTATATGTTGATTATATTTTGCCCCATTTTTCTGTGTAATCATACTCAATTTCTCTTCGAAGAAGTCAGAAAACCTGGCTACAAAGCCAACAATTTCTTCCACAATCATAACATCATTGTCTTTTAGAAAATCTTATGAAACCTATTTCTTTCAGCTTTTTCTCACAGGAAATGCTTACAAATCATTGTTTTGTAAGATTATTTTTTGTTTCTTTTTTTCTGGAGACTCTTCAACTCATCTATATCTGAAACTGCAGCATCCAAAACTTGTGTTAGATGAAGCATCAGCAATTTCAAATCAGAACAATTATGTTCTTTGTCTTTCATGCAATGTTCCTCACCATAAACTGCAGAGTCACATTTGTCTCTTTTTGCAATAGCTTCCCATTGTCAACTCACTCTGTTTGTTTCTCCCCATGAGCCTAAGTTTGTGTTCCAAACCCAGCTCCAGCCAGCACAAGTACAGGGTGGATTATGCATTCTTCACCTTTTATTTTCTAATATGAGGGAAAGAGGCCACTGATTTTCACACAAAATCCATGGAGTCAAGCACACACCTCAGCAAAATTCAAACTAGATCTGTCACTAACCAAGGAGATTGCTGGCATCAACCCACTCCAAGCACGACTGCAGAGACAGCCCCAGGGAATACTGGGACCAGCACCACACTTTACATTTCCCCTCAAAGGTGGGCTCCAGCAGCCACCTGGACTACTGCTCAGAATCCTCTCCCAAAGGCAGGCACTGTTCCAAAATCAAAATTCATAGCAGCCAGAAGAGCAGGATTTCAGTAAAACAGCACCTCACATAGATCACATGTGAGGAAAAGGTGAGGCCAGGAGCAATTTCATCACAGAAAGTATTTTTTCCCCACAGGTTCTGGCTCAGAGAACAACTTACAGATGAGGCCTGTGCCCTCTGCCTTGCTAAAGTAACCTTAACTCTTCTGGTTGCAGAGAGATTCCTGGGTTGAAAAGAGCTGAAAGTCTCAGTGCCTAAAGAAGAATGAGCTCTGAAAGCTAACAGCAGCTGACCTAGGCTGGAGAACATTTCTTTGACAGCTACAGTATTTAGCCAGAAAAGTGTGGAACATTAATCTCAATTTCCTATGTAGTGTTTTGGTGTGGACTTTAGTTCCTGGAGTAATTAATGGCAAGAGAAACCCTTCTCACACAGTGAACTAGGTACTTACCTAGTTTCTTAGCAAGCAACTCATGTATTCCAGAAAGTAATCATTTGTGAGAATTTATTTTTAACATAAATTCTGCTGTAATATGAAAGTTCAACTGCTACCGATTGTCAGTTTTCCCTAGATTTAGGCAACAATGTATTTTGGGAGTATGACTCAGGAAAACATTCACATGACCAAGTAAAGCAGGTGGCCAGGACCTACCACACACAGCATCAGCTTCATCAGAACATCCTCAGAGAAGGAAAAATAGCTCCAACTGTTCGGGGAGGTGATCACAGGGTGGAAAAAAAACTGTGCTAAGGTATAGGTTATAATTATTACAACAAATAAAGCAAACTGCAGTGTCTTTTGCCTCAGCATGACAAAGAGATACATTTCTAAAAAAACAGGATTCTGCTGATAGAACTGTTTATATAGTGTTGAAAAATCTCATTTACACAAGGGACTCAGTCACGAGTTTAAATTATGCCTCTGCCAAAGAAACAGCTTACCTGGGTCTCCCTCAAAAGTATCTCACGCAGCAGCACAGCTCCTTTATTCCCCCAGTGTTTCAAATGCAATAGGGCAGAGGAGCTGTTTGCTAATCTGTTGGGAAGGGAGATGCCCAAGATCCCATAAAATTCTCCTTGTCCTGTGCAGATTGATGCCCAGCCCTGGGTGCTGTGGATGTACACAGGAACAGGAGGCTGGCACACATTGCACTGAGGTACCATGAGTTACAGTGTGGCCAAAGCACCCTGTTCCCCGGGGATTCCTTCCTCTCCTCCTTCACCTGGCTGAGAGGGATTTGTTATTGTTCCCCTGGAATCCCTTCCTCTCCTCCTTCACCTGAGTAAGAGGGATTTGTCACTCCTGTCATTCCCTTGCCGAGAAACAAGGCTGTGGCCAAGTCAGCTGTTATAAAAGCTGAGCAGTTTCAAGGTAAGTTTTTAATCCTTAGCCAAAATTTGAGGAAAGGATTGTGCTGAGGATCCTCACAGCAGCATTCCAGGACTCCTCCATGTTGTCATTATATTGCAAGAGTTCTATTGTCATTGCACTGCAAGGGTTCCATATTGCCAGAGTTTTGTAGCTCCTTGATGTTTCTCGTAGGCAGCTCCTCCAGGCCCTGACTCTTCCTTGTCCTCACAGCAGCCAACTGACTCCAGTTCCCCTCAACCAACCAACCCACTCTTTTATAACACTCTTCTTACTGGCTACAGGTGTGGCCTGTTAACATCAGGCCTGCTCCTAATCCTTAATAATTGGCTCAGCTGCAACTCTTTGGGGGTAAGATTATATTCTATACTACCTTTATTTACTTATGTTCTATCCCCCTACAATTCCCCCTTTTTCTTTTAATTAGAGTTGCAGCATTTCTAGAAGGACATGTTCAAATAAATTAACATTATGACACATTCACACATTTCATTCAGAACTAATAGTTACAGAAGGGTTCAGACAGAATATCATAGTACAAATATATATATTTCTGAGTGTTGGTCCAGTTTTGCAGCTTTTCTCAGTTTACAAAGTACTTCTCTTCAAAATCTTTTATACTCATATTTAACAAACATTAATAGCTGCAACTGATACATTTTACCAATCAATTAACCACATTATATCAAATAATAGAACTGTTTTTTCCCAGTTCTTACAGTTACTTTCTCTACCCAGATCACCATGGGATCACATTGCTTAATGTTTAAGTATTTTTTCCTAAATCACCATGGGATCACTTTGGTCAATACTCAAGTTCTCTTTCCATTCCCAAATCCACAGGGTCATATAGTCGAGTCCTTTTTCCCCAAATCCATGGGGTCAAATCACGTTGGGGTCACCATTTTTTGTCATTACATTGCAAGGGTTCCATGTTGTTAGAGTTTCGTACCTCCTTGATGTTCCTCATAAACAGCTCATTTAGGCACTGACTTGTCCTTGCAGCAGCCAACTGACTCCAGTTCCTCTTACAACCAACCCACTCTTTTATAACACCCTTCTGATTGGCTACAGGTGTGGTCTGTTAACATCAGGCCTGCTCCTAATCTTTAATAACTGGCTCAGCTGCAGCTCTTTAGGGGGTAAGATCACTTTTTATACTACTTTTCTTTACTCATGTTCTATCTCCTTACACCTCCAGGGGCAGCCCTGATTCACACTGGGAAGCACCTGCCTTTAGGGACGTGGGTTGTTTGTTCCCTTTAACTAAAACCAGAAGTGCTCTGGCACTTGAAACATTGTGCATGCATGTGCTACAACTCTGATTTGAATTCCTGTTTGTGGTAAAAGGGATTTTTAGCCCAGAAGAGACACTATTTCTGCATTTCCTACCTCAATACCTTGCAGAAAGCATATTCTTGATGCAGTTAACTGACTATTTTTAACCAAAACTGCCTTCCGGAGGGACTCCAGTTTATTTGATTATATGTTAATCAGAACTAAAGACAGATCTAAAAGGAATAAAAACTTTCATCCTTCCACAAGGAGACTTGTGGATTTGTTTCACTTGCAAGCAGATCCCATCTGACCTGTCACTTAATTTAAAAAGTTTTCTAGATGAAGCTATGTTTCAAAGTCCATGACAACAGAAACACTAGTGATATCTGTAAGTTACAAAGCATTAATTTACCATGAACCAAAAATGAGGGTTTTTTCTTGGATACTAAGAATTTGTTTTGAGCTTCAGTTTGGTTTGGTTTTTTTCCTTTTTCAGGTTAAGGTTCTGTTATCTCTTAAAGTTCAAGGATAAGGGACCATATCCTCCTCAGTGAAAAGTTACTTCCTTAACATTCTCTTAAAATTTCATCACAAAACCACCAAACATTTTAATTTCTTTCTTTTGGTTAGGAAATGTTAATTTGTAGCTGCAAGCAGCTGAGTGGAAATACATAAGCAGAGCTTTCCTGCAGTCCACATTATGACTGAGCTCAGATATTTACTTATATGAATTATACCACTCAGAGAGATTGTCAATAAGAGTTAATTAAGTAAAAGTTCTACTTAACAATGTGATAACAATTTTAAGGCTATATATATCTTTTTTTTTTTTTTTTTGCAGATGATTCTGCTTTTTGAACTAGGTAAAAATGCTTTAGAGGTAATAACATTTGCTTTATTCAGTGTCTTTAAGAAATGATGAGCATGGTTCAGGTTTTATATAGAGTCCTGAATACTGGTTAGATTCTCACAATTATAACATTTTTCTGGGCAAGCTATTTTCAGTGACAGGTATTGCATCATCATTTCACCTTGCAGAAAATGAGCTCTATATTTTATGCATTTACAAATTCTCAAATGATATTAACTTGTGGTTTTTTATTTATTGGCTGCTAATGCATAAAATGCAGGACCGTCTCCTATTGTTATTGTCTGGCTTCCACCAGCATGTTAATACAAATAACAAATTTCAGGGTGAGTTAAGACACCCAATTCTCAGGAGGTTCTTTTCTGATATCAAACTTTCACCTTCCTTGAGAATTTGGATATTCCAGCATGTGAGGGGAGGATAGTAGGAAGGTGCCTCATACTCAGCATGACAACTCCACCAACTTTCATTGGACTACCTTCAACATTCAGGTCCAAAGTTAAATTCTGATTTATTAGTGTAGCAGGCTACCTATGGCTCCCCTTGGAAGTAGAAAGGTCCTTCAATGGTTCTTGTGTGTTTATTTGCAAGAACAGAGAGTTGGTGTTCAGGGATGGAAAGCCAGATAAAATTGCAGAATCCAAAGGGGAGATAAAAACCACTGACTGCAGAGACAAGACTTTCAATCCATGTGAGCAGTCAATAACAGAAACCACAAACCACAGACTTGGGAATGCAACAATTCTCCTCAAGCTCAATTCACTCTCAAGGCTGAATTATTCAGTACACTTCTTTTTGTTCTCCCGGTAGAGTTTGCAAAAGTTGTCAAGGAAGAGATTGTCAAATTAGAAGGCAAATCAGAAGAGATGTGTTTTCCTCCCTCTTTCTCAGGTTTTAAGGAAGCTTTCTTAAGATAGATTAAAATTGCATGTGACATGCTACAGCACCCAGAGTACTCTTTGTTAACAATGTGAATGGTACAAAGATCAAGAAAAAAATGGTAATCTGTTATAAAGAGGCCATGAAAGTGGTCCATCATACCAAAGAGCTTGTGTGCATGTTGAGCTGTTTACAGTCTTCTGTGCAGTGTCTCCTACTTTGAGCTTGCAACTTTTCCTTAGGCAGCAAAATTTAGTCCAATGGCAGCATGGGGAAAAGAACAACTGAGGAAAAAAAAAAAAAAAAAAGGAACTATAAAAAATCCCACTGATTAGCTGCAGGCTTGTTTTTACTCATAACCTCCATTGAGAGAACTCATTCTTTATCCATACCCCTTCAGCTCACTCTGTGGAATGTATCTGAGTCCCAGCTGTAGCAGGACACAGGCTGCCAGATGTACACTCCTAATCCTCTGGTACAGCACAGCTTCTAGGGACACTTGATGGCATCTCAGACATTTGACACACTTTTCCTCTGCTCAGGAGGGACACTTGGCTCTTCCTTCAGGACCTGCTGTGAGAAAGCTCCCTACCATCATTCAGAAAACCCCAAAATGACCTTTTACTGATTCTGACACGGGAACACTTCACAGGCCTCCTGCAGAGCGAAGTACAAAGATTGGTACTATCCTAGCATTTAACTCTGGGTTAATGCATTATGTTTTTTAAATCTGAGCACACGTCAATAAATGACCTATGAGTTCAAATAAAAAGCCCTAAGATTTTATAAAAACCATAAGGAAAATACACTACCACCCCTTCTGTCACCAGTGTATGTAATTCTGATCTCAAAATCTTCAAATGACTCCATTATACTCAAGGACAGCTTTTTTTTCAGATTAACACCATCAAAGTGATGATACCACCTTCCCTTTATGTAACACTAACTTGTTTCCACATGACCTCTAGAATGATGAGGGAAAGCCCATATGGGGAACATATCTATTTTCTAACTAACCTCCCCTCAGAAACATTCCTAAAACCTTCTGTGAAGAATAACTAACTCATCTCAAGAATGACACTGCCCAGAAAACATCATCTCAAAAAAAACCCAGTTGTAGTCACTAAGATTTCCATTCTCTTGTATGCTTACATAAGCATTTTCTACTTTTCAGCAGCAGCAGAAGATATAACCATTAAGAATAGAAGGGTGACTGTATATAAGAGGGAGAGTGAGCCAGAGAGTCTGGCACAGCAAATAACAGAAACATTTTTGATAGATGTATTAATCCTTGGGCCTACAATGGCATTTCCCTTTTCCAGCCTTTGGTGAAATGACCTCCTTTAACCACACCAATGTTTTCCTTGTTTTCAGCCATTTTGTCCGTCTATTTAACTACAGATTCACAAACTTTAAATTCTTGAGGTGAAAAAAAAGTCTTGCTTGTTGTGTTCCATTAGTGACTTAGCTGTGCTACGTGTTTTCTTGATCTCCTGAAAAAACCCTGGCCTCCCTTCCTCCCTTTCTTTAAAGAAAAAGGTACTCCCATGATGAGCTGTGCCCAAATGGGCAAATCTAAGTCAAGCAATTACAAATACTTTAACACAAATACTTGATAAGTTCTGGTTGCAGCACAGCCATAACAAAAATTCTGATGCAAGTTGCCTTACTTGCTTCCAAAAATGCATTTGTTTCATGAATGCTTCAGCTTTGAAGGTGACTTCATTGCCAGCAATCCTTGTGCTGCTGCCAGAACACTGGGGAAAAGCTTTATTTCAAGAAAAGAAAGACGAACGTGTCAATTGATGATGACAGAACTGTTGTAGGTCAAACAGTTAAACTTATTCTGACTCTGTGTGTAGCAGGCTTGGGGATTTTTTTCTAACTTCTGAGTACACTGTGTTGGGTGAGGGCAGCTTGAGCTAAACAGAAAAAAACAAAATAGACTTACTGTGTCAGTACAGATTGTAACTCTCAGGATAAGGTTAATAAGAGCATCCCACTGCATCATTCAGTGACCTTCTAGGACCAAAGTTAATTAGTGCAGCGCTCATTAGGGATCTCAAATGTAACATGGTCCCCTCGACTGGGGAAATCTGCTGCTGACACAGGAGCAAAGCAGGAGTGCCTGCAAGAAGACAAACATGCAATCAACGATAACAAAACAGCAGATACACACTGGTTCTCAGAGGCAAGATCAGGAAGGAAATATTGCACTTGTTTTGAGACACAGCTGATTACATTTACTGCTGTTATCTCCAGAGACATGGGCATTTGCTCACACAGTGCACTTAGAGCTCAGAGCTTTGGAGAATAGATGCCTTTGTTTACAAGCAGTGATGTCCAAATAGTTTCTCTCCTCCACCAGACTGAAAAATTTCCATCTCCAAGCACCTGTATTACAAACATCTCAGCACCTTCAAATTGCTGCTATTCAAAAAAATGAAGCAAGATTTTTGTCACAGGAGAAGGATAAAGAAATTACCACTTGATGACCAGGCTGCTCCGAGCTCACAATGCAGCAAGCCTGAATCCCAAGCTAGCAATGGCCTTGTGGTCCCACAGGATAAAAACCACACTCTGGCATTAATATCCCTTTGCAGTTGATATATTTGTCTGTCCTGGAGAGAGGTCAAGCTATGGAACAGCACAGCTGTCTTGGTCAGTGCCAAACTACCAAATTATAGCTAAATATTATGAAAAATAATATAAAAAGTATATGCAAATTGCATACAATTCAAAATCTGGTCACACAGAATCACTGGGCTTTGTATACAAATATTTCTGATAGCTTTGATAGCTTTGAGGGTTTACATACATACGAATAATCTGATAGCCCTCTTGAACCTGTTTTTCCCTAAAAGACATTCTGGTGCCTCTAGGTCTACGAAGTTCTTTAAAATTTGCCCCTTCTTCACTGCAGCAGGACGGCAGGAGCCTGATCCTTAGTTTCAGAGGAAGAGCTCTGACTGATAGTACCTCGTATGAATTGTCTTTCTCCCTGCATGCTTGGAGAAATAAACAAATGTCATTGGTTTTTCAAGCACCAAGATGAGCATTTGCGCAGCATTTATTGAGACAGAAGAGAGTTTCACACAGTTAGATGTAAAAACACATACTGATGTCACCAAAATCTCCGGCCCTCAAAAATATGATTACAATAGTAACAACCATAACAGCTACACATTATTTCATTGTGTATTATTAATTCCTAACAACGACAAGCCAGCCTTAGCAAGTCGCCTGATGACTGGTGGAATTGTGCCTGGTTTATACAATCATGTTTTACAGATATCATTTTTGTATTGAAAAGGGTGGGGATGTGGAGGGGGGAATGCCTTTCAGACATAAGCCATGTTGCCAAAGCACTAGGAGGCAAGTTATATTAGTAAATAACTTTTCTTATTAATACCCTCTCCTTTCCCAAAATGCACCTCATTCCGATGATACACTTTTTTCTTTAAGAAGAAAAAAAAAGCGTCTACTAGAAAATGATGCTATTTCTAGAACCGTTATCAGCAGTCTTTAAACAGGAGGCTGAACATCCACACCAGTCTGAACTTCCCGAGCTTACCGTGGCCTTTGATATTTGCCTGAAGTATTATAAAAGGGAGAGAGAGAGAAAAAAGAAATGAAGTTAAATGGAGCAGCCAGTTCTCAGCTTTTCCCCTCATGACACCCACCAGCCTCCCAGCCTACAAACCCAGAAAGTGAAGCAGCACCTTACGAATCTCCTACTTGTCAGGATAAACATGCCTAATGGCAGACATCTCCTCAGCCCCCTCCTCCTCCGCCAAGGCTCTCCTGCCCTCCCCTCCGGGTCTCAGGTGCCTGAGCTTTCTCAGCCGTGCTTTAACTCTTTTTAACCCGTCCGTACGAATCCGCTGAACGAAGATCGCCGCTCCGCCCGGACTGCATCTCTAACACTTTCCCCTCCCGGCTGTGAGGGCGCGCGTTCCGGATAGCGAGGCGTCCGCTCGCAGTCCGCCAGCTCCGGAGCGGGAGCGGGCACCGAGCCGCAAGGGCGCCCGGCCCGGGACGAGCGGGCGGAGGGCCGGGCCTGCCCGCCATGGGGAGGCGGGGGACGGGGCGCTGTCCGTCAGGACCCGCGCTCCGCCAGCCGCTGCGCCGCCTCTGAAGTTTCCCCCGAGCAGCGTGTGCGCTGGGGGCTCGGGCCGGTCCTGCCCCCGGGGCGGAGAGGGGCGCGGCGGCCCCCGCCCGCTCCCCCGCCGGCAGCGCTGCGCCAGCGCGGCTGGGCGGCCGCGGCGCCGGCGCTCCCCGCCCTCGCGTTCAACTGGTGGGACCCCCGTGCGCCCCCGGCCGCGGCACCGCGGGGAGCGGCGGGCGGCCCGGCCCGGCCCGGCCCGGCTCGGCCCGGCGGGGCGGGCGCCGCCGGCTCAGGAGGATGCGGGCGGCGGCGCGGCGGCCGCAGGCGGGCGGCGGGCAGCGGCGCGGCGCCTGACCGCAGGGCTCCGCTCCGCTCCCGAGGATGCTGCGGGGCGATGCCCGGCGACAGGGAGGACGAGATCTGCCAGAAAGCGCTGCAGCTGCTGGCCGAGCTGTGCTCCGTCGGGGCGGTGGAGAACGAGAACTGCCGCGATTTCATCTACTACCTGCGGGACAGAGCCCGGCCCCGCCTCAGCGACTCAGGTACGGCCGCCGCCCTCGGGGGTGCGGGCACCGGCGGCCTCCCTCCGGCCCTGGCTGCGGGAGGAGGGCGAGCTCCCCCGAGCATCCCCGGGCTGCCGGAGCCGCGGGGAGAGGCCTGCCGGCGCAGGGAAGGAGGTGGCGGGGAGGATGCTCCGGGGCCGCGGGGCCGGGAGGGTTTGCCGGGGGAGGACGCCGGTCCCCGGTCCGGGCTCGGTGCCGCCAGGCTGGGTTTTAGCGCCCGGCGCTGGGCGAGACGCGAGCCCGAGCCCGCGGCGGGTGCGGCAGCGCGGGGGGCGGGCGCGCAACTTTGCGCGGGCGCTGCCGCCCGGAGCGGGTCGGAGCCGCCCTGGCCGGCGCCGCCGGGGCTCTGCTGCAGTGCCGGCGGCCCGGGGCTCCCCCGCTGCTGCCCCGCTGCTGCCCCGGCCCTCCCGGAGCTCGGGGTGAAGCGGCCAGGCGCCTCGCAGCTCGGTTTGACTGGAACGCGGTTTAACGCAACTCCCCGGTTCCGTGCGTCGCAAGCTAAACAAGAGTGTTCCTCGCGTTCCTGTGGCAAATGTGGGGCTGCGGGTCTGACAGGATGTACGCTGGGTTGGTTTGTGTGTGTTTGCCAGGGTTATGGCTTCCACATCGTGGAATAACAGTCTTACTTAAAAACTTTAACTTAAGGGAGCTTTCTCATAAGGAAGCTGAGCTCCAGCTGGACAAAAGCAGAAAAGATTGAGGATTTGTCTCTGGATGCAAGGGAAGGGCAAATTGCAGTTTAGATTAGGAGCTTATTATATTTATTTTTACATCATCAAGTTGAGGTTGCCAAGTATGGGGAGAAATTTAGTGAATTAAGACAGAAGTTGATAAACGTGTGCAGTACTGGGAAGCCTTGCTGTTAGATCAGCAAGTCATCACAGCACAGTATTCATTGCTTCATTATTCTCTGAAATAAACAATTCCATTTAGCACAGGGCAGTCTAATGACACTCTTTTCTGTAATTCAGTAGCCTGAAGTAACACTCAGAGTGCAACTTCCTGACAAATCCTTGGATAGGCTGGAGGCCTGGAGAAAACAAGTAAAACTAAATAAAAAAATACTCAAGGGAGGAAAAAGATGTGCTGTCACAACAAATGAATAAGGAATTTTCCATCATTCAGTTTGCCTGTATCCAAAGCTATTTGCAGCCATTCTGGCTTTTCACTACTTAAAATATTCAAATTGGAGTGATTCATGCAGTGTTTGATAGGGTTTCTTTAAAAGTAGACAAATTTAATTGTTTGGTTCATATATGCAGATTTAATTACTTTGTTCGTATAAGTAGTAATTTTAGGACAGACACCTGTGATTTTCTGTAATTTTCATTTACTAAAGGATCAGTCATGTATTTGTGTATCAGGTCATGATTCCGAAGCCGGCTGCTTAAATCAGTGCTCACTTTGGATATGAAACTACTTGAAATGCATATGGAGACTTTAACCTCCACCACTTGGATAACAGCTTTTCAGCTTTTCAGATTTCTTTCAGAAGCTACCTGCTTCTTTTTTTTTCATCAGCCTCAGGCAAAAAGAATACCTGGCATCTGTTTGGGAGTGATTTTAAAACACGGCGTGCTCAGTAAAAATTTATCACCTCTACCTAAAGATGATTAAAAAAAAAAAAAAAAAAGAAAAAGTGTGTTTATTTCTACCTGTTTTGCTTGAACTGTTATTACACAACAGCCTTCCGGTGGTGTTGTGAACCTGCTCGATTACACAGAGCAGCAGTCCCTAACCTTTGCCAGCCAATGTGCAACAACACTGAGCAATTATGCTGCAGGCAGCATCTTCCCATTGGCCTCCATCTGAGTGTTTTTATTTTTTGCAGCTGCAGCCAGTCTCAGAGGGTCTAGCAGGCAACATATTATCCATAAACTCTGACTTGGGAAACAGTTTTGTGAGATGGAATTCGTCGGGAATTCGTTCATTTACCTAATCTCATATTTTTTTTGATTAAAATGTATTTCTTACCCCAGTGTGGCTGTCCACGTGGTTTGTTTAGCTGGTCCTTGGCTGTGGTGCTGTGGGCTATAAGAAGGGAGTGCACATGACTTCCAAAATGAAGCAATACTCATTTTTGGGCTATAAGAAGGGAGTGCACATGACTTCCAAAATGAAGCACTACGAGTCACAGTGAAAGAGCAGTAAATAACACTGACCGAACCCAGCTTGCTGTGTGTAGTGAGTTTCATTGACTTAACAAGGGCAAAACGGCCTTAAAAAAAGCCCTGGCAGCTGATCCATTCCCTTTCCAGCCACTAGAGGCCTGAATAGGGATGTGGAGAAAAGTGGTGCTGAAGGACAGCGTCTCCTTTCCAGAACCGGGCAAAAGATGAAGCTGTCCTTGCTCCAGCTTCCAGCCCCGAGCTGTGAAGGTGATGTGCTTGAGTCAAACTGAGTAACTGGCTCTTAGGCCATCCAAAACAGCAATCTAAAAAGATATTCAGTATCAGAGTGGAGAACTGGCATGATTGTGGAGAACCGGGCAAAAGATGCAGCTGTCCTTGCTCAGAGTGGAGAAGGAGTGGAGAAAAGTGCATGATTGTGGAGAACTGGGCAAGAGTGCATGATTGTGGAGAACCGGGCAAAAGATGAAGCTGTCCTTGCTGCAGCTTCCAACCCCAAGCTGTGAAGGTGATGTGCTTGAGTCAAATGGAGTAACTGGCACTTAGGCCACCCAGAACATCAATCTAAAAAGATGTTCAGCATCAGAGTGGAGGAAAGTGCATGATTGTGGAGAACTTGGCAAAAGTGCATGATTTTGGAGAACTGGCATGGTTGTGGAGAACTGGGCAAAAGATGAAACTGTCCTTGCTCCAACTTCTAGCCCCGAGCTGTGAAGGTGATGTGCTTGAGTCAAACTGAGTAACTGGCTCTTAGGCCACCCAAAATAGCAATCTGAAAAGATCTTCGGTATCAGAGTGGAGAAGAGTGCATGATTAAGTAGCTGATGAATTACATGACCAGGTATTGTGCAGGAATTAGAGCATGGGAACGTGCTTTGAAAAGTGTTTCTGAAATGAAGTGGACACTTGCCTGAATCCATGGTGGGTACAGACAATTCTGCAGCACCTTTGGCTGAAGCCATTCATGGATGTTGGGTCTGTGCCCTGTCAGGACTTGCTGGAAAAACCCAGCCCTAACTGGGGAGGGAGGGAGCTGAGAGGCTGCTGAGCCTGGTGCCAGCATCTGTGTCCAAGCTCTGCCTCCTGGTGCCCCTCAGCCCCAGGATCCCTGGAGATCCATTCCTGACTCAGGCCAGGAGGGGACTGCATGCCTGTGATGTGTGCCACATCTTTATTTTTCAGTTCTTCAGGGTATTTCAGCATT
Organism: Setophaga petechia; assembly: GCA_024362935.1. Lineage (NCBI taxonomy): Eukaryota > Metazoa > Chordata > Aves > Passeriformes > Parulidae > Setophaga > Setophaga petechia. The sequence continues at coordinate 51,301,060 of JANCRA010000003.1, read as the reverse complement.
TTTCCCCTGTTGTGGGGAGTGCTGCACGTGCTTTGAGCACGAGTTTAAGGGTTAATGAGATCTGGGTTTAACAATCTGGTCCACTGGATTTCAAGGGTGACACGAGTGAGTCAGATTTTAAAGCTTTTCAGAAAACTAAAAATGCAAATTAGGCATTTAGTGAAAAATCTTCAATTAGTTCAATAAGAGTTATATGTCAGAGCAACCTTGAAAATCCCCAAAAGGCATCCTTAAGCATTTAGATACCTTAATAAGCTGACTCGTTTTCTGTTCCATTGTAAAATGTCAATAATATTTCTGTATCACTGAAGGGCTTCATGAGGGTGAATTGCAAGGTCTGAACACATCAGATATGTAATACATTCATAAAGGAGAGTCAGATGGACCTCTCAGAGATATTCAAGTAAAAACAATGTTTGTCATATGGGCATTTGAAAACAATCACTCAAGATCATGGAATATTCACCCCATGATACATGATAAAGCAAATATTGTGGAGGAGGAATGAGCAGAGGAATTCCTTGAATGTGTCAAAGAAGACAAATCCAGTAAACCAAAACAACAACAGGAAAATCATGACAGCAGAAAATCTTGATAGAGAGACTGACTATTAAAAGAAGAATTAGGACAAAAAAGCTGTTTATGAAATAAGGGTTCTAACAAAGTCCAGGCCACTAATCATAGTGAATTTTTCATTAATTTTGTAGTGGAAAAATTATATAAATATAAATAAAAAGTAAAGTTTTCTGTTGCTTTGGGTTGCACATCTTGAGGATGAGCCATCAAGGTCTTATAATACTCTTAATTACATTCTTGAAAATTGACTAATAGATGCTAAAACAGAATACATGATGAATATTGTGGGCATAGCAATGGCATAAAGTGTTTTATAGGTCATAAGTACGAGATAATTATTTCACAGTGACAGAAAGCCAGATTTTAGTACTTGATGGAGGTAAAGATAGTTGACAGACAAGAAATTAAAAAATCTGGGAGTGGAAATGGGATGGATATTGACGGCAAAATGTATGAGAAACTGCAATTATGGTCTTGCAGTAGAATTTAAGAATTTTATGAATCAGTACTTTACTTTTTGATGTCTACTTTCAGCTTCAGGCCAGAGAAAATTGCAAAGAAAAGAAAGCCAGAGGTATAAGCCTGGCCTCCCAGCCCACTGGTGGAATGTGAGAGCCCAGGTTTTCTGTGGAGGGTGTTGTTGCCCTGGACTGCTCATTGCCTAGAAAGCTAACACTTGCAATTAAATTGTACCTCAGAAAGTTTCCCTTTAATTCAGAACTGAGTTTAAAAACAAAACTTGTCTTCAGAAAGTAGTTTGGTTCCTTAAAAAGGTATTTTAAAATTTTTATACTTTAAATTGCTTCCTGATATATTCCCACCTCACCCCCCAATTTTCCAGGAGCATAACAAGCTGTGGAGTTTCATCAAGATGTTAAATACATCTAGATTCATCTAGATAAATTCAAAAAGCATTTGCAAGTTTTAAAGACATGAAAAACATTTGAGTGGGTGAAATAACTTCCAGTATGTTTTTTCATTTTATTTTCCTCGCTGTGAGCTGTTGCTCTCCATATTTTTAATTTTTTTTTTTTTCCTTATAGTATTCAATGTGTCCCGCTAGTGTAAGACTTTGTAGGATAGAGGACAAGTGTAAATCATATTTCCTCTTTTGTGGTCAAATGAATGAGCACATGTGAGGCCCAAATTCCTTTGGGTTTTGAGAACCAAAGTGCTCTTTCAAGAGTTGAAAAAAATACAGTGATGTTATGTATTTAAGACTAAAAATAGGTATTCATTTTCTCTTTTGAATAGTCAGAAACAATTTGAAGAAAGTAAAAACAATTACTTCCTGTTGCTTGAATTCTGAAATGCTCTGCTAGTTTAATTCCCTCTAAACAAAGAGGCTCTCAGAAATTTTCCTGTCATACTGAAGGAGTTTAATATTGTTTTTCTCCTTGGAAATCGGTTTTAAACAGATAGCTAAATTTTTAAACAAATTGTAGAAAAGAGCAAATCATGTTCAAAGGGACTCCCTGTGTGCCTAATAATGACTTGAAACTATAATTAAGATAAATCAATTTAAATAAAACTAAAGATTTTAATTTATTATAACCGCATATAACATTTTCCTGGAATGCATTTTTGTTCTTTTGCAGCTAACCTAAAGAATTATAGGTGTTAAGTGATGACTTACTCTTCAGAACCAGAGAAAAGGACGACTACAAAGATTTTCCTCATGATAAAACCGAGCTTTGATCAGGCTGGAACACAGTCATGTTAAATACTCTTCAGATATGAAAGAGCCCTGCTCCACTGAGATCTCTTTCTGTTTTGCAGACATGCAGAGCAGCTGCACTTTGCCTTGAGAAGCCAAACATGAGGAGGTTTTCTGTAGTCCCTGTGACCAAACCTCACTCCACTGCTGTCCCCTGGCTGCTCCTGGACACTGTGGGGAGCAGAAATGTTTCAAGCTATGAGAAAAAGGCAAGAGGGAGGTGCCTTCCAGCCCTTCTTGGCCTCTGCATCCAGATTCAGTACAGGTGTGGAAAGCAGGGGCTTCCATTTCCATTTTGGTTTTAGTCCTCACTTATATGGGGATTTCACCAAATGTTTGTTGTTTACAGTCTGCCTCTTACCCTGAAACCACAACAATGTGTAACACTATGTTAAGTAGACTGATGCCAACTACACCTCTTTGTATTTAACAGAAAAAATGTGTTTCCTCAAATACGACACATATATAAAAATGTGTTTACTCAAATACAACACATATATAAAAATAATACTTATTTCCTGAAGTAATTGCAAGCCCATTTGTAAAGTCATGCTACAAGTTAGAATAACATGCTAACTGAATCAGGAATCAGATATCTATCTCTGCAGCCACACAGTTTATGCAGGTGTGCAGTGAACATTAAGGAAAACGGGTTATTTTCAACTGGGAGTAACAAAAATGTCTATCACTGAAAACGGCCTGAAGAGTAATGACCTTGTAAAATTTGGATGCCTAGATTGAATGCAGTCTGTCTTATACCTGAATTCTTGTCCCAAGTGCCAGTTCTGCTGATGAAGAGCAATAGATTAATTTAGGCCTTGTACATACAAACTGGTTTTGCCACTAAATCTTGATCACTGCATTTGTCACACCTCCTATTTCAATGGGGTTTGCACATTTCTCCTAGATGGGGGGAGAGGGAAAATAATTTTCTAATTATGCTTTCTTTGGAGTTACCCAAAAATCTTTGTACAGGCCACAGTTTACATTTGTCACCAAAAGCTCTGATTGCTTAAGCAGAGGTGTTGCTGTAAGAGATTTATGGGTTATTAATTCCTAAAAAACCCATGAACTTGTGTTACAATAATGACATTTTTAGAATCTCGTTACGGTAGAATACTGAATTGTTAGGTATTTGTGTGATCCACACATTTAGTGACCCAAGTACAAATGATCAGCCACATGTTGCCCCAGATAGCTTTCTGGAAAATTCCTTTCCAAACTAATTTGTGTGAGTTTAATTACACTGACAATTCAGAGACCTAGAAATGTAAGTCCAAAATTATTGCTGTCATAACAGCAGATCTGCTAAACTCAGTCTTGAGGCTGTGCAGCTCTGTACCAGCTTTGATGTGCAATATGTAGAGGCTGAGCACAAACAGCAATTTATGCATTTTTGTTTAAAACCACATTTCTAGGGTTTAGCTCTTCCCCCACTGAAAATAATGATCATTGTTGATGTAGTGCAAAGCTGTACTTAAGAACATTGCACTGTACATTTTTTTGCTATATTTTTTCATTCATTTAAGCTCTTCTGTAGCTTTATTTAGACCAAAGAGATAAAGAGAGATTATTTTGACCTAAAGCTTTATGTCTCTTTCATATTGCTAACAAAATTTTAGTCCAAGGGATAAAAATTCAGAATAATTAATTACAGATGCTGTCAATTGCAACTGCAGTTTTTAAAGTTCATCATTTTACAAGATCAATCTTTTTTGCATGCTTTGTAGTGTTGTTAAGTAGAGAATACGTAATCCATTTATTTGGAGAGTACAAAAATAAAGTGTTGTTCATAACAGGTGGTGGTTTGCACATTTCTTACATTTGCTATTGTGGTCACAGTGGGTATTGTGTGGCTTAAGCTGCTCAAGACGTTCAGCTGCCTCTCTTTTTTTGGATTTAGGCATTCATTAGCCCAGTGAGATCAGCTTGGCTTCCTTTGGCAGGCATGTACACTGCAGGATTTGATCCCGTGCATCTCCCAAGGTTAGCTGGAATTCAGAAATGCAGGAGAAGCAGTCAAAACTGGCATGCATGTGTGTGTGTATGTTTTAAGCCAATTTAAAGGTGATATGTGTCTACCAAAGCTAAAGGTTGGAAGAGTCTATAATCTGTCAGAAAAAGCTTCCAGATTATTGCTGTAAATCCACCATGCTGACAAAAAAAAGTCAGGCACTAATGATTTTGGAGTTTAAACTTTCAAAGGGCTTTTTCAAAAACCTTCCAGATTTCTTTTTAAAATAAGAATAATGAGGATTTGAAATAGGATAATTCCTGCCAGGATACTTTCTCACTTTCTTTTTGTTCCTGTTGAGTTTCATATGCACACAAGAAAGCCTTGCTGACTTCCCTTGGATATAAATTCCTTCAGTTCATTGCATGTCCATCAGGGAGTTGTTTGGAATATCCTAACTCTCTAACTCTATTTTACAGTCTGTGAAACTCACTAAATATTTCCTTTCCAGCTGTGATGAACCTTTCCTGTGTGTATACAAAACACTTACTATTTATCTTCAAAAATTTCTTCTGGTAAACCAGTCTTCATCACTCCCATCCAGGTTACTTTTTGCCTGGTTTCTCCATCCCTTTTCTAAATTATATTTGTATATACACCAGTGTTCCATGTGTTTGCCCCTTGGGGTGTTCCCACTTCTTTTCTCAAGCAGCATCTCGTTTTATTTACTGCCCTATTTTTAATCTCTTTAATTCATCTCTGTTTTAGTTGTCTGATTTCAGCAATATAGTTTGTTTTTCTTCTCACATTTAGTGGAATTTCAGAATGCAGTGAGAGTTTCAGTGGCTGTGTAATCAGTCAGTAATAAAAGTTTGACCCATCTTACACACTTCTTGTCTCACTGGGCGTCTGTCTGCAGCTGTATAAAATTCCTTTAGAGCTCTTTTTTAAAACCTTCTGCTTCTTTTGTTGTTTGCAGGAGGTTCATGGCTATGGAGTTCATGGTTTCACCAGTACACATTAAGACATTACAAAAGCTGTTTCTCACATCTATCCAATCTTATAAATAATTGCAACTTGTAATTCTGTACAAATTATCCCACTATTACAGAAAGGAATGTACAATGCAAATTAGGAAGTGATCAATGAGACCAGCAGTCTTATGATCTTCTGTTTCCATTTGTAGCAGATGTTTTACCCATTTAGAAAAGGAGTTTATTTTTTTCCCCCTAGAGAAGTGAAATGGATAAGATTGATGCTGCATTATTCCATCTCTTTTTGGGAAGCCTACCCTGAACAGGCTGATCTCAAGTGTTCATTATGCTGAGTTCCCTCTGCACAGCAGAAAGGAAAAGAGAGTTTCCTGAGCCTGGCTGCAGGGAAATGCAGCAGGTATTGAGTTGTTCTTGCTGAGTGCTCTCCTATTCCCCCTAGTAGGGCTGATGTAGGATATGTGTAGCAGTGGCATTACCTGCTCTAAAGAGATTTTAGGTCCATTAGCAACTAAATACAAGAGAAAACAGAGCTGGTATTGCTTCAAAAATATGTAAGACTCTAAAGAGAAAGTTCTCTTATTAGTACAATTCTGGGGGTTTTTTTAAGCTGTACCAGTTTACTCACAGTAATGCAAGACACAAATCTAAATCAGTTGCTCAAATTTTGTTTTCTTCTGTGATTGTGCTCTCTCCTGCAATAGATCATGCATCAAGAAAGGGTGCTATTTCTCCAGATGCCACTAAGGCATCTGTGATAACAAAAATCTAATGTGAACTTTTCTTCCTTTCTGTTTTCATTTTAAGTTGACAAACATTAAAGATGAGTTAAAAAAAAAAAGCAGAGGTGAGAAATTAGGCTTAGCAGGTAAACAGAAGGTGAGGGGCTGGCTCAGTTTTGTCCATTTGTTTTGTTTTTTCCAAGTGCAGCAGGCACAGGTGTGGTGCCTGTCACCTGTTCTGCTCAGGAGAGGGACAGAAGAGGCAGCCAGGCCTCTGAAGAGACAGATAAAACTCATGTTCCTAAGGGACCAAAAACCACCAAGCAGATTTGCTGTCCCCTAGAAATTAGAGTTAGCAGAGTTGAAGCCTGGGGTTCTGGGGACCTGCCTGTGGGGACATAGTGGACAAGAAAGGCTGTGGATATGCCGTGTTATACCTCTGTTGTAAGGATTTCTTTTTCTGTTTTATGTAACACTAAAAGTTGCTTTTTTTTCTCCTGATTTTTGAAGCCTTTCGAGCTTCTTTGTGGAGTTTGATGTAGGAAAAAAAATAGATAAAGCAGATCTGTCCAAATTCTTTGTCTGTCTTGGGGTCCTCCCACTGGTTTGTTTGTTGGCTGGTGGGCTTTTTGTGGGTTTAGTAGCTTTCTAAGACAGCCTGAGAAATCAGGATTCGCTGCTGACATTTGGGCTGTGGCTAATGAGGAAAGAAAAGGCTTGGCCATTGTGGCTTCCCCTATTTTGGAAAAGCTGTCACCTTGACTCTTCCCTGTGCAGTAGCAGCACTGTTCCTGCCAGCTTCTCTTAGCTGCAGAAGGTGTAACATTTTTATATCTGCTCTCATTCTCAAGTTAATGTCTTGTTCCTGCCTACCTTATTCGTTCTGTACCTGTCTCTTGTTCTGTTGTCATTGTGTTATAAAGAGCAAATTGACTAGTCAAGATGATTTCTTTCCTGCTGCTAGGAGCCAGTGATGATAAAATAGCTAAAAGCAGTTCCCAAAATAGCAGTGCACAGGTATAGGTTTGCCAGAGAGATTGGATGGTGATTACTCTATAGGTCCTTCAGTAGTGTTACAAGTCAGACCCAGCACTGTGAACAAAAACTGCTCTCATTTCTTTTGATGGATTTTTCTTCCTTTTCTTCGCCTTTTCTTGGGAGCTGGAAACCAGAACAGACCTTAATTGCAACAGGACCAGCAGCATCTTCAGCCACTTCAACTTTTCTTTCCTTCCCAGATTAGGGTGAAGCAGTTTTTCACCCTCAGGAACATCCGAAATTCAGTCTTGGGATTCACTTCTTATCCTAAAGGCTGGGCGCACTGAGAGATGAAGCAGTAATTTTGTTAAAATGGAAAGCTTGGGCATTAACATTCTTTGGTCATTTGGCAGTTTTAGCTCCCTTTTTTCTGCACCCCTCTCTATGTGGAAGATTTACAGTGGTAGTTGTTGCCATGGCACTAAGCAGGACGAAGTGTCTACTCCAGCCTCAAAACTGCATGTTTACGGCCGTATCGTGAAAAATTATCCCTTCTGAAAACTCGGGGTTGTTTACTCAGAATTAACACACCACTCCTCCTCTTCCAAAGTGAAGAGAGGCTCTTCAGGTCATTCCCTGTGTGTCAAGATGAATGTGAGCTTCAGCAGCGCTGGAAAAGCCTCAGAATCAGCTCTGTCCTTCCAGTCCCTCGTTAGCTGTTCAAATGAACAACCGCTTCACGCCCTGCCGAGCAGCTGATTGGCCTTGGAGGGAAGAAGCATCTGAAGCAGTATTAATGTTTCATTCAAAATCATGAGAGCCAGGGAGGAGGGGAATTAGGGAATTCAAACCCCCAAATCAGGACTGCCTTTTATTTCACCAGGTCCTGTTCTCTTGAGCAGCATCCCAAATTTTCTCCCACGCTGGATTTCCTCTCAGGATAGTCTTGCTGCCTTTGTGGGGTGTTTTTGCCAAGGGTAAATTTAACAGCTCTCTTCCCTTTGCTTTTCTTTCTCCATTGTCTGCCTCTTTTCCCCAGCCCTGTTGACAGTATCTGCTATGACACATGCTGCACAGGAGATGGAGAGACGAAGAAACTGTGCAGTCCCTCCATCCTCTTCTCTTTTCCTTTCTCAAGTCTTCACTGCTGCATCAAGGCCAGTGAAAATCCCTTTTTATTTTCTCACCAAGCCCAGCAGATCAGAAAGCTGAAAAATTAGTGCCTTAAAATGCTATCTCAAAGATATGTGAGCAAACTGGATGTGATACAGCAATCAGTAAAGGAGTGTAGTGGGTTGCATGACAGCAAGAACAGCCAGCTGCATCTGGGAAATATGTAAGTCCTTGGACTTAGATATTTCCTTGCAGTATAGAACTTCCCAGGCTGTAAAAGAAGAGCAATTCTTTCTCTTTTGTGGCAGTCCCAGTGGTTTGAAACATAGTTGGCAGCCAATAATTGCAATCATAGAGTCATTGACATTAAAGAAAACATCACCTCACAGTGGGTATTCACATAAGATCTTGGTTCCTTGTACGTAGTATAGCACGTGCTGGGGTTGTTAAATTTGCAGATGTTGCTAATAAATAAAAATAGTTTTATTAGGACAGGAATAGAAAAAAAACATTAGATACAGAAGTGTTGCATAACCAGCCTTGATGAGCAGGGCAGCTCCCCTTCTGCAGCATTCAAGAAGTACTGTTCCCAGTAAATGACAGCAAATAGGTCCCAAATCCCTAGGTCATCCTGAGATAAATATAAATACCACTGTTTTCAAAAACTCAAGTGTTGCTTATTATTTTACCTGTTAGCCTCTGGAAAAAAAAAAATAAGGGAAAAAAGCAAGTTTTGACAGAGTATTTCCTGACTCAGCAGTTAGGTGGAGGGAACGATGCTGACGCACTTGGTTCAAGGTAATGGAAGGACTTCACCCCAGCTGAGGAGAGCTATGAACACAGAAAACAGCACAGGAGGTGCCTGCCTGTAAATCCTGCTAATCAAGTATTACTCAACAATCTGTTAATACAAATGTGTTTGACTCAGGGATGTTTTTTAGAGACAGGAGTCATGCTTTAATTGGCTGCCATAGATTACTAGCTGGGCACTGTGAAAACTAAGGCTGGGTTTTTTTTTTGAATTGTGCACTTGAGATGTGATCTTGCAGAAATCTGTCAGTGCTGCTTTTCCCTACCCTTTCAGCTGCTTTTTCATTAGTTATATGCAGTAAAAATTCCATGTAATGCCCTGTCTGTAATCAGCAGAGAAAGCAGGGCATGTCTCAAGTGTGATGTCAGTAAAGTGTTGAGCAGAAAACGGCCTAAAAAAGCAGCCAAGAGAAAACTGTGGGCCCAAGGATTTAGGTGGAAAGTAGCCAGCCTGAATATGGCTCACTCTATTTTCATAGCAAACACAGAATAAGAGCTTGGGCTTTGCTGGGGCCTCTCAGCACTTTACTCTTATAAATAATAAACAGAATACATTTTCCTCCTGTATGGGTTAGCAAATAGAAATGTGCCTCTGTTATCAGCAAGGAGGCCGTAATTGAGAGGCAGTGATTTTGTGGAATACACATTCAAATGGGACTAAATAAAAGCATGAAGAGGATTTCAAAACTTCTATTTCTGTGCTGGGTTTCATATGTTCAGCTGTGGAATTTATTTATGATACCTTTTTGCAAGTTTGGATTTACATTCTCAGACTCAAATCATGCCACTCGCTCCAGCCCATATCTGACACAGCAACAGCTCCAACAGGGTAACTTTAGGTAATCTTTTGCATATCCCAACATTTTGCTGTTTACTGCCCCATTCTCAGCATAATTTCAGAGTTTTGAGTGTTTGCTTTCATGGCCTGGCTTGGATTACAAATACACATCTCGGTGTGACACCATTTGAGACTGAAACTGAAAGGAATATGGTCATGGTAATCCCATTCACATTACTGTAGCAGAAATGCAGAATAAAACATATTTTTCTTGGAGAGGGACACATTTCTAACATATCCCGTTTCCAGTTTGTGTCCCCTTCACATTTGGGATTAAAGAGTGTCTTTTTACTGGCTCTATTTATTTGATCTTTAGGATATCTATTTTTTTATTCATTTCAGAATGCCTCAATGTATGTTGTGCTCATGTTTAGGAAGCTTACAGAATTAATTACCAACCCCTTTACATGAGAGTCCTCTAGAGAAATAAGAGTGGGTAATTCTACTCAACAACCCACTAACAGCAAACTTTCACAAGTCTGGAGGTTTGGAACATGCAGTTCTTGGAAGTGCTTGGTCCTTTTCCCTTCTCTTTTTCAGTTTTTTTCTTAATGAATGTAATATCATGCCTACAAGTGAAAAGTTTTCTATTTTATTAACATTCACATTTAGTCATTCAAAAATTATTCCTTTTTTTTCCTGCAATCATCTAAGTCAACCCAATGGTGGGAATTGTCTTGATTTTAAGGACAGGATCACAAGGATTTCCTGAGAAAAGGATGTGTACAAGCACCTGAGTCTAAAGAAAATATTTAAAGTAATTAAACTGTTCTTGTAATTCAGTTTTAGGTATTTTTTCCCTAATATAATCAAACTATCAGACGAGTGATGTTATTTTCTGCTTTCAACCTCATTTCTTTATTTATTTTGAGGGGCCATGTAAAACCAGAATAAGAAGTAGATATTGGTGAATGCCTTATCTACCTGTGTTGGATGACAAAGAAAAAAGTACCAAGTTCTCAAGAATTATCCTAAAATTATTCCACTAAAGTGTCTGAAAAGTTAGTAAATCCCATCAGTGTATTCCAGCTAGCAAGAAAAGTGAGGTGTATCTGTCTCTGGAGAAATGAGAACCCCCATTGCTATTTTTAGGGACCAGAAGATGAAAAAACTGTGGCTATAAATTTACCATCCATTGTGTTTGCTTTTCCCTTAGAAGCAGCAGAACTTTTTAAGTTCTTCAAAGCCAAGGAAAACCCCAGATTTGAGAGCAATCCAGCTGAGCAAGTCTTGGAGGAGGAGAGAAGACATGAAAGCTCAATGTTTCCTGTTCTCTTAAGTATCCCACAGCAGTGGTGTTGTGGTTTTTAGGAGCAAGGGACCTTCACCAAAATCTCCTTCACACTCCTTGTAATTCTGGGAGGGAGATGAGGAGAGCAGGGGTTCTCCCCTTGGAACAGGCCCAGGGAAGAGCAGCCATGAGTCTGCAGGAAGAAGGTTTCAGGGCTGATGGTCCCTCCTCTACATCCCATTTGTTGGTGTGCATCCCCCTGGAGAGCCTGGTGCGTGCCCCGTGTGAAAAGTGTATCACTGATTATAATTGAACTCATCCTAAAAAAAAACTTACCCTACCCTGTGATTATAATTTCTCTCTCTGGTAAGGTTGTTTATCTTCTCTTTCTTGTTTATTGCTTGAGTGAAGCTAGCACATTTGAAATTCTGTTTTAGAAGTAGGATACTGTGCAACTGGTGGTATTTCACTGCAGAATAACCCCCAGAGGGATTTGTAATCCCCTGGTACTATCATCCAGTAGTGAGCCAAATTGAATAATGAGCTCAGTGCTATGAATTCAGCCTCATACTCAGCCTCATTCTGCATTGGTTAGCATTGCTTAGAAATTAATTAATTATTACTCTGTATTTATGCTATCAATGACATCCAGAGGCTGGCCTAAACACTCTGGAGCCACTGGCAGTATATGTACATGCATATATTTTAATGTACATGCAGATATTTTGTTCTCCCTCTATAAATATGTGCTGTAGACTGTCTTTTAAAGGAGCTGTTACTGCATCCTCCCCACAGCTGGGCAAAGCAGGCAGAACATGCTGGACATCAGTCAAAGATGCACAATGACACATAGTTTGCTATTAATGTTTACAGGATTTGGAATGTTGTAATTGATTTTGGCACTGAAAGTGCAGTCTGGTAAATTGCTTGTCACCCTTGTTTCATCCCCAGTCTCATTGAGAATCTCATATGCAATTAACCATAATTGCTATACTGTATTTATTCTGAGGCACACAGCACATTGCTGGTTTGATGTTTGCTTCTCAAAAAATGGTGAGTTAATTGCTTACAAAAACACAATTCAAAATAAGGGGACCTTTGTGGTGAGGGACTTTTCTTCAGAGTAGAAAATTCCAGAGACTTTAATACCATCCATGTTCTAAACTCATGGCCCTCCTGTACTTGAAATCTCCCTGGCTTCAGGGACAGGAACTTTTGCATAAAGGCATGACAAATCCATCTCCATTACCAAGCTGTGGGACACAGCAAGAGGAGCTGGATTCTCTGCACACCAGGACCAAAGTTAACAAGTTCTTGTGCTGTCTGTAAGACAGAGCAATTCCTTCTGCATGTGGAACTGGACAGGAGTTCTTTAAAGCAACGTATTTGCTCCACATCCTCGAGGTCACAAGGTAGAAGCAGCACTGAATGGCTCACATGAATTCCTCTGCCAGTTTATCCTGGCAATATTTTCTATTTAAACAGCCAAGGCTCCAGAATTAGCATGGACTGTCTAGAAACCTCAATAAAATGAAGAGCTTTGCCAAGAAACAGTCTAGGACAGCAAAAAAAAAAAAAAAAGTGAAGCCCTTCTCACCAATCATCAACAGGAATCTGCAGAATTTTCCTTCCCAGGAATTAAGAGCTGCATTGTCTCCTGCTGGCATCCAGGGGCTGGATGCTGAAGGACAGGTCTGGTTCTCAAGTTTAGGAAGAGGGCACCTGCTCTTTTCGTGTGGTAGTGGATTGATCAAGGAAGACCTAAACAGAAATTTCATTGCTATCCTTGCTAAAGCAGAGGATACTCTTCAATTCTTCATGTTGAGAAACTAGCAGTTCTAATTTTTTCTGGAGAAAATAATTTCAGGAGGTAAGATACAGATCCAACTTAATTAAAGAAAATGCAAATCCAATCTAATACATTTTCTAGTAGGGAGTGTAGATTCTGCTTGCTGCAAGCACAAAATATCTCCAAGAGTCTGGATTTGACAAATAGTGGCAATAATTGTACATCTAAAACATTAAAAATATCTTTTATCAGAATGCTGGATGAAAAAAGGAATTTTTTTTTTTAACTCTTGCAAATGGAAAAAAACAAGCCTAAGTAGCATGAACTGATTTCCAGGATATTCAGACTACTTTAGATCTTACTTTTCATTCTGTTAATTATTTTGCTATTCTCCATTCAGTTAATTATCAGATTAAGGTTCTTATGCAATATGTAAAATGGTCTTTTGATAATAAAAGATTATAAAAGAAGTGCTGCAGAGTTTGCTTGAGAAGAAAGCACAGCAAGATTGAAATCTGCAGAATTCCAACTTGAAAGAGGCTGTTAACTTTGATAGCAATTGCATGTACCATTACAGTTGCATATTCCACAAGAACATGGGGTGCATTACTTGGGACATGGAAGACAACTGCAAGTCTTTACTGTAGAAATCATTAAAGATTGTACATAAATACCATTCCTTGGGTTTTCTGCTTAGATCTTCCAGAATTGCTACATTTATCAAAACCTCTGTTTCATAGTTTTTATTACAGATGTTGGTTTTAACTGATTTGGAGCTTTGTAGTTTGCACAGGAAGGATATGAACCAAAGGCCAACAAGATGATTACAGAGATGGAGCAAGGAAAAGCTGAGAAAAATGGGTTTGTTTAGCCAGAAAAGAGAAGATGACCTAAATGTGACCTGAATGGAGCCCACAAGAAAGAGGGAGAGGGACTTTTCACAAGGGCCTGTGGTGACAGGACAAAGGGAAATGGCTCCACACGAAATGATTGTGGGTTTAGATCAGATATTGTGAAAAATTTCTTCACTGGAGGGTGGTGAGGCCCAGAGAAGTTGTGGGTGACTCATCCCTGGAATTGTCCCAGGCCAGGTTGGATGGAGCTCTGAGCAACCTGGTCTGTTGGAAAGTGTCCCTGCCCTTGGCAGATGGTTTGGAAGTAGATGATTTTTAAGGTCCCTTCCAAACCCAAACCATTCTATTCATGATATTTCAGTCGTCATGATTCAGTGATATCAGTGATTCATGGTATTTCAGTCCTCCTAGAATCTAGTCTGGAAAAAAAAGAAATCCTTCTGCTTTACAACCTAAGAAATGATTCTCAGCATGAGTTTTTTTACTCTGCAGGGTTGGTGACGTGGCTTTTCAGCTGCCTGTATCACCTTCCTTCTCCAAAATCTGTTCATCCTCTCAGTCCTTCACGTGTTGGCCGTGTGCCTGCTGAAAGCAGGTGCATTTGGAGAAATGGCAGCTTTCTCAGGACTCAGTTATTTAATTAACTCCATTTTAACTGGATTATTTGAAAAAACTATCCCAACTGTCTGGTGGCCAATACCTTGCTTGTGGGCTGAGCAATGCTTGTCACACTCCCTGCTTCCCTTCTCTTCAGTTGCATCACACTTCTCCAGAAGCAACTGGAAAGCTGCTAGACTCACAGTGAGGAGTGAGAAGATCCAGGTTCCATTTTTAACTTTCCAAACTCTTTTCCAAAGGCTCACCTTGAGAGCTGTGCTGCGTCCTGGGTTTCCATTCTGTGTCTTGGTTTGCCTGTTTCTGAAAAGGCATTTAAGTAACTTTGACAATTATAAATGGAAAAGCTACTTAGTGATTAACAGTTTAATCACTGAGATAATTTAACAGCTTTGTTCTGTGGTCTGCTTGGTATTGTGAATAGAAAAACAAACAATTCTTCAAATAACCACTAGGGTTTCTGAACACATTTCTGTGCTGTTTACATTCCATTAACATTCTATTGATACAGATTTATTCACAGTGGTTTTAACTGTGTCTGTCCAGACACATTTTTATGCATTCTCACAGCTTTCATGAGTAAATCTTGATTAAAAAAAAAATAATTACTCATCCTATCAAAAATAGCAGATTCATTGATTATTTAAATAAAGGCAGAAGGCTGTCACTTATGTCCCAGATGTATAGCAGAGGTCACTAAACTTAAACAAAGACTGAAAAAAATAGCTTGCAAATTGCTCTTTAAAACATTATAAATTACATCTTTCTGATTAGAAATCTGAATTTTCATATCCTTTCCTATTAAAATGACATTTGAAAGCACCGGAGAAAAATATTTTTAATGGACCTTCGTGTCATAATCCAGGAGGTCAATATTGTAAATTGATGGACATTAATGAAGTAACTGTGCATCAGAGAGATGGTCTGGAGACTTGGACAAGACAGTGTCAACTCCTCTTAATCACTCCTGAAGAGTAATTAAATGAGTCCTTAAATTGGGGTCTCACAGGTGCTTTAGATGGTTTAGCTTTGTAATTCTGAGCTCACTGATGACATCTTCATTGAATCACAGCATAGAATATTTAAGGGTGAAAAAGCCCCTTTAAGATCATTGAGTCCAACTCTTAAACCAGCACTGGGAATTCCCCAAAAACCAGGCCCCGAATGCCAAGGTGCCATGGACACTTTTTAAACACCTCCAGGGAGGGAGACTCAGCCCCTATAAGGTAAGGTCAAGGAGGCAATCTTGCATGTGGCTTCCTCTCAGCTCCTTACAGCTCCATCAAAACAGAGCAAGGACCTGTGGCTCCAGCCATCCCACTCAGCATTAGTAATTTTTTAGACCACCAAACCCCTACAGGCTTATATTAATAAATATTGTTTATTAAGCTTATGTCAGTGGTCATTTTATGTGTATTTAATACATACTTCAGAATCTTATCTTTCCACCCATGCTGATGTGTCTTAGACTTGGGATGGTCTTGTGTGAGTGTGTATGGCAGAGGGGAGGGATGGAGAGAGGGAGAAAAACAGAAGGAGAAATCTCTGAACACACAAATCAAAGTAAATGGGTGTGTGTCCATCTGCAGTGTTGGAAAAATGGAGTGTATGAAGTGTGCCTGTTCATTGTTATAGAGGGAAATAGATTAAAATCTCCAGGAGAGTTATAAGATATTAACCATTCATATTTTAATTGCTGGATATTTTTACATGCATCAAATTAAAACACTTCTTTAACGTGGTTGATACCCTTAAATAGTGTTCAACATGCAGCCATTGCTATAAATGACTTTTTGTATGAGCATAAGAGCTTCTGATCCTCTCTCTGGCCTTAGTCTCTGGTGTTCAGAGGTTTCTGGAGTTGTGGCTCACAGCGATTTTAAATATCTAAAATAAAAACACCTCCTGCTTTTCTTAGGTGGAATATCTACCACAAGGCCCCTTGCAGCTTTTGAAACCCCCAGACAGATGCAAGGCTAATGTGTTTGGTGAAGTTGCTATCAGCCTTAAAACCCTGAAATGCTGAAGCATTACTATCTTGACCTTTATGTCAAGATGAATGAAAAATAAATTAACTTCTAGGACAGCAGGCCCTTCTGCAGGACTGCATTTGTTGGAAAATGTCTGGTTTTACATAGAGGCAGAAGGGCAAAAATATGCTGTATTTCATAAATGCTGAAATATCTTCATCTTGACGGTTGCCCGAATTTCAAACCTTAAAAAATTAATTATTGATACTGTTCTGTGGCATTTCTGGTTTGTTATTCTATGGGTACAAAGCTATGGGTGTTGTTAACAGGAAGGTACCAGAGGGTTCAGGGTTGACAGCATGTAGGGTTATACCAAGTCTCATCTTTGTCCCTTGTCCCCCACCTGTCTCCTTCTAAAGATTTGTTTTCCTCATGAATCCAGCAGGTTCTCAGCAGCTGCTGACCTTTTCCCAGTAAGTGATTTGTTGAGTGTGCCCCTTTGGCTGTGTGGCAGGGCCATGTTTCTCCAGGAAGAGGTGCCCAGTTTGACTCAGGAAATTTAAGGGCATATTAATTCACTTAGGGAATTTAAGGACATATTAATACACTAATCTTCCTGAGTCCCTGACAGAAGTTTTGCATCCCATCCGTGAACTCTGACATTTATGTTGGAGAGCAGCAATCCCATGGTTGCTTCACTGATGCTGAAGTGCATGGCTCAGATTTATTATCATCTTGAATTTTTTTCCTCTTTTTTAATCTATCACAGCTCAATCAAAGTGCGTAAGTCAGCAGCTGTAGAGAGTAAAGCCCCGAATTCATCCCTCAGTGAGCTACAGTACCTTCAGTTTGCTGTTCCCTGGGAAAGCTGCAGAATTGGATGCCTCCTGCCCACTGTGGAGTGAGAAACACAAGAAGAAAAACCCCTCAAGCTTTCCAGTTTCAATTTTATATTCACGACTAAATACAACATGAAATGATTCAGTTCATAAGAAATTGTTCTGTTTACAAGAGTTGTTGCTTCTTGTTCTTTCTACAGATTGCTTTTAAATAAAATGTCTTGCATGACTGTACAATTAAACCCAAGAAAACAGCAATGCAGATATATTCAAATCTTACTCAAAGCATACATTCTTTAGTATATGCTTTGCAAAAATAAGCAAGTTGAAGTTCTTTTCTGCATTCAGATTTTCCAGAATTAGGAAGGCTTCCAAGAGCATCTCAGCTTTAAAATAATCCATGTCTAGGAATGAAAAAGGAGAGCAGTCTGAATGATAATATTATCAAATCTGTTTCTCAGTTCTGTTCTTTAGCTGCTGCATTCCTAAGATGTTTCACTTCAGATTCCTCTTGATTTTCTCTGTTTTCATGTCTGTTCTGCAGTTTTCTCTTAGACAGTGCTGTTGACAGACAAGCCATTTGGACTTGATCTTAAGGATCTTTTCCAAGCCAAATGATTCTATGATTTTATGACTTCCAGAATTACCCACTCATAATTCTGAAAGTCTTAAGCTATTTCTTTTGCTCTCTATCAGTGGAGTATGAATTGAAAAAAAAAGATACTCCATTTTTTTTTTCTAACAGTGAATTCATAGTAGACATGATTTGATGGTACATTATTAATTCATTATCTTTTCTAGTAGTAAATATCCCTGCCAGTAAGGCTTTCATCACACCCTAATACTTATGGATCAGCCCAAAAATCTTCCTTTTATATAGTGGGAGCCCTAAGTTCACAAAAAACAACAGACCCAGAATACATTAGCCATGGCTGAAATATTTTTAACAGAAGTCAATGTGAGTGTTGCAGTGCATCTGGCTCCTCATCTGAGGAAGATAAATGCTTTCAAGGCTGCTTTTATTCCCCTTTGTGCCCACAACCCCCTCTTAAAAGAAAAATCAGGCTATTTAACCAGCTTAAGATGTTAGTGATTTTTGATAGCAACAAGCAATAAAGTTCCTCCTTATCCATCTCAGTCTATGCAGGCAACTTCCTTGAAATCCCTTGTGAGGTTTCAACACTTGTGACAACCTTTTTATGATCTGCCAGTATAGAGAAAGCAAATGAATTTTGACTCTTCCTTCAATGTAAAGCAAGTATTGTAAATATTGAAGCACTGTGAAGTGCCAGACTCCCACAATGTAGGCTTAGAGTCGTTGATTCTGAAAAGGAAGCTAATGAAATAATTGACCTCGTTTCCATTGCAAGCAATCTGACTTTAAAGAGAAGCTTGCACTTCTAGTCTATGTAAATTGTTCAGAAAAGTAATACTATCTTATTTCTTACATATTTATTTTAAAAACCCCCAAACTAAAATACACCTAAAAATTAAGAAAGGTTCAAAAATAGATATTTATTTAGGTTATTCCAAATCAGAAAGGCTAAGGGTTTGCACTAGACTTAATAAGACTATGGAGGAGAGACCACTGGTATGTTAAATTCAGTGCTTCTAGTAGGAAAATAATTGGAAGTTTGAAAGAAAAATACAGATTTTGACTAGAATTATATGAGCAACACAGCTCCTATTAACCATTTGTCTGAGAAAGTATCTGGTAATCATATTCATCATCTTATAGATTCGTGTGTATATATTTAGTCTTTAGCTATTAATGTGAAACTTAAATGTTGTTGAAGCTCAAACAGCCCTTCATAGTCTTTAGTGCTCTGTCCACATCTCCCAGTCCTGTGTATTAGTTAAATTTCACAAATTTTGGAAGGTGGCCCTGCCCATGGCAGAGGGGTTGGAATGGGATGATCTGTAAGGTCCCTCCCAGCCCAAACCATGCTATGATTTTATGATCTCCCTAGCTGTTGTTT
The DNA here is from genome assembly GCA_024362935.1 of Setophaga petechia. Taxonomy (NCBI): domain Eukaryota; kingdom Metazoa; phylum Chordata; class Aves; order Passeriformes; family Parulidae; genus Setophaga; species Setophaga petechia. The sequence continues at coordinate 51,282,083 of JANCRA010000003.1, read as the reverse complement.
TGAGCACTTTGGGAGAATATTACTGTACAGTTTCATACAAATGGGAAATGAAATGCTGCTCTGTCATTTCCTCTAGTACTCTAAAACACTTTACTATTATTGCAGCTTACTGGGCTTTCAAGGACTATAATGGAACTTGGAGCTTTTTGGCATGGTTCAAATGAGCTGTTTGCTCTTCCATAACCTGGGGGCTTCCTGCTGCTGGCTATATACTGCAGAAATAAATGGCAATTTCTCTTCATTATTATTCATAGGGTCATAATATTCAAGATTAATGTGAGCTCAGATGGCTTAGTCATTAAAATATTCACAAATCTTGATGGTTTCATAATTTTTAACACACACAATTTGTCCGAAAAAATTTCTACTGGAAAATTTCTCGTAGGTTATTCTTTATTCATTCTCCATCATTCATTTTGCTATTAAAACCTTTCATTCTGCTAATGAGGGAGCATACACAGCATTTGCCAAAAGTGAGTAGTCATTTGGTTCGACTAGATGAGAAGCTAAATTCTTCAATTACTGCATACCCTAACGTCTACTTTGCATACCCTAAAAAAAGCCAGGATAAACACTTGCAAAACATTAATTAACAGCTCTGCTCACTTTGTGAAGGATCCCGCAAGAAAAAGAAAAGTCAAAGTGTATAATATGAATTGTTTTCTTGGAATAAATAATCTGATTCTGTGATTCAACACATGCAAAGAAGAAGCAGAAAAAGTCACAGGAACTTTAGTCCTATAAAGCACAACTGCTCACTGTGAAGGACCTCACAGGACTGATGGTCACAGGAATTTGCAGTGTGAGTGTCTACCCCCAAAATTTCTTCTCCACTAGTAACATCACCAGCTTTCCCTTTTAGCTAAGACACAAGCATGCCTCAAAAGCCAAATGGCTTTTAGGAGATTTCGTGTTCCTTTGCTCCAGCTACTTTTCCTGCCCTGCAGGTGCATCACTCCCCATGATTCTTCCTAAAAGGGTAAAATAGAGTCATTAAAGCCATCTCCATACACAGAGGACTTGAAAATCTCACATGGTGTTTGTAGAGTTGCTGTCCTCTCTTCTGTTATATTTTATGGATTTTTTTTCCCAGTTTATAATTTTTTACACTCAGCATTAGAAAACCACAGGTATACAGTAATTTTGCACATTTTATCAGTTGTGTGAAGTGTGTACTGAAAGAGAAATCAATAATAAGCAAAAAGAAGCAAGAATGAGGCATGGGAACCTAGGAAAATCTTACTGCAGACATGAAAAATTCTTTTTTCTACTGCACTTTGTGACCGTGTCACTTGTGGAGCAGAAGATTTCATTTCCACCAGAGGAACAGCATCATTCCTTGTCAGTAGATACTGCTGCAGGATGGCAGGGAAGAATGCAAGCCCTTGGACATACGACTCCTCTCAACTCTGTCTTTAAAATTCACTGCTCATGCAGCCAGCTGTCTGATTAGGGAAGGCTTTTTTGTCACTTACAAACTGTAGCACAGTATTATGTGTCAGCTAAGTTGTCAAAGATATTCACATTAATGCAGACTAAATATATTAGAGATCCACTGTGCAAACAGTAATAAATTCTTCTTAGAACAAGTTCACATACAATTTCAATTGTAATTAATCAACTATCAGAGTATGAAATGACCTTACCTGAATTACAAACAAGACATTCTGCTTACATAACTTTTCGTCTTAATAAGCAAAACTTTCTTTTTGCAAAACAAAAAGAGGTGTAATTTACTGTGTTTTGAGTACTTTTTTCTTGTTATTTAATGTCCATGAACAATTTGCTTTAGGTTTTGTTGGTTTATTTGTTTTGTTTTTGTTTGGTTTTTTTTTTGCTTAAAGCTTTAGTCTTCTGACCTTATCAATGAACTATTATGTCAATCTTATGTCAGTTTTGAGTTGTATCACAGCAATTCCTGCTAGAAAAATACTCTGCACAAACAAATCTTTCACTGTTTTTGCCCTTTTTATTGTGAATATTTTGTATGGCCATTTAGCTACTCTGATTTCATATTGAAATAGTGCTGTGAAATTTATGTAGATTTAAACTGATTGAAAAGTACCTTCGTGAAGTCCTAGGATTATATTTATGAGACTTAGTTAATGTTAAACTGTACCTAGAGAAAACATTAAACAAATTTGTAACCGTAGCAAAGCAGATGAAGAGAAAGCACACACTGATAAACTGGAATTTGTAACACTTTTCAGGAATAAAAAGACAGGCAAGCCACTCAGAGGATTAGAAGAGTGTCTTAACCAACACAAGAGCTTCACATACCCTAAAGCCTACCTGGAAGATGTAGAACACACAACCAGGGAATAAAAAAAAATCACTAAAAGCTAATAACAGCCTCAAATACCAGTGAGACCAAGCTACAAATACATTTTCAGAGCATGGAGAATGTTACTGCCATGTGAAGCCCTGACACTGATCTCATTCAGGCCAGGTTTGTTGGTCCACACTCATAAATGTCAGGGTCAGACACAGGTGGAGCACGTACGTGTTATAGAATGAATTTAGTCTGAGATTCATTCCCTTGGTTTTCAGCTGCCTTCCTTTAAAGAATTGCACTGAAAGTTTCTAAACATGGTATTAAGGATAATTAACAGCATTTCAGAGAAGAATACATTGGCTGGGAATTATTCCTCTGTCCCAGGAGTCTTTGCCAAGGGACACCTTCCATCCTGAGCAAGTGCCAGTTATGTTAATTAAGGAAAACTTGTGAAGCACAGAGGAAACAACAGTGCAATGCCAGGCTAAAACTGCTTCAGGTGCTTGATCCTAACACTTCTCCTATGGAAAACTTGGGGTTTTAGGTTTAAAACCTTAGGGTTTTAGGTTTAAAAAACCTCTCCAGTTGGTCCTGCAGTACAACTGCTGAGCTGGATGATGGCTACTCCATGGATGTATTTGCACAGAAGAAAAACAATTTAAATTGTCAAAAGCACAGCTAGGATATATATTTCAGAAATAGGCACTGATGTTTTCGTTTTTTTCAAGAAACTAGACTTCTAAACATATTCCTTAAAACCTTCCCCCAAACAACAAAAAAGTAATGAAAAGAGCAATTTTTTTTTCCCCTTCAGGAAATGACAGCTTGAAATTTCCACTGAATTTGGACAGAACCATATTTGCAAAGATTCATCTGTCCCAATATATCCCATATTCTAGTAATATGATTATTGAGAAAAAAAAAACTTCATTATTTTATTTGAATGCCTTTTGCAATTTCTTGGGTATAAATAGGGAAAGATTTCTTCTCTTGGACTAAAAATATCCGTATTGCAAGATTTTGAACTGCTAAGGTTTGTTTCACCACTTGCCAGGCAAACTTGACCCAACAGATCAATTGTATATTACAATACTTCTGGAATATTGGAATAGTCATTTTAATAAAATAAATCAGGAGAGAAAAGAAAGCCTGTTGTACTTTGATGTGTAAAGAACTCTCCCAGTTAGGATTTCTAGTATAACTCATTCAACATCAAATTAAACCAAATTACAGCCAGTTTGTTGGGAAAGGAGTTCATTTGGTAGAACACCAGTCACATCCAGGCAACCTACAACTTGATTGTCTAAATAATTGCATTATTGATCAGCAGTTCCTTTGATTAAATGTCATCTCTGTGCCTGGATGATGAGAAATTGCCCGTTCAGTTGCTTTTTATTTATCATATGTTGGCTCTCATTTGAATCTTTTGGAGTCAGACAAATCCAAACAGCATAATTTGTGCTTTTTGACTCCACAACTCCACTTGCATGTCTAGACACATAAATTGATCTGCATTAGCTATTGACCTTTCCCATTGTTGGTTAATTCAGATATTTTATTTTGTATCAAATTTAGCGATCCAAATGGTAACTTAATAAATGCAAGAAGGAAAAAAAAAACTTCAATCCTTGTTTCACATATGAAAAGACAAACACATTTCTGTGTGTTTTGCTTGTCTGATTTTTTGGTGAGATTTTTCAGCATCAGAGTTTTAGAGGGTAAAGCACAACCATTTATTCCAGAAAAAACAAGTCACAGGCTTGCAATGTAGTACTGTCAGTATTTGAATGGAATCATTACACATTTACACATTACACATCTTATATACATAACACTCATGCACCATCTATCTAAAAGTTCAAGACAATTCAAATTCTTCTAGAATAGTCTATGATTTTATTCAAAGTCAGTATAAAAGTTTATGTTCAGTGGATCTGTACTAAAAACCTTTGAAATATAAATAGAAGCATCGTTTAATTTCCTTTTTTACTAGATAATCTGCAAAGTCAGCTATGTCTTACAACGTTACTGAAATTTTGGTTATTGTGATCTAAAAAATGTTACCCACTTAGTATTTCATCCCTGCCAAAGTGAGATTATGCTATGAACCTACTTGGTGGCTCACAGACATTGGAATGGGCTGCCCACAGTGGCTGGGGAGGTCTGAATCTTTGGAGAAATTTCATCTGGCATATTCTGTGTGAGGTGACCTTGCTTGGGCAGTGTTGAACTAAATGATCTGCAGGGTCCCTTCCCCAGAGGCTCTGTGATTCTCTTTAATAGGAGAATCTGAAGACAAGACAATTTATATTCCTATCATATGTTCCTTGACATAAAAAGAGGGATTTTTCTTTTCTTTGTAACAGATCTACTTTAAAATGGAAGTTAAAGAAATGTAAAAAGATTCAGCATTCAGTAATGACCAAACTGAGTCTTTTTGATAAAAGGGCTGAGGATTTTTTTATCTCACTGACTGTAATAAAATCTGTCATAGACAGTAAGTTCATCTCTCCAATCTGTGGTAACAATTGATGGTGTGATCCACAGGTAGAAAACTCAAATTCATGTGCTATTTCCACATCATTTTTAACCTTGTGATTGCTACCAAAAAAAATAACCCAACTAAAACCAACCAAACAACAACAACAAAACAAAACAAACAAACAAAAAAACCCAGAAAAAATTATGCTGATAAGCATAGTAGATAAATGAGTTGGAATTCAGTAGAATAAAAGGGATTGAAACATGGAAGCCTGGTCAAAAATTTATTATTGCATCAGAATATCTGTAAGAAAATGCCATGAGTAACATATTCAGAGAGCCTCTGTCCTTCCTGGATACCATAGCTGAATTCCTGGTTGTTGGGGCTGCATGGAAATGGTGGCAGTGCCTCCTGAGTCCTCTAACAATGAAGTCACAGCCTCAATAGACAAAGAATTAGAGACAGCTACCAAATCTCAAGAATGTTTCATCTGGGGCCACACTAAAGGTTTGTCCTCCTGTTTCTGTCTATTCAAAGGCCTCCTTTGCTAGAGGAGAGCACATTGTCCAGCAGCAACATGCCATAATCAATATGCTATAATCCAAATATTCATACATGCTGGAATTTGGGAGCTCAGCTCTTAGTGCAGCCATGATGACAAAGGTAGAACTGTGAAATTTTGACTTGGGATTCACATCAAGATGCTTGGCTGGCATCATGGCATTCACAGAGGGATTTCTGAGGAATACTTTCTGTGCTGCAGATCTCATTTCTGTGGGGACAAAGTAGCAAAGACTTACCCTGCTCTCATTACAAAGCAGAGGAAATCACTGGCATCAGATGAGTACTGCTACCACAGGAGAATACAGACAAACAGGCTTAGAAAAACTGAGACATCTGGAGAGATGGAGTAAAAATTACACAGAAAATACAGTATGGAGCAGTACAAGTGGCTAATAGCAAAGCAGTTCAGGGATGCAGCCAAAAATCTCTTCACGTGGGACTGTGCTCACCTCACATGTTCACCATGGGTCTGCACTGTTGTTGAAAACTGCCTGCCAGGCACACAGGATGTGAAAATTACTGTCTGATGAAAGGGAAGAGCTTAGAGCACAGCCCTTTAGTCTGCTGTCTTCCACAGAAGCAAGACGGATACGTGATGGTCTCTTTTCCACCCACAGAAACAAAAATTTCATACAAAAACTTCTTCCTGACACAAAGGAGCCAGGAGAAGTGAAACCAAGATGATGGAGAAACACTCCCCTCTCCTGCTGTGACCTGCACTGCTTACTACCCAGCTTCTCTGCAAGCAAGCTGTGAGATGATGGTGTTATAGATTTTATTAAAGCCCCCCAGACTCTCCAAATGAAAAACAGTTGCCCCCATGTGTACTTCTCTCAGTGTCTGTTTTCTAGAAAACTTCCTCTGTTAAAGTCATCTTCAAGGTAGGGTAGGGGACTGCTGGTCTACTTTTCAAATTGTTCCTCACCTTCATATTCACACACCCTTGTCATTGGGCAGTCTTCTGTTCTCACCTTGTAATCTTCTGGCTGCTTCTGAAAACTCCAAATGTCTCGTTTCTTTCAATGCTGGGTCATTTACTTGAATCAGTTCTTTGACAGAAATGGCCTTTTTGCAGACCTCTCATGTATTTCTTGCTTCTTCTCCAGGGAATCCAAGACAAATTACTTTATTCTAAAGGCCTTCTTTCGCTTCTTCATCTTTGATCCTCAGCTTTTTAATCAAAAAGAGGTTGTGCTCTGCCTTCACTGTCAGATTTGTTTACCAATAAATATTCAAAAATTATCAAGAACTACCATTCCACTCTCTCCCAAATTCCCTTTTATGCATGGGAGGAATTTCTTTAATTAATTTTAGCTCTGAAAAAACTCTTTGCTGTAATTCCAAGCAGCTGCTGTGCTGTCCCCACTCTTAATGAGCTTTGTCTTGAACTGGCTGGGAGAAGGACAGAAAGAGCCATGCTGGCTAAAATTGTTTGAAATTGGTTTGCAGCATGCAAAATAACCTGGACAGCTCCTGTGTGAAATGGATTGCAGTGTCACTCCCCCCACTGTGGAAATTTAATCTGTCTGGCTGGTGAGAATGAGACTCGCAGCAGGGGCAGAAGGTATTGACTTTTCCACTTTTTAAAAAAATGTTATTTTTATTTTGGAATGGACCGGGGCTGTTTCATCTGAATTGTCATTTTTAAATAATTGTCTTAGTAGAAGCAGTACATTTCAACCTTCTGCCATCCTTTGAGAATTCAGGCTAGCTGTTTGCTTAGAGAGATGCAGCCTGACACTCTGAACCTACACACAGTGTGAAAAATTGCTTTGATCAGCTTGTGTTTATAATTTAAGGCAGTAAAATAGAATCCTCACTAATTGTGTTCAAGGCATGATGTATTGTGTAATCCACAGAGAGATTCATTTCAAAAACATTGTAACCACAAAAACAGCTGTTCCACTGAGTCATTTTCCCAACCTGAAACTTAAAGCAAAACATAGCAAAACCCACTCCCAGTAACTTATTTCTGTTTATGGAGTAGGATAATGCTGGAAATGTGGGGAAAAACAACAGAAAACTCATCTGTACATTCCTTTTTATACCAGAAATTTGGAAAAAGAAAATGAAGAGCCTTTGGAGTTAAAAAAATCCAGTAAAACTTCAGTTTTGAAGAGATACTGGTATCCTAATTAAATTATGAAGAGCAAGCCATGCATTAATAGTCAAAAATAATTTGCAAATATAGGAGTGAGTCTAAAATTATATGGAATGGAATTAAAATAATAAACCAAGATGCAGCAGGGAAATAATTTAAAAATTCATGTCACAGAGCTGCTTGTGTGTATATTTTCATGGTGCTTAAGCCAAATACAGGCTCTGGAAGAGAAGCTAGTAAGAACTGGTAAAACAGGTAGAGGACATGCCCTACATGAAAAGAAAAAAAAAACCCAAAAAGATAAAATGTACTGCAGGCACAGCTTTTTCATAACAGGAAGTTGAGTGAGCAAGAGAACAACCTTTTTCAGATTTAGAATGACCTTTCATCCCACCCAGCTTTTGGAGGGTAATTTTAAGCTAGATTCAAGTCTTATGTCACCCTGATTTTTTAAGTTTTTCTAAGCCTTCTGAAGTTTACATTCCTGTAATGAACTTTCTCACACGCTTTATGTAAGTAACTTATTGTTTTGCATTCTTTTATGGGAGAAAAGAAATTTGATAGACTGTTGGTTTGTCCAGCGTCATTGGAGAGGTGGCACTGTCACCCTCCAATCCACTGTCACTTTTAGAAATCTGTAAATGTTGGAGTCATGTTGGAACTCAGTACATCCCTCTGTGTGTCCAGAGTTGCCAAGGACCCTGTCAGGGGGCTTGGAGACCCTGGCATGCAGCCCAGAACACCTGTGGGTTTGATTATGACCCATGGAGCAAATTACCAGCTTTGTATGAGGTCCTGAAAGTCCCAGAAGTTTAAATAGTATAATAATAAAATTATCACAGGGTGAAAATTTGGATTTTAAGATTTTTGGAATGGGGCTTTGGAGACAAGATGGAGGAATCTGGGTGTGTCTAGCATTTCTTCTTCTTGTTCTTGCTCTCCATTTTCTGCAGTGATGCTGACACTTTGGGATTGGTTTAGAATAGAAGTTCACTGTCTAACAGAGGTGATAGGTATTGGAAAGTAATTGTAAATATGTTATATGTAGTTTGTAGTATAAAATGGCAACACCGCCTTGGGGATGGTCAGAGTGCCTGTGGCTGCTCTGCTGAGCAGACCTCGGCTGGGCAGAAAGAAAATTTTATAGATAAGAATTAATAAACAACTTCAAGACCAAAAACTGAAGAGCTCTGACTCGTTCTTTGGACACGCAGGCTGAAACAGAGACCTTTCGCACACCTTGGGGCTGCAGTTAACAACTAAACTCCAAGAGAGTCAGAAATTTAAAATTCTCTTTTCACCTTGAGAAAGCTGCGTGGCCGCGTTGTGTTATTTTGTGTCGTATAGTGACAGTTTTATACTGAATTCCAAGCTTTGGGGGGAATAAAGTAGAAATTAGAAAGAAATTTCATAATTTTATGACTGTTGAAGGGACCAGAATTTAATTATCAGCCCAGAGGCGCTGGGCGCCGTGTTGGCGCTCTGGAGAGGCAGAGTGCCGAGGCGTGACAGGGATGCGCTTCTGTCGTTCGCAGATATCTCCATAAGCCTGCTGTCCCTGGTTGTCACCGCCTGCGGCCTGGCTCTGTTCGGCGTGTCCCTGTTCGTGTCCTGGAAGCTGTGCTGGATCCCGTGGCGGGAGCGGGGTTTGCCCTTCGGGAACAAGGACAGCAAGCAGGAGCCGCTGCACTACGCGGGCGCGGAGGCCAATGAGCGCGACTACAGCGAGGAGTACCTGGGGCAGCCCGCCGCCTTCCCCGAGGCCTCCATGAAGATCAGCCACACATCTCCGGACCTGCCCCTGGACACCCAGGCGGGAGACAAGGAGAACTGCGTGCCCAACGTGCGGATGCAGCGCCAGACCACCGAGCCCACCTCGTCTGCCCGGTCAGTAGCTGCCATTTGTCTCTGTTATTCGTGAATACAGCACAAAAAGCATGGCACACGCTGATGGAAAAAAGAGTTTAATTTTCTTGCCACGTTCCTTTAAAAATATATATAAAACTTTTTTTATATGCATGTTCACAGGGATCTTAGGATGAGGGAAGAGACGAGGATCTGACTGCATGTTTCAGAAGGGTTGATTTATTATTTTATGACATATATTACATTAAAACTATACTAAAATAATAAGATTTCTTCAGAAAGAATAGAATAAGAAAGAATGATAAAGGCTCTGTCTCACACTCTGTCTGAGCTAATTGGGCTATGATTGGCTCTTAATTAGAAACATCTAACTTGAGCCAATCAAAGATTTACTTGTTGCATTCCACAGCAGCAGATAACCATTGTTTACATTTTGTTCTTGAGGCCTCTCAGCTTCTCAAGAGGAAAAATCCTAAAAGAAAGGATTTTTCATAAAAGATGTCTGCGACATATGTATATATATATATATAAAATATATATATACAGAAGTTTTTCACTGAGGGGCACAAACCTCTGTAAGAGCCGAAATGAGGGATGTGGGACTCCAGGGGCTCTCCAAAATGAAGTGTATTGTATACAAGAGGTTACAGCAGTCCAGGGTTGTGGGTGACAGAGCCTGTGCCTACAGCTGTTATCTCCAGCTGCAGGCAGGCCAGCAGACCCTTTGGTTTTGGTTACAGTGCATTATACACTTTGTTGAGCATCTTAATACAGTAGAACCAATCTATACCTTAACTTTTATCTATAGGCTATCATAACTACTGTACTTACCATATTCATGTTACTGTTCTCCAATCGCTAAAAGTTAGCACATTACAGTTTAAACTAGAAGTTGTTATTCAGTTTTCTTGCAGTGGAAAATTCTGAGACCTTTTTTCTACTTGCCACATCAGCAGGCTTGTTTGCCTGTGCTATCTTTCTGCCTGGTAAAAACATCTTCTTGTTTGAGGTGGGTTTTTCCTTTGCTCTAAGTCATAAAACCCCCTTCTAATTAACACACCCTTTGCCTCCTTGGTTACCCAGTAAGACTGGCTCACCAATTCTTTTCTTCTATATCAAAACTTGCTCTTCTATCTCTATTCCTTCATCAGACTCCACATTTAAAAATCTTTCTGCTAGGCATACATACTGTGAGACTTTCTTGTCAAATTTTCATCCTTCCCAACAAACCTCACATGTCGAAGCGACAGGACACAATCCTATTCCACTCTTCTCACAACTGGTGCCTTTTTGGAACTACCTGAAAACAGAAGCCAGACAAAATCAAGGGAATAAAATGCAGTTATATTTATTAAAGTGCCTTCAGATACATTTTGGGCAGACAAAGCCACCCTCAGGGACTATACCCAAAATGGATGACGGGTCACAGGTTTTCATACTTTTATAAGTTTGGTCCATTTGCATATTGGGGGTTAATCTTCCAATTACAGCTTCAGGTAATGAAGCCATTTACCCCCAGTTTGCTGCCCCCAACTCACTTTTGTTTACATCTCTTGGGGGCTGAGGCAGTGAGGTGTCCTTGATTCCCAAGCCTGGAGAAGAATTGTTCTGCCTGGCCAAACTAGGAGAACAGTAGCTAACACTTTATATAGAGTTTAGAGTTACACACTAAAGAATTGTAGGATTACAAATATATGAAAAATATAAAAGCCAAAATGCTAAGACATCACAACTACTGTCTCATTGGTGCTTCTCCCTCAGGAGCTGCATAAAACAGAGCCTTGCATCCTTTAAAAGCACCAGTACAGCCTAGATTTAGCTTGTAAAGCTTATTCATTTGCACTTTGCACTGATGCTGAACATTCAGTAATATCTCCTCAAAGATTTTTCCAAAGAAAAGTAGGGCAAGCTAATGAAACTCTTGCAAGAGTTAGAAATAAGATTTAAAAACTCATAGATTTTAGCCACAATCATGACTTTGGGGGGAAGAGTGACTGAAAACGGCCAATGAAGTCTCCAGGGGAACTGGAAAACCAGTACACGAGGGAAGAGGAAAGGGGGAGGCTGAGAGTGTGTGCAGGGGCAGGTGAAAAAAGGATTATGTTTCATGCAGCAAGAATAAGGATCAGCATGTGAAGAGCCAGTAAATATCTGAGTCAAAGCAGATGCACTTCAGCTGGAGAAGGTACAGCACTAGCCCAGTGGCTCTTTGCTAGCCTCTTCTTTTTATTCCTCCACAGGATATTCTGTGCCTCTCAATGCCATGAAGAGCTTAAGGGTTGAATTTTTTTTTCCTTTGGTGACATGATAATATTTTATCCTGGAAATGACTAATGTAGAGCCGTAAGATTATGTATTTATTATGCAACAAGAGGAAAAAAAATTAGGATAGCACATAAGAGGCTGTTCCTGCTGTAAGCATGGGTAAACAGATATTTACCAGGAATGAATGAACAATTATAGCAGAGGAACTCTTGCTGATTACATTCAATATAGATAGCTTTGGATTAATCCTGTGCTGGCATTTCCCACATGCTCTTTCTGTGTTCAACCTGAGCTCCTGATGCTCCAATACAGAGTGATTGCTGCATATGAATAGGACAATAAAATGGAGCTCATAGAAGATTAAGCTTTTACCTAATTCATCTTTCACTTTCACATCTCCCTACCGCAACAGGGATTGCAAATTTGATTTTTGTTACCATCCATGAAGGAGAAATTTCAGTCTCAGTAAGTGTGAATTATTAAAGCTAAAAGCAACTTTCTTATCCTCAGCTAATGAAAGTAAAGGAGCTTTTCAGCCTAAGTACCGCAGAGTTTATTATATCAGGTGTGAGAAAAAAGGAAAACAATTGCTGGGGTGATCAGCAAACCATTTCAGCCCAGCTTGAGAGATGGGAACAGACACTGATGTGGCATTAGCAGTGTGGTGCTGAAGGTCGGCCCTCAAAAACGCTGAGCTGGTTCATCCCTTTGTTAGAAACCCAAGCCCGTGTTATGGAAACGCCAAAGGTGAGGGGGATCTTCAGCGTGTGTGCACAGCCTGTTTCAACTCTTTCCTTTTGGCTTTAAGGCACAACTCGCTCCGGAGACAGCTCAACCTGTCCAACCCTGACTTCAACATCCAGCAGGTGCAGAAGCAGGAGCAGCTGACGGGCATCGGGCGCATCAAGCCAGAGCTGTACAAGCAGAGGTCGCTGGACACAGATGATGGCCGCAGGAGCAACAGCAAGGCCTGTGGAAAACTCAACTTCATCCTCAAGTATGACTGTGATCTGGAGCAGCTGATCGTGAAGATTCACAAGGCCGTCAACCTGCCCGCCAAGGACTTCTCTGGGACTTCAGATCCCTACGTGAAGATCTATCTGCTCCCCGACAGGAAAACAAAACACCAGACTAAAGTGCACAGAAAGACCCTAAATCCAGTGTTTGATGAAGTTTTTTTATTTACTGTCCCCTACAATGATCTCAACACGAGGAAACTCCATTTCTCTGTGTATGACTTTGACAGATTCTCCAGGCACGACTTGATTGGCCAGGTGGTAGTGGATAATTTTTTAGATTTGGCAGATTTTCCCAGGGAATGTAATATTTGGAAGGATATTGAATATGTCACCAATGTAAGTATTATAATTCTTCTTTTTGAATTTTATTCGTTTCTTACTTTATTTCCCTAATCTGATTAAAACTGAAATTGTCTGTTGAATTTGTGAAGGAAAATACTCTATTCTCTCTCTTTCTCAAGCTTTGACCTTAATCCAGGGAAATTGACAGTACATTTTCAGTCCTCATTTCTTGTTCTTTGAGTATATTAAAGAATGTTTTATGTAGGAGACAGTGGGTTTAGTCACTGCCCTGCTGATAGGGCAGAAATGCTGGAGAATGTTTTAATCTTACTTAATCTGAAATTTATTTAAGGAAATATTACTTTTCTTATTTTGCCTGTCTTCCTGTTTTGCATGATTTTTTATGTAACTTACAGCACACTAATCAGCCAGAACTGCAGATCCAACATTTCTTATGTAGCAATTTTCAGTTCTTCAAAAGACTCAAGACTTTATTCTTATAAAGTCAGAAAACCCCAGAGCTACAATCCAGCCAAACGGAGTTGAGACAGTGCTGTTCCATGAAAGCAGCGAATGGTTTAACACACAGAATTGGTTTAACTCTTTGTTTGGCATTGCTGTATTCCCAGGGAAATGAAGAATGTATTTTAGAAGTCTGGATTTCAGTTATCCCAGTCTCTGTTATCAAGTTCAGAAATTTGCAGAAATCCAAACAGGGATTAGGTATAAAATCATGGAAATTACTTCCAAAAAAGAAGGAGCTCTCTACTCCAAGCAGGAGCCAACCTCCTTGTAATGCCATTGGAGATGAATCCCACGCATCCTCAGGAGGACAGACCTTCAGTGGGAATGATACCCTGCAGAAATCCACAGGGGTGAGGGCACCAGTGCCAAGTGTCAGGAAACATTTCATTTGCTGTGTCGAACCACGCTCCAGTGCAGTGCACATTTTAGAGTCACATAAACCAGACATCATTAGCAGTAAGATCAAAGGGTAAGTTTGTTAGACCTCAGCCCAGGAAAGCACTGAAACATCGGCTTAGCTGAGAACAAGAGGTCATTGAAAAGTAAAGGATTTTCTGAGATAAATAATTTGCCTGAATTCAGACCCTCACCTTATACCTCTGTGGTCTGGTAACATGCCCATATTAAAGACCAAATTGATTAATTTTTTTTTTTTTTCTTGGAAAATTCTTTATGAAAATGGATATTTTCCTAGCTTTAAGGAGAATTCTCTGCACAATCCTGTCCCACAGGAGGATGGAAGTGCAGCAGCAGCACAGGCTTGGGGGGGTACAGGGCAGGGGCACAGACACTTAGTGTCAGGAAGGATAAACCTGGCTTTTGTAGGAGAAGTTACTGCTTTTCAGCTGCAAGGGAAAAGTAAGGATGTGACAGAGCAGATGACAGTCATTGCAAGTGAAAGGCTGCCTTCACACAGCATTAAGTGTCCAAAGATCAACTTCATTTTTCACAGTCAACTGAAAGCTGAATGTGCACGCACACTGGAGCTGCTTTGATGTGAACAGGTAATTTTTCCCTGCTTTAACTTAGGCAGAAGATTGGCTCTGGTATTTTCTTTTGAATCACTTCTTCCAAATTTCAAAAGTGATGCAGCATATCATTTACATTCAGATTTTCTGTAATATCTGAAATGAAATTCAGGACTGCAACATGAGTCATTTATTAATTCCTCCTGATACCAATTCTCCCATGAAGTGTAACCCTGTTTATCCAAACAGAACACACGACCTGCCATCCAGACTTGTCACTGGCTTTCCAGCTAACAGAGGCCTTTTCAAAGCAAGTGACTCATGGCACATAGGAGACACATCCAATTTTGGGTAATGTGAATTCTGAGATAAGAGTAGCAGATAAATGAGAGTGTGGAGTACCCCGGCTTACCAATTAACATTTCTCAAATTTCAAAGGTTAGAATTCATTCCATGAGGTTATGAGAAATACTCCACGCATCATTTAAGAAACAAAGTTTCAGCCCATTTTCTTGTCTGTGTAGCTGAGATATCTCTCAGCCTGCCAGCAGAAGCTGGATCCTCATCCAGGGCTACTCGGTGAGGCTGCTGCAGTGAATCCTCCTGTGGCTGCTCTCCAGGCCAGCAGGCAGCTGTAGTGAAACTCAGAAAGAAATTTTGGCAAAGTTTTCAGCCCCATTGGGAAGTTTATGGTTGGAAACCAAAACTGTATCAACTGTAACAGGTTTTCAATAATTCATATTTGAATGCTGTCTCGTTTCAAATAATAATTGAGAGAACAGAAAAATGCTGGGCAGAGTCACTGAAGGGAATTCACTTTATGTAGGTCAGCAGAAAGTGCACACAGGAAGGATATTCCTAGGAAATGAATGAGAAAAAGGGAAGCTCCACACAAAGTGCACATGACAGGTTTGACATACTTCTGAAGAGTACAATTCATTTTAATTCCTTGTGCATCTTATTACACTCCTAAGCAGCGAGCCCAAAGGTCTTTATTTTACATTCTCCATTTTATTGTGTTCTAATCCAATTTGACACAGCAATATAAAAGAATGTATCAAATCCTTCTCTGCCCAGCAAAATGTCCTACTTCAAGTGAGCACTGCAGATTATGCCTGAAATGTCAGCTTTACTGCAAACAATGCCATTAAACTGACCTATTCTGCCATGTGCTTTCTTCTGTTTTCTAATAACACTGGGAGATTTTTTTTTTATCCTAAACCAGCAGTTTTCATTCTTTGGCCTATAGCATCTGTTTCCATCCCAGTGTTTGAAACTATTTTGTAACATAGACACATGTCAGCATAAAAATTTTTTACATGCTTGAAAGCAGTCTGGTTCCAAAGACGAATCTCCAATATTAAAATGATTGTTCTTCTACTCCAAGGCCCTCTGAGCATAAAATCTCTCTCCTGTAACACTGATACTTTTTCCAAGCAGAAAAAAAGCAGCAGTGGGCTGTATAATGGTTGAAATAATTAAGTGGATCAACTTTAGCATGAGCATGAAATGAACTAGATAAGTTGGGGTTTGGTGTTTTTTGTTTGTTTTTTTGGTTTTTTTTTTTTGTTTTGTTTTGTTTTTTTTTTTTTGGTTTTTTTTTTTTTTTTTTTTTAATATCTACCAGTCAGATTACACTGGTTTCTGGCTTATCAAGAAAAAAAGATACTTTTTATCTTTAGATTTTTAGCCTGAGTTTCTCTTGTTGGCATGTTTTGTTTAGTAGCATCTAAAATATAGTCTGGGTTTGGGGTAGGGTTTTTGGTTGTATTTGTTTACAAAGTGATGGCATGTTTGAAGAGAAAAAACAAGGGGTTGATATTTCCTTGGTTGCCATCTTCAAACTCAAGTTGGATCAAGCAAAAACACATGGCTTTGTCACAAGATAAAATGGAAAACCATGAAAGAAGAAGGTGTCAGATATGAAGCAGGAAGGTGTCAGATGGTCCATTTCAGATAAAGGAAAACTTTCTCTTTCAGAAGGTGCCAAGTGTCCTCTTTCATAACTTGCTGTGCCCCTAGAAAGGAAAATCCTTTGTCAAAAGTTGCTTGTTAAACATCACTAGCCAACGCAGGGCACAGAAAGCCAGCTGGAAATGCAGCTCTGGTTCCTGCTGGCTCTTGGGATTCTCAAAGTGCTCAGCACTTGATAAGCAGGTGAACTTCCTTGAGGAGTTTTCTCAGCTTAGATGAGGGGGATAACTGGAGTAAGGAAGTCATTTTAGCAGGTAAATTTGTGGCTTTGGTCTTAGATTGTAATAGCTTCTGCCAGTGATGCTATTTTTTCAGTTGTCAAATAAAGTTACATTTCATATCTAGGCATGGAACAAAAACTGCTCTTTTTTTCTGAATGCTTAAGTTCATATATACACTTGAAAAAATATCCTATTCCTAACACCCCATTGGCAGCTTTCTCTCATCTCAAAAAGCCCCAATAGATCAAGGTGCAAATAGAAATGGAAATACAGGGAAATATTTCTGAATCTAAGAGGGAAGAGAGTACAGAAACAAGACCCTGGGTAGTACAGATAGAATTTGAGAAGTTACATGCCACAGACTTTAAGGAATGTGTTTACTGAAACCTAAAAGAGAGTTATGGATAGTTCAAAGCTGTGAAGAGACATGAGCTGTATATCAAATTGTTCACTTTGACATCCAGAAAGAACCGGCGTATGCCTGAAATTTCAAAGCCAAGAAATTGATTTCATCTGTTTGTAAGAATCTTCAAGCTATTTTAGGGTCTGGGTCAAAAACACAACAGTATATCAGACAATGCTGAATTCCTTCTGCACACATTCAGGAAATAAAAGCATATTGAAAAAAAAAATTGATTTAGGATGCATGTTGAAATGCATGTTAGTGTTTTGGCAAGGAGAGAGTTAAAAATAAGGGTGCCTATAAGTATTTTAAATTCTGCATTCTAAAAAATGCTAATTGATCACTGCTGCTGTTCTTGAGTTTGCCCAAGCAAGAAAGATTTGAGAATTTGTATTTTTAGGCATTTATGTTGTATAACTGAGATGCAACTGGAATCATAACATCACCAGAAGGAAGTTTCAAGTTCCCTGTTTTGGAGATGTTAATGCCAACCACAGTATGTGTGGAAGAGAGATGAAAAGAGGCTAAATTTTTCAGTCAGTTGTTCATGGAAAGCATAATAAAAGTATAAAATACTGAAATCTGAACTGAAAAAATCTTCCTCAAAGGCTGCATTGCTCAGGTCCATTCCTGCTAAGAGCTGTGAGCAGTTCAGCATCTGCCAAATGCACATGAATAGGTGCAGGTCATAAGGCTGAGGGCTTAAATCCTCAAAAAAATCGAGGAAAATAGACATTCTTTGAAAGAAATAGGTAAACCCTGCCCCTAGCTCACCCAGAGAGGAAGAGGCTTGGCCAGCAAGGACAGGGCTTGCTCAGGACACGGCGCTGCTCATGGCAGGGATGAGAGCAGGTCCAGGATCTGCAGATTCCTGGCACCAGCCTTAATCCACTCTGCTTGCACTGCTTATCTCCCTCGACAGTGTGCAGACTCTGGAGCTGGCAGGAAGTCAGCTAAGTCCACCTACTCCAGTTCTAAAAACTGTTTAGCTTGTCAAGATGTTTTAGCTAGTGTTTCTGAAATCCCTGTTCTGGCAACTTGCAGGGTTTGGAGAAGTGATGGCAGTGAGCAAGAGCTCAGAAAAGCCTTTAAAATATTTACAGTGGTTAACAGAACTTTTGAATTTGGGGAGGAACAAAAACAAACCAAGTCTCTGTTTATGAATGCAAATCCAACCCATCATTGTCAAGTGCCATATCTACCTTTTCTGTGTCAGTAAAAGAGAAACAAAAGTTGATTTTTATTTTTTTTAAGTACAGAAAACCTATCCTGTATTAATCTGGTGTTCTATTTCTTTAGGCTTTGGCATCAGGGAAGCAACCAGTTATGGTTGTGGAGATGTACCTATTTAATTGATTTGTAAATGCAAGTCTCTTTAGGAGAGAAAGATTTGCAAACCCATGAATCTTCCCTGTTTAAAAACATGGCAAAAGCTTAGCAGCAACAACAGCTATTTCATGGCTATTTTAAGGGAGTAAACACATGGGATAAGATTCACCTTGTTTAATGAATTTTTTTTAATTAAAAAAAACAACAACAAAAGCCACAATCAAAACCAGAAGTACTCAAAAAAAACCCCAAAACCAGAAAGCATAATTGCCTTTGAGAGGCACATTAGTGGATATTCATCTTTTCCTGAGTCACAAGGTCACCCTTTGTTGCATGATTTTTTCTGTCTATTCTTAATCAACTGTACAGAAAAAAAATGAGTGCATGTGTAATGAATCATTTCATAGCCAAAAGATGCTGGAAAGTCAAAGATCTTTAATCCTTCCAATTCCTAAGGGTCACCACAGCAAGGAGGAAAAAGAAATTAATTAGGCTTCAGCATCAGCACAACAGGTATAGTACTCAGTGTACAGTACAGAACAGCTGCAGACAGTGTTTTTCTTTTTAAATACCTTTTAAACTACTATTTATATGTATTAATTTTCAAAACTGGGCTTTTGCTTTTGTCTTGTGGGGCTTTTTCTTTGTACATTTAATGATTGCAATGATTACTTTGTAGGAGAAGATTTGTCAGGAATGCCATGCATTTAAATGACTGGGGGCCAGCACTCAGCATGGCTGAACAAAGGACAGACAGAGTTATGTACAACCACACAGTGTGGAGATAAAATATTCACAGCTTTTCAGAAAGTTAAAGGCAGCATGTGCCTAATTCTGCTGGGGCAGAATGGGCAATGGTGAGAATATTAAACAACAAAGCTTGGGAAGGGTCAGGGGCAAAAAAAAAAAAGCCAAATGCCTTGGGAGCAGTGGTTTGATAAGGAATTTTTTTTCTGTTGGTCCCAAGTCAGTGGTACAAGCACTGCAAGCTTGGCTCTAAAAGGAGTGAAGTTTCATGCAAGGGATTTCCCAAAAGCCTTGTAATTCCACAGGCATGGTCAGAAACAGGAGGGATCCTGTAATATCACTGAGGCCTCAGCTACCATTTACTGGGGGTTTGGGAGCAGTTTAAGGGAATAATAATTCAGAGAGTTGTGTCCATGTGTGTGCACCATGTGAAGTTTACAGAGCCCAGGAGCGTGGCCATCAGAACTTCCAAGGGAGCTTTTTCAGGATGGATATTTCCCTACAAAAAAAACCCACTACATACAAAAAATCAAGTAAACAAAAGAAACTAAAGCAGTCAAAAGAATAAAACCAAAACCTATGTAGTAGAAATGGCATCGTTCCAGTTTTAAAAAAAATAATAGAAAAAAAGGTATTTCAAAGTTAGTATTTTGAGAAAACTGAAATTTCAGAATAAGGTCTTTTGATTTCTCATTTGGAATGCCCTTCTATGACTATGTTTTAAAATATTCTGAAAGCAAATTGTTTTGAGTGAAGTGATGGGTATTCTGCTTCAAAATGGAAATAACTCAACATTCCTTATCAGATGAGAATTCTGCTTTCTAAACTGATACTCGGCCTGCCCATCAGTGCTGCATCTCCTTGAGTTCTCCATGGTCCCTGTATCCTCCATGTTTCCCTGATACAACAGCCCCAAGAACAGCAGTGGTGGATGAAGAATAATTTCCTCCACACATTAGCTGCATGCTGAAAAAGGTCAGACACCATCCTAAATTCCTGCTTCCTTGCAAGTGGAAGTGTCTCTGAGTGTCCCTATTCCACACATCCCCCTTCTCCTTTCTTCTCACCCTCCTCTGCCAATCCTTTTTTTCCCCCAGAAATCTCTCTCAAGCAAGGCTCTGGGAGAGAAGAAGCTCACAGCAACACTGACTGCACATAAACCAAAGTCAGATTGTGATCCCGGTCAGCCAAGCCTGTCCTTCAATTATACCATCCAAAATTGTCAGTGGGAGCTGCAAATACCAAAAAAAAAAAATCTTGCCCCCAGTATTTTACAATTCATAGGCAGCAATTCTTGAAGACAAGCAAAGAGCATTTGCACAGTGCTGGGACTAAAATAGCTGTATTAAAGGGATCTTGGTTGTAACCATTCTGCACATAATTCAGGATTAGACTGTGCCATAGCCTTTTTTTCTACAGGGTTATATAACTTTCAATTTAAACATGTATTTAGCCAGGCAGGGAAAAAAAAAATCGCTTCAAACACGCATTTAATTATTGAACAGTTTTGGGAATGCTCATTCCATCTTTTTTTTCCTAGCAGAGGTCACAAAAAGCATTTCAATAGCTTATGAATTTATCAAAATTTCTGCAAAATCCTACTCTTTAAATTAACTTTCAATATTTGGAGCCAAACTTGAAAGTATTCTTCCCTCTGAACATACTGTGCTTATGTGAAAAGCCTCAAGCCATTTTTAGCCTTTAATCCCCACTAGATATCACAGCCATCAGGCATCTTTCTCCACCAAACAGGGTATTTCAGAGTTTTACAGTTCCCTCTCTTGCAGTCTGTTTACCCAGTCCTCATGTTATTTTGGCAGGCCTTTTTATTTAAGAGCAAGTGGACTTTTTTCTGTTCCAGTTCCCTTAGGGGTTCACTGTAAGGGTGCCCTGAATCACAGCAGGATATCCTGGGGGTTGGGGCAGGGGACAGCAGAGCTGCTTGGGAAGCAGCTCCAGATCCAACAAGCTGGCATGCTGACACAGCCTGAAATGTGGATGTGCCAGGGCACATCCTTCATCTCCTCTAGCACACCTGTGACCCAGGTAAACAGGTGGGAGAGAAAGTGCCACTGCACACAGGCTCTTCTCTCTGCAAAAGATTTGTCTGGCCCCCTTTTATTGATGTTACCTCTCAGGATTCCAGGATCTGTAACAGAGCACAAAATATCAGCTGCACAGAAGGGAGGAATTGCTGGGTTGTAACTAGTGCTAAGAGGCAAGAGATTGAATTATAGATCTTACCAAAATTAAGATAAGGCTGCACCATTTGCTAAATTGTTGTCATTATATAGTGCAGGAGCTCTACTGTCATCACATTGCAAGGGTTCCATATTGCCAGAGTTTTGTACCTCCCCGATGTTTCTCGTAGGCAGCTCCTCTAGACATTGACTCTTCCTTGTCCTTGCAGCAGCCAGCTGACTCCAGCTCCTCTTACAACCAACCAATCCACTCTTTTATAACACTTCTGATTGGCTGCAGGTGTGGCCTGTTAACATCAGGCCTGCTCCTAATCCTTAATAATTGGCTCAGCTGCAACTCTTCAGGGGAAAAGATTACATTCTATAAAACCTTTGTTTACCCATAGTGTATCCCCCTACAATTCCCCCCTTTTTCTTTTCATTATAGGGTTGCAGCATTTCTGGAAGTACATATTCAAATGAATTACATTATGATATATTCATATATTTCATTCAGGACCAATAGTTATACAGACATTCAGACTACGTATTACAGTACAAATATATATATTTCTGAGTGTTGGTCCAGTTTTGCAGCTTTTCTCAGTTTACAAAGTACTTCTCTTCAAAATCTTTTATACTCATATTTAACAAACATTAATAGCTGCAATTGATATATTTTACCAATAGTTTAGTATTCAAGTCCAGTTTCCCAAATCCACATAGTCAAGTCCTGTTTCCCCGAATCCACAGGGACACATAGTTTAGTATTTAAGTCCTTTTCTCCTGAATCACATCGGGGTTACTATTTGTTGTCATTGTAGTGCAAAAGCTCTATTGTCATTACATTGCAAGGGTTCCACATTGCTAGAGTCTCATACCTCCTTGATAGTTCTTGTAGGCAGCTCCTCTAGGCACTGACTCTTCCTTGTCCTCACAGCAGCCAACTGACTCCAGTTCCCACCGATCCACTCTTTTATAACACTGTTCTTATTGCCTACAGGTGTGGCCTGTCAACATCAGGCCTGCTCCTAATCCTTAGTAATTGGCTCAGCTGCAACTCTTTAGGGGATAAGATTGTATTCTATACCACCTTCATTTACCCATACTGTATCCCCCTACACTAACTATCCACACAAGGACTGTCTTCAGGCCTCTCCACTGCCCTTGTAGAGGGGAAACATTAGAAGCTGCAGCTGAAGTGGGAGCTGACCTGAGGAGAAGGACAGATTATTCCCACAGTATGTATCTATATATGTATCTATAGATTCTCTAGCTTTTCTCCTCATCCAGGAAACTTTGAACTGCCATGAATGACAGTAGGAACTTCAAAGGACAAGATTTAGTGCATTATGGGCTGTGCTGGTCAGAGCAGGGTGCTGATAATGCCGAGGTTGTGGATTCAACCCTTGTAAGGGCTGTCCACTGAAGGGTTGGGCTGGGTGATGCTTGTGGGTTCCTTCCAACTCAGAATATTCTGTCATGCTGTGAGAAGTAGAATTCCAGACATTGTGGAGGCCCTGTTTGTCCCTGGGTGGCCGTGGAGGTCGAGGTGTGTGGCAGCTTTTTCAGTCACAGCCCCTCAGAGCTCAAGGGCTCTCTCTGTAGAGAACCTTGCTCAGGTCATTGCAGAAAGATCCACAGCTCTGCTCCTCCATCATTTCACTCTGTGAAAAATAGGCAGCCAAACCACCCAGGGGAAGAGGGGCAGAAGGCATCACTCTTTCATGCTAAGTGAGCTGTTTTTCTGGGAGCTGAGCTAAAGAAACAACGGCAGAACTGAGGACCTGACTGAAAGCTTTTTCATGGAGATTTATCAGCCCCAGCCTTATGACGCCTTTGCAGCAGAGAACTTCATTTTTATTCACTGTTTCATTTCCTTTCCTGTCATGTGTGCTCATTTCTCTAAACATTCCCAACACATGTGTTATCAGGAACAACATCAAAAGTGTGGTGTTCCCTGTAAAAAATCCAGCAGGCCATGGCAACATCACTTTGTGCTTGCCTGGGGAAGATTAAATGACAGACACGCAAATCTCTGAATTCTGCCCTGGTTCTCACAAAGGCAATGCATGCTCAGTGCACACTCCAATTCTAAAATCATAGATATTATGACCCCTGTAGCTAGTCTTGCTGAAGTTACTGGAAGTATTCACAGGGGTAAATGAGGCAGAGAGGCATTTGCAGTGTCTGAGCCTTCCTGTGGCTCCCTAACAGAGATTTAGAGTGAGCATTTCACACCATGTACTGTGGAGAAGTGACAGGCTCAAATGATGGGAATGCATTAGCAATGTCTGTGCTATCATGACATTTGAGATTTGTGTAGCTACATTCTCCTGGCCCTTCACTGCTTGATTAAACACCTTGCTCTATTTACTCAAGAAAACAGGAGTCACAAGCTACCTCTTACCTTAGTGAGTGCTCAATCATTCACTACTCCCTTCACCAGGCAAACTTCAAATTAAAGCTACATACACCATCTGGAAGAGGATTCCTGCCTCGTGGTGGGATCTTGCTTGTGATGGGCAGGGAAGCAGAAAACAACTGACAGCTGGTGGTTTTCACAGTGGATTATATCAACTATCGGGGAAAAATCCCCCACTCAGGTATTTGGGGCAAACCTGACAACTAAAAAGATAGCAGTTTATCCCAACATCAGGAAACATCCCCTTTCTTGCTAGGCAACCAGTTACTGACATCCTCAGAATGTGTGTCTAAAGTCATTGCCCTTTGTACCTAACATCTCCTCCTGTTTCCTGCAGTAAAATTATCTGGAAAGGAGCAGTGAATAGGAGAAACACTTTGAAGGTTAACTCCAAAGAACAATTCTCCATACTGTATTTCCTATATGTGTTTTCAGAATTCATTGAACTCTATATATATAGTGTTTTCACTTTAAAAGCATGCTGGGGTTTTGTAAGTATTTTTAAAAGCCAGCTGTGATTTAATCAACCATCTGATCTGCATTATGAAAACTCTTCTGAATAAGCCCAACAATAAAATAAATATGTATGCAGTAAAGTGAAACAAAAGTGTGTACAAAAATGATGGAAAAAACCAGCAGACTTTGGTTTCAAGCACCCTAGAGAGATATTTATGATCATCACGAAGGAAGAAATCACTTTAAAATAATGAAAACCTTTCAATATCTTCTCTCCACTGAGCACAGAATCTTACAGTAAATGCTAATTTAACTGTAAACTTCACTCTGTTGGGACCACCACACTTTATGCAGGTAGAAATGAGTGGTGCTCAGGATTAGATCCTGGCTCTACTGTAAAGCCAGGGAAAGAATTCCCTCTGCAGCTCAGATTTCATGCACATCCTCTTGCTGTAGTCTGGCAATAGTATCTTGTAAACAGTACAAAAAGACAAATGAAATCATGTAAACAGGTAGCCTGGGCTGTGCATCAGGAAATGCAAAAGAACTGAGGAATGAGCAAATTACCACCCCTCTGTTCCTCTCTACAAAAGAAGCATCTGTCATAGACCTACTCAACAAAGATTTGAAGGTAATACTCCTCCCTCAAAATCTGATGATTAAAATGTGAGTGAACTATCAGCTTGGGTTTTGAAGAAAGCAGATAGGGTTCTCTCCATCAGAAATTACCTGGATTCAACATTTGCTTCTTCATTTCTGGCTGGCTGCAGCCATCCTGATAGAATGAAGACAGATTATTTTCCCCCAAGGTTTCTGCTGTGAGCACCCTGACCCATCTCTCTTGGTAGCTCAGTATTGTTTCTCATTTTCCAAATCCTTTTCCAACTCCTTCACTTTCCTTAATGTATAAAGCACCAATATTCTTGGGAAAGCCATAAAAACACTCCATTTGATACCAAGCTTTTACCCTAAAAGGAGATACAAAAAGCTTCTTATCCCATCTGTAACAGTAATACTTTTTTCATTACAATACAGATATTTTTAAAAATAAATGTGTCTATAGCATTAGATGCTCACTGTCTTCATCCCCATCATTATGTTCTTCTCAAAAGTTACTTATTTTGGGAAACCTTTCAGTGCTAAATCAGCACACACATCCTTCTTCTCTGACAGTTTTGAGTCAGGAAGGTCAGAGATAAGTACACTAAATTCTTTCAGAATCATACTTCCAAAAAAAATTGAAGTTAGGCCCTTTCAAGGTATCAAATCAAGTACCCAAAATCAGATTAACAAAGTTCTAAAGTATACTCATAATTTAGGACAAGCCAGTTTACAACTCTCATCTGAAACCATCAAATTATTTAAATTACAAAACTAATCAAACTGATTGAAATAAACAGAAAATTTGAGAAGGCATTTAAGTAACCATGAGATTTTAAGTCACAAGCTGCCTAACAGTGCTACTTTTTTCTTCTTACTCATGAGTGAGAATATACTGAATAATACCATTTATTCTGAATATAGTCATAACCAGCTCTAAGTCTGGGCAGCTCACCACACTCATCTCATAATTCCATGAGGAATAGCAGAACAAGCTGCAGAAAACACTCATTTTCCTCTCTAGGTGTGTTTCACATGCAGCATGTGTCAGGTAAAACAAGCTGGAAGAAAACTCTGCTAGGAGGAGAGGGTTCTGTTGGCTCATCTTTATGGACTTAAAGCACTTCTATATTTAGTGCTCTCTTTATCTCACATCTTACACTACCCTCTGTGCATTCTTAGGAGAAAAAACGTGCTCACTGAAGTGGCCCTAAAATTGCCTCCAGTGCACATCTAAATATAATGGGGAGGCAGAACACATCTGATAGAGAAGAAGTGTTACAGAAAAAGAGCTGTTATCACACCCTGCACAATCACATCTTCCCCTGCTCACTGTGCAGACACCTGGATGGATGATACACTCGATTTCAGAGGCTGCATTTTCTAAAATGGATTCCTGTCTTCTCTCTTCACCTTCCTTCAGCTTCCTCACAGTCTCTAGTTTTGCTTTAAAGACCTTTTTTTTTTTCTGTACACTGCTAAGTAGATGTAGTGCTGGGTTGGTAAACTGCTTAGCAGCTTCATGATTAATATTCTGTTTCTTTGTAAGGCAGGGGGATGGTACACGTCAACAGCATAAATTCTCCATGACCAGATCCATATATCTCAATGTGTGTCAATTTGTGTCCTCATGACAATGGTCCAGAGCTGCCTCTGAAGAAAAGCAGGCAGCTGGATTTGCATGAACTTCTGGGCAGAACCAGCAGTGAAGAGACCACGGAGCAGTGAGATGTTCCTGGCACTGCCTGAGAGAAGTGGATCACCATGGATTCCATGGCATTGGTGTGGGAGGTGAGGCAGGGAGGTTTGCCCTGGCAGGGTTAGATTCCCACAGCATCCCAGCAGGACATGCAGACTGCAGGTTTTGCAGACTGGTATGAAATTGTCCGTAGCACCTCCAGGAGGAAACAGAAGAGCATTCTCTCCCATGTTTCCTCCCCATGCCTCAAAAAACCATCACCAAAACCCCAGCATCTCTCCTGATTCAAGTGTGTAATTTTCTTTTTAGCATGGTTTGAGAAGCAAAGAATGAAAACTGTCCTCTTGTCCACACTTCTGGAATGATGCTGTCTGATCATCATTAATTTTCTTGTCATCCTCTTTCTTCCTCTCACTACTGCTTTAATTCCTTTTGTATTTGGAAACCAGAGAGATTCTAAGTTATGAAATGAGATAATTTTGCAGTATTGAAGATGTAGGAGTTCCATCCATATTGACGTATTTAATAACTGGGTTTTATAGGATTAAAGTCCATGATTCTATCCTTCCATTTAAGTTGCAGTTAGGATGGAATGGCTGTGCAAGGACACTCAAAGCCCTACAATTACACACCTTTGCACCCCATCCATTAGCAGAATAGTGCCAGCAATGAAGTATTCTCTTTACCTTGGCTGCTTCACTTTGAAATTTGCAGATATTTTCTTTTCTATATTACCCCTATAAAGAAGTAAATGAAACTTCTATGGAAATGGTTTTCTCTGTCTTGAAAAGTGGGCAATTTTATGTAGGAGTGTCACTAGTACAATGCATGTTGTGAAATTAAGTTGTGCATTTGTTCCAATGGAATGCTCTCAGAGTTGGTTTTGAGTCACAATGATCCCTTTTCACCTTTTCTCAGGTGGGAGGAGGCTTTCTGTGGATGGTGCACTGGAGTCTGGCACTAAATAACTGTTGCTGTTATTTAGGTTACTGTTACACAGATGACAGATCAGAAAATGTATTTTTTTTTTAGCATTTAGTGGCACCACTTAATAGCAACCAAGTCAAAGGTAACAGAATTTCAGCATCAGGGAACTCTGGAAATGAAGTTGCTTTTTGGCAGCAAAAAATTCTTCTTCATGTGAAGTATCTTCACTGTTGCCTGACCTGAGGCCATGCATGGCACAACGTGACAAAATTGTCTCCAGAGAAACAAAACACGTGGAGAAATTTCAGCAGAAAGATACTTGATTATTGGCTGTGGAATCACAAGGATGCCTAGGAAAAGTTAAAAAAACCCAAAAAAACAAAAAAAACAAAAAACAAACCAAACTTTTAATAGCAGTGAAGAAAATCCCTTTGTAAATCATAGGAAATGAAAAGGAGGAGAAATAGATTCATAAGCTGATGCTGCTTTCCCCACCTGCTAAATTGGCACTGAACTTAAAAGGAGCTACTCACAGAAAATACTGCTTTTGTAAAGTTCAGCTTAGATAATAACACTTGTATTACCTTTTTAGTGGGATGAGAAGTCAAAAGGGATCAGAGACAGAGAAAAGGTGCACCAGGGTTTTCATTGAATGTGGATTTGATATCCTGATATCACAGAATTGTTTAAGTTGGAAAAGACCCTGCAGATGAAGTAGTCCAACCATTAACCCAGCAGTGCCAAGGCCACCACTAATCCCTGTCTCTGAGTGCCACATCCCCATGACTTCTGAACCCTTCCAGGGGTGGGTGACCCCACCACTTCCCTGGGCAGCCTGTCCCACTCAGCAGAATTTTTAAATGATCAGACAGGGTTTGGATTAATGGCAGTAAAATAACAAAGTTATTTTTGTGGTCTGTGAAGGATGCACGGTGCATCCAAGGGGATCAGGATACAAGGGCTGCTTTGCTGCCTGTTTGCAGGGGGCAAGGCACATGTGCTTCCCCAGCTTCTGCATTCTTTACACTGGCCACCACATCTTCCCCCTGAAATCACACCTGGAGTGGAATTCCACTGCAGATGGGAAAAGTCCATGAAGAGACATCTGATTAAATAAAAAAATTAAACATATCTCTGAGAAAATGTCTAGAATGGCAGGCTACTGCAGCATAGAGTTTGATGTTGACTTTCTGTTTTCAAGCACGATGCTATTTGGACTGCTCTCTTTTTTTGTATCAATTTCTGGAAAATTGTAGAGAAAACTTAGACTAATAGTCAGGTTTAGATTTGTGAAAATGGCCTTTCCTTATCACCCATTTTGTGAACTCAGTTTGCTGAGCCTGAGGAGCCAAGTCAGTACAGAACACCTAATGTGAGTGTAATGACCATGTGTACATCCACAACACATTACAGGTGTTTCTGCAGACTGAAAAAAACTTTTTTTTCCCCCTGATACTGTGACATCCTCCATCTTTCTGCAGCATTACCCAGGTACTTAGTTTCTCTCCTCAGAGTGATGTGCTCAGAATACATGATGTAACAGACAGCTGCTTTGCACAACACAAAATGCCTGCACTCAGAATGAAATTCACATTTTAGTGGAGCTGTAAGTTCACGTGCAGCCATTGTAACTCAAGGTAGAGTGAAAGGCCAATCCATTCATTTGCATACAGATCTAGTTTAAATTGACATTTTCATTTTAACACACTAGGGGGAAAAAAATTAACAGGCAAGACATTTTGGATTAAAACATTTTGATTAGTTAACTTCCTTTTAAAAACAGCTTCCTCCCTGGCAATTTTTCTTGGATGTATTTGAAATTTTCATTATTAGTGGTATATGGAGATAATTGAACATATCTTTCAACTGATGTCAGAATGGAAGCAAAGGATAACTGGCAAATAATTCGTGGTAGAAATATTTTTACGCATTAGAATGGATTTGCTGCTTCATTTTCTTCAAGCTCATGTTTGCCTAGAGATACTGAACACTTAACACATAATTTAGCCTCTCCTTCACATAACAAACCAGCCTTTAGCCTTGAAACTATGGGGTTTATTTTCTCATCTCTTTCCATCTCTGTGATGTTCACTAGAAGTTTTCTTTTTTAATCTGCAAAGTTGCCCCCCCCCAGGTTAAAGTGGTTTAAGGTAGTGCATACTACAATGCCATTAACCTCTGCTTCACTTTAGTCATTTCACAAAAAATTTCACTCTTTTAAAAAAATAGAGGTCTAATCTAAATCAGTAACAGCCTGTGGAAAAATTACTGGGTTTCCAATGACAGATGCTGATGGACATTCATAAAAACTTTTGTCCTTAATTGAGGCAATGAATGCTTCAGAACAAATCCAGTCAGTGTCCCCATTTTCCAGATTGCAGAGTTCCCCTGGTTTGTGACACTGCCCTCTGTGGAACATTCCCTGTCTTGCCTGACCTACCTGTCCTTCCATCTCTACCACCTTCACCTGACATCAACACTCTTATTTTTCCCAATGGAAGCTCCCTCCTCATTTCCCTTTGAGAAAGCACATGCCCTCCAAGCACATTTTCCTGTCTAGGGCAATTTGCATTTCATTGCTATTCCCAAGCTTGTCAACATTTCTGGAGCAGCCACTGCCTTCCCTGCAGAGGGAAAGGTCTGACTCAGCTCTGTGCCAGAGTGCTCCCCCTTAAAGCTTCAGCAGTGGGAAACCAAACCCACCCTCAGAAGGCTCTGGAAGTGTCATTCCAAAGGTGTGAGCACCGAAGAGGTGGGAGAAAAGGAGAAGCCAATTTCTCCACAGCACCTTGCTTGTGAACTCATGTCTCACAGGTTATGACATTTTTCATGCATTCCATCATGAAGGCACAGTTATTTCCTCTACTTTTCAAGCCTTCCCTATCCTGCACCCAGCCACCCACCCATGAGCACACCCTGCCTCCCAGCACCAACCAAAATTATCCAAGGCAGCCTGGAAAACAAGGGCCAGGGCAGAAATTTTTGTATCATTAAATCTATACTGAACTTTTCATTTTCTAGAAAGTGACAAGTCATAGAATAATTTTAAAAAGGCAGAAACAATCCAAGAAACTAACATAACTTTCAGAGGAATAGCTTAATTTGCAAGGAGAAACTTAAACTTCAATTAACTTTTCTCTCTGGCCAACAATGCCATCTAGCAAAAAGCCTTTAGAACCAGTTCTATACTCTTTCCTTAATAACTGATGAGAGAGTTAAAAATGACTTTATCAACTTTCTACAGAAGTTTCACTTTCAGAAGGCCTCATTTCTGCTTTTCCCATGAAATCAATTTCTGAGACACACAAACTGCACAAGTACTGCAGCTTTTGCAGTCATGTCTCTGCTAATTCTCATTAGCTCAATTCAGACTATCTCTGCCATTCATCAATTTAGTTTGGAACAAATTAAGACATTATTTCTATCTCAATAGCTGCAAGATAATTCATTAGATTCACTGTTAGGCCCAGATTCAGCAAACCACTGTAGTTGTTGTGAGCTGAAAATCTGCATAAAGGATTCACAGCCAGTAAAATCTATAGGATTTAAGAACATATATATAGATATTTATATATATGTTTATATATATATATGTTTAAGAACATATATATATTTATATGTTGAAGAACAGGTATGGGATAAAGTTTATCCCATGGAATGGAGGCTTTTATAAAAGGATCTTAATACAGAATAATTTATCAGTAAAGTCTTAAATGACTCTAAGAACAAATATATCCTGTAAATGCATCCCAAGGATGATAAGCAGCTCACCAATTGGAAAGTTTCAGTCAATCACTGCCACCTTATTTTTAGGATATAAATTCAGACAGTGGAGTTGTCTTATGTGGCCTGGATTAAAGAAAAGGAGCCATGACACAAGGACAATGGAATCAGGGGAGTAAACAACCCAAAAAACCCAAAACACAAACTCTAAAAATCCATATAAAAGGTCTTCACACTCTGAAGACAGAGGATATGGTGTTGACTTTGTTTTTGATTCTGCCTTTATAGAGAAGTTGCCAAAATGCTCAGGAAACTATGAGTGCAAAATCCAGAGTGAATTACATCAAACTCTTCAACTTTCTTGAATTCATTCACTGCAGTTAAAACAAGCTCCTGAATTGTTTGTTCATGTTTTTTTCCCAGTAAGTGAAACCAGACATACCAAGCTCAAAAGGCTTCTTTGTCTATTTTCTTTCACTTTTTCAGAAAAGCATTGAGAAAAGAAAAAGAGACAATGAAATAATTTTTTTAAAAAATGAAATTACAGTGAAAAAATGATACCCCTTGAAAATTAACTTAAAACATTAAATATAGCCTGACATTGATGTATTGAAAGAATAATTCTAAAAGATAGGCCATTCCCATTTTCCACTTACTTTACTTAATCACATCTCTGTAGATATGGATTGATTCAGCCATTAATAAATATCTCCTCTACTAGGGTTCATTTCTTTGATTTAAGATGTCATGAAAATAGAATTTTCCAGTCATATCTTTTCTATTCATCTCAAAATGTGTAATGAGAAGCAACTGGCACTCTTCTAGTCACATGCAAATTCAATTAAAATCCAACATTTCAAAGGAGTTTTTATCAGTATGTATTTCTCATAGATATAACTCAAAATGACTCTGATGAAATTATAAAAAAAGGAGAGCTAACTTCACAAATTTTTCATGTTAGATACTTTAGCTTTACTGCCATTCCCAAATAGATTATAGTATATGGGATTTGTATAATATTTGTGTCCTGGCCATGTTCCTCAGCAGAATTAGTATCTTATCACTCAAATCTTATTCCAGGCTTCTCAACACAGATAAGTAATTTAATAAATGTATACCCCAAAAAGCAGATAACACTGCTTAAAGCATGTGTAAGTCATTTGGGCTTAACACATATACCCCGTGTACTTAACTCATCCTTGCCTTAGCTGAGTGAACCTTTTCTGAAATAAATCCTTGCAAAATTCAAATCCCTTCATTAGCAAATATTAGAATGATGTACAGTGAAACTTATCTGGCAGTATAATTCCCTTAATTCCAGGAAAGATTTGGAAGTAACTAGGAATATTTTTTTGTTGTTGTTGTTTAAAATGCAACTAATGCTCCTCAGCTTGGAGGAGAGACTTAAATAAAATAGTGGCAATCTGTCCTTTCTGTGCAATTCAAATGGTACCTTCTCATTCCATGACACCTCAGCTCTGTTCCTGTTTCCTGTTTCCCTGTGTCCTTTGCAGAGACATGTCCAGCTGCTACAGGAGGCAGCATGCAGAGCTACCATGGCCTGAGCTCTGCAGCTCTGACACAGCAGCAGGAATTTAGCAAATCTCTAAAACCACTTCTGCCTCAAAAACCTCTCTCCAGAGTTACCAACCTAATAGGAAATAAGCAAGGGCATCAGTGCCTGCTAAGTGCTCCAGTTAATGTTAGCTTGGTGAGATGCATAAAAATACATGTGGGCACCTCACAACCCATAATTAGTTTTGCAACATAGCAGAAAAGTGACAAAGTAGTGTCTGTCTTTTTATAGCTGGAGAAGGGAGGAACCTGGTATAATTGAGACATATGCTTTAATTAGAGTGGCACAGGCACTGCGTGGTGCAGGCCCATCACAGCTTCTCTGCTCCAGAAATACAAAACTCAAGTTGCCAAAGAAATGAGCACAAACCTCATGAATGCCTAACTCGAGGACAGCAAATCTCCTTCCAGATCTGAGGCAGAGGCAAAATTATATAAATTGTCTTGTTTTCTTCCATCCCCTGCTGCCTGCTTTACATACCCATTTTCTGCACTCTAATGTATTTCTGAGGAGGCAGAGGAGAGCTCTGATCCCAAATGTCATTCCCATTTGTCAGAATATCCCTAACAACCTGGTGACTTGGAGTTTCACTGGGAAGGTTTGACCCAGCCTGAGCTGCTTAATGCAGCCTCAGAGGCATCAAAGGTGAGGCCATTTCACTCACCATCCTCTTTGAGGTTACACATTTCCCTGTTTAATATTCTGGGTTATACTCACTAAGCAAACAGCATGGAGCTGCTGACACAGAACTGGGGAGGGATTTATCCTGCAGGCTAATCTCCAGCAAAATTGAATGATTTTAAAAACTATAAATCATGTGTGATTATAGATTAAAAGCCCAATAATGTTAGTAGTAGAGTTCAGCATTTTCAAAGGTATATTTATTTTGGGTTAGTTTTACAGGCAGGAAAACCTGAAATGTTTTCTGGGAAAAGCAGGAATGCTAACCCTTTCAGTAGAAACCACTGAAAATTGGTAAAAAAATATGACTTTTATAATGTATCAAGTATTTCCACCAGGAACAGAGCGAGAAGGAAGCATAATATGAGATGGGGGTGTGTCTCCATGCTCCTAACAGCAATCTCACTTACCTTGAGGTTTCATGGATTATGGGATTCATCCCATTTGCAGTTTTCAGGCAAACCTTGTGATTTACACCTCTGGTTTGACTCTCCCAGGTAAGACTGGGACATTTTCAAGGAAGAACCTTCATACTCTTGCTCCATTGAATAAAGAGCTGCAGGAACACGGCAGGGGCTCAGAGACAAATCCAGGTGGGATTATCAGAGGCTCCATGTAAGGCACAGCTCACAACATCAAGGCACTCCTGGAGCCCAAGCCTGGGGCACTGCAAAAGCAAAGCTGATCCCAATCTTGTTTCACTTTTTTTAGAATACAGGAACAGGCAGATTACAGATTAAAAATAAAGGCTGTGTTTCTGCCTCTGAACCTGGGCAGGTTTTGAGGACAATGGTATGTTTGTTTGAGGATATTTATTTAGTTATGCTTCCTGCTGAATGGGACCAAAAGAAAAAAAAATTAGAGCATGTACATATGAGTAAATTAGCATTTCAATTTAATTATCTTCTGATTATTTTCTTTTGAGTTGACCAGCCTTTAGGTCTGGTTATATTAGGGCTGTCACAGTTGCACTGTAACATGCCCAGTGTGGTATTTCGACCACACTGAATGAGGTGAGGCACAAATTTGGAAAGTACAACGTGCATGACTTGTTAACCTACACTATTTATTAAATCTTCACCTAAGCAGGAATTCCAAAATGCCTCTGGCAGTGTCATGCCAGCAGTGCCACGTTTTGTGCAGCGTACACAGTAATTCCTAAGCACTCAATTCAAACAGGAACTAATCCTTGCAGAAGATCCTGCCCTCTATCCTTGTTAATTCTGTTCCTCAAAGTGATTTCTTGCTAATACAGCACACCTTTAGTGACAATCCGTGGCTTAAGCTGTGTAGCTCGGTGATTCTAAACTTGTGAAGATGTGCACTAATCCTCTCTGTGCTCTGCCACGTTGGCTTTGCTTCTGTGAGAAAGCTGCATTTGCAGGAGAGACCTGCTGGATGTGAGGGTCATGCCTGTGACAGAGCAGGGTGCCTGCATCCCCCCAGAGGGATGAACACACACCTGCAGGTTCTGGGGGGCTGCAGCAGTGAAGCAGCAGCCCAAAGATCTGGGATTGCAGGCAAAATTAAAAGTGGCTGACGTGTCCACAGCAGCTCAAAGCTACACAACCATGAACCAGGGTGCTGCAGAGCCATATTTGCAGTAGAGCGATTGCAAAATGCATTAGAAAGACAAATGGTAAATAAAGAAGCCAAAGAACAAATAATACATCAATCAGCCAGAGATAATGCTAAGAGCTGTCAGCTTTCTCACGTCAGCTGGAGTCAGGATCCTGTTTTTAGGCCTTTGGCTGCTGTTTCACCACCACAGGGGGCAGTCAAAGCTTGTGGGGCTCTCAGAAGAACATTCCCTCATTAAGCCTTTCTAACTGACCCTTGAGGACCCATTGTTTGTAACAATTTTCAGTGTTGCCCTTTGATTGGGAAAATAGGGGAAAGACAGGGAGGAATAACCAGGGCAAGGGGCAAGGCTCTCTCTGTTACAAAAATCCTTTCCAAACTGGAGAAAACCTTTACAAATAGCCAGTATGATGGAGTAGTCATTAATTCCCTACAATTTGAAATGAACGTGTGAGAAGATAGGGCCTCTTTTTCAGGCTGAGAGAAGGATTTACATGGCAAAAGGTGTCTCTGCCCTGCTGCTGCCTGCAAGCTGCCCTTCAGTCACATTCTCAGGCATTGGCTTGTGAACAGACCATCTCACAATCATCTGTGACCTGTTGCTGCAACACCTACAACTTGTACAACTGGAAAAGGCTAAAGAAATCACAGGCTCTGTTTCCAGTATAAATCTGGTTTTTTCCCCATATAATGTCCAGTGCAGTTTTTCAAAAAGCATTAATAAAGTACTATTATATATTATATATATCACATATATATGATATAGGATATATATTATATATAATATATAATATATATATATATAATATATCATATATTATATATAATATATTATTTATTATATATTTTATATATATCGCAACATTTGCTAAAAAAACCCCATCACCGTGCAGGTGACAATTATTTTTCAGTTGCAATGCAAAGCTTGTGGGTAAGTATATTATGGCCTAATTCCTAATACTGCATTCAATACACGTGATCCATTCTTTTCCTAAGCAGTTCATTTGTGCAGTTATATTTGCAGGGTATGACTCTCCAGGTTGTTCTATGCAGGGATGGGAGTGGGAGTCTGTGGGTCCCTTTCCAAATCAGGACATTCTGTGATTCTCTGATTTTTCTTGGCATCTGAATTCAATTCCTAAAACAATTGTATAATAATTCATTTACCTATAAACTTCTTGATAAAAATTTGATAAAATTTTTTAGGTGTTCATTCAGGATGATCAAGTCTGGAGTGGAAACTTCTGTATTTGGTTGTGGCAGTAAATTTACAGTACTCACAGAATGAATTCCTAGTCACCATGTAGAGCACTGGAGTTGAATATGGAGTATTCAATATGGAGTATGGCTCTGAATTTTGTATTCAGACACACAAAACATATCTGCATCAAGTAATAATGCACTGAGTGTCTAACATAATGTAGTACAAAATATGTAAGAAGGATATTCTGCAATACAGATATGAAATATATATATATTTCAGTGGTGATAAGTCAGTTGTTGTTTATTGAAGTACCTCCATGATTACATAAAATCTAAAATACTGTGTCAGTACATTCTGAACCATTTGAAGTCAAACCTACCCCTATCCGATAAAGATGAACTGCAAAGTGCAACAAAATAAATTACAAAAATTATGTAAAACCCCAATCAGTAACTGTCCATATTTCTGCATATAAATATGCCACAGCTGACAATACTGAAGTATACCAAAATACACAGTTAAAACAACAGATGCCTGATGGACTTCTTTGTGGTCAGACAAAACCTGACTGATTCAACAGCACTATCTTCTAAAAGGTAGCGACCAATTCAGGAAAAACAACTTATCAATATTTGCAAGAGTGACAAATTCCCAAAAGATGGCTTCAGTTAATAATATCTTCAAATATGAAGATAATATTGCGAAATTCTGGTCCCCTCAGTGTTGCAGCGCAAGAATTTCACAGTTATAAGTCTCAGCCCCTCAGAGCTGGGCAATTACATTTACATGTTGGAAGTTGCTCTCACACTGGGAAGGACAAGTGAAAACTTTGCTCCCTGTTTTCTTGGTTATAGGTATCAAGCTCCAGCTGATCACTGGGAAAACCTCAGAGGTCAATTATTTTCCTGTAATAAGGGCAGGTGTTAGCCAAGAGAAATTTCTGCTGGATGTGCTGACACCTCTTTAACCTGTAGGACTTCTCACAGCATCCCAAGCAGCTTTGATCCTCCCACCAAGCGAGTCTGTGGCACAATTTGTTGCAGCAGGTTTGCTTCCAAGTGGGAGCTATCAAGAGGCACTAAACAGCCTGAGTCATAGCAGCCACCTCGATATTGTCCCAGCCTTTATTAACTTTTCAGCCACCCTGAAACACTGATCTGCAGAATGGAAAAGGTGATAAGGTTAAAAGCTGGTTATTCCTGACAAATGGCCCGTAATATCAGCCTTTTCCTTCTTTGACTGCATCTCTTAAATAACAGCACAAGGGAAGGACTCACTTTTGAGTGACTGTACCTCTTGGATTGTTTTCTTTGAATGAGCTGTGAGCTAAAGCAAAGGTGCCTCTCTTGAGCAAGGGGTTGGACACTGAGCAGAATTCCCTTCTGACACAACATTTTTCTATAGCTGTGTGCCAGCAAGGCTTTCTGTCCTGCTCATGTCCCCTGCTAACTCCTGGAGTGACACAAAGTGACTGCACAGGCTCTGGGCAGCAGCTGCCTCAGACACAAACCTGTGCTAGGGGCTCCTTCCAGGTGTTTTTATTTCCTTCCATGTCACCCACCACCCTTCAGCTTTTGGTGACTGACAGAGAAGGAACCAGCTTGGGAAAGATGAGGAGCAATTGCACAAAGCTAAGTAAGCAAGATAAACATACCCCACAACAGCTGCATTTCCCTTCCCTAGAAAACCTGGAACGTGGCCTTGAAATAGCTAATTTCAAGGATCAGGTAATTTATTTTTTTTTCAGTCAAGAATGAAATATTAAGTTACAGGAAGCAGGTTTGTGAAAGTGTGAATTCACTGCTCAGTCAAAAAAAATGCAAATCAAAACAAAGAAATCATTTAATGCAATCCTTCCTTTGATATTTTCTTAATGAAGGAGCTAGATTTCCCTCTTTAAAAAAATAGTGATGCTTTTTAACTGCAAACAGAGTTTGTAAATTTTCGAGTACCTTTGTGGAACCCTGATGCCATCAACACAGGAAAGGGTTCCAAATTACTCTATCAATGAAACAGAAAGATAAATCTACTTAAGGGAGCTTGTCTGTGTGAGACACAGGATGTTGTCATTGTTATTATTGTAATTATTATGATCAATAATTAATAATAACCCTTACTCTTCTTCTGGTGGAGACTGTCCCATTGCCATAGACACTTCAGACCTGTCACACCAGGGTTGATGCAAACTTAAGTGTTGGAAAAAGCTTTTTCAGACCTGTCACGCCAGAGTTCATGCAAACTTAAGAGCTGGAAAAAGCTTTATCCTACCCAAACCATGGGGTTTTTTTTCTGTGACTGTCTCTGTGGGTTTCCTCCTGCAGCCCAGAGAGAAAGGCACAGACATATGTGGCTGCTTGTCAGTGAAAAAGGCAAATCACTAAAATACATAAAATAGAACAAAGGTTTTCTAGTCCCTCACAGGGTACCTCATCATTTAAATGTGTGTCTTCTCCAAGGACTGAGTACTAGAAACTATAACCTCATTTACCGTGGAGAACTTTGGTGGTCTAGCAACAGAGTGACTTGAATTTTGTATGCACATGGATGGCTGGTTTTTCAGATATGTTTCAGAATGAGAATTCAGCTTTTACTGAAGATCCCCAAAGGTATATTTTTATCTTTAAATCCTGCTAGGAGCAGAAAAATTGTTATTATTTCTTCACATTATCTTTCTTTTCTTGGAACAGGATAACGTGGATCTTGGTGACCTTATGTTTTCGCTCTGCTACCTTCCAACAGCTGGTAGACTAACTATTACAATAATAAAGGCAAGAAATCTAAAGGCAATGGATATCACAGGAGCATCAGGTAGGAATGAATTTAATGCTCAATGTGGATTTCTGTCCCATTTCCCTCCCAAGACACAGAATTCAACACTGTCAGATCCCAGAATGGTCTTTGAGAGGGGGGTGGTTTTACTGTGAGCTCTGCTTGAGTACAGGAGTTGATGAGAAATAAAAAACACATTTTAGTTTGCTTAGATCCAAGCAACAGTTTAAAACAAGTTGCTCTCTCAAAAAGAGTGCAAGATTATTATTTCCAATGCCACTGTAATTCAGAGTAAAACAAGCTGGCCAAAATGCATTCCCAGCCTGGGAATTTGTTTGTGCAGCAGACTGTTACAGCTATGACACAGACTGGCCCTCTCTGACAGTCCCCAGGAGCCACTGAGCCAGTTCTGCTGTTGCTGGCATATGGAGAGAGTGGTGATCATCCCAGAATCCTTTCAGCAACCCTTTAAAAAGCCCACAATAAGAAATATAAACATAAATAAGATTTCATAGATTACTTTTAAATACTATAAGGGTGTTGTAGAGCTCAGAAAGGAGCTACAAAGAAATAGCTTTCTTTTTTGCTACCTTCAGGAGTTTAAAAATAATTATAATTCTCCTGAGACATATAAGTCATTAATTGTTGTACTCTGAATTGTATTTAACCATACATCAGTAAATCCCATTGTGAAAAACATTGTCATCTTCTGTCTGTCCTACAAATCTAACAAGTAATTAGGCTGCTATAAATAGGCTGATACACAGGCTGTTGTATAAAATAGTCATGTATAACATGCTTCAGTGGATATTTTAATACCCTTTGAGAAGTTGGTACACAACAAGGAGCTTCTTGAACCCAAAAAGTTCATTATGAGCAGTCAACCAGGTAAAGCTTTCAAAGCTGCACTGCCTCCTGTGCATTCCATGGTGACAGAGAATCTCCAGTTCCAGGCAGGTCCAGGAGATTAATCCTGCAAGCAGGTATGGGCACACGAGAAGTCTCCCTCCACTTTCCCATTTGCATTTGTCAAAAAATCAACATTGTTCTTATGACCCACACAGATCCCTACGTGAAGGTTTCTTTAATGTGTGAAGGAAGGCGGCTAAAGAAAAGGAAAACTTCCACCAAGAGGAACACCCTAAATCCCGTTTACAATGAAGCCATAGTCTTTGACGTCCCTCCAGAAAACATTGACCAAATTAACTTGTCGATAGCTGTTATGGATTATGACCGGTGAGATGCCTGTAGCTGTCAAATATTGGCTGTAGAGTCTTGCACGCTGGATTTGCACCCAGAAAGAAAGTTGGTTTTGGGTTTTTTTCCCTGTAAGTGGGGAATTCATGTCAGGTTGAGCTTGGTAGAAATCTCCAATTTTTTTGTTTTGCCAGGCAGAACTTCCTTACTAAATTTTAAAATAAAGATTTGCATCCGTAAGTGACATCAGTAAGCTGCAGGTGTGTTTAGCAGAACTGAGGTAACTGGGCATTTAAGCACTGATGTTCAGTTTGTACATTTATGCTAAGCCTTTACGTACACATGCTCCATTTATAAAGTTGTATCTTAGAGCCTGTTTGCCTTTGCAGCTAATTACAGAACACAGGCAAAGAAACTTTAGTGTCCTACAAGGGGGGAAATATGAAATTGTTCTGAGCAGTGGGAAATGCCAAGAGCAAGCCTGCATATTTCCTAGTGTTTTGTGTTCTCCAGGCAAGAATTAACCCTAAACCCCCACGGTTAACGTTTCTGAATGAAATATGCAACTGGTGTGGTTCCAAAGGTAAAATTTTAAGAAAAAAATATTATGGACCATTTTCACAGTGTAGGTCACAATGAGGTCATTGGAGTTTGTCAAGTAGGCAACGATGCAGAGAGTCTAGGTCGCGACCACTGGAACGAAATGCTCTCGTACCCTCGGAAGCCCATCGCTCACTGGCATCCTCTTGTGGAGGTAAGGCTCTGATTTATTGCTTCC
Source organism: Setophaga petechia (assembly GCA_024362935.1). NCBI lineage: Eukaryota > Metazoa > Chordata > Aves > Passeriformes > Parulidae > Setophaga > Setophaga petechia. Next base: position 51,241,266 of record JANCRA010000003.1, on the reverse strand, counting down.
CCCTTCAGTGGTCAGAAATGTTCTCCCACACGGCTTTAGAAGTTGGATAAAATTTTATGAGCAAACCCAAGATCCGCGTGCATGAGGTGAATCCTAGAAAAGGGTTTGGAAACGCTTTAAAGTTGAAATGTGACACACAGGTTAAGTCTGCTCCTTTCAATTTTAGGGAGACAGAAGGTAATTGTTGTCTGTAATATACAGACATGAAAACACCAAACATTATACACTTAATTGAAGGTTTGGTTTTGCTTTTGAAATAAGATATTGGGTAACTTTCCCTGTTAATTGATGTAAAGAAATGGACCTTGTTTACAGAACAATCAAGACTTATTTTTTTTATATACAACAACCTAATTTGACTTCTTTTCTTGTAACAATATATCATCCATGGCACTAGCACATCTCAAAGGATGCCTAACTGCAGTGACAAAAATAAGTTTATGTGTCTTTGGAGATCTGAGGCGCTCATAAGAAGCGACACAATCAGAAAAGCTTTTCAAGGTTCCTATGGCTTTTTTTTTGTTTTGTTTTGTTTTGTTTTTTGTCTTTAGGGCCCTATTCAGCAGGAATGTTATGCAGGTCTTCTGCGCTTGGATGGCTGCCGAAGAGGCTTCCTCACCCTTTTAACCTATTCAGCAGAAATTTGGCATTCCTGTTGAACTCTTTCTTAGCCATATCCTCAGGGGCTATTCCACAGAGTCCAGTGGGGTAAAGATGTCCTTTTAATCCCTCTGTCTAATCCTCTCCCCAATACAGGCAACACTAATCCTGATTCATGAGACACAGAAATTCATCAAAGATCGAACTAAATTGCTTCCTAAAGTTACCATGACTTGCTCCCATTGTTGCTCTCACTGGCTGAGTCAGGCAGTGCTCCCAGTCAAAGTGATCTTGTTTATGAACAGCCCCAGAGTTATCCTCAATGTTGAAAGACAGGAAAGAGCACAGTGCCCATATGAAGCCAGGAATGATGCTGTGGGCACTAATACTTGGAGGCAGGCAGTTCACAGCCACTCTGATCTTATTTCCTGCACCAGAGTGCAGCTGTGTTACCACAGTGCCACTGAAGATTTCCCTGGTTGCTTCTGAGCACTGGCCATAGGCAGTTCCACAAAAGATTGCCAGGCATTATGAAGATGCTGCAAGCTGGGAAGAATCCCACAGTCTTTTCCTGTGTCCATAAGGAATTGTGTTTCCTGGTGCCACAGCTGCACAGGCTGAGCAGGGAGTGCCCACGGGCTGTGTGGCAGGAGGAAGGCTCCATGCCTTCTCACCACAGCTGCTGCCAGCAGTGGGGCAGCTCTGCCCAGGTGTTTGTGCCCCCAGTGACAGGGTAGGTGCTGGCTGAAGTGCCACGCTTGCAATGCTGACCTGGGCATTTGGGAGCTCTCTGCTGCAGCCAAGTGTTGGCAGGAATGTCCTGACACAGCACACGAGGTGTGGTGTAAGGGTTACTGTCGCCCAGAGCACAACAAGTGTCTCTTAGCAGAAGTTGTCTACATCCTTATATCCAACCTGTCTTCCCTCTTTGATAAATTTCATTGCAGCCAGAGCCCACAATTAGGTTTTGACAGCTCTTCCCTTTTCACAGGCATCCTGTTCTTTTCATACATGCCTGGCTAACTTCTTTAGATTTCATTGCTGTGGATTGCTTTTCATGTCACTGAAAGCTAAACAGAGACATATTTTTTTCCTTCCCAGGAATCAAGTGGGGGAGGGTGTCCAGCGCATCCAGGCTGTGCAGAGAAATATATACACAGCATATCATTTTGGTTCCTGAATCAGGATTAGACTCAGCGAGAGCTTCTGGAACCTCTGTGGCCACAGCCATAGGACCCTGAATATTTGCTGAATAGGACCCTCAGTCTTCTACTGTGTGAAGAGCTATTGGTTTCAAATAGCGTGATGTTATCCACTTGTAGCATTAATTCTCCAGCTGACACTACTGCTACTGATAGATTATTTGTATGGTCGTAAGCATTACCCAAATTGGAGTCATCATTTCTGTTCAGTAGAATAACCAAGGTTTACAAGCAAAATGATAGCAATGTAAACCAACAAATATGGGAAGCAGCAACAAATATTGTCCTTGTACTTGCAAAAAAGGTGCAGTATTGTGAATGATTAGCTTTCTAAGTTTTTTTTTCCAAGAATGATTGCCATCAGATACTTATTTTTCAATGACAAGTTGCGTCCTCAGTCTCAGCTGGTGCCTCCTTTCACCTGACATGAAAACAAATTAATATGGTTCCTTGCAGAAATCCTTCAAATCTGAAAAACTGTAAAAAAAGTTCTGCTGGGTGAGAACAAGATGCATATGGTATTTGTAATGACAGCATGTTCTTTGAGAGAGGAGATAACCATCTGTATAACATGGAGGTTGTTAGTCCTCAACCTTTGTGGATGATTTTCCAGTCAACTTCTCTGAGTCGTGTCCACGACACTGCAAACTGTTGGAAGAGTGTCCCAGGTGGCAATGCTGGATCATACAAACAAACACACACACACCCCATGTCGTCTGAAAATGCTGTTCCAAATATATAGTGCCTGTGAAGACTTCCTTTATTATTTGTGGTAGAGTTAGCAGAGCTGTTTTACATGATGGTATATTGTAAATTCTGACAAATTCTGACCATTAAAAGAAAATGAATCAAAGCAGTGCATTTTGTCACGTAATGAAATTTGTACCCCAAAGCAGGAGACCCTGGAATAAATTTTTCACCACTCATTTGGCCATGCATGGAGTTCTCTCATCCTCCAGTGTCTTCTACAGAGGACTTGACTCACATCTTTACATGGGAATTTTTTGTTTAAAAGATGCAAATGCAAAGTATGGATGTTTTATGCAATACAGCTGTCTGCTGTGTAATTACAGAGAGGGAGCCCTGGTCATTAGATAGAGTTCAGATAAGTTTATGTGCACACACATTGCCTCACCTCTTGTATGTGATGAGTGTTCACCAAGCATTTTGGACCTGCAACTCTGCTGACACAAGCATGCATGCACAGATTTGAAGAAATATCTAACATATTGGCCTCAAGTCTAAAAAATTAGTTTTATAACCTATCAGTGAGGATCTTCCACAAAATCAGAATTACTATTGGGTAAAGAATATCTTGGAACTTGCAGGACATCTTGGATCTGCTGTAAATGTATGCTGCAGGTATAAATCAGAGTTCCTGTAAGCACAGTGGTTTTCAAAAATCTCTTGCCATGCCATGGAGAATACAGCTACTACAGGCAAGGGTGTATCTGGCAAACTAAACAGCACTTCCCAACCTGCCCAAGCACAGTTTCATTCATTTCCAAAAGAATGAAACTAATGTTGCCATGGCAAAACTGCTTGACTTCACCTTCAGCTTTCTGCCAGGAGGCCAGTGGTACCTGACAATGTGAATATCTGTCCATGCATCAGCCTCCCCTGGGGCAGAATCCTGTGCTCTTTGCACCGAGGGGAGATGGGCCTGAGCAAAGGAGGAGGAGCTCTGCCTTGGAGTGGAGTTCTCTGATTTCCTGGACAAATCACTCTCCATTGCATCTCTGCCTGGAATGCAGAGCGGGCACGCTTCCCACTGCACTATTAGCAACAGAAACTGCTGGGAAGGAGAAAACACCTACACAGCAGGCTTCATTTGTGTCCCTGGAAAAGTGCAGGAGCCTTTCTAGGATTTGTCCCCAGCAGCTCAAAGGGACATCAGCTGAAAAGTGGTATTATTATAATTGCCAGTGGGTTGCAGTTCTTCTATTTTATTACAATGCTGTTTATTTAATGCATCAAAAGAATTATTTTGGACAGAGTTCTTCTAAAACAGGGAAAGAAATCTCTGTGACAGTGAGCATTTAAAATGGAATCCAGCAGACTTAAAGGCTTAGAGATTAGGAAAACCCCCTAAATTTATTGAATTTTCCTAATTTTTGCTCATGACTTGCAAACTGTTACTCAGGCTGTGGCATTACTATGTGCTTTTTACAAATACCTGCCTTATCATAGTAGTGCAACTATGGAGTGATAGATATTTTCTATATTTGGATACTTCACTCTTCACCTTTATACTCAATCAGTGATATTCCCTAGACCCTAAATATTTTTCTGTCCTGGTTCTGGTTGGCCAGTAGACTGCTGCTGTCTTTGGGCTGTGTTAGAATAATACCACAGCCTGCTGGAAGGACCAGAGGATAGATAATTCTGCTACAAACTCAACTGGAAGCCCAGGGAAAGCTATGGTCCCAATGCTGCTCAGTCTTTCTTCTCTGAGCTGTGATTCTCAGTGGTAATCACCAGTAGGCTCACAAGAACGATTTCAAAACTGAAACCCTCATTTATTTTCTTATTTGCTGTAAATGCATTATTACACTGTGTGACAAGTATCGTAACTCTAAAATAGAAAAGAGAATCGCTTAGAAATGCATATCAGCAAGATTTTAATCCCATTTTGCTCTTTAACAACCTGCTATTAAATTGTTGCCTCTAGTTTTCCATAGCAAGCCTCCGTGTAAGGTGCTGGTCTGTGGAAAAGCAGTGAGTGGCAATGGGAAGACCTTCAGAGTTACTGACAGAGAGGCCGAGTACCATGGACAGTGGCCTGATATTCCCGTGACAAAACACGCACAGCACAACTCCTCTGCAGCTCAGTGCTCAGATATCTCTGTATCTGCTTCCCCTGAAATCACAAGACATTAAAAGCATTGCTGTTTTCTTTTGTTTTGCTTTTCCCTGCAAAAAGCCCTGGCAGTGGATAAGCAAACATTCATCTCAATCTGGGGAAGCAGGGAATACCAGAACAGAAAAACAATATGTAGCATAAAAGGCCCAGTGATAAAATGTTCTTACCAGCCATTGCATGGCTCAGTTTTCCATGCCAGCAGATCCATAAAACACAAAGGCAGCACATGTGAGACACTTGTTACATAGAGGTGCAATTGAACTGCTCATAGGGGAACTCCTGGATCAATACAAAATGAAACAACAGCAAAGGACAATGAAAAAGAATGAAAAGAAAGAGGTTATTTTAGTCCACCCTTCTTGGCTTGAGGGGATGGTTGCTGAGGGGGCTTTTGGGTTGTTTTTATTCTTTGGTTGGGTTTGGTTTAGTTTGGTTTCCTTCATGTGTTTTAAACACCAAGCATGGTATGTAGCTATATTAACATGAGCACCCAAAGCCAGAGACACAAGAGATATATTGATTTACATGCTTATCACCTAGCAACATTCCAGCACTGAGGGGATGTGTCTGCAACTGAAATAAAAAAGGGCTGAAAACACTTTTGGTTTAAAAGTAACAAACAATAAATGGGGACCAGGAAATTCAGTTGAAAAATCTGTTTGACCCAGCTAGAAATCCATCAGAGATGACTTTGTTGTTAATACATTTTGTTTGAAGAGAAGGAAGTGAAAAAAGCTGATCAGGTGACTCCATCTGAAGTGTCATTGATGAAATGCTTTTTTCCCCTTAGAACAGTGCATTGCCAAACGATTGCATCTCAGTATCAAGAGAGAAAACAATGGATCTCTAATCTAATAGGAAAAAAATAATATAGTGAAAGTAATCCACAACACTGTAGAATTTAACAGGAGCCCCCTGTGCTGCAGAAAAGGGCAGCAGGACAGCCTTGGTGATCTTGGATCTTGCTGCAATTAGTGGCACCATGATTGAAGGTGAAAGCCTGGCAGCGCGTGCGCCAGGTGCCAGCTGCATTCCAGCGGCGCCCAAGGCCGGCTAGCTCCAAGAGCTGTGTCCACAGCTCTTTCCTAACACGGTGGGTTGGGCAAGGAACCACAGCTGGGGGTTCTCCAGGGCCCTGCGGTTCCCTGGGAGCACATCCATCTCCAGGGCCCTGCAGTAACCTGGGAGCACATCCATCTCCAGGGCCCTGTGGTTCCCTGGGAGCACATCCATCTCCAGGGCCCTGCGGTTCCTTGGGAGCACATCCATCTCCAGGGCCCTGCAGTTCCCTGGGAGCACATCCATCTCCAGGGCCCTGCGGTTCCTTGGGAGCATATCCATCTCCAGGGCCCTGTGGTTCCCTGGGAGCACATCCATCTCCAGGGCCCTGTGGTTCCCTGGGAGCATATCCATCTCCAGGGCCCTGTGGTTCCCTGGGAGCATATCCATCTCCAGGGCCCTGTGGTTCCCTGGGAGCACATCCATCTCCAGGGCCCTGTGATTCCCTGGGAGCACATCCATCTCCAGGGCCCTGTGGTTCCCTGGGAGCATATCCATCTCCAGGGCCCTGTGGTTCCCTGGGAGCATATCCATCTCCAGGGCCCTGTGGTTCCCTGGGAGCACATCCATCTCCTTGGAGGGCGGTGATGGCACTGCCCACTGCGGAAGGCCTCGCCCGCGGAGCGATGGCAGCGCATGGCACACAGGGGGAGGTGACAGGAGGACTTGCAAACATCCGGGCTCTTCATTCGCTCCTTTGTTTTGTCTGGGCTCTTTAGTTCCTCCTCCTTTCTGCTCAAACGTAGACATTGTAAAACTGAGGTGTTTCACTCGGTTGCATGCTGGCCAGCTGCCATCCTCGATACCCGTCGCGAAGGTGCGTGAAGAGAGGTGTGTTGTTTTTTGGTATCCTTTTGGTTCTGGTAGCACATCAACATTGTACTATACTTTATTATTTCTTGTTCAATAAGTAGTCCTGGTATCTCTATGTTTCATGTCTAATTTTGGAGAGCAGGGCCATACGTGTATCGAGGCTCTCTCAATTAGGTGGGCATTTTGTTTGTTTAGTAGAAATAATGCATGATTCTTTTTGCAGTGATGGTTTGAGGGACAAAGAAATTCTTAATTTTGTAATATGTATTACAATCTTCTGAACACAAGTAAAAATGTACTGTGATTTATTTATATAAATCTAGTCTGAACAAATAAGTTTTGATCTTAATAAAAACTGTAAGAAATTGTGCAATTGTAATTTATTACTATTTTGTATTTAATAAATATTAAAGTTCAATTCATTATTCAGAAAGCCAGAAAACACTTTGGAAATGTTTTTGCTCAGTTTTTCTCCACAGATAACATGTTTTGATAAAGTACAGGAGGTCAGAGAGAAAAAGCTTTTAATTTTATAGCACTCACACATAATTTAGGAGTTTGGATACTGAAACCTGCTCATGTTTAATCCCATGTCCACAGTTGTCATGGCAGAAAGATTATTTGACCTATCAGTGGTGAATCTCATCTGTGTTTCATATTAAGAAGAAAATCAAGAAGCTACAGAAGTGCTTCTATCAAGTGACATAGTGGTAAATTACCAAAATTAGTAATTAGCATGGCATGCTGGCTAAATTAGCAGTCCTCCTGTCAACACCTGACATGTAGCTCCAGGAAATTCTGAGAGGTTCCCTGGCACAGCCCAGAAACAAATGGAAAAGAGCAAAAATATATCTTGTATGACCACACAAACTGCACCCAAAAAGGGAGCACTCCTGTCCTTTTTCCTTCTCTTTTGCACCAACTGAACTTACACATCCATCAGCAAGAGCCCTACATGTCCTTGACTTCTAATTAAGAACCTCTTTGTGTCTTTAGGGGTAAATTCAGTCTCTCCTCGTTTGGCAGATCTGGCCTGCTTGCACACCCCACATTAACAAAGGGCTGCTAAGACACAAAACAATATTCCATGCCACTGAGAAATTAATTTTGTTCTGCTCTCTTCTAGGGAACATTTGATACCACAGATGCATGGAAAAAAGATGAGAACAGGCCTGTAGTTTTGAACTTGGTGCTGTCCTTAATAGTGGGAACACCTTTAGGCCCTGGATAGACTCCTGCTGGGGTATTGGGAGGTGGGTGATTGGCAAGGGACACATTAATAGGCATTTTGGCAGGGAATGCAGTGTTAATTATCCTTCTCTGTCCCATATGTCACTATAAAATACACCTCAGCACAGGAGGTGTATGAACTTCAAAATTGTTTTTAATGCCTTTCAGTAATACTGGTTTCCGTTTCTTTGTTAATAAGCAAGCAAAATCCTCTTCCTCTGTCAAAATAGGCCCACACATTTCTCCTTCTGAGACACTTTTCCAGCAGAATCATCCTTTAAGTCTCTATATGTAGCCCACAGGCCTGAAAAGGAAAGGGGCAGTGGTTGCACCTGCCTGCTAATGCCTGCAAGCCAAAGTTTGAGTTTTTCCCTGGAAAAGCCTGATTAGTTAGCAGGGCATCCCACATGGCCTTAAACCTGAGAAACTGTCACTGGCTGGGGTCTGTGTACAAATCACAAACAGGATGGGACTGCTGGGAACGTGCCTTGAGCTGGTTTATTTTCCAACATCAGCCTCATTCCATGGTTATGATAATGAAGATGCTACCAGCTCACATCCCAGGCAGCAGACCAAGAACTTACAGTTACAACTCACTTTACAAGTTTTTTGCCCAATTACACAAAGCAAAAGCACACTGACAGTAGTTCTATCCAACCACTAGAAGCACACATACCTTTGGTTAAAACAATGCTTGCTTATTTCAAACACAATACCTGCTTGTAAGCCTTAAAACACAATGCACAGAGCTCCATTATTAAGCTTAGAATTGCCTGATATCTGGCTAGATATACTTTTCTGCACCTTAGAGTGTTATTCTAGACAAGCATTAATACACAGACCCTTGTTCTATTTTTCCTTGCTTTTCTACTTTTTAAATAATTTTTCTGCTGACCAATCTTATAGCTACTGCTTAGCTCTAATCACAGTTCTGCTGTCTCTGAGGCCTGTCTTTTGCAGCTTTCCCAAAACCCTCTGATTTTGTGGATTCCCACAATAAGCCCTGTAATCCTGCCCAGCTGATCAGCAGGGAGGTGGAAATGAGGGGAGGAGCTCTGCTGTGGCTGCCTGCAAGGGGAATGGCTGCTGAGGACACAGCAGAGCCTGAGGAGCGCCTGAAGTGACAGGGATGTCCCCCAAGGGCTGGGGACACGAGCTGCTACACAGAAATCAGTGCCTCAGCAAGGAGCAGAGGCACACAGCAGGGCTGCAAGCTCTGCTTCTCAAGACAGGATCCTGTCAGGAAACCTGGGGACTCCAAAATTAACCTTTCCAGGGAAGGAAATCAGTTTCGTGTTCTGAGAATGAATTCCTCTGACAATATTGTCACTGGAATTTGATGGTGTTCACAGGGGTTCTTGGATGAGGGAAGAGACTAGAATATTGACTCCATGTTTCAGAAGGCTTGATTTATTATTTTATGATATATATTACATTAAAACTATACTAAGAGAATAGAAGAAAAGGTTTCATCACAAGGCTAGCTAAGAGTAGAAAGGAACGATAACAAAAGCTTCTGTCTCAGACAGAGAGTCCAAGCCAGCTGACTGTAATTGGCCATTAATTACAAACAAACCAACATCAGACCAATCACAGATCCACCTGTAGCATTCCACAGCAGCAGATAATGAATGTTTACATTTTGTTCCTGAGGCATCTCAGCTTCTCAGGAAAATCCTAAGGAAAGGATTTTCCATAAAAGATGTCTGCGACACTGGAATTTGTCACAGTGGGCCCTAGCAGAGGTTTCTCATGTAAGCAGCAGTGGTTTTTTCTCACTGATTGGTATTCTTATATTGCCATTTAAACAGAATCACAAAATTCTCTGGGTGCACTTATGCATTTATCATTCCCATATTAATTAATCACACACTTCAAGCTAGCCCACCACACCATCCCAAAGGTCATGGCTTTAAACCACTTCCTAACTTGCCAAAAAACATTCAGTGAATTTGTGTTCCAATACCAGCACATGTAGGAAAATCTGTAAATGTTCCAAGACATCAGAAGTGCCTGAGCAGCCTGGTTCAAAGAGCTTGACTAAAGCTGTCTGATATTAAAGAATCATTTAGAAGTGTCAGAAATGTCAATAAGCTACCTAGTGTTAGATCCTCACCCTGTCAATAAAAATATTTTTGTTGGAGTAACCATTCTTAATAATAACAACAATAAGTTCTATACTGAACTCTTATTTTGTAATTTTCAATTTAGCAGGCAAAATTCTGTTTCAAGAATGTCACTGTAATCCTATCATTTATATCCTGGTAACTGACACAAAAACAGTTTTAAAGCAATATATTAAATAGAGTTCAGCTACATTAGGTAGCCATTCCATCTCAAAAATGAATATAGTTTTAATAACCATCTTTTCAAAATGTAACAGTTTGGACCCTTTTCAATAACTTCTGCCTTCGTAAAAAAATATATATATTGTTTGCAACATAAAATAATATTTTAAAAAAACCCTGGATAACATCTGAAGAATAATCACATAGCTTAGAAAAAAATCTGAAATCATCAATCAGTTTTTGTATTTCAGTGAAACTCAAGTCCAAATATTTGCTGTTCCAGTGGAAATATCTCTGCCATCTGCCAGAAGACAACCTTTGATATTGGTATTTCCTCAATTCAAAACCCCAGCTCTCCAAACATTTTCCTTTCAGTTCAAATGGGTTTAATATAGATCACGTTTCAGGAAAAGAACAGTAAGTCCTCAGAACATCTTTTCTAAGTCTGGCCCTGAATCAATTAGAAATACAATTTTGGACAATAAATAAAATAAGTTTTGCTGCTCTTATCAGGAGCTAAGGCTTTCTGTTAGATTTCCCCAAATTAATTCATTTTGTGCATCTTTACCCAATTGTTTGTAAATGCCCCAAGACTTCTTCCCTTTCTACACTACTTAAGCTACTTGAAAAGATAAAGTGGATTGAAACAGAAGGAGCAATTTCCAATGTGAAATTGGAGCTGTATCATCCCTTGATGAGGAAGGACAGGAAGTTACTTCCTCCTCCTCTCACTATAAAACCATCTTAAATAAAAAATTTATTGTTCCAAATAATAGGTTGAGATTGCTCAAAAAACCCATCCTTCCTTTCATCAGGAGCATCTTTATGTTTGGGTGTGGGGCTCTGCTGAATTGCTTTTCCATTTCCTCCAACCCACCTGAGAGCTGGAGTCCCACTCTGCCCCACTCTCTCCCTTTTCTGCCCTTGCCCTGCCAAGGCAGAGCAGCAAATTTCAGCTGAACCTCCAAAGGTTCTGCAGCTTTTCAGAAGATCTGAGACCACTTGTCTTGGAAATTCCACTGCCAGTAGAAATAACTTCCGAGTGGTATCTGACAGATTTTCATTTTAACTGTCAACTGGTGGTATTTACTACTACTACTACTACTACTACTATTAATATTTTTTATTATTATTATTACCATTACTATTACTATTATTTGCTATTATTACTATTATTATTATATTATTTATCTATTATTATTGTTACTATTATTTATTTATTTATTTATTAATACTATATATATATTACTATATATATAATAGTCTATATTTACAATTATATTATATTATTATATTACTATTATTTATTTATTACTACTATTATTGTCATTTATTTACATTATTATTTGTTATTATTACTATTATATATTATTTATTATTGTTATTATTAAGACTTTACTACTATTATTATTATTATTATTATTATTATTATTATTACTATTACTATTATTACTATTATTATTATTGGGGGGGTTGTACTTCTGATACCTGCTGTTTTACCTGCTCCTATCCTCAAAATCTTTCCCTCACTGTGTTTCCCTCAGTGATTTTTCCTGGACAGATGTGTTCATCTGTTCTCATTCTCACATGTGAGTTCTCCCAGCGAGCCCAGGTCCAGCAGACAAGGCTGGTAATGAGCTGCTCCAGCCTTTACTCACATTTCATCTGCCACTCACCTCACAGCAATAACATCTTCATCACAAAGGTGTGGATTTGCTCTTCAGGTGACAGTCCAAAATTGTAGGGACATCAGGACTGCTGCAGGATGTGGAGGACATGATGGAATTAAGTTGCCAGTTTTCAATTTAATGAGTTAATAGTAATGGCCAGGCCTGAAACACTTTTGATGAATACTGCAAAATCCAAGGTGACAGCAAATCACAAGATCAATAGCTACTCGTGTCTGTTCCTAAAGACATCAAACATTTGGTGTCTTCAGGTGTTTGAATAAGTATCTTAATAAAATGTTTGAGGCCATAACACAGCCTGAGATGTCAGAACATTCTGACACCTGTCTAATGTAATGTTCAGCCACACAGAGAGCAAACAGACAAGTGAGAGAGCTGTGTTTATAAAAGGAGCTACCAGAGGATTCAGGGGAACAGACACAACTATCCAGCTGTCCAAATGACAACAATTAAATAAGAAATATCTTCTGGAATTTTTATTTAAACCAAAGGCACAGCAAACTCTAATGCTGCTGTCCTTAAGAGAGAGGATGTTTAAAGAAAGGAGATTTGCACTTACAGCTCTGTATTAATTTCCTTTCCTTTTTGGCACCTGCTGTGAACAGTTTCAAGAAGGGTAATTACTTGTGACAAAGCAAAAAAAAAAAAAAAAAAAAAAAGAAAGCTGTGAATCATTATTGGTTTTGGGTGCCCAAGTAAACCCCACATTTCAGGAGTCAGCAGCACTTCAGTGTGCAAAACACCCTGTATTCAGTGCTGACAATTCCTGGCTCCTCACAGAAGTAAAACACCTCATGTTTCTCTGAGTATGGCATTATCTTGTTCCAAAACAGAATTATTTCTCTCACCCAAGTCCCCTCACACCTTGTTACATGAATGGCTTTCCCAGTTTGCTAATCAGCCTCAGTTTTAATCTGTGTGCTCTGTTTGCAGATGCAGGGAGCAGCTCCTGTGGGTGCCTGAGCTCCCACCAGGGTCAAACCTCCAAATCAGGAAACAATTCATCCCTTCTTTTCCACATCCAATGTCAGCAAACAAAACCTGAACTTTTTGACACAGAAAATTTAATGCAAAACATTAAAAAAAAAATATTTCCACCCAAACCAGCTCCATGACAGTGACCCCAGCTAGAGGTTATAATAATTATACATACAATATTCTCACAGCAATTCATGTGTGACTCCACATTACCTCTGTTTAATTCACCTTTCTGCCTCAAGTGTTCCAGCAGTGGTTTTGTGTTTGTTTTGAATTTCCTAGTTAGTACCAAGGGTGTGCTGCAGACTGTGCCTAAAATAGCATCTGGTTTGTAATTACTGCCTGGAACCTAAATTACAAAAGCCTGTTGCTCCATGAAAAGATATAATTATTGAAAAGATCTTTTATGCATGGTTTGTCTGCATGCTCAACCATCAATTAAATCATTACCATCTAATCCTGCTCATAAATGGAATTGCACAGATTCCCAAATTCCTGAACCTACAAAAAATTTGTTTCCAAGTGAAAAATTACCATGCCTATTGAATAACTAAAGGAAAGCATAATTCCTCTATGGAGAGTGGAGCTCCAAGCAGGGCCTTTTATCTCTTTTCTTCATGGAGGGCTATACAATCACCAAGTTGTTAATTGAGGGGCAAAATCAATTCTGGCTTAGCCACTACAGGTACATGGCACAAAAGCTGATTGATCCCAAACCTATTTTCTGGATGCCAATCTGCATCTGCCATCCCAACTTCAGCCTGGCAGCACGGCCTTTTTGCTCCAGAATTTTGCCCAGACATCCCAATTTTCACTTTCAATTATATTTTTTTTTTCCCTGCAACCAGACACACACATCAGACACTCATAAAACTTCTGAGCTTTCTTCATTCTGATCTGCTTACCAAAGGAACAGGACAGGAGAGGGGGTGCATAAAAACACATTTTTGTGCTGCCCAGGGCTGTGTGTCAGGCAAAATCCAAGGACTGGTGTGTATTTCAAGAGCTTAAAACAAATCCTTGGTATCCTCTTGATCTCCTTCCACCCACTGACACAATTCCTGTGCCAAGTGTGACAGCTCTGAATTGTGCCAGGGATGCTGTGCAGGGAGAACTCAGCGTTCCCTCTTGGGGCTCCTGGGAAAGAACCAGCAGAGTGAGAGCAGGAGGAACTCACCCTCCCCTGGAGGGATTTTGGAGCCTCCACAGTGCCTGGGAGCTGATGGGCAAGCTGTGGGATTCCTTCAGTTTCCAGCGTTTTCCCTTCTGCAGCTGGGAAAATTTCCCTTATCTGTCTTTCACGCAGATCAACTCTGACACAGAGACTTCTTTTCCTCCATTGTGAAGATTTCTGCATCCCCCTGCTGATGGCTGTGCTTATGTTGCAGAAATTCTGAGTAATGTCAGGCATGGATGTAAAGGAATGTCCCATTTCCAGGAATGTAAAGGAATGCCCCATTTCCAGTAATGTAAAGGAATGCCCCATTTCCAGGAATGTAAAGGAATGTCCCATTTCCAGGAATGTAAAGGAATGCCCCGTTTCCAGGAATGTAAAGGAATGCCCCATTTCCAGTAAGAACCAGCAGGGCTCAGTTTGGTAATTAGTTTAGAATTAGGAGTCTGCTCTCTCAGGTTAAGGTACTGTAAAGTTCCAGGGAATTGTTAAGCTTTCACAGCACTCTGATGCTACTAAACTAGGGAAATAGAAAGTCCTAAAAATATCCTCATGTAAACACATCATAAATGGAAGGATGGGAAATCCAGACGAAATAGAAATCCATCTAGAGTGGCATCTTCTATACATAAAAATGGTAAGACTTTGCAATATTTAATTTCAGGCTACCTGACCAAAAAATATAATCTTTAAAAATGAAGTGAGATTTGCAGTATTTCCTTTGATCTATCTTTAAATCACAACCTGAGTAATCCTCTAAACAAATTCTCTTTCAGGCTGTATTTTTTCATTCAACAAAGTCATAAACACGTTTTCCAACATCCTGGTGTCAGGAGTGATGGACATCACTCCTGATTAGGCAGAGGGAGCTGAACAAGCCCAGTCAAGGAAGATGACCTTCTTCTATCATGAATCCTCACATCATTCACCTTGTCTCTGGAAAAAACCCTGTGGTGGCTTTAGAAAGATGATGGTTTGGGTTTTACTGAAGTGGATGAATGAATTCCAGTATCACTGTGGACAAAAGAATGCAATCTGATATGAGTATTTTGCCTTCAGTCCCTGACATTTCTTTCTGCACTGCCTACTCTGGGCATTCCTCTTGTGTGCCTTGGTTTGCGTTCTGGAAATAAAAGCATTTCCCTTAAGCCAATACAATGAAAAACACAGGACATATCCTGGGTAGTGCTAAGAAAAGTACAGTGTAGATCTATTTCTCATCTCCAAAATAATCTTACTTCATACATCCCTTTGCAAGTAATTTCCTCCTTCCTCTGCCTTCCTGTAACTCCTTTGGCTGCACCTACATGGAAGGTTTTCCCTGGGTATTTCTATTTTCATTAGAAGTGTATTTCTCCTTCAGACACACAGAATTTATTCAAAAGGTGTCCCACTAATCATATCATCTCTAGGAAAAAATGTATTTCAAAGGATCAACCATTTATTTCATCTTGTGAGCAAGAAGCATCATTGCCCTTGCTCCTGCCTAATGCACCAGGAAATGTCCCCCAGAATGACTATGACACCTGCACAGGATGAATTCTGCATGGCTCACACATGCAAATGTGGATTTTCATACAAATTCACACGACTGGCTTTGAAGCTCTCAGCCTTAAACAAAACCAGGGAAATGAGTGTCAACAAATTCAGAGAAAATGGAGATATTTCCAATAACCCATCATTATGTTTTCCCAATTTTAAATAAGCCACTATAAAATTTCAAGAAAACATTAGAAAAGGGAACATTTACATAACACAAATAACATCGTTTTAAGAAGTTATAATCTTTAAAATCATGTACAAGTATGACTATCTAAATTACAGTGTCAAAGAACAGTAATAAAAGAAATCCTAAAAATACTTGGAAACTTCTGTAAGTGAGGCACTATAAAATTTCTAAAAAACATTAGAAAAGGGAACATTTACATACATCATTTAAGAAGTTATAATCTTCAAAATTTTGTACAGGTATGATTATCTAAATTACTGAAAATTTAGATCATCATTTTATTACTGAATAATAAAATAATCCTAAAATATTAAAAGAATTTCTTATTAATAAATAATAATAAATTATAAATAAATAAATAAAAGTAAAAAATAAGTATAAGTAAATAAAGTAAATAAAGTATGAAATAAAATAAAATAGAAGTAAATAAAATAAAATATAATTAAATAAATAAAAGAAATCCTAAAAATTCTTGGAAACTTATAAAACTAAATGCAATGGTTTTTTTGAGAATTTGTGTCATTTTATGATATTTCCTCCATAACTTGTTCTTATTTGAGCAAGGCCTGCCAGTGTGCAGTCAGGAACATCCAGGACTGTTTCCTCAGTCTTGTATTTCTAAATTACTCCTGAAACAAATTCAGAGAAAATGGAGATATCTCCAATAACCCATCATTATGTTTTCCCAATTTTAAATAAGCCGCTATAAAATTACAAAAAACATTAGAAAAGGGAACATTTACATAACACAATAAATATCATTTAAGAAGTTATAATCTTCAAAATTTTGAACAAGTATGATTATTTAAATTACTGACAATTTAGATCATCATGTTATTACTGAATAATAAAAGAATCCTAAAATAATAAAATAATTTCTAATTAATAAATAATAATAAATTATAAATAAATAAAAAAGGAAATAAATAAGTATAAGTAAATAAAGTAAATAAAGTATGAAATAAAATAAAATATAAGTAAATAAAATAAATTATAAATAAATAAATAAAAGAAATCCTGAAAATTCTTGGAAAATTATAAAACTAAATGCAATGGTTTTTTTGAGAATTTGTGTCATTTTATGATATTTCGTACATAACTTGTTATTATTTGAGCAAGACCTGCCATTGTGCAGTCAGGAACATCCAGGATTGTTTCCTCTCTCTTGTATTTCCAGCAGACTTCTGGTCAGCTGCAGTCCAAGGTTTTTCTGTATTTTATTCATTATCTTGTTCATGTAAAACATCACTGGGTATCCAGGTCTTCTTCAGACACTGATTCTCCACATCCAGTTCTGGTGAGTTATTTAAATCCTTGTTATCTCACAGATCTAATCCTTTCCCAAATCTCACAAAAATTTTTCATTAACACTGAAAGATTCAAACCTGCAGCTTTGGATTTGGGCCCCTAAATTCCATCCAAATGCTTTTGTTATGCCTTTAAATGCATTCTGGATTTTAATCACACAAAACTTCACTTTTTTTTCATCAGTGTTATGTGTTCAGAATTTTTCCTTACAGTCAAGGTGGAACCAAGACACTGGGTGAGCATCTCAGCTTTCACTTTGTTTCTGAGAAAGTATCTGGAAAAATCAGAATGTTCAGGATGAGTGAGTAAATTAACTCACCCATATTAGTTGTGTTTAGACTTCAGGAGATTTTTTCATGTGGCCTTCACGTGATCTGTGGTTTTTGAATTTGTGACTTCTAATAAACTTTGCTCTTTCTGGTGGTATATTTAGAATTTTCTGCAGTTTTGGGTGTCTGGTGGAGCTCACGTGGCAGATTCCACTGGGTTTGCTGGAAGGTTCTCAGTCCAGACTAACCTGGACTCTCTGCCTTTCAAACTGTTGCTGCTCCCAAATTGCAGCAAACAATTCCTTTTTCAGCTTTACTTTGTGATTTAAGCTCTGAGTTTGCATGGCACAGTCCCTCTAACACAGGAAGGCATCAGTGCAGTCCCTCAGTGACTCATTAAAATATTTTAATCAAGTTTTAGTGCATTTTTCATGCAAAGAGTGACTGCACGATGCTATCTCAGTAAAAACAAAACAAAATCAGAAACCAACAACAAAATCCCAAATTAAAATAGTGTTTTAAATAAGCTCTAAGTTTGTGAAAGAACAATCTATTCTGCCCTCTTTTAATTCAGGTATAATCAGCTTTCTGGCCTGTTCTTGTGTTTAATAACACTATTGGGAATATTGCCATTGACTACAAGGAGGAAAAATAAAACCTGGTTTAATAGATGCTTCAGCTTATAAAATAATAACCCAACAAGTTGCTTAACACGGTTTTGCTTAACCTGTTCATTTATTTTCATACCTAAAATAAAATTAATTTCAGTTAATTTCCAGAACACATAGGAAATTAACAAAGGACCGCAGTGCTTCTTTTTGTTCAGTATTTAAAAACTAAATCCTCATTTAAAGATATTATTAAGCTGTGTGAATCATCCTTATTGGAGGGATATGTCACAGCCATGGGAAGAAGCAGAGTGACCGGGCGGTAGCAAAGCATTAATGTTTTCTGTCAGGTCCATTATGAACCACGGGGAATTTCTGCCACCTCACAATTTTAACTTTCCAATGTCTGCATCAGAACCATGGAATCATAGAATGATTGAATTTATAGAATGATAGAATTTATAGAATGATAGAATTTATAGAATGATAGAATGGCTTGTGTTGGAAGGGGCCTGAAAGATCAACCAGTTCCAAGCTCAGAGCCCCATCCAGCCTGGCCTTGGGCACTTCCAGGGATGGAAGGAGCAGCCACAGCTTCTCTGTGCCAGTGCCTCACCACCCTCACAGTAAAGATTAATTCCCAAAATCCCATCTAACCTTGCCCTCTGCCATTTAAAGCCATTACTGCTTGTCCTGTCACTATAAACCCTTGCAAAGAGCCCCTCTCCACCTTTCTTGTAGCCCCTTTGGGCACTGCAGTGCTGCTGGAAAGTCTCCCTGGAGTTTGGATGCAAAAATAAAATACACAAACATTCAGTAAAAAAATTTTAAAAGTGTGCTTCTATAGTTGTAATTAAAAATATACCTTAAGTAAGTAAAAAAAACTATATTAAGATAGTGAAAAGTTTATCATGTAGAACTGTAAATATATAAAGTAAGCCAAGAGTTTAAAAGTTATAATAGAAATATATATGTATATGTTCAGCAACAACCTATGAAATGAAAGTATCTGCAATACAGCAAAATTAAGTAAAAGTGATAAATTAAAAAAACAAAATAATCTTTATAACATCTATCCATTAAACTAGAAAGTTATATGTTATCTTATAACAAAAAAGTTATAACTACTTTAAACTATAACCAACAACTTACTCCTTTAAAATCTCACAACCTCTAAAACTAACGTTTATCTAAGCAATAAATCATGCCTAAGCCAACAATGGTCCCATTCCTTATTAAAAACAACAATAATAACGGTGGAAACTGCACTGCACAACTTTCTGTCTCTTTATCCCCAGAAATATGTTATTAAATGGAAACATTTTGCCCCTCCCCTGCCAAAGCAGCCCAGGGACACCACTGAGGTGGGTCATTAATTCTGCTGCTGCTGCTTCTCACCAGCCCCATTGTTTTGTTATCAAACCCCTTACCCTGACCCTTCTCCATCAGAAATCCCCAGGTGAGGAGACTGGGAATTTTCTCCATAGGAATTCCTTTTAAAGCCAAATTAACAGGTTTTACTGATTCAGCTGGCTTCTATTTTTGGTGCCTAGCTGGGAATACGTGTAGGGAAAGAGACAAATATAATTTACAGCCAGATCTTAGAGCAGGTCCCCTTGTGACATCAGAATGCAGACACTCAAGGCTACTCATTACTTCTGAAAATCTTGTCCCGTCTAAGTGCAGCAAATTCAGGGGCGTGATTGCAAACAGCTCCCATTGCTCCAGACATTTGAAATCTATTTATCTGTCTGTCTCTGTCAGATATAAACAGCATTTATTTGATGTATTTCCCAGCTATTGAAGAGAGAGCAGGAGTAAAAATATCAAAGTTTTGAGCCTCTGCAACGCATTTCATAATAAACACCCCCCCAGTTTTAGCCTTGTTTATTTTTATGAGGCTTTGCTTTTAAGGCATTCTATTTTGTTCCAGTGCACTTTCTCCTCACATCAAATTCAGAGTGGTCTCCCACTTCTCTTATCTTTCCTCCATTACTGACAGTCTTTTTGAGTTTAACAACATTATCAGAGAAGTAATCAGTGTTCTGCTGAAGCTACAGGGATTCAACAGATCCTCTGAAACCACATTACTCAGAAGCTCTGGCTGCCATTTGGGATAAATGCCTGTATTGGAGGAAGGAATATATCATGTTATTCATGCCTGTGGTCCTTCATCATATGGAGAAAGTTTTACTTCAAATAATGAATCAGAAAGCAAAGGCGCAAGAGAGCCGTAAAGAAAAAAGGAGACAACAGCCAGAGAGATGGAGAGGAGAGGAAAATGTGATGGGAAAAAAAAGAGACAGGACTGGAATTAAAGGCAATGATGTAGAAAAATTCCTGACAGCTTTAATGGGTTGTCAAAGAAGATCTGCAAATCCTCCAAAATAAATGAAACCAAAAAAGCAGAGCCATATAAATTCATATAAAAATGAAATGGAGCAAAGTGTCTCATCTGTTATTTCAGGATGCCAAAATTAAACTACTCTACCTAATAAACTAAAATAGCTGTTTATGAAATGCTGCTTTATTTTTATGATATATGCAGCCTGTAGTGGCTCTAAAGATTAACCTGCATCAAAATCTCCAGTCTGTTTCTCCTGGGAAATTCCCTTAGCTTCCATGATCTCTGATGCTAAGGAACCATAATTTTATGGTATCCATTCTCCTTGATTCAAATTCATTATTTACTTGGTTTAACTGGACTACTTACAATTAATGAGAGAGCATGTGAGTGGCTTTTTCCTGGGCTGGTAAACAGGAGGAACAAATTTTCTTAAAGTTCTCAGTTTAATCAATATATCTACAATAGCAAAGGAGAACATTTCAGAAGTGAAAAGTGCAAATCCTGCACTGAGGGCTCTGCTGTGCTCCCTAAACCCTGACCTACATCAGGATGTTGTGACACCTTCAAAGGAATGTGGGGTCAATCGGATCTTCTGATTCTCCATTTCACCTCCAGGCACACCAGGAGAAATATGCTTCTTTCTTTCCCAAAAAAATATCAGCTTTTATGTGCCTCTATGGTACGGAATAAACAACCCCAGGTAGGTTTAAATTAGCAGATGATATTTGTGACTAGTGAAAAAAACAATCTTTCATTAACTTTCTAGAGAGAGGTAGCTTTAAAAGACATGATCAAATAAAGTTTAAATGGGATTTAATGTATGCACTAAATGACTGATGCCACCCTAAAACTCTTTCCTTATTAGCTCTGTATGTAAATATGTACTCACAGACACATAATATTGAGGAAAAGTGTACTAGAGAAGCTGTTTTTCCACAGTAATTGTCATTCGTGAAAAGTGCTAAAAATGCAGCCATAAAAAGCAATCTGTTTCTCTGAGTTCTGTGTTTCCTTTTCTGCCATTTTTTAAAAAATGAATGCCTATGTATGGAAAGCAGATTTTCTTTTTTTCTTATGATTCTTTGGTTGCAACCCCTGGTATTTCTGCACCCATGAATTGTGTGGGATAATGGCAGGAGTAGTGAAGGTGCTTCAGGGGTTCTGTTTCCAAGCTAAGATCCAGATGTTGCCACATAATTACATTTCTTCCATAAACCTCCTCTTAAACCTAACATTAACAAGCCTCTTTAAGGCTATTTGTCAATCAATGGAAACCATAGAAATCAACTTATCATTTTGGTACCTGGACAAAAGGAATGGAAAATGAACAAAGTGATGGAGAAAAGAAACTGCAACCCTTTCTTCTCCATTTTCTGCATTTTCCTGTCACCGTCCTTCACAACTCTCCCACAATGACTGCCCCAAAGTTTAGTGCTGTTTGTTTGCAATCCACAGAAGTTTTTGCTTAGAAAAAAATTATTATATTCCTATTTATTATAATTTTGATTTTTTCAGTATTTCTAACTCACATCCCTTCAATTTGTACTTACATTAATGATTGTTCCTCCTTGTACCTTGCATACCAGTGTTATAACTGGTATCTAAATTTTAATTTGAAAAATCCTGCCTGACACAAATATTACTAAAGAAAAAGAGATTTCCATCAACTACTCAACTTCTTTTTGTTTCAGGTTAAGCCCAGAGGGCTCAGCACAGTGTAAGAGCCATGCTTGAAATGCTTGCTGAAGTCAAGTTTGTGCTTCTGGGACTGGATTTCACCAAAAGAGTTAAAACTGCTACTGAGAGGGGATTATTCCTTCTGGAAAGCTTCACATTTTCACCTCTTTTCTACACAATTATTTTTTTTCTTTAATTTTGGAAACATCCTCTATAATATAAGGGATGAGCCTCAGTATTTCTGTAGCTGTAGAACCCATCACTAAAAATACCTGAAGTGGATATGACAATGTCCTAGGGTGATGTTATGATGCTTGTATCCCCATTCATGTGTTCTGTTCATGTTGGATATTATGTTCTGTACCTTTTAGACTGGCTCTGAAGAATGAAAGTTTTGTTTTGGTTTTCTTATCAGCCTAGCTGGGGCACAAAGACTGCAGCTTTTGCTTTTGGTGCTTTTGCTTTTCGCTTTACTCTCTCTTGCTCTTGCTTGCTTTGCTCATGCTTGCTTTTGCTTCTGCTCTTAGCTAGCTTAGCTAAACAGTCCAAATTGCTTCCTGGACTGTTTTTCCTCTCTTTTTTTGACCATCCCAAACCTGCTCTGGACTGGGACCTGGGAACACCAGGAGTTCACACCTTGTGGCTGCAGCAGCTGCCCCAGCACTGGAGGGACTGAGAACAGAGCGACCACCCCCGAGAGAGATTTTCTGAATTTGACATCTTTTTCAGAGTGGTGTCATCCAGTACTGTTCATTTTGTGTGCTGGGGGGTGCTGTGCTGTGACCGTGGCCACAGGGGTTTGCAGGTGAAGGAAGAGACGGGAATGTTGACTCCATGATCAGAAGGCTTGATTTATTATTTTATGATAAATATATAACATTATGACTATACTAAAAAGAAATAGAAAAGAAAAGGCTTCTTCAGAAGCTGGCTATGCTGAGAATAGAATAGAAAGAATGAATAACAAAGATCTGTGTTCTCCTCAGAGAGCAAGAGCCAGCTCTGCCATGAGTGGTCAGTAAATCCAAACATCCATAGAAAACCAATCACGGATCCACCTGTTGCATCCCACAGCAGCACATAACCATTGTTTACATTTGTTGCTGAAACTTCTCAGCTTCAGCAGGAAAAATCCTAAGAAAGGATTTTTCACAAAAAGTGTCTGTGACACTGTGCCTGTTAAATAAACAGGTTCTTTCCTTCTCTCCCAGGAATTCTTACCAAACCGGTTGCGAGGAGGGGCCCTGTGGGTTTGCTTTTTGGAGAGGTTCTCCTTTGGAAATTCTCTACCAAATTTGCCCTAAACCAGCACAGACTATTAATTCTGAAAGCAGATTCTCTATTATTATCTTGCACTATTGTTATTCTGCACTGAGGATGCACCAGAAGGCAGCCAGATTTTTCCTACCAGGTTTTCTGCCTGCAGACATGAGCCCTTAGGAGGTGTGCACTCAGTATTATGGTTTTTAAAATCACCCATCTGACAAATAATGTGCAACTCCCCTGTTCTCTTCGGGCTTCTTTAGGAGCCCCAAAAGCTCCAACAGCAGGTCATACTTTATTTTTTTTTTTATTAAAAAACAAAAGCTGAAGCCTTAGCTATGAATGCTCCCAATCTAAAGGAAGACTTCACAAATGGAGATGTCAAATATTAAGAAATGGCTTCTGCAGTAAGTCAGGCCTATGAACAAATCAAAATTGAATTTAAAAGGTCTGAGACTCTCAAGCAGGGACTGTTGCAATGTGTTTGTAATCTTCCTGGGAAAATATAGCTCATCTCTTTGGTGATATTAAAGGTAAACATTCAATAAATGCCAGCAATGCTGTTGCTGTTAGGTTTTGGGAGAAGCAATGCCATTACGAATGGATGCAGTCACTCTACAGCACCTTCTTGCTTATTACTGCTGTTGGGGAAAAATAAATTCAAAATACTATATCAGACATGTTTGAAGGCAATATTTTTCTCTCCTGTCAGCTGGAAACTTGGTGTTCAGTTTCATGGCAAGGTACAGATCTATGGCTGTGCTTTTTGTGCAAATAAAAAACACAAGCAAGTGGTTACCTGTTTGAATGGAGGCAGCTTAAATGCCTGGACCAGCTGGCACAAAATGCATGTCTAAATCTGCCTTCCAATATTTCCTCTGAACTGAAAGTTCTTCTCAGGACAAGCTAGGTTTTAGACTGGCAGCTTGTTATTGTACAGATGACACTGATAAATTAATTATTACTCTTGCATAGTTGGGGCAAGGGTGTTGTTTGTATGTTTTCCATAAAAACCAATTATAAATTCTTTATAGATGTGATCATTACTGGGTGATTAATCTGGATCAGCAATTTATGCTCTCCAAACTGTTTTCAATGTGTTAGGTCCTTGAAGAGTGTTATTTTTGGTCAAGGTCACACAGCAGTTTTGCTGTTCCTTGATTTATTGAAGCTTAACTCAAAGAATAGGAAATGTTCTTAAAAATATCCCCCACTGATGCATCCAAACACCACCACTACAGCAGCAGCAGTGTGGTCATCACCATTCTGGGATCATATTCCTCAAGGAGAGGGAGAAGAATCAGAATGGGACACTGAGAGGACAGGCTTCAATTCCATAAAGCATCTAAATCAATTCTTGCTTTAAAGCCTGCCATTATGTTAAGTATATGCACACAAACTTCAAAGTCAAATGTTAGAAGGGAAAAAAATTTTGGCAGTGTAGTGAGAGTTTTAAAATAAAAATTAAAAAAAAATCCTTATTGAAAAATACCAGAAAGCTGTAGAAATAGGTTTGGAGGGGACCTCAGCAGATTAAATATATCTCTTGCCTGTCCTGGCACAATTTTAGCTGTGAGTTAAAGCCCAGGTAGTGACAACTGGCCAGGAACTCTTCAACGTGGCCTGAGTCAAATACAAAGAAATAAAATTCTGCTACAATTCTGCAGAAGGAGGGGGTTGACAAAAATGAGCATGCAAAACCAAAACTGCTGAGTAAGTCTCTAGAATGCCTCCAATTCCAAGAGCTGTGCAGGTGACTGAAATGGCCACAGAGCCCTGGGATCATGAGTGTAAATAAACATTAACATGCAAGGACTGAGGATGGCAAAATATTTCCAGAAAGCCAGTGGATTCGTGTTCAGCAAGAGGCAAAAGCCTTGAGCTGTAATTCATCTCCTTGCAAAAGTGCAGATGTTGCAGTGTTTTGGAAAAACAAATCATTAATGCCACCTGTGGATGCAGGAGCAGAGTTACAGAGGTAAAATGAGTTGTTTGCATTCATTCTGAGAGTTCATTTGAAAGGCAAATACAGACTCTGGGTGTTCATCTCCTGAATATGCCACCCTGAACATCAGAGAGAGCAGGTTCCTGTTCACTCCCAGGAACTTGGGTTCCCTTTTCAGGGGAAATTATTATCATATTAGACCTAATTCTGCACCAGTTTGTAGTTGGTGAAGAAGCCAGGTACCATTTACAAGGTATGGATTAAAAAATAAAAAGAAATCTCGTTCATGGTGCAAAGATCTGGTGTCAATGCCAGTCCTGCCTCAGCTCTGGTACCTCTGCTAAATTAACATGAGACTTGCCCACACAGGAAGGGCACTTCAAACCTGCTGAATTGTCACTGCAACAAGGAAATGAGACATCTTTTGTAAGGAAAGAAATGTAAGGAAATGAAACATCCTTTTTTTTTTTTTTGTTTTGCTGTTATCAGGTAAATGTTTTGCAAGGCGAAAATAAAATGCAATGAGCAGTTCATTAAGAAAAGGCATTGAGGGTCAGAAAACACAGCTGTAATATCCACACTAAGGGCAATTCTGGAAAAAGAGAAGCTGTTGACTGTTAAAATCCTCCAGTGTTACATTTTCCCTATACCTGACAATATGTGAAGTATGATGCACAAACACTTTTCTAAATAAAAAAGTAAGGAGCAGTTGCCATGGAGACATCATGTGTTCCCTTGGGGCTTGAGGAAACACAATTAGCCTACAGGATGGTTTTCAAACACTTCAGTTTGAACCTTTTGGAGTTTCAGCAATGTAGTGATCTGGTGAAATAATTCTTCGTTCTCTCTGCATTTTTTCAGCCAATACATATTACTGTGTGTCCAAAAGTAAAGATTATGGAGGAATAGTTCTCATTTGGATATTTTAAATTGAATTTATAGAAGGGAATCTTCAGCTTTGATTTTTTATCACTAGATTAACAGACACCATCAGTTAGTGCAGAAATCTCTTTTTTTTCTCTTAAAACCTTTCTGATTTTGCTAGGATAAGAATTAATTCTTGCACCATAAATGGGTTTGAATAAAGACATTTGCTTTTCTTTAAACTTCTGGTGAAGGAAACAGTGTTTTTTTTCTTGGCTATTATCCCAAGTCAGCTCTCATTAGAAAAGAGTAATCAACGATTTGTGGAGAGGAGTGTGTTTCATCAGATAAACACTCTGCTTCTGATTTGACACCACTCTCTGCTTGATTATACAGGCTGAAGCTGAATTCTGAATTTCTGAAGCCTTCTATGCCTTCTATCTGTGCACCTTGCATTCATTAAGGGGCGAAGGGAAATAATTCTAACAACTTTTTAGCCCCCATCCCTGTGCTGAGGTGTGGATAGGACGACACGTTGTTATTATTAGCAAGGTCTTTGGAAAGGATCTGTGCTTCCAAACAGAAACCTCAAGGGATTAATCACTCAGGCTAAGAGCTGTTATGTGCTTTTAACACTCCAGATGAAATGAGCTATTCCTGATTGTCAGATCTACCAAAAAGTCTTTGTATTTCTGATAATTTACACCTTCCTTTAATCGCCTGAGCCTGCTTCTCAAAGGAAGCCAATTAGCTTCAATGCATCTTTGCATATCATTGCATGTAAACAAAAGAAACCCATATTTCTTGGTAGTTTTTACTGTAATGGCAACTCCACCTCATTTTGTTTTCTTTAAATCAGGCTAGTAGGTCATATTTGCTCTGATTTGAATGCAAAAAGAACAGCTCCCCAGAAATAATTCTAATTAAGACAAATACAGATAAACTTTCTATTTGCACACCGCAAAAAATGTCAGGTAACAAAATGCTTTGAGATCCTGTGCAGAAAAACAGCCCTGATTTTACTACAGTTAATTGTGAAGGGCAAATAGAATCACAGAAGATGATTAACAATGTTTGTTTAACAGAAAGGATTATTAAAAAAACCAGAAAACAATTCAGCACACACATCAGAGTGTGTGTTAGTTGATGATCAAACAATCTGTCTTTGCTGCTGTGACTTACCCACTTCTGGTACCCCAAAGAGCACTGAAGTGCAGCTTTCAGTGCTGCAATCAGTCATGCCAAAATCTGCAATTTAAACATTATTCTACTTACTAGCTGAAGCTGCAGGAAGTTTCACTATGGTATCAAATAGGTAACAAGCAGCTCGGAAAAATAGAAGTTTATGAAAAATTCAGTAAAGAATAAAAATATAAAATGTTTTGATCACTGTTTTCTTCTTGCCTTTTCCATATCAGACAGATGCAGGAAGTCAGAGACCAAATATTTTCTTCTTTGACAGGAAAGACTGGATCAAAACAAATTTTGTCAATGAAAGCCAAGTGCCTGGAGACCAGAACTATACACCAGAACATTCACCATCAATAAGGGCATAACATTTCTTGAAATATGATTCGTGGAAGTTATTAAACAGGTCTGCTGGAACAGAACTGTGACTTTAATATTGTGAGCAGCAATTTGGATATTCTCTTTCACGGATGTGTCATCTCGTCTCGACTGACATATGTTCCAAGAGAAATTATATCCAACATTTTAAAATACACATTTTCATCTCTTAGCAGTTAGACAGGAGAGCTGTCTTCCCCCTTAGCCTATTGAACTTATTTTGTTTTACTTTATTGGTTAGTTCAATTTTTAAAATGCATAATTAAAATTTGTTTACAGTTTGCTGGCACTCGAACATGCTCTTCATAAAACCAGAAAACTTTCTGATCATTTTAGAATGGGAACTAAAAGGTAATTTCAAATCCTTTCTAAGATTTATCTACTAAATTTTCAGACATAGTCATCAATCAACCCAGGAGAGATGAAGAGTGTCAGATAATTTAAAAGTGCATTTAAGGTATTCATATCTTGTTTTCGTGTGTCTAAGTCTATTAAATCATTGAACCCAAATTTACAGCTGTGAAATTTTGAAAAGACAACTTGTGAGTCCAAACAGAAACTTGTGTGCAAAGAAAATGGTGTGCAAATATAGAAAGCAAGCATTAAATATAACTAATTTCACAAAACCACATCCTAAGTGAAGTGAAATAAAACCCAAACCTGTAAATTCAAGCAGGAATTAATTTTTGAGCATAGCCCAGTCTTTACAGTATAGCGATATCAACCAAATAAATAGCATTCCTTTTTCACCTGTGACTGCGCATCACCTATCAAATGTACTCCTTGTCAATAAACCACGTGCCCAGTGCTTCTTGACTTTTTAATTATTCTGGTATTCTCTTAACTTACTCTTTTGGTAGGATCATATAAAATTTTGTAAATACTACTTAAATGTCAATAATTTTTGAATTGTAAGTTGTAGGAAAACTTGTTTTATATGTAAGCATAAACATGTGCAACAAATAATTTTATCAAAGAATGGACAGAGTTGAGAGTCAATAATTCTGATTTTTCCTCTTCTGCAGAGTGGATAATACCCACTGATCTTGAGCAACATGTCTTTACTAAGCAAAATATCTCACAGCACAGAAGGTCCACATGTAATTCATTCTGCCATCCATCAGGCCTCTCCCTGCCCTGCAATGCTGCAGACACAGATTTTATTCCTTTACCAAAAAAATCTCACCCCAGAATCTCAGCCTAAAGCAGAAGCACTAATAACTGCAGAAAAGATTGGGTATGAACATCTCTTCATACCCAATTTGTTTTTTTTTTTTTATTTTTACATTTTCAGGCAAGTGAAAGCTGAGAATAGATTTTAGAATGAAACAAAGCCATAGTTTGAGTGACAGCCTTTAGAATTAGAAATAAAATCATTTTCTCTCATAAAAGATACCTGCTTTTTAACTGCCACCAACAAAAGACTAAAACCAGAGAAACCTATTGAGCCTACACTCAAAACCACAAATTATAGGTCTCCTGTGAAATAACTCTAACCACCTCCAGCCCCTCATTCCTTGTTTTTTTTACCTCTTTTGGATTATTTGTTTCTATGGTCTGAGTTTTGTTAAACATCACAGCAAGGCAGCTTCTTCCAGAGAAAAACTACATTACAATAACTCAAGGGGTGAATTTACTGTTTGAGCCTTGGGGATTACTCTGTGAAACTCTGAAATTATGTATTGGCCACATGGCAAAACCTTCTTGAAGCATAGCAAATGCACAGGTCAGAAAAAAAATTTGCAATAGGGTAGAAATGCTGTGGTTTTCTTTTTTTCTCCTCTATTGGTGGTGTAGTGATCACCAACAGAACTCTCCTGAAAATGGATTTTGCATTCTAAAGAGTGAAGGCCTCTCAGCCATTGCACCTGAGATTGATTTATTTATTTTCACACTTTCAGGCAAGAGAATGATGAGAGCTGAGAAAGCTCAGAGCTTTTTTACAATACAGCTTTACATGCACAAATTGCAGTTCTGGTAAATGCTTTTGCGTATTTCATTGAAATATTCTGCTTTGAATAAAATGCACTGGAGAAAGTTGTGATCTAAGCCACCTCTTTTATGCAATGTCAAGGTTCTTGATTTCAGTAATTTACTGGCTGTCATCTGAGAAAAGTAAAAAGGCTTGACTTTATTTTGATCCTGTTGCATTTTTATAGGAAATATTGTACTAATCTATTCAGAAGATTTACTGGCTGCAAGAGAGCCACGTAATCATCATTAGGTTGCAGTCCTGTATTGGAATATAATCCCAATATTTCCAGGTGGAAAGTGCCTGGGTTCTTCTGGCCTTGCTGCTTATCCTGAGGCAGCAGCTGTGGTGTTTCACCACAGAGGTACCTCTGGCTGGCTGGATGTGGCAGCAGGCACTGGAACGAGTCCAGGCTTGTAGGAACTCAGGATTACCTCTGGTGAAAGTCCTCAGGCTAGGTGAAGAGTAAAAGGAGAGGATTCTGACGGAGGTTTACATCCAGAATTTTATTCCAAGGTCACAGACACCTGAATCACGGTAACAGCTCCATTAGAATCCGGCCCCATGGTCTGAGTGTCCTTTTAAGGGAGGGGGACGGGAAAGGACCAGTGAGCACCAACAGGTGGGAGGGGGTGGGTCTCAGGGGACAAGTGACACATGGACACACCAGTGACCCCAGGGCTGAGGGGCATCTTCTGAACTCCTGCCAACCAGATGACACCCCTGCTGGAAGGTTAAGATTGACTGACAGCGTTTAGCAAGGGGACAAGGGGAGGGGAAAGGAGAGGCTGGCACACCTGGGGGACAGCTGGGATAGCCAATACGGGAAATGGCATCACACACTCAAACCGTCCTCTGAAGAGTGTCAAAATGTCTGGTATAAAACACAAAATACTTGTATAACAGAGAACCAAGAACAGGAGTGAGAGGGAGAGTTTTGTTGTTTTCCAGCAAGTTTGTTGACGTAAAAATGATGATAATTGCAGTTCTATACAAGCACTGAAGGAATTAACAAAGACACAGGGGGGTCATAGTGAAAAAACTCCCATTTTTCCATCCCACACATGCATTTTGATGAATTCCTAGGGATTTCATCCACAGCATCCTTTACTGTTTCCAACATGAACCTTCATTCTGCATCAGCCAGGAACAGCAAGGCAGAATTTTGCTTGGTGTGAGACAAAGGTGTGTGTGTTAAACACCTCCAGAAAGCTCTCAAACCTGTCTGAGAAATGGGATTCTCCCAACTCAGAGGATCCTCAGAGGATACAACACTGGCAGAGTAAATCTCCTGGCAGCTGCTCCTCACCCTCCTAGCGCAGTAAGAATTTAAGAACAGGGGGAAGTACTTGGAGCCAGGATCACAGCAAATACTGGCAGTTCTACCTAAATCCATCCTTTGGAGGCTGGGGTTAAGGACATCTTTAATTCCAGCTCATCCCAACCAGGTGCTTCTGCTTTGGGTGCTCAAAAAACTCCTGGCTTCTCCTTTCATTCCAGCTCATGCCAACCAGGTGCTCCTGCTTTTAGTGCTCAAAAAACTCCTGGGTTCTCCTTTCATTCCAGCTCATGCCAACCAGGTTCTCTTGCTTTTAGTGCTCAAAAATCTCCTGGGTTCTCCTTTCATTCCAGCTCATGCCAACCAGGTTCTCTTGCTTTTAGTGCTCAAAAATCTCCTGGGTTCTCCTTTCATTCCAGCTCATGCCAACCAGGTTCTCTTGCTTTTAGTGCTCAAAAATCTCCTGGGTTCTCAGTTCATTCCAGCTTATGCCAACCAGGTGCTCCTGCTTTGTGTCCTCAAAAAATGTTCCTGGGTTCTCAGTTCATTCCAGCTCATGCCAACCAGGTGCTCCTGCTTTTAGTGCTCAAACAAACCTCCTGGGTTCTCCTCAGAAAATGTAACACAGGTAATCTCAAAGCCACTTCCTTTTCCTCCAGATGCAGCCTGAGCTGTCTGAAGCTCTGCCACAGATTAAGTACTTAAATATATGATTAGGCCTTTCTATTTCCACAAGAAATTTCTTTGTGCTTAATGCTCCCCTTGCAAGTCCTATTGCCACCCTCCCAGTGTGATTGTGCAGTGCTATTGAACTCTGAGCCTCAAAGAGTAATTTAGCCCTATCTACCTTTTCTCACTGCTAAATTAAAAGGTTTCAGTCCCTCATCTGCAATTTAACCATATCCACACCATTAAAAAGAGAGGAATTCTATGGCCCTCCTACATCAGTGTTTTTTATGCTGGTATTTTAGAAATTAATCACTCCCAGGCTGTTGGAATGTGGAAGAAAAGCACAGTCTCATCAACTATCTATGCAGAAAATATTAACATTATTACCCACCACACATTCATTTCTCTTTCAAACAAGAGACAGCAAGACTTTATCTTGGTACTGCAATATTATTATTCATACTCCAGTTATTTGATTCAATTTGATGTAAAGTGCTCCAAATCATTTTAGCCTTGGATATTGAGATTTAAGGTGAAGTTAAATTACCTTTTTTTTTGGCTAAAGAGTGAAGCATGACAGCTTTGAAGCAGAAGCCTTCTTCCATGTCAGGGCCATGGTGCTAGGAGAACAAGAAAACATTCAGTCCAATTTTTCTAGTACAGAGTTGTAGTGGTTTTGGTTCATTAATTTGAGATGCTGTTAATTTTGAACATTTCTGCTTAATGTATTAATTAGTGTGGTGGGTTTAGCTATGGTTAATTATAATGGTATTTATTCTTTGTTGTGAGGTAGGATTAGGGGGAAGTTAAAGTAGGTTTAAAATTTTAAAAGAGTATAAGGAAAATTTTATAAACAGTAACTAAAAGAGTAATAAGAATTAGAATAAAACTTTTAGAATACTGGTTTTTTCTTTATAATTTGTTTTCTTAATGATACTGTAAAGAAACAAAACTTAAAATTTTAGTTAGTTTACTATTTTTAGAATAGTTTTTCTTCAATTTACTTAGGGAGAGAAGTCTCTCTTGTTAATGTTATGGAGACTTCTCCACAAGGCAAAACATAGTTTTCAAGTGCTTTTTAATTTTTATGAACAGTAGTTGTTTGGGGGAAATTTGTAATTGTGAAGTTTTTCTTATTTTTCATAAGTTTTACTCATAGTTGTGTTTATGGGTTATGTTAACTTATGGGGTATTGTTTTAAACATGAGTTGTTTAAAGGTAAATGTTTTTATTATTTCTCTTTAATACTATCTTTATTTCTGGGAAAAGAGAATTTTTTTTCTTTTTTTTTTTTTTTTTTTTGGAGGTATAGGATTTTCACTACTTTTTTTTCTGTTCAAACTTCTCATATAATCACAGTGATTTTAACATCTGTTTATTTTGGTATGGAGGCTTCTGTTTGATATTAATTTGAATCTTTTATTCCTTTATGTTCGTATGTGATAAAAACAGATAAATAGTTTAGGGATATAAAACACATAGGCAGGGCTACAAAACAATGGTGACTTTCCCAGAGTCATAAAAAATTCCATTATTTGACAAGGATTCCAGCAAGCATTGCCACATCTGGGGCTGGACAACCCTTTTTCTTCATCTGTTCCCTGCAAACAAAACAAAACAAAACAAAACAAAACAAACAAACAAAAAAAACCCCCAAAATAAAAGCTCCAAAAACCCCATGAGCCAATGTGATCAGGATCCCTGGGCATCATTTTTTAATTTAAAGTGTTCAGTTCAAATCCATGCTTATGACATTACTTTCTCTCCTGAAAATGGATTTCCTCACTTAGTTACAAATCGGGGTAAACTGATAATTTCTTTTTTTCTTAAATCAAACACCATCTTTTAAAACTAAAACACATAGAATCTACATCAAATAACTTTTGTACCCCAAAGAACATGAACAAGATCTTATGAGTAATGAAATGGCCTAAAGCAGCCAGATAAAGGATGCATGAAAAATTCATTGCTTCCCTCAAATATGTTGCAAATTTTATTTGTCTCTACAGCTCTCTCATGGAACAAATTTATTCCCCACAGTGATTTTTTTTTTCCTCATCAGAAGTTATCAATTGCATTTTAAGTGCCTCATGTAATGGATTATTCCATCATTTTCCATGAGAAGATGCTTCACAGTCTGATAGCTGAGGATCCAGAAAACAAATCCAACTTAAGAATGTTCTTTACTTGGTCCCTGCTTGTATAACCTCGTAATTATCCTTTTCCTGAAATTTTATCCTCTAATGAACTTACACTGGCCTCAGTCATGTTAGAGGCTTGAAACAAACCTTAAAAAGGTGACAGGAGATGACAGGCAACATATTTTTTTTTCAAGAGAAATATTGCATGAATTATTAATCTGACCCAGAAAAGAAGATAATCAAAGACTAGCAGGGGCCCCTTGAGCACTGTTAGAGCATAATTCCACCCTCTGAACCTTGAAAGCGTGGGGAATTCATACAGGAGGGAGCAGAGCAATGAAGCCAAAATGTATGTCACTGGCAGAAAGTTTAAAGGAATGTTGTAACACATAAAATGGTGTTATTTATATATATGAGTGTATTTTAAATTATTCCTCTGTTACCATCTCTCTAAAAAAGAAAAAAAAAAAAGGGTGATACAATAATTAAAAAACACTACCAAGTAATTCCATACTTTTGAGGAACAGGAAACCCAAAGAAAGTGCACGAGCAGAATGAAACATTTTTTTCTTAATTAGAGAATCTTTCCCTCAGAATGAAAAAGCAGCTACAGCCACCTAAAAGAGAGACATAAAAAGGATTTTAGCTTTATTCAGTGCTGAATACATTAACACTGTGGACATCCTCAGTGGTGGAAACTTCTACGTCACGGCTTTGAGAGAGTGAAAACTAAAAAATGGTAACCAAGGATTTTAGCTTAAACATGTTCAGCAGCTGTAGCAAAGTCTCCTCTACATCTGTCTGCTATAAAAATGAAATGCTGATAGGAGTTGACACTGTTTTCCTCTGCTACTGGAAAAAAAATAAAGTTGGTTTTAATTACTACATGAAATAATCAGTGAAATTAACTAAACTACTCCTGAGTTTCTGATCTTGATCAGCTCTCTTAGCACAGCAGGTCCTGCTAACACAGGACGAGGAAAAATTTATAAAGTTCTAGTGATGAGATGAACAGACAAGTAAAAGAGAGCAAAGGGAGGACTATAGATTCTGGATCCTGCAATGCTTGACAGGTTTTCAGAACATGCATTAAATGAAATATTTTATCAACTGCCTAAATGCAGGGCATAATCTCTGTAGCATCTTGGGTGGACAGAAATAAACAAAAAAAAAAAAAAAAACCAAAAAAGAAAGTTTCTATCCACTTCCCTCAGAACATTACCATTGTGCCTTAGGTTGCAAGATGTGGCTGGGAGTGTGTATTTTATTTCTGTCAGAGCTGGGGCAGTTCCCTGCTGTTCATGGGGCAGTTTTTTCTTTATTTCTCCCACAGCCAATCCTCCCTCCAGGAGATCTCTGCTGTTCATGGGCCATTCATTATTAATTATCTTCTGTCCATGGCCACTGAGTGTCCCTGCATGGCTGATCCAATTCCACCATCCCATGGGGAGATGCTCCGCCCAGGGGAAGAGCCAAGCATTCCTACCTGGATACAATCTGAGTTTTGGGACACCACAGCAGCCTTTGCCCACTGCATTCCCAGAGGAGCAGCTTTCTGCTGCCCTGCATTGCCAGAGGGAGCCCAGGCCCATCTCCAGCAGCCCTGGAGCTGCAGAGAAAAACTCCCCCCTTGTGCAGGATCCCTGCTGCAGCAGAACCACAGCTGGCACTGCAGGAGGGCTGAGCCCCCATGGGATGGGGCTGTGCCACCACCCTGACACACAGGGGGCAGGGCATGGTCTGACTCTGGCAGG
The DNA here is from genome assembly GCA_024362935.1 of Setophaga petechia. Taxonomy (NCBI): domain Eukaryota; kingdom Metazoa; phylum Chordata; class Aves; order Passeriformes; family Parulidae; genus Setophaga; species Setophaga petechia. The sequence continues at coordinate 51,205,980 of JANCRA010000003.1, read as the reverse complement.
GTTTATTTTTTGTACTATTGCGTTTGTATTTTTAATTTTCCTAGGAAATAACTGTTATTCCTACTCCCATATCTTTACCTGAGAGCCCCTTAATTTCAAAATTATAACAATTCAGAGAGAGGGGGTTTACATTTTGCATTTCAAGGGAGGCTCCTGCCTTCCTCAGCAGACACCTGTCCTTCCAAACCAAGGCACATTGTCACACCTGAGCTCTATCAGTTTACAGCAGCGCTGAGGATGCCTTGCAGTGCATTTGCTCAGAGCACACACGAGCTGCCAGCTGCCTGCTCATCCACGCAGGAACACCCAGTGTCATGGGAAACATGGAGGAAACTCCAGCCAAAGAAACCTGTTTACACTACATCTCATCTGAGAAAGTCATGCAAGGCCAATCTCTCATCCCAGCAGGCCTGAGGTCTACAAAATTGTTAAAAGCTCTAATGAAATGGAGAACCTCTGCTGGTTCCTCTCGCTCCCATGGGGCACACACACAGAGCACAGCTCTTACAGGACCCCCAGGCAGGCTCAGTCTGATGTGCATTATTATTGTTTATTCTACAGATAGAGCATTAATTATTTACACTGTGTATTTAGTCAGGTACACACTCCCTTATCTTTAAAATAAGCTTCCCATTTGATTAATTTCCCACTGTTTCCATCCACACGCTCCCTCTCAACAAGACTTTGAAAAGCAGATTTTGCTCTGTAAATTCAGCAGCAAAAGTCAGGGCTGTGTATGAACAAGCCCTCATTGTCCAGAGGATGGAGAGACCATCTGAGCCTCTAAGAGGATAAAGCACAAACTACAGAAAACTTCAGAGCAGACAGCAGTTTTGAGCCAGCCAAACCTTGGACCCTTCAGTTCCTATTGCACCAACATGAAACTTTTTGTGTGTGTATCTAAATCATCCCATATCCCATATGGTTTTGACCTGGAGTGTTTCCAGAGGGTGTACTTAGGTAATCCTTATTACAATGGTTTCTGAGCACCTCAGAAACATTCACAGGGTCATTTTCTAAGTATTTTCACAGAGGGGAAGAGGCTCAAAAGTACAGGAACAGGAAACTCCAAGTACCTCACTGTCTTCTTGAAAGTGGTTTTTGTTTTCACTGTGATTCAGAGTTGCAGCATTAAAACCTGCAGCACACCAGGAGTGGGAATAGCTCTCATTCTCTTGCCCTAATCACTTTGTCATTAATTGCACCAGAAACCTTTAGAAGACAGGACATGTGAATAGATGTGACTGTTTGTGGGTATTATTAATTTACTTGCTGCAGGCTGTCATCAATGTTTTTTGTTGCTTTAGTTGCTCAGGAATGCTCTGTGCAAGCTCACAGGCTGATCCTGGAAGGTCCTGGCTGGCTCTGATCCAACAAAAGTTCCAGGAGAGTCTGACCACACCAAAAACATGCATTACAGAATGTTTGTTCAGCAGCCACAAAAAAAAAAAAAAAAAAAAAAAGTTTAGCATCTTATAAGATTCATTTTATAATCCTATTAATTTTGTGACATGTATTTCTGACACAGAAGTCTCTGTTCTAGTAGGAATATAAAGCCAACCTAGGTGAGACACCAAGCTGAACATTCCTGGCACACAGTTCCTGTGCACTCTTCCCTCCCCAGGCCTTTTCCAGCCTCTTTTTCTGACAGCCACTGCTGTTTACCAGAGTTATTTCTAAATGATGAAAATTGCTTTTGGGGTTCCAGTCCCAGACACTGATTTCCCAAATACAAGGCTTCTGAAAGAGTTTTCTGTGGGACTAACTTTCAACCATCTTATGAGATTTATTCCCCAAGACCTTTCTGACATAAAGGTAATTTATTTCTAAATTTTATTTTTAAGGGAATTCATAGCAGATTACGTATAGACAGAGATAACACAGCAACAAATGCAAACTAAACATTCAGAGACATATTTTGGCAGAGATTTGGAATTCTAATATAACTTTCACTTCTAGCACATTAAGACAGGGACAACAAACACCAAGCCAGAAATCATTGCTACTGATTGCAACAGGTTCAACAGTACTTGTAAAGCTGAATATCCCAGCATTTTAAAGCCTCCAAAATATTGAGAGGCCATATGAATTCCAGTGATTACATAAAGCATTCTTTAAATTTGGAATCAAAATCATCTGGGCACTTATGCCTGGAGTATCTGATATAAATTCCCATTGAGTGCAAGAAGCATTCCAGAGGAATTGGCTGTGGTGGCTTCATTATCTAACCATGAGAGCACTTTTGGAGAGCAATTTTGGAGATAATTATCACCAAAAGTGATAATTTCAGATATCATTTTTCTCAGTCACATAAGTTTGGCTCACTTCAGCTACTCCTTGCAACTCTGGAGGAGCTCAGACCACATCTGAGAGGTCTGCAATCCCAGGCATGTGTTGAACACAAACCTCAGTGTTCTCTGAAGGTGCCCAGGCTCAAACTCCACAGGGACCATCTATCACACCTCCTAACCACAGCTGTCACCTTCCATCTGATCTCAGGCAGGTCTCTAAAAGCCACTGTTTGTTAGCTTTTCTGCAAAATACTCAGAAACCACGTTGAACCCCAGACCTTGTTTCCTGCACTCAATTCCAAATTCAATTTCCCTTAGCTTTGCCCAGGTGGACACCTGCAGAAAGCTGTTCCCAAGCTTTTTCATCACAGCCTTTGGGGAAAAAAAAGGTTCACATTCTCTCACTATCACTTTCAGTGACCAGCTAATTGATTTTTAGGAGCAGCTCTCCTAATAGCAATCTGCCACCAATCTCTTCCAGAGCACCTGAAAAACCCAGTGCGCTGAAAAGTCCCATAATTTAATTACCTGTTTTTCTGCAACACAGAGCCAAGCTCAGGCAGAGGAAATAGCACTGCTCTCTTTGCTCTGACCACCCACAAAAAAAGCCTGATCGGTTTTTGATCAGCATTTGCAGCAGCACACCTTCCCTTGGATCTTCCCTTGAAGACCTCATGTGTCCAGAACAGTTTGTCTGTGACACCAACCTCCCCTCTGGTCATGTTTTGCACAGGTTCCTGCCAAGCCACCATGAAATTCTCAGCAATTGACATAAAATTTGCCAGCCTGCACCTTCTTGTGAGATAAGGTGAAAACAGACGTGTGCAGCATCTCAGAGCCCTGCAGGCAGGGATGCAGGTGAATGTTGGGGAAGTCAGCTGGAAAAGTGTTCTTGAGGCAAAAAGCCCATGGGAAGAAGCTTGTTAGCTCACAGTTTTCCTGTCTCTCAATTGACATGTTCTTTGGTTTTCCCCTTATCTCACCAGAACAGAGATAACAGCACAGTTGTGCAGGGAAAGACAAAGAATTCACAGTTCTGAAAATGCCAAGATCATCATCCAGAATTGCAGAAGATTGTTCTGTGATATCTCAATCTTCAGCAAAAGCTCATTACTGAGAGCACATTTACTAATCATCACTGAGACCCAATATAAAGAACGGGGAAAGTCATTGTGGCCACTAAAGAAGCTGGTGTGAACTACGCATTTCTATCAGATTTTTGGTAAACAAAAGCCAGCCAGCATTAAAAGATAAATAATCACTAAGATATCAATACTTTATGAAAATAATCTGATTATGTAATGTTCTATTACTTTCAGCTGATGAATTTTTAAATGGGGAATCTTTTCTCGGGTCCCTGCCACAAAGGCATCGATTCTTTGTGCCCAGAGGCAGCCTATCTCAAACAGATAGAGACTAACTCACACAGGCACATGCTTCTTGGTTTCTCACAAAACCCTTTGATTTTGGCCTCCTTCCTCTGTTGCTCTCAATGAAAGTAGAATGCAGCCTCCAATCATTTCAGTTTTTCCATTTATGGCAAATAGCAGCATCCATGTGTACTCTCTAATTACTTCACAGATCCTCTTTGGCATTAAAATGAGTTGAAGGAAACTCTTCAGGACAAACTGCGTGGTTGGGTTTGGGTTCCATGCTGAAGAGCAATGCACAGCAAGAAGGTTTATAGGCATAGCAATGCTGTCAGGTGTGATGGAGCTGCCAAGAATTTCAGAGATCAAGCTGCTCATCTGTGATTTCTATGCAACTGCTCTGACCACACCTTGGCCTTCAAGCTGTTGATTTTGTGCCCCAAAAATCTGTGAATTTCTAACTTAAATATTTGGTCAGGCTCTGTGTTCCTGGCCTCTCTGACTTTGAAATCCCTGGGAGTTTCTGTGCCAGGATTTTTACAGCTAGCAGCCTTTCTGCTACTTAACTTGCATAACATCCTCTGTCTTGTTTTATAATATGCACTTAAAAGACCCAAAAAGGCCCCCATAATTTATGACAGCATCAAGAACAGCTACAACAGGAAAATGCTAATTACATTCTTGTTCTTGCTGGTGAACAGAACTTAAGACATTTCTTTCTGCCTCTTCGATGAAAGTTGTTAATAACCTAATTTTTTTAATTTTCATGAATTTCAATTAATTTTATTTCTGATTCTTAGTGCACTTCTTCTGTTCAGGTGTTTTGTTTGTGGCAGAAGTGAATGAACACTGGTGGAATCTGGTGGTGGTGGAAGGCATATTAACTGCAGTTGATGCTAGAAATAGTACAGAAAAGCAAAGGCAGTGGCAGATTTATGGCAGATGAAAAAACACAGTGCTTTGGTAATATATCTCAAGATATGTGCCATATATATATGATAGCAGTTTATTTATCTCATTGTGGTTTCATTTTCGTATTTACATCACTCAATCTACCAGTTCAAGTTCAGTAGTGTGATCAGGCAATAGAAATTCTGTGTTGGTAAATGGCAGCAAAAGGTTTTCCAGATTGTTTAGAAAGCTCCTCTGCAGTGACCAGATGTGCAGGATTGCACCAATCAGTCAAACACAGAATCATCTCCCACTAGGAGAGAGTTCCCAATATGTGATGCTTCCATTCAACTGGACATTGCCTTGCAAAATGAGAATGGTCACACCATTGTTCAGAAATATTAATGCATGTAAAATACACAACTTGCTCAGCAGCTACCAAATTATTCTGGAACTTGTTACTGAAAAAAAAAAGAAAATCAAGGAACCTCATGATGGTAGTGGTGAATCTTTCCAAATTGAAAAGCAGAGAAAGAGCAAATGAGAAAGCAAAATTAAAAGAAAAAAGGAGGGAAATCAGGGATGCTCAGTGCTTGCTGACTGGTATTTAAAACACTTCAAAATTATTTGACTACAACACAGCAATAACAGCAGTACAGTCTTAAGGGAGAGAAATAGAGATAATTATATAAATTTGCAATTGCCATAAATTGAATGGAAAGAAAACCCCTTGATGCAGGAAGGAATTATAGCTAGATTTATAAGGATTAATTTAAATAAAAGTGGGAATAGAGTTTAATGCTGCTGTGGAGTAGTTCTCTTAAAAGCTCACAAAAAATTATTCTGTAAAGAGACTGTGGAGTTTGTGTGGGAGGGGAATTGAATTTGGGAAGTCACTTGCAGAAGGAGACTTGCAGAAGTGCACATTTTTAATGACTGGAATGATGACACAAATTTCCCCACTGTAAAATAGACCTTATTGCAATCACTCAGTTCCAAATCCAAAAAGGAAAATAAATGAACTTTTTCTACAGCATTAATTATTTACATTAATTATGAACTTTTATGTAAAAGTACTTTTGTTTTGATGGTGGGTTTTTTTGCAAGAACTACCATAAACCCACAATAATTACAGACATCTGTAAAAATGCTGGGACCCTACCCACCAGCTCTGGACACAGCTTTTTCATTTTTTGCATTTTTCAAATGCAAAAGCATTCTCTGTATCAGAGTCAAAGGGAAACCTGAAATCTGAACCCAGAGCAGGTAAGGAGAAATTCATTTTGAATCAGCAGCTTATTTCAAAAAGCCAGAAGCTTCCAGATATTTAACGCTTTACACTGATTTTAAAAAAGGAAAAAAAAAAAAAAGACAGTGGGAATCCCTTGTGCAAAATCCATCTTCATCCACAAGAGAGTGAAGAGCAAATGCCTGACAGTATTTCACAAAGGATTTGTCAAAAAAAGAAAAAGCTTTCCCTTCACTCCAAACAAACCTTTTCTCAAAAGCCGCCAACATGTTCTAATGAAACAAAACAGAATTTCAGGCACTGCTGTGACAGGACCAGAACCAAAGGTGACACAAATAAATTGGATGAATTGTATTAAATTAGTGCTATGATATTCTATGAAGATAATAAGTGGTTGTGGAACTGTTAACACTTTGTGCTACAAAGTTGAGCTAAAATCTCACTCAGCTGTGAATTCTTGTCTCAATATAGTACCATTTTACTTATGAAAAATAAAGATATTAATATTTTGCTAGTCTATTAGATAATTAAAATTCAGTCATCTACAAGTGCTTCCAAGCTAGCACTGGTATTATGGAAGGTCAGTTGATTTTTTACAATTTGCATGTTTTTAGGTTTATTTGTTGGTTATTTCTGCAACAAGGGCTAGTTTGTCTCAGCAAGTCATAGACTGCATGATCAATTTCTCTTCTTTTTTTCCCCAAAAAGCACAAGGCATATCCTGATCTGGTTTCCACCCTGTCTAAATACTTGGACTTTTTCATCTGTGTTCAGTGGTGTCAGCCTACAACTCTCTTGCCTTTTCTCAAAAACATGAAGACTCAGTGGATGCCCAGAAATTATTTTATTGTGGTGACTGAGATACACAATGTAATGCACGGTAATCAAATGCAAAATCAAATAAAAATTCATAATTTACTCAGCAGTATCTAAGGGTTTGTAGCACTGGTGAGACACAATGAGTGAAACAGGCTGAAAGCTTCAGCACATACAAATTTTTCCATTGTGACAAATGCTCTCTCTGCACTTGATGATGATTCCACATTATATAAAGTCTTTTTCATTTCCCCCATTTAAGTCTCTTTTATTCAGCACTACAGAAGGAATTCTTTTCTGCTTGATTCTCCGTCAGCCTGAGGGATTTTGGAGGATCACAACCACTGAGATTATTAATTGGACAACACTATTTACAGACATGAAGACGAGCTGCTCCACTGCTGCAGCACAATCACTGGGAATCTGAAACAGTGTGATGCATTTCTATTGCACTGCACAGCCTCACCAAGTAATGCTCCTATGGAAATTGCTTCTTATCAAAAAATGGCATAAAACTCCGGGTTTCCTCTGTAAAATTGAATAATGGCACTCCAAAATCCACACCTAGGGTCAGCAGTACCCAGCATCATTTTCCTTCAAAGCTCTCATTCAAACATTCCTTCACTGAAATGCCTAGAATTTTGGATCTTAATCATTCATGTGCCACTTTGTTTTTTATGTGATAGCTTGAGTTTTGACTTGTTATTTCTGTCTTCAATCTGTTATAGGGGAATATAAATCCAGAGAAAAGAAATTATTCCTCAATATGACATACCCTTGCCTCTATATTTCTTACTCATAATTACTTAAGACTTCAGAGGTGGCAATACCAGAAACAGGTAATGATTGTTTCAAGTAAGGAATTAGGATCAGGAGGAGAGAAATTCCAAAGAAAGATGGATTTCAAAGCTCTGCAATTGAGTGGGAAGGCCAGCTCTTTTCAGGGAAGTCACTGTCCCTTCTGCTACCTGCAGCTGTCCTTTACTTCATGCACAATAATACCATTAGTGGGGTTTTTGGAACTTCTGGAAGGGTGATGGTGCACAATTTTACTAAAACTGATTGGTTAAAGAGGAGCACAATTGTAAGAATACACCCCAAACTGCTCTCATTATCCTTCAGTCTTCATTCCAACTGTTACCTCCCGGAGAAAACATCGGGCCTGAACTTGGACTGTAAGCAATTCTAATAAATGCCAGTGATTTCATGATTCAACAGCAGTAAAAGCAGGAATTTACATCAGTAGTTTAATAATGTTAAAACTCTGCTGATCCTATTCTAGTTTGGGGGAAAATGAGGCGTGGACACTGGAGGGATTGAGCAGATCTGGCTACCAGGAGCTTCATGAAAATCTTGGACTCTGAATTAACCCCATGGTCCAGATTCAAACCAGGCTGAATTCAGAGGCTGTGGCAATCATCATGAGGACATCACTGGCACAAATAAAGTGTGGAGAGTCCAAAAGATGAGGCCACAGTGTTTATAATGTGCCTGCAGCCCTGACCTGGAGGGACCAAAATAGCCCTGACTTACATGTTCATCTGCAGCTTACCCAAAAAAGCTAGAATCACTAATTAGCAGAGAGTTACAGAGCATATTTGAAGCAATAACCTGAAAGAGAATGGCCAATATGGATTTCAAAGGGAAAATTTTTCTGCACAAAGATGGTTATAAAAGGTTATGGAGCTGCTTATGGCAGCTCATTCAAACCTTTTGATATTCAAAAGGCATTTGATGTCACATCTCCTGCTGAAAGCCATGGAAAAAATAAATATGGGTCACATAGAAGGAAATATCCTATGGTGAGGACTAATTGCATTCATCTTTTATTTATACATGGAAACCTCATAAAACATTCCCTACCCCAGTGACATCCAAACACTTTCCAGACTCAGCTATATTTAGGACTCTGCTCTGCTCCCTGGAGAGGGAGGTTCTGCCACACTCTAGGAGCTGGCTCACTAAAGATCCTCAAATTCCAAGAGCAAAGGGACTCACTGGCTGTTTTAATAAAAAAACATAAATTAATGAGTTTCACCTTGCCTAACCCATGACATCTTTCTGTCAATCTGTGGTATTCACATACTCTTTGAACAAAGAGAGACATAATACTCTCTTCCAGGATTTTTCCTGGGGAAGGCAGCAAGAAAGGTCAGAAAAAGAAGAGAAAACAATTCTTATCTCTATTTGCTGCTCCTGTTGTTTTGCACATATGGAATGTGTTATGGAGATTGTTTACCAGAAGTGATTTGTTAACTGGACACTGGTGAAGGTTGTTTGAATTCCTTGGCCAGTTGGGTCAAAGCTGTGTCCTGGCTGTCTGGTGAGGGTCACAGGTTTTTCTGTAGTAGTATGATATAATTTTAGTATCTTACAGTGTGCCATATAATACAGTATAGCTTAATAAAGGATTTGTTCAGCCTTCTGAATCATGGAGTCATTGCACGTTATTCCCACATCAGGGGCTCTCTGCATCCATATCAACCCTTGCCTGACAGATAAGAGCATTTTTGGGGCAGACACGGACCTTTCCTCCTGGCTCCCCAAAAGCAGGGTCAGGTTGCAGGACCTGGATGTCTGCACATGCTTGTGTCCATGCTGATGTTGTACTCCAAGCCATGACTTACCATCTTCAATCTCCAGCACATTCCAGCTGCAGGGACTCCATCCCTGGGCATCCTGAGCAGGGCTGGCAGAATTCCAGGCTTTTCAATGTCATTCCCCCTCACAGACATTGGTTTAACCACGTGCAGCCTCTGCTTCTGTCGTGTTCTTTCAGCAGACCTGGTTTTTCTGCTCCCCCCTGCAACATGTCTGTTATTTCAACCTTTCATATCTTTCTCAATTTGTCATTTTACCAAGGATCAATGTCACAGAAAAACATAGAAAAGTTCTGTTCTTTTTCTTGTTTTATACAACAAATAAGGAACATGAAGGATTGTGGGAGCTAAAGCACTTCCACACTTTGAAAGACTTTTGAGCACTAAAACTTTTTCCGAGCCATTTCAGAAAAAATGAGTTTTTATTTGCACACAAATAAATTCTTGAGTGATTTCATCAAAAAAACAGACAGATGCTGTGTATTAATGCTGGAACATTCAATTTTGGCATTTTGAAACCGAAGGCCTTGACTTTTTTTTTACATGAAAATTTGAAAGTGAATATCATTACAATTAATTTAAAAAAAAAGAAAAATAAGAAGAAAAATAAGAAATTGAAAAAAATTACTTAGCTATGCTAATAAATTAATATGCACAAGCCTGCTGGTTGGTCCTCAGGCCACCTGGCATGGCATGGCTCATGTCACACTAATAAACTCCCTTCCCTGCCAAACCAGGCTCTGTTCAGATGGCAGATTGGGAAGGCTCCTAACCAACACCGATGCCTGAATCCTGCCTAGCTCCTGTTTGGGAAAATTTCAGTGAGATCAGGCCAAAAGGGAGCAGGAGACCTTTAGAAAAGGGTGACAATAGAAAAAATAATATTCTGATAAACACTGAAGTTGCCTGGCACTGCTTAATTTATGGGAATCAACATACACTGAGTGTTCATGAACTGAAAAGAATGTTTTTTTGTAGATAAATACCTGTAGTTGGCACACCAATACCAGGTGCTCTACACATATTTAAGCACTGCTAGTTGAAATAGAAGTTGCACAGGAACCAATGACTCAGTCAGTTTGGGACTCCAGGGGCTTAAAAATTTCATTTTAAACATTCTGTGTCATGGGGAAGGCTTGGAAAAGGGACAGTGGCAACACAGAAGTTCTCCTACTTGGTTTCCTCACATAGAGTTTTATGAAGGTAATTTTAAGGAAATGAGGAAACAGTCAGCTAAGAGCAACAAAATTGCTGTACCAATTCTGTTGGTCCAAATCATTGTGTCTTTTCAATAGCATGAAAAACAAGGCATGATGCTCTTTTAACCTAAGAAGAAAGTCCTAAAGTTGAGCTAAGCCGGGTTTTAAACTGTAGAAACATTTTCCTTGCTCACTGAACGTCAGGAAAATATTTTAGGCAGCATTTAGCCCTCTGTAGAAGCTGTGAATGCTCTTTGTGCCTGCTCTAAGGGAGAAAGGCTGAATGGGACAGGAAGAGAATGGGATGCTGCTTCTTAATTTTGGCTAGCTACAAACTAACCAGGATCCAGCTGTAGACTTTCAAAAGCAATGCACTGAGCTTTATGAGACATCCTCACAACCATGAAATGCTTCTTCACCTCTGCCTTTGAAACAAGTGCCTGTAAGGATCTCCAAACTCTCACACAACCCTTAGATCTGATTCCATCACAGCCTCTTGCAACAGCAGATAAAACAGCTCATAACAGAGCTGGAACAAGACCATTCAGCAAATTTCTGATATTATTTAACTTCCAGAGAAACGTTACTCTCAACAATTAAATCTTGCTGTTTGTTTTAATTAAATGCTCCCTTTGCTCATTAAATGAGTTTAAAAATTACTTCATTTAACAAAGCTCTTCTTAGCACAACAAAGGATTTTTCCCATGCTAACAACCCTAATCTTCCATTTCTTTAGAAACTCTTTTTTGCTTTTCAATGCCTTCTGTTGAGATTTTCAAAAGCACCAACTTCAAAATCTTCCCTTCTGCAACCATCTTTCTGCATGTATTAAACACTGAACACACACAGTGTGATCACCCAATTCACAAACTCTGAACATTTTGAAAGGTTTCAGTAACATAATTGGATCCCCAAGAGCCTGCAGGATAAAGTCTATCTATTCCTAAATGGGACAGGTAGAGAAAAGAATCTCCTAGCTGAATGTGGTGCATTCAGGATCTGGTGAATGGTATTGATCCCATGATCGTCCTTCAGAAAGGAGGCAATTTTTTAAAAATTAATAATTTTACTTTTATTAATTTTATTTGTTTATAAATTTATAAAAATATGTTTATAAAGTTTATTATATTTTCTTTTGTAAAATTTATTATTATTATTATTATTGTTGTTGTTGTACTACATTATTGCTGTGCTCTGTGGACTGCATCAAGGAGTTGGGTGCATCAGGACTTGGGTGTTAGAAGCTTCCTGGGAAACCTGCCAGCAATCTCTTCCTGAAAGACTATTTCTTACCCAAGTCTTTCATTCTGACATGTCTTCTAATTACTGTTCTGTGACCCTGTTCAGTTTTCTGCATCAACTGGGATGATAATATTACCATAACAACAAGCCTGTACCTAATGAGACCAATATTCAAAGGTTATTTCTTGTCTTGTGACAAATCATAGGCTGTCACTGCTTCCTTCTTCTGCAGTGACAGATTACTGGGAATGACTCCAGAATTTCCTTATCTTGGGAAGTTTCCTGCACACAATAAAGTGCCTTCAGAAGGCAGAGCCCAGTACAGAGGGGACTTGTGCTCACCCTCCTGAAAAGATCAACTGGAAGTCATTGGGATAAAGAGGCAAACAACAGAACCAACAGACTGAGCCAAGAGAAGCCTCATTTGCTCCAAAATAAATTGTCAGCACTGGATGTTGGGTGTGGGGTTGTGAGGGTCCCCAGGATGAGGTGAGAGATGAGAATTTGACTCCACGCTCTCAGAAGGCTGATTTATTATTTTATGATAATTTATTGATTATATTAAAAGAAATTATATACTAAAGATATACTAAAGGAAGAGAAAGACATCAGAAGGCTAGAAAAGAATGAATAATTATAACCTTTGACCAGAGTCCTGACACAGCTGGACTGTGATTGGTCATTAAATTAAAACAATTCACATGCTGGGTAAGCAATTCTCCTAATTACATTTCAAAGCAGCAAAACAGGGAGAAGCTGAAGTTTCCCAGAAGAAGAAATCTTGGCAAAGGGATTTTTCAGAAAATGTCAGGGTGGCAGTCAGGGGCCACAAAGAGATCTGCCATAACAAAGCCCGCGCCTTGGCCAGCCAAGGCCCTGATGCTTTTCCTGCTCTGGAATCTGCCTGGGGTGCACACAGGGATCTATGAAAGGTGCTGAGAGGTCAGAATGGACCTGGTGTGTGCCAAAATCATGAGAAAGCCAGTGTGCAAACTGGGATTGAGATGGAAATTCCTTGGGTTTATGGTTTCTCCCGCGGCCTGGTGGAAAGGCTGGGCCTGCTGCGTGGGGCACGGAGCTCACAGCTGGAGACAAGGGAAGATATTCCAGATTTATTTGCTGTCTTGTTAGACATGTCAGGATGCTGGTGGAGATCTGACTGATAAGATTGTTCCTGGCTCCAGAGCAAACTGAAGTTTGGGCTGTTCACATCCCAGACTCACAGAACTCTCACTTTACACACCCCACACTCTGGAAGGGCCAACCTGAGTGGCAGCTGCTGCACTCATTTGCATCAAAGCTAGGAAGGGATGCAAAATAACAAAAAGCAGCAAACAAATTGTGCCAACTGTGCCATCAGAGAAAATGAAAGGGAAGAAACTTCATATAACTAAATTTCCTCTCCATTTATACTGAAGTGAAGACCACAAAAAATATCTGCAGAAGGATGGAAGAGGCTTACTGAAAGAGGATTTTGAAATAGCAGGAGAATAGTTCTGGCTTAATCATCTCAATCTTTAATCGTAAACCAGATTTTAAATTTTTTTTAAAGTTCGTTATGAAATTCACAAAAACTTTTATACCAAACAATTTTTTCTTGTATTAGAAATTTTTTTTTTTATTTATGTGGGTTTTGTATTGGCTGTGTACACTTAAAAGCCACAAATATTTCATGTTGCAAGGGTAAGAGGGAAAAGCTTACTAATCTTATAAGCAAAATCAATTAATTCAACTTGACTGTACAAGAATATAAAGTCAACTGTGTTACATAAATCACTGTAGTATCAAAGACAAGAGAAAAAAAAACTCACAGGATCAAGGTGGTATAGCAGATTTAGCATAGAAACAGTATGAAAAGGCGTAATATTCAGCTATTCATAATGTTCCTAGAACCTCCCATGAAAATTTGGTCCCAGTCACATGACTGAAAGTTTTACTGCAAACTTTGCTGAGTCCAGATTTGATTTTCCCTGTTTTCTTTCTCCTCCCCTTCAGTCCCACCTTTTACCAAGAAAGAGAAGTATTTACAATAATTCCTTAATGGCATGCACTTCAAAGAAATAAATATATACTGAAGATGTGCTACAAGGAATTTTTTTTTTACTTTATCCAAAGAAAAAAGAATTTTTGGAAGAGTAAAAATAAAGCTATTTAAGCATATGACAATATTGGCCTTTTAGGCTGATAAATATTCTGCAGTAGAACTAATGTACTCCAGTGACACAGACTTTAAATTAAAAATATAAAAATTTAATACCTCAACATGAAATAATGAACACTGTAGCTCCATCCAATACATGTTATCTAAGATTTAACTTCAGGAGAATGCAACATGCATGACCTTTAAAAAATCAACTTATAAATACTAATTGGAGTAAGCTGTATGGATGTGTATGTCTGCTGTGATGAAAATAACCTTCCCAACAATATCCTGATGCAATCTTCCCTCATTTCAGACTTCCATATTTTGGGATATGCCCTAATCCTTCTTCAAATGTGTCACTATCATGTTTCTAAGTTTGAAATACTGCAGAAATAGGTGATAAAAAAACCCAACATTATTTAATTTGAACAATGATCACAAAGTGATCTTCCCTCTCAGCTATCAGTCTTGTGCAACATTTCTCTGAGATTCTGTGATTTAAGAGACAAAAAAATTGCTTGAGACTGGAAATCTGAAACCATTAAATATTAAAGAGAGTAAGGGTAGTATGAGCTCTTTCTGCAAAAAAAAAAATTGGTGGTTTGTTGGGGTTTTTTTTAATCATATCCTAACAAACTATAACAGCCCTTCTATAGTCAGGTCACAGTTTCAGTTGGCTCATGAATATTGGTGTCCAAAGTTTTCCTAAGAGATCTAAAGATCTCAGGAAAAAAAAAGAGTGTTATAAATAACAGCTGAAATGAAATAGTAAACATTTTTTGGTAATGGTAATGTTTGGTCCATGATTATCTATCAATGGCAAAAAGATAAACTTTGTGGGCAGAGGTAATACCTTTTATTAAGCCAATTAGCAAACTTCAAAAAGACAGGCTGGCAGAGATGGATGAGCATTCCTTGTTTATTTCTCCAAATTTATCATCTTCCCCTGCAAGATTTCCCTCCCAATTAATGGTTTCATTAGCAGTGATGATTTCATCAGCTTGGCACCTGTCTGTTCCATCCACTGCCAGGGAGCCCTCTCTGGGCACTGAGGGAAGGAAGGCTCTGGCCCTGAAGCAACCATTTAAACAAATCTGTCATTTTTGTTTCTATGGAAACATACATCTGGCTGCTTTCCCAAGCTGATAGCCAAGTCAGCCTCCCAGTCATGTTCCTTTATTTTATCTCGCTCTTAACCATTGTAAAGACATTTTACTCTCATGCTCACCTGTTCTGGAGAAATTCTGCTGCAGCCTCCACTTGCCTGTTGGTCCTGGCTGGTGTTGGTTCAGCTTTGATTGAGTTTGCAAATCTCCCTCTGGCTGACAGCCACAGTCCATCACACAGAGCCCACACAATTCAGCTCCTGCCCTCTCATCTGACTCAGCCTGGCAAAACCCCATCCATTTTGCTGCCTCGGTTGTCAAAGATCTTCCAGGACATTGAAACTTTGTACTTCTTAATTTTTAATAACTGCAGGCTCTTGATTTTCAATTTCAGGTGCTACAGATCTTTTTGATTAATGAACTTTTTTCTCTGCCATCTACGTAGGCATACTCTCCAGCCAAATACCTTTCCCAAAAAGTCAGGTAAGTTTGTGGAAGTCTCTTGACATACCAACCAAAATGTGTTCCAATAACCAAGAACCAAATACATCCATTCACTTACTACCTGTTAGTCTGAAAATTAACACCAATATTTCATTAATTTTCCTGTTTGCTATAGTTGCTAATGTGTCAAGAGAAATATTTTCTCATATAATTCCATACGAAATGGTTACACTTCTTAAATAGAGTCTTGGAATCATCTGATCTAATTCCCATTACTTTATTTCCTGCACGACTGACCACAGGACATCTTTGTCCAGGACCTTCATACAACAGACCAAAAAACAGGAGTTCTAAAATTAGAGCTGGTTTGAAAAGGCTTTCAAATGAGAATCAGCTAACAGACCAGTCCTTGCTGCCTCCAGTGCCAAATGAAAGTGGCAATCCTGTTTATATAAATCTGAAGGACATCAAAGAGTCTGCCTGTGCCCATCATGAGACAACATGAAGAAATCTTCTGCAGTTTTAAAATTCTGCTAGTGACACAGGAAGATTTCCTTCATCAGGAAGTGTACAGTGCCCCCAAGAGAGGGCCTTCAAACCATGGATCCTGGATGCTGTTGCATTAAACATTAAAATTATGAGCATAATCATGATGTAACTTTTCCTAACTGTATATTCTTTACATATTTCCCCCTTTACATTCTCTTTGCATATTAATACTTAAAACAGTAGCCTGACTTCACCTTCAAAATTCAAAGCATATATCTTCAGCTTCAGCAGAGGGAAAGGTGGGCTTCTCTTGTCTCACCAAAGTGCAGCTTATTACAGAGGTTTTTGTGACTGCAAAAAAAAAAATCTTGATTCCACCATGACTTTAAAACACAAAATTCATCATATTGGCAGCAAATGTGAGTACAAGATGGGTGTATTGAATAGTTCAGCTCTCCTCTGCAATACTTCCAGCTTCTTTCTCTGAAGTATGTCAGAAAGTGCTTCAGAGCTCCTTAAACAAAATTTTCCTACGTGGTTTGATTAATTAGTGCAGTCAGAACTCTCTCACAAGTCTAGTATTGTATCTTAATTAATTGCTTAATGTTTCTTTTGCCTTGGGAAACTTGATGAATGGTCTCCAAATCAAACATCTGGTCATACACAGAAGCAATCACTCACCCCTCTAATGGAGTGTACAGGTCATAAAGGCTGGGAATGGTGCAGATAATGCTGGTCCTGCACTCAGTGTGCAATTTAGGGGATTTCCAGAAAAATACCTTCCTGGCCCAGTTCAGTCCTTGTTTGCACGTGTAAATCAGTGTAACCTTCAACAAAATATCCCCTCACACTCAATTTTGCCTTTTCAGAGCTGGCACTACCTGCTCCCTCAAACCACAAGGAACAAACAAAAAAACCCCACATTCTTCAATCTTGGCTGACCCCAGCCCTCTCTTCAGAATTTTCTGTTTCTGCTACCCTGATTTCTTTTTCTTCAGCCAGCCATGCAATTTCTATTATTTTTCTGCAGAGCTGAAACACTGAGCTCTCACAGTCCCTCAGTAAAAATCCAGGTGCCTTGGACGACCCTGGGCACCCACAAGGGGCAATTCCCCCAAAATTCTGCCAGTGTTATTGTATTTGGGTTGTGCCCAGATGAAGGAAGGAATGATGAATCTGACTCCACGTTCTCAGAGGGCTAATTTATTATTTTAAGATACTATATTATATTGAAGAATGCTATACTAAACTATACTAGAGAAAGGATACTTACAGAATGCTAAAAAGATAATAATGAAAACTTGTAACTATTTCCAGAGTTCAACACAGCTTGGCACTGATTGGCCAAAGAGTGAAAACAACTCACAGTGGAGCAATCACCTGTGGGTAAACAATCTCCAAACACATTCCACATGAGCAAAAGAAAGGAGAAACAAATGAGATAAGAATTGTTTTCCTTTTTCTCTGAGGCTTCTCAGCTTCCCAGGAGAAAAATCCTGGGTGAAGGGATTTTTCCAGAAAATGTGAACGTGACGCAGTGTAGCCCAGAACTTCCAGCCAAACAGAAGCCACTCCTGTCCAGTGCACCCCCAAGGTTTCCAGCAGGTTCCATGGCTCACTCAGCATGGGAAGCCCACGGAAAGTTCCCCTGCAATGACCTGTGGGGTCTGGCAGAGCGCTGAGCTCATGCAGTGGAGGTGCCCAAAAAGAGTTCCTGCAGCTCACAGTGGGGCCAGCTTGCTCAGGACAGCTTCCAGAACACTCTCAGTCTCTCAAAAGCAGTTTCTGTCTCTAAACTGCAGCTCTAATGCCTGTAATTTTGGAGCATTTCTACAGGGATGCTTAAATGCTCTGGTTTTTTTGCCAAGATAGTATAAATGAAAATAGAAAATTACATTGTAAAATTTTGTGGATTTATTTAAACTCTGGGATTTTTGACAAATCACCTCAAATTAGGAATTTAGGTTTTTTATATTCTAGTTTATAAAATGGGATTTGAGGGTTAAGTGTTGGGCTCTAATTTTCAAATTAAAAGTGCTTTTAAAAAAATATCCCAGTCACTAAACTTGTTCCTAATACCTCCAGATGCTTATGAAAAAACAAAAGGACTTTCAAACTCAGAGAAAGATGAAATGAAATGAAAATAAATTTTCTTTCTCTACATGTGTTACTGTATTAGGCTCACAATTAACATCCATAAAATATTTTGAGGTCCTTGGCTATAAATGACAATCACATGGTGCATTTATGTACAGCCTATTGTGGTTACTAAACACCACAAGAGAGTCTCAGAAAACAACATTTTCTGGTACTAATTACTCTTGAGAACTCCACTATGCCTTCATCTTCTCAAGGAATGGGCTGTGTTTGTACCTAGAACAGTGAAAAAAACCCACCAAAGATCAGTGCTTCACTCAGCAGCATCAATACACTCCTTTTTTTTTCCAGGCCAGGCACTGAAAAGCACCACTCACCTAATGGGTGGTTATATGTGCCCCCGCCCTGGTGCAAATATTTAATGATTTATAGTGATGCATTTCCAAAATACTATTTCAGGCAGCTTTGTGGGAGCTGTTCTGGGTACAGGAAGGCACCTTCATCTTCTGAGGCTGCAAATCTGAGAAAGTAGTCAACAAATGATCAAGATAAGGTCATATTTGGAATCAAGACAAAATGAAGAGTAAAAGGTAGTGCCTAAGGAAATGGCTGTTAAGCTATTTAGAGCACTTTCAATTGACAGTGCTCATTTTTTATCCTCCTGACTCGAAGAAGCCAAATGACAAAATACTCATTTGAGTTCGTCAGTGAGAAATCATGGCTGAAGCACTCAGGACAGAAAATTCCAGGGTTTATTTTAGCCCAAATTAGTTTGAAGGACATCTGAGAGCTAAATGATCATCAAGATACATCCCATAATGGATACTCTGCTCTGATTTATCTGTGGCATTCCCTCAACATTGGAAAAAAAAGAGAAAGGAGTTTGGAGATTTGTGGTAACATTTTAAAAAGCAAGAGAAGCAAGCAGCTATTCTTCCTGGCTTTCTTCAGCCAGTAAAGAAATGATATTATAAACATTGTGATAAATGAAAGCAAAGAATTAAATTTTGCCTAATATCTGGGTGGACTCCCATGTTATTGCACTAGGAAGACTGCTAGTAGAACAATACATTGTATGTAATATAAAAATGGAGCTACTGAATGCCTTTTGAATTTCCTGCTGGTAATTTTTATTGTCAAAACTTCACATGCAACTTCCACTGAACAGCAGCAGAATATAGCTTTTAACTGGAATTGTTGAGTATGTGTTTAGCAAAGAGTGAGTAGTAAATTATTCTGCTTATTTATTATTCAGATTAAGTCTTCCAGAAACATTTCCTATTCTATTAATTAATAATTTGAAAGCTACTCAATGCAGAAAGCTGTGAAGAGACAGCTTTTTTAAATTTGATTGTTTCATGTGCAGAATGTAAAATGAAATTGCAAAAGTGCACATTTTTTTTTCTGATATATAAACAAGTAGCCCTGCTACTCATGACCTCTGCTGTGCATCTTCACCAGCTATTCCTACTTTGTCCTGGCTACCAACTCTTTACAGAAGCCAGACTGAAAATAATCTAAATACTAACATGTAATGAATCACATAATGCATCAAATATTTTATATTTCACCACAGCCTGGCTGAAATACACGTGCAAAAGCTGGCAAATTAGCTAACATTGCTGTAGTTACAATAGCCTGAGGATATAAGCCAGGCAAGATTTATTGGGAGACATGATACCTTTTATTACATCAAGGATTGCAGCTGGGAAATAAAAAACAAACCAAGACACAAATCTTAATTCTGAATTATTAGCGTACATGCACATACATGCACACAGGCAAAGCAGACAGAGTTTAAAAGCCACAGAACATGGATCTGTGTGCAGATTTAGTCTTTTCTGTTGCTGCTGTACTGCAGAATTCCCATATTTCAGAAATCTCTGAGATGGCAGTGCTACGTCAGATGGATTATAATCAGTTCTGGGAGAGCTGAGCTTCCTCAGCCCCCGTGGGCAGTGCTGAGAATTAAAAGCCACAATCTGTCCAGCTCCCTCTGTTCGCCAGTTGTAATTAAATAGACCTTCAAAATCTGTATTTTCCCCACAATATTTTGCATACAATGAAGGTTCTTCTAAAATTAATTTATCAAAGCATGTTTGCCTTCTATTTATAGCAAGACAGGGTTTCTGTTTGTTTCTTTAAGTAGCCAGGTGCTCACTCTGGAGACTGATGTTTGAGATTACAACAAACTGTTTGAAAATTGTAAACTGGCAGTCATTCCTGACATTAAGACAGATGCACCAGAAGTACATTCTCCTCACTCCTTTCTGACAGCATAAAAGGTACGCCAACTTATAAATAAAAGATTCAACCATGCTTGCAATTGCAAAATTTATGACTGCTCCTGCAAGCGTGTGTGGTCCAGTGGAATTCAACTCCCTGAACCAATCTTTTACAAAAAAACACAGTAAACTTCCTTCAGGCAAGAGAGCTGTTTTTTTTATTTATGAGCATATAGTTAATATTACAAGCAGCTGTGAAAGGGAAGAGAAAGGAAATCAGAGCACGTGAAGCATCGGGACATTCCAAAATAGGTAAGCACAAATCTCAAAAAGAGGCTTTTAAAATTCAATTGAAAGACCATTCTATATTGGATTCTATTCAGAAAACTTGCTGTGTTTGGATAAACACATTTTTACTATGGCAGTAACCTGGTATAATTGTATATTTTATAGCCATCAACACTCTCTCCCATTCAGTTTCTAGATGCATCATTCTCATGAGCCCTTTATTTGAGTACAAGAGCAAGGGAATGATGTAAATCTCAGCAAGTCTGCCACAAGCTCTCTGAGTTGGCTCTCAAGACACTGAAGGACTGGAGGAAGCTGCAGCAGGGGAGCCCCAAAGATATGAAAGCCTCCTGAGCACACTGCACCACCTAGAACTGTTGAACTAGAGCCAAAAGGAAAATAAAACTGAAAGAGGTGCCAGATGGGAATGTTTGTAAACTATAGGCAGTTCTTTACTTAAAAATACAATTCCATGCAATGATTGCTCACCCTAAGGCTCTGGATCCAGCACAAACTGTCTTCATGCTGTTCTGCACTAAACCACTTGGTGACTTTTTTTCCGTGCACATGTGAACTGCTCAAACCAGAGATCCATCACTGTGCACATAAATTCATGGTATGGAGCCATATTTCCCGAATAACTAATCCCCAATTAACTCCTGAAAGCTGCAATGTTATGTTGAAACCAGAGTTCCATTCTCAGGTGGCTGTGCCCTCAACTCTGAGGCTGCAGAACTTCCCCCCCACCCCACTCCCAGTTATTCTCCAAGTGAATCCCATCTGATACAGGCAAAAGCAGCACTGCAGCAGCCAGCCCACATATGTCACAATCTGGAAGAAAAAAGGGGAGTTTACAGCTATTCTACAGCATCAGGGATACTGCTGCACAGAACAGAAGTACATCATACTAGCCATTTACTTGTGTGTTTCTCCCTTAAATTGGCACTTGCTACCCAGAGGAATCACCCTAGGTGTTTTGGAGTAGATTGAAATTCCTTTCTAAGGATTAGTCTGTGCAAAAGTCCTGCTGGGCAAACTGATTTTTCCATGTGCATTTTTTCCATTTTGCCTATATTCAGTTTGATTACAGAGGATTGGAAATTTCTCATGGGATGATGCTCATTGAAAATAGGTAATTGGGATAGCACAGCTTGTGAAGCTTTGGAGCAGTAAGAATAAAGGCAAATGCTTGTACCACTAGCACTGTGAAATCTTTTTATGGCTTTTCAAGTTTATTAGCCTGGTTGTAGACAGAAAAACTAGGTAGTTAGGTAGGTAAAAAAGACTCTCAGGTGTACAATTGCATTCCTAATAGCTGCAATGGAAACAAGTCCCATTATAGCACTCAGTGGACTGTGGCATCTTTCACCCAAGGTGTATTTCACCCTCCATGTTTGTGACTGAAATGCAGTAACTGTGAAAAACACAACTGCTTAATAATGCCAAGAAACCAGGTAATGTTTAGAGGGAGGAAGGAAAATGGCTTTCAGCTCATTTTAGTCAATGCCAGCTTCAAGAGAGAAATTATCCAGAGTTCACTTTTACCAGACCGTGCAGCTGGAGCCACATTCCACGTCACAAAGCACTCTGTAGGATCTGTAATTACTGATCCATCAGGGCTGGCCAAGAGCTCTCTCTGCCCATGCCATACCAGCCCCTAATTGTTGTCACAAATGGTTCACAACAGCCTATGGGTGTGCATATCCCCATACAGAGTAACTGCAGTTATCCACATTCTTACTTAGCCTGGATTTGGGACTGTGCTTGTGCCCTAACTCCCAGCCCACCTGGGAGCACAAGAAACACAACACAAGGACATTTTTCTATGCAATGGATGGGTTTTAAGAGGCAGGGCTCTCAGTTCCTGTCCCTATGTGCTCTCAGAAACTGTTCCTGCTCCCATTTCATAGTCAGGTTAACATAATTTGTGGATTGTTTCAGTCTTTTTGTACACTAGAGCAGAACAGAAGAGAAACAACGAAATCCATGAGCAGTAGCAACTGGGAAGTCACAATACCAGAGGTCCAGTGCCTCTTACCTCCCTCCTGGGATGAGTATCATCCTAAACTGAAACAAGGCTTAGATCTCACAACCAGGGTACACGTGCAGCATAAACCATCACTAAAATCTTGCTGTCCCTTGGCTGTATATGCAAGAATTTGCTGTAATCCTGTTTAACTGCTGACAGTGCCTGGATCACATTCCTATTTTTTTTACACTTGGCAGAACTCTCTGCATGCATTACAATATACAGAGAGCACAGGTTTGACCATCTGGCCGTAGATGTCAAACTGAGACATTTTCCAGTGGCAGCATCTGGTTGTTCCACAAAAAGCAGTGTGTTTGCAGCTTTGGGCCTGTAATTCAGTAGGGTTACAGATGCATTATCTGGGCTACCAGGTCTCCTTGCATTGCTTTTTTATAAGTCACCTTTAACTCTCTATTTTTTTTTTGTTTGTTTGTGAGACTCTGGATGAGCATATTTATTTTGTAAAGGTTTAATAAAGAGCCATGTGAAACATACACCAACAGGAAATATGTAGTCCTGCATGGAGGCAGGAACAGGCAGGCTGAGAGCCTAATCTATAATTAACAGGCCATCCTCAGCTGTGTGGCAATGATGCCCCTTAGGAGCCAAGGACAGTACATGTGGAAAAAGGATAACATTCAGACTGATTGCAAAGCTGTCTCTGCCTTCTCATGCCTGGCACGTGCCAAACATGGAGGAAATCGTAATATTTCCTTAGCAGGCATTTCCAGTAAAAGAAAATATGAAGCCTAGATTTAAAGACTGAGCCCTCTTTCTGTAAAAACCTCTGCAGAAATGCCCCACAGGATTTGTTCCTACATCCTGTGCCATTTCATTCAGTGTGACACTAGTGAATCACTGATGTACTTCAGAGTTTGAAGGACCAGCAACCAGACTGTACTGAAGGCCAGGAAGAAAGTCACAAAAAATAAGCTAGTGGCCAAATCTGATGTGTCACTTTTATGCCATGTGCAGCAGTGACATCTTTTTAAATCATCTCTCAGGCAGACACACAGAGGTATTTTTTTCAGAGGATCTGAAAGAATATATGTAATACCTGCACATGTATTAGAATATATGTAATATCTGTACATTTGCTAGCACTAACACTGACCATAATTAATGTTCTAACACTAACACAACCCAAAATTCACGTTTTAACATTGTCACACACAGATTCTCTGCTAACTGTCTGCCATGGCAGCACAGCATGACTGCAGGGATTGCTTACCTGGGACTGTTCTCCAAATCAGCCCAGCTGGGTTCCTGAGCCCAGGACAATGACAATGACAATTCCACAGGGACTGTACAGTCCTTCTGCCAGGGGCAGGAGTGCACAGGGCACACAGTGAAGTTGTGGCAGAACATTTGGGTGTGATGCTCACATGCCCTGTGCAGAAAAGGGAATGATATTTCAGTGTTAAAGCAGCAGGCCTAAAAGATGCAGGAGAGTGCAGGCTCCCAAGTGTCAGGAATAAATATGTCCCGTTGGAGAACTAGGCTGATTCAAGAGCAGAAAAGATCTCTCCCCCACGTACAGATGCTGCTTGTCCTCTGCTGCAGAGAATCACAGCAGGAATTTTATGTTTGAACATATGGACGAGTTAGTCATGCCCTATCTACTCAGAGAAACAAACAGAGCCAGGTTGGATAGCTTGCAGGGCAGAACAGCTTTTCTTTTTTTTTCCTATAACCCAGTAAAAGGCCACAATGGTGGCACTGAATTTCTATTTTAATCAGTTAACAGAAACAGTTTCTGATTGTCTGGCCAAATGGGGGCTAGAGAGATGGAAAATTTTACCACATATTATCTATCACTGAATGGATTCTGTCCTTCCCAGCCTTCCTCCTAAGACAAGTGTTTTGCTTTTTTCCCCAAGAAAGCACTCTGTAAGTTGAATATTTTTTATGAAAAGACTGAAATGTTTTCAGCAGAAGCTCACATTTCAAACCATACAAATTCAGTGTGCACTGAGCCCTGACAGGTCAAAGGGAACAGATCAAATCCACTTGGTACAGCGCTGTGAAATGTTGTACACTGCACACAGAAACGAGTGACCTTTTCCTGGATGGAGATAATTAATTTTGGAGATATGACAAAGCTTGGGGAATGGATTCAGTATAACAATGGCAGCACTGCTAAACAACAAGCTGACTTCTAAAGAAGAATTAAAGAAATGGTTATCAATTATTCATGACAGCTTAACTTGTTTATATCCTTTCCAGGCAGCATAGTGCATCTGCTTTATTATTCATCATAAACTGGCACCAGGACCATTTCATCTGATACACTGACTTCCAAATGTGATAGTGCAAACCCCAGAGAGAGCATAGAGGCCACAAAATCCATTTCTTAAGTATGTGTCATGCCTAGAGTTCACTGTGTTTGTTTGGAAGGGACTCTCTAATCTGGTGTCTCCTGTGAAAGTCTTATTTTCTATTCACTTTCAGAGATTGGGTGCAGCATAATATGAAGCACACACTGAATGAAAATATGGAAGTGTCTTGTCATGGTGGGGCTTTGAAAAATGTCAGTTTGAAAAGCTGTACAGCTGATTGCTCTGCAGGTCCAATGGACACACCCTTTCCTGACCTGCAGCTTGTCTGTCAGGAGATTTCCTGAACTAATTCTCAGAATAACGAGTCTCAAAAAACATCCTCTCTTCTTATGTACTTCTTTTGTCCTTATTAGCTCACTTTCCCCCCCTGCAACTACTAAGTTTATTCTGCTTAGATTGTCTGACATGCATCAAGGATAATTTTGAGATCATAAATTAGTTGGCAGAAATGAAAGTTGGAAATAGAAAAGATAGAAATGATGAAATTTATTTTAGGGACTAGATTAGAGAGACACAAAAACCTATATACCTTTAGATCACCATTTAGAGTCAGAATATGTCTCTTTGGCTCAGTTCCTGAATGCAATTCTTAATTTTGAATGTGCCCAGAGAAGTATTCTCAGAGAGTGTAAAGATTTAAGAAATTTTTCCAGAAGTAGAAATCTCAAGACTCCCATGTGAAAACTGAGAACACAACAGGCCTTGTTAGTCTTACCTTCAGACCAGGATTTGAGTGATAGCAAGCTGACAAAAATAGCAAGAAAAAATCCAAGGTATTTTCTTCTTTTACCCTATTTTGATTTTTTTTTAAAGTTTCTTTTTAAGTGCCCCTTGTTTTTCAGTGTGACTCTGGAGTTCAGGCTTGGCCCATCTTCCTCATTTTTACTGGAAATGTGAAAAAACCCAGCACAATTTATCTCACCCACCCTCAGCAACTCCTTCAGGGCCTTTTCTGTCCTAGTTCTCCCAGTTCATAGATGTTTTACCATCTTTTAGGGTTTGGGCAGATTTAATTGGACACTTGCTAGCACAACTCCGTTCCACTCAGCTCAAGTTTCTGCCGCCGTCGCCATCACTGAAATCTCTGAACGTGGCATCAGCAGCCACTCAGAAACTCAGAGCAGGATCAGAGTTTTAGTTTGAAACAAGGAAACCAGGGAGTCCTGAACTCACTGAGCAGTCCCAGAGCACATCACCCTGCCACAAACTCTCTCCATACCTGCCGCTGACCCACGAACATTTGCATTATTCATTGTCACTAAACGTATTTCTTCCACCAGCTGGTGGAATTTAGTGAGTGCAGAGGGAGACTTACTTGCTAAATTTTAACAGCTTTCCCAGGTTTGTACAGAGCCCTTCTTGATTCTTTGCAACACTTCAGTACAGGTTATAAATCTATTTCTTCAGTGCAACAATAAATGAAACAACACTAGGTGATTAAATGTTACCTTGTCAGTGTCCACCACGCCACACCCCCCAAAAAAAAGAAAGAAAAAACCACAAATAAACAATTAAAAAACCTCCAAACATAACATCCTAGGCATTTAAAGTTCAAAAAGTATCTTTTCAGCTTTTCAGAAGTCATGCCTCACACCTAAAAGGCCCATTTGAAAAAGAAGCATAACCAAAAAGCCACACCAGGCATTCTCAACTGAAATGAGATGGGAAAATGTCATAATCATTTCCTGTAAATACTCTGAGTTTAAAGCAATGTCATTTTGACTACTGCACTCCTGTGAATAGGTTTAATGAACATGAACATTCAAGCAAAACGAATTTCAGTGACAATATTCATGAGCAGATTCCACACTGGAAAACAAACCAAAAGCAGAAAAAATTTTAATGTTGGTTTATATTGAATTGTGTAATTCAAAGTTTGTTTAGTTCTGGGGTTGAAATTGAAGTTTCAAGCTACTAGGAATTGTCTTTGATCAACAGAAGTGGGATTCTGAATTTGGCAACAAACAAACAAACAAACAAACCATTCAGAGTAACTGCACACGATTGATTTTTATGCCAGACAATTTCATGATCCATGTCCAGATGGATTTCTCTGGATTATTTTAGTGGTTATAGGGGGCTTATAGAAAACATGGGAACAAGCTTTTCAGTAGGGCCTGGAGCAACAGGGCAAGGGACAATGGCTTTGAATTAAAAGAGGGTAGGTTCAGACCAGGTACAGGAAAGCAGGGGGATGAAAGACTGGCACAGGTTCCTCAGAGAAGTGGGGGAGCCTCATCCCTGGAAACACTCAAGGCCAGCTTGGAGGGGGCTCTGAGAAACCTGCTCTGGCTGAGGATGTCTCTGCTCATTACAGAGGGCTTTCACTAGCTGAGCTTTAAAGGTCCTTTCCAACACAAAATATTCCATGATTCTACCATTTAACCAACTGTCTTGGGTTAGAAATGCAAGCTGTGGCTGGGGGTGTGTATTCAATTCCCATCTGTCAGAGGTGGGACAGTTTTCTTTATCTCTCCCACAGCCAACCCTCCCTCCAGGAGATCTCTGCTGTTCATGGGCCATTCATTATTAATTATCTCCTGCCCATGGCCACTGAGTGTCCCTGCATGGCTGATCCAATTCCATCATCCCATGGGGAGATGCTCCGCCCAGGGGAGGAGCCAAGCATTCCTACCTGGATCCAATCTGAGCTTTGGGACACCACAGCAGCCTTTGCCCCCTTGCATTCCCAGAGGAGCAGCTTTCTGCTGCCCTACATTGCCAGAGGGAGCCCAGGCCCATCTCCAGCAGCCCTGGAGCTGCAGAGGAAAACTCCCCCCTTGTGCAGGATCCCTGCTGCAGCAGAACCACAGCTGGCACTGCAGGAGGGCTGAGCCCCCATGGGATGGGGCTGGGACACCACCCTGACACACAGGGGGCAGGGCATGGTCTGACTCTGGCAGGGTTGGTTTGTATTACTGCATTTTTACTTTTTTATTATTTTTTTTTCCCAAGTACAAAACTGTTATTCCTACTCCCATATCTTTGCCTGAGAGCCTCTTAATTTCAAAATATAACAATTCAGAGGGAGGGGGTTTACATTTTCCATTTCAAGAAATTCTCCTGCCTTCCTTAGCAGAAACCTGTCTTTTTGAACCAAGGCACTAACTCCAACAATAAATCTGCATGAATAGAGTACAGTTTTATTTCCCTTTAATGATTTCATTCGTAGAGACAGTCCTGATGTGACAACTCATTTTTCCTGCTAGTGCGGGGCATCCCGGGCCCTTGCTGGTCCCAGGGAGCTCTGGAATTCCCAGTTTGGGGTGGCACAGACCTAAAGCCTGGAAGAGCTTTCCTCCACCTGGCTCCCTGGTGTTCTGCATCCCCAAACCACAGTCCCTATGCCTGTTCTGTCCACCTCAGGGACTTAGGAATTGTGTGTTCCTGCCGAGCCTGCCTTGCTATTCCCAGGGCTTGGGAGCCGCCTAGTGGAGTCCTCTGTGAGTCCCAAAATTCTGCCAGTTCCTCCTCCTTATCACTACATTCCTGGCTGATACCACTCCCAGCACTGTGGGAATCCATAAAATCAGAGGGTTTTGGGAAAGCTGCAAAAGGCAGGCCTCAGAGACAGCAGAACTGTGATTAGAGCTAAGCAGCAGCCATGAGATAGGTCAGCAGAAAAATTGTTTAAAAAGTAGAAAAGCAAGGACAAATAGAACAATGGTCTGTGTATTAATGCTTGTCTAGAATAACTCCCTAAGCTACCAAAAAGTTTATCTAGCAAGATATTTGGAATCCTCTGTGAGTCCCAAAATTCTGCCAGTACTCCTCCTTATCGCTGCATTCCTGGCTGATACCACTCCCAGCACTGCTTTTACAGCTGAGCACCACAGAAGGACTTCACTTGGACTTCATGTCTTGGTCTTTTCTACAGAATTGCGAGTCACTTTATAAGGTATAGAACTGAAGGGGAAAAAAATAAAAAAAGAAAACCAAAAAGGCAGTGGCAGAACTGATTTCCTACTATGACAAAGATATTTTCTAACCTCCCAGATCTCTGCATTAGACCCATAACCAGTAGTAACAAGGAACTTGGTTCTGCAGACCCAAGTCCCAACAAAATTAAAAAACATAGAAGTAGACCATGACACTCCCCATTCTAGTAGTATGAAATATCAGTCTGATTCACCAGCATCAAAACCTATCAAAACAGGCAGCTGTAAACTAAACAAAATTGCAATCACAAACAAAATCCCACATGAGCACACAAGCACTGGGATATCACTGATGCATCAGGGTGAGCAGCAGTTATTCTGATGCAGGTGTGTATAAAACCAGTAGAAAGCTCTGAATCAGACTCTGATTTTTACTTTTCATCTGTTATTGCTTTGCATGCTGAGGTTAATTAAAGATGAAAAACATAATTAACCTGGTTTTAAGCCAGCGTGTAGTTTGGTAGTAAAATCTGGTGTATTTGTGCACTACTTGGATCTGACAGGAGTTGGGGCTTCCCACTTGTTTTCAGGGCTGTAAAAACACAGGGCAAGGCATTAGGACAGCATCCATGGCTCAGGAAAAGCCAAGGAAAAGCCAAGGAAAAAGGGTGAGGGAGCCCTGGGAGTCAGGGATGTTCCCAAAGCTCAAAATGAAAAATGTCTTGTGATTCCTGTGAGGAGCTGAGAAACCAGAGTGGGACTGGAGGAAAAAGAACCTGATTTACTGTGGCACTTCTCTAGTTATGCCACCTGAAATGACAGAAAGAAGCTGACTTATAAAAAATACAACAAAACAACAAAACATAGAATGCAATCATAAGGAAATGTCATTCTTCCCCCAAATCAAGTGCACACTATGAACTGATTTCAACATTGCTTTTAAAACACATAAAGCTCCATCCAGCATATGAAATCAAAACTACAAACACAGATGGAGCTGAAAATGCCTATTTTTCCTTTGAAAATATCTAACAGTTGTTAAACCAGACACCAAATGGGAAAAAGGTGGAATAAATGCAGCAAAGAAGCAGCATTGACAAGAAAAGGATGACATCTCAGCCAGGGAGAGGAGAAGAACAGTGAAAAGGCATATTCACCTTCATTTACACACTTGTTTCCTTTTAAAGGTTTGAGAGGCCTGTCAAATCAAGGGAGTAATGGTCATGAGATAAAGAGTTCCTTGAGTTAAAAGCAAACTTTTTGCTCTGTTAGTGTGTGATACCCTGTGCACTGAGACCAATGTCTTCCCAGGCATGCCAAAAAATCCTCCTTTAAATTACCATCACACATTCCTGTAGATATAGAATAGCTGTAGGTACAGATTAGAGATATAGTTATAGATATAGATAGTTATAGATTAGATATAGATATATTTGTTTATTATGCAGATAATAACAAACAAATATATCAATATATTTATATCTGTACCTATATCTATATATCTAATCTATATAGATACAGATTAGATATATAGATATAGGTATAGATATAGATGTAGATAGTTATAGATTAGCTATAGATATATTTGTTTATCATATAGATTATACATAGCTGGAAACCAAAAATTTCTGTGTATATTTAGGCCGAAGAGAAGTGGAAAATGTACAACAACCAAAGCAAAATAAATGTAAAAACCCAGCAAAGCTCAGGACTTTACCAGGTGCTGTGGCTTTCCCAGAATTGTGCCTTGGACATGGACCAGCATTGCCATTGCCATGAGATCATGGTTTAATAAACATGGGAATGCCCCATTTGTAGAAATCCTTGGAAGGATTTCTAGGATTTGTAGGAATCCTTCTGGACTTTCAGCTGTGGGTGATTCTAAGAAATGGTTGAGCAACTTCACAGAATCTAGCTCCATATGCAGAATGTATAGGCTTATCAAGGGGGTACAGCAGTTCAAGATATTTTACCTTTTAGATTATTTTCCCTGTCTTAAGATAAAGGAGAGAAATTATATATCTGTATCTTGGCCTCTAAATATGCATTTAGGAAGGAAGGAAGTTTGTAATTTTGAATTCCACAATCCTCATCTCCCAGTCATTACCTGGGACAGATATGAGACTCAGAGAAGAGCTCTGAAGGGTTCCAGGTTCACCTCAGGGGTTAGAAAAGGGATTTATTTTCCTATGTTGATCCTCCCTGGTGTTGCAGCTGATTATTTTGTGGAAAGGAATGTCAATATATTCCATAGGACTGAGTCAAGGAAATTCAGACTTCCCAAGGTGTCTGCTCTCAGGTCAAGCTCTCTGTCCCCTCAAGCAGGAGCTCTGGAATAAACTGAAATGTCACTGGACTGAAAAATCAAATATTAAACTCTCTGTGCATCACTGACTGTGCCTGTAAATAGGAGCTGGCAAATTGTGTGCCCCTCTGAGGGTGAAGCAACACTAAAATACAGAATACTGCTCTGTGCATTTGGGTGAAATTTGCCTGCAAAGCACATATAAGCACCATGCAAAAATCAAACACACAGAGGAAAAAATCTGGCTGCTGTGGCACACACACACTCGTGAATTCTGCAATCATCACATGCTTACACATGAGGCAGCTAGAAAGAAAAAGAAAGCTTGGTAAATGCGATGAAAAATTAAAAAAAAAAAACCTGTAGAAAACGAAAAATGGGAGGGGGAAAAAGTGAAGAGGTGGAGAATTCTGAGAAACAGAGGTGTACAGCTTGGCTTCAGATACAAAGAGAGCTTTTTAAGCTCCTAACACATGGTTTTCTAGCAAATAGTGCTAGCATGGCCATGAGCTTTTCCAAACATAGCATTTAGTCAGGAAAATTATGAAATCAAATAAACACAAATTGCCTTCAATGAAGTAGGCTCATGTAAGTTAATTACAATTAATTTTTAAGTCAGACTAAGTAGAGTTATAATTCCAAAAGAAGATGTCTGTCGTAGACTCCACTAAATGGACACAGAGCTGTGTTAAGGGTATTGTTTTCAGCTGGAAAAGTAGTGTCAAGAGAAAAAGGAGGAGGAATTTCTTTTAAAAACAGTTTTCTGTCTGGTTTTCAGTCCTACTGTAAATAGGCTGAATAGTGGAAGTGAAAGGAGTTGCTTTAGATGGTTTTACAGGCACAGACACCAAGCACCAGACCTCCCTGTGTTCCTCCCACTCTGAATCCACTCTGACCTGCACAGAGCACACTCTGTAGGATTGGTCACACGGGAAAGCAGATGGGAGGAGAAAGGAGAGGAAAATAAATTACTTTTATTTGTATTATTTGATAAAATTTGGCCTAGAGGCTCAATGTGACTCAGTGCTGAACATCTGGGATTGATCATAGGATCACAAACTGAGAAGTAGTCATCTGGCTCCTAGAAATAAACACATTCAGTCCCTCTGCCACGATGTTACTTCCTTAATGATAGAATGCATCAGCCATTTTAAGTCCTTTTAATCTTTTCAGCCATAGTATTTTTAACTTTTTAGTAATTTTTACTATCATTTTTTCACTTCAGATGATGGCAAATTGCATTTGACCTTGGACTGGCAGCGTTTGGGATTGCCCACAGAACTGATTCACCACTTTCCTCCAAAAATCTGCTGGTGCCATGGTAGCCTTGCAGGTCCATTTCTGGCTGGTTCCATCCCTCATGAGCATCATGGGAGCAGCACAGTACGTGATGCAGGATGCAGCCCTGCTGAGCTACATTGACCAGCGTTTTCTGTCTCTGGAGGTATGTGCCTGATGAATCCTTCTGCAGCAAGAGAGCCTTGAAAATGTGTGGATGTTCTGGGGCCAGGACAGCCTGTGTGATATATCAAATCAGGAGGGTGAATTTCCAGCTTTGTCCAATGAATTAGTAAAATTGTGGCTAAAAGTTTAACTGTAATGATCCCACCACGTCATTTGTTGCAGGATAAAATTTCATAATGTTGTGTTTTTATTCTGTTATAATTTGTATTTTTTTAATGACATCACTGAATTTAGCTAAAAATGTGAATGTTTATATAGAAATGTCACAGACCATCCTAGGGAGCAGTATAAACTTATTTTCACCTGTAGAAGTGCTGTCAAGTATTTATTAGCAAGGAGATAGAAATTTATCAGGTATTTTTCTCCTGTGTGCAGATAGCCCCACCTGGAAGGGTAGTTTAAGACACATTCATGCAAACCAGCAGTGCATCTGCACTTCAAATAAACCCTTAATATCTGAGAGACTGAAATGCAGTTCTTTCAATTCCTTGAATTCCTTTCAATTACTTATATAAATGTACCACTTCTTGCTTTTTTTTTTCTACAGTAAAAAGCTGCCAGTACTGCAAAATACCTCTTCAGTATTGGTGTGTTAAAATCATATATTGTTTATTTTTAATTATTGACATATCCCTGGCTCCTGTGCAGTTTCAGACTTACAGAGAACCTCTAACTTGCCTGATTTGATGTCCCTTTCTGTACAAAGTCCTCATTAGTCTTATCTTCTCAATACCAAAGGATTAATCTGATATTCTCTTCCCACTGTGTAGATGGAGATTTACATTTTCTTTGCCACTCTAGGAGTAGCTTCCCCTGGCAATTCCTGTTCCTTTGGCACGCATTAAAATTGAGGTAACCTGTGGCATTTGATGCAAGGGGCACAAAAGGAACAGGACAGAGAAGTGAGGCAGATACTGATGGCAGCACTTGAAAGCATTTAAAATAAAGGTTTTGTAGAAAGCAATTAAGCAACTCCCTGGGGGCTTATGGTCTTGTATAAATGGGGGAGAGAGGAGGTAGCACAGAAAGCAGAGCTCACAAAGCAAACCAACCAAAGATCTGCTCAAATTCCTCATCTTCCCAAAGTGGCAGCTGAACTACTATTTTCAGGACACCTATGAAGCAGCTGCATTGCAACAGAGAAACATATTACTTACCTTTGAAAACACTGATAATTTGAATTTAGGTGTAAAGAAATAGTTTTTTGGCTTTCTATGTTTGGGGGTTGTTGTTTGGTTTTTTTGTTGTTTGTTTTTGTTTTTTTAATACAACCAATAATTTGAGGAAAAAAAGACAAAAAAAAAAGGGAAACAACACAAAACTTCCTCAACTGTAGCATTTATTTCAGTATTTTCATTTTCACCTTTAAATGGGTGAAAAATAGCCACACTAGATTCTGCCTTGGTCAGAAGAGGCGTATCCATGTGAAATGTTAATGGCTGTAGATTTCCTGCAGAAAATTCTTTGCGACTGCTTCACCAGAGCACTTTTTCTTTCTTAAGGCAGTAAAACAAAATATCTGGCTGTAAATAATGATGTCTGTGGCCACAGCTCTCTTCACAGAGAGCAGCAGGCACAACTTCTCCGAGGACTTTTCCTGGGGAAGGCAGTGAGAAGCTCAGAGAGAAGAAGAGAAAACAATTCTTGTCTCTGTTCACTGTCAGAGTCTTTTTGCACATGTGGAATGTGTTATGGAAATTGTTTACCCAAAATGAGTTGTTAATTGGACACTGGTGAAGGTTGTGTTGATTCCTTGGCCAGTTGGGTCAAAGCTGTGTCCTGACTGTCTCCAGACAGTCACAGGGTTTTCTTTAGTATAGTGTGGTATTCTTTAGTATAGTATCTCTTTAGTATGTAATTTAGTATAGAATTAGTGTAATAATATAGCTTAATAAAGGATCTGCTCAGCCTTCTGAATCATGGAGTCAGAGCACATTATTTGCTGTGTTGGGGTTGCCCTGAAACTATACATGTCAAGTCAAAAAAAAGTGGATTTTTGTCCAGACTTTTGAATTCTGTGCCAGTCTGAGATGTTCCCCTCACACAGACACCCAGCAAGAGCCCCCTGGGCTGGAATAGGTGGGTGCAGGGCACTGGGCAGGAGGGAACATCAGAGTTGTGAAAGTAACCATGGGTGAGGCTGTGATGCACACAGAACACCCACGTCTGTCTGTGTGTTCTCTTCCCGTGTTCTGGCTGAAGAGGAGGCTGGAGAAGTGCAGCCAAGACCTGCTGGAGTACGTGGATGAGTTCAGAGAGCTCTCCAAGGCAGCCCTGGCCCGCCTGGCAAGGCTGAGCACTGACAAGGCCGAGCTTAAGGGAGAGGTGGAGAATTTGCTCACGAGGGTGGAGCGCGCCCAGAGGGACATCGACTATTTTGGATCCCTCAGGGATTCCAACGCCTGTGTGGAGGTGCACGAGGACCTGCTGGAACAGCAGCTGCTGGAAGAGGCAGAGGAGAAAAAGAGACTTAAAGTCATGCTTAATGCAAGTAAGAGCAGTTTGTTTTTCAGAACTTCAGTGTGAACAGTCCCACGTGTGCATGCTGGCACAGGGATAAGAGATTTTCATCTGCAAGGGGGTTTGGGCTGTGTAAATACCAGACTTACAAAACCCATGTATATGCAAAAAAAGTTATGGGAGAGGGAGGGAGAAAATAGAGTTCAAACATTTACTTTGCAGAAATTCTACTGCATATCAAATTAATTCTTTGGGAGTTACTTTTTATTATAAAATAAGGTAAAATCCCCTGAAGGTATGCTTTTGCAAAGTCCCAGAAAAATATATTTCTGAGTACTGCAGCTGTACTAAGGAATTAATAGTGGTCTTTGCTTTTTGGACTAGGCAGGATCAAAACCTCAGCTCAAAAGTAAATTAATGGGTTAATAAACTACTTAATTTACTTCTACAATTTTTAACTGCTTTACTGTCCTGCTCTGTCATCCTTCCTCTCCTTGTCCCCTCCTTTAATAAGAGAGCACACTGGCTTGGCTGTCAGCAAAGCTTAGTTCTGATTTGAAAATTTGGTGTTATGCATGAAGAATATCTACACAATCTATAATTTTTTTAAACAAATTACATTTCATAGTTATCTTTACCTTAAGTTTTGGTATGGATGTAAACTATATATTACAGACATATTTAAAGAAGACTGTTTTATTTTCATAGTAGTAAGAAATGAAGAGTAAATATTAGGAGATACAAACTGAATTTTTTAAAAAGTGAGTGAAAGAACTTTAGCATCATCAATTATACAATTCCACTGACTTCAGTAGAATTAAGTTGATTTAATTTTACACATAAATTTACAATTTCTTCTTAGACTTTTCAAACAAATCAGTATTAAGGCAGATGCCTACGGAAGCAATCACCTATTCTGCTTCTGAGTCCTCTCATACTCCACAATTCAGTGCTCTGAATATCAATAGTTCTGTTTTCCATTTAGAGAACTTTTGAACATCGGGCATTTTTTTCAGAGAGGAAAAAAATTGGGGATTTTTAAATTGACTGTGGTTAAGGCACTTTGAAAATTGTATCTTTCTGAGAGTTTCGGAGGGGAAAAACTTACTTTGCATTTTCCTTTGTTGGAAATTATTACTTTTAACTTTATTGTAGCAGCTCATGGTAACTTTATTTCCAATTTGTTCTCTACTGTCAGTACTAGTCAGATGCTTTTCCCATTGAATTTGATGTCAAAAGTATTCCCTGTGCAGATTTTACAGCACTTAGAAAAAGTAGGAAGATCCTCAACTTTAGAAAATAGAAGCTCTGCTTCTATGCTTTCATGTCTTAACCAGACTCTATGATTATTTTTGCTGAGTCCCTTCAGAAATCTAGTAGAAAAGAGGGTTTGTAAGTCCAGCTTTGTAACTGGGTTTGGATCAAGTTCACACAGAAAATAACAACCAGACAAAAATCTGGTTATTTCCCCTGCAGAGGAAGACACTGCTAAGGCTGCCTAGGGTTTTAGATTCAGCAGCTTTAATTTTTTTTTTCTTTTTTAATCTATCTAATCAATAAATGTTAGATTTGAGAGAGCTGTTGTGGCTTGCTCAGGGAAGGCACTTCCAGAGTGAGGACTCTCAGGGAAAAAAAATCCATTGTAGCAGCAATATCCAAAAGCTTTGATTAGAGGGTATCAGTGCACACAAATTACATAAAGATTGCTTTCTACAGGCAACTGGAGTCTTGCCACTGACTTCAATAGGCTCCTATAAGGCCAAGCAGGGGGGCTGGTTTTGCTTTCTCCATTTCATCTGCTGCCAGAACTTCCTGCCTTAGAGCTTTGTTTGTCCTGTTTACTGAAATGGCTGCACTCCACTGAAAGCAATTCTTTCAACTTCAAATGCTGCGCCCTGTAATTTATGAGTGCCTTTGGTAAGCAAGCTTGGTTAATATGCTTTGCAATAGTTTGCTTTGGGTTTTTTTTCCTGGAAAAGATGCTGCTTGATAAAGATCTCAGAGTCTGAATGCCTGAGTCCTCCCAGGCTTGGTGCTTTCTGGTCTGAAACGTCCCTGCAGAGTGCACAGAAAATGTGAAGAAGCCAGAGCTGTGGCCAGCTGAGGCCAATTTTAACCCTGCAGGGAGGTAAAGAGCTGGGTGCTTCCACCAGCCACGCTCCTGGCACAGGAATTGGCAGCACAGACATCACCCCAGCTCCTCCAAAGGCCACCTCAGGGCATGCACAACCCTGCTTGTGTGATCTATATTCTGTTCTTGCTCCTTTGTGTGCAGGTGTTGGGAAGGTGAATGGGAAGATAGCCCAGCTTTTTGGCTTTCAGTTATGCTGATCTATTTTTGTTCCTATTTATACTATAAATGCATAAAAAAGAGGCTATCTGAGGATAAGACCAGTCCTGAAACAAAAATACTATACATGTGGATAATGGATTTTAATTTGTATGCCTCCAACAGGAAATAAATCTGATTACTTTACTGTGTTGATCTAAACCAGAAGTCAGTTCTCCGAAGCAAAACTTATACCCCTGTAAGTGGACAGACAAGAATAATCACAAAATCTCTAACTGTGCTCTTGGTCTTCTCTCAGACACACAAACATCCAAATGTTTTGGATAACACTGCTATGATAGAACAAAGCCCAACACTCTACAGGTAGATGAAGATACTACAGTTTCATTAGCAGGAATATATAATAATAATATAATAATATTATTAAAATATAATATATATTATTATAGATTATATATTAATGTGTATTATTGTATAATAATTATAAAATATAGTATATATAATATATATTATATTATATTATATTATATTATATTATATTATATTATATTATATTATATACTGTTCTTTTGTTATTTTATATAATATTATTCAAATATATTCAAATATACTATAATATGATTGAAATACATTATATGTTCTATATTATTGTATAATCATTATATAATATATTATTATATATTATAATAAATAGTATATATTATTATATTGATATTTTCTATAATTATTATTCAAATATATTCAAATATACTATAATATTATTCAAATATAATATCACATAAAACTATTTTCAGCACTACTTACCAGAGCCACACTGCTGACACCTTTACTGATATATTGACTCTTTTTTGAGTCAATCACCTTTACTGATATATCGATGAATTAAAAGGAAACTAAGTCATTCAAAGGAAGGAAACTAGAAAATTTACAGATATTCTAATTTTATTTTTCTTTGGTTATTTCCTTGCAGGCTGTGATCACATGCTTGCAGGTATTAGGTCCCTGAAGGTGGTTAAGAAGACTGGAGGAAAGCACGGCTCTTGGATGAAAGATCCTGGCAAAAAGCACGCCAAGATTTATTTACTGAGTGGCTCTGTGAATAACGTGATTTTGGAATTTGCAAATATCATGGCTTTCATGGAGAACAACCAGACTCTGAAGGCTCGCAGAGTCCCCTTGCCAGCGCCCTGGGAAGGAACTGGCCACGTCATCTACCAGGGCTTCCTCTTCTACCACAGGCACGGCTCCTTGAACGAGATCGTGAAGTTCCACCTCCAGAGGAGGAACGTAGCTGACCAGATGCTGCTGCCAGGGGCTGGGAGGATTCCTGCCTACCAGCTCTCTCCAGAGACAAAAATAGACCTGGCTCTGGACGAGCAGGGGCTGTGGGCCCTCCATGCAGAGCCAGAGACCGGGGGGAACATTGTCCTCACCAAAATCAACCCCGTGGCCATGGCGGTGGAGCACAGCTGGGACACGCCCTGCAGCAGCAGGGATGCTGAGGCCGCTTTCATGGCCTGCAACACCCTGCACGTGGTCTACAACTCTCCTTCTGGGGGCTCCTCCCGCATCCAGTGCGTTTATGATGTTTTGGGTGCTCTGAATGCTCCCACAGACCCAGGACTGCATTTCCCAAAACGCCAGGGTGGCCACTCCAGCGTACACTACAATCCTAAAGAGAGGCAGCTCTTCGCTTGGGGTGATGGGTCCCAGATCATTTACAAACTTCACACAGAGAAGAAAGTTTAAAACCTTTAGCAGCTTTTCAAGCTGACCTAAAATCCACCAGTCCCAGGTCAACACAGCCTTTTTATGTGTGTTAAAATTGCATTATTCCCAGCTGTTACAACTTTCGTCCATTTTATGTAACTTATGTACCCCAGTAAACTTAATGCCCAATAAAGAATATGTGAAGACTGAATGAATATAAATTACATGATGACTAAATACCACACATACACAACCCCTCCTGCCCCCCCCCCCCCCCAAATTAAAGTCTAAGGTTAATTAACAAAAAAACAAAATAGCCTATTTCTGACATGGTCTCTTCCTGTTGAAACTATGTTTTCTGTTTCTGTGCCATGGAAATCAAATCAGAAATCCTTCCTGTCCAAATCACAGCCTGACAACCTTCCCTACTCTGAAGATCACTATAGAAAGCAATACAAAATCACATGCTTCCAGAGAAATGAGATATTGGTTTTAACAGGAGAGGTTTATTTTGCCACAAAGTGTAGTAATAGACAGCCCCACAAACATGGTTTATATTTAACATAGAACTCTCATACATCACATCAAGGCTACTCCTATTCATTGAACTTCCAGGGTATTTCCATGAAAATTCCACACTTCTTACCCATATAGCTGTACAGACCACTGTGGATCCTGCCAGTACATTTGCTGCAGCCAAATATTCACTTTTTTCAGCTTTAAGTCACCACTTCTCACTATTTTTGAGCATATTGCTGTTTGTGTGTCAGAAGGAATGTTCCTGGGTGAACTCTTCTGTGTCACACACCACTTTTAAAGGTTCTACATGTCACTCTTTGGTGTTATTCTCATTAGGTCTCTTTCAGCATCTACTTGTGAGGCATCTTCCCCAATGTTTCAAATCACTCCCATTGGTTACAGCAGAATCTTTCTCATCCTATCCTCCACCTCCAGGAAAAGGTGGCTCAGGTGAGCACAGCAGTGCAGGTGAGGGCACTGCACTGCTCAGTCCTGGATTTCTGAATACCAGATAGACTCCAGGTATTTTTGTTTCAAAAAAAATGTTAAAAATGTTAAATAATGTAGAAAAAAAAAGGACTTTTAATGTGAAATACAGGTATAGACTGTATTTTTCTATTTATTTTAATGACAACTGCATGTCTAATAGCAAACAAACAAACAAACACGCCAAAAAAATCCCCTCTGAAAAACCACAAATAATGGTACTTGAAAAGCAACCCACAGCTGTTGCTACAGAAAAACCCATTTTGTTCATTACACTGAGAGAGTTGTTGTTCTGTTTAAAAATAGCTTCCAGAGAACAGCCAGACATCAGGGAATGATCTTGAAAAGGAGTTCCAGAGGACAATTAGGAGTGTATGGACTGCTGGGCTGCACCAGTGACACTCTGCCTTCAGCACAAGGAGCTTTGTCATTCCGAGCAGGGGCAGTGAGCAGAGCACAGCAGACACAGGGTGTGCAGCCACAGACACCCCCAGGCTGCTAGGGGAGTGGGCTGGCACTGCTTTCCTGGCTTAAAGGCAGTATTTGGCCTTTTATCCCTCCTCTGTAAAATTACAAACATGTAAATGCAAAATGGCATCAGCCACCTCTGTGAGAATTTTTACTGGAAAGGATGTGTAACTTCCTTTGTTTAGGAAATAAAGTCTTTGGGTGCAAATAGGGATTGAATCTGCTTTTTAGAAAAGGGGTTCTTGGGATGTGCTTTGTGCCACACTATTACTCAGTGGAGGAAGCCCATGTCATTATTCTGTAGAAAGATTTCAATGTGCAACCCTCAAAAGTTCAGGCAGGGTCTACTCTGAACCTTGCTGCCCTGGAAATCCAAACTTCATGATAAATTAAAGCCCAAAATGGGGGGAAGCATCCAGACATCCCATCAGCAGCAAAGGGAGGCACAGCCAGCCTGCACAAGAGCTCCCAGCACTCTGTAAAACAACTGCTCATTGTCAAACCCTGCCTGGGCCCTGCTTTTCCATGCCCTGTCTCCATGCCAGGAGTGTGAGGACATCCCATGTCCTCTGCACAGAGCCTCAAGGACAGGGCAGGACAGGAGCTGGCATCCTTGGGCCACTGTGCCAGCATTACACAAGGGGTCTCTGGAAGGCACTGAGGAAAATCCTTCAGCCCTGGAGGTGGAGCTGGGGGAGCACTTTTCAGTCTGAGCTTCACTCTTGCTCTATTTTCTGGTTTTAAGATGAACTTTGGAACTGCTTTTGTTTTTCTCAATCCCCATGGATATTTTGGTGTCCCATCTGGGAGTTTCACTGCCTACACTTCACCTTGGCTGTGACAAAGACAAAAAACAACTTACATCACTTCAGCATCTCTCACACTCTTCCTGGAGCACAACATGGACCTGGCCATTGCTGCTGCAGCAGGGAACAAGCAGGGAAACAGGCTCTGAGTTGGGGTGGCACATGAATTTTGTGGCTGTAGTGGCAGCAGCATCTCTGGGCTTACAGCACTGGTGACAGGTGAGGGAGTCACATCTGTGAATATATCAGATATATATATATATCACTGCTCTGCTGATCAGTGAACATTCTTGTAAGAAAAAGGTGGCAGGCATTCTCCTCCAGCTTCCTGGCAATCTCTGAAATATATATGATTTCATTAATTTTCATAACTGATAGCACACAAGCAGATATTTTTCAGAAAGTCAGAAGAGACATTTAGTTAACTCCCAGATGACAAAGGCCAAAATAAAAAAGGAAAAGGACTGTCTGTTCAGAAAGAGAAAGGAAATAATGACAAATATCTGAACTGAATAATCTGCTCCAAGACAGCAGCCTCCAAAAGGCAAGGACAAAGGACTGTCAGGAGGCAGGAGACAGCCATGACAAGACTGCATGAAAGAGGGCATTGACTTCCAGTTCAGGTAGATGATATGATTGTTACCATGGAAATGGAATTGG
This sequence comes from Setophaga petechia, assembly GCA_024362935.1. Classification (NCBI taxonomy): domain Eukaryota; kingdom Metazoa; phylum Chordata; class Aves; order Passeriformes; family Parulidae; genus Setophaga; species Setophaga petechia. The sequence goes on along the minus strand of JANCRA010000003.1, from coordinate 51,164,116 downwards.
TACAAGGGGACCAACACAGAGGAGTCTTCATCAGGAACAAAAAACACAAATGAGTTTATGACCTCCACCTTCACCATCTAGATAACATCCATTACTCTCCTTGTTATTCAAGTCCTTTTATGCTACACTTTCTCCATGTGCTCACTTTGCCTGAACCACTGGGCTCATTCCATGTGAACCACTGGCTTTTTGCTTTTTCATGTCCAGACCCTCCTCTAGAGGGGAATTCAGTGCCCTCTGCTCTGACAGCAGGATCACCATCCTCCCAACAAAAGCAGCACTCCTCAGCGCTCTGGCTGTGCTGCAGGTCCCTCACCCCATCAGTGACACTGCTGTCACCTCATCCTTCTCCTGCAGTGGGTGGTGCCTGCCCCTGCCCATGGTGAGAGCAGGTTTCACTGCACAGATACTCCTCATTTCCCTGCCCTCCATTCCCTCTGCCACCTCTTCCCAGAAAGGTGGCTCAGGTCAGAGTAATCTGCAGTGATTATGTCCTGTTTGCACTTGGAGCAGTCAGAATTATCATAGACAGAAAAGTTTTCAGCTCTCTCGGTTTATTGACATCCATCTGATGAATTTAAGCTTTCTGACATCCGTGTGCTTTCTTATTTGGATTTTATGGATACCAAGGATCTGTGACTGCTAAAAGCAACTTACCAGTAGAGCAGAGTAGAGTAGAGTAAAAAGAGTAGAGTAAAAGGCAACTTACCAGTAGAGCTGCTAGGAGCATGCCATTTTAACTGGGTTTATTTTTACAGTGCCCATCAGAGATAAGCTTGTTTGTCAGAAAATAATCCTCCTGTCTCTTTTTCTTCTTCATTCCCACCTGCCTGGGTCTGGAGGATGAGAGCCCCTTTTAGCATTCACTCAAGCAGGCCCTTGAGTGAATGCTGATGAGAGCCCCTTTTAGCATTCACTCACCATTTCAGAAAAACACACACTACATGTTTGTGACAGGTGGGTTTATCACTAAAAAATGCAACTGTTGTCACCCTGCTCTGTCATGGTGCATGTTTTTTCCCCCTGTGCTGTTTCCCACTCAGTGGCATGGAAGCTCAGCCAAGAAACTGCAAAATCAAAACCATTAAAATGCAGCCCACTCTCCTATCCTGAAGAAATAGCTCCTCCTGAAGGCAGAAATCAGGACCTGTAGCTTTTTTGAGTTGTTTGAACTTTCCCTGGGTTTCTGTTGCATAGAAGAAAATAACACTTTGTTACACTTCCACCAGATTGAGCCCTGAGCCAGAAAAAGGAATGTGCAGAATCCCAGAATGAATAAAGTTGGAATAGATCTCTGAGATCATTGAGTCCAGTCTTTGACCAGATACAAGGACACCTCCAGGGATGGTGACTCTACCACCTCCCTGGGCAGCCCCTTCCAATGTCTAACCACCTTTCTGCTGGTGATATCTGGATATTGCTGTTTTCTTTCCTGATGTTCATACTGGCATGGGTGTCATTTGTCTCAGAATTTAGTTTTGCAAAATATATCAAAAGCCCTTGTTATTTTAAATCCCTTTTTAGAATAATTTCGAACAAGTAAAACCTTTATGTGGAAAAGGTTAATAAAAGAACATTCTTAACTGGTCCTTGTGCCAGTGTCATATTTATTGCAGATAACCATCTGCTTTTCCTTCTTATTTAAGGCTGACTTCTCCATGGGACTGACCCCATCCAGTGAGTCAGTCCCTACTCCACGATTACAGGACTGGGGCTTTTCTTTTGGTTTTTTGAACTGTTTCTTAAGAGTAGGAGAACAAGAGGAAAAAACAAATCTGTGGAAAATGTTTGATTTTATAAACCTTTAGAAGTACACCAAAAAGTAAATACATCAGATGTGCCTAATTTTTGAGAGTTCCTAGCAGACTCTGGCCTGGTTTTCTCTTTCCCAGTACCATCATCACCCAACTAATGTGAGAACTGATGCTGAAAGATACAGAATTTTTGGGAGCAGCTGCAGGGATACCCACTTTAGAATGTGCTGGGGCTATATCTGTGTGTAAAGAAAACCCCACCTATGTTAAACAATCCCCACAGTCTGGGTAGGTAAATCAGACCTTGGGTAGGGAAAAACACAGTTAGTTTTGCCTGTAACACTCATTTGCATTCAAAGCCAAACCACAGGCACACAAAGTGGTGCTGCCATTTCTGACTTTACCAGATCAGGAGGCATTTTTAGGGTGCAATATTTCCCAAACTGTGAGCTCAAGGACTTGATACACACTGAGGTGTATTCCCCTCACTCCCTGTCATGAAGAGGGCAGTGCCATCCCTGATGAGCACAGACTCCATTTTTTGCTGCCTTGGGTCCCTGCATTCACTCCATCAAGTCCAGTTCTTGGTAACGACTCAATTTTTGGCCCACTCATTGCTACCAAAATTAATCTGAAAAATGGGCAGAAAAATCATGGGAAATAATGCAGTGAGGGCAAGAGCAAAGAAATGTACTCAGGCAGGAATGATTTTGACAATTCCAAAAGAACCCCAAGCTTCAAAAGCAGATACTGTAATATTGTACAATTGTACTATTGTAATATTGTAATATTTATTGTAATATTAGTATTTATTTTAATATTTATTGTGCTGTTTATTGTAAAATTGTAAAGCAGAGGAGAAGAACTAGTTCCCCATCTCACCAATGGACAGAAATAAGTCAAACTGCACTCAGGGTAGGCATTAGATAATAGTCTCAAAAATTTCCAGTGACAGAGGACTAACAATTTCCACTGACAGGAACAACCTCAGCTTGAGCAACCTTGCATTTTGGCAGGGGACTGATCACACAGCAGTTACCTGCAGAGAGGAGGAGCAGTCTCTGGAGCACTGTCTGAGCCATCCTGGGATGTTAACTGAACAAAATAAACTCATTATCAAGTGAATTTTCTCAGTAGGAATCCGTGCCCCTCCTGGAAACTGAAAGCTCCAAAATTGGAAAAATATTGCTTGATTAGACCAATCTTTCTTTATTTGTAGATGGGACATTTTGTGTGATCTGGTGTTGCACTCATTTGCCTTTGAAATATGATTGGCATAAAACAATTGAAAAATGGAACATTTTATAATTATTAACTGAGACCCCTTGTCCTATACTTGTGATATATGAGGTTAGAAATAATATTTTCATTAGGATGTCCATGTAAAAATCCCTTTAATAGAGGATTATTACACTACATTGTTCTGTGACCTCAAAGTTAGTCATAATTTTCTTATTCTTAATTAAAAAGGAAAAGGAAAGAATCCAACATGTGAACACTAATTGCTAATGCAAAGAGTAAGATCATGAACATCTTACACATTTTTCTGCTATCCAATCCTTTGTTATAATTAATCCTCTATGTAGAATTTTTGGGAACAGGGCTTATATTTTGTACTTCTCACGTAATTCCTGAAACTCTCTGTAATTATTAACAAATACCCAGATAGAATTAAGTGCTTTTGTGGGCTTCTCAAATATAGATTTTTCAGACTATTTAAGCACTGCATGTGCTTTATCAGAATATTTAATTTAAACAATGCATATGACAATGCATATGACCAATGGCTTTTTCTTCTAAAGGCTTTATAGGTCTGGCATTACCACTTCAGCTGAGGGTTAGAAGATAAAGTGCCAGCATCATTTCCTGTGCACATTCTCCATTTGAAACCAGTAGCTGTTCCATGCAGACGGATGGCTCTCCTCAGAAGAGCTGCAAAGATTTACTTTGGCCTCATGCTCACAGTGTGTTTTTCCAAAAGCATTTTTAATGTGTCTGCAAGCTGCATCCTGCTTTCATGCCAGCTCTCCAGTGCCACATGTACAGCTGTGTCTGTGTTTGAAAAGATAGGTGCCTGCTAAGGAAGGCAGGAGCCTCCCTTGAAATGCAAAATGTAAACCCCCTCTCTCTGAATTTTTGTAATTTTGAAATTAAGGGCTCTCAGACAAGGAAATGGGAGTAGGAATAACAGTTCTTTACCAGGAAAATTAAAAATACAGATGCAATAATACAAAAATAAAAAAAACAACACTGCCAGAGTGAGAGCAGGCCCTGCCCCCTGTGTGTCAGGGTGGTGTCCCAGCCCCATCCCATGGGGGCTCAGCCCTCCTGCAGTGCCAGCTGTGGTTCTGCTGGAGCAGGGATCCTGCACAAGGGGGAGTTTTCCTCTGCAGCTCCAGGGCTGCTGGAGATGGGCCTGGGCTCCCTCTGGGAATGCAGGGCAGCAGAAAGCTGCTCCTCTGGGAATGCAGTGGGCAAAGGCTGCTGTGGTGTCCCAAAGCTCAGATTGTATCCAGGTAGGAATGCTTGGCTCCTCCCCTGGGCGGAGCATCTCCCCATGGGATGATGGCATTTGATCAGCTGTGCAGGGACACTCAGTGGCCATGGGCAGGAGATAATTAATAATGAACAGCCCATGAACAGAAGAGATCTCCTGGAGGGAGGGTTGGCTGTGGGAAAGATAAAGAAAAAACTGCCCCATGAACAGCAGGGAACTGCCCCAGCTCTGACAGATGGGGACAGAACACACACCCCCAGACACATCTTGTAACCTAAAACAAGCTTGTAAAAACAGCTTTGGCACACAAGGCACAAAACCTGATGTAAAGCTTTAGCTCCTCTTTATACAGATCCCAAAAAAATGAGGTAAATGTCTAAAATCAGGTATTTCAGTCCCAGCTGCAATCACCTCTGAAGCGTGTGCAGAACTTGTATCACTGTTAAAAACACAACCTCCTATGAGGAACTCTACAAAGCTCTATTTCAGTAATCATTTTAGCAAAAAAAGGAATTCTGCTGAATGCTATGAATTGCTTGTTTACTCCCCCATTTTGAGAGCTAGTGAGTACATGCAGAAAAAGATGAATTTCCTATTCTGTTGTTTGGCCATAAAATGCAAACATAAATTTTCAGGATTAATGACAGCAGTAAAGTCAAAAATGTATTGCTCTAAGTTTAAAGAACTTGCACTCAAACAAACTGAAACAACCTCCAGGCTACCCTGAATCCTTTTTTTTCCCCCGTGGCATTGCTATCCTAAGAAAAACAACATATTCACATTCTTGCTGCTTATTTGTTACCACTACATTCCTAGTCAGTCTGGTAAACAAATAACTTACTAAATTTCAAAGAAATGTATGAGTTGGTAATTAATGAGAAATGTGGTTGGCAATTAATGAGGATTATAGAATCGTTAAGGCTGGAGAAGAGTCCCAAGGCCATCATGTCCAGCCTTTGCCCGAACGCTGCCATTCCACAGATAAACCACAGCACTGAGTGCCAAGGCTCCTCTTCCTTTGAGCACCTCCAGCCCCACCACCTCCCTGGGCAGCTCCCTCCAATGTTTCAGCACTCTTTCAGTGAAGACATTTCTTCCTAATGTTCAACCTGAACCTCCCCAGGTGCCACTTGAGGCCGTCCTCTCTTCTCCTCTTGCTGGTGACCTGGGGGAGAGGCTGATCTTCGCCTGGCTCCAGCCTCTTGTCAGCCACTTCTAGAGATTGAGATCTCTTTTTTCCAGGCTAAACACCCCCAGTTCCCTCAGCTGGACTCTCCAGACCCTTGCCCAGCTCTGCTGCCCTTCTCTGGACTTACCCCAATGCCCCTCCTGCAGTGAGGGGCCCAGAGCTTTAAATATACACTTGGAATAAATCTTTTCCTCAGCAAGTTTTTACTTAAAACAATGTTTGTTTTACTAACCAACAGGTATGAAGATTGCACTTTTTCCTATCCAGGCAATTCAAAATATGTTGGCACTGGTCATATGCTTGTCTGTTTATGTTTTGATATTTGAAAAAAAGATGAGATCTAATCTTTTTATGAAAAAAACATTTGAGTTCTCCCCACCCACCTGATAAATCTCCATAGGTTTATCAGTCAGGGCACAGCACTGACATCCAGCTGGGACAATTAAGTTGCAGTTTTCTTACTAGATAGGATTTTACTGACTCCCTCTAATGGAGGAAGAGGGCAAGGAAGGTGCTGCTTATCATGTCCACAAGCAAACTTTTTGGTGAAATATTTATATTTACATTGTCTGATATTACTCACAACACCAAATTAACTTCAACACTGTAAATGTCAGTACCCATAAACACTGCTTTTCATTTCAGCCCTGTTTGTGTCCAAACTAAAAGAATTTGTGGGGCTGTTTGGTGTCATGCAGTCATGCAACATCACGTGACTGACTAACCAGAAAAAACAAGGAATGCTCAAAAACAAGATGTGAATACTTTTTTTAAAAGGAATGTAATGTGTACACAGAAAGAGGATGTCTGATGATGCAAAAGCAAAGCAGAAGCTAAATTCCTCATTCCATTATTTCAGAAAAACAAATATTTCCTCTGCGCACTGGGTAAAGCCAGTGGTTTAGGCTCTCCTGTGGTGAACTAGGCTTTAGGAACCAAGGAGATTTTTAAAGGAGCCTGAAAAAAGTGAACATTTTCCTAAACAGTACAGCTAGAAGTCCCAGAAGAAATTTTAAAACCTTAAGAGCAGAAAAACAAATCATTTACAATAGCAAAAAAACGAAACACTTCTAAGGCTGAATCCATGAGCCACAATTCAGATGTGGATCAAAAAGCCACTGTCTAAATCTATAGTTATGACAGAAATGCAGCTGTTGTCATACCAGCAAGGTTTTGATACTGAGGTACTTCCTTAGGGGGGACATAAATTCACAGCAGGAAGAAAACAATGGTGATTAAAAATATGCACAAAAATTCTAGTTCCATATCAAGAGCAGAGCACATGTACTGCAACAAATATCAGAACCACAATAAAGACGACTGACCATCATTATTTCCTGTTCAGAGAGGATTTTTTGGGAGCTAGAACCCCCTAACTATTTAATAATATTCCAAGTCAAAGACAGAGTATGTTAAGAAGCTGCAAAGAATGAAATAATGCATTATGATAAATGCATCTCAAATTTTAGATTGGATCTGTGTAAAGAAAATTAAACTGCAAATTACCTGAAAAGGCTTGCAAACTGCCCAAATGTCAGCATTTGCAGCGCTCATAAATATATTTTTCTATGATTAATTGTGTTTTCCTTTGAGCTAACAGAAAGCATGGCAAAGCACAGAAGCAAAGTTTCAGTTTTCAAACAGAGACAAGTTTATTTAGAGGCTTATGTGGCTGCAATCAGCATGAAATCACAAGAGGATTCAGAGGTCATGGGCAGTGAAACACAGGTTTTCTCAGAGTCAATCAGAACTGAGATCAAGCTGAAAACCCTTCTGAGAGAGCTCATGCTGGAATTAACTTGGTTCCCCACCAGCTCCAGTCTCAAGGTGGCAAAATGTACACGAAGGCTGTACAGCTTCTACAGCTTCTACCCCTAGGGTGTAGTCCACTTTCTAAGCCAGTTAATTTTAAGAAAGTGAATCAGGAGACAATTTCCTGGTTACTTCTAAAATGTAATGAAAGTATAGTGACCAAGATATGGGCAGTCATCTACAAAACATCAAAACATGTATGGAGCTCAAAGGCAGGGCAGAAGGAAGAAACTCTTTAGACAAAAAAAATCCCCAAAAAATTAAACAAACAAACAAAAACCCAAACAAAAAAACAAACAAAAACCCAAAACTAAACAAAACCAAAAAAAAAAAAAAAAAAAACAAACAAAAAAACCCCCCACAAACTCTAAGAGCAATAAACTGCTGAAAACCTGCAAACTGTTGGATAAACAAAACAGGTCTTAGGTGCTAAATCAAGTCTCAGAAAAACACCAAGTTTATCTCTGAAGGTAGAGAGAGGAACAAAGGAAATGGGAAAATGGCTAAAATTTCAGATTTCAGAGAGGCAAGAAGGGTTCTCTGACAGGAAACCTGTGTTGTGCAAAACCAGGTCACCTGTCCCCAGGGGAACCTGTAAATGCAGGAGTTCCCACTGCTGTGTCACTCAGGGTCAATTGCTCACAATTTCCAGGCCCTGCAAGCTCTGGTACACCCATGTGGGTTATCAGCTGCTGGGTCCAAGACAAGCCCTGGAGATCAGGACCTGCTGCCTTTCCCTGCCCTTGGCTTGGGGTTTGGGGTTTTCAGTGGGATTTTTGCTGTAATGGACCTTAATGACTGCTCTGGGACCGACACTTAGGATGTGAATCAGCAGAGACTCAGCTCTGCAGCTGGCCACTCTTTAATCTGCACCATCCATGCCCTGTGAGATGAATTCACATCTCAGCAAACAGCAGAAAACAGCAGAGCAGAGCTGGGCAGTGAGCAAACAGAGCTTGGGCATGTGAGTGAGCTCCTGAGCGTCAGCTGAGCCCCAGGAGCTGACCCTGTCTGCTCTGGCTCCTGTTGGGGTTAGATGAAAGGGGCTTAGGCTAATCTTGCCTCCTGAGAGCTGGGACAAGTCCCAGCCCACAGCTCATTCCTGCAGCTCAGCCAGCACAGGGTGTTCTGTTCTGTCACAGCACCAAAGGGCTGAGCCAGAGCTGCCCCCAGGTCTGCCCCAAAAACCAAAAAAGAAGGCATGAGCTGCTGCAGCTGGGTGTGGGGCTGTGAGACAAGGGCTGTGAGAGAGCCACCACCGCCCTGACACACAGAGGTGAGCAAGGAACAGCACCATCAGGGAAAGAGACAAATCAGAGACCCAGCTGCTGTCCTGCCTCCAAGCTTGCAGGTAAGCTGAACTCAGTTTTTCTGCTGTTATGGTCTCTCCTGATGTTTGAAGGGACAGGATTTCATCTGTATTATTTATTTTTTTTAATAAGAAATGCCTTAAAAACAACTGACTAGATTTCCTGAAGAGATAATATGACAATAGATATCTTTTCAGCCAAGAAACAGCTTAATAACACCTTCTGTAACTCACAAGCCTTTCTACCATGTTTTTCTTTCTTTTCCCCACAACGAATTTAGGGATTTGTTAAATCCCCCAGTGTTGTGACTGAAACAAATCCCATGACTGAACATCATCATGGAACACTAGCTTGGATGGGGCTGTTTTCTCTACACCAATACTCTCAGCCACACAGGGTATAAATCCAGTATCTCCCCAGCTGCCTGATGGTGAGAGCAAATGCAGATGTTGGAAACAGCTGTGCCTGCCTGAAAAGCCTGCAGCTGCCCCCACCAGCTCTTGGTTTACTAAGGCAGGTTTGCTAACCCCAGAATTTATAAATCCTCCACACGGGGAGGCTGTGTTTACCTGGGGGGCTCCACCCCAAAAACTCTCCGGATTTAAATCACTTGGCGAGTGATTTAAAGGCTGAACACGAGATGGCGCCAAGTCCTTGCAGCAGCACCGCCTAAATTTGGATAATTTCACCTGCCTCAGGTGGAATTCCAGCTACGGCAAGCAACCTCAATCATGGCTTGCTTAAATCTTTTTTAAAATGCTGAAAAAAAGGCGCAATATGCTCCTGAAAGGTTTTACTTAAGGACTGCACGTGTGAATGAAATTTTCTGGAATAAAATGGGAAAACTGGGGAAAAAACTCCAAAATGCTCAACAAATATAGTTCTCTCTGTCAAAACCATCTGCATATTAAGGAATTTTTTTTAACTGTATCATATCTGTCCTAGTAAGAAGACTTCTATATCATGTGTTTTGCTAAATGATGACAGAGGAAAAATAAAATTCTGTTTTCGCATCAAGTAGCTGTAGCTATCATGCAAAATCTCATTATTCTAGTTTCTAAATGCAGAATTTCTACTTTTATGCAGGGGCAAAACATCTTTATTCAAGTTCTCAACTAAATTGTTTCAAAGTCATTGCACCACACAAAACAAACCACCGGCATACCTTAACCAGTTAAAAAATAGAGTTTTCAAAGGGTAAGAGAAAGTTGTGCCAGAGGAAATTGGTGACATGACTGGCCACAAATCTCAGCTAAAGATAAAGCAGGCTGCACTTTCTGCTGAGACACAATGGATTAGCTGCATGGAGTCCATGGGGAAGGATTCTCCAACACATTATTTCCTGTCTGCAGCTGATTTATCCCCATTTACAGGAAGGGAAATCCCTGAGCATTTCAATGGGTCACTTTTTTCAAAGAAAAGAGATTACACAGGATTGCAGCTTTCACCATCCTGCATCGTGAAGTTTATTTGTTGTTTTAATGCTGGTGTTTCCCAGCCTGCAGCCTGTGAGGACTGTGATTTTGGGGGAAGCAGTGAAACCATACTGAGACTGACTTTTGTTGTAGTCTTGAAGAAAAGATTTTATAAGGAAGGATGTGAAATCTTGTGAGAGTTCTTGAGCAAATTGATACCAAAATATCTCAGTGGTTGGGACTGAATTCAGACTACTTTAGCTGCAACTAATTTACTCTCCTTCATAAACAGGAAAATTACAGCTTCATAAAAACCTTTCAGCAAATATAACAGCAATTTGCAACATCCTGCAAAGTGATGTATCAAAAGATTTTTTTTTTTTTTAATTTCCTGTCTTAGAACCACGAGTTTCTATCCAGGGAGCACAGCCATTTAGAGCCTTCATCTCAGAGTCTCTTTTGGCCCTTACCCCTCAGGGACTGTGATCCATTTTGCCACTTTTCTGCACAATCCAGTAACAGGGCAAGCAGCACAAGGAAAGAACCCCTGGGTGCATCAGCCTAAGCACAATTGCAGGATCAGGAACCTGGCCTGAACTGAAACTCAGCATTGCCAAAGAAGCCCAGGATGTGACTGCAACGCTGAGGAAGAGAAACTTGGTCGGGTCTGCTCAATAAGTTTTAAGCACATAAGAATAAACCCTGGTGATTAAATCTCATCAGGATAAACTGTGGGAGATCTCACAGATAACTTTGTTTTTGGGGATGGAACATGGGGATTCCATGTTTTTGGAATGAAGATGGTTGGTAAAGCCCCAGCGCTCTGCTCTGGGGCTCCTGACTTGTTTTTCTCGTGGGTCTTTTCCGAGAAGGATGATTCTGCTCTCCCTGAATAAACCCCATTGTTACATAAGGGAGGCAAAGACTCAGCACAATGCCAGCTTTGTGACAGTCATGGGTCTGCACCACTGCAGCAAAGACACCACTCTCATTGAAGGGGCACTTCTGGAATGGTAATGAGCCAAGAGGCCAGCACAGCTGAGGGAGAGCTCCTGGAACCCACTGCACTGAGAGAGGTGCAGAACTGACTGACTCACCTATTACAATGATAATAAACAGGATAGACAGGACCAACAAGCTAAAGGGAGCCCAGAATTAAGATTCTCTCTGCTTCCTGGCAGTGCAGTAATATTGTGTCAAACAGTGAAGAAGCAGAGCTGTAAAATCATGAGCCATGAACAGACAGGGGCTTGTGCTCAGTGTGCTCAGCCTCCCTCTGCTCCTGCCTGCTCTTCCCAAGGGAGTGGCAGTAATTGCCTCCCCATTCCAGGCCCTTCCCCTGCACTGGGGCAAGGCTGTGCTCGCCTTCCCAGGCCCTGCCTGACAAACTGGAGAGCAGCATGTACCAGCTGGGGCTTGGCAATTCCAGGGCAGGAACAAACAGCACAGGAGGAACCCTGCATCAATCAGGCTCCCAGGTGCTGCTTCTGTCATGGGCAAAGCTGTCCAGACACCTGTCCTAGACCTCCAGTGAGCTGGGGAAAAGGAGGGGAAACTGGGCTGTTTTCAACCAAGTTTTGCCCAGATTGCTCTAAATTCCACTGACTCAATACTCACCAAGCAGTGCTGCCCAATAATTTTTGGTAACAGTATTATGAGAGATGCAAATGTTATCAACCTGTGTCATTTTCACCACTCCTCTACATGACATATTTAAGAGGACTACCTCAAAGTTGAGACAAAAGACAAGAAACACTCAAAAGCCAAATTAATACACAGCCCATGGATCCTTGCCAGGTTAAATTATTCTTTGGCATGTTCAGAGACGTTTCAAAGGAATTCTACTTCACTTCCCATTTTCTCTCTCTCCCCCACCTTGGGCATGTCTGCTCTCTACAGTGAGGTCCAATCCTCTATCTGGAATATCTGGTATGTGATTCATAGCCTTGGTGTTTTGTGTAAGTTTAAAGCAAAACTGAAATAACATGTAATTCTTCCCAAGGTCAGAGAGTGGCTCAGCTGGTAACAGGGAACAAGTTTCAACACCCCAAATACACTGGAAGATTATTCTAGGCAAAAAGAGATTTTAAAACTGAGAAGTGTTATAAGTGACAAAATACCTTAAAAAAAACCTGTGTATTTTAGACATGTTTAAAATATTTAGGTGAAAGATACCATCATGCCAGAAAAAAAAGACAGCAAACTGTAGTGGTCAAAATACAACCACTCCACAAAGAGTGAAAAGTGTGTGTTAATTGTATATGTGTCTGAAATCTCTTTATCTCACTTTCTGCTAGCAGTTACTTTTGTTCAGCCAGCTCCACAGAAAACTGACATCCCCAGAAGCACTCAGCTGCTGTGGGAGAGCTGTGCCAGTGCAACACTGGTGACCCCTTTGCTCAACAGAAACTCTTTATCAGATTTTTGCTCATCCAGGCGCCCCAATGATCACCAGGGAACTCCCAATGACCAAAACTCACAGCACTTTTCATATTCCTACAAGTGATCCTGGAAACTCTAGAGACAGAGGAAAAGCCACACTTCACGAATGTGTTTTTGTTAAAGGTTTGTGTACTTGGAGCCTTCCTGCACTTGAGATTTTTTTTTTCAGTAAAAAAATCTCATTAGATTGTTGGCTCCTGCTCAAAAATCAGCCTCTAATGCTGATTTTTTTTTTTTTTTTTTTTTTTTTCCCAGTAAAAAAAATCAGCATTAGAGGCTGATTTTTGAGCAGGAGTCAACAGGGGGCCGATATGAAGTAGCTATAATACTATAAACCACCTATGCTGTTATTTCACAAAGAGAATTAAAGCCGGTGAGAAGTGCTTTAAGTAGAGCTGGTGTTTTCCACAGTCAATACCACGATGTGTTAACCTGGAAAACCCCCCGGAGGCGCAAGAAAACTCACCAAAAAAAAAAAAAAAAACGAAGAAGAAGAAGAAAAATCATCATGAAACAACATGCTTTCGATTCCAGCAATAGCGAAGCGGGGGAGAAACGCGGTGCAGAGAATTCCCGGAGCGCAGGAATTCCCTGGAGCACCTGCCCGCGCGGGGGGGCCGCAGCGCCGGGCGCCGTCACTCGGGGGCGGCCCCGAGCGCGGCCGAGCCGGGGCTGGCACCGGGAACGGGGTCGGGACTGGAAAGGGATCGGGACTTTAAAGGGATTCGGCTGCCCGAGAGGGCCCGGCTGCGGCGGCCCGAGCGCTCGGTGCGGGAGGCGGCGGAGAGCGGTCCCGGGTATCCCGAGTATCCCGCCTGTCCTGGCGCTGCGGAGGCACCGCCGGGCACGATCCGGAAGAGGACCAGGATCAGAATCAGGAGCAGGAGCAGGACCAGGTCAGCGGGCCCAGGGTGTCCGAGCGGAGCCGCTCTCGGCGCTGCAGCCGCTCCTGTTGCTCTCCCCGCTCCATCTCATCTCATCCAAAAGCAGCGGGGCTTTTAAACAGACGCGGCTCCTGCAAGGTAAATATTGATTCTCCCAAACTCCAGTTGGACTGGCAGGTCGGTAAATAAAGGGCTTTGTTGGCATAGGGCAGGGGGTTCAGCGGGTGCTGTCAGTGACGTGATGACACCCAGCTGCAGCCGAGCTCTCTAAGGTGGGAACCCCCCCTTCCTCCCCTCCCCAGGCTTCGACAATTAACTATAAAAAAGCGGCGAAAAAGAGGTTGTTTAGAGGGTATTCAGGACAAAGTAGCTGGAAGATGAAGCTGGCTGTTCGAGCAGCGCGGAGATAAGGAAGGTAAGGGGATGTCAAGCGATCCCCAGTCCCATGGGTTAGCGCTCGGGGTTCGCGCTGCTCCGATAACACCTCCTCCTAACAATTGCAAGAAGGATAAGGAGCCACCCTCCTTCGTGCATCGTCCTCTGCTCAGCTTTGCGTGGGGCAGCAGAAGATGCTGAGGATCATTTTGGCAGGTCTGACTGTGCGTGGGTGTAGTGCAATGCCTGCTTTTGAAGATTTGCGTGTACCACACTTTGTATTTCCACGGCCAAAAAAGGTCGTTTGCAATTTCAGGTTTTTAATTTTAAGGTTGTGGAAGGAGGGGATTCACTGAGGTATGCTTCTCTGGGGTCATTTTGTTGGATTTTTTTATAAAAGAAATATATGAACAAATGCATAAAAGACTTCATTCTGAAACTTCTGTGGAAACGTGGAAAGAGCAGGTGGGAGGGCAAAGAAAGCAGAATTCTAGCTTTCCATTTTATTTATTGACTTTGACTGTGTTCCTGATTTTTACTTGCGTCTGCTGTATGACTTTTCAAACCAATGAATCTTTAAGTTTCTCTCCATCTTTCTAATGGAGGAATACTCTGAATAAAACTCGATATACCAGGAAAGTGCAAGGTCAGACTGGGACAGCCATAAGCAAATAGGGGTTGTTGTTTTTTAAATATGGGTTATCCATCTACTTGCTTGTGACTCCAGTTGAGAACAATTGTAAAGGCCTCTTGAACCTGAAGGAAACCCACTGTAAGTTAAAGAGAGGTAGAACTCCAAAAAACCCAGCTTTATCTTGAGGACAGGTATAGCTTGGTATCAGAATATGAGGGAAAAAATGTAATAATAATATAATTCATAATGTAAAAATGTAATAATATACATTTATAATGTATAAAATAATTTATAATGTCCTTGTAATTTCAAGTCCCCAGTAACAAGACTCAAGCTGAGAGATAACTCAAGACTGGTCTCACCACTGACTGCTGAAGTTTTTTTCTGTTGTAGAGACACATGACTTGCCTGTAACTCTTCTGAACTAATGTCAGCATTGCTTTTGAAAGCTTAAATGCTTTATTTACCTGAGCTGGGTAGTAATCAAATGTCCTGACAAAACATATGGCAGCTTATCTGTCACCCATCTGGGACTCTGCCCTATGGGAAGCCCAAATTAAAGGAAGGGGGCAGAAAGTGGGTTGATCTGTGTGGCTGGAACGTGGTAGGAATTGGGCTGGGAGTGTTGTTCCCTTATTCCAGCTTCCCTGGCTGCTTTCATCTCCTGTCCCAGGAAGCAGAGGGATTAGAGGGATGGTGCAGAGGGCACTTTGTGCTGCTGCCATCCCTGTTTCACTCCAGCAGCCCTATCCCCATGCAGATAAACAGGGAACACAGGAAGGAGGTAGGGAAGGAATAGGTAAAGGTGAGATAATAAGAGTTATCTTCCCCTCACTCCTCCTGTATCTGATCTCACTTCATCTTTCTTCCTGTGGTATCAGCAGTGTGGGAAAGGGATCAGGGGTGTTTGTGTGTCCAGCAAAGGGAGGATGTTTGGGTGTAGGCACAGAGCACAGAAGTGCTCTCTGGGCTCTGGAATCCATTCTCCCATTTTCCCGTCATGCTTGTTACCCTGGGTCAGGGCTTCTCCAGACAGACCATGTGGGCTCTGAGGCAGCAAAATGTGGCTCCATGTGGCAGAGAGAGTTGGAATGGAGCATGGGAGGAGGGCAGATGGACAAGAGTAGGATGGAGACCTCAATAATCACCTTCCTCAACACACTGATTGTGTCAGCAAACAGGAAAGGCAGAGAGACAATGTCCTGTGAGTGCAAAAAAGGAGAAAATGAAAACAGAACAAGAGACACTGAGCCTCATCTTTGTTATTCCATGTGCAGCTCTGCTTCCAGCCCTCATTTGTTTCCTCTTTTCCTCTTTCTGGTCTCTCTCCTCAAAACAAACAAACTCCCACAAATCCCTACAAGGCACTCATCCCCAGACACTGCTTTCACTCTTATGAGGCTACTCAGAGGCAGACCAGAAACTCAGTTGGTTTTCCCTGCAGCTAAGGATTTGTTTGAGCTCAGGCAGCCTTGACCTGGTAAGATTAGCAAAGGACTGTGTTCACACAGGTAAAGCAAAGCCTCAATAGGGCTCTGCTTATTAGCAAAAAGATCCACCTTCCTCCTGCTCCCTTCTCCAGAAAAGATATTTACAGCAATAGGAGGAAACCTCCTCCTTGCTTTAGAAGTCTAAAACGTGATGATTTAGTTTGTCAAAGCAGGGAATGATAAATAAGGAAATGTGTTTTATGATAATGATTGCTCAGCGTAGGTAGAAAATCATTGAATGTGCTGTACAAAGAAAGGCTTTTCTGTTTTCCAGAAATACCCAAGGAATCCAAGTGTGGAAATAGCAAAGCAGCAGAAAATGACATTGTTTAGGGCAGTAGATTAGGACTGTCAGAAGTCACTTTTCAATCAGTGAAGTTGCATCACTCCAGTCTCTGGAGATGTTTCTTGTTCCTGTTTGCCACCCCATTCCCAGAGATCACTTCACTCTCTCTAGGTAAACCTTGAAAATCTCCTAAAGCTACTCAAGAGGGTTTAGCAGCAGTGGATGTCCCTGGAGGGACACTTGATCAGTTACCAGAGTTCTGTAGATATCTATGAAATAACTTTGCTTCAGTCAATACCCTGAGAATTGGAAAGACTGAGCAGTAAATTAAGTTCTTTAAATTATCCCCAGTTTGCTTTTGTCTGTTCAGTGCTATCAACTCACCTGTTGCTTTGAAGCTGAAGAGACTGAGAGTCCCCCTTTGCTCAGTCTGTTCCCCACCTTTGTCTAGGCACCAGCTCTGAGATGATGTCTTTGATAACCTGTGGCAGGTTGAATTTCTTCCCTTCTTCTTTCTTCCACCTTTACAACATTTTAGTTCTTTTACATAGAGGCACATTAAGCAACAAAATAAAGGTGCTTTTTTCTTGTAGCTAGATGCCTCTGCCTGTATGTTTTAGTGTGACATTTTAATTTCAAGTCTCTCTGACCTTGTAAAGTTACAGTTACCTTTTTGTTTCCATCTTCACGTGTTTATTTTCTATAAAACCATTTCTCAATAGCACTTTGCTCTTATCTGGTAATTCATTGATGCAGAGAACAAAGCAGTTAAATTACAAAGAGAATTTCTTTCTGAAGCAAACATAAAAAGTAAATCCTGGTGGCACTGTTGCCAGTCTAGGTCAATTTGTGTTTATAATGTGCACCTGCCAAGTTCCAGTGTAGTGGTTTAGAGGATTTTAAGCACAACCTGGATTTTTAACTCTAATTTGATAACCTGTGCAGCAAGATTCTATTACTATTTTGTGGTTCACTAGTATATCTGCAAAACCTGTGACTGAAACCTGCTGAGGGGAAAGAGCTGTGTATTTTCATACAGATCAAAAAGGAAAGTGTGGTATCTTCAAATGCCTAAAACGGGGCTTTATTTCTCTGTCAGATCATCAACAAACAAATGAGGAACCATTAGTGGTTTTCTACACTCTGTGTATGTAAAATATAAAATACATTCAGTGTTTCTCTGTTTAGTCAAATTTTCCAGGTTAAATCTGAAGTAACTGAAGATAAAAGTTGAGGATTGAATACAGGCTAAAATAGAGTAAAATATAGAGGGGTAAAGATAAGAAACCTGATGTGACCAGACAGTGTAATTCAAGAAATAGTAAAAAATGGATCTGACTTCCAAAAAGTTGCAAGTATGAACTGGTGATTGCATGAGAAGCCATTGGCATATCACCCAAGGAAATGGTGATAAATTGATGGTGGTTTCCTGAAGCAGATGTGAATTTGGAAAAAACAGATCAGCTGATTCTCCTTCCATGAAACCTTGCATTGGTTTGGAGGGCTGAAATCAGCCTGAATACTCAAAGTCAAGAAAAAGACAGGTCCAAAGGATGCCTCTGCTCCAAGTCTTGCTTATCCAATGCTGACTGTGAGTGTTTCCATTAGAGCAACAGAAAGTGTATGAATATTCATAGGGCATGACTCACTTGCTGCTTAGGTCTTCATAGTCTTTAAGATCAACAGATTGTGTGCCAGTTAAAGTCATTAGTGAAGATAAATCTAAGCTGTTGCATTTTAATCTGGATTTCCATCACTTAGAGTATGGGAACTCCTGTTTTACCTTATCCTCTTCTGAAAACAAGTCTGGTTGGTCTCTGCATTCAGAGGTGACTTTGCTGGGGCTGCCTCCTTTCTTCTCTATGTAGTTCTCCTACAAAAATTAAAAAAAAGGAATTTTATTTCCAATTTGCACTATTTTCAACCCAAAGTTTATTTCAGAAATCTTATTTGGACAGGGGAAGATATTTGCCAAGTATCTCTTGAATGAAGTGAATCATATTTTTATTCCTCTACAGGGCAGATGGTAGCATCTGCTTTAATAAAGCATAATCAGAACATCTTATTCTAATGGCATTGCAGTAAGATTTATGAGTGTGTTTCTGGGATGATCATAAACTAATGAACATAATCCAATCAGCTCCCAAACAGAAGAATTCTGATGTCTCACTCCAGACAAAAAAATAAAAATCTCTCTAGCAAACACCTTGGAGAGATAACCCATTTTATGTGGATAGGTAGGAAACAAGCACAAACCAGTTATGAAAGTAGGATATGTTATTTTCTTAGAGTGTTCATTACATCTGAAGAAAATAAAAATCAAAATTAGTGAAGTCAATAT
Source organism: Setophaga petechia (assembly GCA_024362935.1). Classification (NCBI taxonomy): domain Eukaryota; kingdom Metazoa; phylum Chordata; class Aves; order Passeriformes; family Parulidae; genus Setophaga; species Setophaga petechia. The sequence continues at coordinate 51,145,687 of JANCRA010000003.1, read as the reverse complement.
TTTCTTTTCTTGAAGTAATCTTCTGTAAATAAAATAGAAGCATATGTATGAAGTATTTTAATATTAGTACAGATTATTTTAAACCTGAAAATTTGAGTCACAGGCATTAAAAATTATTATTTAACTATTTATTGAATTAAAACAGTCTTCAATTTAGAAAGGTGAATGCATACAAATTAGAAATGTTAACTGAAACTGTAAAGTCTGGTCTGGCAGACTTTGTATGTATAAAAAGAAAATCAAATTAGAACTTTTGTCACTAAAAGAAAGTTTTTCTAACAAGCTTTTGTGTAAGAAGGAGATCTGTACTGGGCTGCTTTGCAGAGCATGGTGCTGCTCTGTTGTGAAAAATACTGAAAAACCCTCAATAGTTACCAAGACTATGCCCTGTGTGGGCAACACTTCATAATAATTGTAAATGAGGCAAATATTAGAAAACTGTTTCAAGAATTGTGGTCCAAATCTGTTTTGCCTTGATTGCCTTCTTCATTTTAATTAGGAAACGTGGTAGCATCTCCAGTTTCCTCTGCAGATTGTGAAGCACAGCTGGTTCTCATTTAACTGGCAAAAGGCAGATTTTAGAGATCTGCTTTTTTACTTTTTTTTAGCATGAGGAGAGGAGTTTGTGTTCAGAGTAAATAGTTTGTTATAAATGCAATTCAAACTCTAAAATGTAGCTGGGATTCGCCAGCCATTTGTAGTTTTTATTTAATCAAAGCTTCTGATTATCCAGGACTAATTGCAAATGGGAGTAGCAGCTGCTCACTTTCTTTGGAAACCCAGATTTGGGTGCTTAGAAGAGCTTCCAAATTTGTAGAGACTGATAAAGGAGCCATACCAGGCAGAATGTTCATAAATATCATTTCACTGTAAATGAATTTTATTTGCTTTTCTTAACTAATGAGTCAACAGAACTGTTACATGTTTACAGCACAGTATTGAAGCAAAACTACCCCTTATCAATAAACAGTGATAGAGGAAAAAAATGTCCTCATGACAGAACTGTATTTTGGTGTTTGCCAATATGACCATATTCTTCTTTTCAAGTAGGAATGGACAGGATCTATATTATTTTGGAATTAATGAAACCGTCTTGAATATTTCCACTTGGAAGTTTGAAAACAACTGAAACAAAGGGGACTAAATCTCCCTTATATAATAGGAAATGAAATTTTCCTTGCAAATTTAATAGAAGAGTACAAAGATGCCACAATTACTGATATGGAAGAAGACTTTGATCCATTTTCTGGAAAATTAAATAAACTGAAGAAACTGATAGTGAATTCTGATTCCCTTTTCTCTCTTGAAATAGAAGCAAAAGATAATGCTATCCAACAGATGGTCATTTCAATACTTCAGTCTTTTGTTTATATTTTGTTTTGGTTTTGATGCAAGTGGCCCCAAATGCAAGAAATTTCTGACAAACTTTTCATGCAGGCAAATCAGCTGGTAGCTGCTAGGGAATAAAGGGCTTTGCAAGTCATTAGCCTGAAATAATTTCATTTTGTGGCTGTAATAATGAACAGGTCAAATAAATGCATTGTTATCAAGCATTAAAATTCATGATTAATTTATTACCTCAGGGAACTCCATAGGTGGATTCACAGACCAAATATGAGAAGTATGACTTTCAAATAGTTCTTAAAAGCTGCTCTGAGTCCTAATATTAAATATTTTACTCATCTTGCCTTGCTAACTCTGGAGCAAGGCAGGATGTGTGAAAGCCTGGCAATCAGCATGCCCCCAGGTGTCATTCCTGGTTTTGACAGTGCATTTTATGACTTCAGGCCTTGCTATGATGCCATTCAGGCCCTCTAAAGTAATGTAAGAATTCTTTTTCATTTTTCTGCTCTATCAGTGCAAAGGTGTCTATTTCTGAGGCAGTAAAATTTGACTAAATGTGTAACAATATATTTTGTTATACATTTAGTCAAATGTCAAACAATATGTTTTGGTTACAGTTATACTCTAGCATTTGGATTATTTCTATTTATTTCAACCATATGAAAGAGTTCTTGGGACTGGAAGCAACATGCAGTAGAGTTTTAGCTAGAGTTTGATTTTTTCAGCAAATCCTTTTGTGTCATTGTTCATGTTCAAGTTGTTAAATACTTATCAAAATACTTATCTGGAAAGGAATCTAGAGAAATCCTGTGTGTGTCCATTACAATGGTTTGACTTGTGGATTTTTCATGCCCTAAAAGTAGTGGGAATTCAGAAAATAAAAGGTTTCCTTTAAATATACCTCTGGGATGGATGATGCTAACATTATCCTGAACTTCAGCTGTAAATATGTATATAAAACCCAGGAGAGCACTGAGTTTATGAACAGGTCTGTTCCTAGGTTCAGCTTTTGCATTCAGTGGATTTGCAAAACTTCCAAAATCTTTCTGTGTCTTAGCAAAATCTGTGAGCCAAAATGACTGAACTGGAATATGGAAACTTTAGAGACTTGGAAGGGGAGGCCTGAAAGTTTTACTGTGCAATCAGTCTCTATCTGGAAATGACATATACTTCCAGAGTTTTGCAAATTCAAAAAGGCTTCCTGATGCATGGAACTGGGGCTTTGCTTTTTCTTATCTCTTTCTTAGTCCCTCATATCATGTATATAACAGATACAGAGAAATTTACATTGATTTGGCTTATCCTTGCTAAGGTGATTTGACATGGAAACATATTCATTTTACATTTGTATAGAACTTGGAATAAATCCCTTTAAATGGTTGGCAGACACTGCATGATGGGCTCTGTGGGTGCTGAGAACTTGAGAACACCTCTCACAGCTGCTACTAAAAGGTGCAATATTTTACAGGGCAATTTGGGGATCTCTTTTGTATCCTGTACCACAGACGTGTCCCCTTTTGTGGAAACAGCACAGTGAGCACTTCATAACTCTTTTTAAGCCTAGAAAATCTTTTCCCTAGGTACTCGGATATACAGTTGTTTGGGGTATTTTTATTGTCATATTATTGCTTGTTTTACTTGTTGTGACAGAGTCAAAACAGTAGCAGTGCACACAGATGAGTGTGAGGTAAAAGAGCTGTTGCAGACATCTTTTTATGAAAAATCCTTTTTTTAGGATTTTTTCTCCTGAGAAGCTGGGAAGCCTCGGGAGCAAAATGTAAGCAATGATTATCTGCTGCTGTGGAATGCAACAGGTGGATCCATGATTGGTCTCATGTTGGTTTGTTTGTAATTAATGGCCAATTACAGTCAGCTGGCTCGGACTCTCTGAGACAGAAGCTTTCGTTATCATTCTTTTCTATTCTTAGCTAGCCTTCTGATGAAACCCTTTCTTCTATTTTTTAGTATAGTTTTAATGTAATATATATCATAAAATAATAAACCAAGCCTTCTGAAACATGGAGTCAGATCCTCATCTCTTCCCTCATCCCTGTGAACACCGTCACAAAGACCTGAGCACTTGGGTGGGTTTCAGGGAGATGAATATCTTAGGAGCCTTCCCTGGGTAAATATGTGTTTCTGTGAGCAAATACAGCCTCCATCAAACAGGTCACTGAGGAGGCCTGGATGTCTGGTCACACATTAATTGTGGCTGCTCCCTGTTCCCACTAAAGTCAGCTTCTGTTTTCAGTGCATGCCTGACCTGTCTCCAGGCTCCTTGGTATTCAGTTTTCCTCCAGGATTCTCTGGAAAAACAAGGATAAAGGGTGGTGCATTCTTCTTGCCACCTGTGATAATGTTTCTTCAGCTGGGGGATGTTATATGCTTGTCTCACCTCTGTGAATCTTCAAAGTATTAAATGTTGCTCTTGGATGTCCAGAGCAACTCTTCTGTCTGTCTTGCAGCATTTTCAATCTGTATAATGCCTTTTTTTTCAACATTAGAAAATCATGTTACTCCATTAAGTATGGAAAGCAGTTATGATAGGAGGCTGGGATTTAAAATTCAGCTGCAGCACAGGCTTTGATACAGATACTTTCTTAGTGTTGGCCAGTTCTGCAGGGAGTAAATTGTTCCATATTCTGAATAATGGAGGAGCAAAACCAACAAAATATGTCGTTTTAAACCAAGGTTTTACTTGCTATGAAGAATTTTTGAATTAAAGAATTTTACCTCTTGGTTATGGTGTCCAGGTGTTGGAATGGTGACTTACTTGTCTGTAGAGTTTTCTTGTTAAAGTTTAGGGTTTGATGTGATCAGTGATCTCAGACTTAGGGAGAACTTAACAAAGCTTGAGGAGAAGGATGTGCCACTGACAATGGACACAAAGAATGCAGAATTTACAGGCCACAGGGACTTTAGGCAGAATTCCCAAGATAAGGAATAAAGTAACAAAGCCAACTCAGCGATTGGTGCAACCCTGTTCTGTGTGTGGGTTGGTCTCTGGCCCACCCAGTGAAATAACCTATTTGGGGACAACAGTTATTCTTGAGGCAGAGAAAGAGGAAAAACTTGAATATAGCTTTTTTTCCCAAGGATATTTTCAATAATCTTCAGGAAGCAATCTATATAGGAGTGTTTTGTTTATAAGCACAGGCATTGAACTGGCACAGCTGTTAACATTTATATTTTTGTGGATGTGCTGAGTAATGTGGGATGTGGTGCTTTTCATAGTGATCCATTTGCTGTTCCCAGTTCAGTGTTCTTAATCCAAGCGGATTCAATTTTGATGAATTTGCTGTTTCTAGCAGAAGTATGTTTTTCTTTTCTTTGTTTCCCACAGACACTTTCCTCAAAATAGCTACTGAAGCTTCAATTTATACAGAAGTGCTTGATACTGTCAGTTCCTGTTAGGATGAATTCAACATATTTGTATCCACAGATGCAGGTTGGGTAACATCAGACCAGCCTAGTGAGTGTTATTTATAAATTGCTGCACAGAATGTTTCAAAGGGGGAAAAATACTGATATGAAAATGAATTTTGCAAAGTCAAAAAGTTGACCTTTTGGCGTACATTCTCAGTCTTTACATCTAAAGCTGAGTTTAGACTTCACAAGAACCTTCACGTCATGTTTGTAAAGCTGAGGGAAATTCAGGAGAGAACTTTATAATCAGAGTAACCCAAGAGTAGATAGTTTTGAAATAATAAATATTCATAAGAAATATTTTTCTTCCTTGTGTCTATGTTGACCTGTTTTTCTGTGCAGTCTAACCCAGACCTCAGGGCTTTTTCCCTTAGGTATCTTGTGGATAAGAATTACCTCTTTGGATGGCAGGAAATCAGTTTTCTAACTCACCAACCCTACCCTTTGTTCTGAGGTTCTGCTGCAGAAAAACCCGACTGGGGTCCCTCTGCATCCACTGGTGCCAGTTCCTTCCCTGATCCTCACCCATCCCAGTGTCTGTCCGTGTTAAGGAGAATTTAGTGCTCTCCATTCTTCTAAACCTCCCAAGTGAGTTATTCCTGTAAAGATTTGTGGCTTTTACATGGAAGCATTCACACTTCAACCTGTGTCATCATGTCATTTCTCACACATATCTTTTATGGAAAATCCTTTCCTTAAGATTTTTCCTCCTGAGAAGCTGAGAGGCCTCAGAAACAAAATGTAAGCAATGATTATCTGCTGCTGTGGAATGCAACAGGTGCATCAGTGATTGCCCCATGTTGGATGTTTGTAATTAATGGCCAATCACAGCCCAGCTGGCCCGGACAGAGAGCCCAAGCCACAAGCCTTTGTTATCATTCTTTTCTATTCTATTCTTAACCAGCCTTCTGATGAAATCCTTTCTTCTATTCTGTTAGTATAGTTTTAATGTAATATATACCATAAAATAATTAGTCAAGCCTTCTGAAACATGGAGTCAGATCCTCGTCTCTTCCCTCATCCTCGGACCCCTGTGAACACCATCACAGTTATTCTTTAGCATCTTTCTAAAAATCAGAAATTCCCTGCACCTTGAAAGATTTCCATGGCATTCCAAGGGCTCCATGAGCTCTGGCAGCTCCCTGAGCAGTGTTTTCTCCTTGTTGGCAAGGCTGCTCATTTTTACAATCATCCTAAGGAACTGAAGAAAGAGAGAAGATTGGTGTTGGAACTCAGTGCATCCCTCCGGGTGTCCAGAGTTGCTGAGTATCCCGGCGGGGGGCTCGGAGACCCTGGCATGCAGCCCAGAACACCCAGGGATTTGATTATGACCCGTGGAGCAAGTTACCAATTTTGTATGAGAACATGAAAGTCACACACGTTTGAATAGTATAATAACAAAATGATCACAGGGTGAAAATGTAGATTTTAGGATGTTTGGTATGGAGGTTATGGGGACAAGATGGAGGAATCTGGGTGTGTCCAGCCTTTCTTCTTCTTCTTCTCATTCTCTGCAGTGATGCTGGCACTTTGGGATTGGTTTAGAGTAGAAGTTCACTGTTAACAGGTGATAGGTATTGGGAATTAAGTGTAATTATGTCATATGTAGTTTGTAGTATAAAATGACAACAGCGCCCTGGGGATGGTCAGAGTGCCTGTGGCTGCCCTGCTGAGCAGACCTCAGCTGGGCAGAAAGAAAATTTTATAGATAAGAATTAATAAACAACCTCAAGACTGAAAAGTGAAGAGTCCAGACTCGTTCTTCAGTTGCGCGGGCCGAAGCAGAGACATCCTGCACATCTCGGGGCAGCAATTAACAACCAAAACCCCAGAGATTGGAAAATTGGACCTCCTGCATTTCTTTGAGATACAAGATCTTCTGGCCCTATGTTAGCACTGTTTAGTTTGTCTAAATTTATAGGATTTTTGCAGTGACTAGCTTTGAAAATTTTGCTTGACATATCTACCTAATCTCTCTCCATTGCTGTGAAGGGTTTGTCCTCTGCTTTACTCGAGGGCACAGTTAATTTGTGCATGAATTCTGTGTTTACTTTTATAATAACTCCTCACCTTCCAATTTACCAGAGCATGAATTTACTTACATGATGTGGGGTGTGGGGGAAGGTGTGGTCTGAGCAGTTTCCCAGGCACTGGAGCTGGATTTAAGCAGCTTCACAGATCTCATTGAAATGTTGACCTTCATGGAAGAAAATTCAGAGCTGTGACCGTGAGGCCAGTGAGATTGGAAGGAAAAATAATAATAAAAAAAACAACACAGTTTATTTTATATGTTGAAATTTTGAGGATCTAACTTTTCTTAGTTGTAAAACTCTCTGAACTAGATGTGAACTGCAATACCAATTCTGACTTTTGTATGTGTTTATTTTAAGAGCAGAAATGTTCATATTTTGGCTCAGAGACTTTTCTCTCATATATTTTATCAGGTTCAGCTGAAGTTTACATCCAAACTATTTATTCATTGCATTGCTTCTTTTTTTAATTTTAACTAATTAGATGACAGAGAAGTGAACTAAAGTAATTAGACTTTTTGGACTTGTTCATATTTTGGCTCAGAGACTTTCCTCTTGTGTATTTTATCAGGTAGTGTTTTGTTCAGCTGAAGTTTATATCCAAACTATTTATTCATTGTGTTGCTTTTTTTTTTTTTTAATTTTAACTAATCAGATGACAGAAAAGTGAACTAAAATAATTAGACTTTTGGACTTAATACAATGACAATTACTGCAATTTTGGTCTTAAGATTTGCAAAGTCAGAAGCTATAACATTTTTCCTTTATACTGCATGCACCACAGAAAACTTCAGATGTCTGATAACAACACGAAATTAAATGGTGAAGGACTTTTTTAAGGTTTTATGGACAAAGTTTAAAGCAGCACTGAGGGCTGAAGGGCTTCCTGCAGTTGCTGGAAGTGTTACAGAGAGGGGCTGAAGAGAGCTCACTTTGCACATGCCATTCTGTCAGCGTCAGCTCTTAATTGTAAGGATGAGACTTTGTGCAAACATGAGTCAGGAAATTTGGTTATGGTACCAGGAGGAGCTGTAACTCAATATCCATCAGCCCTGTGGAGGAGTTGCTGTGAGGTGATCTGTGTTTTGAAGCATCAAGTATCAGTCAGATCTAGCATTTTTTTAAAGGGTTTTTTTTTTCCTTCACCTTCTCTTCCCCCCAGGATTGTGGGGGGAGTTGAAATTCAGACTTGTATTAGCAAACTTGATGGGTTTATTTTTTGAAAAGCGATGTTTGGCTTTGACTTTGCCACGTCACAGTGCAGTAAGTTTAGCTATGTATTTTAAATCGAATTATTTAGCACATTTTGTGCAAAAGCATCATTGCTTTTTGCTTGTTGCTCTGACTTTCATCAGTAACACACAAATATGGTGCTTTTACAGTGCCAAGGGGCTTCACTTCAGGATATACCCTCATAGAAGGACCCCCAACAAGCTGTTGAATGAAGACTTTAGCAATTCTGCCACTTACCTGAAGTGATTTGCTTTCAGGTCTTTGTCCAGCTTTGGCTATTTGATATTTCTCTTTAGAGCTGCCCATTCTGCTTTCCTGTGGGCAATACACACTTTCCACCTCAAAATAAACTTGGCTTTTTTTATTCCTAGTCTAGCTATTCTTAAAAACCCTCTGAAATAACCTTGATTTTACTTATTATAGAATGGGTAATCAATGGAAGAAGAGGGTTTTTACCTTTCTGCCTATTCCAGTTAAGCATATAAAGGGGAAATAGAGCAAGTACTGTCTGTATTAAGAAATAAATGAAATTTAAGCTAGAACCATAGAATGGTTTGGGTTGGAAAGGACCACAAAAGTCATCAGGTTCCACCCACCTGTCATGGGCAGGGATGCCTTCCACTCTCTCAGGTTTCTCAGAGCCCTGTCCAGGCTGGCCTTGGACACTTCCAGGGATCCAGGGGCAGTCCCAGCTTCTCTGGGCACCCTCTGCCCACCCTCACAGTAAAGAATTTCCTCCTGGTATTGAATACAAACCTGTCTTCCTGCAGCTTCAGGCTCTTGGCTCTCTTTCTGTCACCACTGCCCTTGTGCAATGTCCCTGTCCAGCTCTCCTGTCACCCCTTTGGGCACTGGGAAGCTGCTGGGAGGTCTCCCTGAAGCCTTCTCTCCTCCAGGCTGAGCAAGCCCAGCTCTCCCAGCTGACAGATAAATAAGATTTCTGGCTGGAGAGGAGTAGGATTCTTCAGGCAGTCATTTCAGTGACCATCAGAGATGATTCTGTTTCCTGGATTGCCAAGAAGCCAGGAGTGAGGATCAGCTTAATTAGAGAGTTCCAGCAGTTTCTAAAAAGCCAGGATCCAAACATGAGTTTATAACTTTTGTACCTGATGGAGCCATGAGTTGGAGGGATGACTCAGTGGCTGTGCTCCTGTCTGGATGCTGCACCCAGTGTGGCTGGGGGAAAAGAAAGGGAAAAAAAGGGTGAGAGTTGGACAGGTTTCTGCATTCCAGGGCAGGAGTCATCTTGCAGCTGAAGGAAATCTTGGAGGACTTCTGAGCTCACCCAAGGCATTTGATATTTCATTATGCCATTAAGTACAAAGCAGTGTAATACTCAAATCTGAGTATTTAAAGAGTTTACAAGCATGTATTTATTCATCCTAAGAAAAAAAAAGGTGGTGGTAGTTAATTGCTACATGTGTCAGCTAAATGTGAGAGGAATTTGTAGGCCGCAGACAAGGTCTGGATTTCTGGAGTTTCCATCAAAAAGCACACCCCTTATAATTGATAAAGTTGATAACCTCATTATTATGAGCAACCTTGGGAAAACATCTGAGTTGCCTGAATCCATGTTGTTCATATTCTTATCTCTGAGCAGCTGCTGGTTCAAGCCAGCCATGAAAGATTCAAATTTAATTAAGGCTTTTCATAGTTCTGAAGAACATCTTGCTCACAGTGAAGATGTCTGTTGAATATTATGTTCCTTTGGACGCAGTAAGTTGTAGTTTTACATAGAGAATGTAGGCTAAGAAATTTGCAAGGGATATTGGCTCTGAGCACAATAGTTCCACCAGAGATTTTTCATTTTATTTGGAATGCAAATCTCAGATTAGGACATACAGTGCAAAACTATCTTAGCAAAATTAATTTCAGGAGTTCAGACCAGCTTGCTCTGTCTGCACTTCCTGGAAGATGTCATTACTTAGGCAATTATAACACACAGGCTTGCAATATCTCTGTGGGCTGGGCTCTAAATTAATATGAGCATGTGGCTTAGAAGGGATGATAATAATTTTGACTTATGTCTGCTTAACAGTAAAACTTCAGCTATTAATAGCAAGGAATTTTCACTGGTCAGGCAAAAAAGTAAATTCTTTTCTTCCTAGAGACCTGAAAAGGTGAGTAGCCTGGTTCTTGTGTTTTGCTGGCATATGAATTAATTTAATAAATCCTAAAGGTTAGAATTTGGTAATATTGAAGCTTGTGCTGTAATGGGAAAGATAGCTTTTGTCCAGTCCTTACCAAAGCTGAAATTTTAAAATTTTTTTAAAATATATGTATATATTTACATAAGTAAATAAGTCATGTTGTTCTGCATATGTTGATGTCATTCAGGAATGAAAACTGTAAAAAATATTTGTAATTAAAATACCAGCAAACAGATGGATCCTGTTTGAGGGGCTGTTACAAGTGTCTTGTTATTTAAGAATATTTTTTTTAAATCCATAGTTAAAGATATTTCTATAGAGTTAGATCAGAAATGGTAGCTGAAAGCCCAGGAGATCTAACAAGCTCTTTCATTAATACTGCTCAGAGCAGCCAAACTGTAAGGAGGGAGTGTCTGGGAAAGTGAGACTTGCCTGGAGCACACACAACAGGTCTGTCTAGAAAAAGATGTCAAGCAAGTAATATTACATTATCTCACTGGAGCTAAGAAGATTGCTTTTATTAATAAAGCCTTGTTTGATCAGCAGGTTTTGCTATAGCTTAAAGCAGTTAGGCAGCAAAGCCTCAGTGGGCACAGGTGAGAAAATAGGCTGTGGAGGCAGGGAGGAGATTGGAGATTCACTTCTGGTGAAGTTTTTCAGCAAAACTTTCTGGGTTTTGCCAAGGCTTTGATGGGAGCTTTTTTTCCATCAGTGAATTTTCAAGTTTGTAATGCAGTGTATCAGCATTTTCTGTGCCTTTGTCACCACAAGTGATGAAATACTATATCAGATGTTAACAAGACATGTAGTCCTGCATTTCTTGTTTGAACAGCCGTGTGCTGCTCCAGTGGCTTTCATCACAAATAAAATCATGTAGTGCAACCTAGAATTACAAACTCTATGCTATATTTAGCGTTTTTCACTCTTTTTCTGCCTTCTAACTGTGAGCCAGAGATCTGCTGCCCTGATTTCCCAACAGAGCTGGTGGCCATGCATTCCTGGGGGAATGGCACGGGAGCCTTGGTGCCCCTCTGGCACCTGTTGGCCATTTGTAGGTGGATTTCCTGTCACTGAGGTGATTATTGCCCGTGGGATGGCTGCTTTGAACTAGAGGAAATACTGCCAGGAAGGAGGATCATTGCAGCTGAGAGGGCTTTGGTGGCCTGTGAGGTGGCAACAGAAGATGGAAGTCTCCCAAAAACTGGCAAATGGTAGCAGCAGGATCGGGGGGAGTGTCTGGAAAGTTCACGTGTGAAAGAAAGCACTCTGAAATTTTAAGTTTATATCAGCTGACTTAATGACTTTCCAGATTATTCTGAGCACAATTTATGTTATTTCCAGTGCCATTAAACAAGATATTTGGGTGACGTGTACTTTGGTTAAATTTAGCATTGCTTGTACTTAAGAGATTATTTTGACAAAAAAAACGGAGGGACCAAAACCACTGATTCATTTCCATTAATCTGAGCCTTGGGTGATAGTGGGGATGAGGCATTCTCACATTGCTCTTCAGATCAATGTGATCTGAAGTGAAATCGTGCCTTACCCACTGTGACAAGCTGTAAATGGCAGAGTTCAAATGAGAATGTTGCAGTTCCTTACTCATTCCTGCTTCTGTCTCTCTGCATCCTGGGGTTATCTACATTAACTGGAACCAACATAGGGTGCTGATAACACAGAGGTTCTTAATAAGTTAGCTTTCTTTGAAGAAGAAACCCATTTCTTTGAGGAAAACCCATGTCTCAAGATTCTTAGTTTTCAAAAGAAAATAATTTTGGTTGGATGGTACGAATTTTCATTGTAATATTTATTTCAATTCAAACTACTTGAATTCTTAGCACAATTAATCCCATGATAAACACATATTTGTGGCATTTCAGTAGCATTGGGATCATAGGCCCATTGCACTTACACCTACCCACAACCTGAGTTATTTGAAGGATATCTCTGTCCATTGTCACACTGGTGTCTTTGGTGACAGCTGCGGAAATGGAACAGTTTTCAACCACAGCTCTTGCAACTCGCTGTGAAAAACAAAAAAGACTGAATGCTGAGAGACTGAATTGCAGCCTTCATGAGGAAGAAATCAAAATACTGTGAGCCTTTGTGGACTCTGTGGGTGCAGTGAGCTGTGCTGGAGCCCTGTGAGCCACAGGCACAGGAGCCATCCCTGTTTCCTCTCTGTGTGGGCACTGCTCTCGTGCTTCAGCCATGAAGTGATGTGCAAAAGGGGATTTTTTCACTGGCAGTGAAATGGACTGCATAAATTCTTCTCCCCTTTGAAATGTCATCTGCTGGCAGCAGCAGCTGCTGCTTGACTTAGAGTCCAGCAGCACCAACTCACAAGCAGGGACTCATTCTGGAAGGTTTTTCTTTTATTTTTGTTATCACCAGTGTCATGAATGTATTTGATCCTGTTTTATAGTAGCAGCAGTAAATTCAGAGAACTCACCCTGGGGCATTTTTGGTTATTTGAACAGAAAAAAATGGGATTTTTGGTGTCATGATGAAAAGACTGAATATTTCAGAATTTTCTTTATTCTTAAGGCAAAAATCAAAAAGCAGACTGCCTACAGATTTCTGCTTGTAGGATAGACACGTTCTGCCCCATGTCTTCATTCCTTCATTGAACTTTAGTAAATCCTCTTTTTTTCCCCACATAGGAAAAGGCTGAAATGCACTCATCTTTGAATCTAGGAAACCATTGTTAAGGATGAGGAGCAGGAGAATCTTGGGCTTTCAGTATTTGAAATTCTTTGGGATTTTTTTATTTGCATTTGGCTGTTTTAGTAAAATCTCTTAAAAAAAAAAAGAATCAGAACTCCCAAGTCATCTACCAGGAACAGGTTTTTTTAGCTTTCTTATTATTGGGCTGTATTTTTGTATCACTAGGCTGCATTACTAAGCTGTAGCATGGGTTTTGTTTGTGTAGCCCAATGCATATTTAGACAGTGACATATATTTTGCCATCAGGCTATTTAGTGTAATACATAAGGTTTATTTTGTCTTTTCAGTAGAGGGAGTAAAGATCTGAAGAAATCGCAGAGGATGGCTTCTGATGCCAGTCATATGCTGGAAGCAGCTTTGGAGCAAATGGATGACATCATTGCAGGTACAACAATGCATTGTTTTACAGCACTCTGTCTTGAGATTTAACTATGTCTGGTTTGCTTTTTAATAATTATTCCAAATGTATCAGGTTCTCTGACATGCAGATTTCACTCTTAACACTCTGGTTCAATAGCTGTGTGGAGAAAGCTGAAAGCAAAATAAAGGAAGTAAAGCAAGCCCTAAAATTTTCCCTCAGACAGGTGACTATTGAAGTAAGAGAGATTTACTTTGCTTTAATGCTTTATGGTAACTTAAACACATCCTCAGACGTGTGGCAGCATCCAAATGTTAGTTTTGTATTTCAATATGAGTTTAAAAAGTTTTCACCAAGTCTTCTGGCTAGCTGGATAACTTATAACTGCATCAAACACCTGCACATAGAGATATATAAAAAAATGTGTGTATGCATAAAAATATACATAACTTTTATTATGCCCTGGGGTTTGTTCTCACACACCATGCAGCAGGAGCTCCTTAAAGGAGTGTCAGGGTAGGGCCATGATCTCACTTGTGCACAATGGGAAAGAATTCACAAAAGCTTTGTAAATTTAATAGGGATTTATAGGCTCTCCCAAGCTGAGCCTCCTTCCCTGGTGATGGAGTCAATGGCATCAGCTGCAGTTGTGCTGCCCCTTGATCTTCTTCCTGCTCTTCTAGGAAAGCTCTCTGTCCAGAGACTGATAGGGGGCTTTAAATGTCACCATCAGGCTAGATCACTATCCAGGTTTTTTAGCTTAAACAATCACTAGGGTTTGGTTTGTTTTTGGCATCCTCATATGAGTCTTCACTTCATTTTATATGTGCAAGCTTTAACAGACTGCTGAGATACACAGAACTGTAAATATGAACATGGGATAGATATAACTGAAGTGACTTCTCACGCTGATGGAAAAAGTTCTAGGCAAATAAGAAAAATCACACAAATATTTCCTTGTCCTGAATGCAAAACCTTATTCTAACAAGATTTTAACCAAGAGAAGTTGACTGGGATTTTATTTTTTCACACCTAACAAAACACCATAGACAGGGAAGCATTGAGCTTACCTCAGATGTATAAGGAGAGAATAAGAAAAGCAAGTCCCAAACCATAATTCATAACCTAGAGAGCTGCAATACTTTTTGGCCACTGGCATGCCATGGAAGCTGTGCTCAGAAATCACCTGCACACAAATGAACTCAGTGTCTCTCTTCTGTGGTGATTTACACCCACCTCTGCACACACTGGGGACAGCACGGATGCACTGGTGGTTCTAGTCTGCAGAAAAAGCAAGAGACTGAAAAAAGTGTCATTCTATTTAAATTGATTTTCAGATTAAAGGCTTTTTTTTTCCCCAGGAGCCATCAGTTGTGAGGCAAGTCCTGGCTATGGCAATAGGTGTTTAGTGCTGGGTGTTTTTTCATGGTTTGGAAAGATAACCTCCTAATATGTGGTAGAACTGATTAAATAGGAATATATAACAGCCTAAAAAAGTAAAATTTTTTCCTAAGTTTCGTGTCAGAAAAATAATTGAGGCCAGAAGACAGCTTTTCTTTTGGTTCAGTGGTTGGTTGGTTGATTTTAATATTCTTTTCCCTGCTCCTTTTTTCAGATTGTTTGTTTGCGCCATACCATTTCAGGGTTTAATCTTGATAAATAAGGAATAAAATTAATTTTTCCCAGGTTTTCAAATGACATCAATTTTACCCCCATCACTTGGCTGTCTTGGTGGTGTAGAACACTAACACAGATGTTGGAAGAACTATTCCCTGGAAATCATCAGATCACAGCTGTTCTGTGCTGGTGACCAAGCCCTAAAGTAAAAAGATTCAGGCATAAATAAACTCCAGTGGCAAGTGGAGTTTATTTCCACAGTGGTCACGAGCAAGCTCTCCAGGAGAGCTGACTTTGTGACTTTGCATTGCTTGTATTTTCAGTCTGATGTCCACTGATAGGCAGTGTATCGCTGAGAACAGGTTTATATAAAATGTCAAATGGGAGAAGAAACAAAATAATTCCCAGACAGGGCATTTGTCAAGCTCATGGATGTTAATTGAATGCTTCCCATATGATTTCAGTGTTATATCTACCTGTACTAACAAGGAAACATATTGATTTATTCCTATATTTAGGGAAAAACTCAGTTGTTTGGAAAGGTTGTTGACCTTAGTTCTTTATTATTTTCTTTTGCCAGGAATAGATAAAAATTTTTAAGACAGGTTAAGTCTGTTGTCATTGTCCTCTAGCCAATGTTCTGTGTGTTCCAGAACAATTTCTTGAATATTCTGGCATGATTGAAGGACCAAGTAGATCTGCTGGAGTCTATACTTGGATACAGCTGTTATCCCAATTTGTCTAAAACTGAGGCACAGAATGATAATTCGAGTTTGACTCTCCCTAATTCAATCCAGTAAGCTTCTCTATGCAATTTGGGCAGGGACTGGAAAACAGGAATTATCTTTTGTCCTGTATGGTGGTAAGAGAAAATACAAGGTAGAAAACCCCTTTGAAAGGATGACTTTAATACTGTCCTGAAACTTTCTAACATCCTTTGGTTACAAACATGGAGAAACATCAGAGCAAAACAATGCATGTAGTAAACAAGCTGACAGCAATTAGGAATTATTTAAATAATATACACAATAAAGAACAGATGTGAAATTAGAGAATTATCAAGCATTAAAACATTGTATGTCATCCCACAGTCTGCAACAGCTGATAAGCCTCAAATCAGTGGAGAATTGGGAAATCGTGTCCAGATTATGATTTTCCAAGCTCACTTTAAAAATAGGTTCAGCTGTCATATTGATAAATTCAAATTGCCAAGCCAAAATTATTTGAATATTGTTTTTGATGCAGAAAACATCTGGGTTTGTTGTCAAACATTGAATCCAGGTAGAGCTTCTAATATGGGAAAAATCATCTGTACAAATGTAGCTGCTCTTAGAGTTGGCAGAAAACAGCAAAAAGCCATTTTTTAAGAGCTTGTGCTATTTCAATTCACTGTATCCAGAATCTATGGACATCTCCAGGATTCAAAGATGTAAGTTTACCTAAGTAAACTTAGGTAGCTGATAAAAAAGACATTTTCTTTTGCAATGAGGCCTGAGTGAGTACTGGAAGAGCCACATGCTTCTCTTGGCCTCAGAAACTTCATCTTTAGGCACAAAGTTAGCATTACTCCCATTTTAGAGAATTGGGAAGTCCAGAGATGTATATCTGACACTGTTTAACTTCTGAACCTTGAGTATAAATGTATATGTACACATGCAAAAAGGGAGCATCCTATCTCTTTAATCAGCCCTCATTTCTTTTGTTCACTTCATTATCAATAAAACACTGGATTGTGGCCATTTAGGGTAAGAACTGGGTATATGCAATATATATCACAAGTATTTACAGATTTGCACTTTTAGCCTTCCAATTCTAGAAGTCCTACCCTATGGTGGTGTTTGCAGGGGTCCCAGGACGAGGGAAGAGATGAGAATCTTGACTCTGTGTTTCAGAAGGCTGATTTATTATTTTATTATATATATTATATTAAAGAAAAGTATATATTAAAACTATACTAAAAGAATAGAAGAAAGGATTTCATCAGAAGGTTAGCAAGGAATAGAAGGAATGATAATAAAATCTTGTGACTGCTCACAGCCTCGACACAGGTGGCTGTCACTGGTCATCAAGTAAAAACAATTCACATGCTGGGTAAACAATTCTCCAAATCACATTCCAAAGCAGCAAAACATGGAGAAGCTGAAGCTTCTCAGTTTTTCAGGAGAAAAGATCCTAGCAAAAGGATATTTCATAAAATATGTCTGTGACACTACCCCTTTCTCCAAGAGGTAACATCCCTCATGCATGATTCTGATTAATCCAGCCAAGAGGTCTCACTGCAGCCTGTGCTCATTCTCAGTGCAGCACAAAACCTATTAGTGCTCAGCCTGCATGAGGGGAGGATTGTGAGGCAAGATTAACAAATTGAATTTCACTGGGCCTGATCAAATTTGACAGATAGGTCAGTGTTCCCAAGTCTTTTATGCCTCGGTACATCTGTACTGATAACCCGCCCTCATAGCTATATAAATTAGGCACGCTAAATGATTAGCCTTATTTGACTAAAATAGCAAAAAGGGCTAATGTGATTGTCAATGCACATCACTTGGCCATTAGCTGGAGTGACTTGCACTCCAAACAGAGGCTTCCTCTAAAAAAAAGCACCATATATCAGATCCATCTACTCATTCTTCATTTAAGGTGCGTGACTTTGGCGTTGTTTCCCTCTGAGCTTTAACCAAGTCATTCATTCTCCTTTTATTCAGCTTGTACCCATTTATTAAGATGTGTCTTTATAGGACTGTAGATTTTGATTGTTTTTCTTTGCAAGATATCATGACAAATCAATACAGTTTTTATTTTACAAATATTTTATATCAAACTGCTTCTCGCCATCATCAATTTATAAACCATTATTTCCCTTTGTGATTAATGACCATTAATTGCAAAATCTAAAACTCCCATCACAATATAGTTTGCTACAGTCTCTTCAAATTCACCAAGTCATCAGTGCAATTACTGAGTTTCCTTTTAACCAGAGCTCCTGCAATTATTGCTCACTGGAAAATAATGAGAAGGTTAAATGTGTAATGACATGTGTCTGTATCCATGCTTCAGTATTAGCACAGAAAGATTAAAAAGTAAAAACAATTAAAAAGTTGAGCAAGGAGTATTCATGTTTGAATTCCCTTCTCCTGGGCTTGCACAATGTTGGTGTTCAGCTCATGGCTTTGGCTGCTGTGTGAGAAACCCAGCACTGCTCACAGCCTTGCTGGAAAAGGGGCCTCCAGAGGAAATTGTACTTCAGAGATAAACAGGCTTTTAGCTCAAGTTTAATGTATTTTCCTCATGGGATTGACCAGCCAGAATTTGAAGGAGGAGCTGTTAGTGGGGATTATTAAATCACCTCTAATAAGTGATTAAAACTTGGTTTCTACACAAAAAAAAGAGCACTGCTACTCACTTGAGCTCCTTTGCATGGGCTTCAGGTTCTGTAGAACAAAGTTTTCACTGAGTTCCTAGATAAATAAAAGGAAATCACAATGTTTCCTGGTGACCTCATCCTTCACCCCTGAATAGCCACATGTCATCACAGCATTCATTGAGTCTCACAGCACTTGAACTGAGGAGGATGGACACCTCTGTTCTGCTTCAGGAGGGATTGAAATTGTGCAGAGCAGACAGAGAGCACTTAATCCTATTTTTGTGTGCTGGGGAGGTGCTGGTGGGTCTCATTTCAAGTCCATGCTGGGTGACATGCAGCTGATGGGCACAGCTGGGACTGTGTAGAATGGCTAGAAAATAGCTTCTATTTGTTGTTTTCAGTTTGTTCACTTCCAAGCAGTTTTATATTTTTATCACTTAAGTCCTATTCAAGGTTCACAACACTTTCAAACTCAAAGTTTGGTTTCTATAGTAAAGGTGTATAACTTTATAATAGGAATCTTCATGAAATTTCCCTTCAGAGCACTGGACTGACTATTTAAAATAATGATTAGCACAATAGAACAATTTAAATACTAAGCAATTTCCTTCATTGTAGATCAGAGTAAGTGGACAGCAACAGTTGCAGTGGTTTTCTTGCATTTTCTAAATAAGTTACAATTGTGTTAAAAGGCTATGCTTCAGTTATGATTAGTGCATTTCCTTCTTATTTTCTGTTATTTTTCAATCAATGATTTAGGTTATTTTTTCTGAACAAAAGAAATTATATACCTAGAGCACTTGTGTACCTTTTTACTGCTACGCATTAAGTAAGGTGAGCATTTGTGAAGTTAAAATATTGTGGCTTTTTTAACCATTAACTACAGTGTGTTTATGCATAGATCTTGCAGCAATAGAGATATGAAAAAGGAAATTACATAGAAAATTACTTTAAACAAGGTCTTTGATAGAGGAATAAATAAATTCCTGTCATAACAGTTCCAGAAAATTTTGTGTCAAGAATGATGGGGACTTGAGGGAAAAGGAAAGATAAAAATTGAGTGTGACCTCTAAATATCCAGGATATTAAAGGAGGAAATAAAAAAGCTGAACACAATATTTATGGTTTGTAATTTGTGGGGTTGTATTTTTTTTACCACTTAAAATTTGTTTAAGGCGCTGACATTTATTTTCAGATACTTGACTTCAGAAAAGCTGATTAGTTAATTCCTCAGATATCAACAATAACCTATTTATAGCAATTAAAAATATTTTAAACATTTAAAAATAAAGCAGTTCATTGTTTTTCTGTTTACTCAATTCATCATTTTTCATGCCAGCTCTCTGTGGCCTTGCCTTTAATTTTGTTAACAACACCTAAAACAAATGTACATACTTGAATAACCATTACAGCCATTTGTTACTATAATCAGCTATTTATTAAGACTTTTACACATGCTGTAGCCTTCAGGTTAAGACTTTGCATAAGTGTCCAGATGCATTTTTGTTTTAAAAGCATGTGAAAATCAGGGCACCTTGCATGCTGCTTTATGCCTGTGCAGCACTGTGATGGTGTTCACAGGGGTCCGAGGATGAGGGCAGAGATGAGGATCTGACTCCATGTTTCAGAAGGCTTGATTTATTATTTTATGATATATATTATATTAAAACTATACTAAAAGAATAGGAGAAATTATTTCATCAGAAGGCTAGCTAAGAATAGAAAAAGAAAGAATGATAACAAAGGTTTGTGGCTCAGACTCTCTGTCCAAGCCAGCTCACTGTGGTTGGCCATTAATTAGAAACATCCAACATGGCCAATCACAGCTCCACCTGTTGCATTCCACAGCAGCAGATAATCAATGTTTACATTTTGTTCCTGAGGCCTCTCAGCTTCTCAGGAGGAAAAATCCCAAGGAAAGGATTTTTCATAAAAGATGTCTGCAACACAGGACTGGCTGCTGATCCCTTCCCCAGGGTTGCCAGAGCAACCTGACCTTTGGAATTTCCTCAATTTTGAGTGTTTCACTTTGTGAGAGGTCACTACAGCTGTCCCCAGACATGCTTCCCATTCTCACTTTCTCAAAATCGTGGGGCTCTGAGCACAGGATGGACAGGGGAGCCTCTCAATATTGCTTGCAGGACTGATGGATTCCCTCTGCAAACAGGGCAGAGCTGCAGAACTTGCAGAGCTGAAAGCACTGAGAGCCTCTTTCCTATAAACATTTAATTATTATCTAAAAAAGAGGTGTTTAAAATTGTTTGCTGCAGGGTCCTTTGAAGGTCCAAGTCAAACTGATTTACTGATCTATTTGGTCTTTAATTTCCCTTGCAAGTGTTTCTGCCTTTCCAGTAAAACCACAAAATTAGAAGTTTTCTTGAAAATTTGAGTTAAAACTAATTCAAAATGGAAAAATACTAACAGTTTAAATATGCTACTTTAAATTTTTTATTCGTTACAAGAGATAGGGGTGTTTTTTAGTATAAAACAGCAGAAATGCTGTAGTGTCCTAGACACTTACACCAACTTACCAAGCTGTAGCAATGCATTTGCAATTACACCAAATAAACTCCACACATCAATGCTGTTTTTACTGAGTTTTGAGGAAGGACTGAAAAGAAACAGAAATGTAAAAAGCTGCAGTTACAACATGTGGCAAAGAAAGGCAGTTAAACCATGATAGCTAAAACCCCATGGGACTGAAAATCTGAGGCACAAAGGTCCTTTTGTAGTTGGTATGATGTGATCTGTCCTTCAGTACATGAGTGAGTCAGTTCTTTAACAGGCAATGGACAGATTGCTAAGATTTAGATTTAAAGGAGTTTGGTATCATTAAATTAAAAATTGTATCTTGTCCACTTCTTGCTTTAAGCAAATGAAATTGATTAGAAAGTCTTTTTAAAAATGAAAACTGGGTAATCTTAATGAAACAAGTTTCCTTCACTTCCTCACAAACTGAATGATCTTACTACTGCTTATTACAAGCAATTACAGATTTTGTGCTAGAAACAATGTTTTACCTAGACTAATGATTTCACTGGCCATAAATACACTCCTTTTTCATGTGTAGTTTAAAAAAAAAGAGAGAAAATTCTTGCAAGTATTTTTTATTCTTTAATAAATGTGTTGATCCTGTTTTTCCTGTGCAATGGAGACTTAGCCCCAAACCTCCATCACAGCTGCATAATCCATCCTCCTTTTTTTTCACCAGGCTGCTTAGCTTGTGTTTCTGGGTAGGAGAGACTTTCTTTGTTGTAGCTGTGTGCAGTCCCTAAAAGTGCTGCACACCACAGCTCAGCGTCTAGAAGCTTGTAGCAAAGAAGTTCTGAGTAATTACACCTATAATTTGCATAAGAAATTATAGACAGTTCCTGGAAATTGTCTGAAAGATTCCGTGTGTGATTGCAGGCAGAGCTCAGCTGAAAATGATCTGAGCTGCATGAAGCTCTCATCTGAATGTGGTCATTAGTGTTTTTAGGCTTGGAAATATTTTCCTAGGGCTTCCTGCTAATCCAGCTTAATAGTTACTTTTCCCTGTAGTTAAAGATCTAAAAGCAGAGATTTGAGAAGTTAATGTGAGCTGTGATTCAAAACACACAATTTGTGATGTATTCTGCATCACAGTATGGGAAGAAAGGGTTGTGTGAGCTCCCTCTTCACTCCTTCTGCAGGAGGCTTAGGAACCAGGAGGCTGAAATATGTCCTGTCCAGCCCTTACTGCTAGTTTACATAAATTCACATTTTCAAGGCTGTCTTCGTGAGGAAGAAGAAAACTGTGCTTCAAAGAAAATTACACTGTGTAATCTTGAAGGAGAGAGGAAGAACTTGGATAACCTAGATGCTCACTGAGTAAAAATTCAGGTAAAAATGTGTTCTCTAGCAGTGTAATGATTGACTGAAAGGCTTTATTCTAACTACTGTTGGCCAGATGTCAATATTGTTACTCGTGAATATTTTCAGCTTTATAGAAAGTCGTCCTTATCCAGCATAGATGTAGGTTTTGGTGTTTGCTGGGGGGCTTTTGTTGTTTTTTGCTGATTTGTGATCTAAAGGAACCAGCATTCTTAGGAAAATCTCTTTTTAACCACTGATGGTTGAGTTGTACATTACCTGGAATGTTTTTTTTCAAACTCAGCCAGTTTGAGAATGGAAATATTGAGATGAAAAGGATGAATGCAGGGGATCAGAAGTTAAGATGCTGGGGAAAGTGAGATATCAGACACAACATCTACTGCTAGGAGAGATGGAAGCTGTGTGATGGATGAATGCACACATCATGGGCTGAGGAGAGGGGGTTTCAGCCTGGCAGGGCTTTTACTGCTTTCTTTACTTGTGCCTAGTAACTTATTTTTGCAAACTACTGGCAGTGCTGTTTTCTCAATAGGTTATGTATTTGCCCAAAAGGAATGTTTCTTTGAAGCCATTCTGCTAATTGCAAGGAACTCTGAGAGAAAAAAATGTGCTTGCATGGTCAGGGTGGGAGAAATGAGTAACTTAAAGGTTGTTTTGCCTGTTTTATGACTTATTTTATTCTTTCTGCCTACATATAATGTGCAGCTGCCCTTAACCTCCTTCACTCACTGTCTGTTTGGGGAGGCCAGGAGGGAGCTACTTGGAATGTCTCAGTTTCAACACTTTTTCTCCCTTTCTTTCTTTTTTTTTTTTCCTGCTCTACTAAAGTGAACATTCATGATGAATAATTGTGTTCCAGGGGTACACTAGGAAACCATGGTGTTGGGTATTGTATAAACTTCATGACAAAAGATTCCCCTGTGTCCTGTTTACCCCTGGAAAAAGAAGTGAGGTACAGGAAGACTGTGACTTGCTCAAGAAAAAAATTAGTCCTTTTGCAAGAGTTCAAAACTTTAATAATTTTTCCTGAGTATTGATAAAATTCTGATGTTTGAACTGCATTCTTCCCCTCTTCAGCTATTTATAATAAAGCTACACAAATATAGACAGCTGTTAATGGTGGAGAATGCTGGTAACAAATAATGCTGTGTGGCATCTCTTTTTTTTTTTATTTTCATTAATCTGCAAGAACATCCAAATTCTTACTGTCTGGTGCTAAACCTTCATGTACTTTGCAGCACAATGATGTCAAGGTTTAAAGCAAGGTAAAGAAATGCAATTATTTACTCCTACACACTTCTGTTTTCCAGGGTGTGTTCCTCTGGTGAGCAGTGCAATCCTACTTAATATGAAACTACATGGAAAGCAAATAAGAGAAGCAAGCCTGTGATTCATTTGAATTTTTGCAGTAAATCAGGAAGTTTTCTGAATTAAAATGCTGAGTTGGGTTCTGTATTTCTGCTTTTCTGTCCCTAGTACCAAGTGCATTGTTTGTTGCATTCAAAGTTCTCCATTTTCCATTGCAGCTAGGAGAATAAAAGGGACCACGTTAGCAATCCATAACAAACCTGTTTTAAAGTAATTCAGCATTTTGCCAAATGTGAGGATGCAGAGAATTCTGCCAGTCTGAACTGTCAGTTGCAGAGCTTGGGATAACTCAGGGATGGTTATGGAGCATGCCCAGTCTCAGGAAATCACAGAATTCCTGGCTGGCTCTGCCTGTGCTCCAGGACTTTGGAAATTTTATTCTTTATAAAATTGATTTCTTAAACATGACAGTCCGTGTGTGTACATGTTTTCCCTGGTGTTTTGGTAGAGGCAAATCAAATGAAGGCACTATGAAATGTTTGAATATCACTGACATTATACAATCATAACATAATTATTATAATATAATTAGTATAATATTACTAATATCACATAATATATAATATCAAAAGATAATTATTATAACATAATTAATACAATAGCACTGAGATTATATAATATCAGCTGAATTTTCCTGCATTACCTGAGATTGTTTGCTGTGGAAAGCAGATGCTGCCAGGACTGTTGTAGTATGATAGGATTGAGGCAAGAGGTGATACACAGTGAGTCACTTGGGCTGGTGAACCAATACTGTCCTGGAGGAAGTGACAGTGGTACATTTGATGGAGGTGTTTATTTGACTATAATCTACCTAGTACAATCAACTGAACTCCTGAACAACTGTTTTAAAATGTATTTAGCTTGGCTTTTTTTTTTTTTTCCCACACCTGAAGTATTTGTTGTGGGTCTGTAAGTTTATGTGGTTTTGCTTGGATTGGGTGGAGTTTTGTTTGGTTTTTTTCTCTTGTCTATAAATAGAAAATTGATGAGGTAGATGGGAGACCTGCTCACCCTCTGATGATCGACGAGTCTCAAATTTATTGATTAACAGGCACACTTTTATAATCACAGTAATAAGGCTCATACATATTGCAAAACTAGAGCTCACCATTGGTCAGCTATAAAAAGTCAGTCCCACCTTTCTCAAGATGTTTGTGGCTTCTTTTTTTACCTCCTGTTATCACATAATTTACAAAACAACATCTTGCTCAAAGAAACCATGTCCTTGAATTAGGCAGCTGTTGCTTTCTCAGATGTACTTTCTCACATCTCTTTTCCCATGGACTATGTCTTAATAAAAAACTGTCCACAGAAAATATTCATAAAGCTAAGTTGAAAAAATCGATAGCAGAACGCTCCTTTCAATTTCTCCCATTCCATAAATATTCTAAATTGCCAGTTCATTGAAGGAGTAGCCAACACAGCTGATTATGAAATAGCTTTGAATCCTGACTGATTTTCTAGGGTGAAATCTGCTTGCTAAGCAAAAAGGAAATATTGCATGGAGTTTCCCAAAAGAGTGAGAAATGGCACAAAAACCAAGGAATCAATGCTACTTAAGAAGTCAGGGCCATGTTATCAGTTTGTGTGTGCATCTCTCAAAATGGAACAAACCTCTCTGGCTGAATGAAAAGATGTCAGTGGTTACATGATCCAAATGGCCCCTTACTCAATTTGGAAGTCTGCTATTTTTAGTTTAACAGTTTAATATTAATCTGCATTAGGAAGATACAGAAACAAGCTGGCCTTAGTAGCTGAGAGCATAGAAATACATAAGAAAATGTCATTTAGGGGTTAGAGAGCACAAGTCCTGCAGAGCAGACAGTTGATCCTCCCCTGAAAAGGAAGTAATTCAGGAAGCCAAGGCTGGTTTACAGGGTGAGGTTGGCTCCTGTGGCAGCCTTGGAGCATCGGATATTGAAGAAACTTTATCTTGCACATGGTCTGAGCCAGAAATTAAGATGAGATCTCGCACTTGAGGTATTAAAATAAACTCATAAGCAGCAGAGGTCAACAGGATCAAACAGAATATTCTGAGTCAGAAAAGAGATTAAGGTGATGTGAAATGCTCCAGTGGTGAAAATGACTGTTGCTTTACCAAAATAAAAAAAGAAAAATTCTACTACAGAGCCTTGAAAAATTTCCAGGAAGGGCTTTTCATTATTTAAAATTGTCAAAAAAAAAAAACCCACATGGATTGTATGGTAGAATTCAAGCCACACATTTTTTTGCAAAGACTTGACAGACTACTTTGGGTGATTGAAAGAGTTTTTGAAGAAAACCTGGGTAATATTATTTTCATTTTCCCAAAAAGCTGTGAGAAAATGAAGATTTCATTAAATGAGACCAAGTATCGTCTTTGTTCAAAAACTGGTTGACATGGGGAATAATATTAACATTAAATGATCTATTAGCAGTTTGGTTAAAAGCTACTTTAGTTATTTCTGTGTCCTGGGACCTCCAGTGTTGGTGTATTCATGAGATGTGTATCAGGCTGCAGGTAAAATGAAACACTGGGTTCAAACACAGTTTGCAGTGCCAGGATCATGGTAGATAAATGACCACAGCAGGCAAACTAACACTGATTAATGTGAGGTACTGTGCATTTAAGAAGAAAATCTGAATTCCTTATACATTTTTGCATCACATTAGATACATCTGCTCAGGGGAAAAATAAACTTAGCAGGTCATTGTCAAAGATTTTTTTGTTCCCTTCGTTGCTAACAGATAAACTATGTTGAACACAGGAGTAAAAAGAATAACAGCAAGGAGATTATTAAAATCCCTTTGTGTGCATCAATTATGTAGTCTTCTAATGAATACTAAATGCTATGTGGAGCCTGTACAATGTGAATGATCAAAAACCTAAAAAAATCTCCCATTACATCAAATAGGAAGGGAAATTGTGATTTTTTTTATGCCAGAGAGAACATGAACAATCATATGTGTACAATCTATTATATACATGAGGCAATGAATTGTAAATAAAAAGTTTTAAAAGTAGAGAAAACAGAAATTTTCTACCTGACTGCTTCTTAAAGACACAGAGGCATATTAAATTAAATTAAGGTCTGAAATTTAGGACTGAGAAAAGAGAACTTATTTTAGTGTGCATCTCATTGAAACACACAGGGTACTAAGAAAATAAGTTTTGGAGATATTAGAATTTGTATTATTTATAATACTTCCATAAGTGAGTTATGGGGGTTTTGTGCCTATTATTGTTGAGAAAAATAATATTGGTGTTGGAGGACTGTCAGGAGAAAGACAATGCAATTTAGAGAGCTTTTTGTAATTTATAGAGCTAGAAAAGTTTCATTTGCTATTTTTATTGCTAACTTCTTGGGTGTTGCTCTCTGTAGGAGAGTTCTAAACCCGCTCATGGTCATTTGTGTTTTTCTAGATCTGGTAACATGATCTATTTTGATCCCAGTTTCTTGTCAGAGAGCTGCATCAGTCATTCATTACTTTGCAGTGTGCAGTGTGGGGACTTCCAGTGGTGTAGCTGAGAAGTTAGTGACATCTCATGGCAACTGTGGAAAACTACAGGTGATTTGGGATGAGCTTTGGGAATTTATAATTTGGACATTGCAAACGTGATCTAGGTCAAAAATCTTTTTTGATATGTGTGTACAAAGCTCTTGCATTTGGTTCTCCAGATTTCATGATTTCTCTAGAGACTAATTTAGCTGTTTCTAAGCCTGAAATGAAGGTTTTCAGCCTGGAGTGAAACTTGTAAGTCTCAAGTCCATATATTGTAGTGTGCAGTACCTACAAAGGTAGGTATAAAATTAATGTACCACCTCCAAAGCAATAATATGACATCACTGTCTCTCCTCACTTTGTTTTTCTTTAGGCACAAAGTCAGCCACAGAGTATGCTAATGGTGGCTATGATATTGTGTCACCTGCTCCATCAGTGTACCTGGGCACATTTCAAATTTTGCACCTCCTGGAAGATCTGAAGATGGCCCTGGAGATGCTGGAGGACCCTCAGGAAAAAGAAGCTCTGAGGAACCAAATCCCAGGGGCAACAGCACTGTGTCTGAGGGAGTGGTTTGAGGAGAACCTGGTGAGTTGTTATTTGAGCTTCTCCATTTTGCCTGCAAACAGGGTCGGGTCAAGTATTCCCATGCTTAAATTGTTTCCATAAAAACTGAAATCTGCATACTTAGAGAACTGCAGGGGGTGGTGAGCAATAACAGCTGAGGATATCACTGCTTTATGTACTGATCTCTAAAGCAATGCAGATATAGGAGTAGAAGAAGTTGATAAAAGACCTTATTTTGTCCTTTGTGGGGAGAAGAGATAGTAAAAATGAAGTACAAAAAAAGTTGCCATTTCTGTGGGGCTTTTTTTCATTTTGTTTGCTTTATTTCACTTTTTGCTGGAGATAACAAATTTATAACTATTTACAAAACTTCTAACTTGTAAACTGTCAGTTTAGAATAGAGTGGCATTGTCTGTTGAAGGGACAGATCCAGACTGGAGGATCCTCATTTCCTTTTCCTTGCTGCATTGCCTTTGTTATCAGTATTACAAATCTCCAGAGCATCCTGTACACCAGGCAGGGGGGTAAATGCAGGAAAGCCTTTGATTCTGAAGGGGAGACATTCCTGTCAGGATAGATGGGGAACAAACCTCTGACTGCACTGGAAAAGGCTGAGATTTTCCAGGTGAGGAGACAGACCTCAAAAGAAGAGACTCACTGGGTGTAAAGGAAGAGAAACACAGGATTCCCCTTCCCCAAACCTGCCACTGCCAGGGACTGGGGGGATCCTCATGAATAAAAGCAGAAAACCTGGTTAGTGTTATTTAAATTTTCCCAAGAACTAGGAGTAAAACAAAGGATTCATTAAATGAGAGACCAAGAATCATCTTTGTCCTAGGACCTACAGTCTTAGGATGCAGGAAATGCAGGAAAGCCTCTGATCCTGAAGGGGAGACATTCCTGTTGGGATAGATGGGGAATGAACCTCTGACTGCACTGGAAAAGGCTGAGATTTTCCAGGTGAGGGACAGACCTCAAAAGAAGAGACTCACTGGGTGTAAAGGAAGAGAAACACAAGATTCCCCTTCCCCAAACCTGCCACTGCCAGGGACTGGTGGGATCCTTGTAAGCAAAATAAAAACCCTGGTTAGTATTATTTAAATTTCCCCAAGAGCTATGAGTAAAATTAAGCATTCATTAAAAGAGACCAAGTATCATCCTTGTTCAAAAACTGGTTGATATGGGGAACAATATTAGCATTAAATGATCAATTAGCACTTTGGTTAAAAGCTAATTTAGGAGCAGAAGTTATTTCTGTATCCTAGGGCCTACAGTCTTAGGATGCAGGAAAGCCTTTGATTCTGAAGGGGAGACATTCCTGTTGGGATAGGTGGGGAATGAACCTCTGACTACACTGGAAAAGGCTGAGATTTTCCAGGTGAGGAGCAGATTCTGAGACAGACCTCAAAAGAAGAGACTCACTGGGTGTAAAGGAAGAGAAACACAAGATTCCTCTTCCCCAAACCTGCCACTGCCAGGGACTGGTGGGATCCTTGTAAGCAAAATAAAAACCCTGGTTAGTATTATTTAAATTTTCCCAAGAGCTATGAGTAAAATTAAGCATTCATTAAAAGAGACCAAGTATCATCCTTGTTCAAAAACTGGTTGACATGGGGAACAATATTAGCATTAAATGATCAATTAGCAGTTTGGTTAAAAGCTACTTTGGGTGCAGAAGTTAATTCTGTATCCTAGGGCCTACAGTCTTAGGATGCAGGAAAGCCTTTGATTCTGAAGGGGAGACATTCCTGTTGGGATAGGTGGGGAATGAACCTCTGACTACACTGGAAAAGGCTGAGATTTTCCAGGTGAGGAGCAGATTCTGAGACAGACCTCAAAAGAAGAGACTCACTTGGTGTAAAGGAAGAGAAACACAGGATTCCTCTTCCCCAAACCTGCCACTGCCAGGGACTGGTGGGTTCTTCATGAGTGAAACCTACCTGTGGCTTCCCCAGCTCCAGAAATTTTCCTGGATTAATGGTTTTCCTTCTGTCTTTGTTAGTGCATGTGACTTTCATGGAACATTGCCCCTGGTTTGGTGTTTATGATCTGCTGGGGCTGCCAGTGCTGGCTGTAACCCCAGTTTGTTTGGTTTGTTTGAGCTTGTCAGCTGCTTGCTCCCTGGCATTCTTCACAGAGTGCAGGAAAATCCTGTTTGGGCCCATATGAGAGAAAGGAATGAGCATTTGGTCCCAGTTTTGAAAGCTAAAGGTGTGGGCAATGTTTAATTTGCATGTACAGGGTTAGATTTTGGATTTAGATATCCTTAGGCCAGCTCTTACCAAAAGCTTGCCTCAGCAGAAATTTTAATGATTTTTCTAATCTTTATGATAGCTAAGAGATGAGTTTAGTCCATAAAAAGACAGATTTTCAGTGTTTTTCATGGTAAAATTGGACCTGTATCAAGAGTAGTATTCATTTTGACAAAGCAATGGGGCAGTCTGGATGCAGAACCAAGAAAACAGGGAAGGTGTTGTTTGGGGTATCTCTAGAGCAGCATGGAGAGATAAGTGGTTTTAAAATATTCTGCACTGCTCTGCATCAAGAGAGGGTAGTGCACAGCTGCTGTGACTGTTATTTGAAAATGGATAGTAATCTTATGTATTTGAAGACCTTTCTTGAATATTTTTTTTTAATGCAAATAAAATTCACAAGCATACATATAATTTCTGTGGAAGAAAACTGATGAAATTCAGCTCATTAAATGAAATGGAAGATGTATTTCATAGTTGTGTCCCACACTGAAATTTCCTTCATTCCAGCCCATTTCAGAGCTATGAAATATGACACTTAGTATATATCATATGCCAGGATAGCTGAGGTAGTGAGTTCTAAAGAATGAGATCTCTGCATCTCAGTGAATCCATTCACACTGGGAGCCTCAAAGGCAGCTTGGTGATCATTACTCTATGAAATGCTGGAGTATCATTAAAAATCCCACTCAGATGTGGTGGCACATTCTCCACTGTCTCTTCTAAGCATTCTGCCTAAAGTGTATTTTAGTGTGTTTTAATTGTTGTATTCAGCTGAAAAGTTACATAAAAGATTGCTTAATATCAGTAGCAGTATTTGAATTGCAACCAACATTGTTTGTGAAGTGTATGCAGCAAATAGTGGATGGTGAAATAATTCCTTTGAGACTTTATTGTTTTGAGCTGTTACAGGTTAAATAACAGCTGTAAATGGAGAGGGATTTTCTTTTGTGAGTGATTAACTCCACATCTGTTTATTTTTGGGGTCCATGCACCTTCCTTTGCAGCTGGAAAGCTGCTCTAGCATGTCACTGAATAGCTTCAGAGACTACAGCAATTGCTCTGTTTCTAACATTTTACCCAAATGGGCACCAAAAATATTCCCACCTTATCCTGATTAGGCACTCATTAGAAACTAAAGATACAAAAAGCCATTCCATGTTTTTAAAAGCAGATAAGTATGCTTCTTTGAAGAGCAGTGTGTTGTTGTCCTTCACTTCAGTGTGTGGTCGAAAATTGTATCAAAAATAATTTCGGCTGCCACGGCTAATCAAGAATACAAACAATGTGCCTAATGAAAATAATTAGAATGTGTGTTTTGCCACTGCCCTGTGTTGCTTTGCTGGGAAACCACATAAAGGGAGGTAGGAAGGAGGGACTGGAGGCTCATTCCTGCTGGATGTTATCAAACAGCAGCATTTGACTGCCAGCATTTGGGTTTAAGCAAATTACAGGATAAAAGTCCCAGTGGTTGTCTGGTGTGCTCCTTCTGCATTAGCAACCTTCACAACCTAAAGCAGCCCTGAGAGCTCTCTGAGGCTCAGGGTGGGTGTCCCTGCTGTGTTTCCACTCAGCAGGATTTGGGATTGCAGCTCCCAGGGCAGGAAGTGGCTGGATATTCTTTGTGCTGTTTTTATTGGGGAAACATCCAGAACCCAGAAATCATGGGGAAGATAACCTCTGCAGAAAATTGCCCCTTGGCCTTATAACTCAAGTAGCTTTGCAGCTTTGGGAATTGCCACTTAATGTGCTGAACTGTACCTCCAAATAAATAAATAAAGGTGGTGGAGTTTAGCCCTTGGCCAGCTTTGAAGCCCATGGGTTCATTACTGACCAAGTCAGGAAGTTTCTTTGCTGTTTATAGATACTACAGCTGGTCTCACCTGCCTTCAGGTCCATAGCACCAAACTCTGGAATTTATCAGGCATCAAATGTCACCAAGTGATGTTTCAGATTGATTTAATCTTTATTTTATTTTTTTAAACCAATGGTAATTTTAATATTCTTTGTCCAGTCCACTCTAGGTGTGAGTACCAAAGATGTGGAAAAATTTAGAGATGTCTAGAATAGGAAAACTTTAAGTCTCATGTTTCATACCTGATATTACCTTCCCTATTAACTCTTTGGAGAGCAGCTGCTGAATTCCTTTTTCTTATGTAACCAAGAGTGATTTGGTGTTTCCTCTAAGATCAAGGCACAGCATCTGTTGAACTAAAGGTGTTCTTTCTGAAAAGGCCTTTTTTTTGTTTTTTTTTTTTCCTGTTTCTGTGGTCTGGGATCTATGAACAATTCAGGCTCCTGAGTTTACAGAATAACTGGATGCAGTAACTGTGCTGTCCCTGCTTTGAGATAGATGAAATAGGTTGGATAAAGTTAGCACTGAATCTGTGTCTCATAGAATGAGCATTTTATAGTTGCTGTATTTTGGCATACCTAAAATGGCAGAAAACATGATTAATTATAGACTTTTAAGTACGTAAGACTTGTACTAAAATTGTACTAAGAATTGTATTAAAATCTTTTACCTTGAAGAGAATGTCTGAAGTATTTTACATGGTTCTATGATTGTAAATTCTTTGGCCTTAAAAACACCACAAAGACCTAGGGATTATCTAGGAGAGTTTGTACCGAAAAAATTCATGGATAGTATCCATGTTTCTTGTTAAATATTTCAGTATTGCCAGTGACCATGTGACCTCTAACAAAGCAGATAGTAATTTCAGCATTAAAAATTAACTGCTGCAGTGACAATTTGGCTTTGTGAGCTACAAGAGGATGTATTTAGTTACAATTTCATAACTCTAAACGAATTTCCACACTGTTCATTCTGGGTTTTATTCTATCCACCTTTATGCAATCCTTTTTTGAATAAAGAGGAACACTTGTGTTCTCACAATAGGCCTTAAGCCTCATTTTCAGGATTGCAAAACATGATCTTCCTCCTAGTGGAACATCTATACTTAAAGCAAACCACTCCATCTTACAGCTTTACAGAATGAGCCTTAAAATGCCAATTCTTGAAAACTCATTAGTATTTTCCTGATTATTCAGAGGTTTTTTGGAAGCCTGACTCTGGAAATATTTCTAAATATTCTCAATTTGAGGAAATGGAGAGAAAAGTAGAAGAAATAGTAGAGGAGCATGCTGTAGAGACAATTTTTAATGAATGTGGTTTGCCTTATGCTGTGCTTTGTTTCTTTTGAGGATCCCTTCTTTAGTGGTAAAACCAGAGACTTTTTAGCAAGAAACAGGATAAATTCTTTACGGTCTTGGTTGCTAATTGCTCACAATTAATGTTCAAAAGAGATTATTTCCACTGTGGGTTAAACTCAAGGAATATTTTTCCCCAGTATCTTAACAAAGACTTGATGAAAAACAGTAAAGCCCAGTTCAGAATTCTGACTCGATGGAGCTTGTGGAGTTTGGAAGTCACTTCAAAGTTTTATTTTAAGCATGTGTTAAAGTGCTCTGCTGAAACCTAATCGCTGGCCTCTCTATTTCACTTTTGTCCAAGATTCATTTCACAGGATTACCCATCCAGAGGAGTGGCAGAAAATGACTGAATTCAGGGCACTTCCAAGCACTTGAAAACAGGCTTTTATAAAAGTATCAATAGCATTTTTCAGCAACAGCTGAGTGGGAAGGGAATGTATTCTGAGCGACACCAGTTAAAGTCATTTATCTTCTGAGAGATCTGACTGCAGAACTCAACTGCTGGGAGCCCTGATGGAGATATTTATAGCTGCATCTCCCCACTGCCAAGGGATATCAACACATGTTGGATTGAAAAGGGAGCAGCAGAGCCTGCTTGGGACAGTGTAGAAAAGCTGCCATTCCAGAAGCATTCATGTTTATTTTTGCCATCTTAAAACTTGAGATGGGTTCTGTTTTCTGAGAAGGACTCAGAGCTGAAAGCTGAATATCCCAGCCCTCCCTCTCGGTGAACTGATGATGCAAGGAAGGTCTGGACTGGAAATTCTGCTCCTCTCAGGGGCTCCCCAGGTGTTTCAGAGCAATTCACAGGACACCAGAGAGGTGCCCTCCATGGGTTCAGCCATTTAGGAAAACCAGAGAATGCCTTGGAGACAGTGGAACTGCTGGTGCACAGAGCTTGCATGGAACTTTTCTAAACCACACCTCATTTTTCCAATGTTCTGTGGTTGTTTTGTCTGGGAACCAACCCCATCACCTCTGACTCTGCTCACTGCAGCAGCTCTCAGAAAAAGTAAGGTCTCCTCTACGTGAAGAACTGATAGAAGTTTAAAAGAGTTTTGCAGTGGATAGGACTGATTTAGATCTCTTTCTTTAAAATGTCATTTTCTTTCACCCTTGTAAGGATCAATAATGTTTAACAGAGCCACCCTAAACTGCAGTGAGCAGAAGTGCCTAAACAGGATTGAGTTATGGCCTGAGGCTGAGAGTACTCATGGAAGACAGGTGATATTCTTGCTATAACAGGAATATCAAAAATATTATAAAATAACTGTATTTTATGTTAGTTTTCCAAGATTTCAAGGCACTCCACTGACATCTATGAAGTTTGCCCTCAAGTGCAATTCTCAGCTACGTGGCCTATCCACACCTTGATGCTGTCAGTGAAATACTCTGTATGAAGCTAGGATTTTGTACAGAAATTACAAGTTATCCTTCAAAAATACACTTTGTTCAGTTCCATTTGTACAAGTCTTGGTCAGCTCTTGGTTTCAGTGCCTTCCTTTGCACTGAGTGGCTGAATATCCCATTAATTCATCTTTCCTTTTGTGTCTGATGCTATTCATGGAGTCCCTTTTCCATCTCACCTTCTGATCTCTCACTACAATCTCCAGCTGCATACTTTTCACTGATTTAAATGTTATACACTATATTCATTTAACAAACACTGGTGTATAAATGCATTTTTCAAGTGGAGCTACAGGAAATATTGGAAAATGTTTTTCATAAAGTAATTAACAGAGGGATTGGTAAGAAGGAATTGTTTCCTTAAACAATGGCGTTGACAGAAAAGGTGCAGAGGTTGCATAGAGAGACTGAAGACAAAATGTCATTTTAAAAAGTCCCTGTATTGATTTGGAGGCATTATTTGTATAATAGAAGAAGGGCATAACTTTGAAGTATTTCTCTGTATAACCCCTATTCACATTTCACATAATTTGGATGGATAGGTTAACCTATTGAAATTTGCTAAATTTTATTAGTTATGGCAAACGTAGCAATATTGTATCCACAACAAAGTTATTTCATTCTCTTTTGAATTAGTTATTCGAATAACACAAAACTAAATATTTTTTCAGCTTTTGTGACCATTCAAAAATGGGAAAAAGACCCACTTTTTTGGGCAAATTTTCTAAACATGTTGGCATCCTGTTCTTTTCCAGAAGTTGGAAACAACAGGCTTAATTTTCCTCAGTAATGAAATGCTTAAAAAAAAAAATGAAAATAATATTTGTCATTCCTTATTAAAAATAAGGACTTTTAAAGGTGTATCTGCAGTTCATTCTATTTTCAGGGATTTTTTTACTATTTTTTCCATTCTTAAATTTAGAAAAGAAAAATCTGATGTGCATCATAGAGAGGAGAGGCAAACTGGTACCTGGTATAGTATTGGTGTGTATGAAAATATTTGGTAAATATCCTGTTTTAAGTGTCTCACATCCTCATTCATTGCAGCTTTAGTAGCTTCAGCAGTGCTTTGAAGCATTTGAAACAGGAAACTAAACTTGAATTATTGAAATGTGTTGTGTGGTAGGAGGAAAATAAATACCTTTAATTATTTTCTTTACATATCAGTGTACTCTGCAAATAACTGGGGAAGTGCTCATAGTGATGTTGCTGCTCTGTTAAGTAGGAAATATTTTTTAGCTTTTGTGTGAAAACAGAGAAATCAGGTTTTTTACATTAAAAAAAAAGCACAGTTCTTGTAGAGCTTGGACTGGACAAAGCATTTCAGCACACGGTGAGGAATGTGTGAAACTGCCAAGAATGTGCAAATGCCTGTGGGTGAGTTAACAGGCAGTAACCTCATCTCAGAACCTGCAGCCCATCCTTTGTGCCAGCCAGGAGCTGCCCCTTGGCCCAGCAGTGACCAGAGGGGACAGGAGGGTGCTGGGTGACCTGGGATGGCTGCAGGGATGGCAGCACCTCCTGCAGGAGTCACCAGCATGGTGAGGGTTAACCAGGGGCCATCTAAGCCTGTCCAACCCCGAGCCAAGTCTGATTCTTGATTTTCATCGACAAGTTAAGGCCTTAGGATTGAGTGTGTCTTACGCTGGGAAAGGATTATTTGTTTGTGCATCTGCAAAATGTTATTTCTTGTCTGTTTCCCAGGATACTATTTATTTTTTTTAATTATCACAAGCATAAGCAAAGCAAGCATGCTCATCTACAGAATGCAGTGTATTTATTTAATTTTGTCCCAAGAGTTTCTCCTTTCTCTGTCACGTAGACATTGCCAGTCAGTCACAATTAATACTCTAAGACAGATTTTCTTGCTGGAAATACTTCATCTAGATTCCTGAAGCCATTTTTGCCATGAAAAAGGGATTTCTTCCTCCATTGTCTTCTACACAAATGGCCTGAGTTTCTCTATACACAAGTATTCCCATATTTTCTCTCCCTTTTTTTTCAATCTGAAGCCCTCACATTTTTCTGAACCATGAGAATAACACGTGTGAATTGGCACACTGAAAACATTTTCCCATTTAAAATCTGGTCATAATCCCTTTGTTTCCAAAGCAGCCCAGACACTAGGATTGGGGGGAAAAACAAAATTTAAAAAAAACATACACAGAGGAAGAGATGTAGGAAAAATTCTTCTTCTTCTTCTTCTTCTTCTTCTTATTATTATTATTATTATTATTATTATTATTATTATTATTATTAACCTAAATCATGTTTTTGTTAATTAATATTACTATTCATTTATTGCATAATACTAATTATTTTAATAGTATTAATATTATTAATTTAATAATATCGAATCCATTATTAACAATTAACATAATAATTGGGAATTAGTAAATTTTTGTAGTATGGCCATCCTCACTGGGCTCCCCTGACGAGGCTGGGAGGATGCAAACCTGGACACTTCATTTCTTGGCCTAAGAGAGCAAGTGTAAATTCTTTTAGTGTTTTCAGGGGCTGATGGGATTTGAAATTTGAAACCAGAACAATCTAGAAGTTATTGATGAAAAGGAAGGACTGCTCTGACTCCTCCTATTCCTTTGCCCTTTAATTTCCTAGGAGATTCAGAGACAATAGAAGAACAAGATTGAACATTTACATTTGTGCTGCACCAACACCTACATTTTATCACAAATAAAATGTAAAATTGCTAAAACAATGCTAATAAATATAATTTTTTGTGTCCATAGGGCCCTGGCTGGGTGGGAGAAAGAGGAGAAAAAGTGGTGGAAAAGCAAACAGCTCTGTGCTTCTTCAGCTCAGTGTTGGTAGAAGAGAAAAAACACCAGACAGTGCCTTTCCCTCCACAGTTCTAAGAGGATTTCTGGGTGTTTTCTTGTCTCTTCACAGTGGAATGGAGGGACATGAGAAGTGTAGCTGATCATTTAAAACATTTTTTCTCTCAGTCTCAAAGCTCTTGCAGCATGTTTGTTTGCTATTTAAAAGAGACTGTAAGCTTTGTTTGAAGTGTTTGAGGTGCTGGCTAAAAGCAATGGCTCACTTAGCTGAGTGGGCTTTGTTGGTTGTGTATCAGCACAAAAATGTAAATTTGCTCAAAGTTCTTGGGCTGGCACCTTTGGTGTCCTGCAAATGGAGTTTTTAGTCTAATCAAGCCTGGCAGCAGTCAGCAGTTTTCTATGGAAGTATGGAGCTGGCAAATAAACCCTGATGGGTTGTCATACAGCTTAAGGATCACGTAAACTTTGCTAACTTGAAATATTTTGCTGCCCTACATTGCATTTGTATTGCCATAATGTGTGTGTTCTTTTACTTTTGGGGACAGCACTGGAGAAAACAGACAATTTGATGGGGGCAAGAGAGCAAAAGCTGCATCAGCCTCTCTCGGGGTAACACTTGAGGCTGGTGGCTCTGTAGTGGAAGTGGGGGAGCTTTTGCTTTGTTTCTTAGCTCTCCACTGAGCCAGAAACTGGTGCTTAGTGAAGAGCTACACACAGACATGAATTTCCTGAAAACAAGAAAAACATACAGTGGTAACCTGATGAAGCAATGCTGGGAGTGCAACATGTTTTCCTTATTTTCCCATTGCCCAGAGAAGTTTACCTTCTTTCCCAGTGAAATGGAAAAGCATTCTAAGCAAATCTGGGGCAATAGGTTTGCATTCAGCTGGTTTCTGAGAGTTTCAGGCCAAAGCTCAAGCAGGATGTAAAGTTCAGAATGCAGGTGACAGGCTCCCAGAGAGCATGTGACTGTCTGGAATGTATGCTGTCAACATTCTGGCTGATAAGATGCAGAAAATGCAGACACCTTTTAATCAGGAAGAATGACTAACAGAAACCAAGGCTCCTTCTCATGATCTCCAGCACAAGTGACAAGGTAGAATAAGGTATGTTGTCATTTTTAATATTTTTCAAAGGGGAAAAGGATGCAGATGCCACACTGGGGCACTAGATAGTTCAGTAACACAGTTTTTCTGCAGTTTCAAAAATTAAAAACACAATCATTAGCTGATAAAGTGTGGTGGAATGTTTTAAGAGAGGAATTTCCTTCTTCCCTGAATAAGACTGAAATGGGAGTCTTGGAGCCCATGCTTTGAAATGGATGAAATGTGGAACTTTAAGGCACCATAGTGGTGGTATTATGGGATATGCAAGCTGTGAGATAAAGTTGGATGAATTTTCTCATCTCCATAATTAGATAACAAGTTTTTTGGGGAAAAAAGTGCTTTATACTGTTGGGCATTCTTGTTTAATGTCAAGATAACCCCTATTCAGTCTCCAGCTTGTCAGCCATGACATGTCAGCTGTCATGCACAGTGAAATGTACTCTATTAAGTAATTTCTTTTTTTAATGCACCATTGATGATGCATTAATTTTTTTTCCAGATAGTATTAGCTATTCAAGAATTACTGCTCTCATCCACTTTCAGACAGCATAAAATAAGTATATTCTATGCTCAGGGCAACCCAAGTCAGATCTGTCTTGTAGCATTGCTTTTGGAAATAGGCAGGTCTTTTTTCCTCACATTTACTGGTGATTTTAGGTATCCCAGCACCTTTAGAAGAGTTGCAGCACTAACAGAAAAAATTGTCATGTTTTTCTTGTCATGTGACTTCAGATAAGAACAGACAATAAATACATGAAGGGAACTGAAAGTCCAGGTTTATATCCTTCCCTCTTACCTTGTGTTGTAGGATGTTGTCAAAAGAGCTGCATCAGGTCAAAAGGACCAAGAATGGTTGAAATATTAAAAACCCACCTCCCCTTGAAGAAATTTTGTCACATGTCTGTGGCTTCCCCAGTCTGGAATGTGGATGGGTGCCTGAGTGAGGCTGGTCCCTGCAGGAAAGGCTTTCTACAGCTTCAGACTTTGAGTGCTTTGTGTATGACATTAGTACCACAGGCTGCTTTGGCACTGCTTCTTCCCAGCTGCTGACTGATGGCTCCCTAAGCCCAGGTCAGTCTGGCTGTAGGATCTGAAGGCAGTGAGGAGATAAACAAATGTTCTGAGATGATCACAAAGGTTCTGTGGGGGCAGCTGCCCTTGGGTTTGAGGAGGCATTGCCCAAGCAGTTGTCCTTGTGTATGTAACAATCAGCTGCCTGGTTTAAGGCCAAAGCCACTTTGAACTAGGGGGAGAAACAACACTGGAAACTGGAGTTTTATTGGGAAAAAATAGGAGTTATGGATAACTGCTGTGTGGAGGCACTAGAGGACACCGCAATAACAGGCAACGCTTTAAACTCCCCTTCTTGCCAGAGCGTTGCGTTGCACACGTATTTATCTTGGTGTTGCAAGTTTGAAAAGTTGCCATGCTGTGAGATTTCAGCTACAGCAGGAGCAGACAAATATCTTGGAAGGGTATCATCATCTTCTGTTAGGATGGAAAATCGCCTCTTTGGCAATAGCAGCATTTATGGGATCATTATCTTATTCACAGGATCGTCCTTGAATTCCTCCCCTTTTATAATGTCTTTTGAGAGGACAGGCAAGTAATTGAAAGAGCAGAACTTATTTTTAGGTTTTGTCTGAGCCTGAAATAAATTGAGAAGGCTGAGTAGTGTTACGATAAACAGGGAGCAGAACAGAGACAGGAAATAGGGGGTCTTTGGTAATGAGTTCCAGCCACTCTTGAAACAGAAAGCCAGAGAAAGCACTACTTGAGAATAGTTTCTCAGTGACAGCTTAATAATTTTTAGCTTGTTATTCAGCATTAAAGGGGAACAGTTCCTGCAGATTGATGCTGTCCTTGAAAGATCCTTTTTTAAAGATCATTTAGCAAGTTATCTTTTTAAAGTTTTTAGGCTTGCATTGTTCTTGCTGCAAACCGATCTGCTGTTTAAAAAAACCAGATGTTTGGGGGAGGAGCCTGAAGTTTATACAGTTGTGTGTTATATATACATCTGTGAGAAGCCTTTGGGATAAGCCTTGTGGGACAGGGGCAGGGGATTCTGCTTAAAATATGACCAGGCACTGAAAATTTCAGAAGTTGAGGGTTGAAAGGGGAAGAAATCACAGCTACATCCTGTAGAACAAAGCAGAGCGCTTGCTTCCAAAAGTTTCTTTTAACCCTGGGAATGTGACTGCTGAGATGGGCCCAAAGCATGGATGGTGAGATTGATATTTACAAGCACTTCACGTGGCTAAAGAGGGTAAGTGATTTGCTGGGCTTTGTTTGCTCTTTCTAAATGCACATTTAGCAAAATCTCAGTGAGGATTCTCTGCTTGGCGAAAAGAAACTCATTCAGTGCCTCAGACTCTAAATGGTGTGAGTTTCTTCATGAGAGGTGAATTAAAGACGTGCCTTGGTGTAGGAGGAGGAGGAGGCTTAGGGAGGGGGGAGAAAATCAGCTGTCTTTGTCTTTAAAAACGAAACTCTAGGATCAAACTTTGAGCAAATGGCAATAGATTCTGGCAAGTGCTCGTGCCTTCCGGGGATTGCAGTGCAACAAAACAAATCCTGCATGGTAACAACATATAGCAAAAGAGAGGAGAGGCTCTTGTTTACCATGCTGTGCTTTAAAGGGAAAAGTTTTCTGCACCAGATCTCCACTTAAGTGATTCTTCATCGGGGTAACTGTGTGAGAGACCTCTCGGGATGCCTTTGTCTCGGGTAAAAATGGTGGTGGTTTTCTTCTGTGCCTGTTACTCTGATAAAAAGATGGGGTTTCTTTTAAAGGCAAGGCTGCTAATGTTATTAATTTTGTTGATGAACTGCCCAGACATAGATTACCGCATGAAATTGTCTTTGTCTTCCTTTTTTTAAAAGTAGGTTTGCGCAGTTCTCTCATCACATTGAAAAAATCACTTTGTTTTTGTCAGCTTTTAGGGTCTTTTATGACCTGAGTATTTATTTTTCAGCGTTAGAAAAATCCATGAATGGGATATGACTAGATCCCTCAGAATAGGCTGTTTTTTAAATTAGAATATGGATTTGTGTGTCATGAAAGAAGCACATTCTCTCCTTATTCTTTAAAAATCTGTTTTAACCTGTGTGTACTTTTCTTGCAAATTCTTGCCTGTCTATATATACGCACGCATGAATACAAATGCTCTCTTGGGTTTTTACTAGCTGTATAAACACAAAATACCTATCAATTCTAATGTGATTAGGAGCGTTTATTTTGGGTAGTTTCTTGAATAAGTGTAATATCAATGATGTGTCAGTCTTTAATAAGAGCTTGAGACTCCTGAAGTTAATTTACCAAATATTTGCATCAGATTCTGGAAACTTTCACATTTCTGGAGCGTGTCTGTGGAGGGGATTAAGTGGGAAGTAAGTGGATAGTGAAGAGGCAACAGGAAGTAGCTGCTGGTAACATTATACTCTTAGTTTAACCTGTGCTCTGTGCAGTTAAAGCTAATTACTTATTTAAAAACATGTATTTTGAGCGCACATATTAATTTGCTATTTAAATGAGGTTATGGATACAGCGTGTCTGCCACTCCTGCTTCCAGAAATTTCATTTCTGTGGAGACATGTTCGCTAACAAAAAGGTTAATGAGGTCTGCTGCCATCAGCTTGAGGGCTGTGCTCAGAAAGGACACGGTGTTCAAATGGAGTATGAGGTTTTACAGGAATTCACAAGGCTCCTGCTGTTGCTGCATGTAATTCCCTTTATGTCAGGTACATAAAGAAGAATATCAACACTGCTGCTTTTCCTTGCAAGCTCTTGAAAGGGGTGACCACATGGTGGGGAAGGGAGGAGGACTGAGAGTGATCTTGCTTTGTTCCCAGGAGGACTTTAAGCAGTCTGCTCCCAAATTCCTTTGACAAGTGATTTAGAAACCAAAAAAGTTGAAACAATCTAAGCTGCTTGATCAATCCTCCCCGTCCAAGAATCCCAGTGTCTCACAGGGCTTCTGGCGCTGACTGTTACAGCACATAAAGATTTCAGTTCCTGCAATCATAAACTGTTGCTTTTTGGCTGATAATAAAATTGTGAGTTGCTTCCAGAGTAACATGTGGCATTTAACAGAGAATAACTGCAGCAGACTTCCATAAAGCCTTGGTGAAGTATGCCAGAGCTGGCTCAAATTTCATCATTAGCAGAAATCACTTCAGAGACCCAGATGGGTTTTGATGTTGCTGGGGTTGGCTAGGCTGTATTTGTGTGGTATCTGTGGCTTGGACTGGGTTAGGACAGCAAACAAAAACCAAAATCACGAGATCCAGGCAGGCAAAACAACAGATACAACTGCTATTTTCAGATGCTTATAATGGAGGGTCTGTTTTTAAGCAGAATTCTTGTAATATAATGTGCACAGTGGCATCTTGTAACAGCAGCAGGGGGAAAAAATATTATTTAGATCCAAATGTGTCACCACACTCCAGTTCTTTCCACTGGACTTTACTGGTGTCCACATGACCTGTGGATATGCTGGACCAAGAGTGGCCAGAGGGATGGACAAAGTGGGGGCAGGAAAACCTGAGAGCATATGGACAAGGAGGGAGGACAAGGGATGTTCCTTGTGTATAAACACCATGCTTTTAAATTCACAAACTCCTTGTATATAAACATCGTGCTTTTAAATTCCCAGCTTGGCCAGCAGCACAGTCATAGAGCAGTGCTGGGCAGTCTGGGGGAAGGGTTTTGCAGGTAATTAATACTGGGCTCCTCCACAGGGCCTGAGTGTGGATCTCTTAAAGTTTCACTTGCAAACTAAGGGACTTGAGATACCCCCACAACTTGGAAGTGTCTTGTTTTTAAAAAAATATTCTTTTGTCCTCCCGAGGGACTTGGCTTAGAGGGTTGACATACAATTTTGTGTCATTCTGTTGCTTTATTCTTATTTCTGCACCCAACCTTAATTAGAAGACACCACTCCAGATAAACACCATACAACCTATATTTTGGTACATGGACATATATTTATAGCCCAAAATGATTAACATAAATGCTAATATTCACTGCAAACTGTGTGGCACAGAGCTGATGGCTGGCCTGAAATTGGTGTACACTGGTTTTATGCCTTTCTTTTTTTCTGGAGGAGATTCTTAACCTATACCAGCAAGAGGTGGGGTGATCAAACCCATGATGTAGCCATTGAATTCAAGATATTGAAGGTGAATCTTGTGGCTTCTGTAAGGATATTTTCTTTTAAGGCATGTAACTGTCTGGAGGAAAATAATGAGTAGAAAAATTATCCAGATAAAATAAAAATATTTGTTTGAAAATTCATTTGGTTTAAGGGCTACCAAAACTTACCTAGCTCTGTCTTTGCTTAGTTTCAGACTCTGCACTGTCAGCTTTTTTCGAGTGACTGCTACTTTCATTTAAGCAACCAGTAACAATGGCAAATAAAAAATCCAGCTGTTGATTTACTAATTGCCTTCAGATGAAAGGCAAGAGTTATAGATCCAGAAATTGTGTTCCAGCCCTCTCCTCCTCCTCTGAGGTAACTGAGGGCATGCACATCCATTGAGATGGGTGTGTGTCTGAGGTAGCACTAACATGCCAAGAGATTAAATTTTTGCTTCGACAGTCAGATGCAAATAAAAATGTTTACTGTGTAAGCTGCTCACTCATCACTCATCAAAACACAACTCCTTGTGACGCAGACCATAGTTCTAGTGACCAAAAAGAGTGTTGCAGAGGTGGAAAGTCCATGTGCTTGTAAATATTGTCAACTCCAAATAGGCTGGGGAGAGAATGCAGTGTGCATTTTCTGGTGTTGGAATGCAATGCTGAGGGCTGGGTGGGGCTTTGTGGTAAAGCTGACTGCCTGGACTCTGCTGGCCATATTCCTTGTTTTCAGCTCTACACTACAACAGTCTTCCCCATTAATACAAGTATAATCATTACCACAGGTATCCTATCCAAGTACTCCTTGTTTTCAGCTTCTAAACTACAACAAAAAGCAGCACATCAAGTATGTCCCTAATCTTCCCCATTAATACAAGTATTATCATTACCACAGGCATCCTATGCAAGTATCAGTGGAGCTGAGGGTGGTTCATGTGGTTAAGGAAGAGAGGAGGGTTATGACAGAATCTGTCTCCTCACAGAGGCGGGTGACTCGTTGAAAAAGCTCACAGATCACCACTTTAAGTGACTGCCAAGTTTCTTTTCCCAGCTCCTCCCCGCTCCACAGCCCAGGGTGAGATCCATGGTGTTGGTGACAAATTTCTGAGTCACAGCTTGCTGACCAGCTTCAGAAGTTGGAGGGGTTAGGGTTAAAATTATCTGTGTTGGAGATTCTTGGTGCTGAAAAGGCACACCTGAGGAGAACATCAACTGACCAACATTTCTTGCCAGATCCTTTGATACTTTTTGCTTGTTATCCCCATTTTAAATCAAAACTATTGAGTTGTTCTCCAAAGTCTGAATTTTTTTGTGTGTCACATGAGAAGGAAAATTCAAGCCCTTTTCTTGGAAGAGGACTCGGTAATGGCTGGATCATGTAAGTGATACTTAGACCTTCCCAGCAACTTTCCAGTATTATTTTCATATTAAATCAGTGAGCATATTCCAAAGAGAAGATTTGGAAAATAAAAACGAAGAAGCTAAAGCAGGTGATGGAA
The DNA here is from genome assembly GCA_024362935.1 of Setophaga petechia. Taxonomy (NCBI): domain Eukaryota; kingdom Metazoa; phylum Chordata; class Aves; order Passeriformes; family Parulidae; genus Setophaga; species Setophaga petechia. The sequence continues at coordinate 51,100,753 of JANCRA010000003.1, read as the reverse complement.
TGCATTTTGACCCAAAAAAAAAAAAGAAAAGTTTTCTTTTCTTTTTTTTTTTTCTTTCTCTAGAATTGGGAGTTACAGATGATTTGGAATTGTTCCAGGAAACTTTTTAGGTTAATATCTCTTGCCATCTGATGAGCAGTAAACTATATCCAAAATCTCTAAGGAGACTATAATATAGGTGCTCCAAGAAATTCTTTGCAGCTCCTGGCTTCCCATGGCTGGGACAAGTCACTCTTCAGTGGGTAAAACCTGGCCGGACGTCCTGGCAGGGAGTGGTGGTAGACAGTGCCACATCCAGCTGGGGACTGTCACCAGGGCTGTTCCCCAGGGATCAGTGTTGGACCCAGCCCTGTTTGGTGCCTTTATTGATGACCTGGATGAGGGGATGGAGCGCACGCACAGTAAGGACAAAGATAACACCGAGCTGGGTGGGAGTGTTGATCTCCTGGAGGGCAGGAAGGCCCTGCAGAGGGATCTGGACAGACTGGAGAGATGGGCCAAGGCCAATGGTGTGAGGTTGAACAAGGCCAGGTTCTGGGTGCTGTCCTTGGGTCACAACAACCCTGTGGAACACTACAGGCTGACAGGAGGGTGGAGCCAGGTGGGGATTGGCCTCTCCTCCCAGGCAGCCATGACAGGATGAGAGAAAATGGTTGGACAGAGAAAAGGACCTGGGGCTACTGGCTGAGAGTGACTGAACATGAGCCAGCTGTGCCAAGAGGGCCAATGGCACCTGAAATATTGTCCCCAACAGGCCAAGGGCACAGCAATATTGTCCCCAGCAGGCCAATGGCACAGCAATATTGTCCCCAGCAGGACAGGGCAGTGGCTGTCCCCCTGTGCTGGGCACTGGTGAGGCCACACCTCGAGTGCCGTGTCCAGTTCTGGGCCCCTCAGTTCTGGAAGGACATTGAGGGGCTGGAGTGGATCCAGGGAAAGGAAACGGAGCTGGGAGGGTCTGGAGGGTAAAAAGTCCTGTGAGAAGCAGTTGAGTGAGCTGGGGGTGTTCAGCCTGGAGAAAAGGAGGCTCAGGGGTGACTCTCTAGAACTGCCTGACAGGAGGATGGAGCCAGGTGGGGATCAGCCTCTCCTCCCAGGCAGCTGTGTCAGGATGAGAGAAATGGCAGAAGTTATGCCATGAGAGATTCAGATTGGATGCTAGGAAAAATTTAATCACAAAAAGGGTTGTAAAACACAGGAACAGACTACCCAGGGAAATGGTGGAGACACCATTGCTGGAAGACTTTAAAAAATGTGTAGATGTGGCGCTTGAGGACATTGTTTTATGGTGAAAATGATGGTGGTGCTGCTTGGACTCGATAATCTTAAAACTCTTTTCCAGTCTTAAGAATTCTATGATTCCTGTAAGCAAAGTATTTATGGCATGCAGTTGATTTTTTATCTGCAGTGGTACTGCCATCAGCATATTTTTAGCTACCTTGCTAGCATATCTCCCCTTCTACTTTGTTATCATAAGCTTTTTTACGTGTTTTGTGCAATCTCTCTCACTCTTTCATTGGAGGAGGCATAGTTAACATATTTGGCTTATAATTTGGCCAGCCCAGGTAACAATTTTTGGTCTGTAATGCTGGATCTTCTGAAGTGACAGCTTTATAGGAAATCTTGCAAATTCACCCTTTTAGACCTGTGTGACCACATGACCAGTGTCCATTTATTGTTTGGGAGTTCTTAGAGCAAGCTGTGGTCTCATGTCTTTTGTGCTGTGGGTCCTGTATTTAATTTCTGCTGATACATGTGACACCTTGCTCAGTTTCCTCTCAGTCCTGGCTCTAACAACTGCAGAATGCTCCCCAGCCATCCACAGATGGCCTTGGTTCATGTTACACTGTTTTATCTTGTCTTTATACGTGCCACAAAGAATTACTGAGGCTCAAACAACTGCTGTACATCAATCAGACACTTTTATTTAGCAGGTCATTTTTCTGTCTACTGTACCTTCCTGTGCTTATCTGAGGCCTTTCTGGCTGACCTCACACCTGCATATTTAGAGCCATTTCTCTGAGGTCTTGATCCCTAAAACTTGGTCAAAAACTTGTGACAAAAGTATATTTTGAGTAGAGTTAACACGTTCATCTTTTAGTGATGAGGGCTGGTAAGTGAGGTGTGGAGTGAGCACCTGCACATTCTGTTTTCAGTGTTCCTGTTGGCCCCTTAAACAGGCACAAAAGATGAAGATTATTGAATTTAGAGGTGATTCTAGTTAAGGGCCTTGCAGCTATGGTTAAAATATAAGAGCCAGCACGGGAAACGAGCATAAAGAATAGAATGCAAGTCAGCACAGACTGGCTCAAAGTTACACACTTAAGCAGAAACAAAGAGTAAAAGCAGAATGAAGAATGGGCTGGCAGCTAAATAAAAGCATTTTGAAAGGATCTGGAAGTTACAGGTCCTAGGCTGAAAATATATGAATTTTACTGTATGTTTAATATGGAAATAAATATGGCCCAGGAGTCTGTGAAAAGGTTTCACCACTCAAGCCAGTTTCAGCTGGAGTCCTGTGTCTCCTCTTAAGCCTTTAATTTCAGAAGAAGTTGGGAAATAGTTGGTGAAGAGGAACCAAAAGAAAGCAACAAAACAAATATTGAAAAATTAATCTCTGAGGAAAAGACAGAAAAACTTGTATTTTCTTTCACAGCATGAAGAGGGACCTGCTAATTAGAGATGTAGAAATAATCTTCAAATACGTAAAAAATCTCTGAAGCAAATGGAAGCACCTATTTTTTAATTTCTGGTGGTATGATAACCATGAAGTTGAAGAGATGATTCAGATTAAGCATGAAGAAAAATGCTCTCATGATGGGTAGGGAAGAAGTAGATGGAGAAGCTGTGAGTTCCATCTCAGGGGGTGTTTAGAAGAAGACAAAACAAGAATATTGCAAATATTATTGGCCCTAGGATGGAATAGTGAGCCAGAAGATCTCTTCAGACATCTTTCAGCCCCTGTTTGTTGGTGCCATTGTGATCCTCTCAATTTCTTTCAAAATAACAGTGACAAGGGTGCTCGGTTTCTCTCAGCATACAAAGGTGCCACACTTGTATCTATTGCCACACTTCTATCTAGTTCAGCACTTTATGGCTTGAAAAGTGTCTTTTGATTGGATAAAAATTTTCTTTCTTGATTTAAATCAAATAGCACCATGTTTATTTTCAGCATTTGCTTTAGGCTTGAGCCTGTTGGCCTCAGTATAGATTAAGAAGCTATAAATATATTTAATTTTTTTTTTTAAATCTGTTCACAAATGTTGAGTTGAAAAAGAAAGGGCATCTGGGGAAGGAGGATTATAATTCTATTGGTGCCATTGTGCAAGTAACTATAAATGAGCAGTCAGCTGCAGTGGAAGGGAGCTCCTTGGATTCCTGTGTGAGCTGAAAATCCAGGCTGAGTGTTGTGTTCCCTGGCAGAAATGCAGTGCCTGCAGTGGAGCTGGGAAATCAACCTCTGGGGGCTCAGGTTACTTCTGATGCTCTGAGCAAACAGCTCCTTTCCCACAGTGTTGCAGGATGAACTGAGAAGACTCTTCTAAACTTAAATAAATCCACAAAATTTTTTAATGGTGGTGTTTCTATTTGAAATATTAAAATTCATAGGAAATGGGAGATAATAGTTAAGGACAAGCCATATTTTAAAAGGTTTTGCTCCCTAGAGCCTTTTAAAAGTTTGTAAGTAATTGGGTGGCTAAAGTAGCTCCTGATAAGAATTTGATCCTTTAAATAGATTTTTAGTTGCTAACAAAAAACTTCTAATTTTTTTCAGTAATTTCTAGGAATAATATGCCTATAGCAATTTTTACCACTTGAAAGTAAATACAAGATTCATTACTGTGGAGAATAGGTATTTTAAATTAAAAGGATTTTGTTTTGGTAAGATGGTATTTTCCATTGAAATTATAATTTTCTAGAAAATATCAGTCTATTCATTTACCACTCTTGAATGCTGGAAATGAGAGAGGATTCAGAATACAACTTAAAAAAGCTACATTCTTGATGTACATTATTTTTAATGTCCAGTAATTACAGGCTTAACACATATGAAATAAACAGTTCTGATCTATACACACATTTTTTTCATATTTTTATCATGTAAGAACTGCCTAATATACAAAACTTTTATTAACTGTTCCTTGAAACTTTAACTGTAAAAATTCTCACAGCACCATTTTTTTCCCCTCCAGTCACAGGTGAACCTTCATTCATCCAATAATGAAACTTATCAAGAAAGGTTGGCACGATTAGAAGGTGATAAAGAGTCCCTCATCCTGCAGGTATGTGCAAAAGAGAGAAGAATTTTGTCTTCATAGTTAATACCCAGCACATAAAAGCTGAAGTGGCAGAGTATTTTCTGCTAAACAAATGTTAGCAGCTCGCCAAATGTAGCTGATATTTAACCAGGAATTAATTTGTAATCTGTGTAATCCCTCTAAATGATTCCATGGTGGGGTAACTTGTTAGAGGAGAGGGGTGTAACAGCAGTAAAAGGAGGGGGGAGTGGCAAAGGGATTAAAATAATTCTGTCCCAGGCTGCTGCTGGGCTGGTGGTTCTCATTCTAGGTTTGCTGGGTTGTGCCAATTTCTAGGTTCTGTATGCCACCATTTTTTTAAATTAATCAGAAGATCATTAAAAGGTAGGTGGATGGAACTGGTATTTTTCCTGTTTATGTGCTGTACCAAAATTGTTTACATCTTCTAAAAGCTTAAGAGGGAGAGAAACAGGGATAGAGAAAATTTGACAGTAAAATGCATGCCTAAGCTCTTCCAGCTTTCCTGTTTCTCAGTTTACCAAGCCTTTTTTCAAACAGATCCATACAGTGTCCCATGTAAGTTCTCCTCCTGGAGACAACACATGTTGCACAACTTCAAAAAAAAATTATTTTTCTGTGTATTTTTGCTGGTACCAAAATGTACATTCCATGCTTTTTAAAAACCTGAAGCTGGAGATAATTTAAATGGTCTTTGCATATCCCTTCCCTTCATGCTTTCAAATGCATATTACAAGCACATTATATTTATATCAAACAAAGTTGATGTGTGTTGGGTGGGTGCTCTCCCTGCTTTCAGTCACAAGTTTCTGTAAACATGTCTTGTCCTGTATGTTCTGCTCACACTTGTGTTCATTTACTGAGCAGAAACCTCACTGCTGTTGTTAAATAAACAATAAGTGCTTTGAGACACAAGCTTTGGCTTGGTTGGATTATTTTTTTTTACATTACTGTTAAACTAAATTGCCAAATCTAGGAAAAAAAACCCCACCTGACTGAAAAAGAATTTCTGGCTGGAATTTAAGTGTGTGCTACAAATTCCCTTTACAACTGATATTTATTAGAACACCTTTTATATTTATTTAGTACACCATTTATTAATCAAGTGGTTGTTAACACAAAAAACTTGATTCCATTAGTAAAAGCAAACAGCTTCTCACACTGCACATTCATGTTTTGATTGCATGAGCAGCTCATGAGTGGAGAGACAGTGAGGGGACCAAATCCAGGTGTTCCATCCAGAGCTGAGGGTGGGACTGGTGCACCTGGGAGGGTCTCCTTGGCTCCCCACATTTCTGTGCAGTCCTGTGATCTGTGCATCAGCTCTTGTGGGTCTGACAGGCCCAGTGCTGATAGGTCCCTGCAGACTGTCCCAGGATGTGCTTATGTGCTTTTCTTCTCTTTTTCCTGCAGATTTTCAGGAGCTATTTCTTTATCCACACAGACAGGTACCCAGGGAAGTAGCCAGCCAAATGCACAAAACACAGGGGTTTATGACACCTTTTGGGACCTGCCTAGAGTTTTTCTTAGAAGGAATAAAGTAAAATCAGAACTAGCAAATGTCTCTCTTGCATTTTACTCCCATGATTTCCACCCCCATTAAACTCAAAGGCTTAGTCAATATTTATGCATTTTCCTTTCCCACTGCTGTGGGACTGCAACAACCCCAGGCAAATAAGATAGACTAAAACCTCAGTCTGGAAGGTGAGCATCAACAACAACAAAGCTGCCAGGGTGGAGCTGGGTTTGGGACCTGGTTTATACCAGCTCTTCTGTCCAGGCAGTCGAATATGAGGAGCACAGGCAAGCCCCAAGCTGAGGTTCCATGGCCTGAGGGACTGTGCTGGTGCAAGCCTGGCTGCTGGGTGTGACCTTTGGCAGGAAGGATGAGAAGGGAAAGGGAACAGAGCACCTCTGTTCTGTGGCTCGTGCTGAATTGCACCAGGGACTGCCCATAGCTGTGATCTGGGGGGAATATGAGGCTGGGGAGCACTCCAGCCTGGCCTCAGACTTTTAAACCTTCCTAACACTCCATTTTTAGCAAAGTTCTCAATGCCCCTCACTTTTACAGAAAATATATTACCTGCAGGCTGAGTCTTAAAGCAAGATGGAATTGCCAGCTTAGCATAAACTGGGATTTTGTTCTGGGTGCAGCCTAGGGGTTCCTTGAAGAGCCTGGCAGATGTAATCCTGAACAGAGGGGAAAATATGAGCTCCAAGTGGCTGGTGTACCTCTCAGCCCAGCTGCTGGAACACCCAATGCATGCTTCCACAGCTGCTAAGCTTTCACTAAATTCCTTTCCAGGTCACATTTAACATCCAGAGTTTTCTTTCCAGGTTGCAATGGTGTTTAAACCTAACCCGAAGCTCTAAATAAAGCTGGTTTCCTTTCTCTGGAACTTGCATCACACTGAAGCATAGAATTCAGTTTGTCTCTTCATGCCTTCTGACCTCACATGGGGATTTTTGTGTATCATCCTTCTTTTAATGGGAACAAAACAAAGTAGACAAGCAACAGATTTCCTTGGAAGGATTTCTCCTGCCCCAGCTTGGATGTATCCCCTTGCCATCTGCCTCCACCCATGCCTTCCTATCACCTCTCATCCTGAGTTCAGCTGTACTCTAAGCTACAGACAACTACTTTAATGGGAAAAAAATAGTCTTTTCCTTTTCTTTCTTTTTTTTCTGTGATTTTTTTCCCAGGCATGCTTGGCATTGTGTCAGCAGGTAAAAGACATCTCCCTTTGCAGCTTCCCTGAAGTGAACTCAATTGTTCATTGGGTTTTAGACATGCAGTGTAGTGGATATATCTTAAAAGTTTCACTTCCACATACTGTACGTTTTTGTTTTGTTTTATTAATAAAGGTGTTGCAGAGTCAGATGTGAGAGCATGTATAAGTTTTTGTTAATGTGTTTTCTTCAAAATGGAGTTTAAACACCTTAGCCTCCTTTGTTTGTTTGTTTTAGATAATATTTTTCTAGAATAATCAAGCCACAATGAATATACAGTGTATGGTCTCCTTAACATAAGAATTATCACTGGGGTTTTTTCCATATCTTTCTAACATTAGCCTGGGTGCAGTTTTTTCTGCTTTGCAAGATTTGGGTTCAGCTGCTGGGCTTTTTTTATTGCACACTCACTTCTCTGTACCACCATTCCCACAGTTCTTTACCAGGATTGTTTATTGTCTCTTTTCCTGGGGTTCATTGTCTGCATCTCCCTGCTTTTGCTTTCATGTTTTGGCTTGCCAAAGCCTGGGATTCTTTGTTGGAATAGAACTTTGCCACAGCTAAAACTTGTCTTCGACTCATTGCATTCTTCATAGCTTCAGAACTCTTTGTTGATAGGTAATCTATCAATGAAGTTTTGTTCTTGTAAAGAACAAAGAAGGAAAGTAATTGGTTGGGTTGGGCATGAACAGTTTTCCTACTTATCTGTTTTAGGGAGTGAAATGCCAGCAGAAACTGAAATGACAATGCACGCTCCAAAACCACATAAAACATTTCCAGTGTCCTCTGTTCTTGTTTGCTCCTTTCCAGTTCTCCTGACTTTTGCATGAAGGGACCCAGGCTACCTATAGGTAGCATTCCACCTCTCCTTGAAATGCCCTTTCTTTTTTTATATTAAAACAAAACAGTTGCAGGGGAGGGGAGATGAGAGGGCGGGGTTGGAGTGAAATAGAGGTAAGACTGCAAAACTTCTCTCTTGGTAGAGCAGGTTGCAGCAGTGCACAAGAATATTAAAGCATTGAGGGCTTTAAGAGGGAACTTCTTGTCAAAACGTGCATTTGGATGTTATATGCATAAGGTAATTGAAACTTATTTCCAGTCAGTTCAGTAGCACTGTGCTTCTCCTCTCAAATTGCAGGTGAGTGTTCTCACAGACCAGGTGGAAGCTCAAGGAGAGAAAATCCGGGACTTAGAAATCTGTCTCGAGGGGCATCAGTTGAAGCTGAATGCTACAGAAGAAATGCTCCAACAGGTAAAAATCTGGATAGCAGACCTTCTCCAGAGGTGGGGTGAGCACACATGGTCAGCTTGTCTGCCTGTGTGACTGCCTTTGGTAACAGGATAAAACAGGGAAGGAAAAAAAACGCTTTTTTTATTGTTCTCCTCCTGCTTTTCACTTTTTCCTCCCCTCCAATAAATGTTTCTTTGTTTTCCTGTTGCAGAAAAGTTTTACTGGCTAGTTGCACAATGCTGTACGTGGCAGCATGTAAAATGAAACTATTGTGTCTTATTTGAGCTGTGCTTATTTAGACATGGCTGAGTAACTGGTTAGACAGGTTAAATGTATCTAATACATGTAGGAGTTATAGAATTAAGAGGTTTTATTTAAACGCCTTCTGTTTTCCTATGGCTTTGAAGTTGAACAAGCAGCAATTTGGAATGAATTACTGTATCAAGTTCTGTTCTATAACCATTTTTGCTTAACTTTGGAGCTTTCCCTTTAGTTTGAGATGAGAAAATCGGTTTATAAAGATATTTTTTCTTTATTTGAATCAACAGTTTCAGGCTATGTGATTTAATTTGTGCTCGTTGACGTTCTGTTGAGGGAGCAGAGCAAATGATAGGTTAAATACCTTACAGAATTAAATGCCTTACTGAACTTGCAGATCTGTTGATGCCGAAGTTCTTTCCCTGTACAATTTTCTGTTGTTACAGATGCAAATTATCTATTGTTAATGCAATACATAGATACCAAAAATAGATTTGAAACTGTAAATAAGCCTCAAAAATCTATGCCAGAATTTTTTAGGATAGAAACTCTTCTCTATGAGCTTAGTTTTTCTCCCCACACAAATATTTTGTGTTATAAATTTGCTATTTTATTCCATCTGAGATACACATGCCCTTTATGAACTGATCATAGCTTTAAATTATGATAAGGATCCTTGTGCATATGTATGTAAACAGCAGCAGTTTCTATAAGATAAAATTGTATCCTAAACATTTTCAATTATAATTCTCTGAGGTTCTTGAAAAAACCTTCCATCTCACACAGTCCAAAATGCTTCCAGCTGGGCAAGGTTGTATTCTGAGGGGACAGCTTTAAAAAGGCAAACAGTGAGTGCATGTAGTTTTCTAGAACTCAAAGAACAGGGATGGATTATATAAGTTGTGAAAATCTCTTTTCAGTCTCCAGGAAGGCATTCCCAACAGAGTGCAGAAGCTCCCTGTTCCAATCTAAAGCTAGATCATTGTTCTGTGACTTCTGCTAAAACTGCTTATTCTTTCCTTGACTTAAAATGTTTTGTCAGATAGTCTTTGATGAAACTGTGAACTTAAAGCCTTATTTACCAGAACACTGAGGCGTCTGAAATTAGAATATAGTGTTGCAGGAACGTTGCCATTTCAGTAAAAATGTTTGCATCTGCTTGTCTGGCCTTAGGCACGTGCACAAATTGCTTACAAAGCTGATCCTAAAGTGATAAACTGCAAAAGGCTGTACCAAAGCTAAAAAAAGTCAGAGAATCTCCAGATATGTCTAAAATAAGCCTTAAATCTAAATTTTTTGGATAAGTTTGAGCAGCTGTAGTTGTTGTTTCTCCCAGTAGACAGTGGGATTTGGGAAACCCAAGTCAGATCTCTCAGCAGTCAGAGAAGTTGTACATTCATTGTCTCAGCAGAGGATCCTATTTAATATCATTTATTTTGAAGGTTCTCTTCTCCATTCACTTCTTCATTCTGTCTTTTGTTGAAAATATTATCCTCTGTGGGGGATGAGCTGAGATTTGGGCAGAAGAGAATGACCTGGTCATGTGGTGATCATGACATTCATGTCAGATATGCGGCCAGCGGACGTTTCTGCAGATAATCTGTCAAAAGTAGAGTGAGTGTGTGGTTTCATGAGTTTCAATAGATGAATCAGTCAGATTTTGGGGAGATTTGGGTTCAGATCTTCTCAGCCAGCAGCTGCTGCTGGTGTCCTGCTTTTCAGAATGCTTTCTGTTACCCTCTTGAGAGGCAGTGTAGTCTAAATTCAGATTTATTTCATGGTTCTGCTTCCTTATTTACAATATATTTGAAGTCCACTGATTTTTCCTTTGTGAACTTCAGTCAGCTGCTTCCTCTAAGTGGAAAATAGAACAATAAAGATAAAGCCCTGTCTTTTTAATTTCAAGAACTATAAGAAGAGTGACTCATAATTAATTCTGTGCAAAAAAATGCTTCAATAAAAAACCCTATAAACTTTAAGATAACCTAATGATGGTATCTAGAAGTTCCACAGCAGAAAGGGTATCTAATGCCACCCTGCAAAGTAGTTTTTGCTGAATCTGTGCTAGCAGAGACTTGTCAGGGTGGGGTTACTGGCAAAAAAATCCTTCTGGCTTATGATTTATGCACCGTTGTTTTGAACCCTGCTACAAAGTGATCGTGGAACCACTTCTGAAACAGCAACTGGAATAAAAGTTACACAAATAACATGAAGTGGCTGTTCAGCATTTTGGGGTGGGCATCTTGAATGTGGAGTAGCAGCAGCAGAGGAGAAGGGAGGAAAGATTCTCCTTTCATCCTTCTCCCTCCTCCTGACCGTGTTGCTTCTGCCACTGATTGGAGCCTGTCATGCTCAGCAAACCTCCTCCTCCACGACTGGGAGAAAACTGGCCTGGGGTTTGGAAGGAAGGGGCTGTTTTGGTGATGGCTGAGTCACACAGCTCACAGGAAAGGTCAAGGTGTGGCAGAAGGGCAATGGAGAGATGTGCTTTGACCTCACTGCTCATGGAAGCCCAGCCAAGGAAAATCCAGCTGAGCAGCATTTGAGCAATGAGAGGATCCTGTGTGAGAGATGCAGACATGCCCTGGTGTGCACAGATAATGTGATGCTTAAAGCATCAAACCCAGTGTTTTACTTTTGTAAGGACACTTTTGCACCACAGGTTGTAATGAAGAAAAGTGTTTTTCCACCTTGAAGGTGTCTGGGTTTTCTTCCTTCAAGAAATGTAACAGGCTTTTTCAAAACTCTTGAAAGTCAATGGCAAAACCTTAATTCAGTCCTGAAGTGTAATTCAGGTTTGGGCCAAGAAACAAGGTCATCTTTCACAGTAAATGGTAACAGAAAATGTTCTGGAACATGGCTGGCAGCTAGACACAAGTTTAATTTCATGGAATTACCTTCCAGTGAGGTGTCTGTGCTGCTACTGAATGTGTGAAGGATATGGAAAGGCTGCCCTGTGTGAACAGCTACCTGCCTTTCCCCTTGGCATATTGTAAAGGAGATGTCTAGAAGTAAAATTTAAAAAAACTTCCTAGAATTATCCTAGGAAAACAATTTATGCTGTGACAGCCCATTGCCAGTATATCAACTGCTTTAAATTGTAAAGTTACAGCCAATTTGAGAGAGCAATGATGTGTGTGTGTCTTGTTCCAAGTTGCTTTGTGGCATTACTAAATACTTTCTTCCAGTCAATTTTAAGAAAGAATTTTTTTTTTTTTTGGGAGAAGAGAAAGAACCTTGGGGGAATCTCCTATCAACGTGCTGTAGAGTTGGAAACAGAAGTAATTTTTGCTCTATAAAGTTGCCTAAACTGTCCCATAACAGAGAGTACCAGCCATGCCTAATGTAAACACATCAGTGCTGTGGAATCTGACAGCTGTGTCATGTCCATCTGAAAAGTGAAGTTCTGCACACATAGATTTCACCTCCACAGTGCCTTTGCATGCATTTGTTGGTGATTTGTCAGGATAAATCTAGTTTTCTGCCTTTTTGCTATTCCAGAGCTGCATTTTATTTGTTTAACAGAGAGCAATTTCCATTGAAGCTCTCTGGAATAAGGACAGGAGTTTGCGTAACCAAGGACACTTCTGGTGTGGGGGGCAGAGTCTTTCCTGTACCTGAGCTGAACCAAATCCCAAATCCTAGATGTGGTCTGACAATATCCTTATGCCTTCCAAATAATTCCTGACACAGTCTAGGGGACTCTTGTTGGAGAGTTTTGTTGTGTGAACACGACTGTGTCTTCAATCAAGTGAATTCTCTTGAAAAGTACAAAGGATTTGGTTTTAGGATTCTTTGTGCCTTACAAAAAAATACACATAAAACCTGAAATGCCTGGGTGCAAACAGGAGTGGATCTCTGTTCTCGTGTCATTTTATGGCCCACTCCTGTCTGGGTGCAAGGGCCAGAGGAAGGTGTGCCAGACAGTGGAGAACCTTTTTAAAAAACTGGATTAAAAGTATGCCGTGAGGAGCTGTGTCAGAGTAGGAACTTGAATCCAGCACTGTTCAGTGTGTACCTGCTCTGGTTTTGCAGCTGTCTCAGGCTCAGGGGAGCCAGAATCCTGCCTTGGTTGCAGGGTATAAATCTGGTGTGTATCTGTTTGCTCCTCAGGAACTTTGCTGGCTGGCAAAGACCATTCCTTCAACTTTCAGTTGCCTGAGTTATCTGATCTTAGATGAATTTCAGCACTTGTTTATAGCATGCAGGAGCTTCTTGCCAGCAGCTGGCTTAGTGTTTCAGATTTTGAAGTGTGCTCTGTGCTGCTCTGGTTGAGCTCTGAGGTTTTCAGAGCATGCTCTCAAGCTGTGCAGCTTTATCTCTCCAGGTGAGCGCTCCACTTTGCTCTTTTGGAGTTAACGTGGGCAGGATCCAAGGGAGATCAGATCCAAGGGCTGGTCAAGTTGGCAGAACTGTGGGAAGCTCTGTCCTTTCCCTGCCTTAACCATATAATGGGCAAATGATGAATTGGAGGGCTGTAATTCCCTGCCTGCTGCTGCCTTGCACCATTTCATGGTGATTGCACACATACATCGCTCTCAGCTGTGCTTCCAGCTAAGCAAATATCTTATTTCTGCCACAGCTGACACACAGCTCCTGAGAAGTGCAGCCCTCATTAGGGGGGCTTCTGGCTGCATTTTGCTTCCCAGGTAGGTAGATTGGTCTGTCTGTCTGTCTGTCTCTCTCAAGGTTTTTAATAAGGGTGAAAAGTAAGGATTTTTTCAAATGTTGTATTTTGCACGGTACGCAAGTGCAAAATGGGATCTTGGAGGTTGTTTTTTTCCTCTCCTCACTTGACTAAAATCTTACTTATGGTTTCTCAATCAGGGTATGGCATGATTGTTTCCTCTGTTTTGTGGAGAGCTAAATATCCTGGAATTTTCTGTGCTTGCAGCAGAGAGCCTAAAAATTATAGTGTCCTCTTTTCAAGCTATTTTTGTCGTGTTACATTTTATAAACTGTTTTATAAGAATTGTGTATTTCCAGGACAACTAAATGTGAGAGTGATATATACAGCATGGGCTTCATTGGGAATATTGGAAAAGTTGATTAAGTACTTTAGAAGTATACAGTGTGAGTTTTAAAAAGTGTGTTGTGTTTGGAAATAGTTTGCTACTCTTTGATCTGTCTGGTACACATATATCACCACTTCTGCATGCCTCCTCAATTTTTAAAGTTAAAAGTTGAGTTTCGAAAAAGATCTTTAAGAAGAAAAATTACTCTTACATAGTATAATGTACAGTACATTTTAAAACTAAAACCAAGTATCTTGTTTCTAAAGAAGACTCCCTAGGATATGTTCTATGTCAATTCTATTTTTCAGCTAAGATCCTCCTAAAGCTGCTACAGCCTAAATTACCATTTTGCCTGTCTTATATTTTCTTTTTTTTTTCTTTTGCTTTCAAACCAATAACATAAATTTGTATTTTCTTTTCTTACAATTGCATATTTATTCTGGCTGAATTCAAGTTGCATCATACCGCTGAAATACACTATAATTTCTCTGTAACAAAATGGTTCACATTCATAATGAGCTGTTCACTGTGAGCATCTGCTTGAAGATGAAAATAATTGCTTCCAGATGTTCCCGTTTCAAGAGGAGACATTTACTTTAAACGGCACTTGCTTTCAAAGCACAAGTTAGGTCCTCTGGATGCAAGAGCAATTGTCAGCTGTTTTAAATCAGTGGAGCTCCATTGAAAACAAACTAGGGGTAGTTAGCTGCTTTGCCTATTTTAAGTCACGAGATTGATGCCAGTTTACTCCAGCTGAGAATCTGATTCCCCAGCTTCAGAGCAAATTGTAAAATTATGTTTGAGCTGATTAAAAGCAAAGCAAACCCAAGCAGCTGCTTTAGTGCTCGCTTGGAGCAGGTAGTGCCTCCACATTCACACAGAGCTCCTGAACTTGGGATGAGAGGAGTGAGTGTGGATTGCTCTCCACTGCATAACTGAGGGTAATTTAGGGGTCTGTAGGAAAAATAAGAAGTAATGCCAGATGGTGCACTCAAAGGATAGATCTTTTGTTTAAAATCCCTAGAGGGATGCTACGGCTCCTTGCCTTATTAAGAAATATTCCTCCCATATCATGGAACACCATGTCAGCGTCCAAAAAAATTCTAAATGTTGTTTTAGCTCAAGAGTGGATAGAGTCTGTCCATGGGGCCAGAGTTGCCTCATCCTGCTCTTCTTTCTGATGTTCAGTGGCTTTATTTCATATCAAAGCTCTCATTTTTAACTCTACCTTAACCTGCAGCAGTCTGCTGTCTTAGCAGCTGTGCAAAGCCTGCTCCAGTCTGCACTGGGATGTGCCTCTGAAACTCCTGCAAATTCGTGTTTTTGTGGAAGACAGAAAAGGAGGAGTTATTTGTAATTATAATTGTAATTTGTAATCACCTGTGTGGAAATCAGCTCCTCCTGGGATTTCATTAAGTGACTGTCTCTTAGAGTTTTTCAATTAAAAAAAGTCCATGCAATATCTTTTCCTGATTAGGGCTTGAGTTATTTCATTCTGAGAAGACAAAAAAAGAAAAAAAGCCAAAACCACGAGGCTTCATTTCTGTTTATTTTCCCATCCATCCACAAATATCATTGCCAATGTCAGCAGGAATGGGCATGGTATTGGTAATAGTGGGTGGTTTAGATAATTGATGTTGCAATACAGATGGAAGTTTTGTACTATTTTAAATTTGTGCAATATTCCCCACCAGACTAAAATAACTTACATGTAGAGCAGATTTTGAAATGAACCCTGACTCTGTAATCTTTGAAATAACCTTTGTGGCTTTTCCAAGCCATGGTCTGCCATGTACTGTGCAGTTTGGGGTAGAGGAAGAGATGAGAAAAGGCCTCTGGACGTGGTGATTTCTGATCCCTCAATAACATCAGCACAGATTAACTGTGGCAATTTCAGTTAAATCACTGCCATGTAACTCAAAGCACAGTCTACTGTGATTCCTCAGTGTGATTCATGTGATACACACACTAATGGAATTTATGAATTATCAAAGAATCTTTTAACCATTTGGAAGCTTACATTGTTTTGTTAAAAATCGATTTGGTGCTTGGAAAATGAAGTATGAATTTTTCAATAAGGCTTAAACTCCTGATGGGACTTTTTTATTTTTGAAAACAGAGTTGACAGAGGCATTTGATGTATGTAATACACTCTGTTAAATTTTGGGTGGTTCCTTGCCTTGGCCTTCCTGAGAAATGAAACATTCAGTGGCGGTGTGAATGTTGACCGTTCTCCAAACACACTGATACGACTCCATCCAAAGCATGTGTGCTCTGCAATCTGCAAAACAAACTTGGGGCACACGAGCAAAAGCCACCAGCAGTTATTTCTCCTTTACAGTGTTTCTTAGTTTGGACACTGCCTTTTAGACTCCAGCTGGGACATTTCTTTCACTGCAGTTCCCTCCACACTGGGCAGCCCTCAAAAGCCATCAGGTGCTTACATGGTGTAAGTTGCTATTTATTGGTGTAGAGGTGTTGTTTGCCTCTGCTATCCAGTTTGGGTTAAGGTGCTCATTCTGCAGTCCATCCTTTATTGGATAACACATGACAAGAAGGTCTACAGGGTAATCCTGAAGCATTACTTTGGCTGATGAGTGTTTTAGGAAGACGCCAGCTCTTTTGTAATGTGCCATTATGGAGGTTTGGGTTTGTCCAGCCTCAGTATTGTTTTTGATCTCATGTCTAGCCCAGGGATTAACTTTGCCACACATTTGCTTGAAATAAGGAGTGGGACACGGTGGTTTGGTGATTAACACAGAACATTTAGATGAAAATAACTGCAGCACTTGAGAAACACACTGAGGTTCAAACTGAGGATTTAATATGGGCCTGCCAATAAAACATATGGCAGTCTGTCAGTGCTCACATAAATAACTGGGGAAATCATTCTGCTTTGCTTTCAGGAGCTGCTAAGTCGCACATCGCTCGAGACTCAGAAATTAGATCTGATGGCTGAAGTTTCAGACCTGAAGATTAAGCTGGTTGGTATGGAAAAGGAGCAGAGCGAATATGAAGAGAAACAGAACAAAGCTGAGGTGAGTTTCTTTTTTAATTTCTAGTTTTTTGGGGTTTTTTCCATGTCTATGGTGTGTTGTCACACACCTGAGCTTTTGGGCTGAAATTAGCAGGGATTGGGATTTCCCATGCCTGTAGCACAGCCTGTATCACTGACCCTATGAATTCAGGATTATGCATTTTCAGGATTCGGTTTCTTTTCCTCTCTCTCATTATACTTCAGAGGTGGCTGTTTGGCTTTCATCAAGGCAGAGTCCCTTCCAAAAGCATTTATTGCAGTGGGTGTTCACTTAACCCTTTCCTTCCCCTGAGAGCTGCAATGACATGGCTGTGCCAGGCCTTCCAAAGCTCTTCCATCATTTTTGTGGCAGAAAAGAATGTCATCTCAGTAGTGCCAGAGGTGCCACAAGCACTGAGATCAGGGGCTTTAATGTATTTGTGGCATTTGGGATGGCATTTGCCTCAAATGTGTCTTTCCCTTTGTGGCTATGCAATAAACAGTACAAAAAATATCATGGGCTGGAGGCAATTTCAGCCCTTACTCCCTTTCACATGTGGAGAGTTCTGGACATCAAAGGAGCTTTGGGTTTTGCTGTATTGGTTAAGAAAGAGAATGTGAAACAGGAAATTCATCTGAGCAACATCCATATCATGGTGGTGAGCAGCAGGTGGGAGCTGGCAAGGAAAGCAATTGTGGAAGAGAGAAATTCATACAAATGTGTTGCTCTACTCAGTGGTCCTTTCCAGGAGAGGACTGCCTGGAAAGGAAGGATTGTGGAGTCTGAGATTTATGCATTGTTGACTGGGAAAAAAACAAAACAAACAAACAAAAAAAACCCCAAAAAACAAAAAACAAAAAAAAAACCACCAAAAAAACACCCAAAAAACCACCCAAACTTTGTTCCCTATTGACTTAGGAGGATTTGAAATCCAGGCAACATTAGGAACTGTTTGCTCTCCACAGCTCTGCTAGTGGAATAGGTGATAACTTGATAACTATGCATCGCTACTTTGCCTGCAGTGACGTAGCTCGTTTAGGGTGTGTTTGCTTTCAACTTATTTGTTCTCTGAAGTTTTCTTTAGAGATTCAAAGATAACATAAAGAGAGCAATTTCTGGCAGAGCTTGCAAGCCAGAGAGGCACCAGCTGCTGTTTTTACCACCTGTGGTCCTTCTGGTGCTCTTTAAGACATAATTGCCAGTGCCTTGTGTACAGAGAGGGCCTGAGCACTCTCAAGCTACCTGAAAATCTGAGCAGGTCTGAGCAGCACCTGATGGCTACAGATGCCAACCTCCCAGTGCCTCCCATGAATGTGGAATACAGGGCTGAGGATGCCTAAATTATTGCAGGGCCAGCCTGGCTCTTGGAAAGCAGCAAAGATTTTGGGTGCATTTTTATGGACAGGATTTTTGAGTGCCTGGGAGGTCTGATCCTGTGAGCTGTGCAATTCTGCTGCTGCTGCTGCTGCAGGGAGGTGTGTGCCCCCTTGGGTGGGAAAGCTGAGCTCCAGCAGCCTGGATGCCTTGGTGGTGGTGGTGCAAAGTGATAGGACACGTTCCTGCTGAGATGGAAAAAAGGATTCTAATCTGATGGAAAAGTTGAGAATCCTTGTGTTGAGTGTGGGCTGAATTATTTACTACCCCAAAGTGTGATTAGGTTTCTGGCATGTTGAAAGTTGCAAACCTTTGTGTGTACAAAGTAAGGAAAGGTGTGGGAAACAAACAGCATTTTTGGTTTGCTTGTTGAGTTATTTGTGTATTTATTTCAGATTCTCCTGAATAAGCATTAATCCCATTTATCATGAGTTGCTTTCAATCAAATTAGATGCTTAGTTGAATTCTAATGCTTTAACCCTATTTCTGTTCCTTTTCCTGTAAATTATGCTAGTTTTTCAATACAGACATGATTTCAAACATCAGAATGAAATTTATTAATGTTCTTTACATTATTAGATTACAGCTGCTTAAATTTGGTAATATTTTGAGTGTTTTCCTGAACTCTTTGCCTCCACTGCTCAACTACATCTTTCTAATGAAGAAGCTACTTTGACAAAAACAGTCTACCTGTAGTTTGCTCTTGGTTTTGGCATCAAGCAGTTAAACCATTTTAATTAGCTAGTTCAGATACTTCATGGCTGACCCTGCTATTTCTAAATATAATAATGGGGCTTTAAAAGTTTTAAATTAAATGTGGCATTGCAGGATCATTCAGCTGAACCATGTTTTCTCTCTCTTCTAATTTTGTGTCGGCTTATTTCACAGCAGCTGTTTCCAGTTACTTAGAATTTATGTATAGAATTATTTTTCTGGTTGGGCTGGGAGAAAAGAAAGCAAATTAAGACATCCTTCTAAATGTGTGTGAGTTCTAATGTGTAAGATTGGTTTCACTTTATCTTGTGCAGCTGTCATTTAGGTTTGGTTTTAGTGAGCAGCAAAGAGTTCATCAAGCATCTCTGGCCTCCTCTCACAGGTATTGATTTCACACTGAATGCCACTTGTCTCTGGCCCTTCAAAAGTACTTACTAAATATAAAGTGCCATTTATTTATATGTATTACAGATGGGCCAGGAGAATAGCTGCTTGTACATGGACTTGCTCACTCCTGGCTTTGTCACTTTAGTTCCTTTTCTGGGGAATAAAGTCCTACTTTTGACACAGTAATGCTATGAAGGTTCTGGACTCTCACCTGAAGGGGTTGTGTGGCTTTTCTTTTACCTGAGAAGCCTCAGAAATTTTGAAAATGTATTTTTCTTAATGTAGCAAGGTATGAGGAAGCAGCATTGTCATAAGATTTATGGCTGCCCAGATGTCTGCTCTACCTGAATGTGGACAAAAGAGACTTTCTGTCTGTCCTGCTTCTTCCTTTTGTAGCATGGCATAAGTCTGTGGGTTCAGCTGTAAGCTGCTGGCAAGTATTTCGTGGCTCTTGCAGCTTCTGAATTAAATATCTAGTGCAAAGCTACTTGCAATTCCAAAGAAACCTGAGTCAGTGAGGCACTGACTCCCTCTGGGGAGTCTGGTGTGCTGTCTCATCTGAGTCAAGGTGTTGTAGTTAGTGTTGATGAATGTTCATGCTGGGAAAGAACCTCAAAAAGGCCTGTTCTACCCTGAAACTAAAACAATGGCAAAGTCACAGCTGGAGTTCCCCTGGGATAAGGTTTTCTATTGTAAATCAAAGGGAGAGATGAAAGGGAGAGAATGATGAGGAGGACTCTCTGGATATTAGAAGGTTATTTATACTTTATACACCACTTTATTATACTGTTCTAGATACATTTTATCTAAACTGGATCTCTTAAGCGTTCACGCTGCACACAACTGCTCACACTGTACTGAATCTTGTGACTCTCAGCTGACACACACAGAGTTGGCCCTAAGGAAACAAAACATCTTCACTTTGGATAAGCAATCTCTATATTGCATTCTACTTTGGTACAACACAGGTACAGGGAGTGATAAGAATTGTGTTTTCTCTTTTTCTGAGGTTCAGGGAATGTGAATCTCAGAAATCTTTGGTAAGAATTGTGCCTTGCTTTTCTCTGTGAAGAGAAATGTGGCAACAGGTTCCTGCCATCTCTGTACTGTCAGGTTGGCCCTGTGGGGTCTGTGGACTCTTCCCCTTCCCCCTTAAGGCTAAGGCAAAAGAAAGAATTGCAAGGCAGCAGCAGAGGGGTTTCTGGATGCCCCCATGGCACCACAAGCAGAGCAGCTGCCAGTTTGTGCTCAGAAATCTGCTCCAAATCCTGTTGGAGCTGCCTCTCTCCATCCAGAGCCTGGTGTGGGCTGACAGAGCTCTCACCAAAGAGGAGAACAGATCAAGCCTTGGTGCTAAAAGAAAATGAGGGATTTGGATGTGTGTGTCCTGCCAGTCCCCATCCCCAGCTGGGGCTGCTCTGGAGGGTACCTGATTGTGGAGAGGGTGGTAAAAAACAACCAAACCTAATCCTCATTTGCGTCCATTAAAGGTCTGCTGGGTGAAAGAGGATGAGCATGAGACATTGTGATCCTGATTGAGCATAATGTGTATAAAGTAAAATGTATGTAATGGCTTTTCTGAATTTCATCTTAGACAGCGAGCTAGGAAATACTCAAATGTGTGGAACTCTTTTGTATGAGTTCGGTGAATCTTTGTGGATGTTTAAAGTTGCCTGTGGATGCTGTTACTGCCCTGTCCTTGCAGTTCCCTAGCTCTAAGACTCCTGCTTTTACTGCAGAGTTGAGGTTACAGAAGGATTGTTGGCAACTTTAGTGAAGAAAATAATAAAAAAATTATTTGCCACATCATCTGTTGTTCTGTCCAGTGAAATCTTTTCCTCTCCTTTGGAAGATGGATTAAACTCCTCAAATTTGTTCCACCTGAGAAGATTGAGAAACCACAAAACTTATGTTATTAGTGTCCATGAAAGCTAAGAGAAAGGCACTTCAGATTTGTGATGCCTGAAGAAATACTCAGTGCTATTTGCTACAGAGTTGGGGAATTTAGGTGAAATATCATATAGATTTTCATACTTGACTTTGGTTTGCTTTCTAAGCTGGATTTTTGTGTGTGTGTATCACTGATACACACAAATCCAAGAAGCTGACCAGCAAACTGTTGCACTTTAATTACTTTTTCTTCTGTGTGATTCTCCTGATTTCTCCTGCATCTGTTGCTTAACTCCTCCAACTCAAGATCCTGCCCAGATACAGAGAGAGGTAATGGAGTTATTTTTCTACCTCGTGCTAGACCTGGAAACAGAATTACTTTGCTGGTGAATTCTGTGCATAAATTATGAAAGAGCAGGCTATGGCCCCAGCTGAGCACTTTGCAGTTTCTTCCTACTGGATGATTTGGAAGGGTAAATGAATGCAATCAAGTCCCATTTCAGCAAAAGTGTACCTCTGAGCCAGCATATTATAATGTGTTCCAAATGATCCCTCACATGACTGTGAAACTTTCCAAAAAAAGTTTCTGATCTTAACTTCAGAGTCAGAATCATGAATTAGTCTGGAATGTAGATTCTGTTCCATGTAAACTGTGGCTTTGTGCAATACTCCAGGTTTATATTCATTTAAATCAACTTTATCAGAAAGGAAACACATATTCTGTCTTTTTTTAGTTTGCCTTTGATGTGCTTCACATAGTTCTTTGTGCTGCAACTGTAGAAACGTATTCTTTGAATCATTTTTTTTCTCACCTGTATTTTTTTTTTTTTGTCTTTTTTTTCTCCCTTTCCTCCTGTGTTTTCAGTCAGTAGTGAACCTGATCAGTGACCTACAGGAGCAGATGTGTAGACTGCAGCTGGAAATTAATAGTAGGATCCAAGAAAGAAAGTCTCAAGATAGGAAAGCAGACTTGACCCCTAATGGTCCTCAATGTGGTGCAAGATCAGTAGAGCCCCTGGGCCAGAAGAATTGCTCTCAGTGTGAAGTACGAGAAGCTCCCCTTGGCAGAAGCCTCTGTATTGCCTCTTCTCCCTCTTGCAGAAACTAAATTCCACTAACCAGAGCTGCCTTGGGAATGTTTTGGCATTAATCTTTGTGACTTTCGTTAGCAAAGAGTGAGAGTGCCATAAAAAAATGACCAGAAAAAAAAAAAATCTCACCCCAGGCTCTCCACCCCAATTACTGGGACAAATTTGGTCACCATTGATGGCTGTCTGCTAAAGCACAGAAATCTGTAAAACCCCTTTCAGAATTTTCACAGTTTCCATTTCACTTGTAAGTCTGCAGTGCTGGTGTGGTGTGGAGTTTTTTGGATTTAGGGGTTGAGATTTGTCTGATTTTGTGCAGCATGCTGGCATGGTTTGGAGTTTGCTGCTTTTCCTCGTGATGATGCCACCCCAGCTGTGCTTGATGGTGTGGCCTAACCAGTCCTCTGAACACAGATTATTGATTCCTGGATATCTTAAAAGCTTAACACAGGTATCAAATCATCTCAGCTAAGACTCTCTAACATGTACCCTTTCTTTTTCTAGTTAAAAGAGCCATAATAAAAATATTCTGCTGGTATTTTTAAAATAGCAAATCTATCACAGTTTTGTTTATTCCCTGCCATTAGCAGGTACCAGAATTTACATAACAGATCCTGGTTGTGTTTGATGAGAAATGTGTCACATGGCAAAGCAAAAGCTACTTTGCATAAATGGCTTCATATCACTGAAGGTGGAATGATGCTAGTATGCCTAGAAAAATACATTTTAATACTTGATTTCAAATCAGGTTGTTGCC
The DNA here is from genome assembly GCA_024362935.1 of Setophaga petechia. Lineage (NCBI taxonomy): Eukaryota > Metazoa > Chordata > Aves > Passeriformes > Parulidae > Setophaga > Setophaga petechia. The sequence continues at coordinate 51,078,015 of JANCRA010000003.1, read as the reverse complement.
ACGTTTCTTTGGTTAAAATTTGCATGCCCAGAACTCATAAGTAATCTTCTTGTATTGTGAGGGAGTTTTTCAGTAATTTCTCTCATAGGTTTACATTATAAAAATAACATTTCTGTGTGTTACACATATTTTGAAAATAGTGCTGTTGTTTCTGGGCTTGTTTTTGTGCAGAACTGCTTAATGGACTATTGGAACTACAGACTTTAGGTTGGAGAGATAATCTGAGAGTCAAATCTAGAAGTCATTCCAAATAAATCTTAATGTAATCCAAGATGTTAGCATGGTGTTTGATGTATGTACTGCACAGGAGTCCAAAATTGGGTTATTCATCCAAACTGTTCCTTTCCTCAGTTCATTTTAGGATATTTTGCCTTGTTAGCGCTCCATCAAGGTTTTAATAATATTGTTCTTCAGTGAGTAAGATACAGTTCTATCAAGGACTGGGAGAGGGACATTTAAGGGACAGCTTCTTAGAGCAGGTCCCAGTTTCTAGTCTGGCAGTTCAGTGTTGAATACTGTGTGGTTCATGCATGATCTGTAATTCTGGACTGGGAAAAATTAATATCCACCAGAAAAACCTTGTCTTTAATTTCCTTCTTCCTCTGCAGGGTTTGTTACAGGAACTCAGACACCTCAAAATTAAAGTGGAAGAACTGGAAAACGAAAGAAATCAGTATGAGTGGAAATTGAAAGCAACTAAAGTAAGCACAATCCCTGGCATTTTCTAATGACATGCATCTATCAGCTGGGAGGGGACATGCTCCATTTCTCATCAGTATTTACTTTCCTGACATTTGCCTTGAGCAGGGTAGCTGTGAAGTCAAGTTTTCTTGAACCATCTTTGGAATAAATATCTTGGTTTGGAGGTGGTGTAGCGTTCTTTGTGCCTTTTGCTCCCCCCATGCAGTTTTCAGTCTGGTACTTCTTGCAATTCTTATTTTAGGAAACCACAAAAGGCATTTTGACTTGCAAAGAGCTGCTCACAGTAAAGGCCTCTTTGAAGGCTTCCTGGCCTTGATTTGTGTAATGGTGACAAGCCTCTGTGGGATATACTTTCCTGAAGGGGCATGCAAAGTTTGTTGGGTGTTTGCTTACTATGGAATTTGTTTTCACAGACATTAAGCCCAAAATACACCATTAGATCATCTGCTTTGACTTTGTGTATATCACACTGCATGGCTGCCTTACACTTTTGTTGACCTTAAATCCTGCATAGCTGTTGGATCATAATCTGGAGAAACTTGACACATCAAACATTTAATCATCTTCCCCAGCAATTAATTTTTCTAGTGGAACATTCTCACTGTTATTTCTTGTTTGAATTTTTAGCCCTTTTCCACTGGAATAAAAAGCACCATACAATTTTTCCTTCTTGTAATCACATCTCCTTTCATTTGTGTAATAATCCCTGTTGATACAAATGGCTGACTCTTGTGGTTGAATCTTGGAGAAACATTTCAAATTATTAAACTGAATTTTCTATTCAATGCTTGATAGCTTGATCCAGACATGACAAACAGCTATTATTTGTATTAGCATTTCTTTCTTTTGAGACTTCTTGGATGAATAACAAAATGTTGCTGTCATGTCTTTTTTCTCATTAAGATAATAGTTCTTCAATCCATGAAAATGTTTTCTCTGACATGGTGGAGATGAACAGCCTTTGGGAAAATATTTTCTCAAGCAGTGTGTGGCCAGCTGCCAAGACAGAACTTATGGAAAAAGTAGGAGCAGAAGGAAAATAGGAAAGAAGAATCATAAAACCCATTGAGGGAGAGAAGGTGCAGGACGGGAAAGGAAGAGAAGTACAAGGAAAGAGAGAGGAAGCAGAAAAATAATCAGAGATGACAGGAATTAGATATTAAGGGAAAAGAGAGCCTTTGAAAGAGCTCTGAGGTTGAGTAAACCAGAGGAGGCAAATCCAGATGTGGTATTAAGAGGTCTGCAGGCTTTTGTCTTCCTGTTGTTCCAGCTTCTTAGACGAGAGATTGGAATAAATCCATGGCCAGATATAAAAAGCACATTAGTCATTGGGAAGTGTAGGAGCCCTTCAGAGATGCAGCAAGGCAGATTCTTCTATTCCACATGGAATTTTGGGCAGAGCAGTGATGTTATCCTGCAATGCAACTGCTTGCTTCCTGGTGAAAATAAGTTTCTGTGTTAATTAATCCATGTTTCTACCTGTTTGGATAATATTGTTTGGTGGTTTGCATCTTTTCTGCTTTATTTTATTTTGAGAAACTGATCATTGGGTTTTTTGTCCTTTTTCTTTGCTTTTTTCATCCCTTTATCCCCACCTCCTTTTTTTTTTTTTTTTTACTTTTGTCCTTCATCTGCAAGGAGGCTTTGTGTGCCTTTACAGGGGAAATGTAGAATGTTGACACACAATGATTTTGAGACCTCTAAAGAAAACCTTATCAAACTGCTGACTCACTAAAATATGCTGCTGACAGTTTTTCTCATCAATAGAAAAACCAGATTAGAATCACAGCATTTCAAGCTGAACAATCACAGAATTCTTCTCCCCCTTGTCTTGTTGAGCTTTTTCACATGGGATTTTCTATCCAAATCGGGTGGCAGCCCTAAATCTCCAGTAAATGTAAATGAATGTGGTATTCTGTTGCGTGTGTGTGGTGGTTTTCCGGGCCATGCTTTCCTTCAACCCTATTTGCTGTTTTGAGGAAAAAACAGTTTTGCTATCTTGCAGAGAAGGCTCAGTATTAATAGATTCTCAGTTATACTAATAAGTAGTAACTAGGATTAAAAATAAAAATAAATAATAAAATAAATAATAAATAAATAAAATTAAAAGCACTAGCATCTGTTTAAAAATCCTTTGATATCTTTTAGAGGTCTTCATGCAAACTTTGGGTTCCCATAATAATAATAATAATAATAATGTTGATATTATTAATATTGTTGTTATTGTTATTATTTGACCAACTTTGTAGCATTGAGAGCTTTCCTGAGTTTCCTTACCTACATAAATCCTTGGAAATGTTTGTCTGCCTTCTCCAAGAGCTAATTGCATGGGGAAAAATGAGCTTCTCTAATAGCAATAGCAGCATAAATATGTATAGTTGTCCTAGTTGTTTGTGAAATATTGTAAGCTGATAACTGACCTCAATCACAGCCTCCCTCAGACATCTCCTCATTCCTGGGAAAGACTCACAGACAAGGGGGGGGGAAGTTATTCTGACTTTGCTGTGCTCTTTTGCAGGCTGAGATAGCCCAGCTCCAGGAGCAGCTGGCTCTCAAAGATGCAGAGATAGAACGCTTGCAAAGTCAGCTCTCCAGGACCTCCTCATACACTGAAGTGGCAGAAAGAGGTAAGAGGAGGGGAAACAAAATTAAAAATCCAGAACTCTACTTTAAGTTTGCTTTGGTAGCAACTTGGACGCTGGATTGCAAAGAGATACAAAGAAATGCAAGAATGGACCTGAAGTTTATTATGGGAGGAAAAGCAAAGTCAGCTCATTCTGTGCTCTGGTAGAGTAGAGGCCTTTAATGTGTGAAGTTCCATTCCAGTCTAGAGGCACAAATTGAAATCAGTATCCTCAGGACGCTGAAACTTTTTCTGTCGGTGTTTTATTTGTAATTGTAAAGATTCATTGTAGTTCAATGGGAATTTATTTTTCAGGTATACCTAGAAAATTTCTTTGAAAAATCTTTACAGTTTCTGGTTTATAAAGGAAAAAAAAAGGATCACGGTACTAGCTAAGCCTAATGTTTCAATGTCCAAACATCCTAAAAGAGTCATTGCTTCCTTTCTTCATGGTGTGTCTCATCCAGGCTCCCTGTCCCATGAAAGTTTGCATTTTCAGTGTCCCTACCAGCCTGGGCAGGTGATATTGCAGGTTTCTGTTTGTCTCTGTTGACACAGGACAATGGCAAACAAACCAGTTTGTTTAGCCTTTGGTCTCAACCAGTGGTGCCACAGCTCTCTGAAATATTCACTCCCTGGAGCTCCTGCCAACTGCTGGGCCAGGGGAATATGGAATTAGGGACCTTTTTCCTCTGCAGCACCAGCACTCAGCCATGCAGGAGTGTTTGTGTGCAGTTTAGCACAGGGCATTCAGCTTTGCTGCTCTAACAGCTTCTGTGGGTGTTAACTGAGGCTTCCCAAGGCTGCCCTGGCTGGGATGTGAATTTCCATGTGCTGTGCTTCCCCCTTCCCAGGGCTCCCCAAGAACCTCCTCTGGTTCATTCCAGCAGAGTGACTTAACATCTCCTTGTGGTGATCTCACCCAGCTGCAGAGCTTGTGCATGTACAGAGCTGCATGTCTAACCAGAAAATTAGTTTGTCTAACAGCAGTGCTTGGTAGAGGAACCCTTCTACTAATAGAAATATGTATTTTCTGCCAGATTCCCAAATAACTTAGGGTATTTCAAAGGAAAGATAGTGGCATGACAGTAAATCTGGAGCTCAGCAGTGTTCAGGTTCTAGCAGTGTGGTGAAAATGTCCTTGATTCCAGTGGCAGAAGAATCAAACCCTCTACAAAATCTGTGGGCTATGTTCAAGGAAAACACGCAGACTGTATTTGAATGGAAACAGTAACAATCCTTCTGAAAACAAACAAACAAACAAAAATTACTGATTGATCAGAATTTTAGGTGGTCTTCTCAAATAAAGTTGAAAAATTATGTGAATGTACTTGTAGTAGGCTAGAATGCATATCCTAATTAAATTGCAGAATTGATCTAATGTGTGCTTTTTCTACATACTTTACTTGACTCTCACCACTTCCCATCGTAGAGGAAGTTTATAGGAGAAGGCTAAAAGAAAAACGTAAGCCTTGCAATTCCCTTTTGGCTTTATCTCACTGTTCCTTTCACACCAATGTTAACTCAGATGCCTCCTGCAGCAATAATTCCGTGTTTGTTTAGATTTGGCTGTCTAATTGTAACACACACGAGACACTGCTTTCACTGCCTGCAGCAAGCAGACAGCTCCTTTCCCTGCTCAGTGAGATTTCACTGCAGAAATAAAGGTTAGAGGTTCACAAATCAAATTGTTGGACTTCAAAGGGACGTTGTCAAGGTTAACAGAGCCAAAACTTAACAATTGCCCCCTTTTATTTGCACATATGTAAACCCCATTTAATAACAGAAAAGACAGCTTTAATTGAAAGCCTTTCTCTTTGGAGGGGAGGATTTAGGCTTTTTTATTTTTTAAATCACTGCATCATCTTTTTTTTTTAATTCTGAGTAAATGTCCCCATACTTGATGATGTTAATGAATACAGTAAGTAAAATTTGCTTTAGTGTGCCTAAATCTACCTTGACACCAGTCCTTTTTGAAGTCTAACATTTATAAAGAGAAATTAGTAGGACTGTGATTTTTTTTAAAAGTTTCCCAGTTGCTTGCCCACTGCCTGCTAGCTTTAGTTTTTGATTTGGCTGTGCCTGTGCATGTCCTGTGTCTCTTCTTTGAGAAAACACCTGTGAGGTTCATGTACATGTTTTAAACTTGATCATTGCAAGGTGTGCACTTTCCAGAATCCCTGCAATAAAAACTAATTACAGCTTTTTCAAATAGCTTAGCTATGACATTGTGTGTTCAGCCTTCATTTGTAAAACCTTTTTTCACAGATGCTCTTTGGCAGTGTTGATTTTCTTTCCCCTCTCTCCCTTCCTGCCTGCTGCCATATCTGTTTTCATGGGTTTTTTGGGAACAGTTGTGTCTGGTGTAATGTCAGAGCATGAATAGCTGGAGGTGGGAGTTACAAGACAGGAACTATCTCAGGTTCTGTCTCCATCACACTTGGTTTACTCAGGAAGGTTTGCTGGGACTATTGTGTAGAGAAAAATGAGAGACTTGGTTCAGCAAAGTTAGAATGTGATTAACAACCTCATCAGTTTCAGAGAGGTTTTTTTGTTTTAATTGACTTGATTTTAACATTACTGGATAACCTCTATCACTAAATTGTGTGTGAGGAAATTCTCCATTAGCTCCTGACGTAGGTTTAAACCAAGTTGCCCATACTGAAACATTTAAGTGAATAACATTTTACAGAATTTCCTTCTATCAAACCAGGTTTTTGTCATTTTTCATTCCCAAGTACTTTAGTACAAGTACTTTAGCTACTTCTCAGATGGAATATATTTTCAATCCTATTTTAAATTATTTCCTTAAGTATATAACAGCAAACATATTCTCATCTTTTTTGCAAAATGAGCTTCTGTGTTTCTTTTCTTTTCCATTGCTTGACTTTCATAGTTAAAAATAGTGTTATGTAGTTTTGTAGGCAAAACCAGGATGTTTGTGTTGTGCAATACTTTTTATAGTTCAGCTTCTGAAAAAATCTACACTAAATGTAGTTTAGTGGTGCACTGGCCACAGCACTCACATGGTTTTGGTTATTAGTAAGAACATAGGGAAAGTATCACAAAACATCTATTTACAGTAAACAAAACAAGTCTTATTTCTCTTACAACATTTTAAAACATTTTCAGACCAAGAAGTTCAGAGGTTGAAGATAGGAATGGAGACATTATTGGCTGCAAATGAAGAAAAGGTGAGAAAATAATCCTTGTTCTGTGTGTTAAGAATGAAATTATAGTTTTGAATCTCTGAAATGTTCCAAATAAGACACTTTCTGTAAGGACTAAATGAGAAAGGAGTTTCATTCTTCAGGAGACTGTCATTTTTGTGGTAACAAATCAAGCCATGGGATTTTTCTGGGTGGTGGCACACACATATATGATCACATAGACAATAATATGCATCCCTAAAAAGTTCCTTTAGCAAGTAGGGAATCCATACAGGGAAACATTAGTTCTGGGGAACATTAATATGGCTCATAACATTTATTTCTCAAAAAAGCTGTAATGTCAAACTCCTCAGGTTTCCTTACAACTATAATTTCACATTGTCCAGCAAATATTGTGCACAAAGGCAAATAGCATTCTTTACAAGGCATGTGAAGGACTGAGCCTGTTTTCATTAAAATCACAGAGATGTAGTACAGTGTTTCTGCAGTTGAACATGAAGGATTTAAAATGTAATTTAATTTATTTCATGTTTTCCTCAGGACCGTCGGATAGAGGAGCTGACACTACTGCTAAGCCAGTACAGGAGGGTCAAGGACATCATGATTGCAGCTCATGGTAAAATGGCTTGGGAATAATGTCCTGCTTTTATTTTTAGTTTATGTGGTGTTTCCTGTGACCATTATGACCTGTGACCACCAGCCATGTTTCACAGCATAAAATGATCCTAGAGAGGGAGAACTCATTTCCCTTCCACTGAGGAAAACCCTGACAGCTGACAAGTTTTGTTTGGAAGGCAAAACTGAAAATCCACGTTGCTTTGCTGCACACAGTTCTAAATCTGAAGGGAGGGGAAAAAATCTGTGTCCCATTTCTCCTATGCAGAGTAGGAAGTGGAGTGGGTTCTAGGACAATCTCATTTTAAGTTGCCACCATAATTTTCAGTGCTGGATTGAACCTGGGATACTGGACCTTCTAAAAGGACAGTTTGGTTCCATGCACACCATCACATTACCAAGCAATAACAATATTTTTAGGCCTTGCATGGCAGAATGGAGACTTGTGCTTAACACACAAAAATTTGGAATGAGAGTGAATGTGTTTAACACACAAAATAGGGAATGAGAGTGAATGTAATAAACACACAAAATAGAGAATGAGAGTAAACCTCTCTCTGGATGTTCATTAAGTAAATAAATAAAAAGAAGCAAGGAGCAAGCCATGATGCTCTGGATTGTTGAGCTGATACTGCAGAGAGCAAACTTTACCTGTTTCTCTCCCTTTCTACTCTCCAATGCTTTCAGGCTCTCCTGTCTCTGGTGGCAGTGAAGAGGAAGTTGAGGCAACTTTAAGGAAATGGAATCTTCTGAATAACTCTCAAGGGGAATTACTGAAAACAGAGGTACAGATGTTCTGCAAGCAGGTTCTGCTGCACAGATGATTTTTTGCTGTTGGTTTCTCTGTGGTAATGTGGGTGAGGGTTCAGCCCTGGCAGAATTTTTGTATTTCTTGGTATGGGCACAGTAGATTCAGCAGAAGACACCAGAGCTACAGGATTGAAACTCTTGTGTCTTCCCCAGCCCCCTGCAGGAGAATTGTCACCAGCTGTGCTCCCTCCAGTGCCACACAAAGCCATGGAAATCAGGCAAGACCTTTCTTTCTTCTGTGGTGCTAAATTTTATTATTTAGACTGCTTAAATGCTGGCATCTTCCCTTGAGTGTTCTTGGCTTTGCTGCAGTTTGGGGCACTTGTGAAAGCTGTGCTTGTCGTGGAGGTTGGCAATGCTTGGATGATTAAGGTTTAAATTATAGGAATAATTCAGCATTTTCATATATAATCTATTATATATTTATATAATATATATATTGAATATTAATTAATATAATCATATTATAATTGATATAATATTATATTAATATTATATTGAATAAATCTATTAATATTATAACTTTATAATATATATCAATATATATACTATATATTCTATTATATTATTTTATGCTCTATATATTTGTGTTTATGTTTATTTATATAAAATATGTTTATATATTTATGTCTATATATAATATTTTTATATGTTTATATTAAAAATTATTTATTTATATATAAATTTATTTAAAGTGGAAGCAGTCCAATACCTTCAAGTAATTTAACCTCTCAGCAGGAAGAATCTCTGGAAGTCACAAATAGGTAAGAATAAGTAACTTTCATCAAAATGATAAACAATTTCCCTTTCTAAAATCCCTAAAGGTTGCACATTGCTCACAGAGAGTTATTGTTGTGCTTGTTAAGAGTTTCTAAAATCATCTAGAGGAACAAGGCTGCAGCTGCCCACTGGACCTGGCTGCCTTTCACTGCTATTCAGAGGATGCCTTGTGGTTCTTTTGCCTTCATCTATTGCTGTTCTCAAGGCCATGATTTTCAGACTGAAAGCACAATAAAATAAACAAATATCTTAATTCTGGGCTATGTTTTATGCAAACATTATGTGACTTGTGCTGCTGTTGTGCATGAGACTGGTGATATGCAAACAAACCGTGTTGTATTGACTGCTCTTCTTTGCCTGTGCCTTTTTTAAGGGTTCCACAGAAAAAAAAGTCCAGTAGTTTAGAAGACCTGCAGAGTGAATCCTTGGAAAAGGTTGGTTTATTTGTAATCACAGCTTCTGGTGTTTTATGTCACAACTAAAAGACAAAGATCAAGCATAAACATTATTTTTGTTATGCGCACAGTAACTTTAACCACCACTAACTCTCTATGTGGGGAAAGAGCCCTAAAACAGCTCAGGTTCTTCCCCCCACCCCATTTCTAAGCTGGTTGACACACCCATGTGGACACACCTTCAAATTCAGCTTTTGCCCTGAGAGAAAAAATATTTAAGTGAAATACAAGAAATAACGAGGAGTTGTTTTGTTAAACTGCAGGATTATTTTGTTTATAGGTTTTTTAAAAATATATTTTACTTCCAAATCACCAAAAATATTAAGGCAGCTAATCCTGAAAGTAGCTAAATGTTGGGACTGGGTATTTCCACATAGGATTCCTTTTTGGGTGTGTGCATGTAGCAGTGTTTTCCCTGAGCTTTCTGGTACAAAAGGCATTCCTGAAATTGGCCATGATGCTGCCTTAGTTAAAACAGCAGGAGCACCTCAAGGGATTTAATTTCACTCCAGAATAAATCTTCCCAGTTTGCAAAGTCTTGTTACATTGTGGTCCACAGTCTTGTTTGTCATTATGTACACTGACATTTTTCTACACTTTTGTAATTCTGCTTTGTGAGACTGTTGTTTTTTCTGTACCCAAATTAGGCTTAACACCAGGCGACCTAGTCCCAGTAATGCCATTGAAACCAGATACCAGTCAAATGATTTCTCCAGTTCTTAAATTTTAAGAAATTTTTCTTAAATACTTCCATATATTTCTTGAATTGCTGGAGATGGTAGTGACCAAGTAGAATGGATTTTGTGAAATTTGTGCTGCAATCGTTTGATTGTAGCCACACACGTGACAAATCAGAAGTCACATTTCATTCCATGGAGAACTGATAAAGTTTTTCTTGTCATAACTTTTAGTTGTATTCTTGTCTTAAACCAAAAATCTGAATTTGTCTCTGTGATGTGCTGTGGTAAGGCTGGACCTACACATTTGTGCTGGAGTTATTCTGCCTTGCTCAAAGCTCAAAGTCCCCTTGCTTCCAGCAATAATAATAATAATAATAATAATAAAATAATAAACCACATCAGTGTCCCTGACCTAACTATGGTGGAATTTTTATCGCTTGGTTTCTGTCAGAGCTCTTTATGGTTTCAGCTGGATCCATACAGGATTGTGTGTATTATTTTATGTCAGTTGTTTTCATATTGGTCTGTTCAACAGCTGTTGTGTTCCCAGCTCAAAGCAATTCTAAAGGGACCACCCAGAACCCTGAAAATAGCAAAATTCCTTTGATCACAACAAAACTGAAACAAGAATTTTGTAGAGTGGGGAATGAACAAACACAATTTAGTATTAAATATTGGTTGAGATGAAATTAAAAGGTCCTTGTAATATATTGTCCATACATTAAGTACCATCTCTATAGCAATAAGTCTATGTTTGATGTTCCATGTATGTATGTTAATACTAACATTTGTCTGTTGCTTTTTTCCACAAAACTTTGACATTGCCCTCCCTGAAACTCCATAGTATGTAGATGGAAAACCAGCACAGCCTGTTGTAGAACAAGAGGTATATTAACTGCAACCTTCCCTAACAATTCTGTGGTGTGGTGTGGTGTGATGGTATGGCTGGTTTGCATTTTATATTCCTTTTGTCTTCAAAATGTTTGCATAGTTCCAGTGCTGACAAACAACACAGAGAGGAATGATTTGAGAGGGAAATGTTTCTGGTTTTTTACTTTTTATCTAGAAGCTTGTTACATGAAGCTGAGGTCAGTCAGTCTCAGAACACACACTGCTGATGTAAGACACAATTTCTCTACTCTTTTTGGTACAAGTTGGGATGTACTCCTGCAGTTGCCAAAAAGGAGCTGGGGTTGAGGACCTGAGCAATCTGGCCTGCATTTGTAGTATCCAAAGAATCCTCTAGGCCTTGGAATAAGAACAGATAAAGCAGTGGTTATCTCATAGAATTTTAAATCTATCATCCTGTCACAGACAATGTTTTCAAAAAATTTTGTTGGAGGGGGGTAACTGAATAGGAGCACACTGTACTTTCCTGTGTACTAAATATGGTTTGCCTTTTCAAGTGCAAAGTTTTTCTGTGAAAGCTCCATTCTGATACTGAAACATTTCCCAGTGGGAGTTTATTCCAAAACACATATTGAATGTACACCACTCCCCCTAATAATGGCAGCTGGAGCTGCAGGTTCACTGCTTGTCTCAAAAAGCATCCCTGTCCTGCAGCTTTCACCCACAGTGTTGGTTTGTCCATCTTTTCCTTTGGATTCAGTGTTGAAGAAATCCCAACAAGCAATTTCCAAAACTGTAGGCAGAAGTACATCTGTGAAATATGTGCTTTGCCTGGAAAATTAACTTATTAGGCTCAAAACTATCAGATTTATGGGAACATTTCATCTACCCTTGTAAAAGGAGCAAGGTGCCTAAGTAGGTATCACTTGAAGGCAAGGAAAATTAGGTTCTGTGATAGAACTAGCAATTATATTTAGCTGTAATTCTTTAAAAAAAAAATAAAAAACAAACCAAAAAAAAAAAAACAAAAAAAATTTTCAAATTTACAATTCTGTCTATGCAGAGATTTTTGTCCCTACAAAAGACCCTAACTTTGGCTTCGATTCTTTTATTGTTATTAATGGTGGTAGGAAATAGATTTGTGGAAATTTGAGGTGTACCAATACTTTTGAGTTGAATTCCAGTGAGATACAATAGTGGGGCAGAAACAGAGAAAGTCTGGTGGAAAATAGGGGAGAAAAAATGATCTGAGAAGTAACTAAACACATTTATGGTGCTATCAAAGTTGACCCTGGAAAGATTAAACAATTAAGTAGTGACAGGGTCTTCTAGGAAAGGGAGACAGCTAGAAAAATTCTTATGGCAAAACCAGGTAATATTTAACACATATTTTGAAGTAATGCAGAGTGGATGAAGTGGGAGGAGCAGATGAGGGAAGGCAGGGCTGTGTCTTAGCTAGGAAACTGTCAGCTCATGGATGGGTTTAAATTGAGTTGTCTGTAAGCAGGAACGTGCAGGCAGTGGAGTCATTTTGTACCATCCTTTATCTCAGCTTTAAGAACATTGTGTAGCAGATTGCAGATGCTGTGAGCAATTTGAATTTTGTATTTATTTCACCTTTCCCTCTTTTAAAAAAACAGAGTAAGCCAGTGGGGAAAGGCAGCAAGTACCAGACGCTGCCAGGAAAGCTGCCCCGCGCCCTGCAGAACGGAGAGCAGGGAATGTACAGCTCCCCTGAGGGATGTGGCACCAGTGACAACGATGACAACGGCGTCCCTGGCCTGAGTATGTACCTGTGCCTCCCCCAGAGGGAAAATCCAGACTGTTTGAGGGGCTGGGATGGTGTGGGATGGAATCTGCTGTGCAGAACAATGCACTGTGATACCAGAAAGAGTCCCATAGCTCATGGCAGAATGAGGGGTGGGTTTAATTTTGAGGGGTTTTTTTCCTGTTGCACCTGACAATACCACTTCAAACTTCATAGTACAACCATCAAAAGCATGAAAATTTTGGGTAAAAATCCCTCTATCAGCACTGTTGGTTGCTTAGCTGTGGGGGACCCACTAGTGAAAATTTAATTTACTACATGCAGAAAAACATCCGTGGACTTTGGAACTACAAATATATTTCCATTCCACAGCCTGTGGAATCCTGAATTAATTTCTTTTCAGTGGCACCTTAAGCACAGATTTGTTGACAGAAAGGTGTTAAGAGTGAGGCACAGGAACAGGTATTTTTAAGACTGAAGGGCTTCGGAGCTCGGGCATAAGAGTCACCCTTGTGATTCTGAAGTCTTCCTGCACTTTCAAAGTTACAGTAGGATTTTTTTTATTTGGGTGTAGTGTTTTATTCTTTGGTGGGGGTTGGTTAATTCTTAGGCCTCGTGGTCGCTGAAGCTTCTAGCACACTGCAGTTCCATGGTTGCAATGGGTTGTGGTTGTTTAGGGGTTTTGAAAGAGCTTTTCTGTGATGGCAACTTTGCAGGCAATGCATGAGCCATGCTGAAGTGTCTTTAACTGCAGGATTATCCAAGGGTGGGTGAGCTTGAAAAGGAAAATGTTCTTTTTCTAGAAACAAGCAATGGCTTCTTAAATACACCGAGTTAAGAAAATTTTTTCCTTACGGGTTGGTTTATTTCTTGCAGTGAATTCATTCCACCTCCAATTCTGTATTTCAGAGCAATTGTTTGATGCAATCTTAGCCACTGCTTCATTTCAGATACTCTGCAGCTTCATAGAGCTCTGTAGTCTTTGCTTAAAGAGCTGAAACTTTCCAAGAATAGTTAGGAAAGCCCAAACAGATCCTGTTTCAGATGATCTGTACAGCGTTCTTGGGGCTTGTGCACACCAAAGCATATTCACTTCCATATATAACTGCTTCTTTTGCTTTTTGTTTCTGCTCTAAATGCTTAGCTTAACTACTTTGCCCTTCTGTAACTTTATTTTGCTGGTGTTTTGTATCTTCTTTGCTTCTCCATCTGGCTTTCTGCTTCTTGGGATGACTGAAGATCGCGGCAGGAGTGTCAGTGCACCCGTGCTAGGTACTGTATCCAAACAAGATGCAACTTTAACACTCAGTTCGCTGCTGACTTTGGTTTTTTCCTTTCCCTTTCCCTCTCCCTATGAATTACTAATCCCAGCTGGGCCCTCTAGACTGAACTCCTTACATGCAGTACTGAAATGAAGTAATAGCTCCTGCTGTGTGGCATTCACATGGGGTTTCTTTTTATGGCACTTATTCCTGGTTTCATTCTGTTTTCACTGAATTTAGAAAAATTCCCACTGATTTTGATGGAGGAGCTGAGGTATATAAGAGCAGGCAAGAAGACCTTCAATTAATTTAAATAACATAGTTAAACAGAAAAGGCTGAAATAATAGAATTATTATACCCAATGTTTTAATAATATTATTATTTTTTATTTTAATCAAATGTCCAGATGTTTTTTCACCTTCTGAGCATGTTTGGCTTTTTTAAAAAAATAATGATTTTGTAGGTATCTCTACTTTCATGTCATGTCCTGCATTTAAACATCAGCCTCCCTGACAACAGCTTTATCAATAATGAATATAAAATGTAACTATAATACTGTTCTTAACCCAGGGGAAACAGAGAACATGGATGGTACAGTGGTCTCAGATGACCTCTCACCTCTCTCTTCGGGAACAGATTCAGGTTCACAATCTCCATGGGCTCCAGAAAACAGAAAGAGTCCAAAAGGGATCAAGAAAATCTGGGGAAAGTAAGGTCTTTTCTTTTATTATTATTCACTGTCAAAGCATTTCAGCTGAGAATGAATTCCCAGCAAAATCTACAATTATCTGTATCTAAAATAAACTAAAATTTGGGGAGCAAAAGCAGCTCTGGGATTGCCACAGGTGTGTCCTTTGTACACAGTGGGGTGGAAAAAATGTTGGGAGTGTTTGCAGCATCATGCTGGTGAAAGAAATAAGGCACTGCTGTCATCTTAATGCTATTAATTTAGGATGCCAGCAGTTTTATTAGCCATGAAAAATTAAATTGTAGCAATTTGCTCATTACGAAAGACACTAGGAAAAAAAAAGGGGAAAACAGAAGGAACAGAAAGCAGGGCACAGTTGCACGGTGTCCACTTGATCTGCTTCAGCAACAGCAGCCATTTCCAAGTCTGCATTATTAATTGGATCAAAGTGTTACAGCTGCTCTGTGGAGCTCCTTTATTTTGCTCCAGAGTTATGTCCAGACTGAATTTCCTAGAACTCCTTCAGCTGCCTCTGGAATTTGGCAATTGCGGTTTCCAGGGAGATCCACAGAGCTGTCAATTGTCACATGTAGTTTCCATGCAGAACAAACAAATCCTCTGTCAGCAGCTAACAGCCCTGTCGTGGCACTCTTGTCTTGCAAGAATTCGAAGAACTCAGTCAGGTAACTTCCCTGCAGACGACCTGGGGCTGGCAGAGTTCCGGAGGGGAGGTCTGCGGGCAACGGCTGGACCTCGCTTATCGCGATCCAAGGACACCAAAGGCCAGAAGAGGTAACAGCTCCTCCTCTCCCTGCTGCTGTTAAATGTGCCTAACAGCCAATCCCTCCTCCTGGGGACTTTGTCCAAGCATTTCGGTCCACGTGGAATTCCACAACAGCTGGAAAGAATTTCCCTGGTAGCAAAAATCATCCCCTGCCTGCGCTCCTCCAGCTGCAAGTGGCAGCTGCCTGGTGAAGTGTCAGAAATTTCACCTTGTTAAAGAGCAAGGATAATAATTACCTCCTCATCTGCATAACGATGAGGATTCAGCAATTCCCTTTTCCCTCTTTTCAAACAGAAGATGGGAAATTCTTATCTGCCCTGCAGCTGTTCACAGGTTGTGGCTGGGCTGCCAAATTCCCAGGACACCCCAGAACCCAGCACACCAACAGATCTGCTGCTGTGCTGCCTCTGGCACACCCTGAGCTTTCCAATATGGACATTCCTTCTTTCCTTTAAGGTTTTCCCAATGTTTCTTGTGCTTTTCAGTGACCACAATGCCCCCTTTGCTCAGTGGAGCACTGAAAGAGTTTGTAACTGGCTGGAGGACTTTGGCCTGGGCCAGTATGTGATTTTTGCTCGGCAGTGGGTGACATCAGGCCACACGCTGTTAACTGCCACTCCTCAGGACATGGAAAAGGTAATCACTGCTGATTCTGTCCCCTCCAGGCCCCTCCAAACCATTGGCTCTACCTTTCTGAAATCCACAGTATCAATTTTCAGAGTTACCTCACGTGAGGAAAGGAGCCAGAGGCGGGGCAAACCTTTTGTTAATGTGTTTTTGTTCCAGGAAATGGGAATAAAGCATCCACTGCACAGGAAGAAATTGGTTTTGGCCATTAAAGCTATAAATGCAAAGCAAGATGAGAAGTCTGCACAACTTGATCATATCTGGGTGACACGTAAGTGTTTGGACTCTCCTGGAGTTGGTTGGGAAGGAATTTCTCCCATCTCTGTGACAGGGCAGCCTGATTCATGTTTAAACACTTACCAAACACCTTTTAAAAAGCCCTAAGTTTCCCCATAGAAGAATTGAGGAATTTTGTGTTGTTCTTGATATCCAAACATACAACTTGTGTTATGTTCTTCCATGGGGAGCCCTGTCAGACAGCAGGAAATCAAATGGGTGGGCTCAGGCTAGGAAAAGCTCCATTGTGCAGCAGAAGATGTGCTCCATCAAGTGTTGTAAAATCAGGTATCACAGGGCTGCTGTGGACAAAGCTGGTTGGTGGGAATTGCTTTCAGGCTGCTGGCAAGAGGCTGTCCTCAGGAAAGGGGAACAGGTAGAATGAGCCACCTGAATGCCTCAAAAGAAGCCAGGCCAGGCAAGAGGGGAGAAGGGCTTCATTCTCATCAATCTGGATTTGGTTCCCCATTGCTCTCATATCTGCAGGGTGGCTTGATGACATTGGCTTGCCTCAGTACAAAGACCAGTTTCATGAATCCAGAGTAGATGGGAGGATGTTGCAGTACTTAACTGTGGTAAGTACAGTGTTTTTTCCTTAGTTTTACCAGTTGTAACTTCTGAATAAGGAAAAACTTCTAAAATTTTCCTTTGAATGTGAGCAGTTAAAGAATTTTTGCAATGCAGAGATAGTACCAATAATAACTCCTTTGTGCTGCCTAGTACATGGAATTTGTTCCTAAGGTCCATAAAATAAATCACATGTTAGGGCTAACTTCTGCAAAGTCCTTCTTTCATATCGTGTAGCACACCACAATTAAAAGTAAAATGACCTGTTTTATGTGTAACCTCTGGAACTCATTGTTCTCCACACCAAGTTAGCAACAATATTCAGCAAAGTAACAGCAGAAAATCCAGTGATTTGTACAGACCTGACCACATCTACAGCACACAATGAGCCACACAGCCACGGTTTTCTTCCAATTCTCCTGCCCAAGTCTGGATAATTAAGGCCTGGATTTGCCTTAACAGGCTGCACTTCTACCTTCATTTTTCAGCCAGGTCTTGCTTGGGTGCAATGTCAAAAAAAACCCTGACAAACCAACAACCTAGAACCCCCTCCAAACTTCCACCCTAACAAAACTCAAACCTTATTTAAAGTATAAACTTCCATTTTTCCTTAAACCACAGTTACTGTAACATTACCTAAAACTACATAGCAAATTTAAACTCTTTCTTCTTGGCAAGAATATCTGTTTTGGTGTGTGTTCTGTGCCGCCTAAAAGTCTCTCTCCTTCACAGAATGACCTTCTCTTCCTGAAAGTCACCAGTCAGCTGCATCACCTGAGTATTAAATGTGCCATCCACGTGCTGCATGTCAATGGCTTCAATCCCCACTGTCTGCGCAGGAGGCCAGTTGAGGAGGTAAAAGAATGCTGAAATAAATTAATTTAAGCAAGCACAAATTACCTGGTCCCAGCCAAAAGGGATAGAAAGTCAGCAGTGTACAGTGACACAACAGAATCATTGTTTCTAGGGACTTGCACCTAAAGCAGCAGTTATGCCATTTATTAGTTGAATCTCATGCACTTCTCTTCAGAAGTTACTTGCATAGTGGGAAAAAAGTTAATTCATCTTCCAAGAGAATAATTTGGAATGCTTTGTCTTCACCTGACCTGATTTTAAAAATCTGTAAGGTTTTACCTGATCAGCACAGTTTTTTCTTAGCATTTAACACTGTCAATAGCCCTGTTGTCAAACATTCCCTTTTTATCCCTGTAATCTGCAATCTCTGCTGTTGTACTTCCTGATGCAACACATGGGGGTTTCATCAGTATTAGACCAGGTCTGCCATCTCATCAGAGACTGCTTGAAAGGGGCCTGAAGAGAAACAATCCCTCAGTCAGGGAAGAACAAGTGCCCTTGGAGGAAGAGGAGGGAAGCTGTTTTTAGCTGAGCTGAGATACAAGCTGTGCACATTCAGGGCAGGTTATGGTGTCATCACCTTTTGTGGTTCCTCCAACAGAACAACATCTCTCCTTCTGACGTGGTGCAGTGGTCCAACCACAGGGTGATGGAATGGCTCAGATCAGTGGATCTGGCAGAATACGCACCCAACCTTCGAGGCAGCGGAGTGCACGGGGGCCTGATCGTAAGAATTTACCATTTCACTACTAAAAAATTGACTGTAGTATTGAAAATTCGGGCTGTAATATAAACCATCTTTTGCCTGATGTTCATCAAGCTGAAAGAAACAAGCACATCTGTAATGTGACAGCATGATCAGGCCTTCTAAGGAGCCTCTTTGTCCGATCCACACATCTTCATTTTACAGAAGAAAGCTAAAATAAAAAAGGAACAGCTAAAATACTTTCTGTAATCAAAGCTGAGCTCTGCACAAGTGTATGACAGCAGCACAGAAAAGGAAACCTCAGCTGTGCTGTGCAAAAGTTGCTTTTTGATAAGGCATCCCTGAGTGTTTCTTTGAGTGATTTACCAGAACTCTGAGCCATGCTAAATAACCACCCTAAAATCACAGCAGTCAGGAAATGACATTTTTTTTCATTCAAAACATTCAGAACTATTTGCAGCTCAGTAAAGTCAGGGTTCTGAAATACCATGATTCTACTGCTGTAGAATTTTTGCAAAAATGCAATGGTAGAAATCCTACTAAGATGAAGTTTTTACTCCTAGCAGAGCAGGAAATTCTGAAAGGAAACTTGTTCAACCCAAACAAATGTATGGTTTGATGATAAATATAAGCACATATTGATGGGTTTGATAATAAATATAAACACATATTTGCCTGATCACGCTCAGCATTTTTCTTGGCTCCTTTCAGGTATTTCCCATTCAAACCTCACTATCACGAGTGAGCTATAAAAGGTATAATGTGAGCAGGTACTTAGTGAGAAATCCTCTGCTAAGCACTGTAGTGGTTTATTATTGCAAATATTGATATAAAAAGTAAACATCCTGCCCTTTTCCCAGATCCTGGAACCACGCTTCAACGGTGACACGCTGGCCATGCTCCTGAACATCCCACCCCAAAAGACCCTCCTGCGCCGCCACCTCACCACCAATTTTAACGTGTTAATTGGACCAGAGGCACAACAAGAAAAAAGAGAAACCATGGAGTCAGCAGCATACACACCTCTGACCACCACTGCCAAAGTCCGGGTAGGTACTGCTGGCAAAAAGGAGAGATGTCAGTGTCAGACTTCTCCACTCTGAATTACAAAGAAAGTGAGGAACAAACGTGGGCAGGGAGAGGTGAGTTCTAGGAGTGCTACATTTCCCTTAATTTTATATACCAGACCTTTTGCTATGTATCTGTTTGAATCAGGTCCTGAAAACAGCCAAGCAATCTGTTCTGCCTTTCCTTAGAAGGAGCATCATGCAAATGCATTTTAACATCCACTGCAACTCCAGTTTGAGAACAAATGTAGTTAATTCAGAATCTACGTTCTTGAATGACCAGGGTATAGCAGTAATTGAAAAAGGGGAGGATTTTGAATGTTTACAGAACAACATTACTTGTTTCACTCAAACTACTTGTGTTGACTCCTTATTTTAGCCAAAGAAACTTGGATTTTCGCATTTTGGAAACTTAAGGAAAAAGAAGTTTGACGAATCAACAGACTACATTTGTCCCATGGATACAAGCCCAGCTGCTACGAATGGTACTTCGAAAAACTACGGTGGCTACAAAGGACTCAGTCCTTTCACTGACAGGGAACTGGATCAGGTGGGACAGACAGACTGATGCCGTGCTCATCTCATCCTCTCCATGCATTCCAAAGCTTGCAAATAACCAAATGTTCCCCTATAACAAACTCTTTGCTACATCCGCATGAACTCACAGAGAAAAGTATTGGCTGTGGACACTGGAAAGAGTTCCAGACTAAGAATGCTGGGGTTTTTTTAATCAACATCATAATAAGCTCATCCATCCTCAAGCCCTTTTTCAGGACTATGACACCTTTACACTCTGAAGATCGAGGTATTTTGTCAGTCAAGGGTGTGGTTGCAGGAAACATAAGACTTTTGTACTTTTAGCTTTCATAATTTTAGTATGGCACACTATTTTTTTTTTTTCGTTATCTTTATGGGTGGTTTTTAATGTAATAAATTCATTTGGTCAAACTTGTACAAAGCTATTGAGTTATATTAAAGTACAACTGGATTGTATTTTTTAACAGACAGTAATCAGAGAATACAACTGAACTTTTCTTTCATGGTGTACAGTGGGGAGTAGTTCTGCTTAGATAATATACGTGAAGACAATGCATCAGCAATGAACAAATTATTAATAAACCAATAGTTAATTCACTTTTGTAACATAGTAGTGAACTTGTGAATGAAACTGTCTAGACAGCATACAGAGAAATGATGATAAAAACCATCAAATTTTATTTCAACTTTGCTGTTGTGTAAAGGGATGTAAACCCTGAAAAACGGAGCGCTCCTGGAGCCTTGTGTGAACTTCAGCAGCACACAAGAGCCACACAGAGGCAGCTGGAGTAAACTGGCCTTTCTCCAGTGACATAAAAACAGTTTAAGCCTGATAAAAGAATGGCCACATTGAAAAGACTAACTGTGCAGGTAATCTATTCATTTGCATGGTTCAGTGCATCTAACATCTCATTTGTGTTCACTGGCTAACCGTGGTCTTTTTCAATGTACTGCTTCTAAACAGGAGAATACCAAACCCTGACTGTGAGTGTGGATGTCCACTTGCTCAGCTAGGAGTTGGGAGGGAATGCATTAACTTTGTGCCAAGAACTTGCACTGTGCAGTTGTTCAAGCATGACAGAAAGACTGGATTTTTCTCTAGGAGCATGGTCTGTCTATTAAGCATGACTTCTGAGCAGGAAATCACAATGCCCTAGAACTGGTGACATTCCTATGAAAAAAGAGGTAGGATTGTATCCAGGACTTCTTGCCTGTGAAAGCCTATCAGAAATAAGTAGTGTCAGACCATTTAGACAATATTACTTTTCATTGATAGTATCAGTTAAGCTTTTTCTTTTTTTCTGTAAATTAAAGGACAAGTTTAATGGAATCAACTTCTCTTAATCAGGATTCACTCTTCCTATCATTAAATGCATTTTCATATACCTTGTAGCACAGAGGCATTTTTGTCAAGGAGCTATTCAACTTACCCCAACTTCATTTGCCCAGGCACAGATCCCTCCCAAAGCTGCATGTAGAGTGAATAAAATTGCACATGCTGTCTGATTTGAACTAGTTGCTGACTGCTTTTACAGATGGAACACTCAGAAGGCACAGTAATGCAAATAGGGGCTCTTTCCCAAGGCATAACCCACCTCACGGTAAGTACTGGTTCCTCTCTTGTTCCAAAGCCACCCATGTGCTCTGCTAAAACTCACTCAAAGTTGGTCATTGCTGCTGGTGGTAATGAAGAGTAAGTGGGTCTCTGTTCTTGTTAAGTATCTCTTTACAGCCTGGTGGGACATTTAGTAAAAAAAAAAAAAAAAAAAAATCCCTGCTTTTAAATTGCTCTAGAAATTAAGCTTCATTTAGGCCTCTCTTAAGTTTTCATGAACTCTGATGGCTCTTTGACAAAATGACAGATATTCATCCCCTTAAATGAAAACAATTCTTCAAAGATTTTACAGGAAACCACCACCTCAGTCACAGCAGCTAGGAATGAGGTAGAGACTTTTGAAAATTCACATGAGCTAAAACTCTGTGCAAAACCAAACATCTCACTTTTGCTTCTTCATTCCACAGAAGCCAATATATTAAAAATATAAAAATAAGTGACTGGAAGACATAATGAAGAATTATGAAATATAGTTGAGTTGCATCCCAGACACATAATCTCTACAAGTTTCCCCAGACAAAAGTTTCTTTAAAGCTGTATTGAACAAATTCCCTTTGATTGTGCATGGCTCTCACCTCCTGTGTCGTGAGCCTGAGCTCTTTGCAGCTGGGTCTCTGGGAGCACAGGCCTCTCACCAAACACCCTCAGTCCTTCCCATCTTGCTCTTTCAGACACTGCTGAGCCAGGATGAAATGCTGAATGACAGCAGGTTTTTAACACCCACCTTTGAGGACTGGAGATGATGCTTCAGCAGGACCAAGATCACTGCTCGTACCTCACGCCTGCAGGAGTGGCCAGGAGCAGCTGGATGCCGTGGAGCAGGGAAGATTTGCCTCTTTTCTGCCACTGCCACCTCCCACCTAGCATCTCCTACTGTCAGTGTAGCCACAGCTGACAGTAGTTAGCTCCTCTGTCAGTGTAACCCTCCTCTGTGCTGTTTTCCCACATCATGTAATAGGAAACAGGAGCTGGGAGAGGAGTGGGACTCAGATCCAGAGTCTGGAAGCCAAGACTGGCAATGGTTTGTCCTTTCATTCACTTGACTTTTACACGGTATGTTGATGTACTGTTACGTGAAAGACCTTTTGTAATTTTTTATTTTTATAATTATGTTGTAGTGCAGGAATCATTAACACATAATTGTACCACGGGGGCTAATCAGAGCTACCTGGAATTCAGCTGGATGCTGGCGAGAGCAGCAGAAATGGCTCTCTCACCACTCCTGTGGTCTTGCCAGACTGGTCCCCAGAAAGGATTTCAATCTCTCCTCCCTTTCACTGGCACCTGTCCTGCCCTCTCTTTATCCAAGTCAGTGCACTGTAGGATGGGAAGAATGGAACATAGTACTGTCCATCCAGACCTTGCTTTTATGAGGATGACAAGCTGCCTTGTTCACAAATCTTTACCTAAGGCAAAAACAACTGAAGCAGGAAATTGTAACTCTGAGACTACCAGGAAATTACCAGAATAAAACAAAGCTTTAATTTCTTTAAAACACCTGACAAAATAAATCTTTTTAGTGCTGTACTGGGCTAGACAAAACTGCATCAGAGGGAAGTATGGCCTCTCACTTTTTGAGGGGCTGAGGGTGAAGTTTCACCTCTATAGCACCAATTACTTGTGGCATTTGTTTTCATGTACATCTCCTGTATTAATGAGCTATTAACAAGCTCTCTTAGTAAACAGATAAATGCCAGGAAAAACAATCTCCTTAATGGTAAGGAAAAATACTTTGTACAGGGCTGGTTTGCATTACTTTCTCCTTGCTGGCTGCAGGTGTTGCTTTAGATTCCAATGCAGCCCTCCCAAAGAAGAGGGAAGCTCCAGGGCTGGCCACAGGATGCAGCAAGGGCTCTTGGAGAACTACCTGGGGTGTTTTTTACAGATGATCCACCCTGGTCCTCACTTCACCAGTCTGTCATGACAGACCTTGCACTGTATGGTAAGGTGTAAGAAGATAAACACATGATTTGATTGTCCACAGTGGTAAAATCAAGGCAAATTCTTTTCAATCACTGCAAACTGAAAAAAAGGAAAATTCAGAAAAATGAGAAAGAAGTCTATGCATCAGCAAACTACTCGTGTTTAATAAAAGCTATGAAATGTACCAGTCTGGCAATGCAGTCAGTGCTAGAGAGCAGCTCAGGTACCATGGGCATTTAAAATACTTTGTCAGGTCAATTAGCCAACAGACTTATTACAGCACTGCAAATGGGATTGGCTGCTCCAGCTGCCCTGGGATATTCCAAACACAATGCTTCCTATTGTCTTTCAATGCTGTATTTACAACTCAGTGTGGTGTTGTGCTAACCTGGCTGTAAATAGTCCATCCACAAAACAGTTGATTCTTCTTTTAATATATGTAAGAAATCCTAATTAGCATAACACTGGTATAAATGCTTATTTTTTGACTGTTATGAATAAATTCTGAATGTTCCCCTCTCTTTTGCTGACTGTGGAATGATTTAACACAAATCCATGTGGATGACATTCCATCTTTATTTTTTTTCCCTCAGAATTAATATTTTATACTAATTCCAGAGGTAAGACTACGTAGCTTCCATACAATTCAAGATGACTTCTCAACTTCTTAGTATTAAAACACACAATGTAATTATGAAGTTATAAACCAAGGTGTTAAAAAACACACACACAAAATTGCTGCACAGTTGCACATCAAGTGTTCCTGTAGAAAAATATGCAGAACTTCCAAAAAAGGTCCCAGGAGCCATCAGTGTTAGTAGGCAAATGTACTGCTCTTGGGATAGCCAAGCTTGTCCAGGTTGGGCTGACAGGCAAACTGAATCATTGGTGGTGGCCCACACATCAGAATGAGGGTCTCACTGCCAGGGGGAGGCAGGTGGGCTTTCAGCATGTCTGCAGTGACAAAGCCAGAGCTGTACTTCCAGTCTGCAACAAAGAAATTAATTCAATTACTCTGAACCTCTGTACAGGCTGAAACCTCTTTAAACCTCATGAAGTAGCTGGAGAATCAAGTAATGGCACCATCAGGGTTAAATTTCTCACTCAGCTCAAACCTAGTGATCCTCTTCCACAGGGACAACAAACATGTGGATAACAAGGATTTGGGTGACAAGACATGGAGGTCTCAAAAACAATAAATTATAAAATGTAAAAGAAATGAGCAGGTAGGAAAAAAAGGGAAGAGTCAATCAGCTTTTCCAGTGAAGAGGGGTCACCCAGTGGCAGGGAGAGGTATTGAGACCTGTGCCTTTTTTTTTTTTTGAGATGGAGTGGTGAGGTGACAAAGTTTAATGTCAACAAAAGCTCTGCCATGTCGTTTAGTGATAAGAGAATACAAATTACAAGAGAAAAGAAATGCTAAACTATTTCAAGCAGTAGTATTATTGAATGCATCTGCCATTTGAACAGAGACAAGAAAGAAAATGATGCTTAATCCATAGACATGGCAGCTCTGTTTCACCAGAATCTAATCTGCAGCTGCTGCAAAAACAAAGATGTGCACGTAATATTTACAGGTATTAAACAATTTAGTGCCAGCAGCATGCTAACATAACCTGATTTGGGAGATAGCCCAAAACAGAGCTGAACTTTTGATGAAAACTCCTAAAAACTGGAACACATGAAAAGATGCACTGAGTAACACATCTGACCCAAATGAGGTCAATTGTGAGCTCCCACTTTTTAAGTCCCACCTGGCTCAGATTCCTTTTTAAAACAGGGTGTGGGGTAAGGTTTGTTTCAAAGGAGGAGTTTCAAAGTGTCAGACAAGAACACTTGACATTACTCTGCTGTCCCCTTGAGCACGAGTGAAGCCCTGACAGGGATAAGCAAAGGCATTTCCATGTGTGCCTACCTTTTGGAGGTCTGTCCAGGGTGTACCACAGCACAAACTGCTCAGGATGCCTCTTGGCAATGTCTTCTAGCTCAGCTCTCAGCAATATATCATTTTCCGTCTGCAAAATGAGAGTGCTGGTTAGCTCCAAACCATCCCAGGAGCCCTCTGCTGGGAGCTCATCTGCCATTCACAACAAATGCAATGATAAAAACTATGCAAATCAAGAAAGTAGTTGGTATTTTGTCCCCTCCATGACAGCCATAATCAATACAGGCTTCTGTAAAGAACAACTGTGAGACTTAGCAGCCACCTAAACACAGTCCTAAGGATGGCAATTACAACTACTTTTTAATCCAGGCTAAAAGCACGAGCTGGATTTGTCCCTGACCCTGGCAAATGTCCCTGGACCAGCATGGTGAAGGTTAGCTGTACAAAAAGATTAGTGGAAACAAATTGTGTTTCCTTGAAATCAGTGAAGGACTAAGATGAGCACAGGGATCAGGATGTGGTTGCTGTGTTTACTCCCTGATGTAGGAATTCAGTGAAACTATGAGGAGACAGCTAAGTGTGAAAGAGTAGGAAACATGGGCCAGCAGTTTAAAAAGCTCAGAGGCCAGCAAAACCAAGGAGGCTATTAAAGAAGAACAAACAGATGGATCAGAACTCTCACCTGATTAGCAAAAAGGAGGTAACATTTTGTGGAGTCCTTGGGATCGTTTGTGATCTGACGGATCAGCTGCAACATAGGAGTTATTCCTGTTAAAAACCAAAATGGTTAAAGTGGGGATTTCTTTCCATGGCTACAGTTTCACTGTCAATGCTGCCTCCCTTCAGTTTCAATGGGATCTCAGTCTGCACAGGGCTACACACCTTTGGATTTCTAATCCACATGGAGTCCAGAGATTGGGGGTTTCTATTATGAAGAACAGTTCCAGAACAAACTCACAGTTCTCATATGTAGGGCTTTTCTCTTCAGGATTTTCCATCACATAATTTTACCCCTCAAGACATTCTCTTGAAATTCTTTTTGTCACTGATGAAGTGAGTTCTCTGAGGTCACAAGGTAAATTAGGACTCAAACCCTCAGGTTGCCACTCCCCAGGACTGAGCTCAAACCACTGGAATGCCTCAGTGTTGCCATCATGAAAAGAAATTCAGGTGTAAATACTCTGATACTAAAGCACGGGGGCAGTTCTCACATAAATCCAAAAACTATTTTCATTCTCTAAACACCCCACATGATGGGATTAGCTTTACCTGTTCCTCCAGCTATCATCCCAAGGTGCTTTGCAAACTTCTTTTCTGCTTCAGACTTCTTATGAGGCTTGATAAGAAAGGTACCTAGAAGAAATATTCCAAACCTATAGGTACATTAGCTTCCAAACAAACATGGACACAAATTCCATGGGAATAAATTACCACAGGTGATCAATTAATAAAAAAAAAATCTGAAAATCCCTGCCTTCTGCTGAGATAGAGTCATCAGGAGAGAGGTCAGGATCCAGAGAAGTGCTGAGCATTCTGAGGTGAGACTTAAGTGCACAGCTCCTCTCAGTCAAGACCAGTGCAAAATCTTTCACTTGTATCCTACAAGAGGATTACTTCTCTGAGCTTATTTCCTCACAGTCAACTCAGACCTGATTTTAATTATGAAATGGAGCTGGCTCCCAGTCAGCTGGTTATTCAGTAACAGCACTCAGAGGACATTTTAGGCCACAACCTCACTTGCTTAAGAAGCATCTGGAGCATCTCCCTCCATATGTACAGCTGAGGTATTTTATTTCCAGTGCAGACTTTTCAGTCACATAATGCAATAGCAATTTTTTTTTCAGATTTATAGTCCCAGGAGTCAGACACTCATCAGTTATTCCATATACAAAGTACTCTTTCCCATCATACCAACTCTGACAGGCTAGGAAAGGTGATTTTTCCTCTTTTCCACTTAAAAAAATGTTCTCTACAGCTGTCAAGTTTTATAAAACACCTCTGAAAATAACCAATACCTCCCTTTTTCTCTCCCACCTTTGTGCCACAGTACCTGTCCCCTTATAGACCAGGAGTCCATTTGGCCCTCTGAAATCAATGGTATCTCCAATCTTCATGTTATCTAGATACTGGGACATCTTCCCACCTTCTGGAAACTTGGGGTTCACATTTTTGTGGTAGACCTATAAGAACAATTATTTGCACATTATCAACCACTAACTTTGCTACAGATAGTATCTGTAGAACATAATTCTGCAACTCTGAAATTCAACACCTGAGAAATAAATCCAGGCAATTCTTGCTGCCAGTTATCTATTGAGCCTTGCAACAGGAAGCAGCCAAAAAAAGTAAAATGTGCTATTGGGCACATGTCCCTCTGCTCCCTGCAAACAGCCAGGAAAACAGGGATGAGTGGCAGTCACATTAGGGACTGCTGCCCTCATTTCATTATCATGTCACCCCATTTTTGTGGCTGTTCCTTCTGAAAACAGCACTGCTGCATCTTTCCCTTCTAAACCTTTCCTAGCCAGCCACACAACAGCTTTTTCAGCTTTCAAAGCATGTAAGAAGCATTAAGCAGCTCATAACAATTCACCACCCTTGTAACACGAAGAACAGAACATGCAAAAAATAATTTTTAAAAAGCCTGGATTTTTGCCTAAGGACAAACTCTATCATAGAAAAGGATTAGGAAATCCAAAAGTCCTGGGATCAGATAATCCTGCATCCCCTAGCTTAAAGGATTTCCCTTGTGTGACTTGTTTTCTGCTTAGAGCTGTTTGCATTAAGCAGTAGCAGCAGCACAGGCATCTAGAGGGAGATCAGTATCCATGCACTGCTAAGTAAAAGATATTAGGGAAATTCCCAAAGTATTGCCAGGGAAGTGATTCTGTCCTCCCTCTACTCTTCTTCTGCCACCCCTCAGTGCCACACAGCAGATACACAGGACACAACTTACTATTCAAGGGCAATGAGTTGTTTGCCATGCAGTCACCCTATTTGAAAAATTTGAGATTTGATGAAAACGAAATTTAATAAAATTTGAATGAAAGACAATGAAATTTGATTAGTAAATCAAAACAAACTATTTCACTAAAATGAAGTGCTTGCCCTCCTTCCAGTTAGCAACTTATCTCTAATAAAGGAAACCAAAATTTACCTTTATAATTAAATCAACATAACCTTTTGCCTCATCACTGGAAACGGGGGTATAGGCTCGAACCACCAGATTCCCATCTATTTTTGCAGAAAGGTAAACATGCTGGCCTGGGGAGAAAGAATTACAATGTGAATATCTTTTTCAACCCTGGAGGACAGGAAAGAAAGGCAGGCATTGTAACCTGCTTGTGTGTAACCTGCATGTGTAACACATGCAATGACAGAGAAAATCTTTGCCATATAAATGCTGCATGAAACATTCCATTTCTTCTCTTTTTTCAGCACAGAGCAGGCATCTCCCAGGCACTAATACAGTTTCAGGATCTTATTCCTAAATTCTTAAGAATGAACCTGGATAAACATGGGCACTGGAGAGAGCCCATCTCAGCTGGTTTACCATTTGTCTAGTTAATTCCATTACTCTTTTCCACACAAGCCAGAAGAGAGTTTGGAGAAAAACAGGACATGCTCAGAGCATGGAATGGCATGACCCTGACACCTGCCATACAGCTCAGGGAACTGCCAAACAGGGCAGAACAAACAGAGCCACAGCTGCAGATCAGAGAGAGACTCTCCCCTGCACAGATTTTCACTGATTCAAGGTCCAAGGTTCAGTGCTATCAGTGTTCCAGGGTACAGGAAAGAAGGCCAATCCTAGGCTGAAATTTGTGCTACAGAACTCCAGATAAAGGTGCATGGAAATTTGTGTCATTCAAAGGGAAGTGCATGCACAGGAAAGGCTCTGAATATTTCAGCATCTTCCCAGGCAGCAGAGTTGTCTCCTTTCTCCTTTACAAGTGTGACTGTATTTGCCAAAGCCATGAGGGCAATTGCCAATGGACTGAGGGGACCAGATGGAAGTAAAATGCAAATAAGAAATATGAAAAAGCTTTGACATGTGCTACTCTTGCTTATATCCTGACTGGTGACAAATTCCATCAGGCTCAGTTCAGTCTCACTGCTCCATTTCTAACCTACACCACACAACTGGACAAAGCACCCACAAAAGATCAGAAATACAACCCGTCTGGGAAATCTGACATTTCTCTCTGAGACAGCAGCATTCAGATACAGCTTTCAACTCCTTGCTTTGCTGAGCCTTAAATTCACAGTCAGAAGTCCAAGAACTGTGAGAAACCAGAAATACAAGTAATTGTTTACAGTACTTACCTACAGGTAATCCTAATATGTGATTCGTTGAGGGTAGCCCGAATCTGAATTTCTTAGTATCGTGACTGATTTCCTAAAAACCAAGGTTAGAATGAGGTCAGCATCACCACTACTTTGAATTTCAAACTCCACTCAACACAATATACTTCAGCAAGCCTGCTCTTTGTTAGCATGCAAGCCAAATGCTGGGAAAGGACACAGAAAACGGCTTTGAAAAACAAAGTTGAAATAACCAGGAGTCTCAGAAGCCGTCTTCTCCTCTTTACTTTCACAAGGAGTGACTTTTGCCGGCCTGCACAATCTACAGCATCTTTACATAGATAAAACCAGGAAACTCTGCCCAAGGCCAGTGAGCCCATTGCATGCTTGCAGACAAAGATCAGGCAACACAGCCGTGCAGCAGCTCCGGGCTTGATTCTCATGGCACACCCAGAACAGGATCCGAGGGAGGAACACAGCCAGCATGCAAACATGCAAAGCATCGGGGAACAGCAGTTCGCAGCGTGTCGTAAACTCTTTTACACACCCTGCTCTACCCTGGGGGCATCACAGCGTGGCTGCGGGGGCACAGCCGCCCTTGGAGAGCTCCCTGCCCTGCTCTGGGCATTCGACCCCTGGGGTAGCCCAGGGCCAAGAGCCTCCCAGGCCAGCGCACCTACTGCCCTCGGACCCTAGATGCCCCATGTCCCCAGAGCCCCGGGCACCTCCTTGTCCAGCAGCCGCAGCGGGTACTTGGCCAGCGGGTCCTGCAGGGTGACGGGGCCGCTCGGCCTCCGCGCCGTCCCTCGGAGCAGCAGCAGCAGCAGCGCCGACGCCGCCACCACGGCCACGGCGATGGCCACAGGCGCTCCCTGGCAGGAGAAGAAGGGCAGGCGGTGAGGGCACGGCGGCCGTGAGGGGCACGGCCCCGGCCCCGGCCCCGGCCCTCACCGCAAACGCCTCCATGGCGGCCTCGCCCGCAGCTCCCGCCGCACCGGGCCCGCTCACTCCCGGCCGCGCACACCCCGCCTCCCCACCCGAGGTTCCTCCTCGTGTCCCGCCTCCTGATCCTCCCTCGGTTCCTCCTCCCTGTTCCTCCTCGGGTCCCGCCTCCTGATCCTCCCTCGGGTTCCTCCTCCCTGTTCCTCCTCGGGTCCCGCCTCCTGATCCTCCCTCGGTTCCTCCTCCCTGTTCCTCCTCGGGTCCCGCCTCCTGATCCTCCCTCGGGCTCCTCCTCCCTGTTCCTCCTCGGGTCCCGCCTCCCGGTTGCTCCTCCCTGTGCCGCCTGGGGCCGGGCGGGGCTGGGCCCGGTCAGTGAGGCGAGCCCCACTCCGCCCTCAGCGCGGGCGGGTCCGGCTGCCCCGGGATCCGAGTTTTTGGTGTCGCAGAATCGATGAAAGGGCTCTGGGATCACCGAGGCCAAAGTGTGACCGGACACCACCGTGTCAACCAGCCCGTGGCACTGAGTGCCGTGTCCAGGCTTTTCTTAAGCACCTCCGGGGACAGTGACCCGCGGTCAGCCCTTTCTAATGCTTAACAATTCTTTCTGCCAAGAAAGAGAAAGGGAGGGTGTGAAAAATGCATGTATTTTATGATTGGCTTTTCGCAAATATTAAAATGAATATTATATGTGTTGTGTTAGAAAGTAATGCTGTCTTAATTCTCTTAAGTACTGTGTTAAATATAGGTTTAGGTTATAAAAAATGTTAAAATAGAAACTATGCTATGTAGGATACTTTTTTCAAAGAGAGGACTCGCACTGAGATAGCAGCTACAGGACACCTAAATCTTTCAGAGAAAGAGAATTTATTGCCCTCGTATCAGAAGAAACGAACTTCTTCCCACCTCGAAGGCGCTGTTAGGATTCAGAGGAAGAAACTGACACTGACCTGATAGAATCCTGTATTTGAATGGAATTTATACATCATGTATGAGGTGTATGAATATGCAACAGGTTATTGCTTTTAAGGGTTAATCCTTTGTTAACGTGTGTCCTTTTTCAGGGTCGTGCTGCCCAGAAAAACGTACCTGGACGTCTGTAACTCTTTGTATTTATTGTCTCATATTGTCCTAATTCAATTTGTCCAAATTGTTATTACTCTAATTGTATTACTATTTTGTATAAGCATTTTATTACTATTAAACTTAAAATTTTAAAAACAAGTGATTGGCGTTTTTCACAGAGGGCAACAAAGTCGAGCTGGTCAGTTCAGATGAAGAAGTAGCAATGTTTCTGTGCACCCAACGCATGGCAATGAATGGATTCCTAGATGAGAAATAAACCCACCCTCGTGCCGCTTCTGGAAAAGTGCAAGTGAAATAAAGTGAGGGTAAAAGAAAACGGGGAAGATCCAGTGAGAATGGGGTTGTTGTGTCCTTTTGGGCAGACCCACAGTGGGAGGAGGCTCAGGAAAGGCACGGACTGTGTTACCTCCGCAGGCAGAGAAACACAGAGAGCAGGACACCATCAGGACAGCATTCCAGAGCTAACCAGAACCACCTGCAGTCACAGAGCCTCACCTAAAAACTAAAATAGAATCACATTACATGAACCCCATTGAAAGTAATTTTTTATTATTTTTTTAGGTGTGTTTGTTTGGGTTTTTTTAATCGAGATTTCATTTACATCAGAAAGCAGTTCACATTGTTGCTAAAAGGTACTGACACCTTACAAGAGACCAAAAAGTTGCCACAAACAAAAGCAAAACTAAGCTCCTTGTAAAATTATACTAGGAAAAACACAAAAGGCCAACAACAAGCCACCAAGCAAAAAGTTAGTGCCATAACAATCAAATCAAAAGCAGACATTTTAAGATAGAACTTAAGATAGGAATTTTCATAAGATACCAATTTATCACTGCATTCAATATCATCACAGCTGACATCACCTGCAGTTCTTCCCACACAATTTTTGCTATTCTGAACACATCTACTTGAAATCCTTGTCTTAAATTAATAAACAGATAAAAGTCACTGTGTTCGTGTTAGGCAAAACAGAACAGCAGCCAAGAGATAATCCACATCTGCTCCCAACATAAACTGATACAGTCAGCTAATGGCAACTTCCACATAACCAAACATTAACAGGCTTCTATGATAAAAATTTATAAAGTATATTTTCCCTCCATTTCTCTCTAAAGATCTCTTCAGAGAGCTTGGCAAAGATAGAGCACACATACTCTATCAATAATGTAACACAGCTGTTAATCTGAATCACTGAATCTCAATTTGCCTATAATCCTTCCACTGTTAAGTATTTTCATAGCTTCACAAAAAACCTCATTCTCAAGATTTTGTGGGCTTTTGCCTCAAACTTTAGGTGAAGAGAAGAAAGTGGTGAAATATGTTTACCTTATTCCTTGGATAATAACATCAGTGAGATTATTGTTTCCCCAGCTACAGAATAAAATTGAAAGTTTAAAAAAAACTAAAGAACAAAAGTTCAAAATTAATATAATAATAATAAAAGGCATAGGGGTCATGAGAGGTCAAATTGGGTTACTCGAGGTCACAGGGGTCATTTAAGGACATAAAGGTTACTCTAGGTCATTTGAGAATTTTTTGGTTTTTCCAGGGCTTACTTTAGGTGATTTTTTGTCCATCCCCTCACAAACATCTCCAGGGCTGCAGGGCATGGTCCATCCCCTCACAAACCACCACCCAAACATGTCCAGGGCTGCAGGGCATTGTCCACCCCCTCACAACCAACCAAACATCTCCAGGGCTGCAGGGCATTGTCCATCCCCTCACAAACATCTCCAGGGCTGCAGGGCATTGTCCATCCCCTCACAAACCACCACCCAAACATCTCCAGGGCTGCAGGGCATTGTCCATGGTGTGCCCTGTATGGCACAGTGACCACTTTTTGTGTACCCTGTAACAGACAATGTGTCACCAAAGCCTGGCCTGACACACAAGGGGTTTTTTGGGGTCCTCGAGAGGGTGAGTGATTTTGCAAAGAGTTTGGTGGCTGTGGGAGGGTGAGAGCCCACATGCAGGGGATGGAGAGGTGGCTGAGTCTGCCAGGAATTGTTTAGAAAGGGATCCCAGGTTTATGAAAGATGTGGAAGAAGGTGTGACAAGGGGAGGGTACAGGCAAGGATAATGGCACAGTTTTTACACCCCCACAGTTTTTTTACATGGGAAAAATTGCAGGGAGCCCCAGGAGCAAAGGGAAGGGGGCAGTCACCAGGACAGTGACTGGGAAGGAGTCAGTGTGCCTTTTGAAAAAAAGACCATTAGAAATGGATTGTTTGGGGTGTCAGGATCTGCTGTTGTACCCGGGCTCACCACACTGCAGCCCTTGCTGGGCCAAGAAGTGTTCCTGGAGGCACAGGAATTTCTCTGTCTGATGGGAATTTTGTGCCAAAGGGGGAACAGTTGTTCAGATGGTTTTTAGTGAAGTGGGAAGGATGAGCAGGTGGATTTGATTCAAGCACTGCTGGTGAATGTGTGTGTGGATGGGAATGAGCACTGTGTGTGTTATATCCACAGCTCCTATTCCCTTCAAACACGTTGTACAGGGCTGGGAGAGGCCAGGAAGAATGAGACATGAGCAATCTTGTGTCCACTGAGTTGTTTTACACTTTTTCTCTGTGGAACAGTATGAATTACTTTGTTTTTTTTAACCCAGTTGAGGACTCTGGGTGCTGACTGTGTGCAGCAGAACTGAAGGGCTGCCATGAGCCAGGTGAGTTCTCTGGCTGGCTCAGATCCTGCTGCTGAGGAGCCAACTCCTGGAGAAGAAGAGATGATGGAGGGACCAGGCAGGGAGGGAACCTGTAGGAGAGCCTGCCTGGCACCCCTGCCCCTGCCAGCCTGGATCTGGGACCTGGTTCTGGTTCTGGTACCTGGGCTGCTGCAGGCTGGGAACTGAGGGTGCAGAATCCTAGGAGCTGCTTGAGGTCACAGGGATTTCTTGAGGTCATTTTGAGTTTCTTG
Organism: Setophaga petechia; assembly: GCA_024362935.1. Lineage (NCBI taxonomy): Eukaryota > Metazoa > Chordata > Aves > Passeriformes > Parulidae > Setophaga > Setophaga petechia. Next base: position 51,043,524 of record JANCRA010000003.1, on the reverse strand, counting down.
GTGTCATTTGTGGTTTCTTGATGTCATTGCAGTCCCTGGGTGTGCTTATGTCTTAGGTTAGAATAGAAAACGAAACTGAAAGTATGCATCCCCATCCCCATGAGCTGTTCAAACAGGTGGGACAGTGTTCTTTCTCTCTTCCATGACTCATCTCTCTCCACGGGATATTTCTGTGCAGGTGGCCCCCAAAATCTCTCTGGATGACTCCTCAGTGACATCACCCCATGGTGGGATGCCCCGCCCAGGGGGAGGAGCCAAGCAGTCCCACCTGCATATAAGCCGGCACTTGGAACACCAGGAACCTTTTGCCTGCGGAGTTGCCAGAGGAGAAGAGGTCCAGGATCACCAGGGGACCTTCAGAGGAGGACCAGGCCCTTCTGCAGGATCACAACTCTGACAGAACCACGTCCCTCCCTCCCAGAGCGCCTCAGCCACCCTTTGATCAGACCACCAGCGTGCCAGGTTGTATTCTGACTCTGTCACTTTAAGGTGGTCCTTTCTGCCTTTATTTTATTTCTCCTATTAAATTGTAGTTCTGACTTGGGATCTCCCACTGGTTTGCTGTCAAACTGGTACATATTTTGGCACCCTATGTGGAGCCAGTCCTGAGAGAAGTCAGAATTGCAATTTTGTGTTACAGGAACCTCCTGTTCACCATGGTGCTCACCGTGCTTACACGGCTCTTACACCTTGCTCTCTGTCTGTTCCCACACATGGGGAGCTGCCTGTCTGCTGCAGGGCTCCTCTTGAGCTTGGGGAATGCTATGAAAATTGGTTTGTTGGTTTATTGCATCTATTGCATGATAACCTCGGGGGAAGTGAACATAACTTGGAACAGAAATTCACTTTCCTTCGCTTGTCCTGGTCTGGGCTGCTGCCTCTGCAACCTCCTCAACAATCACAGCCAGCCCTTGGGAGAAAGAGCAGAGAGTTGTTTTCCCCTGAATTTCAGTCTTGTCAGAGCAGTTTTTGAAAATTTTGAGTTCCCTCTGGGTGTCAAAGATGGCATCATCTTCTTGGTGTTAGTTCTGCTTTGTCTTCTCTCTGTAGCCTGCAACCTCCACACCCTGTACACCCTCTGGACCATGCTTAGAGACAGAGAAACACTCCGTGTGGTACAGCAGCGTCTTGAGGAGGATGAGGAGGAGGGAAGGACAGAATCAGCAGGCACTACATCTGCACAGCCTGCCATGGAGAGAAAAGGAACCAAAACCAAAGGAACAGGCACCACGTCTGCACAGCCTGCCATGGAGAGAAAAGGAACCCAAAGCAAAGGAACAGGCACCACATCTGCACAGCCTGCCATGGAGAGAAAAGGAACCAAAACCAAAGGAACAGGCATCACATCTGCACAGCCTGCCATGGAGAGAAAAGGAACCCAAAGCAAAGGAACAGGCACCACATCTGCACAGCCTGTCATGGGGAGAAAAGGAACCAAAAGGGCAGCCAGTGCTTCCACACAGACGGTCACCCATCCAGGGCCGCCCAAGCCAGCAGCAGCTGCCCCCGTTCAGAAGAAGAAATCCAAGAACAAATCCATCCAAACAGAGACTGATGAGGAGGTGGCTGGACCCTCACAGCCAGCAGAAGAGCCAGAGCCAGTGGCCATCACTGTCTCTCTGTCCCTGGGTGGGCTGCGAGGCCTGCGGAGGGAGCTCAGCCCCCAGACCAACGAGTCCACCCTGGCCAGTGACAGCACTTGGGACAGGCAGCTGGGATCCCTGTCCTGGCATGTGGTCATGAACCAAGGGATCAGAAGAACTCAGGGAACTCTCAGCCCCTGGCAGTGACTGCTGGTGAGTGTAAGGGATGAGTGCTTTATAAATAAAACCTCCAGGTGCACCAGGGGAGATGGAGCACAATGGAACAAGGAGATCATTCTTCCCTAAGAGCCCCAAGGGTGTCCAGTGCACGTTGCAGATGTGGATGGGATTTGTACAGCTTGGAGCAGAGATCCTCCTGTTACCTGGAGATGCTGCAGTGGGGAAAGGAGAGGACAAGGTGGGAGCACTGGTCAACAAATTAATAATTTACAAGAATACTGCCCTGTTATGCACCCATCTGTCATCCATGGAAACAAAGCTGGCTGAGCACAGCTGGAGCTTGGAAGAGAAAATGGAAGAGGGCCACCAGAAACTGAGAGAGGAGCTTCAGGAAGGGATTTACCACTTCAGGAAGGGATTTACCACATCTCAGCAGAACCAGCAAGTCTCTGCATTAGGAGCAGATGTGCCCCAGCCAGGCAGAGAGGCTCCACGAGGTCATTTCTGTTTTCTCTTTCAGGAACATGGGATGGAGAAGCCCCCTCCTCCTCAGCAGCCTGGGTAGCTGAACTGAGAAGAGCAACACCCACCACAAGAAGCTCATCAGTGCTGCTCCAGCCTCTCGTGGGCAGAACTCCTGTTGGAATAGGAATGATAACATGACTGGTTCTCGTGAAGAACCAGTCCTTGTTCTCAGGAGCACATTTACAGGAGGAGACCAGCTGTACCTTGACCAGGATTAGAGGGGCCCTGGTGCCAGCCAGGTGGAGGAGAATTGGATCTCCTGGACTGTGTGGATGCCACGGCCTGGCACGTCTGACCCACAGAGGGACAGCTGTGGTGCACACTGGCACTCAGTGTCCCCTGATGCCACCAAGGTGTGTGGGAGTGGATCCCATTTCCATTTCTGGGCTCACAGGAGGACCCCAGCAGCTGAAGTGAATTATCTGGGAAGGAGTGGCACAAACATCCCATGGTGGCTGGCCCAGAGGCTCTGCATGCCCAGCACAGACCAGCTCAGCAGTGAGTGTTTCAGAAACCCCAAAGGACAGCGTTGGGCTTTTGGGATTGCTGCTGCAGAGACAGAAGCCATCAGAGAGCTGAGTGCCCTGCCTGGTCTCTCAGATGAGCCCTCTGCTCTGCGACTGCTGAGAGCTGAAGAATGACAGGTACCAATCCCACAGCAGCACTGCACCATCAACAATTCTTCATCATAACATAAACTGGCTGTGGAACAGCTCAACAAAGATAAAGTGCTTTCCCCCCTTAATTAAACCTAAATAAAGCCCTAAATAAGACTTGTCTCAACTTGTGTCTGTGATTCCCATTCCCAGGAGATGATTTGGGAACTGGGGAGCCAAGGTGGGGTCAGCAATGCCTGTTCAGCCCTATAGGGCCAGTGGACATTTGGGATTATTTTCAAACCAGTACAGGTTACTTAAAGTCATCTAAGTCCCTACTCAGGGTTACTTTAGGTCACAGGTGTCACGAGAGGTCATTTGAGGTTACTCGGGGTTACTCCAGGTTGTAGGGGTCATGAGAGGTCAAATTTGGGTTACTCTAGGTCATAGGGGTCATTTGAGGACACAAAGGTTACTCTGGGCCATTTGAGAAATTTTTTGTTTTTCCAGGGCTTACTTTAGGTCATTTTTTGTCCATCCCCTCACAAACATCTCCAGGGCTGCAGGGCATGGTCCATCCCCTCAGAAACAATCAACCAAACATCTCCAGGGCTGCAGGGCATTGTCCATCCCCTCACAAACATCTCCAGGGCTGCAGGGCATTGTCCATCCCCTCACAAACCACCAACCAAACATCTCCAGGGCTGCAGGGCATTGTCCATGGTGTGCCCTGTATGGCACAGTGACCACTTTTTGTGTACCCTGTAAGAGACAATGTGTCACCAAAGCCTGGCCTGATACACAAAGGGATTTTTTTGGGGATCTCCAGAAGGTGAGTGATTTTGCAGAGTTTGGTGGCTGTGGAGGGTGAGAGCCCACATGCAGGGGACGGAGAGGTGGTTGAGCCTGCCAGGAATTGTTTAGAAAGGGATCCCAGGTTTATGAAAGATGTGGAAGAAGGTGTGACAAGGGGAGGGTACAGGCAAGGATAATGGCACAGTTTTTACACCCCCACAGTTTTTTTACATGGGAAAAGGTGCAGGGAGCCCCAGGAGCAAAGGGAAGGGGGCAGTCACCAGGACAGTGACTGGGAAGGAGTCAGTGTGCCTTTTGTAAAAAAGGCCATGAGAAATGGATTGTTTGGGGTGTCAGGATCTGCTGTTGTACCCGGGCTCACCACACTGCAGCCCTTGCTGGGCCAAGAAGTGTTCCTGGAGGCACAGGAACTTCTCTGTCTGATGGGAATTTTGTGCCAAAGGGGGAACAGTTGTTCAGATGTTTTTTAGTGAAGTGGGAAGGATGAGCAGGTGGATTTGATTCAAGCACTGCTGGTGAATGTGTGTGTGGATGGGAATGAGCACTGTGTGTGTGTTATATCCACAGCTCCCGTTCCCTTCAAACACGTTGTACAGGGCTGGGAGAGGCCAGGAAGAATGAGACATGAGCAATCTTGTGTCCACTGAGTTGTTTTACACTTTTTCTCTGTGGAACAGTATGAATTACTTTGTTTTTTTTAACCCAGTTTAGGACTCTGGGTGCTGACTGTGTGCAGCAGAACTGAAGGGCTGCCATGAGCCAGGTGAGTTCTCTGGCTGGCTCAGATCCTGCTGCTGAGGAGCCAACTCCTGGAGAAGAAGAGATGGATGGAGGGAACAGGCAGGGAAGGAAACTGTGGGAGAGCCTGTCTGGCACCCCTGCCCCTGCCAGCCTGGATCTGGGACCTGGTTCTGGTTCTGGTACCTGGGCTGCTGCAGGCCGGGAAGTGAGGGCGCAGAATCCCAGGGGCTGCTTGAGGTGGCAGGGGTTTCTTGAGGTCAAGGGGTTTCTTGAGGTCATTTTGGGTTTCTTGGTGTCATTTGTGGTTTCTTGATGTCATTGCAGTCCCTGGGTGTGCTTATGTCTTAGGTTAGAATAGAAAATGAAACTGAAAGAATGCATCCCCATCCCCATGAGCTGTTCAAACAGGTGGGACAGTGTTCTTTCTCTCTTCCATGACTCATCTCTCTCCACGGGATATTTCTGTGCAGGTGGCCCCCAAAATCTCTCTGGATGACTCCTCAGTGACATCACCCCATGGTGGGATGCCCCGCCCAGGGGGAGGAGCCAAGCAGTCCCACCCGCATATAAGCCGGCACTTGGAACACCAGGAGCCTTTTGCCTGCAGAGTTGCCAGAGGAGAAGAGGTCCAGGATCACCAGGGGACCTTCAGAGGTGGACCAGGCCCTTCTGCAGGGTCACAACTCTGACAGAACCACGTCCCTCCCTCCCAGAGCGCCTCAGCCACCCTTTGATCAGACCACCGGTGTGCCAGGTTGTATTCTGACTCTGTCACTTTAAGGTGGTCCTTTCTGCCTTTATTTTATTTCTCCTATTAAATTGTAGTTCTGACTTGGGATCTCCCACTGGTTTGCTGTCAAACTGGTACATATTTTGGCACCCTATGTGGAGCCAGTCCTGAGAGAAGTCAGAATTGCAATTTTGTGTTACAGAAACCTCCTGTTCACCATGGTGCTCACCGTGCTTACACGGCTCTTACACCTTGCTCTCTGTCTGTTCCCACACATGGGGAGCTGCCTGTCTGCTGCAGGGCTCCTCTTGAGCTTGGGGAATGCTATGAAAATTGGTTTGTTGGTTTATTGCATCTATTGCATGATAACCTCGGGGGAAGTGAACATAACTTGGAACAGAAATTCACTTTCCTTCGCTTGTCCTGGTCTGGGCTGCTGCCTCTGCAACCTCCTCAACAATCACAGCCAGCCCTTGGGAGAAAGAGCAGTCTGACTTTCAGACTTGACAGAGCAGTTTTTGAAAATTTTGAGTTCCCTCTGGGTGTCAAAGATGGCATCATCTTCTTGGTGTTAGTTCTGCTTTGTCTTCTCTCTGTAGCCTGCAACCTCCACACCCTGTACACCCTCTGGACCATGCTTTGAGACAGAGAAACACTCCGTGTGGTACAGCAGCATCTTGAGGAGAATGAGGAGGAGGGAAGGACAGAATCAGCAGGAACCACATCTGCACAGCCTGCCATGGAGAGAAGGGGAACCAAAACCAAAGGAACAGGCACCACGTCTGCACAGCCTGCTACACAGAGAAAAGGAACCCAAAGCAAAGGAACAGGCACCACGTCTGCACAGCCTGCCATGGAGAGAAAAGGAACCAAAACCAAAGGGACAGGCACCACATCTGCACAGCCTGCCACGGAGAGAAAAGGAACCAAAAGGGCAGCCAGTGCTTCCACACAGACGGTCACCCATCAGGGCAGCCCAAGCCAGCAGCAGCTGCCCCCATTCAGAAGAAGAAATCCAAGAACAAATCCATCCAAACAGAGACTGATGAGGAGGTGGCTGGACCCTCACAGCCAGCAGAAGAGCCAGAGCCAGTGGCCATCACTGTCTCTCTGTCCCTGGGTGGGCTGCGAGGCCTGCGGAGGGAGCTCAGCCCCCAGACCAACAAGTCCACCCTGGCCAGTGACAGCACTTGGGACAGGCAGCTGGGATCCCTGTCCTGGCATGTGGTCATGAACCAAGGGATCAGAAGAACCCAGGGAACTCTGAGCCCCTGGCAGTGACTGCTGGTGAGTGTAAGGGATGAGTGCTTTATAAATAAAACCTCCAGGTGCACCAGGGGAGATGGAGCACAATGGAACAAGGAGATCATTCTTCCCTAAGAGCCCCAAGGGTGTCCAGTGCACGTTGCAGATGTGGATGGGATTTGTACAGCTTGGAGCAGAGATCCTCCTGTTACCTGGAGATGCTGCAGTGGGGAAAGGAGAGGACAAGGTGGGAGCACTGGTCAACAAATTAATAATTTACAAGAATACTGCCCTGTTATGCACCCATCTGTCATCCATGGAAACAAAGCTGGCTGAGCACAGCTGGGGCTTGGAAGAGAAAATGGAAGAGGGCCACCAGAAACTGAGAGAGGAGCTTCTGGAAGGCATCTACCACATCTCAGCAGAACCAGCAAGTCTCTGCACTAGGAGCAGATGTGCCCCAGCCAGGCAGAGAAGATGCGCTCCACGAGGTCATTTCTGTTTTTTCTTTCAGGAACATGGGATGGAGAAGCCCCCTCCTCCTCAGCAGCCTGGGTAGCTGAACTGAGAAGAGGAACACCCACCACAAGAAGCTCATCAATGCTGCTCCAGCCTCCCGTGGAACAGAACTCCTGTTGGAATAGGAATGATAACATGACTGGTTCTCATGAAGAACCAGTCCTTGTTCTCAGGAACACATTTACAGGAGGAGACCAGCTGTACCTTGACCAGGATTAGAGGGGCCCTGGTGCCAGCCAGGTGGAGGAGAAGGAGAATTGGATCTCCTGGACTGTGTGGATGCCACGGCCTGGCACGTCTGACCCACAGAGGGACAGCTGTGGTGCACACTGGCACTCAGTGTCCCCTGATGCCACCAAGGTGTGTGGGAGTGGATCCCATTTCCATTTCTGGGCTCACAGGAGGACCCCAGCAGCTGAAGTGAATTATCTGGGAAGGAGTGGCACAAACATCCCATGGTGGCTGGCCCAGAGGCTCTGCATGCCCAGCACAGACCAGCTCAGCAGTGAGTGTTTCAGAAACCCCAAAGGACAGCGTTGGGCTTTTGGGAGTGCTGCTGCAGAGACAGAAGCCATCAGAGAGCTGAGTGCCCTGCATGGTCTCTCAGATGAGCCCTCTGCTGTGGGACTGCTGAGAGCTGGAGAACAACAGGTACCAATCCCACAGCAGCACTGCACCATCAACAATTCTTCATCATAACATAAACTGGCTGTGGAACAGCTCAACAAAGATAAAGTGCTTTTTTTTTTCTTTTCTCCCCTTAATTAAACCAAATTAAAACCCTAAATAAGACTTGTCTCAACTTGTGTCTGTGATTCCCATTCTCAGGAGATGATTTGGGAACTGGGGAGCCAAGGTGGGGTCAGCAATGCCTGTTCAGCCCTATAGGGCCAGTGGACATTTGGGATTATTTTCAAACCAGTACAGGTTACTTAAAGTCATCTAAGTCCCTACTCAGGGTTACTGTAGGTCACAGGTGTCACGAGAGGTAATTTGAGGTCACAATCGGGGTTACTCCAGGTTATAGGGGTCATGAGAGGTCAAATTTGGGTTGCTCTAGGTCATAGGGGTCATTTGAGGACACAAAGGTTACTCTGGGCCATTTGAGAATTTTTTTGTTTTTCCAGGGGTTACTTAGGTCATTTTTGACCCTCCTCAGGGTCATTTGAGGTCACGAGCGGGGTTACTTCAGGTCATGGGGTCATTTGAGGTCACAATTGGGGTTACTCCAGGTCATAGGGGTCATTTGAGGTCATTTGACTATTTAAACATTTTTTTTATAATTTAGTATATTTTCCTTTAAATCTTTCCTTGAGTTAGTTTGGGATGACTTGAACAGGAAGCTCAGTCTGCAGCAACTCTGCCTGTGGCCTTTGGTGTCCTTAACATGCAGCCAGGACAGCAGGACAGCAGCCAGGATAGCTGGACACGAGTGGCCATCCCACACTCGGGTCAGGGTTGGATTTCTCAGCTGGAAGAGAAGGCTGGGAGACTGGGCTCTCAGTGGGCAGGGATCTCAGGGATTCAGGGGCTGACAGAGCTGCCAGGGTGTGCTTCACTCCCTGGATTTACTTGCAGGGAGCAGACAGAGGCAGGAGTGGCTGGTTCAGATGTTCAGATGTTGTTTAAAAGGGTTAAGGCACTGATAACTTCATAAAGCCAAAGTGAGATGAGGAGGGACTGAGAGGAAAGATGAGTGCTATAAACAGTCTTTGCAAACAGTTTGGTGGGTGAAGGGGTGCGTGTCAATGCCTTTGGAGTGTTCTTGGTGTCCCTGCTGGCTGTGGGCAGCAGGTTTGGTGCCAGCCTGGCTCCCAGAGGCACAAGGGGCTCTGCACTCGGATGCCAGGTTCAGGGGGATGTGGGGGCAGGCTGCCCCTTCCCGGTACCGCGAACAGTGGGAGAGGAGGAGGGCGGGATGCAGCCGGAGTTTGGGATGAAAGGAGGCGGTGCCCTCGCAAACCCAGAGGGAAAACTCCGCGGGCTGTGCCCCGGTGCGCTCTGCCTTTATTCAAACAAAGCTGCAGGACTCCTCTGTCTCCCGTTGAAACAAATAAATTAAAAAAAAAAAAAAAAAAAACCTCAGGCATTTGTGGGTTTTTCTGACAAGTCCATGTGTTTATTTCAAATACACAGCAAGAGCTCAGCTCGACACATTTGTTCCCAAAGTCACTTTGTCCGGCAGCCACCAAACATCAAAGCAAATAAACCACCAGGGTATTACAGCAGAGATTTATTAATATTTCACAATATTAATAAATTTATTAATATATAACAATATTAATATAACAATATTTAACCAGCTCTTTCCCAGCAGTGCAGGGAGGCCGAGGGCTCTGCCCGCTGTGCCTGGGCTGTGAGCACCCAGGGCAGCTTCCCCCTGCAGGAGAGCAGAGCTGCAGCCCACAGGAACCTGACACAAGGTTTAACAAGTGACACTCCCCAGGCCAGGCCTTTCCCTGGCACAGAAAAGTGCAGGCAGGAGAGATTATTCCCACCCGTGGAGCACAGAGGGGGCTCCTTCCCAAAAAGCCTTTGCTCTCGTTCCTGAGCATCCTCGCCTCACCTGTCTCATGGAAGGGACACTTCAGCCACCCAGATAAGCTCCAGGAATCCCCCTGGGCACTCAGGGTCTGGCTGGATATAACCCAGCAGGAGCAGCCCTGGGCATGGGGATGTGTCCCAGCTCCTCCACCAGCCAAACTTTACCTGTTCTCCTCAGAAATCTCATCCACAGCAGCAGGTCAGTTGCAAAGTCCAGGGTTTTTTTGCTAAAGTCTTAAAGCTTCCTTTTCCTGCTCCCAGAGCATCTGACCAGGGCAAAGGAGGAGGAAAATCTCTGTGTCCCTTAGCAGGCACAAATGCACCCCTTCAGTGCCAAATGCCTTCCTTGCATACAGACATAAACCACCTTCTGATCCTCTAAGGGGAATTTTCCCCACCAGAATCCACAATGGATTGTGGAATCCACAATGAGCTCTGCTCAGCAGGAGGAGGCAAGCCCCAGTTCCCTGTCCTGCAGATCAGCTCCACCTGAGACAGCTGTTCCTGCAGCAAACTCAGAAATGTTAGTGCCACACACTCTGAAACATATTCCTGTGAGCCTGAAATGCCCCACACATCCCAGAAATTGCCATTTGTGCCACTCAATCCCAGACATGCCAGCAGCAGCCCAGCCTGGCTCTGCCCTGGAGTCAGGGCTGGATTCCAAGCCCACACAGGAACATGGGGCTGGCTGAGCTCAGAGACTCTGCCTCAGCTCCTCTTTTGATCAGCTGGAAAAAGACAGAAATGGGGAATATGCAGTCAGCAGGTGCTAATGCCAGACATGAAAAGCTTGGGTTTGCTTTGAAATGGATGTTAAATGCTCAAGTAAAACAGTTTTATCTTTCTGCTCTTTGCAAATAAAGTTGCCAGTGCAAATGGCACACCCAGCTCCAGTTTGGTTTCTAGATGATCCCACTGAAAGTGGAAGCATTCGGGATCCTCTAATTAATGTTACAGAAAACTGTACTTAATTACTTCTTAAGCACTTACATCTGCATAAGGTTGCATTACACTGAATACATCATCATTTAAATCCATTACCTACACATAAATATGTATCAGGTTTTCATTGCAAATGTCTTCATCCTCTGCTTTGTAAATCACAAATGTCATATCCAAATTACTCCAAAATGTGCAATTCTGGCTTACTCACCAAATGGTTCCATATTAAACAAAATATGCATTATAAGAAAAAAAATCGCAATAAAATAGGAGGTGGAGTAATAATTTGGTAATAACTTCCACCACCCAGAGGACTGGGAAGCCAGTCCTCAGGGTGGTGGAAATTATTACCAAAGTCACCAGGATGACTCCTCTGAAATCACTGAAATCAGCTCTCAGTGACAGCTGCCCTGACAGACTTCATAAGACAACAAAAAAAAAATATGGTTTAGTGCTAGAAAAACCTATTTACAAGTGTTCTCCTCAATTTCCATCTAGGATTAGAAAGTGCTGATTTGACTGCTCGAGTGATGAACTGGAGACATTAAACCAGTTTTGTGGGGCCTGGAAAACTCCCAGTGCAGGATCTGAGCTGGTTGCTTTCAATGCAAATGCTCCTGAGTTAATCCATGTAATGAATTTCTGTGGAGCACGGCACTGCCTCATCTCAGTTCATCTGAAGGCAAGTTAATAAAAGGATCCTTTAATTAAATGCAACTTTCCATGTTCTCTTTCAAATGCAGCAGCCAAATAAATCCACAGAGACATTGCTCTCCTCAGCCCAAACAGCCATTACAGGTTGTCTCAGCAGCCACAGGCACAGCTGTGGGTCAGCCTGAGCCCTGTGCCATGAAATTGTCCCTTAAATGCTCAAATCTGTCACTGCTGGGTGAGGAACCAGGAAAACCCTGCTGAGCTGGGCCTTCCCTGGGCACTTACCATGGGAGTCAAATGCAGGCTCCAGGGCTTTCAGCTGGGAATACTGGAATTCCAAACCATGCAAATGCTGTTGGCTCCTGCAGGACAGACAGACAGACAGGACCAGGCTGCATTCCCAAGGCAACCTGGCAAGCCCAGAGCAGCTGGAGCAAGGTCAGGGCTTGGCTTGTTGGGCGTGCTGGGAGCCATGGGCAGCAGCTCTGTGCTCTGAGGGGCAGGTGGGGACTGCCTGTGCATTCCCTGGCTGGGGAATTGCCCTTTGCATAGGCACAGGGCTTCCTGGGCAGGAGGAATTGCACTTTGCATGGGCACAGGGCTTCCTGAGCAGAAGGAATTGCACTTTGCATGGGCACAGGGCTTCCTGGGCAGGAGGAATTGCACTTTGGATGAGCACAGGGCTTCCTGAGCAGGAGGAATTGCATTTTGAATGAGCACAGGGCTTCCTGAGCAGGAGGAATTGCACTTTGCATGGGCACAGGGCTTCCTGGGCAGGAGGAATTGCACTTTGCATGGGCACAGGGCTTCCTGGGCAGGAGGAATTGCACTTTGAATGGGCACAGGGCTTTTTGGGCAGGAGGAATTGCACTTTGGACGGGCACAGAGCTTCCTGGGCAGGAGGAATTGCCCTTTGCAAGGGCACAGGGCTTCCTGAGCAGGGTCTGTGCTGAGTTTTACAGAGCAGGTGCTGCCTGCAGAGCAGGAAGGGTGGCAAGCAGCAGGGAAGCCAGTACTGGAAGGAAATGATTAAAAATCTGTTCCATGAGCCACATTCCATGCCCTTCAGAGGAGATGAGGAGGATGCACCAGCTCCACAAGCATCAGAGAGATCCATGGACAGTCCCAGAGGGCTCTGCTGAGGTAGAACAAACATCTCTGTGCAGGACTGGAAGCTGGAGGCTCCTCTGTTCACTGAGCCGTGCTGCCAGCTCCAGGCTTCTCCCAGGGCACTCCTCAGGGACCCTCCACTCCCCAGGGAAATGCTCCCTTTGCCCCTCAGGGGTCTGGGAGGGCACAGCAGCTCCTTCCCTGCAGCCCAGCACAGGCTGCTTGCCTTCCCTGAGAGCCTCCTGATTGCTGCTGTCATTCCTCATTCCCAGAGAGATGGAGGCTGTGCTCTGACCTGTGTGAGAACAGCTCCTGCCCGGCATCACAGAGCAGAGATCCAAGCCAGCAGCAAACAACAGAGCAACATCACTCCTCCTGGAGGCGAATTAAGAAGTCAATCAGCACATGCCAAGCAGGAAGATCAAAGGATGCCCCTGGATCCCTGGCAGTGTCCAAAGCCAGGCTGGATGGGGCTTGGAGCAGCCTGGAATGGTGGAAGGAGTCCCTGCCATGGCAGGGGCTGGAATGGATGATCCTCAGGGTCCTGTGGAGCCCAGACTGCCCGTGGGCAGCAGCTACACGTAGGCATGGACACCCAGGGCCCCCGCCCGGGGCAGCGCTGCCCGGGCCGCCAGCCGGGGGTGGCTGTGGCTGCCAGCCCGGCCCCAGACGTGGCAGTACATGGCCCCTGCAGCCAGCAGCAGGGCACTGCTGGCCCAGCCCACGTAGAGGGCAGCCCCCAGCTCCCGTTTCAGGGGCACGGGCACCGTGGGGTCATAGAAGTCGCGGATGATGCTGCCCCCGGTCCAGGACACCGGCACCAGCGCCAGGCTGCCCGTCAGCAGGAAGGCCACCCCCGCTGCCAGGATGAAGGTGCTGACAGCCTGGGGCCCCTCCTTGCTGGGCTGGCTGTACTTGACCCCCACGATGGCCATGAGGAAGGCCACGATGGCCAGCAGCACGGCCAGGCACATCAGGGCGCGCAGGGCCTCGAGCGGCGGTGGCAGCGCCAGCACCGAGTCGTAGAGCTTGCACTGCAGCCTGACCCCCAGCTGGCTGATGCAGTCCATCCACAGCCCCTCCCAGATGCTCTCAAACACCACCAGGTTGGCATCCACGTGGGCAGACACTCTCCACTGGGGCATGGCTGTGGCTGCCAGGGTGCCCAGCATGCCCACGCCGCCGAAAATCAGCCCGGTGATCTGCAGCACGCAGCAGGACATGCTGCCCAAAGATGATCCTCCAGCTGCCCCAAGAATGTTCCAGCTGCCCAGAGATGCTCCTCCTGCTGCCCCAGAGCTGCTCCTCCAGCTGCCAAAGTCACCTACTCACACAAGCCATGGGGTCTGGAAAGCTCCAATGGAACCTGCAGGACAAGCAATGTCTTCTCCAGCATTTCCTCGTGTGGCAGGTTGGGTTCCTGGGCAGAGGCTGGCTCCAGCCCGGAGCTCCAAGAGGTGGAAATCCATTCCTGAGTGCTCCAAGCCCTGCTATTTATTGGCTTTAAATCCCCTCTGAGTGCAGCCCATCAAGCTGGGCAGGTTTGCAGCCAATGGCAGCCTGGGAGAGGTGGGGCAGGGCTGATTTCACTGCTGCTCACGGGGCGCCTGAAGTGCTGCTGTCATTAAGCAAGTGGCAGGGATTCAATTAAAGGTGCCTCATTGCAGGGATAACAATTTCTTAACTGCAAGATTGCAGCTCTGTTGAAATCCAGTACAGGAGGCCTGAACTTCCTCCTGATGGAATATTGCTTGAAACGGGTCATTACAGTTGTTCTTACAACAAAAGCTCAACTTGAGGCTTGAGTGGGGCTCATTTCCTAAGTGCTGGGAAAACAGCTGATTGTTATTCGCCTTCCCATCAAGCCAGCAGGTACTTGGTGCAGCCCTTTAATGCAGATTTCTCGTTTTGATCAAGCACAAAAGCCTAATCATGATCTTAGACAGGTACAGGAAAGTCAAGTATTCCAGCCAACATCAAGGCCTCGCTCTCCCAGCTCCAAAATTCACCAGGGCAACAAAGCAAAGAGGAAGCTGAGCTTCAGAGCTGCTGATTTTGGATCCAGGAGCAGAGGCACAGCTAGGGGATAATCCCCCATGAGAATGAGAAGGAAAATGACACTGGGGGTGCTCTGGTGAGCAGAGGATGTGCAGGGTGTGCAGGGCACAGACCCGGAGTCCTGCCCAGATCCCTGCAAGCCTGGGCAAACACCCCTGGCAGAGGCTGCTCTGCCTCAGGCAGCCCAGGAAATGCTGCTGCTGCACCCACCTGGGCTGCTTTCCTCTCCCACCCTGAGGTTTCTACCTGATTTGCTCTGCTATTATTTAGAGATATTTAAGAAAGGCAATTTTTTCCTCAGTAGAATTATGTTTGAAGTATGCTTTTGCATATATTTTTATGTGGCTTTTATATTTTTAGATGCTAAGTGCCATTTTGTATTCACTACATTAATCCTGTACAAAACTACAGGTGACACTCTTGGGGGCCTTAATAATTTAATTGGAATTGTCTGACCTCTGAATTTCAGAGCTAAGTGTGTACACTTCTCATAGATTTTAGAAAACTTACACCAAGTATCAATATTAATTGATACTTAGTGTAAGTTTTCTAATTTATATCAATATATCAGTATATTGCTAAATACTGAGATATATATATCAGTATATCAATATAGCAGTATTGAGACAAGGCTGGACAGTGACAGCTCACAGCTCAGGAGAAGCTGATGTGCTGCTGCTTCCTCCACCTCTTTGAACCAGCTAAAAAAGATGCAAGTTAAAAAATAAACTTGTAATTGGGCCCAGCAAAGCCCAATTGCTGTGGAAGAAGGAAATATTTCCAAGTGCTGTGGAAGAAGGAAATATTCTGTGGGTTTTTTCCTTGTGTGGAAACACCAGGCATTGCCTGTGATGGCATTAATTTAATTACAGCTGTAGGTGCCTGCACAACATGCTCAAAGCCAAAGCTAAAGCCACAAAAAGGAAACTGTCCACCCAAACCAGCCACAGCCCAGTTGCTTCTTGGAAGGAAGGAAGTGCCAGGTAATTCAAATTATCCAGTATAATGTGACATTTCCACGTGGAAAATGCTCCCAAGGGATGTGGGCAATTCAGCTTCGAGTCTACAACCAGAATCTGGTGAGGAAAGAATGTCCTCAGCTGAGGTGTGAAACACAGAAATAAAACCATCACCAGGTTTGCACTTACAGGGAGAGGAATTCCACAGGCAGAAGAGAAGAAAAGCCTTGTGATGCAGGAATTTGAGGCACTGTGATCCATGCCACAGGGGAGGAGATGGAATCAGAAGCCAGAGTTGGGTCTGCAGGAAGCTCCCTTCCCTGGAGGACCCTGCTCCCTCACAAGAACACTGCACACAGACCTTGCTGCTAAACTTCAGCACAGTCTGCATCATCTCCCTTTACCTCTGAATTCCCCAAACTGCTTTTTGGATTCCTTATTTTAACTCCAGAACCAGAAATCAATTTATGATGGAAAATCACTCTTAAAACCAGTGTTTAAATGTAATTTTTTTTTTTTTTTTTAGCCAGGAGAACCCTTTGTGCAAGGTTTCCAGGCAGGCAGTCCCTGAGGGTGAGCACAGCTGGAGCACAGCCCCTGCCTCATGCCCTGCATCCCCTCTCCTGGCTGCCTGATCCAGCAGGGCTGCTGGAAATGATTCTCCTGGGATGCTCTGGGAGGGGCAGCAGCTGAAGCCATGCAGAAAATCACCAGGGCACGGCTGCAGAGAGGATGAAAACTGCTCAGAAAAATAGGATTAAAGTGCAGCAATACACCCAGGGAGTGCCCCATGGCTGGGTGGGGCTCCTTTGGAGCAGGAATTAAAGCCTTTGGTGGGTGAGACACAGCAGCAGGAGAGGGGACACCCAGGTGACACTGCTGTGGGACATGGGGACACTGCTGTGGGACCAGGGGAATCCCAGGGGACACGGCTGTGGGACATGGGGAAACTGCTGTGGGACCAGGGGAATCCCAGGGGACACTGCTGGGGACACTGCTGTGAGTGCAGGGACACCCAGGGAACACTGCTGTGAGTGCAGGGACACTCAGGGGACACGGGGACACCCAGGGGACACTGCTGGGGACCAGGGGAATCCCAGGGGACACTGCCGTGGGTGCAGGGGACACCCAGGGGACACCCAGGGGACACTGGTGCAGGATGGTTCCATCTGTTGGAAGCTGAGGGGAAGGAGGCAGCAGAGGGAAAGCTCCAAATGGAATCTGCAGGCAAATTTCAGGAGCTTAAAGAGAGTTTTGTAGCTTTTAAAAATTTACAGGAGACAGGCTGGGATAAAACCCCAAAACTCTGTGAGTATCTGGGACCTGGGAAACCTCCTGATCGTCCCCCAAATGCCAGGGTGGGCACTGCAGGTACCACAGATTTGGAGTCAGATGGGAGGAATTCAGGGGAAATCCCTGTGCACCATCCCTGTGCTGTGCTGTTTGAATGTTTCCCTGCCTCAGGAGGACAAGAGCAGTTCTTATCCAAACTGTCCAGGCCAAAATGTGCCTCCAGAGAGGAGAGAGGGAGCTCTGGGGGAGCACGTAGCCCTTCCAGCTCATCTCTCCCTGATTTCCATCTGCTCTTCCCTTCAGATCAGGATGCTCATCTGAATCTCTCCTGGAGCTCCACCTTCTGCTCCCTCTCTGGCTCTGAAAGTGCTGGTGCCCCTGGAAAAGGGAGAAGTGGAGCATCCCCAGCCCCCAGGACGAACAGAGCCTGCCAGTGAGCCTCAGTGTTTAATTAATTACAGCACTGAGCTGCCTCCCCTCGAGCAGGATCAATTCCTCTTTGAACAACCTCTCTGCCTTTCATTTCAGAGTGCCCATCCTCACACATGCACCTGCAGAGGAGGGAGGGGGCTCTGATCCAGCACCAATCCAGACACAATGTCCAGAGCTCATCCTGTTGGCTGTGCTGCAGCCCCCTGAGCTGAGCCTGAGGCTCAGGAGCACTCCTGGGGCAGGCACAGAGGGAAATCTACCAAAGGAGTGCCTGGAGCAGGCAGGGAGAGCAGCTCCTCTGATCCTGAGCATGTTATCCTGCATTAATTGCACTGGGCACCGTAGGGATGCACACGTGGATGAGGCTTAACAATTCCTCAGGAAGTAAATGGGAAGCAAAATAAAATTCAGCATGGATGTAGCAAAAAATAAGTTCGGGTTTTGTTTGGTGTCAAAAGTGGATTAAATCTAATCTATTTAGGCCTTATTAAAGAACCTGGCAGGACATGGGGAGGAACAGAGACACTGGAGGGATGGCAGAGAGCAAAAAGAATGTAAAATGCAGGCAGAAGCCGAAAAAAACCAAAACAACAAAAGGCTGTACTGGGAGGAGAACTGCCACATGCCACATTCCTATTTCCACACACTGATTTCTGCTGCTGTTGAAGGCAAGGATTTACCTGGGGTCTCACCCTCCTCCCCTCAGGAATCCAACCACAAAGGAGGGAGTGCAGCAAGGAAATCCAATTTAGACATCCCTTTGGGGAATGTGCTGGCCCTGACTGAGCCCCACAGCCTGGGTAACGGGGTGCAGGGAATCCCACACACCCTGGAAGGGCTCTCCTGGCTCTGGGAATCCCTTACCTGGGCTGTGATCACCTGGGGGAGCGTGCTCCAAGTGCTCTGCAGCTGGGAGGCTCCCCTGGAATTCTCTGGGCAGCTTCCCCCTGGAATTCTCTGGGCAGCTTCCCCCTGGAATTCTCTGTGTGGGTTTGGGACGACAAACCTGAAAAGGGAGAGGAGAAGCAGCCAAAAACAGCTTAAGGTGGTAAATGAATGTAAGGGGGGTGACAGAGAGGAAAGGACTGGAGGGGAAGGGAAGGGCCTGAGCAGGAGAGGCTGCAGACGTCAGGTGTTAGCAGGGAAAGATTTCTGGGAAGGAAATCATGGAGCAGCCTCGGCTGTAAGGAGATGATTGAGTTCAAGCTTTCTCCAAACTTTTTAATAAAAATGATTGCAGAGGGCTGGGAGGGATTTCCAAGGGCACTGCAGAACAGGCAGCTCTGCAGGTGTTGCTGCAGGCACAGCCCTCAGGGGCAGTCGTGGTGCATTTACCCACCCATAATCTGGGTGTTCTGGGGCTCCAGAATGGAATGGGAACTTTTGGGATGTTCTAGAGGGAAATTCACCCACCTGAGGCAAAGGAGCCTTTTTAGGTGTGAATCCATGTCACCTGGAAGGGCTCCAATTCCATGGGATGCAATGCCCAGAGTGCAGAGTGGGACAGGGCAGAGCCCCTTGGATCAGCTCTGGGCAGCTCTCCTGCTCATTCCCCAGATCCCTTCTCTTGTTCCTAAGCAGGAAAAAAGGTTTCACATCAAAAACTTCCAATAAAACATTTAAATATTTAAACCAGTCAGTCAAGCTCTAGAACAGGAATGCTGTGCTCCATCAGACACCACAAATTGAATTATGTTCCCAGCTCAGTCAAAGGCAAGATTCCATTCATTTCTGTGTCTGCAGTTACACTTTATTAATTGCTTGCAAAATCCTATTAAAATATTGCTGCTATTGATTGGTTTGAGTCATTCATTAAACAAATTTGTCTGGATTTACTCATTTTTTATTGGGCTTTGTTTCTTTACATCATTGCTTATCATGGCAACATGATCTTAATGGGAATAATGTAATTTAGCCTGCTTTAATGGGAGCTGTGAGCAAATACTGTCGTTGGTTATGTTCCTTATGCCTGTAAACTGTGCTGGTGTGTGTGAGTCTCAGCAAAAATCGAGAGCTGATTGTACAAGAGATCCCTGTATATAAACATAAGTAGTAAAAAATTATGTATCTTTAAAAAAATAAATAAATAATAATTTTAAATATATATATATACATACCACAAGAGTCCTGTGGCAAGCATCCACTGTTTGTGGTGTGTGCAATGCTGGAAGAGAAATGCTGTAAGCCATGAGTTTTCTGCCTCTAGAAAAAGGTTGTGAATGAGTTTGACCTAAATGGGCTACAAAGGAAATATTAACTTTTGCTGAGAGGAGGATAATTAGGAAGTACACAGAGAGCTGTGTTTATTCTCTGAAATAAGGGATATTTTTTCATGTATTTCAGCTTACCTTCCTCTGCTGGATAAACTCTCCAGGCAACCCTCCATTAAGCCTACAGTAAATCAATCCCTGAGTGAATGCTTTTCTTTTAAACCATTATTATCTTGTCTTTATTCACTGTTATCCCTTCTTTCCCAGGCAGAAAGAAACCCAAAAACCCTCAGCTGCTTAACTCAGCTCATCATTGCAGCAGGGCAGGATTTCATACCGTGGTGTAACCTCAAGCACTTTATTGCAGTTTGTCACACAAAATGCACCCCAAAGCAAGAGCAGAGCCTCACCACACAAAAGCTGTTCCAAGGCACTGCCAAAATAACAAAAGTACAACAAAAAAACCCCAAGGCATTACAAAAATAACCCAATAACAAGTTACTATCAAAATAACCCAAGCTCCTATCAAAATAAAAAGCGAACTACCAAAATAACACAGGTTACTACCAAAATAACCTAAAGTACTTCCAAAATCACCTAAGTACTTCCAAAATAACCCAAAGCACTTCCAAAATAACCCAAGGCACTTCCAAAATAACATAAGTTATTATCAAAAATAACCCAAGGCACTGCCAAAATAACCCAATAACAAGTTACTATCAAAATAACCCAAGCCCCTATCAAAATAAAAAAAGAACTACCAAAATAACACAGGTTACTACCAAAATAACCTAAAATACTACCAAAATAACCAAAGTACTTCCAAAATAAACAAAGGCACTATCAAAATAACCCAGAATACACCAAAATAACACAAGCTGCTACTAAAATAACCCAAAGCACTACCAAAATAACACAAAGCACTACAAAAATAACACAAGACACCACCAAAATAAGCAAAGTATTACCAAAATAACCAAAGTTACTATCAAAATAACCAAAGTACTACCAAAAGAACAGAAAGCGCTACCAAAAGAACATCACCCAGAGCCCTCTGGGGTGGCTGAGCCCCCAGGCACAGCAGAAAGCAGCAAGAGGCCAAGGCAGGTTCTCTCTGCCCTCTTCTGGAAGAGCTGGAAGCAGCCAGAGCCACTGGGGATAAATGTCCCTTCTGAGGCAAGTGCTCTGCATTGGAGGAATTATTTTAAAAATTAATAATAAAGAGGCCCAAACCCTGCCCTTAACAGTGGCTGTGTTCATACTGAGGGATGGGAAGCCCTGGTGCAGTCCCTGGGGTGTGCTGGAATATTTTATATATATATATGGTGGATTCCAGAGATCCCCACGTGCTCCCAGGATTGCACATTCAGCTCCTCAGCATGGCATTTAAGCCACCTAACAAATTGTTTTCCTCTGCAGAAATCAGCAATTGGCCTGTGATGGGAATTTGCAGTGGGAAGCCCCAGGAGCTGAGAGAGCCAGACCTGCACAAATAATTCAGAAAAACACCTCTTCTGTTTAGGAAAACAAACCCATTTAGATTTATGGGAAAAAGGTGAGCTGCCCATTGAAGAGTTCTTGTATTTCTTTTTTTCTTTCCTGGAAAATTCCAGGTGAAGATAACTGTGAAAACCAGAACAACAGAAACCACGGGTAAAAATCTAAGAAAAAACCCCCAAACAGACAGGGAACAGTAGATCCTTTTTACAAATTCTTATAGCTATGAATGTATGCATGAAATATTCAGCCCAATCTCTGAATGTGCCCTAGCATGGGAAATAAAAACCCAGGCATAAACCAGGATACTCCTGTGGCCAAATTGAACTCCATATGTTAAGAGAAAACCTAATTTGTTACACAGTAAAAGAACAATTTAGGTTATAACTAGCTGGATATTGAAATCCAAGCCTGCTGCTATTCATCTGAACTTTCTTTTTCTCTTGCCATTTATATCTTTTCAAAAGCAGAAAGCTTTTCACGAGTGCTGAATAGGCCAGGGTTCAGAGAAGGGATAGAAGTCCCATTTTCAGGGGATATTTTGTGCAGCCCAGGTGTGTTTGTGTGTGTAAAACCATGGCTAGGAGGGGAGGCAAAGTCAGAAGCATTCCATGAATCTTTCCACTTTCAGTTTGTTTTTCATGTCCAGTGACTTACCCAACCTCTGCAGCTGGCTGCTGCCCATAAAAGCATGGAAAACATGGAAAAAGGGAAGGCAGGGGGCCTCTCCTGCTTCTGGCCCTTGGAGCTTTGATCTGCCCCTTTGGGTTTTCTGCAGCAGGCAGTGATGGGTGTCCAGGTACAGGACTTCAGGAAAACATTTCTTGGACAACCAAATTCCTGGAATCACAGAAAAATTCAGGTCAGAAGGAACCCCTGAACATCATCTCATCCACACCATGCTGGGAGCTGTGCCCATAAAAACATGGACAAGGGGAAGGCAGGTGACCTCTCCTTCTGCTTGGAGTCCTGATTTGTCCTTTTGGGTTTTTGCTGCTTTGCCTGCTGCAATCACTGCTGAATACGGGACTTCAGGAAAACCGAGCAGGGAAATTTCTTGGATAATCAGATTCCTGGAATCACAGAAGAGTTCAGGTCAGAAGGAGCCCCTGAACATCATCTCATCTACCCGCAGTGGAAGCTGTGCCCTTCAAAATCACTGAGAACCCACTCAAGGTCCATCCCCAGCATCAAAAATGTTCCCAGGGTTTCCCAGGGGGTGAAATCCTGCCCCTCCAAGGAGGGTTTGGAGGAGAGCCCAGAAATGCACAGCATTTCCCTGCTGGAATGGATTTGGCAAGGTCAACACAGGAAAAAAAAATGGAATTATCATTGCAGGGCTCTGCAGCCCCCTGGTTGCCACTGAAGCAGCAAAGGGAAAGCTCCCAGCCCAGCAGAACAAACAAACACTTCAATAATGCATCAGCAGGTAAACAGCAACAGGGCACAAACAGCAGGGCTGGTTTCTCCCTGGGACTGATGCAGTTCTAATTTCCAGGACATGGATAATAATTAGCTGAGCAAATATAATTTAACCATGTTATTGATTAATTTACAAAAGCATTAAGCTTCCACATAAATTCGTGGTAAGATTGTGTCTGCATCAGGGATTCAGTGTTTGTGCATTCTTGGAAGGATTAAATTTAAGTGCCTTATCTTGCTCAAAACCATTTTTGGAAGGAAATGTGGGGAAATCTTATTTGATGTTATGAATTGCATCTGCTTGTTTATAATTAAAACACAGGAGAGGGGCAAGGCAGGAATCTCATTAGTTGTTCTTCTCTGCATTCAGACATGTCATTTCATCATGGGGAAATATCAAAATGCCTGTGAGTAGTTCATCACAGCTCACTGTCAGCTGCAGGATCCTGTTGGCACAGTGGAAAACAAATACATGCAGGCATAATTTCACTTTTCCATTTTTTCCCCCATTCCCACTCTGTTAAGAAATTAATACCTCTGAAGTCAGTTTCCAACTTTTCTGCACACCCTGTGTGTTTCCCTGCTTGGAGCTCTGCCCTCCTCCCCTTGCTCCTCTCCAGAGAGGCTGAGAGCTGCAGGCGCTTTTATTCTGTGCATTTGGACCTAAAATGTCCTAAAAATATGGGTCTACAACACTTTCCAGGCTTGGAACAGGGACACAGCTCCAAAATAGGAGTTCTGTAGTGGCCAAAGAGCTTCATAGGCTCAGCTCCCTGAAGTCTCTGGCTCAGAGAGAGCTGAACCCTCAGATGGATACTGCCCAAGCTGATTTGATTAAAAGTTTCCCATCTCTGCTCAAACCTTATAATCTGTGGCTCCAACCTATTGGAGGTTACACCACCATCACCAAGTTACCTTTCATTTTCTCTTCTCACAGGTCCCCAGGCTCTTGTGTGCAGCATTCCTGCCATTCCTGCTGTGGAGGGCTGCCCACGCTGGCTGACAGCTCTTCCAGCTGTTATCTTCATTAAAGATAAAAACCACTCATTTGGTTTTACCCAAGGGCTGGGCTCTAACCTCCCTCAATGACTGCACTGAGATTTCACAGGTGGGAATTGGAGCAAAAATTCACATTTACCTGCTTACCAGGGCAGAGAATGGATGGAGAGCCCAGGTGAGAGCCCACCTGCAGCCCTGGGGACACAGCAGCACCTGGAGAGAGCCCAGAGGAGGCTCCAGAGCTGCTGCAGGGCTGGAGCCAGGCTGGGAGAGCTGGGGCTGCTCACCTGTGTCAGATTCAATCATTCCCACCATCATTGGGAGGAATGATTGAATGTGACTCCATGTTCTTAGAGAGCTAATTAATTCTTTTATGTACTTACATTAAAGACTGCTATAATAAACTATACTAAAGAATAGAGAAAGGATACAGACAGAAGGCTAAAAGATAATAAAAAACTCATGGCTGACTCCTCTGAGTCTGACACAGCCTGACATGGATTGGCATTAAGCAAAAACAATTCCCTCGTTGGAGAAACAATCTCCAACCACATTCCAAAGCAGCAAAACACAGGAGAAGCAAATGAGAAAAATCATTGTTTTAATTTTCCTCTGCGGCTTCTCAGTTTCCCAGGAGAAGAATCCTGGGCTCAAACAAAAGGGGATTTCCTGGGCTGAAAAAGGGGATTTTTCAGAAAATGTGACAGTGACACTCACCTGGAGAGGAGAAGGCTCCAGGGAGAGCTCAGAGCCCTTGCAGGACCTGAAGGGGCTCCAGGAGAGCTGGAGAGGGACTGGGGACAAGGCATGGAGGGACAGGACACAGGGAATGGCTTCCCCATGCACAGACACCCCAATAACCCCACCCTGTCCCTGGGAGCATTATTTTGTCATGGGAAAAAAACAATTAATTGTCCCACAGTAACAGCCCCTCTGCCCTGAAAGGCTCCTCAAGCACTTTGCTGTCAAATAACTACAACAAGGCTTCCTCTTCTGGCAATGCCAACAAATCCCACTGCAATTATTTAAATAAAAATCACTTCCCACAGCAGATTTAAAAAAATAATTCCCTTTTGGTCAAACGCCTTAGGCAAAATCAATAGTGTTGGCTCCTATCATGAAATTAAAGATTACTGGGGAAACAGGTTCACACCCATGGCAACTCTGATCTATCTTGGTTTTGCATTTCTACATTTATATAATGAAATAATGTATTCTATTTTAGTATATAAAACATGTATATAAATATGTCATATATAAATATATTAAAATATTTTCTATATATTTATATGTATAGTGCATATTTTAGGTATAATATATAAAAAGAAAATATATAGTACATAATATATCTTCTATATATTATATTTAATATAATGCATAAAATCTCTATATATAATATAATAGATAATAGATAATATTATATATCTAAAGATACATAAATATGTATATATTAAAATATATAAAATATATAGAAATATATAGAAATATATTTATATTTATTTATATATATATTTATATATTTATATAAATATATATTTTAAAATTTATTATAATTTTATAATTTATAATAAATAATAAATTTTGATTAGTGTTTTAGTAAATATAATATTTAATATTTTTAATTAAATTTTAATATTCTAATAAATATAATATTTATATATATAAGGTTTTATTTATATATGATGGGGTTAATATATAAAATATATATATAGATAAGAATAAAAATAAAATTTAAAAATTAAAAAAAAAAATAGATTTGTGACACAGGTGTCATTACCCCAGAATTCCCCCTCTGCAGGAAAGCAGGAGCAGGGAATTGTTCTTCTGCCAAACCAGCCAGGTCAGGTTCCTTTCCATGGTGGCTTCTGCAGCACTGTCCTCACTCAGTGGCAACTTCTTGAGCATCTCCAAGGACAACAACCAAAGGGAGAGGCTGGAGAGGGGATGAGGAGCATGGGGAGGAAAAGCAGAGCCTTTCCCTGCAGTGTCCCAAATAATCCTTATCTAAATATTTTGTTCTGAGGCTGTGTTGCCTCTTATCTTGTTGCACCATGGTTTTGTATTTGATCTTAATCCTCCTCTGTTTAGCTTGTACCAGCCTCTGGCCTTTTCACATTCAAGGATTTTCTTCATTAGGAGTAGAGGGAGGAAAAAAAAGTGTTTCTATGGATAAATTATCACATAGGATCCAACATTATATGTAGGGGGAAAAAAATAAAAGATAAGGCCATTTTAGCATGAATTCCTTTTCCTAAAGGTTTAAGAGAAATCAGATAATTTCTTTTTTGGTGAAGGCAGTGCAGTGCAATGACACCAATTTACCCCAGTGCAGCTCAGCAGGCTCCAGGCTCTCTCCAGAGCTGCCTCCAGCTCCAGCAGCAGCTCTGGGGGCCTCAGGAGGGAACATTCACTCCATCATTTCACCTCCAACTGCAGAGGCAACAGCAGCTCCAGCGCTGCCAAATTATCCCCCCCTCACAAAAGCAGCTGTGCAAGAACATGATCATTACACATCTCAAACAAGCCTTTCTCTTTTTGGAGGTTGTTACAAATTCCCATGTAAGACTGCTGATGAATATCAATTCCCATTATCCCAAAACACCACAGAATGTGCAGGCAATCACGAATTCCTCAGAAAGATAATCAGGATTTCAGGACCAAGAAAAATGGAGAGAGGCTGTTTGCAAGGGCTTGGAGCAGCAGGACGCTGGGAATGGCTGCAAAAGGAAAGAGAGGGGGTTTGGATGGGATTTTGGGAAGGAATTCCCTGGGAGGGTGGGCAGGCCCTGGCACAGGGTGCCCAGAGCAGCTGGGGCTGCCCCTGGATCCCTGGAAATTTCCAAGGGCAGCTTGGAGCACCTTGGGATAGAGGAAAGGGGCTGGAGCCCCGGGATGCTCTCCTGCAGCCCAAGGAGAACATTATTCATTACAGCAAAGAGGCCAGGCCAAGTGACAGCCCCACATCTCCCCCTGGGGGAAGCACAACCCATTCCCAACCCTTTTTCATTCTTAATTCTGCTTTTCTGCAGCCATCCAGCCTGGGGTGAGGCCGTTCAGAGAGCCCCAGGTGAGGTTCCTTGTGCAAAAACAGGGAAAGGGTGGCACCCCACAAAAATGGACACTTTCCTGAGTGGGGAGAGCTCCAGTTCAAAACCAATAATTAGCAGAGGATGGGAATGGAGCCTCTTTCAGAGTGATGGCCTGGCTGGAGAGGTTAAAGAGGGCTGGGAATGGGAGGAGAGCAGGGAGGATGCCCAGAGAGCAATTCCATCAGCCCCATCAGGGGTGGAGGGGTCCCTGCAGCTCCAGGCAGGGCAAGGGAGCACAAAGCAGGCATTAAACACCAGCCAGAACACTCCTGGGACTGAGTCACTTGTCTCTCCAGACTGAGGGGTGCCACCAGCCCAAAGCTGAGCCTTCCACTCACCTGGGCAGTGCCAACCAGCAGAAATGCCTGCTCCATGGGCTGGGCTCAGGTCCTGCAGGAGGGGAACAGGGTCACCCCAAAATTCCGCCCTAAATCCTCCAGGAATGGGGTGGGGCAGGGGGAGGCACACACGGGACAGCGTCTGTGCCTGCAGCAGTGAAAACCAGCAACAAACCACTAAAAACCCTATAAAAACAAGCAAAAAACTGAAACAAGCAGAAGAAAACAAAAACTGAAACAAGCAAAACAAAACAAAAACGAAAAAAGCAAAACAAAACTAACAAAAACTGAAAAAGAGCAAAACAAAACAAACAGAAACTGAAACAAGCAAAGCAAAACAAAACAAAAACTGAAACAAGTGAAACAAAATAAACAAAATCTGAAACAAGCAAAATAAAACTACCAAAACCTGAAAAATAAAAGTTAAGAGAAATTGAAACAACCAAAACAAAACAAAAACTTAAACAAGCAGAACAAAATAAAAACTGAAACAAGGAAAACAGAATAAACAAAAACTGAAACAAGCAAAGCAAAACAAGCAAAGCAAAACTAACGAAAAACTGAAATAAGCAAAACAAAACTAACAAAAACTGAAAAATAAAAGTTAAGAGAAATTAAAACAACCAAAACAAAACAAACAAAAAACTGAAACAAAGTAAAACAAACAAAAAACTGAAATAAGCAAAACAGAACTAACAAAAACTGAAAAATAAAAGTTAAGAGAAATTGAAACAACCAAAACAAAACAAAAACTTAAACAAGCAGAACAAAATAAAAACTGAAACAAGGAAAACAGAATAAACAAAAACTGAAACAAGCAAAGCAAAACAAGCAAAGCAAAACTAACGAAAAACTGAAATAAGCAAAACAAAACTAACAAAAACTGAAAAATAAAAGTTAAGAGAAATTAAAACAACCAAAACAAAACAAACAAAAAACTGAAACAAAGTAAAACAAACAAAAAACTGAAATAAGCAAAACAGAACTAACAAAAACTGAAAAATAAAAGTTAAGAGAAATTGAAACAACCAAAACCAAACAAACAAAAACTGAAACAAGCAAAACAGTACAAACAAAAAACTGAAACAAGCAAAGCAAAACAAAAACTGAAACAAGCAAAGCAAAACTGAAACAAGCAAAGCAAAACAGAAACTGAAACAAGCAAAGCAAAACCCAAAACAAGCAAAACAAAACAAACAAAAACTGAAAAAAAAGCAAAACAAAACTAACAAAAAACTGAAACAAGCAAAACAAAAGTAACAAAATCTGAAAAACCAAAACAAAAAAAAAACCTGAAACAAGCAGAACAAACCAAACAAAAACTGAAACAAGCAGAGCAAACCAAACAGTTGAAAGAAGCAGAACAAAACTGAAACAAGCAATGCCCTCCCAGTGCCACCAGCTGTCCCCAGCACACACACACAACTGCAGCTGGCTGTGAACCTCAGAGCTGGGCGCTGCCTCCCCCTGCAGCTCCCTGCCCGGGCTCCCAAGGACAAAGTGGAGATGGTGATTTTTGGTCCCAGGGTTTTAAACCCAAGAGCTCACAGTGCTGGGGCCCAGCTTGTGCCCATTCCCTCCTTCGGATGCTCTCCAACAGCCTTTTGTTCTTCCTATACTGTGCTGCCCGAAGCTGCACCCAGTTTTTGCAGCGAGTGAATGAACCTGACAGAAAAAGCAGGGAAAATGCATTTCTGTGCTTATCTCAGGCCTGAGAACAATTCTAAATTATTCTGGCTTTAAACAAGTGCAGTGTAAAGGGCTTTGATACAGAGACTGGTATTTTTGGCAAAAAAAACCCAACAATGGGATATTTTAAAAGTACCTGCAGTGTGAGCTTTAGTAGCCAATCATGTTGTGACACACAAACCCACAGTGCTGCACTCTACACTCCTTATTTACCTCTGTAACTACTTTTATTTTTTCTATATCTTAAACTCTAAACTTTCCTTTCCTTACAGATCCAGAGCAGTTCCCAGCACCCTGTCCCTCCCAGCTGTCCAGCAGGGTATTTCAGTATTTGATCCCTTTCCTGCCCTCAGAATTAAGCATTAGGAGAAGGAAGGATCTGGAAGGTTGTTTTCCTGTGCCCTGGTTAAGCTCCTCTCTCCCAAGCCTGATGCCCATATGGTCTGTTAATAATGCAGCACCATCATTGAACTGGGCTTGCCTTTAGATAAATCCCAAAAGGAAGCACGGGCTGGGATAATGCTCCCTTCATAGGACATGCCTGACCCAAAGGGGGCCAAGCAGCAAACTAAACCATAAGTTTGGAAAAGTGGGAGAAAAATACA
Organism: Setophaga petechia; assembly: GCA_024362935.1. Classification (NCBI taxonomy): domain Eukaryota; kingdom Metazoa; phylum Chordata; class Aves; order Passeriformes; family Parulidae; genus Setophaga; species Setophaga petechia. The sequence goes on along the minus strand of JANCRA010000003.1, from coordinate 51,014,745 downwards.
CATAATAATAATAATAATAATAATAATAATAATAATAATAATAATAATAATAATAATAATAATAATAATAATAATAATTATTATTATTATTATTATTATTATTATTATTATTATTATTATTGTTGTTGTTGTTATACTGAATTATATATATATAATATATAGAATATATTCTATGGATGCCTGTGCTGCTATTATTATTTTTGTTGTTGTTATTATTATACTATTATTTTATATGATATTCTATATTATATATTTAATGATAATAATGATAACAATGATAAAAATATATTACTAATTTTATATTGTATATTATATATATAATATATACAATATATTCTATGGCTGCCTGTGCTGTTATTATTATTATTGTTGTTGTTATTATTATTATATTATTTTATATAATATTATACATTATATATTTAATAATAATAATGATAATAATATATTGCTATTATTATTGTTATTATTATATTATTATTTTATATAATATTAAAAAAAATAATAATAGCACAGACGGCCTGAAAAAGGATTAAAAAATATGAGGTGCAAACAGGCAGTGGTGTTAGTTTGAGTTCCTGCTGTAGGAAAAAAAGTCTTCTCCCAGCTCAAATGGCAAGGGTAAGGAAATTTGCCCCTTTTTTCCCCTTTTTTTTTTTGGGAATTACACTCCAGGAGTGCCATAGGAGGGACGGAGAGAGCCCAGGGCAGCCCTCACAGCAGATCACGGCAGGGCTTCATGAGGAAACAGCAAAGGAGCTGGCTGCTGATTCTGAATTTAGAATTTTTAAATTCTGAATTATTTTCTTTTTTCTCTATTTTTTTTCCTAATTTTTTTTAAAAATTTTGAATTTTTTAATTTCCTGGTTTACATTTATATCTCAATACAGATACATGCATGCACAGCACAGGAATTACAGCTCCTGATGCTGTACTCAATGCAGCAAATACCATTTGCTGTAATTGATTACATGGCAACCCATGGCAGAACTCCATTAGCCATCCACAGAGAGCTTTAGGTTTTGGCTAAGGGTTAATTTCAGAGTTTTTATGTGATGCAGGCCAATCTGCTTTGGCTTTGCAAGGCTGTGACATTGCCAGGTTGGAGTGAATTTGCTGCCCCAAAATCTGCTCTTCCCCATACTCTGAGCATGCACAAGAATATTATAAACCATAATTCTCCAGGAGCCACTCAAGGCTGAGTGCCCCAGCTCCAGCAGGTGCTGGAGATTTTAACCTCACAGTTCTACCACTGCCCATGCTTCTATTTATTGGTGTTTCCAACTTACCTGGAAAGAATTCCCTGAGTTTTTGTTGTTCTTTCCAAGTTCCTTCCAAACGCAGGAGAGTGATGGCCAGAGGCGGATGTTGCCCATGGGCTCCCACAGAGGATTTTCACCCCTGCTGACTCTTCAGATCTCACTTTTTATGGGATGTTTTAACCTGCAGAACCAGAAGGGCTTTGATACAGAGACTGATGATGGGGTATTTGCTCTGTCTTTTTGTTGTGTTAGGGGCAATTTATGTAAATTCTCCTGCATGATTTCTCTCCTCATGCTGCACAGCTCCACAAAAATGTAAACTCCTAACTCAGAGGAGATCAAATTTGATTTAGGGGATGCAAGTTTCAACTTTCTTATTTCCCAGACTCTGGACTGCATTGGTATAGAGCTCTGAACTCCATATAAAGTGTCAGCAAGTTCTCCTCACAGCTCAGTCACACAGAACAATCCTTTTCCAGCCCCAGAACCAAGGACACCCCTGCAGCTTCAGCCCAAAAAGTGTAAAAAATGGCAAATTGAGGAGAGCAGTCTGGGAGGATGGGACTGCAGAACCTGGAGCTGGAATTGGACAGTGAACCCCAATATGGAAATGGACCAAAACTTATAAAAGGGTGAAAATTCGTGACTGGTTGTACATTTTGTGACCATTTTGGGTCCATCTTGGGTGCAGCCCTGGCTGGGCTCTTGTGCTGCCCAAGGTGGATCCTTTGAAGCCATTTTAATAAATCCCTGCTTTATTCTTTAGCTATGTCCAGCCTCTGTTCCAGGATCAGTGAACTGACCAGGTGTGTGCCCCAAATCCCTGGGAATGGGAAATGGGAAATGTTTAGCACACCTGGGCAGTTTCTGGCTCCAGCAAATGAAAATAAACCTGCCCTGCCACCTCAGCAGACGTGATTTCCCCTCTCTCTCACGGGCACTAAGAGCTTTTGACAAGAAAAGTACATTTTGGGGCAGAAGGGGAGGAAGCAGAATTAACCTAAATGCAGAATTAACCTCCATGCCTGGGAAGTTTAGGGGTGTGAATGAGCAGGGGGCACAGAGCCCTTCATCCTTGGGCAGCCCAAAACAGCCTCCCTGGCTGGGGCAGGGCTCTGGGAGGGGAATTCTCAGCTCTGCAGCAGCCCCTAAAATCGATGTATTCTTTGTGCCCTGCTCCTGAGCCTCTGCCCCACTGACCCTGGGCTTCCCTTCAGGCTCTCTTTTACACCAGTGGCGTTTTATCAGGCTGATAATTCAGCTTTATGAGAATCCCCTGGTACCAGAATTGGTTTTGTCAAGTCCCTTATCCCCTGCCTGAAAACAGACAGGCATTTTGTTGAAACAATAAATCCATTATGTCACACAATTAATTCTGTTCACCGCCTAAAACACCCTGTCAAGGAACAAAAGGCATTAACTTGGTATCTTTATCTAGTTGACAAAAAAACAAATTAGTTCAGAGCCTCTGGTGTCGCTGTGGTTGGCACCAAGGAAAATCCTTCTTGTCAAAAATCCCATTTTGTCGGCTTTTTGTGAGGGGCTGCACCAGGGCTCTGCTGAGGGGCACAGGCAGAGCTCCAGCCCCTCTCTGTGCCTCCTGAGCAGGCACAACTCTTCCTGAGGATGTTGGGAGGCTGCTCTGCCCCCTGGACCATCATTTGCCTGTGGATAGGAAGGGGTATAACAGGAATCGATTTCTCTTTCCAAACAAGCTGTGGGGCTGCTGGTAGGTAAAACCAGCACTGGGAGATAAAAGAAACAATGGGAAGGGTTCCACTGATTGGTGAATGGAAAAAGATACTTGCTTTTACAAATAAACTTTGGGTTTCCTGATAAAAGAAATTAGAGGTTGAGAGATGAAAGAAACAATGGGGAAGAAAAACCCCCTAAATTCTGTAAGAATTAAAAATGAAAAGGGAGGGTTATATATTAGAGGGGAATCTCTGGTATCAGGTGTATCAGGAAGTCTGAACCTCTCAAGTACCTCAGAAATGGGGAAAGAGAGAAGGGAAATGTGGCTGGGAAATTGGGACAGAAAGGAGGCTGCATCCCCCAAAAATGTGAGAGATCCCAGGGGATGCCCCATGGCCTCTCCCTTTATTGGAATAAAGAAAAAAGGACTCTTCTGTCTCCTTTTGGGACATAAACCTCTGGTGTTTGTGGATTAATTTTCCCCTGAGGAAATGCTGCCCTAAAGCTGCCCCTCTGTGCCACAGCCCTGCCTGTGCAGGGGGGTCAGAGCTGGGTTTTGCTGAATGCAAACCTTGTCTGGCTGAGACTGAGCAGGTCTGAGGTTCAGCAAAGCTGAGCCCAACCTCTGGGGTGCCAGTGAGAGCCGTGCTGGATTCCCTTCCCTTCAGGCTCCATCTGGGAGGGACCACAGCAGCACCTCTGCCCTTCACAGTGGCAATAATAAAGATCTCACTTGAGGGAGACAACGTTGTGAAGTGCAGAAATCTGATATAGCACAACTAAGAGTTTCATTCCAAAAGGGAACAAAAACCCCAAAAACCAAACCCACAAAAAACCAACCAAACCAAACCAAATCAAACCCACAAAAAGCCAACCCAAAACAAACCAAACCCAAAAAACCCCCAAACCCACACCACCAACACCACACAAAAAACAAAAACCCAAAACCAAACAAAAAACAAACACAAAAAACCAAAAACAAACAAAAAACCCAACAAAAAAACTCAAAAATACCCACAACAACAAAAAAACAACAAAAAAGAAACACACAAAAAACCACGCAAAAACCAAAACAAGCAAAAAAAACCCAAAAAGAAACCCACAAAAAGACTCCCAGGAATTAAAAAGGTGCTTACAGTAAACATCCAAGGAAAAGTCTCCAACTCTCCCTCATCCTGCCTCCTCCAGGTTTCTTTCCCAGCCAGGTTTCCCCTGCACTGAAGGCAGTAGTGCAGCTCCAGGCAATGCAGCTGGAATGATTATTGTGAATTGTGTGGCCATCAATAGGCTCCTGATTAGTCATTTTTCTTCCACTTGTGCCTGCAGTGATTAGGAAACATCCAGCTGCTCCTTTCATTTCTTACAGAACCTTTCTGAGCCATTTTCCCCCTCTTGTGCTGCTGTGCCTGGGTTGGGCTGTGCTGTGGCCATACAAGGAGCTTTCCCTGGGATGCTGCAGGATCATTTCCTGTGTTTTTGTTGGATTATGCCCTTTTCTGACCCACAGATGGAGCACCTGAGAGGAGCTTTAAAAACTTTGATTCTATTTTCAGTCTCATGAGAAGAATGAGGCAATACAGATGTTATAATTCACACCATCACAATCAAAACCCAATTATTTCCTAATTATAAATGTTTCTTGGCCTATCAGCTTTTGCTGAACTCTCAAACCTGGGGAATTCTCTACAAATCCAAATCTCAGCTCCTGGTGGATGGTTCTGCCCCACTCTGGGCAGCTTCAATCCCACAGCCAAGGCTCCCTCATTCCTCATGTCCCTGTAAATATATGTGCTGTGACAGGTTTGGAGTGGCTGTCTCAACCCTCCCATGGTACCAAATCCTCTTCCAACACCCCCTTTGCACTGCCAGCACAAAGCCAGGCATGGCTTTATCCCTGGCCAGGATTTCTGTGTGTGGCTGACAAAATTCCGGCCTCCACACGGATGCTGCTACACAACTTCCCCACTAATTCACACATTTTCAGCAAAAAAAGAAGACATTCATGTTCATTGGTTCCAAATTACATCATTCTCCTTCACTAATTAGTATTCTCTCCTCTATTGGTTATTATTTCTCACTCCCCATGCTAATTAGTCTGTACTTTTAGTACCTTTTTCCTCCAAATTCCAAGATGCAGTGAGTCTCTTTTAGCATCTTCTTTACCTTCTGCTTTCTGTAAATTGTCCTTGTGGTCTTTAAATTCTGTGTGCCAGGTGTCCAATCCATCTTCTTCTCCCAGGCTTTGGTCACTGGAGCACATCAGAGTTAGTTCATCAAAAGTTAAAATTTCAGTCATTTTCCCCTGCTGTCATCCCACTAAAGCAGCTTATGACAGCTTTGCTGAGAGTAATCTCAGAATAACACACAATTTATCATTTAGACATATGTTGGTTATGATTAATTTTAAAAAATTTAAATGATAATTAATTTATAATTAAAATAAAATTTTAAATTAAAACTAATTATAATTAATATTGTTTTAAAATTTTAAAAATTAAAAACATTTTAAAAGGTAATTTAACCCATTACCTCCAATTATTTCAAAGCCTTCTCATTTCCAGCACGTTCAGAGCTGCTGTGCCAGCTCAGGGCCCCAGAGGTGGCACAGCAGATCACACCCTGAGAAATTCATTCTGCTGTTTAGAGATGGATCAAAGTCCAGGGGAAAAGGGGCAAAAAAAGAGAGCAGCTCCCACGGGTGAGGAGGATTCTCCTCCTCTGTTTCTTGGGGTGAGGAGGATTCTCCTCTGCTCCTGTGCATCTGCAGCTCACAGAGCCAGGGTGCCACCCTGAGCATGGATGTGCAACCGCCTCTGCCAGAGCAGACAGGGAATGAATTCCACAGCTGCAGAGCTGCTGGGCACATCCAGCCCCTTCCATGGGGAGTACCAGGACACAGACACAATCCTTGCTTTGTCTAAGGGCACAGTGTGTCCCCCCAGGGCTGAGCTGCACTGCCCCAGCTCCTCTGTGCCCACTGGCTTTCCTCTGCAAAAATGGGGGAGTTAACCCCAGGCCTGGGATACACAAATTGGTGGCAGTGAAATCAGTGATTTCCCAAAGTGCCAAGCCAAATAAAATCCTCTACCATGCTGGAGAAAAGGTGTATTTGTTGGAATCTATCTCATACAAACTACATTTCTTTCTGTTCTGTCTTTAGAGGAGAAAATGAAGCTGTTTGGCCTCTGCATTGAAGGGACCTGCACATCCCAGTCCCACAGAGGTGAGCAGCTCCTCCTTCCAGCAGGATGAATTTATCTGTGCTGCCTGTGAAGGCTGAGTGGGAAGAACTTTCCCCAGCCATGGGCAGGCAAACTGAGCCACCAGAGCCCTTTGATTTTGATTTTTGATGTTCAAATCAAGGCTGTCAAGGAAACAGAGCCCTCTGCCTTTTGTGGTGCTCCCCACTCCTGCCTCCTGTTCAGACAGCAGTTTTCACAGGAACTGATGGCAACCCTCCTCATCCCCTTAAATCCCCTGCAGCTCCTGACAGGGCTCTCCTGCTGTCCCCAAAACCAGAGGGCCAGCAGCAGAAATGGTTCTGGTGGGTTTTGGCAGCCTGTGTTGAGCACTGGGGCGTGTACCTGCATCTCTCAGCATTTCTGTGTGCTGTGCTAACAGTCCCTCCAGGCCCAGACTCACTGAATTTCACTGTGCCAGCAAAGGGACAAAGTGACACCATCCCTTTACCTCCCTGGAAACACACACAAAGTCCCCAGGATGTTCAGTCAATAACCTGCAGGAAGGCTGGCTGAACTCAGACTCAGCTGAATTTCACTGTGCCAGCAAAGGGACAAAGTGACACTGTGCCTTTACCTCTGTGCAAACACACACAACATCCCCAGGATGTTCAATCAATAACTTGGACAGTCCTGGAGAAATCCTGAAGAAAATGCTCTGTCCAAACCAGGCACCACAGGTGAGTGATGCAGCCTCAGCTTGGTGGAACTGTCACTGCCACCTCCAAACAACCCCAGCTCCCTGTGAGGCAGAGAAAAGCCCTTTCCTCCTGTAAAAGCAAGAGTTAAATGTGAGGACAGCCCTTCCTCACCTCTTTTGGATTTCCTTGCCTTCAGGACCAGAGAGCAGGAATCCAAGAGAAAGTATAATTGGTGTAGTGTGCTTCCCCAAAAGATCTGCTCCACACTCCAGGTGTAACTGTTGTTATTGGTAGCAGGAGGATGTCTGGCAGCTAAATATCCTAAATAAAACAGCCCTAACTCTCCCACAGCTGAATAAAACTGCTATTTTATTTTACCTTTAACAACAGCTCTTTCTCTTCTTTTTTTACACAGAAGACAGTAAAGAAAGGCAATTTAAAAATCTCTTCATTACCAGCTGCTCATTTTCTCATGTTTCCTGAGGGTTAGAGGGGACAGAGGATTGGATTTTCTTATCTTTTCAAGTAACTTTCTTTTAATCTCCTTTTCCTGAAAATATTTCAGCTAATAATTTGGTATTGCAGTGACCTCAAAGAGAGCTGATGCTCTCCCTCTGCTCGAGTGTTTTCATTTCATATTGGAGATCTGAAAGGCTTTTTTAGTGCTCTCCTGGAACCTGTGGCAGGGGACAGAGCAGGTGGGATTTGCTCTCCCCCTGCTCGAGTTTTTAATTTCATATTGGAGATCTTAAGGGCACTTTTAGTGCTCTCCTGGAACCTGTGGCAGGGGCAGAGCAGATTCTCTCTGAGTGCATTTTCACCCAAGCTTTGTTCCACATCCCTCTGCCTCCTCCAGCACTGAGCTCATTCCCATCCTCACCACCCTGAGAAAACCTCAGAACTCCTGCGCTCTCTAATGCCCCTTGAGGAGTTAATTAGAGGGGTTTAATCTCTGCTGAGAGGAAGAGAAGCCGAACCCATCCCTGGAAATTGCTTTACCTAATGGAATGAGGCACAAAGCCCCTGGAGGGATGGCAGGGGACGGTTCTGCAGCGCCAACAGAGCGGGAATGCTGCTGCCCACTGCCTGGCAGTCCTTTGCTATTCATGGGTCTGGTTAGGAGTGGAAAGCTCTGGGATTCCCAGGAGCCGGGCGGGGTCTGCGGGGCAAGGGGGACACCAGCCGGCCGCGGCTGGAACGGAGCGGGAGCGGCGGAGAATCCTTGAGTTACCTGGAGAGAGAGGGAGGGAGAGCATCGGCACCGAACCCCGGATTTACCTGGGACAGAGAGGGGAGAGCATCGGCACCGAATCCAGGATTTACCTGGGAGAGAGAGAGGGAGAGCATCGGCACCGAATCCAGGATTTACCTGGGAGAGAGAGAGGGAAAGCATCGGCACCGAATCCAGGATTTACCTGGGAAAAAGCATCGGCACCGAATCCAGGATTTACCGGAGAGAGAGAAGAGAGAGCATCGGCTCTACCGAATCCAGGATTTACCTGGGAAAGAGAGGGAGAGCATCGGCACCGAATCCAGGATTTACCTGGGAGAGAGAGAGAGGGGAAGCATCGGCAACGATTTCAGGATTTACCTGGGGGAGAAGGAGAGCATTGGCACCGGGCGGGAGTGGTCACTCTGGTCCTGGCAGTGGTCATGGAAGAGGCCACTCCAGTCCTGGCAGTGGTCACTGTAGCTCTGGATGTGGTCATTCAGGTCCTGGCAGTGGTCACTGCCCTCACGGGCATGGCACAGACTGTGCCAGCCCAGCAGGGATCACCGGGATCCCTCAGGAATGCTGGGGTGCTGTGCTGGGGGTATCAGCTCTGATGAGCGAGGAAAAGCCTTCAGCACGTCTGGGGGAGCACACAGGACTGCCTGACCCAAATCCTTACCCTAACCCTAATCCTAACCCCAACCCGGTGCAGCCAGAGGAGCCTCCAGGCTCCTACAGAGGAAACTTGGTGCAACAATTCCTGCTGCACCAACCAGAAGGCAGCAGAGCAGTTTTTTCTCCAGGAACTGAAGGAAAAAGCTGCTGGAACCAGGGCTGGGCAGTTGGGTTCAAAAGGCAATGCCAGAGGCTCCTGGGCCCTGGGCACAGCTGGTCCAGAACAGCCTGTGTGCCTCTCTGGGGTTCTGGCTGGTCCAGAACAGCCTGTGTCCCTCTCTGGGGCTCCCTCCATCTCCCCAGCATTGTGCCCATGGGCAAAATGCCACACTCTGAGCACCCCAGGTTGATTCAGAGCCTGCCCTCCATCCATGGGCAGCCTAGAGCATATTTAATATTCCATTCACACCCCTCTGCAGCTTTATGGATCCGAATTCCTGCCTTTGATCTGTTTCCTGCAACATTAATTAATTTCAAGCCCTCTGTTTTTCAGCATGATATTTCTAATTGTTTCCTTTTGTTTCAAGCAGTGTTTTCCCCAGAAGCAGATCACCTGGCTGTTGGACCAAGCTGGACCATGGCAGAGGGGTCATCAATTAACTGACCCTGCCAGCTGGGACCTGGCACAGCTCTCTGCCACAGGGGACACCAGGGTCTGGCCCGGCACAAAAACAAGGCACTGCTGCTCACCTCTCCAAACTGCACAGGGAACTGCAGGAGGAATTTCCCTCTGTGGTCCTCTGTTTCTGGCTGGTGGCAGCAGAGAGCTTTAAAGCCAAAGCATTCCAGCTGTGGAGCTGGCATGCTCGTGTCACTTGTCACCACTTGTGTGCTGCTTTCTTCTCCAGGCCCTCACTGTCTTCTTCTCACCTTTTCCCCAGTTTCCTGAGGAGTTTGGTTTAGCCTGGCAGCCTCACAAGCCAAAAGTAATCCTGCCTGAAGCAGCAAACACTGCATTGGTGCAAGGCATGCTGTAGGAAGTGCTGCACACACCCCAGCCCATTTTAATGCCATTTCCCTTGTGCCATTTTTGTCATCCCCCAGAGAGTGCCACCCCCAGCCCGTGCTCCCCCACTGCTGTGCCAACACCAACCCACACCACACTCCTCAAATCTGGGACAAACCCAGCACCCCAAAGGGAAAGGGACTGGCCAAGGAACTGGCCATGGAGAGACTGGGGAGCTCCTCCAATGCATCTGGAATTTTTCGGGAATTTGCTGCTTTTTATCTCATTCTTTGTAACACTCACTTGAAGGTTCCTTGTGACCAGCCTGAAAAGACAGCAGGAATGGCTGGTGTGGATGCCATGAGGGAAATGGGAGTTGTCCCCTCACCACAACATGAGCAGAGCCTTACCTGGGGGCTCCTTTCCAAGCCGGAAAAGCAGCAGGAATGGCTGGGTATGGATGCCATGAGGGAAATGGGAATTGTCCCCTCACCACAACATGATCAGAGCCATACCTGAGGGCTCCTTTCCAAGCTGGAAAAGCAGCAGGAATGGCTGGGTATGGATGCCATGAGGGAAATGGGAGTTGTCCCCTCACCACAACATGATCAGAGCCTTACCTGGGGGCTCCTTTCCAAGCCGGAAAAGCAGCAGGAATGGCTGGGTATGGATGCCATAAGGGAAATGGGAATTGTCCCCTCACCAAAACATGGGCAGAGCCTTACCTGGGGGCTCCTTCCTGAGCTGCACCAGCTGGGAATGCAGGACCTCCTCCCTGGTACCACCCTTCCCACCTCACAGCCCTCCTGTGACAGGCTCCCCACCACCTGTGGCCTCTCCACACACCACTCTCTGCAATTATTTTTAGCTTTTTTTCCTCCAGTATTTTATTTCCGCCAGGCATTTACAGCATTCCATTCATAGAACTAAAATCATAAAAATAGACCTTCTTTCAGCTTATTAAAAAATATATGAGAACCTTTGACATAGACATGTCATGACATTATGTACAAGAGCCATGGTACCTTCCCAGTACCAGCCTTCCAGTATTTGAGTGCTGACTGCATCCTCTGGGAGCAGCCCAGGACAGCCAAACCCTCCAGCACGTGGGACACCGACAGGTGATGGTACAAAAACAACAACCATGTGATCATACAAAGGGAGTAGAAACTCTTCTAAAGCTCTTACCAAAAGAAATTAGGAGATAGCAAAAAGTTACTAGAGAAAGCTTGCATAAGTCAAGTATAGTGCACCAGGAGCCAGGGGAGGGAGGGGAGGATGCCAGCTGGGACACACAGACAGTGATGGATGTTCTAGGGGAAGGGGATAATTCTTGTTATGTTTTAAAATACAGTCAGAGTGGATTTTATATAATATAATCCTAAGGCTATCATAAAATTTCAGGTTCTCAAAGTAACTAGTGATTTGTCAAACACCAATAGATACTGACAAAACAAAACAAAATTTCATATAATCTTTTTTTTTTCCCTACAGGTGAGACTGCAATGGGGAAAGCTATATAAATCCTAAAAAAAAAAAAAAAAAAAAAAAAAAAAAGTGCTACTTTGTGTTGTGTTTCATATTTGGAAGTCTACTTAAAAACCACGAGATTTTAGTCACATTTTACCTTGTTTTAGATGTTTAAATAAAAGATTTAAAATGTTAAAGAAGTTTACCTGTGTAGAACTTTTTTCATCCGGTATTGCAGTGGAAAAGTTTTTATAAAAGAATTAAATACACTAGTTCCACCCATGGTAGGAGAGGGGGCAAGGTCAGTTTTTTGGCCATGAATTCCCTGTCTCCTAAGCCCAAACTCTGCCAGAGAGAGTGGGGCAAAGGGATCTGTGACTCCAGCAAGGGCACACCACAGATCCCTTGCTCCACTGCAATTCAGTCATGTAATTTTATTTATTATTTTTTTATTAGCTAACTAAACTCCAGTCTCAAACATATACAATAAACCTTTTCCTGAAGAAAGTTATGCCTAAATAAGAGTTTTCCAGTTCATACTTTAACATAAAACCACCGTTCCTAACCCTCTGCAAATAGCTAGCCTCATATCTTAGACATGGAGCTACCCTAAATCTCTTACCCCGCTGTGCCCCTGCATCTCAGGTAAAATACAAAAAAATATCTCTTCAAGTATTAAATTTGGATCTCTTCCAAGAGAGTTTGGCATCTTTACAAGACTATGTAAAACTAGAGCTTCCAACATTGACATTAAATTAGACCAGCCAGAGACCAAGAGGACTGAAGATGACATAAATCCCAGACCTTTCCTCACACATTCCTAAAATACATGAATATTCTCTTACATTTAGAGAGGGAAAGGGAGTCAGAGTACTGTGACTGTACAGGTTAAAAAGGCAGTTTTCTCGTGAAGGAGATGAACCTACAACCAACGGCTTTCATCAACCCCTCTATCCTCACACTCCTGCTGGCGCTCATTGGCTGCACAGAGTTAAGACACCCAGAGTCACTTGTTTTCCAGCGATTACCTTCTCCCCATACTCAATTTCAGCCCCTGATTGTTTTAGAATAAATAAAGTAGTGTGAAAGCCCTTGGTTAACACAAGACAGGACCTCAAGCTCGTTTCATTCCTGGTTTTTGAGCATTTTGAGCGTGGCCACATGGCTTGGGGCTGGTTGAGCTGCTGCAGTGGTGCATGCAAGTGTGCGACCTGCGGGGTCACAAAGGGCTCGGGGACACCTCAGAGCTCGGTGTTGAGCTTCCTGCCGGGCACAAAGTCCTCCCGCCGCACCCAGATGACCTCCTCGCCATGGGCCTCGGCAGCGCCGTTGATGGTGAGCAGGGCGGCCTGCTTCCTCAGCTGCGCCATAATGGCGGTGTGCGCATCGCCAGGCTGCAGCGAGGTGGCGTGCAGCCACTCCCACAGAAGTCGTCGTCATCACTCAGGATGTTGGTCTTCTTGATGTCCTCCTGCTCCTTGTACTGTGCCAGGTCGAACTGCCCCTCGACCCAGCGGTCAGTGTCCCCTCCCTGACAGGCTCTTTTTCGGGGCTGCTGCCGTGGAGGGCCTCCGAGTCAATGGTAAACCTGTTTCGGGCCAGCCGCCGCCTCCTCCTCCTCCCCAGAGACTTGCTGGGGGCTGACACTGCACGCACAAAGATAAAACCCCACAGGTGTTTTACACATGGCACAACTCTGTGCTAAAACTGAGTGCTGTCTGAGGTGGGCAGGGCCCATCACTCCCATCTCCTTGTGGCCACGGATGCTCAGCTCCTCGGCACGAGGCCTCTGCGGCCACACGTGGAGTTCCTGCTGCTCAGATCCACCGTGCCACAGACCAGGGCCTCTGGACCCACCGTGCCACAGATCAGGGCCCTCAACTGCTCCTCCTGAGCACTGGGCAGCCAGCCAGCACCAAGGGCATCTGCTCAGCTCAGCTTCTCACTCGCAGCCCCTGCTGCCAGCACACCATAAAATCCAACAGCTTCACACCTTACAGAGGGACATCTGGGCTCAGAGCAGCTTTCCTACAGCTTTCCCAGGGGATACCTCAGTGCTGAAGATGCTACAGGGAATTACATTCCCTGTCCAGGCTCTGCTACTCCCTTCCTCCCTTCTGGGTGAGGACAAAACCAATCCCTCAACCCAGAAGAGCTGTCAGAAGTTCTATCTACTCAGCAACTGGCCCAATTAGCAAATTCCCATCTTCTGTGTCAGAACATCTTCCCAAGCAGAGGTAAATCCTGCAGGCACCATGGTGCTTCAGGGGCACACACAGAGCTCTGAGGTTGGAGTTTGTTCCCCTGCACTAACAGCACCTCAGCACTGCAGGATGAGTTTATCCAGCTCTGTCTTGGGGTTCAGGTCACATTTTAACATCCCCGAGCCTCAAAAGGTGCATAAACTACTGTTGTCATCATTGTTGTTCTGATAGTTCTAAAGTCTCACACCTTCTGGGTGGTTTTCTCACAGGCAGCCCTTCACAGGGGTGTTGTTCCTACTTCTTCATCAGGGCTCCTCCAAGGCTCTCCCTGACCAGCCAACCCACCCCCTTTTATCCCAGTTATCTTCATTAGCCACAGATGTCACCCAATCAAGGACATCACAGCTGCAGCCCATTTAGAACCACCAGGACTTATCAAGGCAAGGCCACTCACACAATACACATATTTTACTGTGGCTCACAGGCTACCTATACAATACATACTATTACTCAAAGGCCACCTATAAACTACAATGGCTCAGCAGCTGCAAATTTTATCTCTAGGGAGAGGTCTGGACTCCAAGGTGGGATTTCAATCCCTGCAGAACTCATCACACAAATGCCCCACGGAGCCAATCTGAAAGGAGGTCTGGCACCTCCAGCAGCACCACGAGTGAGAAGCTGCGCCCAGCTGGTGCTGGCCTGGCTTGCCCTGGTCAGATGAGGAACAGAAAGCCTGACTCTCTACAGTGCTGGATCTACTGAGCAGAACAAGAAATACACAATAGATCAAAACAAAACACGCAGCTGTGCCGTGTACTTTGGAGTTGGAGGCAAATGCTTCATCCCTCCAGCATCTAGAGTTCTGAAAATGAAAATCTGCTTTTCCCTGAAGTCAACTGCAAAGGAAAATTCATGGTTTAGGACAGGCCATTACAAAAATAAGAGTACCAAGTGCTAACTTCTCCAAATGTGGGAAGGAGAAGGATGTCCCCTTTAGCAGTTGAGCTGGAAAGGCTCAGGTGGAGGACACCCACAGCTGCCCCCTCAAACCAAGCTCAGGGGAGCTGTTTTTCCTTGTGCATTTTAGTTCAAAAGTGCTTGGGTCACCTCAAAATTCTGTACATGCTTTTAAGGATCACACAGCTTCTGCTCTGTTCAGCTGAACCTCAGCTGGGAGTAAAGTGCACAGCCAATGGGTACTGCCAGGAATCCCATCTCCCTTCCAAGCCAGAAGCACTGCTCTGAAGCTGAGCCTCGAGAGCAAGGCAAGGTAAATAGAGGCAATTTAAGGCTCTCAAGGAAGTGAAGCATGGAAAACCAGTAGTTTTTACATACACAGGAGAGAATGCTAGTCCTAATATACAAGTGACAGACACCACCGTGTGTCCTACAACACTGCTGGGGTTACTGGGATCTTCAAAGTCTGTAGCCCTACAGTACCTGCCCTGTTCATGGCTGGCCTTGCACCCTTTAGAGCACACAATCCTTTTTCACCAAAGGGAACATATTGCTGGGAGGAGGGCAAACTTTCAGTTTTAAGGAGCTGTCATCTCTGTTTGTTCTGCAGAATGGAGTGCACTGCCTTCAGAAAGTCCTTCCTGTGCTCTGGAGAGCTGAAAAAGAGGTGGGAATACAAAAGGCAGAGTTACTCCTTGGGAACTGCTAAAAGCTGCCTGTAAATGAGGTAAATAATGGCCACTTCTGTGATTCAAGACAGTGCAAATCGACTGGCAGGTGATTCCCCAGAGAACCCCCCCCTGAACTTAGTCTGGTCAAAGCAAAGCTAAATCCATGGTGACTGCAGTGGGCATCCAAGGAAACCAACACCCAGGTCATTAATAAAACATTCAGCCTTTCAGCCCTCTCGAGGTGTCCTTTCCCTGCAGTGCCACCCACACGTGGCTGTGTCCAGTAGACATCCAGTCCTGCTCAGTCCATCTGTCCCCGCAAACACACCCACAGCTGCACAGCTCCTGCAACTCTTCCTAGAAGTAGAAATTGGCTCGGCACCAGCTCTGTTGGATCCTCATGAACTTGTGTTCCAAGTTCTTGAACCCAAAGAACACCACCACCACAACAATGGATGTTCATTTAAGTGCAGAGGTTTGGATCTGGTGCCATGAAAGCAACCAGCTGAACACAACACCTGCCATAAAGATCCAGTGCTGCAGTTTAACTGGAAAATTGCAATAAGGCTTTTCCCATAAAGGTGCAAAGCTGATCAAGTTAGTTTCAGAGGTTGTACCAAATTCTAGCTTCCAGAAGTTAGGTTTGAACACCCTCTCCCCACTCTCCCAACTAAGAAAGGAGTTCCCAACTGCTGGCAGGTGCAGCAACCAGACCTTTGTCCTTACGGTGCCCAGAGTGACAAACTGAGGGCCAGCCCCAGTTCAGGGGAATGTTGTCCCATCCCTCACCCTCCCCTCAGTGAAGTTTGAATTCACTTGTTCAGGTCTTCAGCTGAGCTGGGATTTACCTGTTTGCACCAAGATTTACTTCAGTGGCACAGCAGGAAAGGTAAACCCTGGATCCAGTTTAACAGTTCCCAGATTGCCTCGAAAGGAAAGACACAGGCAAGCAGGGATGCAGAGATGCAGCTGTGAAGGAAAACAGAAAACAGGGAGTCCCACTTACCTACAGCAGAGGTGAAATGTCCTTTCTGGCCTGCCCTCAGACTCAGATTTGACATGGACAACCTCACACACAGAATTGGTCTCTGCATCTAAAGGGAAACCAAGCAGAAATTCGTGTCTTCACATCTAAATGCAAACCATTTGCTGCATGCCCAGTGAGGTCCCCAAGGCACACACACTGCAAGCCTAGCAGATTGCAGGTTTTAATTCCAGGGACATTACCTGCAATGGCCAGGGCCCGCACCTGCAGCCCTTCCAAAGGGATCATGTAGTGGAACCGGAATGGATCCCAGTCTTCATAAATTGTGGGATCCTCCCTGGAAGAATTTCAAACACCATCAGGAGGGGAGACACCCTGGGGCAGGCAGACAGTGCTGTGCCCTGTGCTGAGGGCTCCCAGCTACAGACCTGTTGCAATCCTGATTTTCCCACCCTATACCTCCCTTGGGGGCCTCTCTGTGGGGACCTTGCTGGAATCTGGACTAAAGCAGCCCTAAGGCCCATCAGCTCTCAGCAATGCCCTCCAGAGTCCCCCAGTTCAGTGCTGGGTGCACACACACGTGGGAATTCATCAGAGTTTTGCTCTTCTCTCTGAAGTCACCCCATGCCAGCTGCCTTTCCCCACCTCCAACCCCTCTCTGCTTTATGCCACAAGTAGGGATCACCAGTTTCCCTGCCATCTGCCATCAAGAACTGGGGCAGGTGAGTTTTGTATGCCAGGGAAAATAGCCGAGGTTTGTGTTCGTGGGCCTGTGGCCGGAGTGGCTGGCTGGTTCCTGAAATTCCACAATACGCAGGATGGTTCCCAGACCCAGGCTGGCACCAGTGCAGACTGGGGCTGGTTTGACAGTGCCCAATTTCCCTGCCATCTGCCATCAAGAACTGGGGCAGGTGAGTTTTGTATGCCAGGGAAAATAGCCGAGGTTTGTGTTCATGGGCCTGCAGCTGGGAGTGGCCGGTTGGCTCCTGAAATCCCACAATACGCAGGATGGTTCCCAGACCCAAGCTGGCACCAGTGCCAACTCAGGCTGGTTTGACAGTGACAAGTGGCTTCTGCAATCTGCCATCAAGAACTGGGGCAGGTGAGTTTTTTTACCAAGGAAAAGGGGTGAGGTTTTTTTGGGGGCGCCTGTGGCAGGGCGTGGCCAGCTGACTCCTGAAATCCTGCATTGCGCAGGATGCTTCCCAGACCCAAGCTGGCACCAGCGCCAACTCGGGCCGGTTTGGCAGTGCCAAGTTGCTCCTGCAATCTGCCATCCAGAACCAGAGCAGGTGAGTTTTTTGTTTGCCAGGGTAAAGAGCTGAGGTTTGTGTTTGGGGGCCTGTGGCTGGAGTCATCGGCTGGCTCCTGAAATTCCACAATACGCAGGATGGTTCCCAGGCCCAAGCTGGCACCACTTGGAACTGGTGCTAGTTTGACAGTGCCAAGTGGCTCCTGCAATCTGGCATAAGGAACCTGGGTTGGTGAGTTTTGTTTGCCAGGAAAAAGGGCCAGATTTGCTGTTTGGGGTCCTCTTGCCTGGAGTGGCTGGCTGGCTCCTGAACTTCCGCGATATGCAGGATGCTTCCCAGACCCAAGCTGGCACCAATGCCAGCTCGGGCTGGTTTGACAGTGCCAAGCGGCTCCTTCAAACTGGCATAAGGAACCTGATTTGGTGAGTATTGTTTGCCAGGGAAAAGGGGTGCTGATGATGTTCGGGGCCCTGTGGCTCGGAGTGGCCGGCTTGGTCCTGAAATTCTGCATTGTGCAGGATGCCTCCTAGACCCAAGATGGCAACAGTGCCAATTCGGGCTGGTTTGACAGTGCCAAGTAGTTCCTGCAATCTGTCATCAGCAACCTGGGCCGATGAGTTTTGTTTGTCAGGGACAGTGGTCAGTATTTTTGTCTGGAGGCCAGTGGCCCAGAGTAGCCGGCTGGCTCCTGAAATTCCGCATTGCACAGGATGCCTCCCTGACCCAAGGTGGCACCAGCTGGAAATCGGGCTTCATTCACAGTGCCAAGTAGCTCCTGCAATCTGCCATCAGGAACCTGGGTGGTGAGTTTTGTTTCCCATGGAAAAGGGGTGGCTTTGGTGTTTTGGGCCTGTGGCCTGGAGTGGCTGGCTGGCTCCTGAAATTCTGCATTGCGCAGGATGGTTCCCAGACCCAAGCTGGCACCACTTGGAACTGGTGTTGGTTTGACAGTGCCAAGTTGCTCCTTCAGTCTGCCATCAAGAACCAGGGTAGATGAGTTTTGTTTGCCAGGGAAAATTGCTGGCGTTGGCATTAAGGGGCCTGTGGCCTGGAGTGACCGGCTGGCTCCTGGAGTTCTGCATTGGGCAGGATGGCTCCCAGACCCAAGTCGGCACCAGTGCCAACTCAGTCTGGTTTGACAGTGCCAAGTGGCTCCTGCAATCTGCCATCAGGAACCTGGGTGGTGAGTTTTGTTTGCCAGGCAAAGTGGCCAGCGTTTTTGTCTGGGGGCCTGTGGCCAGGAGTGGTCGGCTGGCTCCTGAAATTCCGCATTGCGCAGGATGCTTCCCAAACCCAAGCTGACACCACTTGGAAGTTGGCCTGGTTTGACAGGGCCAAGTGGCTCCTGCAATCTACCATCAGGAACCGGGGTTGGTGAGTTTTGTTTCCCAGGGAAAAGGGGTGGCTTTTGTATTGGGGGGCCTGTGGCCAGCTGGCTCCTGAAATTCTGCATTGTGCAGGATGCGCAGAACTTCAGGGTGGCAGCACCTCCTGAAATTCCGCACGGCACACGTCTCCCACACTCAAACTGCCACTACTGTATTTGTTGTGCCCCAGATGAAAGCAGGAATGATGAGTCTGCCTCCATGTTCTCAGACAGTTAATTTGTTATTTTAAGATACTATATTATATTAAAGTATACTAAACTACACTACACTAAAGAATGTGGAAAGGATATTTACAGAAGGCTTGAAAGATAATAATGAAAAGTTGTGACTCTCTCCAGTCTCAACACAGCTTTGCACTGATTGGCCACTGAGTGAAAACACTCACACCAGAAACCAATGAAACAATCACCTACGGGTAAACAATCTCAAACACATTCCACATGAGCAAAAGACAGGAGAAGCAAATGAGATAATTATTTTTTTTCCTATTTCTCTGAGGCTTCTCAGCTTCCCTGGAGAAAATTCTGGGCAAAGGGATTTTTCAGAGAATGTGAATGCCACACATCCCCATACAGCTCCTTGCTCCCTCCTCCACAGTGGCAGGGGGGGAGGGAATCAGGAAAGGGAAAGAACTCACAGGTTGAGATAAACATGGTTTAATAGGTTAAGGAAAAACTGCACACAAAAAAAGCAAAAATAAGGGATCTACTCCCCACTTGCCACCTGCAGGCAGATGTTCAGCCATCTCCAGGAAAGCACGGCTCCATCACATGTAATGGTGACTTGAAATGACAAATACCATCACTCCTGACATCCCCCACTCCTTTGTCCTCCAGCTTTATGTGCTGAGCACGATACCATATGGCCGGGGATATTCCTTGGGTCAGCTGTCCTGCCTGCGTCCCCTCCCAGCTCCTTGTACTCACCCAGACCACTCCCTGGTGGGTGGGGGTGAGATGCAAAAAACCCTTGATGCTGTGTAAACACTGCCCAGGAATAGTGAAAACATCCCTGGGTTATCAACATTGTCTCAGCTCAAATCCAAAACTATGCCCATAGCAGCTACTAGGAAAAAAAAGTAACTCCACTCCAGCCCAAGGATGCTCAGCTCAGTAGTTTCACAAATCTGGTTTCAGTAGCAAAATAAAATTCAGTTGGTCATGTTCTGTATTGTCAGGTGCTGAAAATTGCACTAATTTATGACAGTTCTCACTTTTGTTTTAGATTATAACAGTTATTTCAGACCAGTTTCTTCAGTATTTCCACTGTTCATGTCTTGACAAGCAATCAACAATCAAACCTCCTTTGTAGCCATTCTCAGTTGTAGGTTCTGATGGCCACAAGCAGTTGCATCAGAAAACCTCTTTCCTAAAGAGATGACAGAACTCTTTTCTTCTCTCCTGAATCACTGCAAACTGCTTCCAGAACCCTGCTACCACCAAGGGTAAGACCACCTCCCAGCTTTGGGATTTCTCAGGAGTCTCAATACTGCATCTTTTCTTAAACTCCAAGTTAATTTGGGAATGGGGTGATTCAGAGGGATACTCCAATTATAAGAGTCTTTTAAAAAAATGGGGCAGTCCAGTGCCTCACTTCAGTTACTTTAAACATGGTATGCCTGCACGTTTCTTCTTTTTTCTCTCCCCTGTATCCTGCTTATTTTAGCCTTAAAATACCCCGGGTAGGAGCCGGTAGGGCACTACAGCAGTGTAGCACCTCCAGTCCTTCCCATACTTGCTGCTGCAGCGGTGCTCATCCCTGATGCAGCGGTGGGTGAGCAGGATGGTCATGTAAATGATGTAGAAGTAAGGCAGCACGTGCTCAAAGCCACAAGCCAGGCAGTAGGCCAGCGAGCCCATCAGGTCTCCTGTGTAGTTGAAATGACGTGCCCAGCCCCAGAATCCCGAGGTCATCAGCTTGCTGTAGTACTTGGTGCCATCCACGGACGTGTAGGAGCACTCAATGTACTCTGGCTTCTTGCCCCAGATCCTGCAGTTGCCATTGGTGCGACGGAACAGGTCCTTCTGGTGGTTGGTCATTCTGAAGACGTAATAACCCAGCAAGCCAAACATCAAGATCCCTAAGGCATAATCTGTGCGCAGCTGGACGGGATGGTAAACCAAGTACAGACCCTGGGGAGCACAAAAACAATCAGCCATTTACTTCCAACAGAGGCTCAGCAGGACAGACCAATTCCTTGAAACAAGAAGAGAGAAGTTGCAAGGATGCAAACTGGACAGAAGGAAAAACCCAAGGAAAAAAACCCAAACAAACCACCACTAACCATAAGACCCTCAACAAGCAGGAGTAAAAAGAAAGGAAACTGAAAGGATTTAGAAAAGTATGCAGACACAATTGTCAATGACAGGACAGTAAACCAAGTACAGACCCTGAGGAGCACAAAAACAATCAGCCATTTACTTCCAACAGAGGCTCAGCATGCCAGACCAAATCCTTGATTACAGTGATCCTCAAGAGACCAGAAGAAGGGAGTAGAAAAATCTACTGCAATAGTAAAACTGCATAAAACTTTCAGAAAACGCTGCATCCTAGAGTTTCCTTCTCTCTCCAAAATTGTACTTATTCATGAAACAAGAAGAGAGAAATTGCAAGGATGCAAACTGGACAGAAGGAAAAACCCAAGGAACAAAACCCAAACAATCCATCATTAACCAAAAGACCCTCAACAAGCAGGAGTAAAAACAAAGGAAACTAAAAGGATTTAGAAAGGAAACTGAAAGGATTTAGAAAAGTATGCAGACACAATTGTCAATGACAGAAACAGGCAAAAAGGAAGGACAGGAGAGGAAAAGATGTCAAACTCATGCAGGGACTCGAAGCCTTCCTACAGGAGAATTGTTACAAAGAGTGTTGCAATAATTACTCAACAGTGGGACTACACAGAAACATTTCAGGTACAAATTCAACTGCTAGAAAGAATGTTCCTGGAAAGCTTCCCTCCTGTTAGCCCAAATACACAGTGTACACATTTTTACCTGCAAAGTATAGAGGTACGGCAACCAAACACAGTCTCCCCAGCCCAAATACCATCCAAAATGATCATGGCAGATATCCATGGTTTTCAAGTACCAGGCTTCATTCCAAAAGAAGTCCAGAACATAAATACCCTGCAACAGAATAATTTCACATTAATAACAGAGCACTGTCACCAGTTACCCTGTTTAACAGCATCAGCCTAATGTCTGTGCTGCCTGGTGATATGATCTCAAACTTCCTTGGTGTTTTCATGTTAGCACTTCAAAACCAGACATTTCTGACCTTGGTTAAGAAGAACTATCACATAAATACAACCTACCTGGATACACAATATCCATCTCTCTAGACAGAAAAAGGAATAATAGGATGACTAAGGCAAGTATACAACTCAAGGACAAACAGTTGAGAAGTGAACTCACAACTGACTATTATCTCTGTTCAGCTTAGAGTCACAGGGTACAAAGAGGAGGGATGGAGCTTCTATTGAACAGGTTTCCATTTACACAGATCAGGGAATAAATCCAAAGAAGTCCCATAACTGAATGACCTTCTTTCAGGCCAGGAAAAAATGCCTCAGTTTCATTTCCATAGAAGGAGATTTTTCCTTACAAGCTTATTTCCAAACTTTTTTCATACTAGCTTATTTCCAAACTTGTTTCTTAATTTCCTCCTCAGAATTCACCTGGAGGACATTGACAAGGATCATGGAGTTTGTCACTTCACCGTACAGCTCCTGCTGTTTGGCAGCAAAGGAGAGGTTGATGAGAGTCCAGGCCACAATCCCAGGGCGCCCATTGAAGAACAGCTTGAAATCAAACCACTTCCCTATTCGAGGGTTAAATTCAATCCCCATCATGTAGTCATAAAAGAAGTTGCCAGTGATTTTGCTGTAAAAAAAAAAAAATAGAAATGCACACAGTTATATACAAATACAGGTAATTGCTACTCTGCCTACACAATTTAGATTAATAATGTAGTGATAATAAAAATCATAAAACCATATAACATTGTGCAAGGTAACACAAACTGGCCTGACCAAAGTATCACATTAATAGACCTAAATTGTAGAATTTCAGAGGTGCCTGAATTTACTCTTGGTAACACTTCTAAACAGTCTAACTATTTTTAGGAGGGGTGTATCTGTGACATTGAGGCTGCCAGACCCATGGTGTGGAGCATGAAACACAGGGGATGGTGCTAGTGAAGGAATGAATCACTGCCATACACTGGCCTAGCTCTCTGTGCCAGTGAAATACACTCTGTCATACAATTTATATACCTGATTTTTCTTTAACAATTTTAATCTCTGACAC
This sequence comes from Setophaga petechia, assembly GCA_024362935.1. Lineage (NCBI taxonomy): Eukaryota > Metazoa > Chordata > Aves > Passeriformes > Parulidae > Setophaga > Setophaga petechia. The sequence goes on along the minus strand of JANCRA010000003.1, from coordinate 50,991,836 downwards.
CTAGTATTCTCTCACTACTAAAATCCACATACCAGTCTTTTGCATTGGTAGGGAAAAAGTAGCCTTTGATCATTGCAAAGGTGGACACTGCATATCCCAAGATATTGGCACACCACAGGAAAGGAATCCAGTTGTCAAAAATGATGGTAGGTGAGAAGAAGTGGAAGCAGTAAGCATTTGCAAACCAAAGCATATGGGTAATGATCCAGGCCTGAAGTCCATTTATTTCATATTTATTCACAACACCTAAAATATGAAGAAAAAATGGAGTGTTAGTGACCCTGCATTAATACAGCTTTTAATTAAGATGCACAGAATCCACAGAAGCTCAATCAAGTGCTCATTAAATAACCTCTCTCTCCTCATCCCCCAAATAAACACCTTGAAAGGTATTTAATTTTATGGAAGTTCCATTAGACTCTGCTGTACCCATCAGGCTTTGTTGTGCTGAGTTTTTCTCCTCACAAAACTGAATTTAGACTTTTCCCACAACTGACTAGAGTAACAAGCCACCAGTAACAGTTCACATCACACATTGTGTCCAAGTCCCTTGGGTTAATGGAGCTTGAGCAGGTAAAACTATCTTGTCAAATACCAGCAATAGTCCACTGACAATTTTAAGTGCCAAAACTATCAACCAGTACTTTTCCATTGCTGGTGTGATGCCTACCAGATCAACAGTTTTATTAATTATAAGAGATAGAAATGCTATAACTTACTCTAAAAGATGATCTAGATTGCTTTCTAGTTTTGTTTGAACTGAACATGTGAGGAAGGTGAGAGCATTTATGTCCATGTTTCCTCTGGATACACATGGGTTATTAAAGACTCTGAGAAATACTTTAATTTCAGAAGATTGCATGGTGTGCATGTATTCCAAGGGAGACCTTACCAGCAGGGGTGACAGCACCTTCTTGTACACCTCCCACATAACCAGGCAGAAATTTATGGCAGAAATCAGGAATGGACACATACAAAAACACCTAAAAGAGAGAGAATGTCTTCACAGTAAGTATAGACAAGAGAAAACTCCTCAAAACACTATCCCTCACATATTAATACCAAATATAACATTTCTCCTAAGTTTCTAATAAGTTTTGGGTAAGCCAAAATGGCAATATTTAGCTGTTGTGCTTTTAGGCCAGTAATACATCTAAGCTACTCCACAGCTCTAAAGATGTACTTCAAGTAAGGCTGTAATCCTTTTTTGGTGGGGAGGCAGGACAGTTGGTAACTACATTCAGATCCTTGTCCTTTGATTTATTTCTTGTGTATTAATTTAAAACAAATGGGTATTGTTGTTATATAGCTGCTTTTTCTTAAAAACCTCATTAAGGAATATGTCACACAAGGAATATTTCTGTATATTCCCATTATACTTATTTTCCAAGTACATAGGCTTCACTTGGACTCCAAAGCACCTTGGAAATTGTGAAACACCAAAGAGTAAATGCCAGTGCAACCTTTGTGTAAAAGGATTCATCCAACAGCTGTGGGAGAAAGCAGACACTGCATCCAGATCGTAGCTCAGTAATGTACCTGGAAAGTGACCCAAAGGGAATAAATGGCAGCAGCCCTGTAGGTCAGCATGGGAGTCCTGTTCCAGATGTCAGACAGATGCTTCTTCCCAGTCAGCAAGTCCAGGAGTGGATCAGTCAGAGAGCACTGGTACTGGTCACAGGACATGATGAAGTAATACACAATCAGTGGTGCAAACATCAGCAGGAAAAGGATGCTTGCCAAGGAAAACCAGTCCACCTCCCTGTAATCCAAAACAAAGCATTTTGTCTCCACAGGCTTCAGACAGATGAGTTACATCAGACAATATTTTCAGTGTACCTTCTAGATTTGAGTGGATAAAAACTGGAAATGTGCTCAGGGCACAGACATGTCTGGGGGTCAAACAGCCATTAAAAGCTCAGCAAGGAACATACTTTGCCACAAACTGCTCTAAAACTATGCTAGTTGATCAGAGCAACAGATTAGATAAAATCTCCCCTCCAAAAACCAGATTATTATTACAGACTTCACATTTTTTGATGGCAATCATGGCTCTAACTGGTGGAGTATTCAGTTGGAAGTGATAATGGAATCCCAAGAACATTATGCAAAGCTTGGAAACTTGGAAAAGACAGACCTTGGACATCCATACGTTGAATTTCCTGTGCCACTGTTGCTGCTCCTAGCTGCAGTACAATGCCCTACTAATACCTGCCCAACTCTTTGGGAGCTGGGACATGAGTCATAAATCTTGCTACAGCAGGCCTTGTCAGCTGGGAAAGCCACAGATGCCAGAATGCCTGTTTTCCAAACCTCAGGAAATATTTATGTCCTTGGAAAAAAAACAGAAGTTTTATCAATTTTTATGATTTGCTTTTCTTTTTTGCAAGGAGTGTGTTTTAACCCAAACCGTCTGGCAAACTCTCTGCCTTAAAAAACCTGAAGAACTTTTCTTCAGCACCTGTTGCTACAGCAAATTACCCATGAGCTTTCTGGAGCAGAGCAACACAAAAATCTGTTACTAACAGAGGGAAGTTTAAAAGGAATACAGCATCTCTAAGAGTAAGAATGAAGCAATTGGAAATACAAGGACTACTTGAGGTCATTGGCCTCTCTCACCATGCTCTTCCCCACTGGCCTTGAGATGTTTTAGTATCATTTTGCATGTTTTGGTGTTTTCTTTCTTCAGCAAGTTTTCTCTCCTGATGGGCTGCCATGATGTCCTGTAGGAAAGAAAATATGAATCCCATTACTCTAGCTGGTTCTCAATAATTCTTATACCTCTACAAGAGAATCATAAATAAAAGTTATTAAAATCTATTATATAGACTTCAGACCACACAAAATTTAGGGGTGGAGGACAGGAAGCAAAAAATTTTCACCAAGTAATTCCCTATGAACTTACATTCAGCAAAACCTAATCAAAACACTGATATCAAAGTAATCCATTAAACTTCTCACTAACTGGAAATTTCTTTTAAGGTGCATAGATAATAAATTGCTTACTACTTACATGTAGATGTAAAAGGAAAAAAAATGTTTCACCACACTGTCCTAAACCTTTGTAACTTAACTGTCTCTTTTAATTTGAGAAATTGCTACTGCTGTAATATTAGAGATGAGACCTTGTCATTGGGATACTTTTGCCCAGAGTCCTTGTTCCATATATGTCATTTACACCATAGAAAACAAGATATAATCCCATCTAAGTAAAAAAATCCGTGGGAATGGAGAATGATTTACTCGGCACCACCCAACTCTCTCTGTGGAACATGCACTGTTGCTTTCTTTCGTTCTGATCAAACACTTGTTATGCTAAAGATCATCACCCTATAATCAGCACTATGGACTGACGTCCCAGCTCTATGTGCCTCATCACGGCGAACCCGATCCATTATCTGATGGATAATAATTCCATTAACCCATTATCCAATTAGAATCTACCCTCTGCATCCACCTCCTCTTGGGCAACCTGTTCCCACGCCTGACCACACCAACAGCGAAACAAAAAACTCGCATCAAACCACGATCTCCACTGCCTCGCCTTTAGGCCATTTCCTTCAGTCCTCCCCCCGTAGGTTCTTTTCCGAAGCGATGTGAGGGGAAGGCAGCTCGTCGCTCCCTACCAGGCCTGATCCCAGACACGGTGAGGAAGGAACGCACTCACCTGAGGGGCCGGGGCCGCTCTCTCACGGGGGATCACTGATGGGGGATCACTGATCGGGGACCACTTTCACTCCGCTCCCCGCGGCCACACGGGCTACCCTCCGCCTCTGTCACACCTGCACCTCCTCAGGCGGCATCGGCCCGTCCAGGCCCCGCCCCCGCCCCACGGCCTCAGCCAATCCCCGCCGCGCTCCGCCCATTCCGCGGCTTCCCATTGGTGGCTCGCGCTCGTCCCATGGGCCGAGGAGCGCGAGGGTTGCGGGCCCCGCCCCCTGCCCAGGGACCTGCGCTCTGGCGGGAGCGAGCGCGCCGAATAAACCCCAGCGCGCCGAATAAACCCCAGCGCGCCGAGTAAGCCCCAGCGCGCCGAGTAAACCCCAGCGCGCCGAGTAAGCCCCAGCGCGCCGAATAAGCCCCAGCGCGCCGAATAAACCCCAGCGCGCCGAATAAACCCCAGCGCGCCGAGTAAACCCCAGCGCGCCGAATAAGCCCCAGCGCGCCGAATAAGCCCCAGCGCGCCGATAAACCCCAGCGCGCCGAATAAGCCCCAGCGCGCCGATAAACCCCAGAGCACCGATGGAAGGGGAATGGTGTCCAGAGAAAGAGGTTACATCTGCACTCGGGTCACAACATAGAGCCCCTGAGCCAGACTAGGCCGCCTTGAGGCGTTATTAAGCTCTCCACATTGCGCTGACCGCTCTGTGCGATTTCCAATGTTCCCGGAGAAAATGACCTGGGGATGCTGGCCAAGAGCTGCTGAACACGAGCCCAGATGTGCTCAGGTGGCCAAGAAGGACAATGGCATCCTGGCATTGTCAGCAGTAGTGCGGCCAGCAGGACCAGGGCAGTGACCATCCCCCTGTTCTGGGCACCACTGAGGCCCCACTTTGAATTGTGGGGTCAGTTTTGGGCACCTTAATCCAAGACACTGAGTTGCTGGAGTGTGTCCAGAGAAGGGAATGGATCTGTGGGGAGGAAGGGGGGATGGAGGTCTCAGCCTGGAGAAAAGGAAGCTCAAGGAAGGAATGTTACACTCTACAGCTCCCTGAAGGGAGGCTGTAGCCTGTACGCTCTTCTCCCAAATGACAAGAGAAAAGGCCTCAAATTGTGCCAAGGCTTGTTTAGATCAGACATTAAAAAGTTTCTTCATGGAAAGTGTTGGCAGGCATTGGAACAAACTGCTCAGGCTGGTGGTGGAGTCACCATTGCTGGAGGTAAAAGCCGTGTGTATGTGGCGCTTGAGCATATGCTTTAGTGGTGTACTTGGCAGTGCTGGATTAGTGGCTGGACTCAGTGACTTCCCGATCTTTTCCAATCTAAATAATTCTGATTCTAGTACAGAAAGAAGTTAGAATCCCAGGTGGAAGATGGTTCACAGGAGCCAAATATGTGATGAGGGACATAAGAGAAGAGATAGGACTTTGAAGAAGTCAGCCTCTCTGGGGTCAGCACCCTGAGAGCTGCTGGGATGATGCTGAAATGAGAACAGCACACAGAAGGCTGCATCCTATTCCAGTTACCTTCAGCATCCGCTCTCTGAACTCGGTTTGAGGGACACTTAAAAGAAGCCCCAGGGTTAAGAAATGGGCTAAGGCTGCATTCCCGTTATCCAGGGCTCTGGGGAGATAAAACTGCGGAAAGTGCGGAAGGGCGTGCAGCAGCGCACGGCGCCGGAGGGAGCCACAGCGCGGGTGGGCAGCGGCTCTGCATGGAGCCCGTGCTTGGAGCACTGACGGGGCAGGGGCTGCTGCGGGGGCCGGAGAAAGGAGCGGGAGAAGGGACCGGGAGGAAAAGCCGGAGCAGTGACCGGGAGAAAGGACCGGGAGGAGTGGCCGGGAGGAGGGACCGGAGGAGGGACCAGGAGGAGTGGCCGGAGGAGGGACCGGCAGCAGCGACCGGCAGCAGCGACCGGCAGCAGCGACCGGGAGCCCCGGCCTGGCCGCCCCGGAAGCAGCGGGGAAGGCGGTGGGGCCGCCATGGGCCGGGCAGTGACCGTGGCCACCTGCGCCCTGAACCAGTGGGCTCTGGACTTTGAGGGCAACCTGGAGAGGATTTTCAGAAGTGAGTGCTGAGATGGCTGGCTGCCCCTGGCCATCAGGGAGCCTCTTCCCTCCCTCCTTGCCTCCCTCCTTGCCTCCTGCTGCGGGCGGGCGGCGCAGTGCAGCCCGTGCCTGTTTCACGCACTGCGCTCCCAACACTTTTCCAGGTATCGACATCGCCAAGAGCAAAGGAGCCCGGTACCGGCTTGGGCCAGAGCTCGAAATCTGGTAAGGGCGCTTTGCTGGCTCTGCTTTGGTGCGATTCCAGTGAACTGTGCAAGAACAGTCGGGAAGAGCATTGGCCCCGAGGTGCTGCAGTGCCCAGAGCCGTGCTTACAGCGTGCGGCCATCGGGGCAAAAAAAAGCACTGTAGTTGTGAGCACAGGATTGGGTCTCTTGTCTTGGAAACCTGACCGGAAGCGACAGTTTTTAACCTATTTCAGTGAGTTTTCCTGCAGGGGAGCTATAGTGCTTTGATTTCTGCCTGCTGTCCTGGAAGGAATATCATGCGTTGATACAGAACGCTGCAGAGTTTTAGATGCTGTAAATAGGGATGGTGTTAACAGCACCGCTTCTTCATTTTCTATATAAATTACGTTTGTGGGTGAAATGCTCCCTGTGTGAAGTAGTTTAATTTCTTTGGTTCTGGTGCTGATCTGGCTGAATTTTTGGTTTCTCCTTGTTTCTATACACAGTGGTTATGGCTGCTCAGATCACTTTTATGAGTCAGACACACTCTTGCATTCGTTTCAAGTTCTGGAAAAGCTCTTGGAGTCTCCAGCTACTCAAGATATTATCTGTGATGTGGGAATGTAAGTTTTTTTGTTTGTTTGTTTGTTTGTTTGTTTTTTAAACCTGTGATAAAGGCATAAGTCCTTAGGGAATGCTGCTTGTGCCATGCTCTGGATAGCGAGGGCTCTGCACCAAACTCTCAAACATATCTTAGGAACTGCACTGCTTTTCCCCTTTTAGCTACCATGACCAGGACTGCAATGTGCAGAGAAATAGGAAAATTACAGTTATATATTGGAAACCTTAATGTCTGGTACTTATTGTCACAGGTCAGACTTTGTGTTAGATGTAACTCAAAGGGTTTTATAAATTGACTGTCTTGTGGGAATGTGGGGGCTGCTTTCACTGACAGACAACATAAGTGTATGTGAAACTCACTGAAGCCATTGTAAGCCTTGTGCTGACACTGAGGGGTGATAAGTTATATCTGTACAATTAATGTGTTAGTATTGATATAATTGTGTAAAGCTAGTTTGATTTTGAACTGGTCTGACAGTGTTGCAGGAGGTCACATTAGATTAAATAACCTGGTCCAGCCATGGGGAATCTTCTCGTGTGCTCATGTTCCTAAGGCTCAGGTAGTAGTTGATATATCTGAGATTGACAGCACAGCCAGTAACTCAGATTTTTTCAAGCTACTACTTTAACTAAAAAATTAGAAGCTATAACTTCATATTTTGTTTTGCTTGATTCCCTCCAGTGAGGTTTTCTGAACAGTTTTTGCAGTAAAGTAGATTCTGTATATTTTTATCATTTCATTTAGTGAAAGTAGTCATTGCTGATTTTGGTTCTTATTTTCACAGGCCTGTTCTGCACAGAAATGTTCGCTATAATTGTCGAGTGATCTTTTTAAATAAGTAAGTCGCCGTTTATGTGTTCTGTGAGGTTACACATTATCTTTTCAGACCCCAGTTTGACCTCCAAGCAAGATTCTTCAGTGCTACTTAGAGGGATGGAATTATCCTCCTATTTGCTAAATTCTGAGAGAGACAGCTAAGGTTTCTCATGATCTATTTTTTCTTTTCTGATTTGTGGAAACTGAATTCCCACTGTTTTCTGGAAAAGTTCAGAAAAACCCCTTGAGTCTGCAAAAAACTTTAAAAATGTTACATTATAAAAGAAAAAAAGTTGTTCTTAATCAGTGTTCATATAGGCTTGTTTGGCTGTACATCATGTGTTAACCCAGTTTTTCTGTTTTGTTTTATTTAAGGAAGATTCTTCTGATCAGACCAAAAATATCACTGGCAAATGCAGGAAACTACAGGGAACTTAGATGGTTCACCCCATGGAGCAAAGCAAGGTATTCTGGCAACTCTAGGAATTGTGTTAAAAAACACAGCTTGCTGTTAGCAGCCACAGCAACAGGGCTGAAGAATCTGCAGCAAATACTCACTGGCTGCTACAGGGAGAGCAGCAGGACACAGTCAGCCAAGCTATGTGGCTGCAGCTTGAAGGTTATTGAGCAGTCAAACTCTGAGTTTGCTGGAGGAAAAAAGTGCGGCTGCTTGATCCTACAGCCAGTGTAAAGTGCCATTTTCCTGGTGTGTGCTTTCTAAGAACAGCCAGCTCAGGACTGGAGGGGCTCTGTTTGTCTCCTGAATGCTGCATCCCAGTACTGAGCTGGCAAGCACTGAAATGGGTGAGCTCTGTCAGAACCTCTGCAGTGAATGACAGCTGCCACCTTATGGTGCTGCAGGACACGCCGGGCACTCATCTCTGATACTGTGCACTCCTCTTGTAGTCAGGGAATGTTTCCAGCTCCAAGGTCTCTGCAAAGCACTTCTGATCCCTCCTCTGAGCCCCAGCTGGTTCTGAGCTGCTCGTGCACTAACCCTGCAAAAAGAGAAACTTCCACCTGGCATTTGTCTTGTGTGGTGTGTTCATTGTTGGGTCTGCTTTCTAGCCAGGATGGGGCATTCCTCACCTTGCCTTTCTGAAGCACAGGTGTTGCTATCTTAAGATGTTGGCATTTCTGATTAATTCCACAGAAAATATGAAGGGTTTTTTTTTTTCATTTTTTTAAACACACACAGCCCTGTACAACTTCAATAGGGTTTCTTTAACCAGTGTTAGAGGTGAGATGAGAACCAGTTTTTATGCTGTGATTTATGTAATGATGTATTCACAATCTCTTAACTTGATTTAGGCATGTGGAGGAATATTTTCTGCCCAGGATAATTCAGGAAGTGACTGGACAGGTAAGCTGATTTTTCTTTTTTAATTTAGCATCTTCCAGATTCAGCAATTAAAAACTGTAGTCTCCAAAATTCTGCTGCCAGTCGTGATGTAGATTCACATATTTCAGTGGTGGTTCTAAGTTGCATTAAATGAGAGCATAATTTAACATTATTTATGTTAGTATGTGGCTGCAAAGCAAGTAAATTTTAAATCTATCTCAGTTGTTTGTACATACAGAACCTTGATTGCCATATTTTGCACAATTTTGGTGCTGAGTTTATATGTGCTTGAGACTAGAATGGAGTATGTGTTTTTAGGTTAAAAAAAATTAAATTAAAAATCATTCAAACCTTATTTGTTCAGAAGGATCTAAAATTTATGTTAGTTCCCACTAAAGCATGAGGGTGATTCCTAGCAACAGACAGTCTCTGTTTTGTAGATTGTTTAATTCCTGTCCTTAAGCAAAGCACTGGATCTGAATACTACTGAAATTAAAACCTGAAATTTCAAACAGTCCAGAAATTTGCATTTCAGATTTATTTTTTTTTAATCTGACTCAGTATAAAATGAAAGAAGGTGTAATGTGATTTATATTGTGTCACTTAATTTCACATAAGTAAGCACTCAATTTTTATATCTTCTTAAGATTAATAGTTCAAGTTTTTGAATTGAACAGCTTGTTCTACTGCATTTGTGTAAGAATGTTCTTGTTTTTCCTCAGGAAACTGTTCCTTTTGGGGATGCAGTGCTAGTAACCAAAGATACCTGCCTAGGAACAGAAATATGTGAAGAACTCTGGGCACCAAACAGGTAAAGGAGAAGAGGAAATAAAAAGTAATCTAAAACATACCCTGGAGCTGCCTGAAATAAATGTTTGTAGAGATCTGCTTATTATTCTTCTGTGTAATTTATCTTTCAGAAAGTGCCAGTAAGATAAAATATAATTAGGAGCAATAAATACATCATGGGAAAGACCTCATTAGGCTAGGTACAGGATGGCAGAGAAATGTTGGTTGTTAAACTAAATCAACTCGAAACAAGATGGTAGGGGAGAAATACCAAAAACAAGCAGAATGAAAAGAGTGACCTCAGGAAATAAATGACAGGTAACTCTTGTGCTCACATTCCTGATACTTTTCCAAATCTCCCAGTTACATTGATTTCCTTATAACTGCAGAAGATGTGGTGTGTTGAAGATGTGATTTTTTTTTTTAGTATTCCTTTCTTATGACATTGGAAAAAGAAAAAAAGCAGTAAAAATCTTTTCTTTCTGGTTCTGTTCTTGGATTTACTAAGAGACAAGGAAAATGGGACAACTGGCTTTGCAGTGTATATACATGTTACCCTTTCAGACCAAGATTATGTTATTCTCTCTTTCTTTGAGATCTTGCCTTCTATAGAGTAGAAGGCATTTTATTTAGAATGAAGTGAGCAAAAGCCTTCCTGACCTCTGCAGCCACTGCTGGTCTTTGACAGAAGAGCTGGACAATGCAAGAAAAGAGATATTTTTGAAAGCCCTATCCTTGTTTGAGCTAAGACATGCAGAAGACTGACAGTGACATAAATGTTTCTGCTTGTCAGTGATTTTTAATGACATTTGCATTTTTCACAGCACAGTAGTGATTTATTTTTGTGCCTTTTGCTTTGACAGCCCTCACATTGAGATGGGACTTGATGGAGTGGAAATTTTCACCAACTCTTCTGGGAGTCACCACGTGCTACGAAAGGCTCACACCCGGGTGGATCTGGTGAATTCTGCCACAGCCAAGGTGTGTGCTTTTCTATTGGAAAGTTCTGTGTGTTTGAAAAATGATGAGAAAACACTTATTATTTGGTCTGTAGTCCTATCTAACAGTGATGGGGACAAAAATAAAGCAATGAGTGTACATGACACTGTGAAGAAGCTGCTTTGTCATTGTAATTTAACATGCTTTGCTTATACGTAACAGTATCTGCTCTCTCCTCTGATATCCAAACACAGCTTCTGTCATCGCCTTCCTGCTTTTCCCAACCTCAGTTTGAAGTCAGAATTCCAATTTAGAAGTGCAGCTCTCTCTGTTTGGGTTGAGGGAATGACTCTTGCTACTAAGAGACTCCTGTCAAGAGAGAATCCCAGCCATTAATTATTCACAATGTAAAGGGAGAGGAAATTTGTAAGAAGGGCAGGAGTAGAGAAACAACATTTTGATTTTTAGCATCCTGTCATCCTGTACATTCTGAACAGCTTTTTTTTTCTCTTCCCTGCATGTTTGTTTCCCTGGCAGAATGGTGGAATATATATTTTAGCAAACCAGAAAGGCTGTGATGGTGACCGTCTGTATTATGATGGCTGTGCAATGATTTCTATGAATGGAGAAACAGTTGCACAAGGATCCCAGTTCTCCCTGGATGATGTGGTAATGTATTCACCCCATAGCTGCTGGGACACTTAGGCTCAACACTTCCAAACATTCCAGATCTAGGCCCACATCTCTAAACTAAAAAGGGTGTATTTTAATTATGCTATTCAACTAGATCCAAGTGTTTTCCTAGTCAGATTACCTACAGGAGCTCTCCTGCTTTTGTGATGAAGGAAGAACTGTCACAGTGGAAGAACTTCATGAAAACATCTTAGTATGCAATCACCATGAGGAGTTAATCAAGATTCCCTTATTTAAAGCAAGGAAGGGCAAAGACTGCAATGTTCTAATTGTTACCCAGTTTTGTGGACACAAGGTTTCACTTAGATTTCTGAAAGTGGTAGATTTGTCATCTAGCTTTCCTCACATTATGTGCGAGCTCCATCTCTTTCCCCAGTAACGTTTCTTGCCTTTTCCTTTGCCACAGCTGATGCTGTGGCATTTCCTGAGGGCATTTCTTTTGCCAAGCATTGTTTATGTGTTTGTGTAGGGTGATCTAATGTTGAAAGCCTTTCCACAGGAGGTTCTGGTTGCCACTCTGGACCTGGAGGATGTTCGAAGTTACAGAGCAGAGATTTCATCCCGTAACCTGGCGGTAAGAGCTCTTTGTGTTTTCAAACTGTGCCAAGTTTGAAGAGTTATTTGATGTAAGTATTTGCATGTCTTGATTTTCATAGTATCTTAGACAGCTGATTTTTTTTGAACTATGTTAAAATTGGTGTCTTCTGAATTCTTCTGTACTATTGCTTAGGCAAGTAAAGTGAATCCTTATCCCAGGGTAAAAGTGAACTTTGCTCTGTCGTGTCCTGATGATTTAGCTGTTCCTACTTGTATGCCAACCCAGTGGAGACACCACAGTCCTGAGGAGGAGATCAGGTAATCAAATGCTGAATCTGTTGCTTGAAAATTATTTTGGTTTTTAAAAAAAAAAACAAAAACAAAACAACAAAGCTCAAAGAAAGACATAAACATAAGATGTTGTTCAGATTTAAGTAAAGGAAATCTCTCATTGGAAGACCACAGTAAATATGTTGACTTGCTTAGGTGTTATTCCCTAACCTTCTTAGAACCATCATGTTCTGTAATTTCAGCCTTGGACCTGCATGTTGGCTCTGGGACTATTTAAGGCGCAGCAAACAGGTAAGAACAACTGGGTTTGTTTTTCCCTTGGCATACACAGCTTCTTTGTGCCACAGGCACAATCCAAATTGCTTTTCTGTGCTGCTGGTAACCCAAACTGATGTTAGTCCAAGGTGAAAAGTTTGAGTTTTTCACTGGTAGCTCAGTGAGACTTAAAAATTGTGTTCCAAGCGTGACTTCAGTATGCTCTGTGCACCCTTCCCTTAGGAATTGTGCTTTCTTGAGTGCAGCAGAGTGACATGAAGTTGTCATTCAATGTAATAGTAAAGTATATATGAAAAATATTATCCTTTTTATTAGCATTTCTGTCTTACTAGAGGGTAAAGACAACTGGAATTTTTTCTAGGCAAAGGGTTTTACACTGACTACTTGTTTGATTACCCAGTTGATGAGAGTTTCATAGGATTTCCTCTGGGTGGTTTGTTCTGTTTTTCCTCAGTAATACACAAGCCTTGAACAATATGAAGTCATGAAAATGCCTGTCATTCTTCTACAGGAGTGTGTTTCTGAGTGGCACAATACATATTTTTTCCTTTTTTTGTTATGTGGAACCTCTTCCTTGCTCTGTTTTCAAGGCAGGATTTCTCCTACCTCTGAGTGGTGGAATTGACAGCTCTGCTACAGCTTGCATAGTGTATTCCATGTGCCACCAGGTTTGCCTGGCAGTCAAGAATGGCAGTAAGTAGATCTGTGTGTCTGGCCAGCTGTGTTTACTAATGGTTATGGATAAGTTAATATTAGCTGGGTGCAGTAGCTGCAAGAGCTTATTAATGGCAGACCCTTTTTTGTCATTCTAATGGAGCCCTTTGTACCTCTTCAGAAATTCCAGTGAAAATGTGTGTCCAAATTCAGATTCTCTGAATTGGCAATAGTTTCTGGTTTGGGTTTAAGAATGGTGGAACTCAGACTAGTTTCTGTCCAGACTATTGTTCAAATGTTGGCTGATGTAGTCTTTAGTTTATTCTGAGAATTTTCCCCTTCTATTAAAAGCAGCACTACAAGGCATGGTTAGGAATGGTTTAAGTTCTTTAAGTTTTGGCTTTAAGCAGACTTCATGCTTTTACCTAAGTCTTTGTACATAGTGCATCGTGTTTTCTATGAAAATTCTTCAGTAGATCTAAAGGATTCAACGTTTCTGTGCTCAAAATCAGAAGCAAAATCAGCGATTCTTTTATTTGATAGATGAAATTTTTCTGGGAAGCTAGATGTAGTAGTCTTATTTGTCATGAGCTCTGTAAAGCTTAATTGGAATACAAGGGATGTACAAGATATTTGCACATCCTGCAAAGGGAGGAGCACAATAATTTCCACTCCTGTTCTGTTTCTTCTGCTCTGTCCTCAGATGCAGACGTGCTGGCTGATGCACGCAGGATTGTGAATGATGGCACCTACACCCCTGAGGATCCTCAGGAGCTCTGCAAGCGTGTCCTCACCACGTGCTACATGGCTAGTGAGAACTCCTCCCAGGATACCTGCAACAGGGCCAGGCTGCTGGCTGAGCAAATAGGCAGGTACAAGCTCAGAAGTGGTGGGAAAAAACATCATGTTCTGGCAAAGAGTTACATCTAAAACCTTCAAACTCGAAAAGGGGAAAAAAATAAGAGAGGAATAGGAGGTGGGTTAAGTAGGAATGCTACAGATGTTATTACTAAAGTGTTAAAGTGATGCCAACTTAGAAGCATTTGGCCAAGGACACGCAATTTTGGAAACAGACTCTGAAAAGTGTTATTCTTTCCTAAGTTTCTTCCTACCAGATCTGAGATTTTAGCACCTTAAAACCTCATTTGATGGGCAGATTTTTGATGTTTTTTTTCTATTTTATCTAGTCAGATTGTGCTGGCTGAGTCACTTGTGCTTGAATTCTTCTCAGCTACCACATCAGCCTGAACATCGATGCGGCTGTGAAAGCTGTTGTGGGGATCTTCAGTGTGGTGACAGGTCGAACTCCCAAGTTTTCTGTCTATGGAGGGAGCAGCAGAGAGAGCCTGGCACTCCAGAATGTGCAGGTGTGTGTCCTCTAGGCTAAATCATGTCACACTCTTTTGGTTCTGTGGGCTTTGGGTTGATTTTTTTTTTTTGTTTTCCAAACTAACCAACAACTCTGCTTTAGTTCCGAGTGTTGCTTATCCTGTTTGATAGTTTTTGTTAATTTGAGGACTTGCTCTTTCTCTCTCTGTTACTGGAGAAATCCAGCTGTTTGCTCTGGAAACAAACATTGAATTCTTTGTCAGCTTTTTGGCAACAGGAGAGGTTTAAGTCACAGAGGAGTGTGGATATTTGCTTAACATTACCAACAGTTGCTGCTGGAGCTGGATCCTAGGCTGGTTTGGCATTGCTGCAATCCTTAGGAAAAGCTGTTTCAGGATGGGGACAAAAGCAATGTAAACTTTTTAGAAATGTTGTCTACTAGACTAGAGAGATTTATTTACTCTATAAAAGGATATGGTTTATCTGCATGCTTCATCCATCATGGGTCCTTGTTAGTGCTATCAGAGGGAGCAAATGGCAACTACTCCCCAGTTTGCAGCTGACCAGGAGAAACTTCCTCAGTCTGTGGCAGTAGCAGGTACTGAACCTGGATTTCCTGACTGTGTTCAGCAATTTCTCCACAAGACTATCCTTCTTGCAGTCATGCTTTGTTGCCCTAATTTTTTAAGATTTTCTAAGCTTTCTGATATTTACATTCTTATAATGAACTTTCTCACACATTTTCTGTAAATAACTCATTGTTTTGCATTCTTTTATAAAAGATGAGAAATTTGATAGACTGTTAGTTTGTCCAGTGTCACTGGAGAGGTGACACTGTCACCCTGCAATCCACTGTCACTTTTAGAAAACTATAAATGTTAAAGTCAGAAAATAATCTTCTCTTTTTTCTTCACCTTGGGAGCAGCAGTGTGCACTTGTGTTCTCTCGTGTCCTGAAGTGACAGTGTTTACCCTGCCCAAATTTTGTTCTTCATGAGCTTGTTTAGACAACTGATTAATAAAAGTGACTGGGGAGAAATCACTCTGCTATGTAAATTTTGCTTTCCTTTTCACTTTTCTCTGCAGGCTAGAATAAGAATGGTCCTTGCCTACCTGTTTGCTCAGCTGACACTGTGGGCTCGTGGGATGCCAGGGGGACTGCTGGTGCTGGGATCAGCCAATGTGGATGAAAGGTTGGTGAGAATTGGGAATCCAAACCCACGTGGAACAGGTCACTGTCATTTCCTGCAACTCTACCAAATACCTCTGTAGATTATGACTCAGAAGAGGTAACAACCTAAGAATGCACTGGTAACAGTGAAATTAATGAAAATAGTTAAATCAGCTTGAATGGGAAATTGTGTATTTTTCAGAGGTTTAGCCAAAGTATTGCTATAGAATTTCCCATAGAATGCTGTTTTCAGTAGAGCTTACCTCTGCATTCACTAGGCTAAATTCCCAATTTGTTGAATTTTCAATTGCTGTATTAGGAATGAAGATGTGAACTTTGAGCTGAAAAAGCAGACCTTAATATCTGGAGTACTGTTAGTAGAGCTAGTATCTGAAGATTAAAGCAATCCCTGTAAGATTGTGGGAGTGGTAACCTCTAAAGCTGTGAGAGTGCTGTGTGCTGTTTGTGTGGGTGTTTTGAGATTTGAGATTGTTTTAATTAGTCAGCACAGTATTTTAATTGCTTTGAACATATTGCCTCAACATGGATAGTTTTGCAGTGCTTTATGATTGTTTAAAGTATCATCGTCTGGAAATTTCAGGGCTTTAGGATAGCCCTGCTGCAGTTAAGCATGTTGCCCTTTAGGTGTAAATATGTTACTGCAGTTTGTTTCTCCCTTTCTTTAAGCTACATATAAATTCTCTATAGTGTCAAGGGTTATATATTATGCTGCAGTTACGTTATTATTAACTGTTGCTGTATAAAATTTCCTGTTTTGCTCAGTCTCCGTGGTTACTTGACCAAGTACGACTGCTCCAGTGCTGATATCAACCCCATTGGTGGCATCAGCAAGACTGATTTGAAGAGCTTCATTCAGTACTGCATTGAAAACTTCCAGCTCACAGCCCTCAGGAGGTGAGCAATGATTCAGTGACTGTGTTTGTTCATTCCACTGGAGGAACTGTCTGAGCCAGATGCTTCATTTTTGGGATTGAAGCACTGTTTTAACAAAACAAAAATCTCATAAAAAGTCATAAGACTGCATGGAATTAATGTTTTTCCTTTTCCCTCTCCCTTACAGTATAATGTCAGCTCCACCCACGGCAGAGTTGGAGCCCCTGGTGGATGGACAGGTGGCTCAGACTGATGAGGTAATCATGGGCAGTGCCTTTAAAATGCTTTAAGCCTTATCCCAAAATCTGGGGTTTGTCCCATAGCTCTTGTTTACTCCTGTATGTAACCATGCCTACTGACAGGTGTGTTATAACCAGTCTTAAAGCTGCCAACAGGGCATTAGTTCCCCACACCTGCCCTATCTGTGTTGACAATAGTTTCCAAAACAGCAAATTAACCTTTTTGCATTATTTAGATTTTTGGACACTTAGAACCCTATCTGTGTTGACAATAATTTACAAAATAGCAAATGAACATTTTTGAATTATTTTAGATTTTTGGACACTTAGAAGGATGGGTGTTGTAAAATGCAGTTTAAGTTGGGTTGGTTTTTTTTTTTTGTTTTTTTTTTTTTTTTTTTAAATATCAAAATAAAGTCAGGGCTTTACTGCTATGAAAATGACTGGTGGCAAAGCACTCTTCTCCCCACATCCTTTTCTTTGCTATCCCTTTGGAAAGGAGAGCAAAAACTGATAAAACTACCTTTGTGGCCTCCAATCTCCCAATTCAGAGAAATTCCAGTGGGTTTTTTTATTTCTGCTCATACTATGTCTTTTTGACGTTGACAATATAATTTTGGTGTTTCTTTGATTTAACTGGGTTATTTTAATTGCTCCATGAAAGTATTCATTAAAATTTGCATAGTTAAGATTTTCTTTGACTTTCTGTGTGTGTTTTCAGGCAGATATGGGGATGACATATGCAGAGCTCTCAATCTATGGGAAATTAAGGAAAATTGGAAAGGCTGGACCATACAGTATGTTCTGTAAGCTGATTAATATATGGAAGGAAATTTTTACTCCAAGAGAGGTAATACACCAAAGAGAAAAAAAAATCAAATAGTTTATTGCTTTTGCCAAAATAGAGCATGTTTGGAGAAAGGTCAGGTTCCTTTTAACTGAAAGTAATAGTTTCATTATTTTGTGTTTAGAGATTATTCTACAGGTGCAGCAGAATATGCTGGAAAAGCTGGCCTGTAGCTCTTAAATGGAGCTTGTTGTCTTATGCTGCAAATTGCTAAAACAATTGTTAATTGAGTAATTTGAAAACAGTTACTTCAGAATTATACCTTGGGGAAAATTGTTTTCTAAAATGCAGATGACCAACTACTCTTGAAGCCTTTGGTTATGTGTTCTGAGACAAAAAATGGCTCTTGCTTTGAAAGAATATCTAGACCGTGTAAAAGTAGAAAACAGTCTCCAAACCACTGTGCTCCTCTCAGTTTTTAAATTAAAACACTAAGAAACTTCATCTGATTAACAGCAACGTTCTTTGTACACCAGGTGGCATCCAAGGTTAAGCATTTCTTCAG
The DNA here is from genome assembly GCA_024362935.1 of Setophaga petechia. Lineage (NCBI taxonomy): Eukaryota > Metazoa > Chordata > Aves > Passeriformes > Parulidae > Setophaga > Setophaga petechia. Next base: position 50,973,999 of record JANCRA010000003.1, on the reverse strand, counting down.
AATGTATTCAGTCAACAGGCACAAAATGACCACCCTCACTCCTTCCTACCACGCTGAAAACTACAGTCCGGATGACAACCGCTTCGACCTGAGGCCTTTCCTCTACAACACCTCGTGGTCCTGGCAGTTCAGGTCTATAGACAAACAGGTGAATGCCTTCTGCTTCTGGAATGATTGCATTTAAATTATTCAAAGTGGGTCAAACCCAGTTCCAGTGAATCTCCAGTAAAAGACAACTAACATTTAGGGTAGCAAATTACTACGGAAATAACTGTGATTGTTCTTTTCACATAGCTGTGAGGTGAAATCCCCTGATTTCAGTGTAGGCTGTTTAGCTTCTTTTTTGTCATACTGGTATGAAAACAAGAACAAGAAAAAATAAAAGCATATGTGTACTGAGGACTGAAAGTAATAGGTGTACCCAGACTCATGATGTCCTATGCTAATGGGAGAAACATTAGCATAGAACATTGTGTTTTGGTTTCAGTTCAGGACCTGTCTGAAGGGATCTGCTTAATTACAGAATTAAGACCTGACCTATGTCAGTGTGGGGAGAGCCAGTGTAAGAGGCAGCAATTCATTGTGAGTGCTTCTCCCAGCTCCTTCTGCAACAATTCCTTTTTTGAATCTCAAGTTAGCTGACTCACAAATTCATGTTTGCTCAAACACAGCAGCAGTAATGGTACCATGCTCAGTTTGAGCACTGAGATGGGGAGGGGCCCAGGAAATTATTGAAACCATGCTTTACTTTTTATAGTTTTTAGCCACCCCTTCAAACTTATTTTTGATGCCTCTTTTATGGCACAAATGCTGGGGTGAAGAATTTTAGCACCTTGAAGTTTTTCTGCCAGAGATTTTACGCCCCAGTTGCTTTTAAGAATATGTTTATACATGTAATAAAATACTAATTCCTTCATCTGTGAAATGCCAGACATGTTGTAATAGTATTTTACTACCTTGAAACCTGGGATAAAAGCTAACATGTGCAGTACTTAATTGTAAAGTACTGTGGGGGGGGATTTTTTACATCATATTGGACTTTTTTCCACTGAAGTCCAGGACAAAAATTATTTTGGTCTCAGTGGGAGTCAGGCAAAATGTTTTTGTAGGGTCTGGACCAAAATGTAATTATTTTATGCTTACAGTAAATGTGATTAAGATCTTTTAATGATGCAGATATTGTTACATTCTCTAACTAGATTTGTATGTAATAGCAGTTGTGCTCTGCAAGGGTTGTGGTCATTGCAACTTATTCCTGGAAAACAGGAAGCAAGTTTAGGGAAGATTTTATTGTGTAGATAAGAGTAACCTGAACTGATAGCTTCTGCAGCTCTTTGCAAGACTGGAAAATGATAACTTGCAGTGGTTTGAGTCAAATCTGCCCTATTCAAGAAAAGGAATACAGGAAGAGTTTCTTGTTACTGCAGCGTTCAGCACAATTGTAATTCTCAAGAGAATCACTCTCTAGAACAGTGTGCCACTGATGATTCTGCTCCTGGGACTCAATCTGCACTTAAAATTTTTCTGGCATAGTGACAGGACTGTGAAAATACAGCATATACTTGACATAAAACCTACCTTTAGTTAGGTAATGCCAGGTTTTCCTGTAGGAGAGTCATGTTACAGCTCAAGCTCATTTGTGAATGGAAACAATTTGGAGTGCTAATGACAGAGAAATCTGCTGGATTTGTAGAAAGTACTTTTCTGCTTTGGATGTAGTCAAGCCAGTTTAGTTACCCACTCATTTTTAGTGCAAAATTCCCTTTGCATTTGCTGTAGAAGGAACAGGGGTAAAAGGAATTTAAGATCATTTGCTGGGAATTACCAGATTTGCTCTTGGAATCTTTGTGTCATTCAGCTCTACCTGGCTGAGGGGGTTTAGAACAACCCTAGGAACTTTGTAGCTTCTGCCTTGGAGCTGTGTCTGAACTAAAGGATTTGTGGTCAGAGCACAGATGATGCACTTCCAGGTGCCAAAATATTCCCTGGGATTTTAATAGCTGCCACAATTTGAAGGAACTGTGATGCAGCTCAGAAGAAAGCTGGCAAATCTGCCTGCAAGGATGAGATATCTGCAGGCCATCTTCTGCTTTTTCCAGTGCTACACCACAAGATTAGCTGCATTTGGTCAAACCAAAAGATTTATCCACTTCATAAAAACCTGATCTTTGTGTGTCTCTTTTACAACCAGTAGGAGACGTTGATGGAAGAAGCAGCTTATTTTTGGTACTGAATTGGTTTCTTTTTTACTTGCAGGTATCCAAGCTAGAGAAAAAGGAAGGAATTTCTGTAGTTGAAGATGTGGACTGACTTCCTGTCTTGTTTACTTGTGGCAATTAATTTGCCAAACAGAATGTTCAAAACTGGATTATATTGTGATAATGAACAGGGATAACTTGCTTAACAGTCCTTGAGCTGACTGTTATAATCAAATTTTTTAATTGACTCCCTGTTTTCTCCCAATATACTTAAACTGTAGGTTGGCTAAGGGATCATTTATTAAGGATCTCCTTCAACTTCTTGAGTTAATTGCCTTTAATTTAAAAACTCACCTTACTTTGCAATAAACTTGTAATTTTGTCATGCTAATTGACTCAGTTCTTATTCTACATGGTTTTTTATTTACCTGGCACTGACTTTGTAGACTGGCCCAGTGTTTTGAGTGGCCACAAAGTCAAACTCAGCAAGGTGTTAGAGGCATGTCTGTCTTGATGGATAATCTTCATGTTAGTGGGGTCAAATTTAGAGTTTAACTTGTTTCCTTTGAATATTGCAGAATGAAGTATAAAACCAGTGTCCTCTGAGCTCAATTAGAGTGTTACCCATATCCCACCTGCAGTTAGCAAAAACTTAATTTTTAACTTCATGTCTTCAAACTGATCTTTTAAATTTATTCAGTGCCATGGAGCAATAAAAGAGGATGGGTTTGTTCCTTTGTCTGAGGCCCTTTTCTGCCTTTTCATTTAATGTTTAGCTGTTCCCATTTCTTTTTTAAACTTTGATTTGAAAGGTGCACTTCTAATAGGGAACAAGAAATGCATTTCTGCAGTTCTGGGCAAACAATATTCTTAATTGCAGCAACAGGAGAGCTCAGGCCCAGTGAGACTTCTGTTAAAATAGTCTTACATTGTGCTAGTAGAAAATGTCTGCTAAAAAGGGACATTCTGCACATTTGTTTTCCACAACTCAGGAGTTGATTCACTTGGAGTTAAAGATGCTGCAGGAAGAATGGAAAACCCCAGCTGTGATTTGCCTTCCTTCACAGTTAGTTGGGCACTTCCAATTCCAGCTAGAGGGAGTGGATAAATTCTGGAGAGAAGTTAAAAAAATTGTTGTGTATTTGAAGACTTCTTATGTCTTTCTTTCCTCTGGAAGTTACTGGTTTCTCTTTCTGGACAATCACAGAAGAGGAAAGAGGAGACATTTGCTTTCATTCAAATAAAAAATAAGAGCACAAAACCACAATATTTACATATGTCTCCTGTGCTGTTACAGTTAGTGTTGTTACCCAATCTATTTCAGATACTTTTCTTTTTTAGCAATTGCATTTACAGCACATGTACAAATGGAATTTTATTTCTTACCTGCTAATGCTGACTACAGACTGTACCAGGTCACTCCTATTTTCCTTTTACTATCCAGAAATTTTCGCTGCATCTATTCCATCTGGTGCCTCTAGTTCAACTGTTATCAACACTTATCTCCAATGTTATCAGTGCACTGTTGCCCACTGAGAATGGGAAATAATTCTAACATCTAGCTGATGATGTTCACTTTTTACTGGAGACAACTTCTATTTGGTTTGTGTGGCCAGGTTTTAGTGGCAGGGGGGAGCTACAGAAGTGGCTTCTTTGAGAAGCTCCTGGAAGCTTCCTGCAGCAGAGGAAGAGCCAATCCCAGCTGGCTCCAGGATGGACCAAGGCCAAGCCAACCAGTGATGGGAGTAATGCCTCTGATAACAGAATTTAAGAAGGAAGAAAAGATATTGTGCAGAAGTAATTGCAGCCAGAGAAGAGCAGGGTGAGGACATGTGAGGGGAGCAGCCCTGCAGACACCCAGGGCAGGGCAGAAGGAGGGGCAGGAGCTGCTCCACGTGCTGGAGCTGAGATTCCCCTGCAGCCCCTGGTGAGGCAGCTGAGACCCTGCAGCCCATGGAGGGCACAGGGATGCACAGATCCACCTGCAGCCCATGGAGGGCACAGGGATGCACAGATCCACCTGCAGCCCATGGAAGGAGGGCACAGGGATGCACAGATCCACCTGCAGCCCATGGAAGGAGGGCACAGGGATGCACAGATCCATCTGCAGCTTATGGAGGACACAGGGATTCACAGATCCATCTGCTGTCCATGGAGGGAGGGCACAGGGATGCACAGATCCACCTGCAGCCCATGGAGGGCACAGGGATGCACAGACCCACCTGCAGCCCATGGAGGGCACAGGGATGCACAGATCCACCTGCAGCCCATGGAGGGCACAGGGATGCACAGATCCATCTGCAGCCTATGGAGGGCACAGGGATGCACAGATCCACCTGCAGCCCATGGAGGGCACAGGGATGCACAGATCCATCTGCAGCCCATGGAGGGCACAGGGATGCACAGATCCATCTCCAGCCCATGGAGGGCACAGGGATGCACAGACCCACCTGCAGCCCATGGAGGGCACAGGGATGCACAGATCCACCTGCAGCCCATGGAGGGAGGGCACAGGGATGCACAGATCCACCTGCAGCCCATGGAGGGAGGGCACAGGGATGCACAGATCCACCTGCAGCCCATGGAGGAGCCCACACCAGAGCAGGGGCATTCCCAAACGAGGCTGTGAACCTGTGGGAAGCCCATGCTGGAGCAGGGTCCTGGCAGGGACATGTAGAGAGGGGAACCCATACTAGAGCAGGATCCTGGCGGGACTTGTGGCACTGTAGGAAACCCACAGCAGGCTGTTCCTGAAGAACTGCAGCCCGTGGGAAGGACTCGTGTTGGAAAAGTTTGTGGAGGACTGTTCTCTGTGGGAGGGAAACCCCCAGGCTGAAGGAGGGGAAGGACTCATTGCCCTGAGGAGGAAGCAGTGGCAGAAGCAACAAGAACTGACCATAACCCCATACCCTGCCTCACTACGCCAGTGAGGGACAGGGGTAGAAAATCAGGAATAAGTTTAAGTCCAGGAAGGAGGGAGGGCTGGGTTCTCCTTAGGATTAACCTTATTTCTCAGTATCCTGTTTCGTTATGATTGGTAATAAATTCAAATAATTTTGCTATGTAGATTCGGTTTTCCTATGATGGTATTCAGTGAGTGACCTCTCCCTGCCCTTAATTCATATTTTCTCTCCATGTGCAGCTGAGGAGGGGAATGATGGAGCAGCCCAGGTCAATCCATTGCACAATCATTATGGTAAAGATAATATCAAAGAGTTTTTTTTTTATCTTCAGCTGAATCTTACCCTTATTTGGAAGTCAGCGTTAAAATTATTTTTTGACTAAACAGTGGTGCAGATGAAAGCAAAAGCTACCCCATTGCTCTTTATCAAACATATATAAAATTATACGTGTTCCTCTCAGAGTTAAATAAAGGTGGCCCTTAGAGACCAATCAATTTTTTGTAATTTAGCTGAATTTGACACATCTTGACCATGAGCTTGTTGTTATCCCTACAGCTCCCAGAAAGAGAGCTGGCCTATCACACCTCCATTGTCCACAGTGAATATTGCTCCCTGGTCCATGATTTTATTTGCAATTCAGTTAGTTCTTACAACTGAGCGTCACCTTATAAGAGTCTTGACTAATAAATGTGTAAAATATTCACTGGAGTAAAGAGAACCCCGTTTGATAAACAACGTGTAGCTTCCAAATAAAGAGAAAAGGATGGGTCTACTTTTACTTGCCAGGCTGGAATACTAAAATGAGGGATTGATACACTCTCGTGGTCATCATTATGCTGCCACAGATCCCAGTATCAGGCAGAAAAGCGCTGGCAAATTGTCCTGACGCCTTTTTTGAAACTGCAGCTTTATGAAATTGACCAGGGGAAGGGCGTGTGAATGGCAGCGTGAGAAAAGCGAGTGAGTAGCGAAAGTGAAGCATCTCTAAGAGTGAAAGTAACATGAGTGAAGATCACGGCTGCTCTTGGAATGCCTAGGTGATTAAATACAAATTAAGTACTTTTTGCAACCAGGGATGTGGATGGTTATTTAGGACTGTGATTTATGCGGGAAGCGGCCCCGCAGCCGCCCTGAGGCACCCAGCCAGGAGCCCGCAACCAGCCTGAGGCAAAAAGGTGCAACTCCTTACCGGGGATGTATTTTTTAAAGTCCATAATTGACGTGTGGGATGTGAAAACCCGACACTTTTCTCCCCCACACCCCGCCTGCTCCGGTACCCCAGGGGCGGGGGGGAAATGGCGCCCAGGGGGCGAAAGCCGGGCCAGCGCCCGGCCCGGCGGGAGGAGCCCTGCGGGCCGCGGCTCCCGCTCTCGCTCGCAGCCGGTCACATGCGGCGGGCGGAGCCGCCCGGGGCGGGCCGAGCCCCGCTCCCCTCCCCTCCCGCCCCGTCCTACCCCATCGCAAGCCGGCGGTGCGGCGGCGGCAGCGCGGTCGGTGGTGCCGATGGAGGCCGGTGCTGAGGCGGAGCCGCTGCTGCCCCCGCGGCGCTGGCGGGCGGGCCGCGGGCTGTGGCGGGAGCGCGGCGGTGCCCGCTCGGTCTCCGAGGACGGTGAGTGCCCGGGGCGCTGGAGCGGGCGGAGCTCTTGCCTTTCCCGCAGAGCTGGGGCGCTCCTGGGAGCGGCAGGAAGCCCTGGAAGCCTCCCCGGGTGCTGCGGGGCTCGGCCGCCCTGCCCGGGCTGCTCCCGGCAGGGACGGCACTGAGGGAGCCGCCAGCGCTGGGTTCAGGTGCGAGCCCTGCGCTGCTGCTGCAGCCCCAGGCTTCTTTAGTCCCTTATGTAATTTTAGGGTTTTCCTCTAAGGTGCTGACAAGGTTTTCTCGAACCCGGTGGCTGTCGTAGGTGTGACATCTCAATTCTCCCATGATGGGATCCTTTGGAGACTTCAGGTTCTCTCTTTTCAGGATGTTGCATCACCTAAGGGAGCCTTTCACACTTGGTTGCTCTTTTGTGCAGTTCCAGAAGTGCGGCGCGGTCTGGGATGGATTCTGTGTGCCCAAAGCGAGCCGCTAGCGCTGGGTTCAGGGTCTGGGATGGATTCTGTGTGCCCAAAGTGAACAGTGCTTTAATCATCACTTGTGACTAAGTGTCACTTGCTGTGACTAAGAGTTGCAGAATAAGTTGGATATCCATGGTAGAATGCATGGAGAAATTGCTATAGTAAACATTTTTGGCTAATTTCCCTGTTTTATTTTTATACTGTGAACAGTCACTTAAATTCTGCCCTTCCAAAATCCTTGGCATCAACACTAGTGGCTTGCGGTGTGCTTAAAGTACCTAAAGCTTTTTCTGTCCTTGCAGTCCTTTTAGCTAATGGTTCCTTTAAGCAACTTTTGGTTTTATCTCACTAGTGTGAGATGTCATAAAAAAAAATGTCTTTACTGGATGAGCCTGGCTTGTCTCCTGTTTATGCTCAGATCTTGTGTCATGGTTCCTATCAGGATCAGTACAAAGCTGCTGTTGCTGATGCTCAGATAAAGGGTGACATTTAAAAACCGTTTGCAGTCTTTGTAGGAAATTGATGCTGCTGAATCATGTGGAACATAAAATTGTCGGTGGCTGTCATCAGTGGTGTTTCTGGCGTTGCTTGGTGTGCGTGGGAGGGCATTGTGTTACTGCTGGGATCGACTCTTTCGGTTGTATCCCGGGTTGAGATTGCTGTCTCCTGGGTGGAGATGGTGTGAAGTGCTCCTTGGGACTCTTCCCCTTTGTGGGAAGGTTACACTAGCATATATTTTTCATATCTGGAATCCCCCTCAGTTTTTATCTCTTTTTATCTCTCTCTTTTTTTCCCCCCTTCCTTTTTTTGACCTTAACAACCTTTATTTCTCTTTTTGGCTTAATTGCCAGGTAAGTTCCCAAGAGGTCTTACTTCAAGTAAACACAAGTGGCTGCCCTTTATTTTTTATGTGTCTGTTTTCACATAGACTTCTTAATTGTGGATTTTTAAAAGTTTCATAGTAACTAATTTAGTGGTATTTTATTTCAAATTGTGTTCTTTCACCCCTTGCTGTGTCTTGAGCTCTGATCTGTTTGGTATGGTAATAGTAACTCTCAAAACAAATTTCAAAAGCATTTAATTTAGTTCTCATATGACTGGAGATTCCTGCTGGTTTTGGAGGAGCAAGATCACTCTAGACCACAGTATCTTTATTAAACAAAAATAAAAATTGCTATAATAGTAGTGCCTGATTTTTCTGGCTCTGCTTGACTGTATACTCTGTCAAAGAACAATTTGAATCTCCATTATTTTGTCTGTTTGGACTTGTCTCTGTGTAGTTTTGTGGTACTTAACTACCAGTGTAATATAAACCTAAAAGAGAACCTTTTAAGAAAACACAGAAAGGTGCATGATGTGTTTGATAATATTATTGCTTATTTAATGTAATGCATTAACAGTGCTGCTGACAGAGCAGATGTGGCAGGAACTCTCCTTTTTTTGTGTGTGTACAGTGCCCTTGGTCATGAGAACTGTGATTGTGCACCTTCTGTTAACTGATAAGCAGTTTTATCCAAAGTTTGTTTATCCAAAATACAGCAAGTGATTCTTATTTCTTTTTTACTTCATAGGTGCTGGAACTGATAATGACCTTTATATAAACCAAGCCATAGTATTTATTGAAGATGCAATACAAGTAAGTAACAATTTTTTTGTTAGCTTTTATGCTTCCCATGCTGGATGTTTGTCACACACTCTGCCAGTTTTTAAGTTCTTCTGTGTTCAGGCAATGTTTGTAAACCACCATCTCAATTCACAAATCAAAATCAGAATTCCAAATTCCTGTGGTATGCAAGTCTCAGTGAACTTCTGCCTAGGAGAAATATATTTTTCCCCACAATGAAGTAATCTCTTTCAGGGTTTCAGAAGGCATGCTGGTTTGTGGAGTGATTTTCATGGTGTTTTTTTGTTTGTTTATTTGTTCGGGTTGGTTTGATTGTGGATGTTTTGGTAGTGACTAACCTACTGCTCAGAGAGACGATTTGAGCAAACCCTGTAATTTGCCTCTCCATCTGACTACTTGCACATCTTAAGAGCTGGTAAAAGCTCAAGAGTTTAAGGCTGGCTTCAAGTGTGAAGCTGGAACTCTTCAGCTGAACTTCATGCCTTTTGGAGTCTTGATTCCCTCTTTGTCACTCCTTCATTGGCCAATACTGCAGGTTCCTAGATCCTGTTTTCTCCCAGGCCGTAGGAATGCTGAAGGGCAGTTCTCAAGCTCTCTTGCTGCACCTAGTTGGCTTTTGGTTGGGAGATTTCTGGGGGTCAGATGTATTTAAGGTGTGGCCACCTTTCTGGAAGCATCTACTCAGCAGGGGCAGAGTAAGAACAGCCCAGGAGGTGTCACAGAGGGGGAACATATTTTGTGGATTCCTTAAGAATCGCAGGCACTTCCTGATCTGGAAACATCTTTTATTCAAAGAAATCTTATTGGTTGAGGTCTCTTCTATTCAGAATTAATTTGTTTGCATTTTATGGCCTGTTGGAAGAGAAAGACAAAAGAAGAGCCATGAGTGGAATGAATGTTGGAGAGGGGAATTAAGTGGGTGGACCATTTTGGCGAGTGCATAGAATAGTCACTGAATTACTACAAATGCTGTTATTTGAAATGGTGACAATGCTTGCTTGAGATGACTGGCACACAGTTTAATTTTCTGAGCAGCTCTGTGGTCTTTAGATAGCAGAACTTCTTTACAATCTTGCCCTTTTCACACATGTAGAGTACTTCTGTGATCATGAGGTACTTTAGTAATTAATAACATGTACTAATTTGGTTTGCTTTGGTCACTTGATGTTTGTTTTTGAGCCAGACTGAATGTAATGTTTGAATGATCCTTTTTGCTTCCTGCCTTCAGTACCGATCTATAAATCACCGTGTGGACTCCAAATCCCTGTGGCTTTATCGATGGTACTATTCCAGGACTTGCCAGTGGTAAGAACTTGGTTATTCTCTTTGCTTTTTTGTTTCGGAGTTAGTCTTCCTGAAAAACTACTCTTCCTCTTTCTTACTTGTTAGATAATTAGGTAATTGTGTTTTTATCTTTAGAAGAACTTACTCTGGGAAGCAAGTAAGTTCTTATGACCACACGTGAACATGATAGAAGTGGAAAACAGATATTTTTATGTAAGTTTGATGACAGAGATAGCTCTTTGGAAACAGCCACAGGATTGTTGCATCAGTGGACTAATTAGCATGATTTAAAGCACTGTGCCTTAGGGGTTTTCAGTATATATTTCTAAACATGTTGGATACCAGCAAGATGGTTTGCTGCTGTCAGTTTCAAAAGGACACCACCTCAGGTTATTTGGTGGTCAGCAGTTACATCTCCAGTGCAGGCAGCAACATGATAGTCAAGTGCTGCCTTGTGGTCTAACCCATTTGAGTGAAATATGGTATCATCAACCTTGGTTTTCTTCAAAGAAAATTGCTTTACTCTTAAGTATTTTGTTCTTATTTTGACTCATTTTGTGGCTGTTTTATGGGGTTTGTTTTGGGGTGGTGTTTTTTCATACTTTTTTTATGGTTTTGTTGGTTTTATTTTTGATTTAATCTCTGTCCAAACAGGATTTTGAGCTTAACCATTACTGTAATCTTGGCTTTGGCTTTCATTGAAGAGCCTTCCTCACTCACCATCACGTCTGATGTACGCTACCGCCTTCCCGCCTGGAATCCTCCCTGTGGCCTCACGGAGAGCCTGGAGCTGCTCTGCTTCCTGGTGTTCGTGGCTGATGTGTCTGTCAAGGTGAGCATCTCCTTCATCTGCGACTGAATGAAGCAGTAGGTGTGTGGCAGAATTGGTTTTTAAATCTTGAGTTTGCAGGATGAGATTGCCTTCCTTTATTAGAGCATCGTTTCAGGAGAAATCAGCAAGTGTATATTTACTTAATTAAGAGATTTATTCCCTTTCTTTTAAAACTCATTTTCCTAATTGAGTGAAATAAAATGAAATAAATTTTGTTGAGAGTGCAAGTGTTTTGTCTTAGCTGCTTGTATTAAGCTATAAAATCAGGTTATATAATAAATATGTGTCAGTTCATTTACACAAAATAAAAGTTTTCAGAAACTCACCTTTCTTAGGATACTTATTTCTGGAAAATCCCTTTTTAATGTTTATTAAGTGGATAATTTTCTTGCATTCAAAGGATTTCTCTCTCATGACCTTTGTGCAACTTTTACTTTTGCTGGCCTTTATTTAGTTCTTGTAGAAAAAAATCTCTCAACAACGTATTTTTGTTTGGATTTTGGAGAGCTTTTTAGGAGCACTAATGTAAAATTGCAGATACTTGGAAAAAAAATGGTGCTGACTTATTAGGGTATTGGATTTTATTATTAAAGTAAGTTATGGTTGTTCTTTTTTTTCCTGTCTAGAGTTACTTAATGGGATGGAAAGAATTTTGGAAAAATAAATGGCTAATGGCTTATATACTGACATTAGTTGTTTCCCTTGCTGATTGGATTGTGTCACTGAGTTTTTCCTGCAAAGAGGTAACAACAGCTTTACTTTGATCTGTCATAGCTGGATAATTCACTGAAGCACAGAAAATGTTTGGTGTAATTTAGCTTAGTAAAGAATTCTATTTGATTCTTTATGTAAGTTCTGTGTTTGTTGATAAAATTAAATAGCACTCATTGCTTTAGTTTATCAGCAGTTGAAAGTGAAGGGAAAGCTCATTGCCTGGCACCAATTTTGAAATGCAATTGGAGAATTATGTGCTTAACTTGAGTGAATGGCAAAGCCTCTGTAGTGAAGTATAAGAAGAAGGTAATTAAAAAGGTAATTAGGTAGTTTAACATCAGCTTTCTAACCTGAAGCTGTGCTGTGTTCAAAACAGTTGTGTCCTGAGAGGAACATCAAGTTTGGAAATGGTTCTAAAAGTGCCCTCCTTGATGCAATACTGCACTCTCCCAGTTGGTTTTGTCTGCCACAGATATACATTAAATTAGTTGTTGTGCACTTGCAATCCTTGTTAAGAAAACACTAATGTGGTAAAAATGCTGGGAAGTGAGTGAGAGAGACATGATCTTGAAATGTGAAATCCTGAGGTGAGATAGTGGACAGGGAGTTTGAATAGGAGTCTCCCAACACAAAGCAGTGGCAGAAGGAGCAGTCAAACTGCTGGGATGGATGAACAAGAGAATAGAAATAAAGAAAGTAATTTTATGGGGGTTTTTTGCTGCTAAGTGTGGCCCACAGAAGACTGATCCTAAAATGCAAGATGCTGAAACATCTTGAAGATGTTTGAAGTAGCAAGGTTGCTTGAAGTAGCAAATAAGTGACAGGAATAATTTGAAGACTTGCAAATGTCTTGACTGCAAAATCAAAAAGATAATTTGCTGCAGTGTTGTGGGGGGAAAAAAGCACTTACGGCTTGAGTCTTGTCAGAGACACAAATTGCCAAGTAATTACCAGGCCCTTTAGTTATAAAACAGTCTGAAAATTGAAGTTAAGCACTTATTTTTAGAATATATATTTGTTTTTATAGAAAGTAGCTCTCTATTAATCCCTTTCTTGAGATGGACCTTGGCAGAAAATACAGAAATGCCATTTCTTGCCAGATTGTTATGTCTACTGAGCAGTAAAGTTAGATTGTTTCCAATTAGTGGCCTGATGGAACTATTGAAATGTCCATGTGTATTTTTAAAGCAATCTCTCCTCATTTTAATGAGGTGTGGCATCTTTTTTGGTGTTTTGTGAGCTCGGAAGAGCAGAGTTCAGTTCTTTCTCTGTTCCACTGTTGGCTTAGTTAATGTGTGTGTCCAGTGCTTTCTGACAAACTTGCATTCAAAATGTTTGAGCTGCCAGTCTTGCAGGAACTCAGTGTCTGATCCGTTGTTTTCTGCAGAGTGTGAGAATAAGAAGAATCCTTCGCCCGTTCTTTCTCCTCCAGAATTCCTCTATGATGAAGAAAACATTAAAAAGTATCAACAGCACATTGCCTGAAATGGCAAGGTGAGTTATAGCCCAGAAAACATCCTTTCACAGGATGGCTGGGAGCAGGGCAGGTTGTTATCCTTGGAGTTCCAGTGTGGGGCATCTGAGCAGCTTCCTTCTGGATCAGGTAGCTAAGTGCTCAGATCAGGTCACAGAGGGTGAAGGTTGTGGTAACTTTTTGATTCCCCTTAGTCTGTACAGATCTCTACACTCTGACATGACTGTGTGTGTGACACAGGTTTTTTAATGCTAGTCAAGTGGGAGGTTTTGATTCTGCTTTTCTAAGCCCCTTTGTAAGGGAGGAACTGGGGCACATAAGTATGACTTTATTTTGTATCAAAACTCACATCACCTCCTGTTATCTCCATATAGCTTCTTAAAAACACCCCTGGTTTTCTTTATATGGCATAATTTTGCATTTTTCAGAGAGGATATTTAGAATAAGATAAAGTTACTGTTAATACTTTGATATATTTGCTTTCCAACAGTGTTCTTCTACTACTGGCTGTTCATCTGTCTCTCTTCACCATGTTTGCCATGCTGCTCTTTGCTCGAACAAAGGTAATCAATTCTCTCCCTGCTTTGGGTGCCTTTTTTCTGTACTTGCACAGCTGCTTCTTGTCTAGTTTTATGATCAAACAAGTGAAACTTGTTTTCCCTGAGAAAGGTCACGTTGTCAGATGTGCTGAGGTGAGTTTGAAGTCCACTTGGAGAGCTCTAACATGTGCATGGTATCGTGTATGCAGGAGACTTCCTTATACATTTACCCAGTTTGATCCCTTGACTTACTTTCTCTGCTTTTGTTGAAACCCTCTGTGCTGTTCTGTCTCCAAAGCTCTTGTCACTCTTTCATTTATATTATCACTCATTTATTTTTTTCTCTTCCCTATCTAGCTTTTTGCTAACTTTAGTTTCTTCTGTGTTTTCTCACTATTCAATACTGCTATTCCTACCAGGCCATACCCTGGTAGGTTTAGCCTGTGCTAGTTTTGGTTTCTGATCCCTTTGGGTTTTCCTCTTGTTTTTCTCTTCCTGCTTCTGAAAAGCAAAATTCAAATTTTGTGGTTAAAATTATTTTTGTGTTCCAGTAATCTTGATATGTTCCTTCTCTTCTAGACTTCCTGTTTATCACACTCAGATTATTTGGGGTTTTCTTCATTCTTACTTTTTAAGGCCTTCCATAAATATGTTACTGTTAAACACAACAATTTCTTGCATACTCTTCCCAGTAATTTTGTTCCTGTCCTTAATCTGTTTTGCACCTTCATTTCTGCTGTAATTTGCACTTGAGCCAGCTTCTAGTCTTCTTCACAATGAGCAAATTCCCTGAATTCCCATGTTACAGAATCTTTGGAATTAGAAGCAGAGGTCTGTTTTTCCACTGTTAGTTGCTTCCTGGACCTTTGCATTATCTCTGTTTGTCACACCTAATTTCAGCTATGAGCTTCCCCAGCAGATGTATATTTATAACTTGTATACTAAACCAATCACTTCTGTGTACATTGAGGTAAAAAATAACAGATTAGAGGGTGGACTTTATTATTTTGGTGTGCTGCTCTGACATCCATACAAACTAATTTTATCTAACATGGCAAAATACTGCAGGCAAGTTCTAAAAGTAGGTTTATTAATGAAATTCATGACTCTTTGCATTGTCTTGTGTATGTCCTTTAGGGTAACATATTCCAGTCTTTGCAGCAGATTCAAGAGCTGTCCTGTGCTGCCTGACTCATGTTTGTGTTGTTTGCACTCTGCATCTTTTTTTATCTGTCTCTTTTAACCTTCAGAAAAAAAAATATATGTGGAGGATCCAAGGATCCAAGATCAGCCTCCCAGGGTTTTTTTGATGAAGGTTCTGAGTCCCACACTGTCAGTTTGTGGTGTGATTGTTCTTCCTGGGTCTGAGGTGCTAACTAGACATAACTTCATGTGGGGCTTCCTGCTCTTACTTGTGCTTTTTTATTGCTATTAATAAGTGATCTGATTGCTCTGTGTTCTTAATTTTTATTAAGAGAATGTGTAATAATTAATTTTTTGGCTTTTGCTTTTTCCAGGGGGTAGATTTGATTAGGTGTGTAAGAAATTGATTGTTGACTGGTATTAATTGTTTAAAAAAATGTGAACTTCTTTTCCCCCTTCCTTGCTAAGACAGTGATTCCTTGGTATTTCTCTTAACAATGAATACATCTTTGCCTAGGACAACCAGCAGGATAAGGAGTGGGTGGTGTATTTCCGGAATTTGCCAGATTCCCTGACGTCACTTCTGGTCCTGCTGACTACTGCAAATAATCCTGATGGTGAGCAGTCTTTCAGAAATAACACTTGTCTCTCCTTTTGAAGAACAACAGAGTGAGATTGCTCTGTTCAGACTACTGTAACCATTCTCTCAGCTGCTGGTTCTTAGTACAGCCACAGGATGGTTTTTCGTGCCTTTAGTAACTTGATTTTTGCCTTTCTGTGGTGTAATTATATATGCCACTCTAAAATCCAGCTGCATGAGAGCTTTGACCAATTATCAAAAGTTCATAGAGGTCTCTACTGTGCATCTCAAGCATTAAAATATTATTTCCTATTTTTGTTAAATTTGATTCAGTGATGATACCTGCATATTCCAAGAATCGAGCATATTCCATCTTCTTCATCCTCTTCACTGTATTAGGTGAGTTACCTCTTGCCTTTAATGCACGTCAACTTTGACATTTGTGTGTACCATCTACACAGGTTTTTTTCCCTAGGAAAGTTTAATCATGAATTTCTCACTTTTGTGATTCTTCCAGTTATTGCAAAGTGTCTGTGAGATCGTTTTCATGGAAGGGACTTATGGTTTGGAGTTTCTTGGTAACATGAATATACATTACAGTATATTCAAACATTAAAAATGTTTTGGAAATCAAACACAAGAAAAATAACCTTCTTTAAGTTTTACTTTTGATTTACTGCATACGTTGAAACTTCTTTGATAAACAGATATTTTTCAGTAAATTTTACTGCCTCTTTTTCTCCAACAGGCAACTTGTTTTTGATGAATTTGCTTACAGCAATAATATACAACCAGTTTCGAGGGTATCTTCTGGTGAGTAAGGCATTCCTAATTTCTATGTTCTGCCATAACCTTGAACCTTTGAAGAATTAAGGTATTAAAGGAACCTTCCCACTCTGGTTGCAGATACAGTTTTAAGGTACTAAATACTCTTTGGTGAAGATACTTTTCCCTTTATGTGCTGTTACAGCTTGATCCCCTCTGGTGACAAAGCCTGCTTGCATGTTTCCAAGTAGGCTGTGGATCTGCAATTTTGGCTATTTGTAGTGGGGGGAAAAAGGGAACTGGTGTATGACTGACCAAGGACAAGTGGTTGAGTAACTTAAACTGTGTGAAGGAAATCTGCTGTGCTGTTTATATAGCTGCTGTTGCAGATCATAAAATATTAAGGGATTGGAAGGGACCTTAGAGATCATTCATGGGACACCTCCCACTAGACCAGGCCTTACCCAGACTGGCCCAGTAGCTTTTCTAGTAGAGTTCCAGAGAGAAGGTGAAGTTTGTTGGATAATAAGCCCAAGGCAATATTGGTCAGAATGAATGGCCCCCACCCTCTTGTGGCAGAGGAGTGTGTAAACAGAATAGGTGCAGAAAGGATTTTTGGTAATCCTTTCCTCCTCCTCTGTTTCATCCCTTCTTTTTCAATTTTCTTCTCTCTTACATGACAGCATGTCATAATCTGACTATTAATAAAGTAACTAAGTTTGAAAGTAGTTACTGTAATTAAAAAACCCATGAAAAAACATAATTCTGGATTTGTGCTTTTAGGCAAGAAGCTGGAGTAGGACAAGCTCTCTAACTCTTCTCTCTGCATGCTAGTGTGAATTTCTGTGAATGCTTGAGCTTTGCTGTTGCCAGAGTCTCTGGAAGAGGCATATGCCTATGCACTTCAGAATAGAAAATAAACCCTAACCTGCATGCTTACTTGAATTCCAGGGACTTGTTTGCTTACTTGCTTCCTTCCTCCTTGTACACGGAGTTCTTGCAATGAGCGCAGCCTAGGGCAGTCTCCTGTTCTGATCTCTAATCACAAGTCTGGGATGTGTGCCCGAGGATCAGTGTATTATTTGGCCATAGGACACAGTAGTGCCTGAAGTGTGAGTAAATTGTTTCCTCTGTGGTGTTTTTACTGCTCAGAAATCAGTTCAGTCCTCCCTCTTCAGGAGGCGGCTGGGAATCCGGGCTGCGTTTGAGGTGCTGTCTTCCCTGAAAGAGACTCCTGCTAGTGCACAACAGTAAGTGAAGGACCTTGAAACAGTAGATTATCTAGAAAAAAAAAAAAGTAGATTTTTGGTCATCTTGTTTTGTTTTAATATATTTACTGAGGGTGCATTCTCGAAGATGGCAGTTTGTTGCTTGTCTAATTTGTTTATTTTTTCTGCAAGTGGATGTTCATAACACACTGTTCGTGACTCTTATGGGGTCTGTTTCCTTTTTTCCTCCTTCTAGTTTCGTTTGCTTTTCAAAACAAAGAGGCAGGAACTCATTTGGAGCAGCTCATTTTGCCATCTATCAACTTATCTGTAGCAGGGCCCATTCTGTTTTCTTTTAAATAGGTCCTGTGTCAGTGTTGGGGCCATAGTACAGGTGCTGCAGAAAGCTGAGATGGATTCTCGCTGCAAGCAAGCCATCATGAGAGTGAGAACTTTATTTTTAAATATTTTAAAATATTACTTTAAATAAATTTTTAAATATTTTCTTAGCCTTTACGTTGGTGACCATCAATCCTGACTAGCAAATCCAAAGATCTGCTTTCTGTTGCAGCATTCATTGGATCACAACAGAATAGTGGCACTACTACATGGTACTAAAATTTTAGTGAGTCAGAGGAGCCTGTGATCTCAGAGAAGGAAAACAGAAAAGGCCAGACATGTCCTCCAGTCACTTGGAGTGTTGTGTTAAAGCAGAGCAATACTGAACCTTACTCAGGCAGCTTGAATTGCATCTTTATTCCTAGATTTCCAAGGTAGTCTGAGGGGTTTTGGCAAACTTTGCAGATGTTCCTATTGCAGATGTTGATCTGAATGTTTCTCTTTCATGTGAAGTCACTCAAAATGTGCTCCTGTGACCAGCTGTCAGCTGCCCAGTTCCAGAAGCTCTTTGAAGAACTGGACAAAGATGCCATTAAGCAAGTATGTATGTGATCATCATTTATAAAGCATCAGAAGTTGTCTGCCTTGTGTAAAAATAAGTGAGAGTACTCTAGTATGCAGTGTATAAACAAAGTTTGCAACATGTGAACACAAGTGTGGTCACATTGATTTTTAAGCTTTTTGTGAGCAGCTTTTAGAGCCACAAAATTGCTCTGGGGGCTTTTACAGCATTAGATTGGGATGGTTAGGGGGTGCTAAATGTACAAAATACATCTTTGTTTATTCTGTCAGCATTTGAAAGTGAGTTGTTCAGGCAAAATAGTTCAAAGTTTTTTTCCCCAGTCCCTGAATGAAGAACAAAATGTGGATTCTCTCAGTGTTCTGATGAAGTTGGGTAGAAATCAGTTTTCTCCACTTGGAGAGAGAGAGAGAGAAAGGAAAAACAGAGCACTAAATTAATTGAGGGTTAGGAAATGTTCTCTTCTCCGTTTGCATGTATCTAAGACTTCTGAATTAAATGTTGGGAAATGGGGAAGGGATGTATACAAATAGTAGTTTGGAGTTTAGTTTGTCTGCTTGAGGCATTGGAGAGAGGTTGGATTGTCTTCCTTCTTTGCCATTGCCTTGTGCTGTGCCATAATCAGAAATGGTCTCTTGCTGTTGGTAGCCACAGCTGGAAAACATTTTCCTGATGAAATGTCAAAATGAGCCTGTGGCCCTGAAGATTTGCTTTGAAACTGTCTGGGGTTTTTTAAATCTGAGACAGGGTGTGTTTTAAAATTCTTGTATTATTTTTAAAATCCTTTATGCTTGGTGACTCAGCAAATCCTTTGTGTTCTTTTCAGCACCCTCCCAGTCCAGAGTACCAATCCCATTTTATGCAGAAAGTGCAGTTTGCCTTTGGCCATCCCTACTTTGGCTACTTGGGGAATGTGGTAGCCCTGGCAAACATTATTTCTATTTGTGTAAGTAAAGGCTTTTTGTTGTGGGGCAGGGGTTTTCTTTCTTTTTCTTTTTGTCATTATTTTTTGGTTTTTCTCTGCTACAAATTACATTTCCACTTTTGTTCTTTAATTTTCTTTGAATAACTGCTTTTTCTAGCAGTTGGGTTTTGGATGCTTTAGTCATGCACACTGTTAAGAAGGAATACTTGTAGTTGAAAATGTATTTTGAACTGCTTGTAAAGGTCTATGCAAAACATGAAAGACTGTTCTTGTGCTTAAAAATCTGTTTAATATAGCAGTAAAGCAGTAGATTCATAAAATATTTTTTGTTTCAGGTGGTTTTGGTGATGGATGCAGATAAGCAGCCATCTGAGAGAGATGACTTCTTCCTGGGGGTAAGATGCAACAATATTCCATGTAGTTATTGTTGTTCCCTGAGATGTCAGGAATTCTAATGGTTGTTTTTCTTCTCGGGGGTGAAGGCTATCAACTGCTTCTTCATCCTGTACTATCTGCTGGAAATGCTGCTGAAAATCTTAGCAATGGGCTTGAAAAGATACTTGTCTTACCCAAGCAATAGATTTGATGGACTTCTGACTGTAATTTTGCTGGTAAGTGTTTTGATAGCTTGCACATTCTTGGATTTGTTGGCTAGGGAGGTTTAGGGAACTACAAGAGCTGGTGGGATTGCTTTTTTTTAACACTGATCTGCTGAGCTGAACATCATGAGCCAGTGTTGTGGGTTTCTGTGGCTGGAAAGTTTACATGGTGGTACATGGTTCTCTTGGTGTCTGTGTTCTGAAGATAGGCTTATTTAAATCCATGGAAAAGGTGCTTTTCCTGATAAAAAGACTTTTAAATTTTATTTGGAAAACTTCAGCTCCTGGAATAATTGCATGAGGCATTCTGTTTCATAGTTTAAAACCACTTTTCTCTTTAAATTTGAAAACAATTGTCAGACTATTATAACAATTACTTGGTCAAAGCCTGACACCCCTGTGGCAGATGAGGTCAAGTTAATGGTTAATGGTATTCACTGTATATCCTTTTGTGGGTCAGTGTTGGATACTCTATGTACATTTGGTTTGTTTGGAGAATAACTAGGCAAGTATGACAATTCAGAGCTTTAAAGTGAGTCCAATTAGTGGCTTAAAGTTCTTGAAAATGTTTCTTGTCAAGAAGCTTACATAATTTATGGAACTTAGATTTATAAAGTAAAGTTTTGACTTTCATTTTGTTTTGGTTTTTCTTTCCTAACTGAAGATTCTAGAGATTGCAACTTTTGCTGTGTATGGATTTCCTCACCCTGGCTGGTGAGTAACCTCTGTGACCTGCTGCCCTTTGCTCAGTGGCTGGGGTGGGTCAGGGGGACACACACATTGTCATATGTACATGTCATGATGCTGTGATCATCAGCCCAGTCTTCAATTTACCAAATTCGGTAGGATTTTGCACCCTTGTAGTCACTAGAGGCCATGCAATATGGATAAGTGAAAGAATCTTTCTTTTTTCCTAGTGTTTTAGAGTTGTGTGTTGCTTTTCTGAGAAGGATGCATTTGTTTTAATTGTAATGTGATTTAAAATAATATCTTGGCAGGTCTGTGCTTACTGGGGTGCAGGAGTGGGAATAAGGTTGTGTATGTGGTACCAAATATGTTTCAGTATCAGCTTGTCCATAAATCCAGTTAGATGAACTCCCAAACAGCTGATGAGAGCTCTTCAACCCTGTCTGTAGATTGAAGGCTGAGGTTTTTTTCATGCTATAAAATGCAGTAAGAAAATTCCCATGGACTTAACGCTATTTGTTGGTATTGTAACACCAAGCAGTTGTTTTTTGATTTTCTTAAGTTCAAACAGCTTTTGGATAACTATCCTGATTTCTTTTTTGTTGTAAAAAACAAATATCAGTGCTTCATCTTAAAATTTGAAAACCATCTCCACAAGAAGAGAGGAAAGGAATTCTGGAAGGTTTCCTGAATCTTCACAAGTGATTCATAACCATTCTGTTACTTTGTGTCTTCATGCAAGCTCACACTTAAGACACCCTGATTTTTCAGGATATTTGTTGTATCCCTGATTTTTCAGGATGGTTATGTTGCCATCAAGTGTCGGTGATGGAGAGAGACTGGGAGACTGATTTGGGCATCAGAATCTGATTTTATTGTGGGATACAAATACTTATGTACTGTTTCAAGGAGACTAATATGTACTGCAATGATTAGGTTAAAATCACATACACAAACTTAGGCATATAACAACATCTCTTGCATGCAGAGTTTAATGGGATTTTCTTTTCCCAGTAAACCCCTTTGATTTAATCTTCTTGCAATCCTGGTCTAATTTTCAAAGTTCCATTTGCTTTTGCCAAGGCATCCTGTTGTCAAATCTCTTATTAACCAGGTACAAAGTCCATCATCTGTCTTGTGTCCCCCAGCCTTCCAACAATCAAGAAGTTCTCTTAATTTACACTAGAATCCCTATGCTAGATTTAGACAAGTCAGACCTCATGGTTTTAGAAGGGTTTATATTTGAATACCACTTGTATTCCTATCACCTAGAAGTGATAGTTGCCAGAAAAGTAATTGCCACATACTAATCATGTTAATTATTGATGTTATCATTATGTTTGTGTTTGATTCTGCCCTTTGATTCTTAAATGCAGGCAACTGCTTGCTGTGTCATCTTGGAGCACCAGTAATTCTTGTTAGGTCTTTGTGTCAGTCACTGCAAGCAGGTTACAATCCAGATGATTCCCTCTGAGTCCTGATGTGTGCTGTTGTCACATCCACAGACCAAGCAGCTGCCACCTTCAGGGCAGGACAGTGATGTTGCTGTTATCTAGACTGCCTTCTATGCAGTGTTATCTTAAATGATTTCATTCATTATTGGGGTTGAATATACTGGAGGTACAAATCATGATTCAGTATCAGTGTTTCCAAGTCATTGGCAGCTTTAGATCCCTACCACCTGCCCTCCTTTCCAGCCAAGAAGCATTCAGCATGCTCTTGTAAAAGCCAAAATCAGGGCTGGGTTTTGAAGTGTATGCCCATCTCCCATGGAATGTTAACACATAAGAAACAAGGTTGACAAGACAATCCTTTACCCTAGTGCTGTTTTCAAAGCCCTTCTTCAGCCAGGCATGCCTTGAAGGATTAATGCCCATCTTTGTGCAAGTTCCTGAAGTGTCTCCCTCTAGCAGTCTTTGTGATTCACTTTGTTTTCTGAAAGGACCCTCTTTGGTGCCTCCTCCCCAGCAGAAGGCACAAACATGCACTTCAGAGAGCTCTCTGTACATATTAAAATCCCAAGCTAAAGGGATTCCTTCCTTCATCAGTTATTAGTTTACTGTAGCTGAGATTCCCGCTAAGTAAATCAGTGTATTTACCTGTAGCCCAGTAGATTTAACTGTGATGTTCTGTCATGGGCTGTTCCTCTGATTTGTTATGTTTTCTGCCCTTCCTAGGAGGCCTGAGCTCATGGGCTTGCTGTCCCTGTGGGATATGGTGCGTCTGGTGAACATGTTAATTGTCTTCAGGTTCCTGCGGATTATCCCCAACATGAAGGTGATTGCTCTTCCCTCTACAACTTGGGTTTCTTTGGTGGTCAAGCTATCAATTTTGTTAGAGCCTTTCAGGTGTAACACATGAGTAGAATAGCTCAGCTCTAGCTGTCCTGACTTTTGCACAGCCCCTCACAAAATCACTGACTCTTGCCTGCTCCCTCACCAGAGAAAAACAGCTCAAGTTCTCTTGATGTGATTCTTTGTCCTTTTAGTAAAAATTTGATATGGATTGGGAGTGTGATGAATGTCACAGGTACAAAATTCTGCTCTGTTTTAGTTCATGGCTTTGGTTGTTACTACACTGCTGGATCTGGTGAAAAACTTAAGAGCCTTTGCAGGAATCCTTGTGGTAAGTCATGATGCAAGACTGTAATTTCCTTTGTTATAGTTTAATAAGGGTATGACACCAACAAAGTTAACAAGGTTCTTGTACAATCACCATGAGCAGTAACATTTCACCTTAACCAGCCAGTTCTTCTCCAGGGCATGTCTTGGAAAGCCACAATCAACTGCTGGTTTGTGATAGCCAGGACACAGTGGCAGTGCCTCCTTTAGGAGGAGTATCTTTAAAAGATTAATTAAAGTTTCCTTTGAGTGTTTGCCTTAGCTTGGGTAGCGTGGATTCAAATTAAAAATTGATCCATGCTAAAAGTAGATCAGTTTTCCTTACCCTGGTTTGCATATGTTAAATTAAATAGCAAAACAACTTTAACATTGTTTTTGTCTGAGCAGGTCTTGAGATGGCATGTTTGGACATGATTTTTTAAGAGCCTCTGCCATCCTGTTTTAGGTGTGTCTGTGTAGAACATAGACTCAACAAATGTGATTAAAGGGTGGATCACAATGTGTGATGTCCATTACATAAATTCTCCCAACTCTTGAGTTTCTGGCTTTGCAACCATGTCTTCCTGGTAGAGCAAAGAAGTGCCTGGGTAGGTTTGGTTTTGTTACTGTTCTTGGGTTTTTGTGGGGTACCCTAATTTGAATGGTTAAAGATAAGATTTATTGTTCTAGTCTATATACCTGTCATGCAATTTAAGCAGAATGTAGGGGGATAGAATATAAGAAAATAAAGAGAGTGTAGAAAGTAATCTTAGCCCTAAGCAGTTGCAGCTGGGCAAGTTGTCAAAGATTAGGAGCAGGTCTGACTTTACCAGGCCACAGCTGTAAGCAATGAGAAGAAGAGTGCTATAAAAGAGTGGGGTGGCTGCTTGAGATGGGCATTGGTGTCAATTGGCTGCTTTGTGAAGGAGAAAGAGTCGGTGCTCTGAGGAGCTGCCCATGAGAAACACCCAGAAGGTATGAAACTTTTGTGATAAGGAGACAACAGTATGGAACCCCTGCAATAAGATGGCAACACCAGAATATCTGTTTTTGTCACTAATAATTTCTCCTTTTATCTGTAGAGGATAGGCCTTAAATTGGCTTGTGTTGCACTTTGAAATAAAGGTACTGGTTGGGGCAAATCTAAGGTGGTAAAAACCTGGTTATGCTGTACAACTCACACTCCTGAGACAAGTCTGCCATAGTGTTTGCCTCTTCCATTAATTTAATTTGCTTTTACTTGAGGCTACATGGAAGTTCTCACTGAGCTTCTGCTGTAGTGAAATCTGACTCCATTTCCAGCTGATGCAAAATATGTTTCCTAATGTTAGCCTGGAACACACATGCAGATAGAAGAATGTAACTGATTAGCTAATTTCTCAGGCAGTGGTGATTTAAATACTTATTTTTTCAAAGAATAAAATTAATTTTATTGCCAGGCCGGATACCCCATCTTCTGACAGGGTAGGAAATGTCAGCTTCAGCTTGCTCCAGTGGTGTTCAAAGTATGTAGGCCTGGGCATCTCTCTTCTGTTCTCTGCAGACTTCCCATTCTTGGGTTTGTTTTGTAGCAAAATACAACAAAACCAACACCAAGCAAACAAAAAAGCCCCACACCACACTTCTTGTTTGAAGACACAGCTTGCTTCAAGCTTTCCTGGGATAAATGGCTCCTTCTCAGAGAAGCAAAGCTGTATATTATTTCTAGAACCATCTTTTTAGGATAAAAATTGCAATAGCACCTAGGCAACTGCTATAGACTGAAAGGCGTCTCTAAAAAGAAGTTTGCATTTCTAATAATTAGAGGACAGAAGTTCTCAAATCCTTTTTGTTATTCAAAACCTTATTTTTATACTAATTAGCATTTTTTAAGGAAGTTGCTGATGGAATATAAAATAATGACATCATTTTGTCTTTCAGGTAAGCTGACTAAAAGTTTATTTTCATCGACTCTAGCAGAAAACTCAGATGTTTAGGTTGTTCTTTGTAAATACTGGTACTGAGCTTTGGTTTTAAGTCGCTATTCTGCAGTGTTTATAGTTAAATATAAGCTTTCTGAGACACAGAGAAGTGAAATAGATGATAAAGTTATTTAATGCATTTTAATAACTGAAAATTAGGTAGAATATTAAAAAGTAAGAACAAGCAGTTGAGAAGTATTTTCACTTTAAAAGCTTCAGGCACTGTACTTGATGCAATTGCCTCAACTGTAGTACTAATATAAATTCCATGTTAATTGCATTTTTCTTTCTTACTTTGTGACAGAGCTATTCAAAGCTTATAGTTGGTTGTGTTCCTTCCAGGTGGTTTTCTATGCATTTGCTATAACTGGCATCATGCTGTTTAAAGGTGCTGTTGTTCCCTTGGGAAATACCAGGTAAGATTCTAAACATCACTGCTCAGAGAATCTGTTTTTCCAAAGCATCTGCATCTTTTTACCTCTGAGCTGTTTGTGGTTGGTTTTGTTGGGGTTTTTTTTTGCTCTCATTCTTGGAGCCACCCTACTTTTAATGTTAAATCACACGGCTTCTTTATCTGTTACTCCTTCTGTTTCTTCTTGCTGCATTGAAATGCTTATCTGTAGTTTATCTGAACTGCTTTATCTGAAATACATTTTTTGAACTGCTTTATCTGAAATACATTTTTTGAACTGTTTGCCTTGTTTTCTGCCCATATGAGATAATCTAACCTTCATGGCTCAGAAGAATTCTAAATCAGAGTTCACAGGGAGCTGTGTTCACATCAGCCTGTAATCTCTTGTAGTGCTGCCAACACCACACATGATAATGGCACTCTGCAGTGTGGGACCTATGAACAGCTGGAATATTGGCCCAACAACTTCGATGACTTTGCTGTGAGTGTGATCATGGATGAAATCCCTCGTTCTTGCACTCTCTGCTTGTCTTTCCTCCTCATTTCTGAGGCTTAGATCTGTGGCACAACCACTTAAACACTGTTCTGCTCCTGTTCTTCAGGCAGCAGTGGTGACCCTCTGGGATGTGATGGTGGTGAACAACTGGCAAGTCTTTTTGGATGCATTTTCAAGATATTCAAGTCCGTAAGTAGCTGTAGTAATACTGAAGAAGTCTCATATAATTCCAGCTTATAATGTGCCTGAACAAGAGGTATTCACGTAGCACAGTTCCTACCATCTGCTCAGAGGGGTACTGCTTACCTTTCTTTTGGACCAATTCTGATATATAGAAAGTAAATCTAGTGCTTCTGTGTGGATGCACAATTGTTTCTAGACTTAAAACCTTGGACATAGCTTTCATTTGTATTTACTGGCTTCATGGGGGAGTGTTTGAACCTGAGTGTTTGTGCCTGGGTTGAGCTGTTCAATGACCCTTGGCTGGTTAACTTAGGAGAGCAAGTCTGTTTAGCTAACCTAATGAAAAGCAAACATTTTTTATTTTTAATTTTTTGATTCAAGTCCCTTTTCACATTAAGAAAGTAGGAGTATTATATTTCAAGAAAAAAAAAGTGATTTCATGGTGCTCTGCTTAGGCTGAGCTTATTTACTCCTCCTTTATGTATTGTCTGTTCATCTGATCTGCAGGTGGGCAAAGATCTATTTTGTAGCCTGGTGGTTGATCTCTTCTGTCATCTGGGTTAATCTCTTCGTAGCTTTACTTCTGGAGGTAAGGAAGTGTGTTTATTTGGTGTGAGATCCTGAAAATGGCTTTTCATTTGTGCAGGAAATGAAAAGAACTCAGACAACTTTATGTTGGGCTTGTGTGTGTGTGCTCACTTTACCTTTCTTGCTGCCCTATGCCCAAGGAGCTGAGGAGCTGTTTTCTTTTTCCTAGAGAATTGTATGTTTGATTTGCAGTTTTGTCACAAAACTGGTTGTGTCCATTGGGTATGTACAATTTCATTGTAAAACTCTCCTTATTATAAAGATGAGAAGTATTTAAAGTATTATAAAATTGCTTCTCTCTTATACATTACTGTTGAAATTCAGCATTAATTATTCAAACTGTAGGCTTTTTTGCATTTTAATTTATCAGCAAATGAAGTGAGCAATTTAAATTTAAATTTTTTTATTTTATTTGGTTCTCCTGTGTTTCTTCCCACCCCAGTTTGAATTACCACCATTGTTCTGTGCTACTCTAGAGAAGTGGAACTAATTACTTATTTTCAAGAAGATCATATTCTAGAGTTTTTCAGAGAAACTGTGGGAGTGCAGTTGCCTGAGCAATGCCATGATGAACATCTGGTTCTGCTAGTTACTCATGGCATGCTTTCCTGCAAATCCAAATTTCTGATGGAGAAGGGAATGCCAATCATAACCTTGTCCTCCAGGTTCTAACCTTGTAGACTTCTCTTATAGGTAGTGGAAGGAACTGAAAGCCTGTAGAGGGCACTTTACCCCATCTCAAACCCTATGAAAGTTTCTGCTGGAGATGTTCTTGACATTGCTGAATCTACTGAGAATTAAAATTTACTGCAGTAGGAAGAAGGGCAAACTTCTTTCAGTCTAGGACATCTTCTACGTACTTGTTTCTGCAGGGCTGTGGCCAAATGTTGCTGTCAGAGCCAAGATACATCATTCCATTACAGGAGAGCAGGATGTTACTATTTTTATGTTGTTGGTGTTTGGGTTTTTTGCTTGTTTGGGTTTTTTGCTTGTTTGGATTTTTTCCTTTTTTTTGTGTTTTTTTGTTGTTTTGTTTTGGTTTTGTTTTGTTTTGTTTTTTTGCCTGAGCTGTATGTATACTCCCTAGGTATTCATCTGTCAGTTATTCAAAATGGGTAAGGGAACATGCCAAAACCTGTGCTAGCAGTATGTTTTTATGTTGTTGGGTTTTTAAAGAGGAAGAAATTGATATCAGGTGAATTCCTATCAGGGTAGTTCACATGGTTGTCTTGGGGAGGCAGTCCTTGCTAGGAGCTGAAGGCAGCAGGGCTGTCTTCTGCTCTGCTTTCAGTTTGTAATGAGTTATTTCATTGCTGAACAAAGGCCTGAGTAAAGTAGTGACCTGCAGCGAGTAAATAAGCTGATGCCTAAGTAAATCAGTGTTCACCATGTAAAATCAAATCTTTTCTGGTGCCATCAGAAGAAGCCTTTATATCTTTTGCTGTTTTACGTTTCAGAACTTTATTCACAAGTGGGACCGTCGCTGCCAGCGAGAGTCTCTTTCAGATATTGAGTACCAGAGGACAGTTGAACTCATGTTTAGGTGAGTTGGGCTGTACTTATAATCAGTGTAGTTTTCTTTTTATTTGTCTGTTTTAAGGAACGTGTGCTGGCTGCAAGATGTCTTCTGTTTCCTCCCTCTGGAGCAAACTGTTTCATCTGTTAGTTTGGAGAGATCCAGCAAGTGCTTTAGTTAGGCCTGGTTTAAGCTGACTTGGTAGCCTAACCTTTATATGCTTTGTGCTTATGGTAGGATGGGAGAAGAGGTGCTGGGGGTGAGGAGAGCAACTGCAGAGGGAGGAAAAAACAAGGGAGAGAAGAAAAGGGAAGATGAGGGAAGTGATGCATGTTCTTGGCTTGTTATGAAATTGTGGGTGGTGAGTTAATACTTGATGATCGCGCATTAGTGGAACTTGTGGTGCATGTTGGATACTCAATAGTAGCATTGGGAGCATGTTCTCATTTGGGAGTTTTTTTCAGGAAAACAAATCTACTGACCTTCAGTTGTATTGTACTGTGTGCAGGAAATTGCTTCCCTGCTTCTTGTGGGAAAACAGCTGCTGGTTTCCATGACACATCTGTAGAGGATGGATCACTTGCAACTAGATGCATCTTTAGGGAGCATCAGCTTATTGTAATTTTAATTCCTTGTTTCATTCCTGAAGCAAACACACGTTACATCTCAGTTTAAACTTTGCAAAAACAAATGCTGGGAAGCTCCCTTTGCTGCCCCTAACAACTCATGCTTTTTCTTTGTAGAGATGTTTTGGAAGAACCTACAGAGGAGGAGTTGATGGAAAAACTGCACCAGCACCCACACCTGCACTTATGTAGGTGACTGGTGGGAAGGACTGATTTATTTAGACCTCTGTTTTCTTGAGGTTGTCAGCTGGAAGAAACTGAATGGATTTTCTGTGAGATGCTGTTAGGAGAAGGGCTTGTAGGACACTATGTGAGATTTTGCTTGGGAATTCTCTGCAGAAAGGTTTTTATTTTGGGTTCATGTCTTTTTTTGAAAAAGTTTTGAATCCTGCTAACTTGATTTTAAGTTGCAATTTCAGGAGGAGTATTGCAGCTGTTATTTTTATAGGGTGTTGATATCAGAAGGTTTTATTTACTTTTTTTAATAGGGAAAGTCTCTTTAAAATGACAGTGCACTTTAAAACATGAACTTTATAACCACTAAGACTGCTACTTTTTTTAGCACAAGAAAATGGAGCTGCCTTTTTTGGCAGCTGAGTGTGGCAAGGGCTGCACCCTGCAATTCATGAATGGATTAGGCAGGACCAGAACAAAATCCTTAATCTTCTTCTAGTGAGAGCTGAAACACTATTTTTATTGTAATGTGACACCAGCATATCTTACCAAATTGTCGGGAGTTAATCATGTCGGAGCACAATCAATTCCAGCTTGGTAACAGGGACTGCCTGCTTTGCACATCCTCTGTTTTTCTTTGCTTTCCATGGGGGTTTCATGCTGGTTGTGCCATTCAGGTCACTGAGAGCTGTTAGAACCTGGACTGGAGCAGTTGCACTCGTGGTTTTCAATGTGGTAAAACTAAGCTCTCTTTTCGAGTCAGTATTCTCATGTTGCTTTTTACTGAACCTCTTCCTTTTATTTTCTTCCAAGTCCTCTTCCAAACTGTGTTGTGTTTCATGAAAAAGCTAAGGGGAATCAACTTTGGCTGGAATGCTGTATGTACCATGATCACTGGAATCACCCACTCAGAGGGGGAAGAGGGGAAAAAAAAAGGGTTGAATGGGATAATCAAAGTGCTTAACTGTTGAAATTTTAATTTGAGCCTGTGGGAATTGAAGGTGCTCAACCAGTATTGCAGGATCACATTCCTTTATGGCTTAATAACCACATGCTGTGTACCACTAAGTTTCACCAGGGTAAAACTTTTTGGGTAAGTAAGGTTCTCAACAAATCTGAAGTGGAGGATTCACAGTAAGCTGTGTCCACATGCTTTTTGCTATCCCCTGGTGTTCCTCTGTAAAGGGGTTTTTGCTTGAATCTCTTGCCACATAACTAGTAAGCTGCTATGAAGAATAGAATCTACCACAAATACTGTTTTTATATGTAAAAATGAAATTGCCCTTTGGGGCACTGCCTTCTCATTGAGACACTTGTCACCAAAATAGACATTATTGTGGTCATCTCTGTATTGACAAAGGCTTGGGGGAGGTGATTGGCTTCTATTTATAAGTCCCTTGACTCTTTTTTTAGTTAAAAAATGTTTTTCACAAGTGCCAAGCAGTCCTCCTCTGTACCTTTCCTCTTCCTTTTTCATCATTTGCCATTTTTCTCTGTCCTGCATGAAAAAGAGCCAACTATCCAGGATGATGGTGCTGATGATTGTTTGAGGTCAAAACCGTATTTTTGCCTTGTGTCACTGCTCAGAAATTACTTAATGATCCGTATCTGTTTCTTTACCTTTCTGCTTGTATTTTCTTTGTGCTGTGGAGCAAAATATGTTGTAGCTTTCATATGTGTGGGACAAATGGGAGCTGAGTTCTGAGCTACTTACTCCTGCAGTTTTTCTTGCTGCTGAAATCCTGCCTCTTGAGCCATGCCCTTGTCTGCATGCAGTCTCTTGTCTCTGTTCCAGATTAAGCCACCCAGAAACTCACTTGCACTGGTTTCAGTGGCATCATCATGCTTATTTTCACTCATACACTTAAAACACTCATCATGGCAAGCTGATAAAGGCATCAGCACATGGTTTTCTGAGTTTTGAGTTTGTTCTGCTCAGTATGACTTCATGTCAGGATGGGTTCTGTTCCTTCTAGTGTGATGTATAATCTCTGCCACCAATGTATTGGGACTCATTACACAGTGGTTGAACGCTCTTATTTTACCTTTCTACTGAAAAAAAAAATTGTTTTCCACTTTTCTGAATACTTGGAGTAGCTTTGCCTTGCCAAAATGAAGTGTCTGGTTCTTATCAGCTTACAAGTTTGATTATTTTTTCTGACCTCTTAAAGTTCTTTGGGGTTTTGTGGTTGATTTTTTTTTTGCCATTACTTTACAACATTACACTACAATCTACCAAAGCAACACAAATTGGTGTGGGATTACCATAAACATCACAACTGTTTCCATTTTGCCATCTTTACATCTGGACCAATGTGGAGAAGGTGTTCTGAAGGGAATAGTCTGTCTTGTTCTTGTTTCACACTTGTGTAATTGACTGAAAGTGTAACTAGAATTTAATGCAAAATTGTGCTACCTAATGTCACTTGAACTGGAAGATGTAAATGACCACAAATCTTATGCAATAATTGTATAAATCATGGAAATGAATGTACGTCATTAGGTAAAATTTGAGGTTTGCATTATTAAAAAAAGTTTTTTCTTCTTGAACCATGAAAATAATTGGGGTGTTGAAATGATTCCTGTGGTTTGTTTTTGCCTTTCCCTTGTTACTGATTTCTGCAGTGTCAGACATTTCTGTTCCCATTGTTTTTGCCAGTTAAAGGCTGGGCCCATGGAGGAGGTTACGTGCAAGTGAGATAAAAGTGCTTGGTTTCAAAATGCAGAACTAAAGGACACTGCTTTGTTATTTTCCAATTCTGGAGGCACATATCATCCTCTGTAGGTACTTGGCACACCCAGTTTTAAGGTGAAACCTCATTGGAACTGAGCATTGATGGTTTTGAGCAGGTTGATTTTAATTTGTATTTCCATCTCTGCAAACCAGGTATTCCTTCATCTCTCCCCAGGGGACTGGTTGGAAAAGCATTCTCATAGCATTTCAGCTGGGGCAGATGTGCACATAATTTAGCAGAGTCTGGTATTCTTTGATAGCATGTTGTGGTTTAGAAGATGGTGGGGTTTTATTAAGGGCAGAACAAAATCAGTTCTGGAGCAGATGTCTCTGGCAGTGGTTGTTGCTGATGCTTAGGTGGAGCATGTGAAAGCCAAAGCAAAGAGAAGATCACCTTGTGTTATCAAATCAGGACCAGATTTTTCTAGCTTCTGAAGGAAGACCTTAATCACCTAATTAAGGCGAATTTGAGATTCCTCATGTATTTTTTCTTCCTTCCTGATTTGCTATGAATTTTTATTCCTTAAAGATGTAGGAGTGGAGGGAGGGGAAGGATTCAACTGAAGTGTTTTTGATTCTTTTGGTAAAAATACAGAAATACAGTGATGGACCTCACAGGCCCACTCAGCTATGAACTTGACACATTTTGGGGAATATTGGTTTGCATCCCTCCAGCACTTCTTAAAGTGCAGGAAAAAAATTAAAAAGGACATATAAAGCTAGAATAAAAAAGAGGGTCTATAGGAAAATGAATATTGATTACTTACCTTGACCTCACACTTCAGAGCCATCTCTTACCTTGCTAGATGGTTTTATCTTTTCACCTGCCTGTATAACAGGAGTAATACAGGATATAACCCCAGCTTTTGTAGTTTAACATTGTGCTTTCATCAGATCCAGTCATTCCAGTGCTCTGTCTTGGGGTTTTATTGAAAAAAAAAAATAAAAATTGCTGTTTGCCTATATTGTCCATGTAGGTGTTAATGATTTTTTTTTTCTTCCACTAGATTTTTGTCTAATTAAAAGTGTATATAACTCTTGGGAGCTTTTCAGAAATCAACTGGTTTTGACTTAATCTGAAGTTGTTATAAATATGCAGAACCATTTGTTTTCTGAATTCCAGGTAGGAATAATTTGGGGTTCAAGGGTAGAGGGGTAAAATTGGCTTTGTAGTCCATCTCTAAGCAATGCACTCTATTTGATGCTGTTTTAAAATGATCTTGATAAACTGGAGGAAATCACCAAAATTAGTAAAGTAAAATTTGAGAAAAATATGCACTGTTAGAATTTACCAATACCTGGCAGGGAAGAAGTATATGGGGCTGATAGTGTACTGCAAATTGAATGAGCTAACAGCATCTGAAAGAGATCAAAAGATAATTGCCTTGCTGTAGTTTGCAATAGTACTTCCCTTTGTGTCTCTCTCTGTCTGTTTTGGACATTTTAAAATAAATAGCTGGGGGCAGGTGTTCATTACAGGACAATAACAGAGGTCTTAAGACATATGAAAGGTGGAGTTTAGAAGAACTTTAGAGTAAGCAATTTGTTCAGATCGACAAGAGACAGACAAATACTTTTAAAACCAATATCAAATATGTAAATGGCTGAGAGGAGTGATGCTGTGTGATTGCTGTGTGCTGGTTGTTAGGAGAAGCTGTAGTTTGGGTTTGGGGCTGCTCCCTAGCTCTGAGCGCTGTATTTGGGAGGGAGCAGACTCCTCTTTGCTGGAGAGCTGTTTCAGGAGGGATTTGACAGTCACCTGCTCTGTGTGGATGTGTGTGAAGCTGCCCCTGTGTGCTGCTGGTTCAGCTGCTCCCGAGATCCTGTCCCACCCACCTCTCCGTGCTTCCACCGGAAAGAATTCCCGTGGCTGTAACAAACCTAACTTTTGTTGTTACAGCATGTTCTGCTGGGTCTAATGGCTTACAAATGTGCAAGTGTTGTACAAGTAGAGGTAGCAAAACCAAAATTATGCTCCTTCAGCTTCCCTTATACCCAGGAAGATGAGCTTGAGTTGTGTGTGCTGTGTTGCTGATACTTGACCTTGCACTAGCTCCCTGTAGTTCTCCATGCAATTCACTCTGCTGGGTTCCCTTTAATCTCATTTCTAAAACCTTTAGCTTTTTGGGCAAGAAGAAGGCATGTGTTGCCCTTCTCCCAGTTTGTGTTGGCTCACTGACAAGCCAAGTAGGTCAGATAACTTGATTTTTCCCTTGATGAGGATGCTTAGTTTGGGCACTCTGCTCTGCCTGCTACCAGATGTCACAAAATGACATTCAAACCTCTCACACTTGAGCTCTCCTTTCAAACTTAGTTTGGTGAATGAATTCAAAAGTTATTACCAGGACTGCATAATACCAGGGGACTGATGCAGCATAAATCCTAGGAACAACTAGAAAACCTTACAAAAAGCAAAGATGTAGTAATTAACCTTAGTATTACAGTGTTACACTTACCAAAGGTAATGATAAATTAAAAATTAATTTTGTTAATTGAAATAGGTTTGATGTTTGCCTGGATCCAAGGCAGAGTAGAATCCGAAGCCTTTTCTTGATTTCTTTTCTGCAGACGTATGCTCTCTTTTTAAAAAGATGAAATAGATAATGAAGTATCTAAGTGATGAAGTTAAGGTCATGGGAAATCTATTGCTAATTCAGGAATAAACACCAGATCATCAGACTTCCTTAAAGTTCATATTTCATTATGAACTCAAAACCTCTTCTATATTTGTAGAGCTGCAATTTTCCCAGCATAAAGCGAAAGAAGATGGTCAGAAAAAAAAAAAAAAAACATACCTCAAGGCTGAGCTGGCATTTTTCAAATACTAAGTACATGGGGACATGTCCAGCAAGCCTCTGGAAGAGCCACCTATCATTATGTCCCACAGAGAATATGAGAAGAATATGTATAAAATGGAATCACAAGGCATAAGAAATGCTTTTCAAAAGTGTCTTAGTTAACTAAAGCTGTTGCAGTCCTTGGGGAAAAACTGTGGTGTGCATTTACCTCCATCAGCTATGAACTTGTTTGCCAAAGGAAGCAAAAGGATATTTTTGTCATGAACAATGTATGTTACCCACTGTAAGAGAAAACCTTAATGTTGCCTTTGATATGGAATTCCAGCCGTTGATGTCGCTTATTTGCATTATTTTCTTGTCTAGCCCTATACTTAAATTTTTCCACAGTAGTTGTATGAAAGAATGGTTCACTGATGCTGAATTTCTTAACTGTAGGTCAGAGGCAATTGTAGCTTGTCCTTTAATCCTAGATATTCCTTTTAACAGTCTCAGTCATCTTTTTCCCATTAACCAGTGGAGCAGGTGTTGTCTTTGTTGTGTGCAGAGACTTTCATGGACCCCATCACTGCAGTGAGTGCCTCCCAAGCACTCTTCTGAAAACATCCTGTTGGGATGGGAAATTATTGCTGTCCTTATTTTGTGGATGATCAGCTGAGATATTTGGTGATCTGCCCACAGCTGAGCTTGAAATCCGTGGGAGAGTTAAGAATAAAACCTGCAGTCCCTGCTCACTGCCTTTGCTAGCACACAATGCTGCCTTCTTTTTATTTTCTTTTTTTTTTTTTTGCACCAGCTGTGAGCTTCAGATGCATGTTTAGGAGATGATGTTGACTTTTCCACATCAATTGGTTTATAATTTTGTTGCTACCTATTCTTGTATATAACTTTTTTATTTAAAAGTTTGAAAAAAATCCATTTTTTTAATAAGTAGATTTCTAAATCTACTTATATCCTATCTTATCCAAAGAGGAGGGAGGACTATAGCTGGTTTGCCATCTTATTTGAAAATATTTAGTAGGAATGAGCTGAGGCTAGCACATGTGCTGGAAGTTTGGTAAGTGTGAGTAAACTGATAGATTCTAGCTATTAAGTTATTACTTCAGCTGTACAAACTAGAGGGAAACTACAGGATGACCATCCTAAACACCAGCTCCAGCCTTCTGTTGGACCTGAAACACACTTCAAAAATGCTTTTAGCCTCATCTTCCTTTGTACTCCTTGTATTTTGTTCTTGGAGGTGAGTAAACAGTCTTTTTCAGAGCTGGTGAGCACTTGCAACATCATACTGAATTTGGAAAATTGCCCAAGAGGCCAATTGCCCTGCACAGTCTCACTGGCAAAGGATCATCAGCATTTAAGAGGGTGGAGATCGGTGTCAAAATAGAAAATTGAGTGCATTTCTTAGACCAAGTTCTGCTGTGTAGCAGGGGTGTGTGTCTGTGTAAGGTGAAATACTACTCTAATGCAACCACAGGTTGCTGGGCTGGAAGCAGAAATTACAATTTAATTTTAAGGACTGTGTTACACAGCCTGTCACGTTAGGTAAGACCAGAAGGGATTTTGATTTTTCTGCATAAAATTAGGGTTATTGTGTAGGTTTCTGGCTAAAAGCAGACTGGATTTGTTAGTTCCCAGGAAAGAACTGCTGTTTTGTGTCTGCTGCAAAACTGTAACACTGTAGTATTGAGCTGGGTGGTGGTGGTGGTGGTGTAAGAATGGCCTTGTACAAGGAGCATCCTTCTAGAGTGAGCTGGGTAGCCAGTCTGCCCCTACTGTGTTATTATGTTAGGTCTCCTTGCCTTTAGGAGTGAATTGGTTCCTCACATGATGTGCTGACCTGCTAACAGCGCTCTTTTTTTAGGTTTTTTTTTTTTAAAGTAAGTACTCTCTTAGAAAGTAAAACTTGAGTCTTTAATGTGTCTTCCCATACCTGTTTAATACCAGTGAGAGTAATCTTGTGTTTCACCAAAACTACAAGTGTTCAGTTCCCAGCATCCTGGATAATTGGTGGTTTCTCTGAAAGGACTTGGACAATTGCAGTAGGAAAATGCCTCCAAAGTTGTTCTCTGAGAAATCAAAGGTGAAGGTGTTAAGCCCAGACAATAAAACTTAGATCAAAGTAGCCAGCAGAAGGGGCCAGAGAGGAACAGGCTGTCCTTTAAGCTTCACTGCCTTGTGTGAGGTGTCACTCCTCTCTTTCTGTAATCAGATTTCATGAAGGAAGCAAAGCTGTTCTTTCCTGATGTAATTCAATCAGAGTCCTCAGCTAGATGAGCAGGAGGAAAAGCACCTGCCTTCCTTGCTTTAGATTTGGTGATAGACCCCAGTTTTTGATAGGAATTGGTTAATCCATAATCCAAGCACGTGCCCACGGCAACACCTGCCACGCAGGTGAGCTTTTAATCTTGTTAATATACAAATATAATATGGATTTTTGTATTAACCTCACACACATACACACCCCATAGTAAATATCACGAGGAGGAAAATTTAATAAAATGGGATTATAAATGTCTAATGGACTTTTTGTTGGGCAATAAAGTTGCCCACGTGTTGTAATTGAGGTCTGAAGTTAACTTGCTTGCTGAGGCCTCTCTAGGGTAGATTACACAGATTAGGAGAGCATATGAAAAAATGTTTTTCATGCTCTGCTTTTCTTCCTGTTTTGTCCACTAGCCTTTCCTCCTTAGCTCTGTCTTGGGTTGGTGCCCACTGTAATATCTACTGCCATCAAACTGAGCACTTTAGAATTTGAAACGTGTTTGAAACATCTGCTTATTTGAGACCCTCCACAGTGACTATTAACTTTTGCCTCTGACGTTTTCCAAAGCCCTTGGTTCTCTTCTCATCTCCTGAGTGACCCTGATGCAGTCCTCTGGAGATGTGTAAAGCAGGATCCTCTACTTCCTAATTGTGTAGACATGGAAAAGTGAGGTATGAGGAAGGTTTGGGTTCAGGCTTAAATATTCTGAGGCTCACGTGTGTGGGGAGCATCCCCTAAATTTAGAGAGACACAAGAAGCTCCCCTCAAAGCTGTTTGACCCCATTGGCTGCTTTCTCTCTTCCTATGTCCTTGAGCCATCCCTCCCTATTCCCTGGTTGGATCTCATGTTGGTACTGCCCTGAGATCAGGTTCACCCCTGGCCCCTCAGGAGAGAGAAACCTGAACCCTCTGTGTGTGTGCCTTGGACCTGAACATCTTACCAGAGAGCTGAATAGAACATCTGTGGGTGCCATGCAAAGGCCCTTTTTGCTTGTTTACCCTGGACTTTACCAGCTGCTACTCAGCCTACGACACACGTGCATTGTATAGGTGTGCTTGTGAAATGTAGCTCTGAGGCACTCCACATGCAGTTCTTCACTGCATTTTCATGTGTGTTGTTTCTGATCTGCAGAGAGAGGTGCTACCTGGCTTTTCACCAGACTCTCATGGCCATGTGTTTGGGGGAGGACCACATCTAGTTCATTAAATGAGGAAAAGCTGAATTAAATCCCAATCCCACACAGATAAGATGGTATCACTGACATATCTTCTGAAAAATCCCTTTGCCAGGATTTCTTCTCCTGGGAAGCTGAGAAGCCTCAGAGAAGAATGAAAACAATTATCTGATTGTTTCTCCTGTGTTTTGCTGCTTTGAAATGTGGTTTGGAGATAGTTTATCCAACAGGTGGCTGTTTCATTGGTTTCATGTGAATTGTTTTAGCTTAATGACCAATCACAGTCAGGCTGTGTTGGGACTGTGGAAGCAGTCACGAGTTTTCATTATCATTCTTTGTAGCCTTCTGTCTGTATCCTTTCTCTATTCTTTAGTATATTTTTAATATAGCATAATAGAATATAAGCCTTCTAAGAGCATTGAGTCAGATTCTCAGTTCCTCCTTCATCCTGGAGACCCAACAAATACCACAAGATGGAGGTTTGGATTGAAAGGTTTGTGACCCATCAATGCATGTCTCAATCTCACATGTGGTGGTGTTCAGGCTTAAGTAGAATATGTGTTGAATATTAGAGTATGTGTTAAATATTGCCATTTGAGCTGGGCTTACCAGTGGGGTTAATGGAGGCCTCTGACCAGCAAAGGCTGCTTTGCCATTTATGCTTCAGGTCATTTTATAGGGTTGCTGTTACAGTCCTTGTGACTGTACAATGTCTTCTTGGCTGCTTAATTGTGATGTAGGGATGAATGCTCCCGTGCAAGGTGGTGGTAGGTCAGACACAATGCTCTCAAAATAATTTTGGAAGAATTTTAAAAAAAATTGATTATCTGACCTACCACAGAAGGCACAGAATCTGCTCTGTATGTTCCTTGGGGCAGAAGTCCTCTCTCTGGAAATTGAGATAGATAAAGTGGAGGAACACTTTCCAGGGAAGAAACTAAGCCAAAATTACTTGGAGCACAAAAAATTATCTTAGAACTGGGGACTGAACCCCATTTGCCACTGTTACCTCTAGCAGACTTTTCTCCTCAGTAAATTTGACCTAAAGTTGTAATTTTGGTCCTTCTCAAAATACATCTTAATTTGCTACTCTGATGGTGTATTTTTTCCAGCAGTTCTCCATCTTTTTTTGTACAGACTGGTTGGTGTTTCATCACAGTTACTGTCCTCTTTGTGATCTGTTGGCAGTGCTTAAGAAGGAAATTGTGCAGGACTCATCTGCAGAGCTTCCCAGTCACAGACCAGTGTTTCATAGGAGCAACAAACAGTGGAGGTCAGGAGTTTTCCTTTCAGGTGCTGCAAGATTGGCTTTGAGATGCCAACAACTAAAAAGATGAAAGTCTCTAAAGAAGAGATAAAGATTATATCTTAATATATAATAAATTTATTATTAATAATATATAATAATATTATTATATATTAATAATAATTTTTTAAAAAAGTTTTTAAATGTACTTTTCTTTTTTGGGACATGACAGTTTTGGTTTTTTTAACTCTTTAGCTGTGGTTTTAGCCAGCAGAGGGAGTTCAAGCCCCCATTTTGCACTGACTGTGCAGGCTGGGCTGTGTGATCAGCACTTCTGGATGTACTTAATGGAACATTCTCAGCATAGTTAAGTGCTGGGGCCTGAATCAAGGGGGTTGGAATACAATCAGGTTTTGTTTTTTAATGGCAAAACATAAAAAGGTATGTTTTGAGGCAGTGAATTATCAGTAATACACATCTGTTTGTACCAAGATGTTTGTATCTGTAACACTTCTGCACTGTGCTTGGAGTATGAAGAGTAAAAAAGTGGCACTTCTTATAAAGTGCCAAATCCCGGTTTTTTTAATCTCATAATTAAATATCATTAACTGTTAATGAGCCTCAAAACAATCTCTGATCTTTGAGAATCCCAGAGAGCAGCAGTGGACAGAATGTTTTGGAAATAACTTCTGTCTTTTAATGCAGTGATCAAATATTCTTGTAGATGCTTATTTGAGAAAGAAGTTAGTTCTTCCTTCCTTTCAGTTTTTAGTGTATTATTCTACAACCTGTACATTCTGGTGAGAGGAACATCCTACTACATGTTGTGTGCCAAAACAAGAATAGTAACAAAATAGGTGAAAATAAACCAAGCACTGCTAGGTTTATTCTTTCCTTTAAACCTGTAATTGTGGTTCCTCTGTGACAATAAACTCTCAACTGAGCATTCACCCCTGAGCAGTCGGGGTCTTTTATATCAGCTCAAGCTGATAACTGAAAATGTAAACTACATTTTAAAGTAAGTCATTGTATACACTGGGCTGACAAATGTTAAATTACACTAATTTGAGCAAATGCACATGTT
Organism: Setophaga petechia; assembly: GCA_024362935.1. Classification (NCBI taxonomy): domain Eukaryota; kingdom Metazoa; phylum Chordata; class Aves; order Passeriformes; family Parulidae; genus Setophaga; species Setophaga petechia. The sequence goes on along the minus strand of JANCRA010000003.1, from coordinate 50,933,694 downwards.
GTTGCCCTAGAATTCTGGACAGGTTCTTCAGAATTGAGCTGCTTGTTCTTGTGTGCAAATACATATTGACAAAAATTACTTGCCTAGTTTCTTAGATTTCCTTAAACTGGCACTATACAAATGTCTATTTTTACTGCAAGGAAAACTGAAGCGTTCAAACTTTTGAGGACTTAATTATAGGTGGGGTGAACTTAAAGACCCACGTTACAGCATTTCCCCTTTTTCACTTAAACCTGACAGGCTACCACTTGTGTTTATACAGCATTGCAAACTAAATTTAGATGTAGTAGTAAGGACTAAAACAAATTGTGCTTTGTCAGGAGGGTGAAGAAAGGAACTGAGCAATGAAAGCAGCGCGGGGAGTCAGCGTGTCTGGCATTGACACAGCGCTGCGAAATCAACGCTTTGATGGCCTATAAAGCCTAATAACAGCTGTGTGAAAGGTCTGCTGTGCTTAGCTGGAATTATCTCTTGTGCACAGGAAAGCACATTGTAAACCAGTAAAAATTAACTGCCACAGCACAATGATGGTTTTGTGACTGGGAATTCAGATAAAGTTTTGCCGCTGTTGGCGGAATGATGAAAAGGACTGGGGCCATTTGCATACAGGTGAGGTGAGGTGGTGATGTCCTGTGTTCCCCAGAGGCCAAGGCACCTCAGGTATGCAAAGTGCTCCAGCTCTAAGTGCTGCCTTTAATTTAACCTGATTTTTATTTTTTAACCTGGTTGTAGAGTAGAAGAAAAGTCTTGGGAAAGGAACAATCCCAGGAAACGTCATTGGGTGGCAGCAAAGCATTTACCACTTGCCATGGCATCCCAGTAAAATAAAGCCAGAAAGAACTGCTGTTCTGCATGTTTGTGATGAATGTAACAGCAGATGAGATCTCAGAATGGTATTTATGGTGAGACAGCCTTTTGTGTTTGTGACACAAGATTTCTTTCCAAAAGTGTGTTTGCGTGTCTGTGTGTCTGTGTATATATGTAAAACATATATATTTATACATAAACATGCATATGCATGTAAACATAAAAGCCATGTGTCTGCAGGTGAGGTTTGCTCTGTGATAGTGAGCGAGGAGCTTTAGTGTGATGACTGCAACTACCAGCTCCCAGATTAGATCCTATATCCCCAGCAGACCAAACTTGTTCCCAAGAGATACATCTTGGAGCTGGTGTGAATAAAAGCATGTAAGATTTCTTAATTAATTTTTCTACTGGAAAGAATCAAGCGGGTCTGTGAATGTTGCCAGAAAAAGTGATATTTTTTATTAGTAATTTTTGTTTTATTATAATTTTTGGTTTTCTGTCATAAAAATATTACAAACAGGACAGTATTTATTGTCCTTTTAGGAAGAAGCTAACCTCTCCCTATTTATTCTTCAGCCTGAGTATTTGCCTTTTTGGATAATGCAGATAGTGCTTGAAAGGCTTCAAAAATCTGTCCTATATCTAGGAGCTAAGGGTGTTTTGGGTGTGTTCATTTTGGTGAAGAGAGAGCATTTGGTTTTCTTTGTTTTGTGTTTTCCTTTAACACTTCACCATGTAGCTCACACAAAGGATTGTGTCATGGCCTTAAGGAGAACACAATCTGCAGCAGGCATACATGCAAACATGCCTGTTTCCTTTATGGACTTGTATCTTTGCTAGCTTTTTAAAAATTGTTTGTGAGTTGCTGCTATTGTGAGTAAATCTCTTACTTTCCAACTGCCCATTCTGCTGTCACCACCGTGGAAATGCCATCAATCTCCTACTTTATGGGCAATGTCACTGCAAATGTGGAAACTCAGTGACTGGAAAGAACTTAATATCTTTCTTTTGCTACTTCTCCTGGGAATAAGAAAGTTAAAACTGTCCCCATGGACTTCCTTCAGGCATCAGGGACAGGTTGGCTTTGGGAATTGTTTGTCCCTGAAATAGGGAGGGACCTCTGTGGTTCACTGCTCCTACTGAGCACCAGATGTCAGGTACCAATCCTTACAGGCTGGCCTAAAGATCTTGCCTTAGTCATGCTGAGGTTTTTCTGAATGACACTGATTTCTGTTTGGTTCAATCCCAAGGCTCACAATCCACAGAAACAAGAACAAGCTCTGAACAAGAGCTGCTCTGTTTTGAAGCTCTCACTGAGCTCAGGATCCAGTGCTTGCTTCTGTATCTCCAAAAGTTATGATCTTGCATGAGTAAGAGGCAGCATTTTCTGCATCCCAGCTCCCTGGGAAATGCCAGAAAATCCAGAAAATGCCCTGGGAGCCCTAAACCTCTGTTTGCTGGTGGCATATGGCCTCTTCAAGGAATAAAGGCTTTTGGCTCCTGAAGAGCTTAATAAAGCCTATTTTTATACTGCATGTGAGTACTGTTGGGAACTCTCTGAAGAAAGGTATGTCTAAAATTATATTGCTGTTTTGATTGTTCTGATTACTGCAAGAGGTTCTCTGATGTCTCACCTGATGTCTCACCTTCTAGTGACTAAGACATCAGATGTCCTTTGTCTTGAAAAGCTTGGAAAATCAGGCAAGAATCAATGTGAGAAAAGAAACCTGTTCTGTCATAGGAAGGTTCCTTGTATATGGACTGGATGTCATGAGATTATTTCATTAGGTCACCTTGATTCTATCTGCAGTGATTTAGCTACAGTGAATTGACTTCATTCCGGAATATTTTTTTTTTGTTAGTTATATCCTTGTTAGTTGTTGCACCCACACAGCTCTGGTATTGTCTTTATTTGCCTATACATGGTTGAAATGTCCCCTTATGCAGTGTTCCATTATTTGCTTCCATGCTTTGTGTACCTTTTGCAAGACTTTAAGGTGGTAGACAGGAAATGACAGGAATTGTGGTACTGAAGGGCAAATGTACAAACTCTTAGGATACCCCACTTTGTCCTAATGTCTAACCTAGGAACACAATCATCACTGATAATGTGATGGTAGAAATAACATCTGAGCTTTTTATCTGTAGGGAATTGATTAAAAACCACTTTGGGATTATGGTGGAGGAAAATGTTGGTGACTAATGAGAATTCTCATTAGTTCTCATTTTTTCATTTGCAGTACATGTAGCAGAATTCTCTTATTTTTCTTTTGGACAAAGACACTGCTTGAGAAAAGAGGCTGTACTGGAAAAACTTATTTTATTAGAGAAATCCATTTTACCTGTTCTAATACTGAAGTTTCATGTTCTGTTCAAGGCTCTGCACTGCTTCTGTCTCTTTGAGGAGTCAGCTCTCTAAATGTCAGCTTTATAACTCTTAGTTAATTAATAGTTCTTTGGAACACACTGGCTTTCATTTTCTTCACATTTAAGGACTTGCCAACCTGACTGCAGAAAAATAATGGTGCCTGTTGTCCTGTGCCTATTTTGCATGCTGACAATGTGAAAACTTGTTTTTTTACCACAAGTTTGCAATGACATCCTCATCTTCTCTAGAGGTTACTGTAAGAGGGTAGCCACCAGTTCATCTTTCCCCAAGATACTTGATGGTTTCCAGTGGGTGGAAAAGGGCAGTTCACAGGCTGATAATTCCACTGTACCTGTGTCAAAGGACGTATCTTAGGGCAAATTATGTTAACAGAGTAACACGAGGATCTGTAAGGTCAGCACTGACTGTAGAGCCCTTACAGCCTCAGTGACTGCAACCAAAAGCCATTTCTGTTAGTGACACTGGCAGGAATTTCAGCAGGTGTCTTTGGATCTGCTGTGGATTTGGCATCCAAACTTCACATATTTAGAAGGTGAATTTTGGGCTGAATGATTTGCCCATTTTAAAGAGAGTTTGTTTTACCTAGAAAGCTTCAGAATGTGCAATTAGGAAAGACCCTACACAAATTCTTGAGCAAACAGAGAGGAGAGAAGGGGCCACCGTTGTGAAGGAGAGCACCTAAAACCATCAAAACCTTCAATACATTTTTGGGACATTTTGTTACAAATTAGGGGTTTACCCCCTTTTCCAATGTACCACAGACCTCTGGAATTTCATGTGGCCCCATATAAAATGAAATAACTATGTATTGTTCATAAAATAGTGTTTCAATCATTTTGTCTGTTTCCCTCAATTCACCAGCAGAGGGCTGAAGGATTGATCCCCTACTTACTTTAGCTGGAATTCACAGCTAAAGTACTAAAACTAAGCTGTTCTTGCCACAAACCAGAGTTTGCCACTCTGTGCTATCTGAATGCATGCTAGGGGCTGCAAACCTTGCTGAGCCTGGAGATCCATCCTCTCCAGAGCTGAGTAATGCTCACAGCAAAATTGTCAGATGTCCCTTCTCAAGAAGTGTGGCATTTTGAAGCATTACTGTTTTACTGCCAAGCTGCCCAGTGGATGCCTTTCTAGAATGTGCAGTTTTGAGCTTTTTAGATCTGCCTGAGGTTTCTGGTCTGTGTGAGGGATGATGATTAGATAAGGTGACTGTGATGGCCCATCTTGATCTAAAACTGATGTCTCCACAGAAGCCTTGGCTGAGTGCTCAGTACACATTCAGGAAAGTTCTCCCACTCTCCTTGTTGCATGCCCTGCTGAGTTGGGTTAGAAACAGAACTTGGTATTCTGAGAACATAGCCAAAGGTGGAAACCTTATCTTCATGGGAAAGAAAATATATCCTTTTGGCATGTCAGAATGGGTTAGTTCTTGCAATAACCCCATGCTTTCCCCCTAATGGAAAGACAGATTCTGAGTTCCCACTTCCTTAGGAGTAGTAGAAATTCAGCTCCTACTCTGCAGAGTTTCTGGTTAAGTTGCCTTTTTGCTGTTCTGGAGAAGAGTGAATTATTTCTTCATTCTAACTCCACTTAAAGGTCTGAAAGGTTTCTTCTGGTTTCAGTGGCCTTTGGTCAGGCCTGGCATGTGTTCTGTAAACAACAGGGACTGTCCCTGTGGCTTTTATTGACCCTAAAGCAAATTTTCAGGTAACACCAAGCTCAGGGTGATGACACACCTGAGGGGTGGGGTGCTATCTGGAGGAACCTGGACAAGCTCAAGAAGTGGGCCCATGACAATCTCATGAGCTTTAACAAGACTAAGTGCAGGTGCTGCACCCCTGCAGGGTCAGGTTAACCCTTGGTATCAATCCAGGCTAGGGATGAAGAGATCCAGAGCAGCCCTGTGAGAAGGATTTGGGGGTGCTGGTGAGTGAGAGGCTGGATGGGGGCCAGGAATGTGCAATAGCAGCACAGCAATAGCACCTGTGTCCTGGGCTGCATCGAGGCACTGTGGATTCTGGTCCTCCCCTCTGGTGATACCCCACCTGCAGTGCTGCATCCAGTTTTTGGGTCCCAGCACAGGAAGGAGATGGAGCTGTTGGAGTGAAAGGTGTAAAGCAGCACCTCTTCTGTGAGGAAAAGCTGAGAGAATTGGGATTGGCCAGTCTGGAAAAGAGAAGGCTTTAGGGTGACCTAACTGTGGCTTCCAGTACCTGAACAGAGCCTGCAAGAAAGATGGAGAGACTTTTCCCAAGAGCATGGAGTGACAGGACAAGGGGGATTGGATTCAAACTGAGAGTAGATTTAGATTATATATATTAAAAATTATTTATTGTAGGGTGGCAAGGCCCTGGCAGAGGCTGTCCAGAGAAGCTCTGGCTGCCCTGTCCCTGGAACTGGTCAAGACCAGGTTGTATGGGGCTCTGAGCAGCCTGGGACAGTGAAAGGTGTCCCTGCTCAGAGCAGGGAGCTTGGAATGAGATGATATTTAAAGTGCCTTCCAACCCAAATTATTCTGGATTCTCTGATAAACACAGATTGGCCATGTACCTATAGCCCAACCTCTTGGATTTTCCAAGAGCTTTGCCACTGAGAAGATGAAGTACATGGTTGCTGTAAAATTATAAGTAAAAAAATATTTAGATGCTAAACATGTTCAGAATCAATTTTTTAATGTTTTTGTGGGTGTTTTCCTGAGTATTTTGAAATATTTCTATATCCAATCATGGTGTGTTAAATTTTTGCAATTTGAATGTTCTTCTAATTGTATTCAGGTAGCTCAATGAATAGGGAATTGATTAAAAGGGTAAATGAAAAAAAGGGTAATTGTGAACAGGTAAAATTTGCTCCTAAGTACCCTGAAAAGATGCATGAACAATACTCAAAAATAAAATTTCAACCTTGGTTTAATATTTCAGAGATGCAAAGAATAAATGTAATTCCATTTCATGCTATAGAAATCGTTTAAAATACATATTTTTCAAAAGAATGGTGATTTAGGTTCTATAATGTTTGGCATGTTTGTTATGTGCTTTCTGGGGTTCCTTTTGCTAAGACAGAAAAATATGATTGATATCACTCTGGAGAGCATTTACCTAGGGCAAAGGCAGTCTCTTTCTATTCTCAATTTCTTGTGGTAGTGCCTTGAGGCTGGTTAAGATCCAGTGTGTGGTGTGTGAGTACACAGAACAGTAACTAATCCCTGTTGTAAAGAAACTTTAACCTAAAAAGGCAGCATGAGGAGAGGGGCAGAGAGAGAAGTAAAGATATAAAATAACATTAATTCCAGTGTTTTACCTGTTGAGGCAAGGTATGTTCTGGGGAAAACATAGAGGTTTGGTGGAGGAAAGGAGCTGGCTGATACTTCACAGGAGGTAAAGGATGTTGGAAGGAAGTTGAGGTAAAAGACTGGGAAAGGAGGGGAGAAAGGTGGCTCTAAACTGGATGCACAGGGATGAGTCAGGGCCTCTGGATGAGCCCTGAATGAGGAATGATTTCCTTCCTGTTGAGAAGCATAGGGTGGTTTACACATCTATTTATGTGTACTCAAGAGCAGACATCTGCATGAGCTTCACTTGTGGTGGTTTCTCAGGAAGAATACCTGTTTGAATATTTAGCAACATTCTTATCACTAGGTTTTGATGCAAAGGTTCTAAAGCCTCTTCAGGTTTTCTCTGTTCCACGGAGCATAGGAACAACTCTGGATTCTGAGATCTCCAAATCCTTTTTAAAGCTGAATGCATTTTGTGTCTCTTTTCAGACACAAGCTATTTCCTACACAAGGTTCACCACTCAGAAATTAATTTGAGGTGTGTGAGGATTGTTGTTTTCAGTATATCAAGTGTTATCATCTAACCCCAAATTTTGATTATTCTCCTCACTTGTTGATGGGGGAAAAGAACAGGAAAGTTGGGAGCTGCCTTGATTTTTAAAACTCAAAGCACACAGAGGCCTGTTCTCCTTGCAGTAGCATCTCTGCTGAAGTGCTCAGGAAAAAAGTGAGGGGTGAAACACCAGATATCTTTTCTTCCTGCAGCTTGGAGATGGGTTTGGAGAAAGTTATTTTTTTCATTTAGCCAGAAAGTTGATTATGCTTAATAATGCTACCTCTAATGTTTCGTTCTAATCTTATTTTAAGGAAATGTTGGGGCATTAAGCATTTTTCCCACAGCAATGAAACAATGTACCTTTCCCTGCCAAAGATCACATTCACTTACATCCTCTTCATTTCTGTAGCTGGAAGGTGAAGCTTGGAATTTTTCCAGTAGCCTGTCTGCCAATTTGCCATCATTGAACATTATCAGGAGCCATTTGGCTGAGGTGTCTCAGGTAGAGCAAAGTGTGTTCTTGCTGTGTGTGATGTATTTATTACCGAAGTCAGGTCTTGGGGTCCTGCTTGTACTGGTTTTTGGAAGGCTTTTTCACTCCATACCTGGCTGTGGTTTGCTAAGAGGTGACTCCTATGAAATAATTAATTCCTAGTGCAGTGATTGGTTAGGGGGGTGTGTGTGATGAAGCACAAAGAGTTTGCTGGCATCCACACCATAAGCAGACCTAATTCAATCCCTTGGCATTCTGTGGATGTTCAGCTGTTGAATTCAATGAGAGGAGGTGCCTGCCCAGTGCTCTTATGACTTAATATTCAGTTCTGCACCCCCAAAATGTTGCAATGTCTGTTAAGTAAGTGATGAGATTGTGTCATTCCCATAGATTTGGTGTAATCCTCAGTTAAGTAGGAATAAAAAAAAAAAAGGGAGGGAAGTGAGGGTGGAAGAAAGAAAAGCCTATCAGCAGCTATAACTTCAGCTGCAAAGACATCAGATTTTTGTCATGTGAAGGTAGCTGACAGTATTTACTGCTTTAGGGTTTTACCATAAGTGACACTGCAGGAACTCATCACGTCTTGATAATACACAAAATGCTGTAAATGCTGTGCATGCTTATTTATTTCTAAACCCAAAATTCCACAGCATCATGCTTTTCAGCAGCACCTTGTTTTAGCAGTGTAGCTATTAAGCTGAGATACAGGAACAGAAGGAGTTTTAAAAATTCAGTTGATTTTAGTACTTTGTGATCTATCTAGTGATGCTTGTTGCATGCATTTTGAGTTTTTCAATTCTGTTTTACTGGCATTACATATAACTTATGAGAAATTGTGTAAAGATCCTTTTTATTGAAAGTAAAATGAAAACTGGAACTATTTCTTTTAGTCTAAGGTTTTATAACAGCTTGTTTATTCAAAGTATAAATTCAGAGACAGATTTATCTTGTATTTTAATAATAGCCTCAGAATACTGCTAATAAATGCTGGAGAACTTGTCAATGCTCAAACCAGCTTGAAGATACTTGAATTATTTGCCAGACTTGGCCTTCACACTGATGGAATTTGGGCTAGAATGTATGTTCTAGATGGCTGATCAGTTAGTATTGGGTGCCAAACAACTATTCTCAGTGTTTATAGTTGTCTATACTTCTTTTACATTTCCATAATCTATTAATCATTATTAACCCTTTATAAACCATTTATAAACATATCCTGAATAAAAAAGTGTAGCCATTCAGGATTTTTTTCTCAAGTTGAATATTAAAGGCAAGTCCAAGGTCAAGATGAACAGGGAGGCTTTGGGGAGCTGGTGTAGTTTATATTTCGGCCAGTCAGCTGAGGAACCACGTGGAACTAAAATTAGTAAAGCGCGGGCAGTGAAGAAAGTTCACACGGTGTAATATGCTGTGGGCAGTATTAATGTTGATTTACCCAATCTGTTAATGCCATGGTCTGTCTAGACCTTTGGAACATTCCTCAGCTCCTTATTTAATGTAGGAGGAATCATTTCTGAAATTAGCATATAAATTGTCCAGAGTCAGCAGCCCTTTTAAGCTGTGTTCTACCCTTGTGTCATGGCACAGTAACTGTTCTGAAAAAATAAGTTTCCCAGTCAGGCATGTTCTCATGAAGAAGCTCTTGACTTTATATTGCATGCTGAAAAAATGCATAAGTCTGAGAAAGTTCATTAAGTTTAAATGGGGTTGGGATTTGATTTGGGTAAGTTGTATTTATTTAGTCACATTAACAGGGGGAAGTGGATTGTGATAAGGAAACACCTGGCAAGGTCTGTCTGTGGAGGTTTATGTGTATGTAGCTGAAACTGGAGGCTTTTCTGACTTTGACATCAGGTTTTTTTTTCCTTTCCTTGGTCTTCCACATGACTTGTATACAAACCATGCTGTAGGGTGCACTCATCCCAGGGTTCACTCTGACTGGCACTCGTGTGAGAACAAGTCTGCTCCTGGTGCCTGGCACTGGGATGCTGCCAAAATAAGGTGCCAGGAACCTGATGGAGGCAAAGCCTCCTCCCTGGCTCTTGTTCTTTTGTTGCATCTTCTGAAATCATGTACTTACTCCTTTCCACTTTAGTTGCCAAGAGTAACATGCAGCGCTGCCTTCTAGGTTATAATTTTCAAGGGAAGATAATAAAACATGCACTCAGCCTGGGAAATCCTGCAGGAGCTGGGAACTTGCTTTTTAGAACGAGTAGGTGTAGGCTGAAATGAAAAATAAAATGTCAGTATGATGTGGAAGGTTTATTTGGCACGAATCTGAGATGATCACACTGAGCAGTGAAGCCAGTAAAATCTTTGTACTAGGAAATCATGTGTTCTGAACATGCCATGCACTTTACAGAAGAACTATTCCAGGAATGTTGCTTGAGAGTTTTATATGTTTATTTGGTACTTATTTTTCGTCTCCCTTGCTCCAAAAGCCAGGTGGTTTAATCACAATGAAATTCACTGCCCAGGTCATGGAGAAAAAAAAATGGAAAATAATGTAATTACAGAAAGTCCTAAAAATTATCTAAAATAACATTTTTATATGCGACTGAATAATATTTTAGGTTGGAGTATTTCCTTACCTCCCCAGGGTTAAACAGTGAATTTCTTACTGAAAATGCCTTATTAAAAAAGCTTTTTTCCATTCCAGAAAGGTATGGCTTGTGGCCAGGAAAGTCTCCAAAATGCTGGATCTGAAATTTGTCATGGGCCCAGTGTCCATCCTGTATGTTGCCCTAATATTCTGAAGAAAACATGTGTCAGAGGAGAGGGGGAGAGAAATTTTTTTCCTGATTGAATAGTGAAAAACTGTTCAAGAATGTAAAAAAAACCCAACAAAACAACAAAAATCAGCTCCCTCAAAACAATTTTTAAAAAAGTCATTTTAAAAAAGCAAAGCTCTTGTGGGTAAACACAGGAGTACTGAGAGATACATCCTACGTGCAGCCAGCAGGGTTTGTGTTCTGTGCTAGAACAGGGAGACCTTGGCTGGTGCCTTTGGGCCCTGAGCTTGACACAGAGCAAAAATCACAGTACAAGGTGACAGGCAGAGGGTATGGCTCCAGGGGGAACATGGGGGTCGTGGCCTGTGTGTGGATGTTCCAGCTGGGGTGGGATGGGCACGTGGAGCCTTCCCTCCAGCGCGGGCGATAGCAGCTATTCTGTGCTGTGAGCTTAGCAGCCCAAGGCTTGCGTGTGTTTCACAGGCTTCAGGGTGTCTGACCCAAAGATAACTGTGCTCAAAGGTGTCAGAATGTACCAGAAGAACCAGTGCAGGCTCATGGGAGTAGTGCTTTGGGACAGGCAGGGATTTGGGGAGGTGCTCTGCAACATCTCAACGCACTTCTCTGCTGTAGCTCCCAGCAGCTGCCTCTGCCAAGCTTGGGGTGGTAGCTGTGCTTTTGACAGGTACCTCTGAGGGACCAGACTTGGGAGTATTTCAATGAATTTGTGCCCAAGTCAGCCCCAATTCTGTGACACAATGGGCACAGTGTCACATTCTTATGGTCTGCATTTGTTTGAATGGTCTCCAGCAGAAAAAGGGGTTTGAGTTTTATCTGTGCTCCTCTGATATTTTGTAGCTTGTGATAAAGGATGTATGCTTGTTTTTATGTTTTCCTCTAAAAGTATTTCTGCTTCAGTGGCATTTTAAATGTTTGAAGGGTTTTCCCCTCCCTTATTACTCAATTTAATTGGAATTATGGTGCCTATCAAAAAGTATTACAGCAAGGTGACCTGGAAAGAATAATTTCCTTTCATCTATACCAAACATTTGTAGATCATTAAAATGTCACAAATAAAGAGAGTCTTAGTCACAAAGAAATGGTTTTATATGAGCACAGTAAAATATGAGATTTCATTATATACAAAAGGGCTATGTTTTGTATTCCTTGTTCACAGAGGAAACCTCCAACACATGTGGAATGCATGGCAGGATGTAGGACCCTCTAAGGGCTGTATACAGATACGTGAAGGGAAAGAGGAGGGGGGAGAGAGGGGGAAAAAGAAAAGACCCAACAAAAAAAAAAAAAGGAAGGCACAGTGGTTCTGAGGAAACGAGCCCTTTCAGTAAAACTGGAGCATGTGCTGTGGGTGTGCGGGAGGATTTGTGCAGGGAGCTCTGCGCTCTGCATGTGCGCACATTCCTCCGAGTCAGACAGGTGTTAAAGGGAAATGGTGCCCAGGGGACGCAGCACCCTCCCCTGCTATCAGCAGCCCGAGCACATGACGGATCCAAAGGCAGCCAAGCACAACTGCTGAAGGCTTTGCCAAGGGTTTGGATGCCAAATGCTGACAGAGAGTATCCTTGCCAGCTTGGCACCTTTAGGCCATGTGGCTGCTGCTGGCATGGAGTTGTCATTGTAATGTGCTGGGAAGAATGGAACCAGAAACTGTCTTAATAGTTCTGTGTGAATGAAGCTCTCTTATTGTTGTGAATATAAAATATTAATTACCTTACAAATGTGTTTGAGTGGCTGTACATGACTTTGGCAGCTGGCCAGACTGGCAGTGGTGAAATCAGAGGATTGCCTCCTGGCAGCCAAATTTATTTATCCCACTGCCCCTCCCCAGCATCACATTGGAAATAAGAGGGGAACTATTTGAAAACAGTTGACATCTGGGGGAAGATGTTCATTGGCTCCTGGGATTTGGATTGGTCCCTGAGCTGGTGCCCCAAGAGTGGATTTAACCCATGCTGTAATCTTCTGGCACCTGTTACAGTTTTTGGCAGTGGCATAGGACAGCTTTGATTGCACTGAGACTGAAGTAGTGAACATATGCCTAATGCCCATCCCAGAAAGAATGACTTAGTGCCCTTAATGCCTTTCCTATTGTTTTCTTTTCCACTTTCTCTTCTCTTATTCATCAAGCTGCAGTTAATAGTTATCATTACATGCAGGCGAGTACCCACCAGCATCTTCAAACAAATCAAGGATAAAGCAAGAGGTAAACAAGAGCAGGAAAAGTTCTGTCTTCTCAGAATCCAGCTACTTTGTTCATTTGATTTTCAGTTGTTTGTCTGGCCCTGAATCTTTAAGAAGCATGATAAATTAAGGACTCCAGGAAAAATTATAGATATGCCAGTGTCTGAGATGTAATCAGAAGAAGAGTATTTGGTTTTCTAAGCATGTTAATTGAAAAAACCAAGTATGCATCTTCAGGCAGAGAATTCAGAGGACCCATGAAAGGAAGTCTCTGCCTTCATGTCTCTGTACTGATTGTACATCTGTAAATGGCTGCCATCCAGCAAAGCTCTTAAGTGCATGCTTAGCTCCAGCACAGCTTGGCTTCAGCAGTGTTGCTAGCTTTGGCATGTTGGGGACATTCACGTGCCTGGTGAGGGGCACATGCTCGTGTGCCCTTCTGGATAACTGATTCTCCCTTGTGTCCTACAGGCCTGTGGCCACGAGAGTGGCTCCGGTGTCCAGCTCCTATAGGAGGTATTGAAGATGGCAGTAGGTTTGCACTTCATCTGCAGCTCCAGGGATTTTATCCTTCTCTTGGACATCACTGGAATACAGAGGTACAGAGTGCTGAAAAATGGTCTGAAGCCTACCAGCAACGTGTGTGACTTTACCTTGCCTGGTCCCTGCTCAGAATTTAATGGTGTTTGTTTAAAGTGACTCTGTAAAAACTTGTGGCAAAGACAGTGAGCACAGAGGAAAAACGTCACACTCAGGTATCAGACAGTTAATTAAAATTCACACTGCAGCATCACAGTTGTGGGTGTTTGTACAGACGGATAGCTCAAGGGGTGCGTGTGTTAAAATTTATCACTCTGTTTGGTGCCTTGTGAAAAGTCTTGATCAATCACCCCAGTCTTGAGAGCTGTTGTGATTGATTAGGTTTGAAGAGAAAGTCCTTGCATACTTATGGTGGTCCTTGGAATTACAACATGGCTTGTTTGTCTAGGGAGCCAACAGAAGACCTTGGGCTTCTTATCTAGCCACAGATAAACACTGGTAAAGGCTCTTGAGTTATAATAAATGCAGATGATTTAATTAAATATGATCTGACCACTCACTGAGTACCTCTGAGTACATCTCATTAAGCACCTCTGTCAAAATACCTGATTTAGGGGAAAAATATAAAGGGACAGGAAAAATTCCATCCATAAGAAACAACTGTACCCATAACGTGCAACTCATACCGTAAAATCCAAGCAAGCAAACTCATTGAAATGTTCTTGTGTGTGCAGTTCATAGTCCACTCAGATATTTTCCAGACTATCATCTGCATCAGAAATTTGCTGGACAAATAACTCTGATTCTCTCCAGTAGCTTCTTGGTATGCCTGAGGTGGAATTCCAAAAGAGGAAGAGCTGGCAAGTTGTGTTTTGTTTTTACCTTCGCCAAAGCCTGTTTGAATTACAGGGATCATAGTGCATCTCTGGTCGTTGGAACCTGCACTCATTTATTTTAAGAAAGTTAATTTCTTGGGAAACCAAAAAAACCCAGATGGGGAAAAACTATCCTGTTGTGGGAAAGTTTTGCAATAATTGAAAATGGCTTTTTAAGTAGTCTAAAGAAGTTCACTTATTCTTAAGACCCAAATTTCTTAGGGGAAAGATAAAAAACAAAGCAAATATGAGAAATATTTTACAATATCTTTGTCCAGCTTTTTGCCCCTGGAGGAGGAAGTGAGATATTGAGAAAGCAGCACATGTGACAGATGCTGCTCAAGATGCTCAACACATTACTTAAAGATGCTCTGTGACCATCATGTTGTGAGTACTAAAAAATGTGACTGGGATGGAAGAGTCCACATTTACTGTAACCACATCTGTAGCCTCGCCACTCTCACGTGATGGCCAACAAATTCCTGCCAGTTCCTGGAGTTTTCCTAAACACATCTGGGCAGTGCGAAGCAGCACTGGCTTGGGGAGCCCTATGGTTACCTCCAAGTGAGCTGGCATGTCTGTAGCAGTTTGCCACACAGGGACAGCAGTGTCAGTGCCAGAAACAGTAAAGCTCTGTTACTGCCATACATAGTTAATTAGCTCGGGTGTCACAGCAAACAAACACGGCTATATTGCTCCTGGTTCTGCAGCAAAGTTAATTGAGACTGGCTTGGGGATCTTTGCCCCAATGTGTGGTGCAGACATACCCAGGAATGCACTCCTATTGTTGGCTGAATACTGTATTTTCACATAAATGTGGCAGGAATATAATTGCAGGGTGGAAAGAGAAGGCCAGTATACATTCACTTCACTTTAGAAACCAAATTAAACCTTTGACTTAACTCACTTCTATACCAGCTCCCTGCAGGCATTTCTACAGGCTTCGTTAGAGCCAACCTAGAGGCCATGGAAAAGGTCTTACAAAAGACTAGCCAGGAAGCCAGTCACAGCCCCAGATCCTGCTGCTACAGAACACAATCTGCCTCTTGGCACCTCAGGCTTGCAGCTGCCAGGCACTCTCCTTATGTGGTCACTGGTGTTGGCTCAGAGGCTGGGGCAGATAGATGAGGAGGGCTGAAGGGGAAACACATTCATCACTGCCAGCAGCGAGTGGAGGCAGTGCCAAGTCACTATGTAACCAGGCACATGTGCCAATTTGCTCAGTAATTGGATTGCTATTTGAAAAATTAAAGTGGTGTCTAGAAAATTCTAACCTCTGCATTTATGAAGTATGAGGTTTGCAACTGAGAGGCTGAACAGGAAGAGTGGAGGGGGATCAAGCAGAGGTGTTTAAGGAGAGCAAGTGTAGGAAGTAATTTGATTACTTTCCAAAGTGTTACAACAGCTTCAGAAGCAGCCTGTCTGTACCAGAGAGACAAAGAGCAAGACACAGTGCAGTGGAAAGCTGTGACATTATGGACAAGCTGTAACCCGTTGCTGACTATGGAAAATCAGTGAGGACTTGTCAGCTGAAAGAGATTTTTATAAAGAAAACATCATTGGAAGGCAAGGCTTCATACACTTTTAATTTTTCCTTAAAAAGAAAAAAGTTCTTTAAGATAATTTTCTATTTTCAGGGTTTTCTCAGAGCCTGTAAATTGTTGCCTCTGTCTACTGTATACATTGCTCTCAAATACATTTGATGAACAAATACCATTAATCATAAATGATACTGAATTATCCAGCTAGAAGGAGAATTTGTGACTCAGAAATATACCTCTGCCATGAATTATTTCTGCTCTCATTGCACTCAAATTCGGACTTTGCTTTGACTCCAGCAGAAGCACAATTACATCCAAAAATATAGTTACACAAGTAGTCCTTCAGGCATTTCAGTATTCTTTTTAGTTGAGCTCACTGGCCACCCTTATTTAGCTGAAAACTTCGAGCATATGGGGATGATGGATTATAAATTGTCCCTAAGATAATATTTGTAGTTTAAAGTATAGTCCAGTTGCTAGTAGGTGTATAAAAGTGGTGCCTGTGTTCTTCATCACTGTTAAGCGGAAACTCAAGCTGGAAGCTCTGTATTTAAAATAATAAAAAAGTAAAAATCTATGGACTCATACTGAGGAAGAGCTATTTGGATCCTCTGTGAAATGTCTGATTATTTCTCATGCACTCAGACCTGGTACAATGAGGTTAACACATGTCAAAGCAAAGGCTAAGGAAATTTCGAGTCACATTTCTGCCCCTAGATGGAGTATTCTGCACACTGGGTTGGTTATTTTATATATATATTGGGAGAATGGAGCTGTGTTAGAAGACTTGAAATGCCTCTTGTTCTGAATTCCCTTTACAGTGTATCAAGTGCTGCCCATTGGGACTAGACTAACTGGGTCCCAGAGACCATTTAGAAGAGAAAAATCAAAATAAGGTTTGTTTGTATAATTGATTGAACGCTATAAAGGCCACTGCACTTTCTTAGCATCTCCTATTTGTTGGTGATAGATATGTGTGTTAAAATGCAAGAAACCTCTGCTTTACGAAGTGTCACTAATTACTATGAAGCATCTGATATTTGCAGCTTGCAGTGCTGGATATTTCTGTGATTTTCATGGTATTGCCTTCTATGAGTATGCAGTGAATGCCATGGTAACCTTAGCTGCTTGTAAAACATTTTAATAGTGACCACTGTAATATAGTGGTTGTGTGCAAACAGCATGCACCACTGCTTCAGAGGTGTTTGGAATACTTTGTTTTGGTCACAATTGGAGTAAAAATGTTGCCAGACTTCAAGAACTGAATCCTAAACTTGCCAAACAGGGAGCTGAAAGTAAGGTCTCCTGTTCTCCAACTCCTGTCTTTGATCATTTCTGGAGTTTCATTGATACATTCTTGCCCAGCACTCACATGCTTAGTGAACCATGGCTCCAGAAAGCTCAGAGTTGCTTGGGAAAAGCACTTGGCTGCAGGCACTGGATTTGAAGGGGGTGGGTGTAAGATTAGAAGCCATCTTTTGAAAAACCTCGCTTGTTTTGTGTGTGTGAGTGAGAATTCAGCTGCAGGCTCCTAGCTCAGGTATGTTCTCATTTGGGCTTCTGGTTTAGCCCACTCTTTAACAGGAGGGACCAGCTGTAAAGTTTGTCCCTGGGAGCTGAATTCCTGTAGAATCCAGGATTTTCGTTTGGACCTTTTTAGATATGATGTAAATGCCAGCAGCTTCCTAACAACTGTTCTTGAAGCTCAGAGCAGAATTTAGAGTAGACCCTTGTGAGTTAGGGAATTGCACAAGATATCCCTTCTCAGAAGGGAAAGAAAAGGCCCAACAAAACCTAAGCCATCTGACTGGAGTCCTGAGAAATGCTTTCCAGCTTTCAAAGAAAGAAAGGGTCTTAATTCAGATTTGCCAGAATCGTCTAATTAGTCCCTTTAATGCCATGCACCTTATAGTCTGTGCCACCGGATTCGTCCTATAAATGAGACGATGGGCTAATTCATCTTGGCAGCAGTAAACAGACCTTGTGATTGTCCTCCTTACAAACACCGGCCTGATTTTAGGAAAACGCTTTGACCAAGCCTGTGTCCCTGCTCCCTCCCCCGCGACGCCCCCTCTTTTTCTGAGTGCTGCCTGTGCTTCTTGCCCTCCTTCTTCCCCAGCACCCCAGCCCGGCCCGTCTCACACACAGTGACATACCTCACACATTTGCCACTGCTAACAACAACCTGTCAACTCTTTCTTTGCACCGTGCTAGGCGCCTTTTGTTTCTGCAGCCCAGCAAGCCTTGCAGCTGTTGTCCAAGGCCTGCTCCGACAGCCTGTGATCAGTCAGCTGCAAAATCCTCCCTGAACAACTCGGTATTCACAGCTCTAATCGGGCCAGCGGACTGTTTCCTCCTCTCTCGCAGTAAATCTTTATCACTTGCGCTCTGCTCGTCAGTTCATGGCGCCAGCTCTTTGGGCTGGCTGCTCGATCCCTTTCCCATACTCTGCTGGGCTGTGTGCTCTGAATGCTAACTCCAGCCTTGTTTAGACTCGGGGCTGCCTCAGTGCTGCAATCCACATGTTGGGAAGGTCCAAGTTCCAGCTCCCCCCACCTCTCTGTTTTTAATGTGCCATAGGTTTGTATCGCTCCAAAGGTGAAGCTATCAGAGGCTCCCTCCCTCTTTGCCCTCCCTCGGCCCGTTTCATACTTTGTCCATATAAGTTAGTTGTGTGATTATCTTTGTGTTTCCTCCCAGCAGACTGTCGTGCTTCTGTTTAAGAGCTGTCTTTGGGGAGGAGATGAGGGTGAGCTGCCCAGCCTGGGGGAGCTGCTGATGGCAAGGGAAGGCCTCGGGGAACTGGCACAAACCTCAATTTGATCGCATGCCCAGGGCTATTAACCCTCCTCCTAATGGTCCCCCCACAGAGGAGTCGGAAACAGGTTTTCCCCCATCCTGTTCCTTACTTGATGCCATCACAGTCTTTTAAAAGATTTACATGAAAGATGTTGAATTGTCAAGCAGATTTCTAGGAAAAAAAGAGGATCAGAGTTTGCTTTCTCAGTATCCTCAGCTGAGCTGAGGAAAGTCCTTGGAGAGTTTAGGGTGGAGGTTTCTGTCAACGTGGAGTTCCTGAGGATTTATTCTGGTGGAGCTGAAAAGACAATTTTATCTGTCTGTGCCCGTTGCCTCTTTACAGGATACAGCGTGTAAACTCATTCTGCCTCCTTTGGGAAAACATTGTGGGTTTTATTTCCCTGTATTTGAGCTGGGAATTTAGATTATAGTCTAGTTAAACCTCAGTTAAACAGCACATTTTGCAAGGAGGCTCAGCTAGCTCTTACGTAAGGCTTGGTGGAGACCATTTTTGAAAAATATAAATTATTCGGGAGGGTTATTTCAGTTTATAAGGAACCTGGGAAACTTCTGTCTGAGCATTTGCATGAGGGACAAAAACTGATCAGTTTTAGTCTTCTATCTGAAACTGAGTCCATCTTTGGCACTGGAAAACCCATTTCTCTTTCTTCATCAGTTTTCCCCACCTTTAAGTCTTTGTTTTAGCTGTTCTAGGTGTGTGCATGTGCACGTGTAATCAGGAGTGAAAATTAACCAAATACAGAAAGTCCTTCAAGAGTACAACATGAACTGGCTTTAAAAATGTTGTTTCTCTTAGCTTTATGAGGCAGCTGTAAATAGATGCCCCTTGGAAAATCTGGGTTCGTTTCTATACAGCCTTTCCATGCCTCAGTTTCTTATCAGTACAGTATTTGCTTGGTCAAAGATAAGCCCATGGTTATGGGATTCTTGGCATTGGTGGTCAGTTTGAGTCTGTAGAGAGATGCCATCCTTGTAGGGCTCTGTTGGCTGCCACTGGTGCTTCCAGGTGGGGCATGTTTTGTCTCTGTGTAAACAAGCAGACCTGTAAACACCCTTTAGGCTTCATTTAGGGAAATGATTCAGATTTTGCTGGTATTCGCTATCAAAGTACCCTTCTCAGTGTGTTCTTTTGTGAAACTGAATGTGTGTGAACAGGATCTGAATATTGGCTCTTTTTCTGTAGGCTGTCCCCAAGGGCAGCAGTAGAAATCTTCAATAGTATGGAGTGTCCTACAAATAAGCTGATTCTATCAGTTCATAGAATGGAATCATAAAATTGTTTAGGACTATTAAAAATGTCATAAACTATTAAAGCCAATTTTTTTCTGTTGAATAGGAAGGTACTGGACATATTTATTTTGTGATATGATTGACTTCTATTTTGTGAAACACTGGTGCTTCACCATGCTTGGGGGGAGTGGGATGGGCAATCCACCTGCTGTCCCCTGCACAAAAAGCAGTTGATTTTAAATTGCTCTGAAAGAACTTGATATCCTCTACATATCCTTGTATATCCTAATATTTTATTTATTTATTTTATTGCTTTTCAGAAAAACCATTGGCAGCTAGAATTTACATGTTGCCTGATAAGGTGGAAGGAAATATTTTGGCTTTAAACTACAACGGAAGATTCTGGGAGTCTGAATTGAAAGCGAATGGAACAAGGAGAGAAGACTTTCTCAAATTTTTATTTTTTTTAATGAAAACAACTCAAAACACAAAATACAAACAGTATTTTGAGTTTCTTCATGCAGAAGTGAGAATGTGCACAGCTTGTCTCAACTTTCCATAGTAGGATGCCACTGTCCTCATGTCCTGGTTCTCCTCACCTGCTGATGTTTGTGCCCTGAAATGAGGGGTTATTTTGAAGGATGCAACTGGTGCTCACCTTGGTGTGGTTGTAATTCTGTGGTGGTTGGTGATATGGGCTTAGAATGGTTAATTGGGAAAATGCCTGGAAGTTGTGACTTGAAGTTTTTGTCTGTTCTTTTCCTCAGAGCTTTGTAGCATGGGGGAAGACTCACAGGAGGCAAATATTCCTAATGAGGGAATGTATTGCTGTTTTGGGAAGTAAGTTCAATCCTCATTTTTACCCAGACTGCAGTGAAGGCTCTGTACCTTTTTCTGTTAGGTGGCTGCTAGAAGAGGGCTTGTTCATGGCTCTGGGATGAACAGGAATTTGAGAACAGCTTGTCTGTTCCCTGTTCCAGGTTGAAACTGGACTTCACACACTCTTCCTAATGCATCTGGATGCATATATTGGAGCAGGATATTTAATTGCTCTGCTTCTTTATTTCTAAGGAGCAATGTCAACTCTTTTTTCCTAGCTCCTCCCATATCTGTCTTCTAAGAAAATCTCAGATGCCAACAACTTACTGTTTGATTTTTTTTTTTACAGAGTTGTTGATAGTATGCTTGCACAGTAATTCCATTTGAAAATAGTATTTTAGACTAGGAATTTTCTTGTCTGATTTGCCTCAGACTTTCCTGAAAAATTCTACCTTGACATAAAGTTTGCACCTGTAGAGTTCAAGGAAATCTGTTTAGCTTTTGCTTTGTGAGAGAGGAACTCTGCCAAAAGTGAGTTTCTGATGAAAGACTAGTGTAAGCATGGATAGACTGCTTCCTTCATTACTAGGTAATATTAATGTATAATCAGTCCCATCAAGAAAAAATATGATTTAATGGATTTTATATTCCTTATAAAAAGTTTTTTGTTTGTTTCTTCTTTGGCTACACAGGGTAAAATATTCACAACTAAACTATCATGTTTAATCTTGTGAGTTGCTTTTAGTGTGTACATTTCCTGTACATCTTGAACAAAACCATGAAAAAGATGAACAGGGAATAAGGGGAAAAATTATAAATGGACCCATGTGACTGCCTCTTCCACACACATTTTTTTCTCCCCTTACTTGAGAAATTAAGGGGGAATGGCAGGGCCATACAGTGTTTGTTAAAGCTAATGGAATATCTTTCTCCCTCTGGGTATCTCTTTAATCAATGTTTCTTTATACCATTAGGTCATCTCCTCTTTTTCAAGGCTTTTTTTTTAATTCTGAAGAAGCCTTGTTTTGTACATTTCCGTACATCTTGACGTTTTTTCTAAGAATTATGGCCTGATCACTTCCTCTCTTTTCCTCAAAATTTGTTGTTTTATCTATTTTAAGTGCCAGAGCACAAAGATAACCCCATCATAGTTCTCTCATTTTCCCCAGCAGTTCTCCCCCACTGTCCCCCCCTGCAATGAAAAAATGAAAGGTCTCATGGTCTTACAGATTTTCTTTATGCTTATTTTGGCCTACTTGCAACCCAAATACATCATCATGCTGTAAGACTCTCTCTAAGGCTCTTGGATCAATTAAAGGTAGCCCTATTCATTGCCAGTACAAACCTTTGCCTATTAACTCTTTCAAAGGGCATTTGTCATCACAAAAAGCTGTGGATGCTGGCTGGGTACATTGATTTAAAAACAGTATTGTTTTAAGGCTGCTGAATATCTTAATTAGTTGTAATCAGAGGGGAACTTGTGTCTGTAAAGTGATACAGTTACCTTTCACCTACTTGCTTTATTTTCTGAGTTTTGTTTTTTTTAAAAAATGTCAGATGTACCTCAATCACACTGTTTTCAGGGTACAGGAGGAGTGCACTTGCTGATCAAGCTGTAACTTATGACATTGTTTTGTAAAGCTAAATATTTAGTGTGGTAATTCAGAATGTATCTCCTCAGCCTGTGGTCAGCCAAGAGCAAGGCAGTGGAGAATCATTGCTCCTTGCCAGCAGCCATCCTTCTTCTCTTCCCTCAGAAATCCTGGGTCTGTATCCTGGAAATGCAGAAATCCACCCCAAATCTTCAAGCCCTTGCACCTGTGCTCAGCTCAAGCCCATAAATCCTCCATTAATGCAGAGTGTACACAGCCCTGTTTGGCAGGTCAAGATAAAACAAGGTAACATTTTTTAGACCAGTAGTTCATTTGCCACAATTGTTGTCTCAAATGACTTGAAACAGTTTGCTGATGTGCTCAAAATCTCTGGGAAAATGTCGTTTTCTGCTGTTCCCTGAATCAAAACCTTTCTTGCAGTAGTTAATCATAAAAAATTGGTTTTTATTCAAGGAGACCCTTTTGAAAATGAAAATCAGCGCTTTTCCTTGGTATTCATGCAAAGTTTTCTTAGTGCTTATTGCGTTCTTGGTTTATTTTTCTGAACAAACAGCATAGCTTATATTTAATTTAAAATATTTTGTGCAAATCAAACTTTTTTTAATGTGGATTTAATGAAGTCATTGAGATATAGACAGAGCTCAAGTCACATGGCTTGATGGTACAGCAATGGCTTTCATCATCTGACCCTCACTCTCTGGAGGTGCAATTCCAGAGAGGAGGATTTGGAAATATATTCTTTTCTTTCTATATTTATCTTCTTACAGGGAGGAGGAAACACTTGACAACAAAATAAATTTAACTCACACTTGATAAAACACGTACTTTTGTGCTTTAATGAAATACTAGATACAGTGGTGATAATAAAAATAGCATTTAATTTGTTTCATCACGGGAAGGGGAAGGGATGCAACTGGTCTCTTACAGGGACTTCCCCTTTCCTGGGACAAAAAATCTTTAAAAAATATCTGGTATACCATCCATGGATATGAAATGGCTCATGCAGGTTGGTCAGTTGGAAAGCAGGACAGTGCCATGGCTGGGAACCACCAGGCAAATGAATCCCATCACTCACACTCAGCTGGTGGTTTGCTTGATGAATTTTGTTATAGGAAATGCCTGCATGCACAGATTCTCAGGGAAATATGGCAGAGTCATGTAAATGCAAGTAGTATTGTCCTCAGTCTCTTATTTTCCAGTGAATAAGTGTATTGGACAATGTATGGCTTGAAGTGAAAATATATTTATGATTCACCTAATTTTCTCAGGGTACCTGTGTTTCTATCACAGGAGGATATTTCTCAATGTGTCTATATCCTGCATGAAGTAATTCTTGTGAGCATTTTATCTCCTTTTTAAAATTTTATTGTTACAAAAATGCTTCAAAAATTTAGTTCTGTCTCCAAACTGCTGTACAGTAAGAGCCTAGTATAATCTCCATTTCACAGATGAGGAAAACCAACCTAAAAAAGATTAAAGTTCCAATTCAAGGAGAGGGAGAAGCTTAAGCACATCTTTTAATGTTCCTGTGATTTTGGCATAAGCTATTATGAAGAGTTTCTTTGGGATGCTGTCAGAGGTGAAAACAGCAAATGCTGTGAGTTGCAGACAGTACCTCAGCCACAGTACTGCAAATTTTCCTTGTTATACTTGATGAAAAACATGAGGCAATGGGATTGTCACAGAGGAGAGAGATTTATTTTTGTAGCTAGTTATTCAATATATATACTATGGTATTGAACCTCATTTTAGCATGGAGGTCAGTGAAGTTCTAACCTTTTCCTTAAGCTTTGTATATTTTCCCAGAAGTGTGTAGCATCTTTCCTTTGGTCAGGTGCCTCAGAAATAAAGTCAGAGAAATAAATCTGCACTTTTCTTCCATGGCTGTGATAAGCATATGTATTTATATAGAATGGCATTGTGTGTCTTGCTCTCTGTAACAGTTTTAGGTGTCTGTACAAGTAGAAGATTTATGAAGTGTAACTCATTTTCCCTTCTTCCACACTGTTCCAGTGGAAGAAGTCAGACTGTGATGAGAAAAAGTAGTACACATTATTAAGAATTCTGATAAAGTAGGCTGAATAAATTTGTTTTCTTTGTGAGCCTTAATCCCGTGTTTTATTGGCTTCTTGGATATGGCTAATTTATTTGGAATTCCATTCTGTTCCCGACAGCATTCCTGATTAGCAGTTTGATCACCCGGAGCAAAGTTACATACCAGCTTTCAACTCTTGTAATCTAGCAGTGTAATTTTTTCAAATGAACCCTTTTCTTTCCTTCTTTGCCCCAGCTCCCCTCTTTTTGTGTGCAAAGAGACTTTAAAAGTAAGCAGGATAACCTGTTAGTAGAATGAAAAACTTCTTCAAAACACAGTGTAGTTTGCTGAAAGCCCGACTTTCATTTTTGAATAGAAAAAAATGAGGTTTGGAACAGTGTCAGTGCAGCATGTGAAATGTTTGCCTTCCATCACTTATAAAGGGTAACAGTTCTTTTCAATAACTGCATTTTATGTGTGTGGTGATATAATCTTCAAGTCGTTTCCAAGGTCTGTAGTTCGCCAGAGCACATTTTGCTTATGGTTTGTTTTAGAAAGTTTGAATTTTTCTTTAGTTGTTAAGTTTGTCACATGGTGGACCTTGTAGGAAAATGGCAGCTTGTGGAGGCCCAGGGACCTACCACTGGAACTTTAACCTCAGGGCTATTGGCTCATGCAGTCAAAAAAAAGGATGACCAGAACACTCAAATTTAGTTGTAAACCAGAGTCAGGTTTGGGTCTGAACTCTTTTTGGTACAGCACAGGCAGGGCATAATCCAAGTGACTCCTGACATGGAGTTGCAGATGAGAAGGAAGTGAGTGTTCCATCCTGTGACATTTCTGAAAGTCTCAGTCTGGTTTTTGCACAGTGAAAAGGAAACAAGGATCTTAAGTGAAGGGAAGCTTGGGAATAGCCCAGAGACAGGTGACCACAACACTCATCAAAAGGCTCAAACTGTGGTTTTATGCATGAGTGCCTTGACTGCATAATGTTTGAAGACTGTGATCTGTCTGGTTTGTACTGATCTTGAATTGTAGGGCTCTGGAAAGCAGCTCTTGGCAAATACTTTGTCAAAACTAAAGCATATTATACCAGTTTTCTGTGTTTGAAAAACTGGCATTTTGTTGAAAGCATTGTTTTGTCAAAAATAGTACTCATTAAAATCTCTGCTGCATTGATGTAAATTCTATTAATTCAGTGAGGGGAAAAAAAATCTACTGATGCAAGGAGAGCACCAGAAAAGGTTGATTTCGGGGTAGACCATTGTGCCTGGTCAAATTTGGTGATAATTTAGTTAATTTCCTCAGCAAAAAAACCCTGAGGTTCTTTCTACCCCAAAAATTTGGCATCTAGCTGAGTGTGAAAACTTTGCAGATTGTGTATGGTCTCTTGGATCACTAAGGAGATAATAATTACTTGATAACATGCTGATCTGAACTTTATAATGTAAATTTAAATATGTATCCCTGTTTTTTTTTTTTTCCTGTTGAGTCACAAAGTATTTTGTATTTTCATATTTGTTCACAATTAGGTGGACGTTTTGGGCATTGTTAATATTTTAATTGATTGGTGCCTTTAAGTATTGTGGCCTGTATGTGATTATTCTGCTACTACTGGGTCATGTTCTGATCACATTCCTGGTAAGAAATTCCTGTAAATCAAAGGGAAACAAGGTGTCTCCTGCTGACCATTGCCCCATCCAGTATCACATGGAGGTGGTAATGGAATGACAGCAGAGGTCTCATAAGTCTTTTTGGAAATACAGATGTCTTAGTGTAATCACTTTTAAGACTGATTTATAAGGTTTTGTTTCATTTCCTTCTAGTCCTTTCCCTTCACTTTTATTGCTGTTTCCTGCAATTTGTGCTCTTTTGTTGTGTTTAAATCTCACTTTTGACATCTTTGAGGATGAGCTGGGGTTTTACTAATACTTCTGGTTTTATGGAGGCTGAAGTTAGTCTTAAGGGATGAAACATGTAATAAATGAAGTGTCTTCTGTCTGTCCTTGTTGTTCTTGATCATGGAAATGGGCATACCACGCTCATTACAATGGGAGGAGTGTGTTTGCTGGGGATTTTCCAGGAGAAAACCTGTGGGGCAGGTGTTGACTTTGCTTTGACTCAATGCAGGACTTAATGATCTTGATATGTGTGCGTTATCACAACTTAGGTGGAGCAATAATTGACTCTGAATGTCAGATTTTTGTTCTCTAAAGCGGTGACGTCTTGATCTGACTCTTTTTAAGTGGTACTTTGTTTTCAGTGTGATGTAGAATGCTTGCTCAGGAGGTTTCACATATGTAACCTGGAGCAAGGTGCCTTTTTGACTCTGATAACTGTAGAAGGAACGTGACTCTGACAGATAAGTGCTGGTCTTGAATTTTTCCTTTTTTTTTTCACAAAGAACTCAGAACTTATTAGTCTTGCCAACACCTGCAACTCCTCGCTGCTTCCTTTGGTAGATATCCTGACATTTGAATGTGTGGAAAATGCAGTAAGTCAAATATCCTACTTTTTCATTCTAATTTATGTTTTTTGGGATATAGTTCAAACTGGTGATAACAATGAGTGGTTTAGGATTACTGTTGTATTGCCTGCTTTGCCACTTGTAAGTTTACTTGGTATTTTAAAATTTTGGGAGTGTAGTGATATGTTAGGAGATTGCTTTATAAGGGAATTGGAAAATGAGATGTGAAATCTGTTGCCTTGCATTTTAAAAGTCAACAAGACTGCGTAATATGTACTTTTTTCCCCCTAAACTACCCTTCAATGGGCATTTACCAGAACAATTAATTATGTGATAATTTAAAAGGAAAATCTTAAATTTGTCTTGGAAATAGTTACAGATTAGAGGATTTTAATAAATATTTATAGCAGAATAGGGTAACAATATTGGTTGTGTGATGAAAACACATGTTAGTCATAAAATACTGCCCATCAGAAATACTGTTCTATCATGTCATTGTTCCCTAGAGAGATGACTAGTTGAAAAATGATTTTAATAAAATAAACTTTGAACAGAGAGGATGCTTTTATGGGTGATAAAGCACACATTCTTCAAAAAAAGCACATCATTAAAGATAGTGCCAGACTATTAGGAACATCTGTTGTGTGAGAAAGTAAATTTGGGGAAATCCAAATAATAATGCTCAGTGTATAGGCTTTACATAGTGCTTTTCCTCACTTGTTCTCAAAATACTTTGCAAAGAGGGGAAGAATAACTACCCATGTTAAACTGCATTTTCTAAAATCCAGCCACACCAGTTTTCATCTGGCATTTAAATTTGCCTTGCTCATGCCGTGCCATTAATTTTCCGTGGGAGGAAATCTGTGCCAAGGAGCGAAATCCAAGCAGGAAAGCATGTCCTTCCATTTTGGGCAGCATTCCTGTGTGTGAATAAAAGCGGGCTGCCAAGCTGACAGCCGTGGCATGTGGAGCCAGGGAGCTGCCATTGCCCAGGCAGCTGGCAGGGAAGTTGTGTCGGCCTGTCCTGGGCACATCCCGGTGCCAGGCGCCAGGAATGTGCTGCCTCTGTCCTGGCTTTGACACCTCGCAGGGACCGCCGGCGCTGAGAGCCGCTCGTGAGCCCCGGCAGGAGGAGGCACCTGTTCCCTTGGCAGTGCAGTGAGCCCCCAGTTCATCCCTGGGCTGTGCCCTTAAGTAGCCAGCAGGCTCCTTGGGGCTAGAAGGGTGAGCTGGAGCTGGTGACCAAGGCATGGGATGTGCTGGGATGCAGCTCATGCTGAAATCAGTGGTTTTCAGCAAGGCTGCTGGAGCACAGACAGCTGCCTTGCACCACGCTGGAGGAAGAGGGTTGTCTCTTGAGACACTTCCCTTGGAGCCATCCAGATAGGCTGGTACAAAGATGCTGCTTCTCTAAAAAAAATTCAGGCATCGTTGCCTCAGCCAATAATTGATTATACAGCTACCAAATGAGTTGCCCAAGTGAGTGCATACTGTGGAGCCCCTGTCTTGCAGGGGTTGTGTTGCATCAGACAGAGCCACTAAACAGTTTGTCAAACTGTTTTTCCTGCTGAAATCCCTTTCAGATGAGATGATGATTTCCTTTCTTCTCGTCTGTGTGGGTGCAGGTCTCTTAAAAGAAAAGAGCAGGTTAGAGAAACAGCTGTCAGGAATGATGTAGTTGATTTTGCTTTAGGGCAAGCTGGTAGACCTTTTGGGCCCCTTTTATCCTTTTTCCTGTAGCTGTAGGTGACCCTAGTAATATATACATGTGTATTTATTTGTTCTCTCCAGCCTGATGCATTTTTTCAGCAAAGTCTTTGCTAGTTGAAAGGAGCAGTCCCTTTAAACTCAGCAGCTTTTGGAATCTGTAGATATAAAAAGACATTGTTTGGTGTGCCTCCTCAAAGATTCCTCCTTAATCCTGATTTTGTGTACTCATCCCTTGGTTGAGCCTTCCTGAACAGAGGAATTTGAGTAGATTCCCATTCCTTCATAAATGCATGCAGGGCAATATGTCAGACTTTCTTGCCTTTTAAGCAATCTGATCAGTCCTGACACTTTCCACCTCCATTAAGGAATCCATGTGGTAGCTGAGAACGCCCGTTAGTGTGAACAAACTCCAGAAACCCCTGAAAGTATTTGCTTTGCTTTACCATTTAATTGTTTACAAAGCACAGGGCTTTGCTTCTGATACACATTAAATAAAAGGGAACAGAGTATTTTATCTATTTTTTTAATTGCAATGTAAATGTGGTTCTGTTGGCTGTGTAGTAGGCAACATGTTGGCTTTCATGAGGTTACCCCAATCAAGGACAAATTCGACCAGAAAGTGATGCTTTGAGAGGATACTGACAGTCAGTATTTTGGTGTGACATTTGGTTTAATGCAGAATTTTTAAAAATCAAGGAAGCAGCTCTGACACAGGGCTATTGCTTGAACCATATCCAAGTCATTTCACTTAGTGCTGATCCTTCCCCGTTTTGCCTTCATAACTCCACATGTCAAGGCCCAGGCAAGGAATTCCTTAAACATCAATAAAAGTTCCTTGTTTTCTTCTGAAGTGGGTCCTGGAGTTTGTGCTAGTTCTAATGAGGACTTGGCATCTCCAAGGATATTACTGTATCCTGTAATCTCAAGGTATTACTTTACCCTGAATTTAAGGGGAAAAGTACGTAAAATTCCCAAAGCCTTATGTCTCTGAATCAGGCTTTAATTTCTTTTTAGGCAGAAAGTGCTGTTTCTGGGGAAAGGAACTTGCTAGTTAGTAAGTCTGAAAAGATCTTAACAGTTCCAGTAATTACTCATTTCATCAATCCATCTATATTTAAAGTGAGCTAAACCGAGTTCTTTCCTATAGTGTCTACTTCAAATAATGCTGCTTTACATTTGGAGAGCCAAATAAGGAAACAGAGCATAATCTTACAGAAGTTTCATTCCCTTTCAGTTTGCACGGCTCAAACTTGCTGTAACAAGAGCACTTCTTTCTATGAAACCTTTTTAACATATTCGACTAAACAAACTATCTCCTAAAGAAAGTAGGAGCATTTTTTTTGTGTTTGTGTGTGTGTGTGCTTTGCTCCAGCCTTGGCTGTTGAGGACATTTCTGCATTTGTCCATGTACTAAATGAGCGATGCATTTTGGACAGCTTCTGTGTTCTGATTTGTTTTCTTGTGCTTTTTTGTGTCCCCCTCTTCCCCCTCCCCTTCTTCCCCTTTTCATTTGTCTAGGGGGAAAAAAAAAAGCTCCTCCAGTGTTGTTTCCTGCAAAGACCATTCTTAAGAGCTCGTTGGACAGCGCAGGACTCTTGAAGTGATAGCTAATTGGTGAAAGAAAGGCCCTGATTGTCTTGAGGGAGCTGGAAAGTGCTGCGTGTGCTGCTGAAAGGGACTAGGGAGAAGGTGCCTGGTTTCGCTGAGCAGCTGCTGCTGGAGATGTTTGGAGATTACATCAGCATTGGAAAAGAGGGGCCAAAAAAAAAAAAAGTCCAACTTCACAGAGACGGAGTTTATGGAGGTTTTTTTCCCCCTTCCAAAGGTCTTCTGACAATACTGTCATTGTCAATATAAGAGTTTGTTAATTCTTTATGAATAGCACATGGGGCCTCTTGACTAAATAGTACGTTACATGTCCCAAATCTGTCAGCTGGACTCTTCTCTCACATGCTAGTGAGATCACTTTGATTGGAATGTTAGAGGAATTGCTGGGCTGGCCGTGCAGAACTGAATACTGCATTATATAATTAGATCTCCCAGAGTATTTTTTTTCACATTACCTCTTTATTCTAGCTTAAATATGGAATCAGTCCTTTTGATGGCTTTACTGGTTGTAATTATATTAATACGATTCATTTTGTGGTCCTGTCTTAGTGCTTATATAGATTATAAACTGTCCCAAAGGTTTCCTGGCACAAAAAAAGAGGACTAAGAGACTTCAAAAGGCTCGTTCAGGTTTGAATTGACAATGAGGGAGAGCTGGGTAAGGTAAATGGAGCTAGAGCAGCTTTTACCTTGGGATCTGATGAGAGAGAAATGACCTGCTGAGACTGCAGCTGAGTGAAGATCCTTCAGAAAGCCCTATGCTGACAGAGGGGAAGGAATGACAACTGATGGAGTCAAATGACTTCCTATCCAGCTTGGGCATGAATTTGCTGTTGGGAACAGACTTGTGGACTTGTGCCAATTAAATGATGTGAACAAGCTGGAAGGAACCCTCTTGCTGGGCAGTCCAAGAGCGCTCAGTGTCCGCATACCACGCTGTGGGCTGGCAGGAGCACATTTTTACCTGGCTGGTTGATTTGTTACCAAATTCCTCATGGCTCTTTCCAGCCAGTTAGCTCTGAAACTGACTGAATGATTTTAGCTGACCAGAACCTGCCGAATATTCACATTTCTTAGCAAGTGATGTATATGAGTACCAGTAGAAGGTGGATACCAGTGGAATAATCCATTCCATGGAAGACAGATTTGTGTCTCAGAGATTGTCTGATGGACTCTGGCTGTGCTTCAGCACCAACAACGAGTGGGGTGACAACACGAGTGAGTTTTGATACCAAAGCCCTGCAAGTGACCTTCATGTCTAGCCTGAAACAGGCACCCTACTAGGACACTGGAGGATTTGACTACTTGCCCAAGGACAAAGTGACTTTGGATTTCTTGGTTTAACTTACCTGGCAAAAGGAAGCAATTTTTTTTCAAATTAACTGTTTTCTTTAAAATAGGTGTTGTATTAAGTCAAACAACCTAAATCTTACTGCAACTCAGTGTAATACTGTCTTTTAAGAACTGATTTTTTTTACAGTAAAGATAGGAAAATTGTATTACCCTTACCAAGAAATGCACTATCCTTGGCCTAATCACTCTTTAAAAATTATTTTTTTAAAAATCCTTTTTTTTGTTTCATCATTTTCTATCTCATGTGAAAAGGAAGGTTACCACTTCATATACTTAATCTCTTGGTAGCTCACATGATGATATCAGAGTTCAGCTACGTAAAAGCCTACAGTGTTCCCATACAGAGTTTCTGGCCCATTCATGAGTCACACACTCCTACAGGCTTGTCATTAGTAACTGCTCATCAGCCCTTGTAATTCTGTCTTTTAGACCCTCCTAAAAATCAGACATGAGAGCTGGTATGTGCTTAGGCAGTGAAGCAGGGTAAATGTCAGGTCAATTGATTTCAGTGTCAGATTTTATTTATGGTGGATGACCAATCTACAAAACAGCCTGTAATGCTTGAAGGTGCATGTCATGGGCTTGAAATCCTGCCAGACAACAATAAATTATATGTAGATGTAACTAACCCCTTGTCTGTTTCTCTGATTCCTAATTTTAACGATAGTTCTGTCCATTTTTTGTTTCTCCAACACCAGCAAACCAGAAAAGGAAAGTGAAATGTTATCTACTTGATGTGATGACATACCTTTTATAATGAGTAACTGGAAAAATAGTGACAGTGATCCACTTTTCTTCTTCCAGTTAATCATTGCTATTCTGAGCTGTTTTGTGCAAAACAAAGCTTGTGGAGAAATTGACAGTGCCTTTAAGAAATAAATCTTCTCATTCTTTGTTTCTGTCCTATGGAAATTGCATTTGACAGTGTACTGCTTGTATTAATTGTTTGAAAGTGTGGATGTAATGAGAAGCTGGACAGGTGAAGTTGTGGTTTACTGCCTTTAATGTTTGGGGATTTTGGAACTGGCACCAGTGTGGAATTCACAACTTTCATTTTTTTATCCCTACAGGGCAGCGTTTTGAGTTTTCCCTGTAAATCAGAGTTTGTGGTCTTGTTATGGACCATACCCTATGGACTGGATCTGTTGGTATTTATGTACCTAAAACATTTGATCTGGACCTTATTTTAGTCACATGAGTTGCACTCTGATTATAGGAGTGGTCTGGCCAAGTATTATTTGGCATAATACTGCTCTGTGTCCTACAATGGTAAAACTGGCTGCAACCCCAAGCAGTTTATTAGAACATCCATGTTTTGAGGCACATTTAATTAATTTAATAATCATAAGAATTTTGACTGAAGAGGTAATTTAGATCTTGTTGCCTACTAAACTCCTTATGCATTCAACGCAGTTTTAATAGCAACTTGGTTAATTTCTCATTGCATTCATATTCTTGTTATCCCATCCTGCATGATGTGGGGAGCCATCCTGTTTATCCTGCATTACAAAACTAGGACTATCACACTTTCAGGAGTGCAAAATATAAAGGAGATTGAGATCTTCCTCTTTAGCCCCATACGTCTTTTCCCTGTCTCTTTTCATGGACAGAAGAAAAATCTAAGCCCTTTAAGTGTGGTATGATGTGAAAGTATCCACTGGTATTTCCTATGGAGCAGTGTGCTGACATTTAGATATTTAAAAGATATTTATACCCTGTTGATTTTTTTTGCATTTAAGGATGTATTTTAAAATAAACAAGTGTTTAATGTCAGTTTTGAGCTGTGGACAGAGTGAATGAAGATTATAGGGTGGAGCGCCCTTTCAAGACGTGGAACAAAGGTATGTGTAAAGAAAGAGAAAAATTAAAGTGAAATACTGTGATATTAAGATCCTTGCTAATGTAAAATTATTTTTATTTTTAATATATTGATTAAAATCTACTGTATATAAATCTATTTGGTATGTTTAGATTTATTTATATAATTTACATGCTAAGCAGTGGCCAAAATTACCATGTAACCTACTGAGAAGAAACCCCACTCTTTGCCTGAAGACATTATTGTGAAGAACCTCTAAGATGGAGGGAGATATATCTATATATCTATATATATATATATATATATCTCCCTCCATCTTCTATCTGTGTATATATATATCTGTATGTGTATACAGATATATATGTATATGTAGATTAAATAGATCCTATTTATACATCTAAACCAAAAATAAAACTGTATGACGTACAGATGCAGAATTGGTCTGTGTTAGGACTGTGCTAATTTATGGTGACCTTTTTTGTGGTACCAGTGGTACCAATAAAGCCAGATTTACTCCCAAAACAAATAGCCATTTTCTAGTTCTACAGCTGATCCTTTTTTTTATTTTTAAGCATGGATAAAACATCTTTCTGAGCTGTAAAAACTCAATTGTTTGTAAATATCCCAGTCATCTGCCAACGCAATTCCCATCCCTCATCATGTAACATGCAAAAAGTTGGCATTTTATGGGCTGTATGGAGAACTAATTATAACAACTGACAGTCATCTGAGCATGTAATTATATTTATTGATTAAAATAATGCCACGATTTCACTTTGCAGTGCCATTACACTGGTACCCACTTAAACAATTCCTGTCAAACCGTGTAAACCGGAGCGCCGAAGAACTCCCTTAAATGGATCTGGCGATGCAACAGGTGGCCTGATTACTCTAGGTAGGTCCATTACCAGCCAAATTCGGGGAGGGGAAGCTGAAGACACAAGTAGGGCTATGACTGACTCTGGCAGAGGGAATCTGGACAGCTGGGGGCCCAGTCAGCAGCTGTTTGCCATGAACTGCCACCTCAGAAACTGGGGCTCAGGGGAAATCCGCAACGCACGCTCGTGCTCTGTGTCACAGCCCTGGAGAGTGGGGAAGTGTTCTGAGGGTCTCCCTGTCAGGATTCATGGAGGCATCAAATTGTTGGAGGATTAAATGGCAGAAGTCCTGTCTTGGTTGGTTGGCAGGGACACAAGTTACTCCAGAAATGCTGCTGGGTTATGCTTGATTGTCACCAAAGCGAGTGACCTGGTGGGGTGGCCCTTTCACTGCAGGCAGGGCTTGTAACAGCATTTACTGCTAAGGCTGCCAGGCAATTCCAGCCCTTAAGGCCTATTTTCAGCTGTTCACAACTGTGTCAAAGTAGCTTTTCAAACTAAATTTTTCCATGTTTCATTTGGTGTCTGCCTCCGTCTGAATTCTCTTCAGAAGGTTTCAGCCAGAACAGTTTAATGTCTTCCAAGAACAAGGCTAGAAAAAAAATACATTGTTTTTCCCATGCTAAAAAAATATTGGAAATTTTTTTTTTCTGAAAAGATGCAGTTGTCTCACCCTGGGAGATAATTTTTACTCAGCCCTGTCAGGGATATGTAACTCTTGTTCACATCAATAAAATTATGTAGCTACCTATTACAGATTCAAGGGGTACAAAATCAGATATGATGTGAGGAAATGAGGATAAGGAAACTGGCAGGGAAATAAAAGAAATTATGGCAAGGTTTTAGCTAAAGAGGGTAAGTGGGCCATGCATAGTTAATGAAAGGGAAGCTGGACTGCACCATGTAGGAGAGAGAATTGGCTCAGGAGTGAGGGAGAGTGGAGACACTGATAAAATTAGGATGGTTTGGACAATCAGCAGACAGGACAAAAGTGGAGTTGGAAATATATGACCTACAACATACTATAATTTGATGACTCAGGAGCCTAAGACTTATTTAGTAAAGTGCTTTCAACTTGAAATAAAGAGTCCAGGGAACTGTCAGAGGGATAAGAACTGGATAAAACATTTGCTGGATCACTATGCCTTTAGAATATTGGTATAAATCCTGGAACTTAAGTAACCTTAAGTATCCTTTTTTTGGCTGTCAGCAAATTTCTGGTTTTGCTGGTTGAGCATTTTATGCTGAGCATCTCCTGGGCTGTATTAACAGGACGTGACAAAGTTGAGCACTGACATTAAGACAGTAATAGAATTAAGGATTTATATGCAATTTCTGCTCTGTTCCCTGAGTATCATTGCAGCTTCTTTTGCTCATTTACTGCTCAGGACAAAGTGCTCTGGGACTGAAGCTTGGAGGAGCAATGCTTTGAATATCCCAGAAACAGAGCTCTAGGAAGACTCGTTTTGAGTGCAGTGATGAGGAAATTAATTCTTTGTCAGTCATTGAGTTCTAAGTGAAAACACTTAGAGATACTTATTCTTTGCTTTGTGGCTGTTTACCTGAAGATCCTGGGCCTAATTTGGTTATTTTGCTAATTTGCTATTTGCCTTTGCCAATCACCAAAAGCTCCAGATTGTCAGTTTAACAAATAAATTAGTACCAGTTTAACAAACTAACAAGTACACTGAAAAATCAAATTCTGACAATCTGAAGATGTGTAAAGTAAGTAGATTCAAAAGGAGGAATTCTTCTCTAGTTTGTTTTTTTATTGCAAAATGAGATAATGTGGATATATGCAAAAGTGTTAATCAACACCTGCAAAACACACACATTATGGAGGAAAATTAGGAAGAAATTAATAATTCCTACAATGTGGAAAACATGCTGATAATGAAGAAAACATGAGAATTTATTAAGCAACCACTGTCCATCCTGTCCAGCAAATGGGGCAGGAACATCTGGGAAAAATAATCTCCTTGGCAAATGAGTATAACAAAATGGAGGAAAAGTACCTTTACCTCCCCATATGAATTAGAAGAAACCAATACTTCCTTCTCTCTAAGGTGCTAATGAGTGCCCAGATATGTGTAATTGGTATCCAGACCCTTTTCACAGTTGACTGTCCCACAGATGTGGAGCTTCCAGCTCTGAGATGAGAGTGCTCTGGGTGTATGAAGAAATTAAAAAAAAAATATTTAGAGTGAAAACGCCCACAGCATTTAGGTATGCGTGGGAGACTTTTAATTTTGTGTGTTGACCTTAGATCCCCAGACTGCATATGAGTGCTACATGTCCAAGTTTTGTTTTTTTTTTTTTTTTGAAAGGCCCAGGTGAGTTTGAAACCTGGATCCTGTATTTAAAGGAATACTTGAACCTATGTCTATAGCATGTGAGTTTAAACCCATTTCCTAACTACCTCTCCTTTGAGAATTGGCAACCTTAAAACTCTTCAATCAAGTTTCTAACTGATACTTATGAGGTGGAAAGTCCCTATTTTGCTCTTTCAAGAATACCTTTTTCTTTGCCACAGGGTTTTTTAAAACTCCATATAATTCTGGGAATTATTACCAAATCATAAAATCTAGAATTAATTGTTTCTCCTTCCTAGTCATTGTATGAAGAGAAATTCATGGAAGAAGGCTTCATCAAGGGCTATTAAGTGCAGGAAATTCTTATGCTACAGAGTGCTGAGAGCTGCACAGGGTATTAAAGAGGCATCACTAAATGCTTGTCCTATTCTTAGTCTCTTTGAAGACATCCCCTGTCATTATGATGGGAAAAGGTGCAGAGTT
The DNA here is from genome assembly GCA_024362935.1 of Setophaga petechia. Taxonomy (NCBI): domain Eukaryota; kingdom Metazoa; phylum Chordata; class Aves; order Passeriformes; family Parulidae; genus Setophaga; species Setophaga petechia. The sequence continues at coordinate 50,897,141 of JANCRA010000003.1, read as the reverse complement.
AGCTGATTCTGCAGGATTCTTCCCTTCTGGTCCAGGACACAGTATTTCTCTTTGCATTTGAAAAATAAGAATTTGTCCATGATGGTACTTAAAATAGATCATTGGGACAAGTGTTTTGAGAGGTTTGGAAGAAACCTCTCAAATGTTTGAGAGGTTTGGCTTCAACTGTGTGTCCTGGACAGAGCAGTGCTGTACTGAAGGGATGCAGAGGAGGATGGCAGGGAGAACTGGAGCTGCCTGCAGACACCTGACTCCCACACTGTCTGTGCTTATCCCAGAGCAGGTACTTCCAGGAGAATCTCTGGTGGTGAGATACCTGGTTTTGTGTCTTGCTCCCTTGTGTCTTTCCTTAGATGTGCTTTCCTTGGCAGGCACCTCAGACTGAACACAGCCACTTCCAGTTTTTCATTCCCTGCAAAATGTCTCCCACCACGCCTACATTCAAAAGGGCACAGGATCCAGCCAGCTAATTTGTTCCTAGGCAGTTAAACTACTTCACATGAGCTCCAGACCCTGGAGCAGGTTTAACATACTATTTAAAGAATATGTGAGCAGTGCTGTGTATGAGGACAGATCTGTGTCTGTCTTAGAGTGAAAATCTAATTGGAGGGAGTCCTTTGTGTAACCCTGTTAACATTTTAGACTATTCTGGGAAACTCCATGGCCCAAGTACTATGGAATGTAGTTAGGAAAAACAGTGTTTTCTCAAATATTTCAGATGTGGAATATTTATTTTGTAGCCAGAGAAACTTGTCACCAAGCAACTGACCTTGAGCAGGATCTGCTGCCAACTTGAAAAAAAAGGAAAAAAACCACCTGCTTACCTCTCCTCAGGCTGCCTGTGAGAATTACAATGCAAGGAGGAAAAATTTATTACAAAATATCCATCTGACAGGATTCATCATTAGTGGTCTCAGATCAGTCAGGTCTTTTCCCTTCACCTGCCCCAAGTTATATAATTGACAGAAGCCACTACTGAAGGTACTGGTGCAGGAAAACCAGTGATTTCAAATCCATCCCATTTTGAAGACTGTGTTTTCAAAGCCCTGGGTAATGGAGTTTGATTGTGCATTATTTGGTGATCCAAAATCGGACAAGGACACAACTCAGAATTCTGCTGAGATTATTTTATTGACTGAATATATTTGCTTGAGTAGGCTTCCAGAGGCTCAGATATTATTTGTTTATGGAGTTCAGGTATCCAAGCTGTTTTTTTGAAGGAGCTAAAGATGCTCAGCCTGCACACAATGGATGAAATCCAAAATGAGACGTAAATTGCTTTGAAGGAAACCTGGAGCAATGTGGTGGTAAGTGTTCCACACATGTAAAGCATTCCCTGCTGCACAGATCTGGTGGATGACGAGTGTCTGATTGGGGAGTTCTTGGTAACAAAGCTGCCAATTTCACTGGATGTATCTGGAGCAAAAAGTCATTCTGGGTTAATTCTGATGTCATGGAGATTCATTCCCTGCAGTGGGAAGGGCTGTGATCAGTGTTTCCACCTCTGCTTCTGGACTGAGGTCTTTACCAGCCATGCTAATGGGGGAGAATATTCATTAACTGCTCTTTTGAAAAATAAATGGCCTGTTTTGCCACAAGTGGGCACAATACAAAATGCCACCTGCCTGGATAAAGAAGAAAAGGAGAACAATAATGTTGCTTGAAACAAGAATCAGGCTTGTGGCGAAGTCTTAAGGAGAAGTGAGTCACAAAACTCTAAAAAGAATTTGGAGGGTTTTAGAGCAGTCTGTGATGTTTCAGAACTTCTCACAAGATATCTGAGCCCTGTTTCTCAAAGCATGGATCTTCAGGGGTTTCCCAGAGACACCCAGGAAGCCCCTGTTTATCTGTTTATCCAGTGTGCCATGGTTTATCTGCTCTTTGTTGCGTGGACAGTGCGCTTCCATGCTTCACTGCCTACTCTGGAGATGCTGCTTGGGTTTTTCTCCTAGGAGAGGTCAGATGTCAAATTCTTTCTGTTTCTGAGCACAATAGGGGTTTGCCTGTGAGGCTGCTGCTCAGCCTCCCAAAGCTTCCTCTCCAATCTTGGCTCTTCTTTCCATGTTGTTCCCCCTCCTTCAGAGCAGTGCCTGTCAGTTGACCTCATTTAGCAGTCAAGGCCCCACATGGTGGCATCACCTGTTCTGCAGCTTGGTCTTTAACTGCTGGTGGAGATTGTGTGCACACATGGTGGCTTGGTCAGCTTCAGTGGCCACAGATGATTTTAAAATTGCAGTGTTGCATCAGGGATCTTTGTGGCTCACAGAAATTAATTGGAAAGTTCAAGTGGTGGATTACTAAAAAAAAAAAAAGGCTTTTAAAAATGTATTTCCATCACACAAGCGTGATTATTCTTCAGTAAGACAGGAAAAGATTTATTGGACATATAAATAAAGATGCTTACCAATTTTCTGGTGTTCTTGGGGTAATTAGTGTCTCTCCCAAATTCTACACATGATATTTTTCTTTAGCTAAAGTATGTGTAACTTCTATGCTGATTCGTTTGAGATTTTTATTAACGTAGTTGTATTTTGGGAAAAAAATTTGAGGTTTCAGGCTGGATTCCAAAAATGTAGAGTTAATCAAAGTACTGTTCTCTACCTTAAAACCAGTTAAATTTACCTTTGGTGCAAAAGAGTTCATAGTTATTAGTGATGAATTCAGTTTCTCATCTACATGTTAGATGACAGAAACTGAACAGGACAGAAACTTAACAAGAAAATAAGCTCTACAGATAATCTATACTGAAATGTATAACCTTTTTGATATAATTATATGTAGAAATTTATATGTTCTGAGCAATCTGTGTCTCTATCAGTGTCTCTAGATCAAGACTGTAAAGACATGTTTGGGGAGTAAAGGATTTTTTTTCTTATAAATATTAACATTTTTTTCAGCAGAACTGGGGTTATGGTTCTTTCCAAGTTCTCCCTCAGCCCATTACCTGAGAATTTTGTCTCACAGAAATTCCTCACTGGCTAGGATCAACACTGCTTGTGTTGTGTGTGAAAGGGAGAAACCTTTTCTGGATGTATTTGTTTCCTTCTCTTCAGATCACCCTGATTTAATTTACAGGAGAGCTGGAAATCCTGACAGTTCTTACTCAACTCATACCTCACTGCATTCCATAGGTGAACAAAATTACTAAAATATGTGGTCTCCTCAGTTGTCAGTTACTTCTCAATATTTACTTCCACCAGTGGAAGGCATAATTTTTTTTGTTTGTTTGTTGGCTTTGTTTTGTTTTGTAGTACAGGGGTGTAATTTCCCAGATTTAGTCAGGTCTTGACATGCCTGTGGTTTGAACTAAGAATCAATTTCATCTTAGCCATTGAGCACCTTCACCTCAACAGAGTGGATATCAAGTTTGGATATCAAGTTTCCACTTGATATCTATTAATTAATGAACCTGCTTTCTCCTTTTGCATAAAATTTAAAGTTAAATGAATGCTAAAGAACACAAAATCAATTTTTTTTTTCATGACGTGAGATTTCAGTTTATTTCCTGCAAACATTTTTTTTTCTTTAAATCACTAAGAATGGCAGAAATCTTCAAAATAATCTTCAGATTTTGCCTGCTTGAAGATCCAGTGTGGAAATACTGTTCTGTCATTTTGTTGGCATCACAGAGTAGTGTGATGGAGGAGGGAGCAGAGGCAGTAGGATCTGGTTTTGCTGTCCAGTCATGAGCAGGGGTAACAGCTGATGAAAGTATGACCCAGTCCAGTGCTTTGCCCAAATCTGTGATCAGAAACGTGGTTACACGTTTGTTTTATTTGAACAGATAATTTTGAATAACAGATAGGACAGGTTTTTGAAGATTTGGAAGCTACACATTCCCTCTTTTGATCCCAACAGCCACTGCAAACAGTACCAGCTGAAGCTTTCCCAGCTCTAACACGGGCACAGTGGCCGTGGTCCTTTGTGCATTATTTTGTTTGTACTTTGTGCTCTCACTACGTGCAGTGGCTGCACACAAGGTCCTCATTACTCATCCTGGCTAGGGCTTCTGGCTGTGCTCTCGGAGGTTTTGCTCTGGATTTGCACCACAGAAGTCACCCTGTGAGAGAGGCAATCCTCTGCTGCCCCTCTCTTCCTGTGCTCCACAGGCTGCAAAGCCATAAACGTGGTCAGAACATCCCAACAATGCCTGAAACCTGTGCCAGCTCGGAGCCCCTGGCAGCTGATGGGAAGCAGAGCAGCTCTGAAGATGCTCTGCTTTCCCCTGGGGTGTGACCTGGAGGAGCCTGGCAGTGTGTACCTGCCCTGGCTCCACTCTGGGATATTTTTGCATGGTTTGAGTGCTGCTCAGAGCCTGGCAGTGTGTACCTGCCCTGGCTCCACTCTGGGATATTTTTGCATGGTTTGAATGCTGCTTAGAGCCTGTCTCAGTGGGTGTGTGCTGCCTGTGGCAAGGCTCATGTTTTCTGAGTGCTTTCTGAGTGTTGGATGCACTTGGCCTGTGACTGGGGCTGCAGTGGATATATGTGTAAGCCACAGCTGGTAAACAGAAAAAATTGAAGTGAGTCAATTAGCAGAAATGTCTTTTCATGCTTCTCATGATTTGCAGTTAAATTTTGTTTATTTGCAATAAAATGCCTTGATGCACCTAATACAAAACCAATATAAAATCTTGTGTCTGCTGTAATGCTGCTTCTGCTTTGTCCAGGGTTGGAAAGTACTGAAGTATTTTTTATTTTTCACAAAAGGTAATGTTTGAGTGTGGTGCTAGGTTATTGCCAGATACTTTTAGTTTTTTTGTCCCATTTTTACTTTTTCTGTCTGTCTTGAAAAAAATGGGCTGTGCAGCCTTCGGTCACCTGTGGAATATTCAGAGCAAAGCTTAATATTCTGAGGCTCCACTTTCCCAAGGTTTCCTGAAGGAGTCTCTGTTTATCATTCAGCCTGCAGTGCCTGTATTGGGTTATGCCAGGAATGTGGAAAGCTCTATGGGAAAATCTGTCAGGCTGTGGAAAGGTGTCAGGCTTTGAAATTTTATGGAGCATGCTGGCTAATGCACATTCCATATTTCAGGGTGTCTGGCTCCCCTTGCTCCGGGTAAGGATGTGACGTGGAATACGTGGGCATGTTTTGTTACAGGCACTGCTGAGCTGATGAACAAGGCCATGGAGCTGGGGAAACACCAGAGAGGAAATCCCATGAAGGAATAAATTACAGTGACACCTACTAGTGTTGGTACAGCTAAAGGTCAGTCCCCATTTACAAAACATGATCTCTAATATGGCAAGAAATGCTGGTGTAATTCCTTTTCCACCACAGCCTTCCAGTAAAATCCCAGTTTAGGAGTGGGACCCACATTTTTCCTATAAACAAATATTTGAGAGACTCATCTACAGCTAGGAACTTTAGCTGCTGTAAATCAAAATCATGCTCATAAGAGGGTTTCCTTTCAGATATTTCAGCAGGACCTAAATTTGCAAATTACCAGGTGCAGTAAATGGGACTTGGATCAAGTGCCCTAAGTTGTGCACGTGTCAAATACAGTGTATATTTTGTGTGCTTTGTAAAATAAAATTAAAAGAAAATTCTTTACCCTTTGCACACACAGTTTCAACAGTCTAAAGCTGTGGATTGTACTGAAGTGACTTTTTTCCCTGATTTTTAACTTCAAAATGCCTTGTAAGGTTACCTGTGAACCCTGGTATGATAATTTAAAAATAAGACAAACAAATCAAAATCTTGGGAACTGAAAGGAGCTTCCAAATTAAAAAGCTACAATGAAAAACCTTTAAACACTTTATTATTTTCCCCCTCTCTGCTGAATGTAGTTGCCAAGCAAATCAACTCTCCTGACTACCTCTTAAAAAAGGTGGGATGTTAAGAAAAATATGTTGGTGTGTGGTTGGCAGATTGAATTTTCTCTCTGCATGGGCTTAGAGAAAGTGAGACACAAATTCCAGAACTGCAGGAGTTTGGCTACATGACCACATCCAATACTGATTCTGTAAAAAAAGAGTCCAGGTTTAGAGGTGTGACATCCAGTCAAAGCCAGTCCCCCAGGTGGTGTATCCAAAGCCATTTGTGTTTTTTATACATCAAATCAAAGATGGCAAATCTGGCTTCAAAGGCAGCAGACACCCCATTCACATCCAGTCAGTCCAGTAGGTTCAGGGAGAGACTCTATGTTAAAAATACTCCTCCATACATGCACAAAAAAAAAAAAAATTAGTTGGCTGGACGGAATTCTGTGTCCTGGTTTATGCAAATCAGACCACAGTGTTGTAGTTTGACTGTCGAATGAATTGATACATTTTTTTGAGTAGCTCTGTCTTCTTTGTCCAGCAGCTCCCTATTTCAAATAGCAGTAGTTGTTTAGAAGCTGCTGAGATTTTATTCACAAAAAAAAAAAAAAGTGCTGGTCTGAGCAGCCACTGCTTGCTTGGGAAGACCATCCTTTAGAAGGCATGGCCTGGGTTAAACTTGATGAGGGTTATGAATCTCTGATGTACCAGATGATTGTTGGCCACACCTAAGCTTGTGCATGTGGATTCATGGATGCACTGAGGGTGATGGGTTATGGACACCTTCCCCTAACATTTGTGTTGGTTTGGCAGGCTCATGTCCAGACCTTTGCAATATTCAAACTTTTTTGTTTAAAATACAAAGCAAATGCATTGTGAAACTGATCTATTTCCAAATAATTTTGTCACCAGGCAATTAAAATATCATGTGCTATAAACATCCCTAAGACGTTATGGATGGGAAAGTTGCCAGTTTCACAAGTCACATTGCTTTCAAAAATACAATGAATGTACAGTTCTCTGAACAGTCTGGAAAGAAAAGTCATTTTCCAGCTCTTAAAATCCTTTTATAGCTTTTTGCAGTGCTCTGAAGTCAAATTATGATGATTTTAAAGACAGAACTGTTAAGTGCCAATGATTTGTCAGTACTGGCACACTTAAATTCATAACATGGTTGGGCCCATGCTTAATATCTTAATTGTGCATATGAAATTCCTTTAAAGTGAAGCTGGCCAGAAAATGCATGCTTACTGTATTTTTAAAAAATTCACTTTTTTATATTAGAAAAAAACCCCTTCAAATAGCTTACACCTTTTTATTTCAATGTTGCTGTTTCTGCATAAGAAAAGTGATTGTTTAGACTAGGAATTTAAAGAGGATTGACTCTTCTGCCATGATTAGGCACCAGACTATTTTCCTGGACTTTGAAAATTGCATTGCTCATGGCTTGATCAAATTGACTGCAATTTATAGAAAGTGAAACAGCATCTCTTGAAATTATTTGTTAGCTTTAATATAAAATGCTGTGAACCTGATGGCTTGGAAATATAGCTGGAGTTCTGAATGTGATGTTGTTAACCAAGTTCACTAAGCAGAAGATCATGAGCTAATTAATTGTAATCTTCATGTGGTCAGGAAGATCTTCATTGCAATGTACTGGGAAGAAAACAAAAATGTAATAACAACTTTACAGCCTGTAATTGCTATCTGAAAAGAAGGAAAACAATGCAATGGCCTTAATGACCAGTCCCAAAGTAATGCAATTTAGTTTAGTCTATTGTTGGTCTTTAGGAACAAGAATTCCAATGGGAATACCCCAGAGGAGTGCTAACAAATTGGAAAAATTTACCTGAACAATTAAGAAGGCTGTCCTGAGTAGTGGAGTTACATGGAAAGTCCAGCAGGCCTTGGGTGCTGTAGGTTGGTGCTCTGCAGACACACCCTGGACAATGTGCTGGTGTCCAGTGGGCTCTGAGCAGTCTGTCTCAGCCCAGGGAAGGGGAATAGCTTCTTGCTCCTTCTCTACTGATGTACGAACAGCAGAGCAGACACTGAGGCTGAGTTTGCAGTCCTGACTCTACTTCAGCCAGAAGCTCACCTGATGGGGCTGATTGGGGCCAGTGGATGAAGCAGGAGAGGCAGGGGCACAGTGGAAAGATCCAGCAATCAGCATCCTCCTCCCAGCCCTTGGTCTGTACAGGCATGCAGCATAACTGACTTTCAAGGTGAATTTTGAATGTTTTCTCAGTAAAATGTATGTATATAAAATGAGAGTATTTTCAGACATAGGAAAGACAGCTCCAAAGTTTTTGAAGAGGAGATGCCTTCTGAAGAGATGGCTTTTTGAAAACAAAACCTTTGTCTTCTTTATCTTACCTAACCTCTCATTTTACTCTGCTTTGGCAGTGAGAAAGGACCCTCACAATGAGGATGTGGTGCTTAATTTAATTTAATGCTGCTGCTCCTGGTACTACGTTGCACTTCAGGAATGATGTCAGGAGAAATAGATAAAACTGAGAATCATGTAGGTATGGATGCATGCGGGAGGATATTATTGCAACCTGGTCTGCAGCATTTTTGGAAAATTCTCTCTCAAATCTTTGTTGGAAATTGTATATGAAAAAAAACCAAAGCAGTTATTTCTTCTTTTCTGATGTGCTTAGTAATGTGGTATATAAATATGACCAAAGCAGTGAGCATGCGATTTCACTGCAAGTGCTGAGGGAGTAATAGATGGGAATTAGCAAAAGAATAGGAGGAATGAATGGGGATATGCACTGAGAGTTTATTCTCTTTGAAAGATGATCTCTTCCTGAGTTACTGAATAGCTAATGGCTCATACAAATGGTTGCAGACAGGATAGATTGCCTCAAGATTGATGGCTGACTGTTGTTGGTCTATGTTTTTAATCCAGGCTTCTGCTGGAATGCAAAGTTCCTAGCTCAAGATCAATTATCCAAGGACATCAAGAAGAAAAAGACAGTCACAGTATTTGTCTACTTCTCAAACTACCCAAGATGTGAAACTGGTTTTGCTTGCAGTGACATGCCTGGTAATGCAATGTAATACTTTCTTATTACAATCCTGTGCTTGCAGTTAAAGGTTAAAAAAAAAAAAAGTTTCTGAAACACAGCACCTTCCTTGCACGTTTTGATGCTTTTGGTGATGTGTTGTGTACAAAGATAAATCCTGGGGACCTGGGAGGTCACAGCAACAGAGTTGAATGTGCCTGAGCCACTTGGGGTGGGCAGCGTGTCAGTAGCTGTGTTCTTCATCTGAATTCATTTCATCACATTGCAGGGGACACAGGAATCATACACCAAGCAGAGATGGGCCTGAGTAGCTGTGAAGGAGGCTCTTCCACAGAGTTTGTCTGAAACATGTGCTTGGTCTTCACTGGCATTAATAAAACAGGCTGGGGCAGGGAATAGAGCTGGGTAAGAAGTCCAAAGCTTTCAGTGTGGCTCCAAAGCTCAAGCCAGATAATGACCATGAAGCTGTTCTCTCAAGTGTAAGTGGTTCCTTACAACAACACCTGTTAAATTTGCTTTGATTTTCCATTAACTAAATGCCAACGTGGAGGGACACGCATAAGGAAGGCTGGGAAAAAGATAGAACTATAACATTTTATGGGGAATTTTAAAAATGGCAACTCCAAAAGAATGCATGCTACTATTTCTATCTGCTTTTGGGTTCTGATAATTCCTCTAATATACAGAGCATGAAAATTAGATAAATGCTTTGTGTACAACTGTATGCTCCAGTTTTGAAAATGTTTGCTCATTTTTCTTCTGTGAAGAAGAAAAGATTTCTACTCAGATCAAGTGAGACACAGAAGAGAGTTGATGCTGATATTGTTGTTTAAGATGATGAAATCAGCAATAGATACAAATCAAATTAAATTTCCACACAAAATAAGGACAAATTAATTTAATAACTTCCTGCCAATGGTGAAAGTAAAAGAATAATTGAATCAGAGAAGAGAACTAGGTTAATTGAGCACATAAATTCTTAACTACTGGGCCACTTGTAATTGAAATACGTGACAAGCGTGGTTCTTAATTTTAAATGAAAGCTTACATCCAAATATCAAGAGCTGTGACTTCCTGTACTTTCTTAGACAACCAGCTGTGTTCAGAATTCTGTACAAGTGGGGAACTGAGTTTTTAAAGATGAAAGTGAAAGGATTTAAAAAATTTATGTTACTTATTTGTGGCTACTGAAGAATTCTCTAATGCAGCTCATAGTGTTGATGCTTTTTCTGTTTTTCTACTTCCCATTATGCCCAAATAAGCCACCATAGTAATTTTCTATGCAACATGTGGCCATTGGACTTGGAGGTGGTGTGCAAAACTTTGGAAGTTATCCCTGCTCTCTTCTTGGAAATAAAACCCACTTCCTCTGCTCTGTCTGCCCCACAGAGGCTCCTTGACTCGTGAGTTTGGCCTATGAGACAGGACATCCTGTGTGATTTCAGAAAGTCCATATGGTTCTCCAGAGCTTTTCCCAAGGTGAGTATTAGGGAACATCAAATGCTGCTCAACAGAGAGAGGAAATCTTGTGTAATGCTTTTGTTCTGCTAACATCTATGTAAAGAGCTGCCTGGGAGTTTTGGAATGGAATCTGTCATCGCTGTAATCCTGTTCTGGAAAATTGTGATGGAGACAACACAGGCAGTGATGTCATTGGCTGTCTGACACAGCCACTGCCCACAGCAAACTCATCTCCTCCCCAAACTTCCCTTTGTCTCTGACTTTTGAATGTGCAATTAGCAAAGCTTATTGGTGGGGCTTTTTTCTTTTTTTTTCTCTTTCACAGCTGTGCTAAAATTCAAAACACAGATATGTGAGAAAAAGGCTAATACAGAGGAGGGTCTGTTCAACGTTCTCTGCAGACTTCAGAGGAATTTTTGTGCACTCTGTCTTCAGTGTCATATTGCAGAAATTCTTCTTCGGTTCGTACAATGCAATAAACAAGCCTCCTGTGTATTAGGTTTTTGTTTAATACTTCTACTCACAGTCTATGGCAAGTGGTAGAACTACAAGAAAGAAGCAATTTGCCTGTAAGGGTTCTGGCCTGCCCCTTATTGCCACAGACACCTATTTATTAAGGACCTGTTGCCATGTAGGGCAGTGGTAGTTGTGTGACATCATGCAAAAATGCTATTTGTACACTGTGTGCTAGCAGTTGTGCTGGACCATCATTATTATCATTCCATGCCTTTGTAAAGGAAGTGGGAAGAGAGCCTGTGTTGTAACTTTGTTTTAGTGGTGGATTGCCCTTTTTCCCAGGTAAGTTACCTGTTTGTAAGGTAGTGTTACAGGCTGTGCTTTATGAATTGTACATTTCTATTTGAACATCTTTAGATATGCACTCAGTTATTGTTTTACAGATTATAACTTTACATTTACAAGGGTGGCTTTTGTTTACAGAAGATAATCCCAGAATGGCTTGATTTTGATTATGGCTGTGAGTGCTCAGCATCATTGAGACTCAGCCCAGGGAGATTTGGATTAAATGTATAAAGAATACACCTTCTCCCCATAATAATTCCTGCTTGCATGTTGTACAAGTAAAAAACCTATAAAATGTTGGGAGTTGCTAAAGCTGTACATAAAGTCAGGCAGCTGCAGGTATTCCTCAGTTCTCACATCAGTGAGTGTTCCCTGCCTCCATCACAGCTCCATGCCAGGATGAGACCTGTACCTCTCCATCCACATTGTTCCCACTTGTCACCCTGCTTTCCACAAGCATGAGAGCTGGATGGGAATGGAGAAGGGATGTGCTTAAAGCTGTATCCTTGACCTGGGCAACAGGAGGCCTCCCATGCATCCCTCCAAGATACTTACTTGGTTGATGAGTTGGATTTTTTGCCTTTTGGACTTTATTTTCTGAGAGTCACTGAGAGGTATCACTTTATTTTTTTTCCAACCTGATTCTTCTGTTGCTGGCATTATGTGTCTTTGATTAGACCATTGAGTGTCAGTAGAGGTGTGAGGGGGAGAAGCAAGAGTGAAGTGTGACTCATTTGTTCAAAGGGCCTGCCTTTTTCCACTGAAACAAATACTAATAAATGGTCAAACTCTGTTCAGTGGCTGAAATGATGTGACTCCTGTACACAATGAGTAGTTTAACTGTGTTCAGAACCCTCATATAGTGGGTCTACTGGTTTGTTTTGTTTTCTTTTAGAGAAAAAGTAACTGGATGGATTGTTTGGATCCACCAGAAGGAGAGGGACAAATATTATCCTCATTACTGCCAGCACCACCACCTGCAGGGGTTATTGACAGAATCTGAGATACAGACATGAGGGCTTGGTATCACTGTTACTGCCCAGTGAGTCTGATCAAGTAAAGGAAGTTTATCTGTTCCTGAGAGATGTGTAGGTCAGTCCCAGATCCTTTTTGCTGGAGACAAGGAAAGCTTGGCTTTAACCCAGGTTCAGGCAGCATCCCACATTGTGAATTTGAAAGTCAGCTTGGTTTTGGAATGAAGGTGCTGGAAACTTTGCAGACCTGTGGATGAAAAAAGCTGCATCAGTGTTTCCTGTGAGACAAATCTTGGTTATGTACTCAGACCAGAAAATACCATATCACATGCTGGCACTCTGTCAGTGATGGAGTTTTTCTGTGCACAGTTTTTCTGTTCATGGTAAACTGTTGAAGCAAGTTCCACAGATGCAATTGGAGGCTGAAAATTAAGATGAATCTCATAGCAAGGATTTATCAAAAGCAGGACTGGCTGTGTTTTTAAGTGGAATGTGCAGGGAGCAACAGACAGCCATGTAGTCTGTTGGAAACACTCGACAAGATTTCAAGTCTTTAACTTTTTAACCTTTGCATAATTCCTAAAATCTTTTATGGTTTCACTAATTATTTGCTAAAAGTGTCTGTGGGTAACAAATAGTTTTCTTAAACAGCTTTAACTCTGCTTCCACGTGGACAGTGTGTTTTCCTGCTTGGGTTTTGATGCTCTTGGGTAATACTTCATGGTGGGGGGGAAGGGGAATGGAGCTCCCAACTGGGAATCTTCAACACAAAAACTGTTAAAGGGTGATAAATCATTGGAGGCCCAGCATGTGATTCAAAGCTGTGGCCACCAGCAGTGACCCATGGGGCTGGAGATATCCGTGACAGGGAGCAGGGGGAGGTGTTTGGCATTCCTGATCAGAGGCCTAACCAGGGCACTGGGGTTTGTTTATGTTTCTGTTCCACCGACTCCTGTGAAATGCCCTCTGTCTGTGCAGGGAACACACATTGAGGCAGGGAAAGTATCCTTGGTATTTCTTGAGATGTCAAGGCACGGATACTTGAAGGTAAAGTGTGAGGAGAATTATCTGGGATTGCAGAGTGGAAACCAAACACTTTGGTTCAGGGCTCTGTGATTCAGCAGTCAGCCTCACATAGTTATTGCAATTTTAGGTAAGCTTTGCACAGATGCACAGAATACTGTAAATATAACTCCTTTCCTCTAAGTCCATCCTAGAAAAATAATTTCTGTTGGACCAGACATGGGGATATCTAATCTCAGGTTCTACTTTGTTCATGGTTTAACAGCAAATTTTATTAAATAAGAGTTTTAAAAAATCAAAGCAGGTCAAATCAATATATGATTTGACCTGATTTGACACACTTTTGAAGTAATAATGATGTGTTTTGTTGCTGTGCACCAGAGAGTGGAGCTATGGGAATATGGTTCTAGGGACATTGTTTAGTAGTGAGCATGGAATGGTGCTGGGTTAAGGGTTGTAATCTCTGATCTTAAAGGTCTTTCAAACCTTAGTAGTGAACATGGATGGTGCTGGTTAAGGGTGATTAACTCCCAGCAGAACCCTTGGTTGTAATCTCCGATCTTAAAGGTCTTTTCAAACCTTAATGATTCTGTGAAATAATTTCTATGCGATATTTTATATATCAACTGTTTCCCAACAAAAAGGTTTTCATCAGCAAGTGCAGAGAATTGCTCCAGGTGCAAAGTGCTGGCAGGACAGAGCAGAAATGAATGAAATATAGGTTTGGAAGGCAATGAGGGATGAGTGGGAGATCCAAGGCCTTATGTGGTGAGGGTCTCTGAGTTCTGTCAGTAGGGAACACTCTTGGTTTGATAAGAAAGGGCTTGAACAGAGGGAAAGTCACAACAATGTAGCAGATGAGGTGCCTTTGGAGACAAAAGAGACTTACATTGGTAAAAGGACAGCCAAAACATCTTCTTTTTGAGTGCATGCTGTTTTCATAGACTCTATAACTGTTCAGAGACATCCTTTTTCCCCTGTAAATTTATCCTACAATGTGGGAAAGATGCTTCAAAGTATTTTAGGGATTCCTTTATGGACATGTTGTTGGATATGTTTGACAGCAGCAACCCCAGACTGCTCCAGAGAAAAAGGCAAGAAACCTCATGTCAAGTAGATGTGAAAATGCAAGAGTCTCCTTCCCATCCCTTGTACGCAGAGCTTGGCTTAAGGCCTCAGAAGATTTTATGTTCCTTCCTGTGCTCCTTTTATTAGCTTGGACTGGATGTTTTCAGCTGCCATGTAATACTGAACAACCAAAAGATACCTCACTGTAAACTTCTCGACTTTTCACCAGCACCAGGAATGTCTTAAAAGTTTCACTGTGCTACAGAAAAACAGGTGATTATTGTATAATTGATGCTGCTCAGTTGGTGCTGTGCAGGATAAATGGGGGAGATGCAGGCCCACCTTGTAAAGAGAGAACATGACACAAGGAAGTTGGTAATAATTTGGTGTAAAAGGACCCTTAGCAAGTTTGGAAACATTATGGTTGCCAGATGTGCTCTTCCAGATGTCAGGATTTCCTATTAAATGCCTCTTCCGGTCAGAAGGAGCGGTGCCTGTGATAGAGTGTTAGAGCCTTTGAGACATGAGGGTTACCTGACCCCAAAGATTAATTCTGTAACTTTTGCAGCAAATTATGCCTGTTATTAGAAAATATTGTGATTAACTCCCAGCAGAACCCTTGGCTGTTCAGGAACACGCTGTGCACAGAGGTGGAATTGTCCTGCCAGGACGCTGCTCAGTCAGTGACTTCCAACATTCCTGCTGCATTTGAGTAACCTTATAACATGATATAACCCCAGATGATTTCATACACTGCTGCTGCTTCAATTCCTTCTCCTTGGACTTCCCTCCAACTGCAGCCAGATGTTTGTGAGCCAGTTATCACCTGCTGCAGAAGGGAGTTTGCTGATGTGGTGCAACTAAACCGAGTTTTTCTCATGACCTTGTAGCTCCTCCAGATCCTGAGCACAGAATTGCTTTCCAAACTTGCATTTCTGTTTGAGTTACCTCAAGCCATGCAGCTTTGTAAGTCAGTGCTTCTCTCCATTAGTCTGCCTTGCCCTATCTGAATCCCTGAGTAGTCTTTGCCTTAGTTATTCACACTCATTCTCTTGTGAAGGCCTCAGGTCCCCAAATCCTTCATGGCAGGGAAGATCTGACAGGCCCTGTCCCTGCTTTAGATTTGGGAGTTTGCCTTAGTTTGACCTGTCTCAGACTTCCATCAGCCTGGGTTGAATCCCTGTTGCAGAACCAGCTCTGTTCCCTGGGATGCAATAACAACACACAGGGAGCAGCCAGGTCTAAGATCTAAGAGTGACTGTAGAAAAGCCTTGAGAAATATAAGAATCAAATACAACTGTTTGTGTGTCTCAGCTCAGTGCTTTGTCTGCATAACACGTGGAATATTTGTTAAAAATCTGCTTGGTTATTAAATGCTTTACTTAGCAACTAATGTATATTAATTTTTAGCTTATATTCCAATACCTTGCATTTTTCCCCAGTTACTTTCGACTTAAAATGATAGAGAAATAAGACTGGAAAGGTCAAGAGATAGTCACACAAATAACCCAGTATTTCTAGGAGCATCAGCCATCCTAATCCAATCCTAAAAGTCACTTTTCTCCTGAGACTAATTGCAGTGTGGACCATGTCCCTTGACAGAGCCACACATTGCTACATGAAACTCCCTGTGAGCACAGGCTCTCATTAATTAATTACAAAATCAGCCCTCCTGACAACTTGTGGGTGTTCTAGTAAGGCTTGAGCAATGTGGAGAAGTGTTTATGGGTTGGATGAAATATTATTATGAAGGATATTGATTATTTGCTCTCAGCAGCAATCCAAATTGGATATTTCACATTTTGGCCTGGGCTACTGCAGGAAGCCCATGGTGCTATCTCTTTTTAGATAGTTATCTGTGTCCACTTCACAATTATTTGGCTTGATTATTTATGGAGAAACTTCCTAAAACTCATCTATTTAAAAGCCAGTCTGCACTTAGGGTAAATGGTCCTCTGGCTTTCTGTGCTCCCTCCAGCAAAGTGACTCAGCCTGATTATGAGTAAAAAGGCAATGGTGTCGTAAAAATCAGCTTTTTACAGACCTAGAGGGTCAGAGCAGCAGCCTGGAAATGCATTGGGGTCACCATGGAGAGAGGAGAGACCTTTAACAATTACATTTAATTTGACTTGCTATCAAACAGAAGTGGATGACAAAGCAGGAAATGGTATCTTTAGGCACGACATGAAATAGTATTGCTGTCAACTTGAATAAGAAAATCTGACTTTATTATAGCAGCTACATATTTAAATAGCCTGTAGGGTGAAACAGCCTTTCCTACAGCCTTCTGATAGCTGGCCTGATAATGGCATAAACACTATAAATATCCTAAATCAATAATCCTGTATCACTGCTGAAAACAGGCGTGTTCACATATCACAGCAGATGGGAAGAAAGCAAATAATATTTGTCTTGCCTTTCAAATTGATTTCCCATTTTTAGTAAGCCAGAGTATGTCCATATGTTAATCAGATTGCTAAGAGAGAGAGCTCAGGGCAGCAGACTTTTACTTGACCTGCTTGCAGAAGGGGGGCGAGGAAGGGAGGAGGAAGTCCTCCATGACCCTAAAAATATCTGTGGCAGGAGCTTCTGCAAATGTGATGCAAAGCCTGAGCTTCCGTGACTTCCCTGGAAATGCCCTCCTGTCCTTCCTCAGGCAGATCAGCTTCACAGGGCTCGAAATCAGACCTGTTCCATGAGGGTTTCCTAACTCTCCTTTGCTTTCCTCTTGGAGAATGTTTGCCATGATGAAAGTTCCAGCATCCTGATGTCAGGCAGAAAGAGCCAAGGTCCCTGGGAAGTGCAGAGGCTGCAATCCCTCTCCTCTGCCTTCCCTTGCCCCTCTGCAGTGCCATGTGTTTGCCTGCTCCTCCTGTGCTGTGCCCTTCCACAGAGCACAAAGGCTGTCCATAATGGCTTCCAAATGCACTCTCAGGTCCTATTATTTTTTTTCCCCTTCAGACAGGAGATTTTAATTAAATTTAACGACAAATAGTTCAGAGATCATTTGTGTGCACATAAACTCCAATGATGTTTATGGGCAACGTGCAACTGCCTGAGAGGAAATGATGGCACCCTTGGTGTTCTGAGCATATTTTCTGCAGAAGGCATTTAGGATCCTTCTACAGGCTTCAGTTTTATCCTGTTTATACAATGTATAAAATTGAGAACATAATTTCAATGGACCTTTGGTCGACAGCCCTGGCCTGCCAGAAGCTCATATGGCAGCAGCAATCCTGCAGAAGTTGTTTTTTTGTGTTCATGCCAGTGTGGCACACTGATGTTGTCCCAAATATGAAAATCAACCAAACCTAGGTAACATATTGCACTTCAAATGCACAAAAAATGCCACAACTAATTGGCAATGGCCCAGTTTTGTATCATTTAATGTTTTATGCTTGGCTGATGTGAGTTAATACAAGGTGGTAGTGGCATCCACATTGAGTCCCAGGTACCTTCTTCAGGCTTTGGGGATGCAGGTGGATACAACAGGTGAAGCACTAAGCTTTGAATTAGGAAACTGCTTTCAAAAACCATCCTTCTGTCTGATTTTTAGCAACTCCCTGGTCTAAACCTTTGTTCCTCTTCTTTTGATGAAGACCGGTGCTTCCTGCCTTGTAGATTTGAAAAATGCACCAAAGGCTAGGATGTGGTTAGATCCCATGGAGACACCTGAAAGAAAAGTGAGTGTGCTGAGAATTAGTTTGTTTAATCCTGATTTAGGTTGTTTGCTTTTGGGAGCATGAAGGGGAAGGGATGAAATGAGAATGAAGCTGTTCACTTCTTTCCTATGTTCAATGTGCATTGGCCATCCTTGGGAAGCATCTAGGAAGTCCAAATGCAGGGCAGGACCAGAGCTGATCATTCCTTATATTTCTGAACTTGAAAGGCAAATACAGAAGACCACCCATTCCTGCAGTTTCTTTTATTATTAGAAAAGACAAGTGATTTTTTTTGAGAGGAAGGATGATTTTATGGAGCTGGAAGCCAGATGATCTCACTTCTAATCCTGGTGTTGACACAGATTTTCCTGTGTGACCTTGGAAGAATCTCTTGCTGCATTCTAGTTTCCAATCAGTAAAATGCAACATTCATTCTTTGTTATCTCTAAGGAGCACTCTGCAGTTAATACATAGTTGCCAGATAGATTTTGACACATCTATAGGTGCTCAAAGATGATCTTTTTGTATCTAGTCTTTTTTTTTTTTTTTTTTTTTTTTTTTTTTTTTTTTTTTTTTTGTGGTGTTCCTATAAAAGCATTTAAACAAGTTAGGTCTTAACTCCTGTGGCACTTCGGGATCTCTCTGTCTTCCATCCACATGTAGCTTAATCCCTTTCAAAATTCTGTTGTGGACTAATGTGCTGGCAGAATAGAGAATCTCTAGAAATAAATTCAGCTGTTAAAGTGTATTTTAGCAATTCCATTAAAGAGACATCAGCAGATATAATCAAGTCAAACTGTTAAAATATTTTAAAGTCACTTTGCTAAAATATGGAATCAACTGACCCTCTTGGTTGAGAACCAAGCTGCATCTCCTTGCTTGTGCTGCCCACTCCCCACATTGCTGCTGCTGCTGCTCAGGAAAAGGACACACTTTTTCTTCCCTCACAATTTCTGCCATCATCTGTCATTTTTTATATGC
Organism: Setophaga petechia; assembly: GCA_024362935.1. Classification (NCBI taxonomy): domain Eukaryota; kingdom Metazoa; phylum Chordata; class Aves; order Passeriformes; family Parulidae; genus Setophaga; species Setophaga petechia. The sequence continues at coordinate 50,878,377 of JANCRA010000003.1, read as the reverse complement.
CATCATGTCATCAGGGCTGTGTTTTCTGACACATCCTCTGCCATTTCTTCATACCCAAAAACACCCTCAGCACAGTTTCTGTGTGTTGCTCTTTCTTCTGGCTAGGGTTCTCAGGAACCAAGGAATCTGTGCTGCTCCCAGTGTTTGTGCTCCCTACATCCTGCAGCTCCTGCCAGTTCAGCTGGTCCATGGCAATCATGGGTCATAAATGAGGCAGATATTTTGCCTCACTGCTGCTTTAAGCAGGGTAATGATGGTGTTCCCTGAGAACCGGGGGTGTGCCATTTGCAAAGAGAATTTTTTGGTACCTGCCTTTTTATTTTGCAAGGCGTGGGAAATATTTGCAGTGGATCTGAAGGGGCTCTCAGCACTGAGCCCTATATTGGTGACTCTTTCATGTTGATTTAATGGGCAGAGCCTCAACAAAGATCAGAACATTTTGTAGAAGCCACTAAAAACAGTCTAAGGGAGAAGTTAGAGACAAAGTGGCCTGTCTGAGGTTATGGAGCAGTTCAGCACCCACATCAGGAGCAGGTTGAGCCTCCTGAAAATAACTGAGATTTTTATTCTTTAGCCACCAATTTATATCAGCTTCCAAATATCCCAAGTTTTTATCCAGATCCTTACTGTGTGTATAGCTGAACCATAGAGGTATTTTCCTTTTTTTTCCTTTTCCAAATAAATGCAATTTAAAATTCATCACCAGTATTTTTTTGTTGTTCCTTTCATTTACTTGGAATCTTCTTAGCTGCACATCTGATTCTTGATAGAGGCAGGTACTGTAATTTCTATGCTTTTATCTAATCCATTTATTAGTGTGTGTGGCTGGTTTTGAAAGCAAATAAAAAGTAATCTAGACTTTATTTAAAACCATCCACTAGGGACAATTATCTCGAGTGGTATAACTTCTGACATTCATCAAACTAAAAAGAATACAAAGATGTGTCTAAAAATATGACCATTGAATTCAAGTGATGCTTCAAGGGTATAAGAATAGACTCATTCTATTGCAATAAATAATATTTATGTGGTTTAAATGTGACTAGCAGGTCTTGATTGTGGCCCTTAATATTCGTGTTTGATAAGGAGGGTCTAATAAAGGCATTCTACAAAGGTTACCAAATATTGCAGAGAGTTGCTTTGCTGTTTGCATCAGCAACTATTTAAGTAGAGGGAGAAAATCGTGAAGTGTTGGCTGTTAATCTTGGATAAATGTAATAGATTCAATTATGTAATGTGACAATGACTTTGTTCTGCTTTGCCTTGGGTTAGTTAGAATTTAAGCTTTTCCCCTTTAGGTTTATTCAGATTGTTAAGTGGCTGCTGAGAAGCTGGAACCTTGTCAAACAAACTTGGCTTTAAATTTTAAATTATTTTTAATCAATATGTGAAGAGGCCAAGCTCTGCCATATGTTACTCACCATCCATTAGTTGGTAGCTGGTCATTAAACTCTCACTAAGGTTTCCTAACTGTGACTATTGTGGAGATTTTTTTCTCTCTTTCTCTCTCTCTGTAGAGTATGGGCAAAGGGGAGCAATCGTGGCAGATTGCCTTGAGGACAATAAAAACTCTCATGTAGTATGGTTGTTTGTTCAGACACAAACAATAGAGACATTTTGCTATTACCATTTGCCAGCTATCAAGGGGTTTCAAGCCCCCTCCCCCTTGGTGCCTACAACTCAAAACAGATGCAAAATCTTTCTTTTCAGTCCCCTTGAAATGACCTGTGGTGGTGCAGTGTCATTTAGAGGAGAAATTATTGGAGTGAGAGTGGCTGGTAACAATAGGGGCCTTGTGCCAGGCACATGACAGAACAGTGAGGGGGCTGTTGGTGACTTTATTGGGGAGGGGAGCAGCGATCTGGCAGGTGCTGCCATTGTTGAAGGTCCCTGCTCCTAGACAGCGGTGCAGATGAGTTCATGGCACTTTGTTCCAGCTCTTTGCTCGGGTTCAGTGGAGTGACACTGGTCAAGTAGCCGATCCAGCTTTTTTGATCTCCTGGGCATGGTCCCTTCTGTAACACAACCCTTTATTGCTGAGATGTGTCAACATGCTTCTGGGCCATATGGCTTCAAGCTAGAGTAACTTTTATGCTCTCTGAAAGGCACATAATAACTTAATGTTTGCTCTGCTGCTGCAGCCCTGGTCCTCAGTGCTGACCCTGGCATTGATGCCATCCAGAAAAACCAATTCCAGTGTGTTGATACAAAATAGATCCCTGGGTTTGATGCTGAATTCGACAACCACAGAGGCTGTTGGTTGCCAGCTGAAAGCACTGGCTATATTTAGGTGTGGGGTCTCTGAGTGTTTTCCTTTTGATCCACAGAACCAGGATTCTGGTGGTGGGATTGCAGCAAACTGGGGTGAAGAAGTTTAAATTTCCCTGCACTCACAAGAATGATGTAAAGTAGGAGAGGTTAAACACAAGGAAGTAAATGGTGTTAAGTAGGAGGGGTTAAACACAGTGAAGTAAATGTATTAATGCATTAATTTTACCCGTGCTGTCCCCTTGCTCAAAGCACCAGGCCACACCATAATGGCTACATCTGCTTCTGTTGTACATATTGTTTAGTTCTAGTTTTTTTGGCTCAGAGAATAGAAACTGGTCTTTCTGTGGGGAAACAAAGAATTTGTTTTTGTAAATTGCCATTTTTTTTTCCTGAATAAATAATGAAAAACCTGGCAGATTGAACAGATCAGCCATATGGAAACTGGCAAATTTTAGTCTGCTAAGGATAATTAAACATGGATGTTATGTGGTCTAATGAGATACATGTTTGTGGTACAGGGGAGGACCAAATGAGGAGACATAGTGCTCAGAAAGAGAAATTACATCTTTAGGTTTTGAACTGCTGTCAGAGGAAAGATCTGAAGTTGTTTTGAAAGTGGTTAATAGACTTGGGTTAGGGAGGTCTCATCAAAACAGTGGTTGTACATCCAAAACTGGAAGACAATTTATAAAATTCCAAATAAGGGATGGTTGGTTTCTTAATGAACACCCCAGAGCAGTGCTGATACATTAAGAGATTGAGCAAAGACTTAATATGTGGAGGAGCTCTGACCATGTGAAACCATTTGCATTGTGGATAAATATTAATGTTCTTATTAGGCAAGTTTGCCTACCACTTGATTGTCAGTGTGTAACATAAAATAAAAGATAAATCAGTTTGCAAGTAAAGGTCTTGAAGATTTGACACTGAAATAGACCTGTAGATGTCTTTTTTAAAAATAGCATATATAAATTACTATAATTGCAAAGTGATCTATTATGATCAGATAGAGACTCAAACTCTAAAAAGAACCACTAAAGATAATTTTGCAGGAAAAGAAAACTATGTAACTCTTGTTAGGAATGATGCTAAATCAAATATAGCAGCTCTTTTGAGCTATGCCTCCTCATAAAGCACCATGGTGAAAAGCCTTCCAAATTCCAAGCCTTCCAATTTATTTTGTGGGAACCCTATAAATGTACCACATTTATCATATATTTTAAATGCCTACCTACAGGGTTTTCTTAAAAGCTGATGAAGCCTTCAGTTAGGATGAAGAGGTAGCACAAAAAGGAGGTAGTTACTAGAGTAAAACCTGGAGTATGGGCAAGGAATGTGTTAGGAAAAGGCCATAGGGTTTATAGGAATGTTCAGTATCAGTGTAATGGGAAAGGGCTCAAGGATGCAACCAACCCTGCCAAACATTCCATTAACAAACATGTGCTTCTCACCTCAGCCCCCAGAAATAATAAGCAGAAAAACAAACTGAAAACAAACCCTAAGGGGGAGCAGAGGAGGGTGTGGTGAAATGTGAATTGCTGAAGAATATCCCCAAACCTCCCAAACTGCACTACTTGGAGTTCTTGGGTGAGGGAAAAGTCCTTTCTCTGCATGTACTACTTGCTCACATTCTGACCTTTTGATGGAGTAAAATTCTCCTTTCTCATCTGTTAGAAGTAGCAGAAGGAGAGGGATCACTGCCCAGGTTTGGGGAGATTTTCATCTGCTTTAAGAGTGCACTCTGATCCTATGGATGGCAGAGCCAAAAATAGAGAGGGAAATGAGGGCACACTGAGCCCCAAACTCCTCACATACAATTAAGGTTGCGTGGCCAGCCTTAAGTCTGACTTTTAAGGCTTTCAGAATTTTGATGACTTGATCTTGCCATCCTTTTCACATCTCTGTGTTTCGCCATTTCCATAAGCTGATTTCTGTCTCTGGATCCTTAAATGTTCTCAGGGCTCTCTGTAAGGTTTCTAATAAATAACATGCAAAACAATAAATGATAGAGTGAGCTTCATAATGCTGTTAGCAGCAAGAATTTGGAAACAGGTTATCTTCTGGGATTTTTTTTTTCCCCCACAAGAAGGTTGTGTATCTCAGAGGTAACAATGGCAGATTAAGGTCCATCCCACCAGGCTGAGTGCACAGGAATCATCCTCAGGGCTTGTGAAGCTGAGAGCATTTTGACAGTACTCAATAACCACTCCTTATTTTAAGCTGGGAAGTAGTAATGAGGCTGAATGATGACACAATTTATTTTAAGGGCTTCCAATTTAAGGGTTTTTTTGTCAATTACATTCTGAGAATTTTCCCTGAAACAGAGATTTATATTCATGAGAAGGGCTTAGCAGTGATTTCCTCTTTGTCTTTGAGTAGACTTGGTTACTGTGGGCAAGTAGTATAGGAATGTATAAGGAATATATCACTTGTGCACCTATGAAATTATTTCTCTCCATTTTTGTAATATAAAGCCTTGCAATGGTTATGGGTTTATTGTTTGTTTGTAGGTTTTTTGGGGGGTTTTTTGGCTTTAGGATTTATTGAAAAGGTGACATCACTGAAATGACATTTGGTGTAATCCTCTGGCGTGCTGCTGTATTTGAACCATTGTGTTTGATACAGCAGAAGCTACAATTAGCTCACCTTACTAACTGTAAACAGTAAGTACCAGCTATAAAATCTAGTTGTTATATAAATAATATCATTTTTTTAGTATCTTTGCAGAGTTCTTACTTTTCTTTCTTGGAAGAAACAAAGACATTCTTCCAATGCCTGTTTGCATAATTAACTCAAGAGGAGACACACATGTAAAAATAAGTTACTTAAATTATTTATTCTTAGGTATATTAGCCTAATTCAATATTTTACCTCATCTACCTCCCTGGGACTAAAGCCAGAAATTATACATGTGGTAGTATGTATTTTTTTCAAATTTGTGTTTGTAAATACTTGTTTTGGTGGACCTCAGTTCATTCAGGACACTGAAGTTTATCTCAGTGGAGCAAAGAAAATGAGAAATTACATGAAAACCTTAAATCTCTCTCTTAAAGACCTGACCTGGAAATGGCTGTCCTAGAAGTTATCTTTTAGGAACATGGCATAAGAAGTCTGAAAATTATCCCAGTATAACTTTATCTCCAGGATAAGAAAATGTGATCAAACCCAAGCATGTTAGCAGGATGGTGCAAGGCCATACTCAAACTGGGGCCATACTCAAAGAGTGCTTTGTACAGCAAGAGCCATCAGGCTTTTCATCTGCTAGGCAGGAATCTCTATTGAAGAGGATAAAATTGTAGGGGCTTTTTTCAATCCAGCTTGCTTTCTTAAGCATACACCCTCCAAAATGGAAAATACTAAATGTTAAGCACCAGCAGACGTTCTTGTGTTGAAAAAGCAGAACTGTGCTTGATCAAGTCTGACAAAAGTGCTGATGTGTGGCTGGGTGGGTCGGGTAGGTACCTGTTGGGAGCCATGGGTGGGACCAGCCCCCAGAGATCTGCTTTCCCACAAGGGCCATCACTGGTATCTTGCTCGAGGGAGAATCAGGTGTCTCACTTGCAACATGATTGTTCCAAAAGGAGAGTTAGAAATACAGAGTGGTCATGGAAACAATGCATGCAACATGGGAAATAAACACTGAGGAAGGTCATCAAAGCTTGTTGCTAACAGAGCTGAAAGTGTTCCACAAATTTCTTAGGGTTTTTTAGGAATTCAGTGCAGGTTCTCTGTCTTCTGTTGACAATGGTGAGGGTTTCAGTGGTTCCCCTGCCTGTGAAATCAAATGCTCGTAGGGGATTTTCCCCTGGAAGTTGCATCTTGTTTTGCTGAGGAATAAAACCATACAAATGAAACTGAGGGGACAAAAAGAAATCAGGGCACAGCCAAAGCAGCAGGAAAAGCATTCATGAGTCAATTAAAACCACTGTTGGGATGTAAGGAAGATATTTAAAATGGTTTGATTTATTAAAAAAAATAATCCTAAGGAATTACTATTAATAAAACCAATCAGCTATTTTTGAAGACTGTTTTTGTAGCTGAAGGGGAAGAACAGTAGCTCTTTTATTATGGCAGGCTAGCACTCCTGGGAATACCCTCTCCCTGTTCTGCTGGGTACAGAGCATGTCTGAAGAGATGATAACAGCAAGGAACATATCATAGCTTTATGATCACTCATCAGCTTTGGGGAGCCTGTGAAATGAAAGGCCCCCAGACCAGCCAGGGTTGAAAGGTTGAGGCTATAACCAGACTTTTTGTTCCTGAGACGGCCAGAGCCCTTAGTGAACAACAGACAACTGTGAATAGATGATGGGCATCTTTGCTTTGCTGCTGCTCCCTGGTTTAAGGATACTCTTGTCCTCCTTCTGCCCCTTCTATATTTGACAAGTTTGCTTTCAGCAGATATGACAGGCACTGGTGGGGGTCACTGGCCCAATTCCACATTTCCACACTTGGCTTACTCCAAGTTCACTGGCCTGAACTAATGTCTCCAATGGAGGTCGTACTACTGAACATTATGAGTTTTTATATATTAAACATGCATTAGTGGGTTTACCCTGCTTATCTGACAGCTGTAGAAAAATAAAGAAAATTCAGTTTGAACTTTAAAAAGCAGGGCTTAATTTATGTCTGCTACTTTTGTTCCTCCCCTTTTTTCAATTGCCAATTGCAAAGCTCAAGGGAGATAATAAAATGGAGGAGCTGCTACTTTATACTTCCACGTGCTTCCTAGTGCCTGTGCCTTACTGGGTGAGCTCAATCTAAAACTAGGAAAAGAGTTTTCAGATGGAAATTTGATTAAACAATGCAATCATCTGTCTCACAATCTGTTTTTTTATAAGGAGAGTATTTTTTTTTCCAGGGGGAATTTTCTTTCAGAGGGTTTTGTATGAAAAGGCAGACGTCATGAATACTGATGGGAAGGGCTCAGTGTTTTGTTATTTCTGTTTAACAAAGACAAAATGCTTTAATAAAATCAGAAAACACAGATGTTACTTTGAGTATATTTTGCATCTTCTACTTTTTTTTTTAAGGTTGGGAATAATCCCTCCCTCAGACTGACAATAGCAGCTCATGACAGACAAAATTAGCAGCTGGAAACTTAGCCAAAAGTTTAGGCTCTTTAGTTTGTTGTTATTGTTTGGGATTTTCTTAGATGATGAAAGGCACACTTGAAGGAAGAGGCACGGATGAATTGGAAACCCTTGTTTCTCACTCTCAGTACAGTTTGACTGGGTTTTAGTTTTTATAAACAGTTTAAAATGGGAAAATGCACAACTCTTTGTTTAGAAATTAGCCCATTGTGTTTTTCTCTTTTTTGTGTGTGGGGACTTCAGAGGGAAGTTCATGTGGTTTGATAATATATACTTTTCATACTCATTTAAAAGCACTGCATTTTTATTAAATAAAAAAACCCCAGTTCCTGCATGTCATTGAAAAAAACAACACCCATCCATTTCTCCTAAGTAATCTCTTTTTCTTGGGAGGAACAAAGAGATACTGGAGATATCTTTTCACCCAGACTCACAATTAAATGAGTAAAGCAAAATAATTTCCTGTTTGCCCAGGTATTCTGAGGTATCACAGTTGTATACAATTCTATGCATTTTAGAGTGGCAAAGGTGGTTATTAGAACCTTTCCAGAGCCCAGAAAAAAGTCTTCTGTCATGACAGTGCCACTTCTATCTTCTGTGCTTCTCTTCACTCTCTGCTCATGAAGATGGACACTGGATTGCCCTTGGAGTGCCTGGAGGTGGGAAGGGACCATGGCTGGGGACTCCCTCCAAGGCCACCTGGCTGGAGGAGCTCCACTTTCCCCAGGGCCAGGAGACCACATCCCCTGAGTTTACACTTTGTGTGATGTTCAAATGCTTCTGAACACAGTGGAGGAGCAAACCTTCAGAAATCCCTTTCCTTGAGATCTACCCTAGATCTGTTTGGTGCTGGTTTTGGGGGAAACACGGGGTTTTTTTGTTTTTATGTACCTTTACTGCATCTTGGATCTCTGTCTTGATGGGACTGTACTTTGGAACAATGGCTGGTTCAGAGCTGAGCTATGTTTTACCTTAAGAAATGAGATTTTCTATTAAAGATGAATGGATTTAGAGGCAGGATTTTAGTGTTTTCCTGGTTTTCCACAGGTATGTCTCTCCTTTGTTCAAGGTGCCTGGGGATTTCCTAATGAAACTCGACTTCCTGGCATTGCTGGGTGGTCAGTCAGTATCTGTGCAGTGTATTTGCAAGTGAATCTTTTCCCTGTGCTCACTGTTGTTCTTTCAGGGTATAATCTCTTCAAAGAAGATACTTCTGGATTCTTTGTGCCTCTAAGAAGTTGGAGAGAGAACCAGGAAAATCCACCCATCTGCCAACGCTGCAATGTAATAGGATCAAATGAAAGTACTAGGATTTGGGAGGTTTACCTTCTCTTTTTTGATGTCATGTGGGTTCAAATGTTCTCCAAGGATGTGGCAATGGAAGGGAACACCTTGTAAGGATTTAGTTTTATTGTAGGACAGCTGTAACACCTACAGGATGGAGCTAAACAAAACACGTGAATAAGAAATGATGTTGTCATGGGAAGGGATCACAGAGAAAAAGAGGAAACACTGCTGTCCTCATTCCACTGAAAAGGTAAACCAATGTCAGATTCCTGTGTCAAGCAGCCTAGCTTGTAAACATTCCTTCTTAGAGATTTGTTACCTGAGATAGATATAAATCAACAAAACAACTGGATCTGATTTCTAAGAATGTTCCCTGAAATACTCTGTGATTCCTAGCGTGCAGCTGCTGGAATAACAGGGAGCTGTTTGCAGTGGTAGAAAATATTATATCCTCTGTCTCTACCCCCTAGATTTAGTAAAGGATTACTTTAATATTCTATTATTTCTGAATAATAGCATTTGTAAAAAATATTTTAAATTATTTCTAACTCTGAAAATTATGTCATTTACTTATTTCAAGGTAATTTTATTTTTTGGGCTTTGTGGAAACTTGCTTTCAAAACATCCCCAAGTGCTCCTTCATATGCACACATAATTACTCCCTACCTGTATTAGTGCTTCTGATGCAGGAGGATCTTTTTATTTCAAGGCATTCACCCAACTCTTAATATGCAATAGAGTACTGTTAGAGACCCAGACCCAATGGTGAAAATAAGGTGAGCTGTGTGGCCTATATCCATGGCTGAAAACTGAATTTCAAGGAATGGACCTTTTTCCCTGGGCCTGTGAGAGGGTTTGGAATACAATTGTCCACAGACTAGCAGGATTCAGGAATGGCAGAGAGAGAGAAGGGGTCGTTGATGGAAATGCAAGACAAGGAAAATATTTTGCACAGGAAAGCATTTCATATGCAGGAAGGATAGTATTTGGTGCTGTAAAACACTCAGCACTGGGGTTTCTGGCTTTTCACCCAGCTTATTTGTTCAGGGCCATTCCCTGCCACTTCCATGGGGGAGCGCCTGGGCGAGGGCAAACGGAGCAGAAGAGCCTAATTAAGGTTCCAGGGACTAACAGAGCAAATGTTAGTTTAATGATACAATTACAGGTCACAAAGAAATTGGAGCAGATGCCCCAAGTTTTATACGTTTTTGGCAAAGTGAGTGGGAAACTATGTGCTGAAGTGAGGTCAACAGATGGAGGAAGAGAGGTGCTGGAGGGGAAGAAAGCTACACGCCCATGGACAAAATCAAAAAAGCCCCCCCAAACCCCAATCAAACAAACAAAAAGAACTAAAGAGACAAACCTTGGAAGAAACAGATTTTTAAACAAAGTTTGCCAAATAAGCAAACTTTTTTCCCCCCCTTAGAGCAGATGTGAAGTGCCTTTTCAGTCAATTTTGGATAAAAATAAGTGAACACATGCTGTGCTTTAATAAATCTTGGCGCAACCACAATAGGGAAACTCAGACCTTGGTGAATAATTCTGTGTTGGAGTTTGGTGATGCTCACCGAGCCTCTCTGTGCTCTTTTCTCCCCTTTTCTCTGTGTTCTTTCCCCTGTGCAGAAGCCTATTTCCACCCTCCTACACAAGGACATGACCAGGGCAGGTAGATGATGTCCATGTCATCTGGGGAGTACCTGGTGTTTCAAAACCTCCTTTTCTGAATGTGGACTAGGAGTCAGAGCTCAGCTCCTCAAAATCCTCACCCTATCATAGAAAATGGTCCTGCTGACTGACACTGGGCAAAAAGTTTGTATTTTCAAAATTCCTTCCTTAAATTCCTGCCCAGAAATTCAGCTTCTAAATTTCCTTCTGAAATTCCTTTTTCAGCTGCAAAGTTATCTGGTTTTCATAAAACCAAGAATTGGTGCAAGTCTCTGTGAATCTCTGTGTTCCCTTTTATGAAACAGGGTAATACTGTCACAGACACTTTATCCACTCCTTCTATTTTGGGTTATTATTTTTTTGCTTTGAAAAAGCATGGTGATGTTTCATAATAAGTTTGCATAACCATGGAGTTCTGTCTCTGGATTTGCTATGCCCTCTTCTCAACCTCCCAGCATTGTGCTGTCTATTGTTTATTCTGATTATTACTATTTTTTGTTGTTTTTATGACAGGGATCAGGAGCAAAATCTTAGCTCTGTAAAGACCAGTGGAAAAAAATCCCAGACTTCAGGAGAATCAGGATTTTAACCTAAATGCTTTTATTTTCCTGACACCTTTTGAATAATAATAGTAATAGTAGTAATAATAATAATAATAATAATAACAACAACCAGGTATCATGCTCTGATCCCTGCCAAGCATTCTGGATAAAGGCTTAATAGATTTGGTAAATCTGGAGTGTATTATTATCAGGCTCATAACAAGGACAGAATGCACAGGGGAAAATTATCATGACTGTAAATGTGCTGACATTGGTGAGCCTTGCAACATATCACACATTTATACAAAGCTCCAAAGTTTAGTAAAACATACAGTTGGGAAATTCCTCACAGTCCTTTTTTTTTCTGGGCTGCCAGAACCTTTTTGGAGAGCAGCTTTAACACAGAGAAGAGATTTGATGTGTAAGTTTCATTGTGCTTGCAGCAGCTGTATTCTGTACAAATCCTGTGGTACATGAATCAAAGCTATCCAGATATCCAGACAGTGCAAGCAGAGAACATGAATCTTCCAGGTGCACTACTGTGCTTCCCAGAAAAGGCTTGAAAAATTCTGTTGTGTGAATATACTCTGCAGCTGATCCTGTAGGTGGCACTGAAAGAGGAGTTGGCTTGCTTGAAGGGAGGTTTGTTTTTTTTCTCTGAGCTAAACATTCTGCTTTGCTGTGTGGTTGTAGCTTAGGTTTTCCTTAATGCTATTTTTGTATGAGATCATCATTTACTCAAACACCTGTGGAAAATGTTCAGACATCTCTTCTTTTGGAGCAACTTGGAACACCCCTGTAGAAGTCAATGGTTGTGCTTGTTGGGGATGAAGGCTTTGATCTGGATGTAGATGAATAAAAAGTATGGGCTGCCACAGGCACTGTGGCACAGACAGACCATACTCTCAAATGGAACATATTTTTCCACCCCCAGAATCCTTGGAAAACTCCATGAAATTCATGTCTCTGGAAACTATTTGGTTAATGTGCACTGTAAATTTACAAATGTGAGCTTGTGTCATGGAAAGACCAGTCCTCCCAGTCAGTGCAGGTAACCAAACCTGCTTAATTTTGTTACTGTAGATTAAATTGGCCTTGAACATTTTTCTCCATCAGGTACACACAGCACCTGATCATAGTTATGGTGTCAGGCTCAAAAGAAAGCATTTCCTGTAATCAGGGTCATACCTTGCTGAAAACTGAGAGGAAAAATAATTGTCTCTTGGTTTCTCCCTATTTTAAAGCTGTCAGAGTGCATAGCCAATTTGTGAGTCTTTGTCTGTGAATGGTTATTAAGTTGTGACAGAGAATGGGGTGAGATATGGTAATCTGAAGGCTGTTTAGAATTAGAAACAAAGTCAGATGTAGTTTCAGAGGCCTGAGTTCTTTCTTTCCTTTTTTAGTTTGAAAAAGGGTAATAATTGTAAAATGCTCATTGGAAGCAGAAAAATACCTCCAGTCCAGTCTCCTGTACTCACAGCAGACCATGTGTTTGTGAAACAGCCCTTGGCCCTTGTAAATTTCCTACTGAGATTAGTCACAAACAAGATAATTACTCATTTCTGGGCCAAAAATGCATGAATTGCCTGGAACTTAAAATAGTTATGTTTACCTTAATTAATAGACTGAGTCAACAGAAATGAAATGCTTCGTTCTCTGACTGTGATTTTTTTGCATTGGCTAAAACCCCAGCTTGTACTTGACTATCTGCACTACTTGCAACCTGTAATCAGTTTTCTATATTTGGGCATTATCTGTTCAATGTAAGCAACTGCTTATTTGGTTTTCATTGAAATGGTTCACTTAAGACTGGTTTTTTCATGCTGCATTTCAGACACACTGACACAGAGGTCAGAGATTCACTCCCATGAAATATTGGCAACTGATGGGACGAAACGCAGACTGGATTTGATGATGGTTTGTACCCACAGTGAACAAATGGGAGGATATTGAGGAGGATTCAGATCATAGTGAACAAATGGAAGGATATTGAGGAGGATTCAGATCATAGTGAACAAATGGAAGGATATTGAGAGGGATTCAGATCATAGTGAACAAATGGAAGGATATTGAGGAGGATTCAGATCATAGTGAACAAATGGAAGGATATTGAGAGGGATTCAGATCATAGTGAACAAATGGAAGAATATTGAGAGGGATTCAGATCACAGTTCTGACAGTCATGGGAACAATGTCGTGTTTTTACTCTCGGCTGTCCGTGGCTGAGCTGGGCACAAGTGGATGCTGCCTCAGAGATGGATTTTAAAAGCACTCAGGCTGTGGCAGTGCAATGTGGAAGTTATGTTTTTATTTACATGCTCCTGATAGCTCTGTCTGGGAACACTTGTGTGTCTTGCCAGCTACTCTGGTACCCGGTAGCTATTCTGTCTTTCCACCAATGGTTTTTGCAGACTTCTGCCAAGTTGTTTCTCTTGTGTTATGAAAGAGATAAAAATAAAATGGGCTGGACCTTGATCAAGAAATGATTTTAGATAGAGTTTGGCAACAGAGGCAGACCCTCAGCAACATTTTCCATTGTACAGGCTCTCCCTTTTTGTTAACTGGGCAGTATGATGAATTGCTAGTTTCACTTCTTAAAGTGCAAGAACAAAGACAATGACACTATGGAAAAATAAAAAGGATGTCCAGAGCACTGAGTTTAAATTTAAATCTGTCTCTCACAGAAAGCCAGCTTTAACTACAAAGATAGAAACACACCTCAGGGGGATATGGCTGAAGTCAAAGGAACAGGAATATCTTTAAAATTCACTGAGATAAGTGGACTAAATCCTTTTGGCCCAATTTCTGAGGGAGATACCAACATTGTTTCAAAGGTCTTATTGCCATATCAGTATTTATCACATAGATGCTATTTACCTGTGTTCAGTATATTAAATTATTTATATTCAGTGATTTTGCTCTTTGAAAATTGGGAGATGTGCATACAACACAGTTTTAAACAAAATGGAATTAATATAAATTTGTTAATAATTAGGAATTTACTGAATCAAGTTATGTAATATTGAGACCTCTCCTATCAAACCAGATTAATTCTGATTTTGGTTGCACTCTCAGTGATTTTTTTTGTTGGTATCAAAATGTATAAAGGTAATTAAATAATTTAAATATTTCTTCATGACAGTCCTGTGGTGGCTGTTAAACCCCTGCTCTGTGGTCTGATAAAAATCTTCCTTCCTGGGTAGGTATCAGAAAGTCTTTGTCCCTTTTCCTGCACTTTATCCCGTGGCAAACTCCTGTCAAATTTGCTGCTCATAAGAGATTTTCTAGGTTTTTGGTTCTAATTGAATAAGGGAGTTTTAGGCAATTTCCTGGGGTTAGAGGAGTTGCAGTGACCATCTGTGGCACTGAAAGAGTCATTAACTTTCCATGGCCATTTCCACCCATTGTCCTCCTTTTAGGCTGTGCATAAGGATTCCAGTTAGCAAACCAAATGGGACTGATGGGTTGGGTTTTTGTGTCAGGGGAACACCTGTCCATTAAGGAGAAAACTTCCCACTTTTTCTTTTCAAGTGGATCAGTGCAGGACTGTCAGTTGGGAGCAACATTTGGTCAGGGGCAATCTGGTCCAGGCTGCTCAGAATCCATGACCCCAAACTGGAAGGAGGTGTTTCCTGATCAACCTACTTCTTCAGGGAGGAAGTTTAGACTGCAACTTAATTTTGGGCTGTGAAGCAGCACTTGTATAACTTTAATTATGCTTGGCTATAGTTTCAGCAATCTTTTTCTAACAGAATTCTCACCTACAAATGATTGTGGGGTTTTTTAAATGAGTGCTTCTATCTGGTGTGGAATTAGGGTGTCATCAAGCAGAGAGATCCTACATCTTGATTTATTAAATGGCTTAACAACTGGCAAATTCAAAGTGGAAGATTACTTTTTATAATTTTTTTAGCACTTCCTATTAAAAAGCTATTTGCTTTTCTTCTTAAGGGACAGACAAGTACTTTGCATTCACTACTTCTATAGATAAGCTTTCCTTCCCTCAGGAGCTGGTGCATCATTAGTCAATTTCTGCCACATTAACAAATTCTTCTTCTCAATTAACCCTTGTGTGTGTTTTATGTTATTGTTCTGATCTTTACTTTTGTCCTAAAATGTTGTTCAGTGTCCTGGGTTTATAGGAGCTGTCATCCCTGTGACATCTGCATTTCAGGAACAGGATTTCCTATTGTTTCTGGGGTAAAATTTCCAAAGTAGGCTTGCAAAGTGAAATGCAATTGTCACTTTCTCTCTCCAGCACCTACATGGTTACAAGTTCTCTATGGAAGTGGTACAAAACCTTTCTTCCTACACAAAGGATTTTGATTTTTTTTTAAGTAATTCAGCAGCAGGAATCAAAAACCAGTATGAAAAACATGGAGATGAAGTATTCTGTATCAGTTATTTCCTTGAAGGACCAGTTTGGATGCACACATATCTTGGCAATGGAAGGATTTTTTTGCAGGAATAATGATTATTATTCAACAACTTCAGTGAATGTTGTGGAAATGAATGATGGTTGAAGTAAGGAACCAAGTAATGGCTTTTTGGAGCAACAAAAAAGCAAAAGGAGAAAGAAAAATGTACCCGTATTTTATCAAATTGCCTTTGTATCTACCTGTCTTTTGGATGTTTGACTAAATTAATGAATTTATACTCTGGGACTTCCAGTACATTACATTTTGGTTAAAGGCTTCTGGTGAAGATGTGATTCCCTGTACTAAGGCTCAGAGATGAACAAGACATTATAGTTAATTATTATCACATCCTGCACATGGAAAAGAAAACACTGACTGGGTTTTTTTAATTTGCATTTGGTCTGGTTTTTTAAGTCCCTCATGATAGACTGCCTCTCTTTTGTGTTAAAATATTGCAAAGGTGATGTTTTTTGAATGATCCACCTCTCTAAGTGGCTGTAATTTCATAGCAAGTGCTCTGAAATCTTTTCTGGCTGAGATTGGAAGAAATCAGACCTATTTCAGAATAAATGAAGACACAATTTCATTCAGCTTTTTGGTGTTGGAACCAAACACAAGAATCTAATTATTGAAATGTTATTATTAAACAATGTTTAATACTATCCTCCTTTTTTTCCAGCTGTAACTTGTGGTAATCTGTCTCTGAATGGATTTTCTGTGGTGCACAGATTTTGACTCTTAAGGCCAGCATTAGATGGACAGTGAAAAACTTGTGAATTTTCAAGGTCTTCAGCCCTCTGTTGTTACAAGGTATCAAGCTCCTTTCCACTTTTTTTCTTTTTTCTTTTTTGTTTTTTCTTTTTTTTTTTTTCTTTTTGTGTTCTTTTTTCTTCTTCTTTTTCGTTTGATCCACGTCTGCTGTAATTTGGCAGACAGCTTTGGATTTCCTTCTTTTTTCTAGAATCTGTGGCCACATAAGTTATCATCTATAAAAAGGCCAGAAACAGAAAGCTTGTCCTTGACATACCCTGTGGAATCCAAAAACAAAAAGCAAACTATTTCCTATGACTCTGTCCTGTTGGTAATTGCTGTTGGAGCTTGCCAGGAGGAACAGGGCCTGTCTTCAGGTCAGGATGGTAAACTCCAGTCTCCTGCCACACTAAAGAAAGCTGAGTTTTTGTTTCCTGCAGAGTCTGAGAGCCAGACTTGGGAGCAGGGGAAGAGCAGAGGATGGGCAGGGCCTGTGTCCAAAACGGAGAAGTGCAGCAACCAAGAGGGAGCAGCAGGATGAGGAGCAGCCCCACTCTGTAGTTTCTGATCTTATTTCATGATTTAGAGATTTGCAGCTTAAAAATGCAGGTGTGGACTAGTTGACTGATACTGTGTTGCTGTGAGGAAGTGACAGAATCACAATCAGAGGATCAGGAATAACTTAAATACAACAGTTTATGAATAGTTTACATTTTTTGTTGGATAGTGTGAATCATTCTTTAGAAACACTCCTTCCCTTGTAGAATCACAGAGTTGTTTAGATTGGAAAAAACCTCCAAGATCACCAAGTCCAGTCTTTCCCCCACCATGTTCACCACTAAACCATGTCTCCAGGTGCCACATTTTCATGGCTTTTAAATACTTCCAGGAATGGTGACTCCATCACCCTGGACAGCCTGTTCCAGTGCTTGACAAACCCTTTTGGTGAAGAAATTTTTCCTGATATCCAATCTAAACCTCCCCTGGTGCAACTTGAGATCATTTCCTATTGTCCTTTCACTTCCTTACCTGGGAGAAGAGACCTTCACTGTTGAGGAACCTTTCCTGGCAGGTCTGAGCTTTTGGGATGATGTGTACAGCAGTTAAAGCTTGGGCAGGCATATTTCAGACATCCCCTTTTTCCAAGCCATGGTGAATTTTTCTGTACTGTAGATTTGTAATACACATCAAACCAAAAGAGATTATCGGTGTGGCTTTTACCACAGGAAGTTAAGAATAACTAATATCATAACTAATAAAATATTGGTCATTATAGGAGTACTTTAGGAATTCTCAACTAATATTATAAAAACACCAGCTTTTAGAGGCTTTTGATTTAAAGAAAAAGCTCACTTTGGACCAAAGCACATCAGCTGGTGTTTGGTTGCATGTCAAACAAACACAAGGAGGTCAAAACTCGTGAATTAGACCTTCAGAAAGGAAGAGACTGACTCAGAAATAGAAAGACTGTATTGTGACTCAGCCAGTTTTTTTGGGTTTGAATCTTTTCCAGGCTTGGAAACTTGTAAGGGGTAGTTATTATTGGACAAAAGGCTACCACCAGGAACTCTCAGAAAATACCAATAGCCTCCAACAAACCTGTGGGAGACGGTGCCAGTTATAGCTCTGAGTGACTTCTGCAGAAGCAGGGTCCCTCCAGAGGGGACACTTGGGTGACCAGGCTGGCAGGAGAGGCTGCATGGAAAATGGTCACAGAATTACACTGGAATTCCCAGCTCTGGGAACCCTAAATCTTCTGGAGGGACAGGAAAAGTGAGTGAATGTGAGTGACTCTGCTTTCACCTTAGATGGGGACCTCAGGGACAAGAGGATTGTGTCACTTAAACACAGAACTAAGTTTACCTTAATGTTTGGATAATATAATTAGTGAACTCTGACGGATTAAAGCAAGAGGAATGGGGAGAGGTGATAACAATCTTCTCTCCTGACTGGTTTATACAAGAAGTACTTCCTTCTGTGCTTCCCTGTTTTGTCAAGGCACTTTGTTTCAGTCTTCTTTGATCACTAGGAAATGAGGAAATTGCTTCCACTGCCTGTATTGCATTTCCACTTGGAATACAGAGCACCCAACTAATGTTCAGTGGTTGATTAGCCCTGTAGCTTTAAGGGAGAATTTGAACTTGCTGGGTTACATTTCTTCTCCCTCTGCAGGTAATGACTGGAAAGAATACAATGAAGGCCTTTATCTTCACGTGAGAATTAAGAGGTATTTCCAAATTTATCAACTATGTTCTTTGCTACAGCAAAGGTACTAAACTGGTGCCCAGTCATGCTGGCAGGATTTTTCCTGTGTTTTCTGAACAAAACTTTGTAATGTTGGTTCACTTCAGGTGGGTTGTTCAACACTGAACAAGTGGGGATGATTTTCAGATGATTCAGTAGCCTTTGAGGAAAATTAATGTCAATTTAGGTCACAGTCATACTGATGATTCTGTGGTTTGTAGCTTGTTCTCAGCCTCCAGGACTTTATGTCAAATTGAGGTGCTCTTGCACAGATATTTCTCTGCACAGATTTTTTTTATTTTCCTTTTCAGCAAACTGTTTTTTCAATACTGCTTTCGGTTCAAAGAGCTCCAGTTTTTTCTGTTCCTGAATGAGTTCATAAATGAGCAGAAAAGTCTGAGAGGTTTGGATTGAGTGTGTTGGCTCTAGTTTAAGCACGAGATTAACCTTAAGCAAGACACCAGTCTCAATAATATCAGTGGGATTACTCCTGTGCCCATGTTTAAGAAGGACTCAGGAGTATCTGAACACTAAGGTTGAGATCTTACATATTTCAGAAGAAACAAGAATTTCCTGGCTGAGGTACTGCAAATTCAAACTAGCAACCTGCCTCCTTCCTTTTTAACAACCTGGACAGTTTTAGATTTTTAATATGCTACATAGTTATTTTGCTGGTCATGTTTTACTGATGGGAAGCCCAAGGCTGAGCTCCTAAAGAAATGAAATTCCTCTTGCATTGCCTGTTGCTGTTCATTTAGGCTCTCTTATCTGTGGGTGTTTTGGTGCTAGAAGTATGGCATCACTGTGGGTCTACAGTGGCTCCCCTGTGCTGGATCAAGTCTCCTCTTTTTTTCTTTTTTCTTTTTCTTTTTTTTCTTTTATAATGGGTGAGATGTGTTAAATTTATTGTAGGAAACTCTTAAAGATGCAAGATCCTTTTTAGAGGCTTCTACAATAGCCGTGAAACACTTATTTAATCCCATTGAATGGAGGGTAGATTTACTAGCTGGGCTAGACATGATTTTTGTTCAGGAGTCATCTTGGAGTACATCGAAGTTTAAAGATCTTTGCAGAAAACCCAAGGAGAAACAAAAGGAGTAAATTTTAAAAGGAACTTTGTCAAGGAGTTTTAGATGTTAAACAGATAGAAAAACCATGGTGGCTTGACTGAGATGAGTGTTGGGTTTGCAGAATCGTTACTGATCTGGTGAGACATGCTAATGAGGCACTTTAAATGCAAGTTTGATGGAAAAAGGGGCAATTTCATACCAAAGTGCAGCAAGGTTACCGAATCAAAGAAGGTACACTTCAGTTCTGCAAAAGGGGACAATGCTCCATTGTCAGATCCTTTTTCTTTTGACTTTAAACATGTTTTAACTACACTACTTACGAAATCGTACAATGTGGCTTGCACACTGATTGAGAATTTATGACCAGAAACAAACCTGTTAGGAGAAAAAAGGAAAACTGAGTGTGATCCATACTGTAGCTGCAGAAATAGTTTGAATGAACTTAACCTGAGCACGGTGGGGGGTGCACAATATGGTTTTCAAGCCTAGGGGCCTGGGACCTGAGTTCAAATAGAATTTTGTCTTTCAATAACAATTTAAAAAACAAGGGAGAGTGCTTGGAGACATCTGTGGCCTCTCAACCTGTGTTAATATAGATGTCTCAGTTTTGTCTTGAAAGGCCCCCTTCAGAATTGTGCCTTGTCAACCCATCCACCGTGCCAAATTCCTCAAATTGCATCATGTCTGAAGCTCACAAACATCTTGTTTTACTTCCAGTCATTAAAGCCGTTTCGGTAAAAATAAAGACCAACAGCATCAGTATACTTGGTCTTGCTGCCACGAAAAATTGCCACACAAATCTTTCACTTCCATGAAGGAGAATCCAGGCTCCTTTAGGAGATTTATGGAGCAGCTTTTGTGCGTGATTGCTGCACACAAACACAATGAAATGGCCTAATTTTTGCCATGCGGTTTGTTAAAAGAATGGACAAAATTCAGTTGCAGCAAAGAGCAGACTTCCTTCTCCTCATCTGGTTCAGTAGAATTGCACTGGATAAACTATAAAACATGTTGCTCTGCCTTGGAGTAACAGAGCCCCAGCTCTAGCAGTTAAATTTCACTTACAAGCCATTTTTAATTTTTTTTGTTTTCAAAACTGGAACCTTCCTGTGGCAATATATTTACCATTTCACATCTTGTGAAAGGTTGCTCAGCTGGGTTCTGAATTTAACCTCCCATTTGTGTGGGTTCCCACAGGCACTCCTAGTCAGAGTCAGAAACCACAGAACTAGCATAAAAGCAAAAAGGTCACTGAAAAGGAGAATCCCAACAGTTCCTTTCTCAGACCTCAAAATGGAATTTATATGAGGTTTCAAAAATTGCTTTAATTGTTCTCCACATTTCCCTGCTTTTGGGGGTTTTTTTTGGTGTGTTTTTGTAGGGTTTTTTTTGTTTGGCTTGTTTTGTTTTTGTTTTGGGTTTTTTTGGGTTTTTTTGGGGTTTTTTTGCTAAGCTTTTAGTTCATGTCTTGGTATAAAAAGGACTATTCCAATGTGAAAGTTCTCTTTTTACACTTCAAAATGAAAAATATGTGGTACCAACATGAGGAGTCTTATATTGCAAGGCCTTTTTGCAAGACTTTGGTATAGCACCCATATTAAGCAGGAAGGTGTTATTTGACCATTGCATTGAAAAAGATCCACAATAATGATTATTAGATTCTGTGTAAGCTGGCAAAGATCAACTACAGATCTAGAAACTCCTACAATTTAAGTTGGATTTTGCATAGCCAATTTAAGTTGGATTTTCACACTTTGTTTATAGATGGGATTAGTAATATCTCCCCTAAATAGGAATTTCAAGATTGCATTTATATGCATGCAGATTTTATTCAGTAATAATTTATCCCTAGTCAATTTTCCACTATTTCAAGACATCATCATCAAGGAGATAGATATGCAGACATACATATGTATGACTAAAATGAAAATTGTCTGGTTTTATATATGTACTTTTTTTTACCATGGAAAATGCCAAAGTCTGGGTAATAATAATAATAAAAGTTGAAAACTAGGTGGCAGTAATACCCAACTGTACAGCCCTCCTGTGAGCAATGATGGGATGACTCAGTTTTCTCAGGAATTCTGGGGGTGCTGCAGTCCCATACTAAATGGCTCAGCTATTAACAGACAGGAAAAATACAGGACCAAATGTTCAAATGAGTTCATTTACTTAAAACCACAGAGTTAGTTACAGTCTAAAATGCAATAACAAGAAGAACTGAGGTGAATGTCATAGGAGAACTAATTAATGCAACCAAGCTTGTTTAAATATATATGTTTAAAGCAATTTCCTTTCTGCTTGCAGTGAGTGGCAGAGGAGGAGGAGCTGTGATTAATTCTGAAACTCTTGTTTCTCGTGCTTGAGGCCAGAGAACAGCAAATATTCTAAAGTCCATGAGCAGATTGCTGTTCCTGTCAATGGGATGGGCATTCCACTCACGTCCGAATAAGCTAAAAGTAACATGACTGAAATCAGTGGGATCACTCTGTGGAAGGATCATTACTGGCTGTGGTTGCAGGACTTGGTGAGGAACATCATCATTTATCTTGGAGGTATGGGCTGAGGCTGCAGCCCTGGAAGAATTGGACAGCAGTGAGATTTATTGGCTGACTTCATTGTTTAAATGCAGCACGCTTGCCTTAGATTCACACAATTTAATTGCATGTGCAGAGAAGAATGTGATGCCCTTTTCTGGTGAGCTGAGCTGCCTGTGTGGCAGGGCTGTGCAGGAAGCTTTGGGGAGCCCTGTTCTTCTCTGCCTGACACCACTGGAAATGCCTGATATTAGCTTCATTAATATAAACTGGGGGTTTGTGAAAAAACAGAGCTGTCTGAGCTACCATGCTGGCAGACATTGTAGAGATTTGTTCTGTATTTGATTTCAATTTATGTGGCTCTGTCTCTGACAAAGATCTTCTGATGTCTGCTCCTTTTCCAAAGAAATGATTTTGTACTTTGCAAAATCTTGAGTTCTGTGTTAAACTCAGGCTAAATCAATGGCACTCCTGCCCCTGATATAATCCTGCTTCCTCTAGTTCTCAAAAGAGAAATATTAAATATATAATGACTCCTTCTTCTGTGCCACATGTTGGGTCTAAGTAGGGTATAGCAGTGATCTTAATGTGAAGAAATCTCTTTTCCCAAACCAAGCAATAGCAGGAGGGAAATTCATCTTAGCTATAGGTACCAGTCACTGACTGACTTGCTAACCAATAGATAACTATTAATAATGATGTTTTTCCTTAAAACTAACACTCATTTAACTTTCTAAACAACAAAGCTAACAGCTGATTTAACTTTCTAAACAACTCTTATTTTCCCCAACCTGTGTTTTCATTTTTCCTGACCCAGTCTTCCTTTGCATAACAGTGAGGCCTATCAGCCCAGGTTTTCTAGTGCTTTTGAAAGATGTAATAAGATTATTTTATCTGCTTTTTTTTTTTTTTTATATATATTTGGGTTTTCATTGTATTAGGAAATAAATGCTGTGTCTTTTGTACCTGAGCCAAACTGCCTCCAACCTCTCCCAAACCAGGGATCCTGAAGGGATGAGAGGAATTTTGGCCTACTCCTAAGGACATGGGGAATTATGATCTGGGATAACTTAGTAATTCTGAGGGTTGTGTAAGTAAGCACAAGCTGTCTGGGGTACAGGCTCTCTTTAGTGATTATCCCCACCTTTTCAGGTATGAAGCCATCTATACACACCTCCCCTCTGCAAGCTGGGAGCTTGCTCATAAGCACCAAAGCAATCCCTGTGAATTTTTCTCTATTTGTGGTTTGTAGGGTTAGAATGTTCTTGATGACAGGCTTGTCCTTGTTCTCCTACAGGAAAAACTTTTCCATGCTGCTGGAAACATGAAATCAAAACTAAGGCACACATTTGTGGACTTTTGCCCCAGCAACTGTTGCTTTGATGAATAGACCTAAGGACCTGTTGGATATGATTCAATGTTTTAAACTCAAAAAAAAAAAATTCTATAGCTCTCTATTGTCAAGAGTTCCTGTTGGTTCTAAGAATGCAACTTAAAACAAACAAATCAAGCCATGATAGATAGAGCTATCAGCAATTCAGAAGAGATCTCAGCAATTACTTTTGTAACATCAGAGATCTCCTGAGGGTAATTCACGTTGCCTTAAGCACACTTTACATTCACATCATAAATAGTAGGATATCTCTGATGGCTTTCATGTCTCTGACTCTGCTTTTGCTTTTACTTGGGTATTAACCAGATGACACTTCTGTCCCTTCATTTATTCCAACAACCTCTCTAATGCCAAATCTCCTGGTGAAGGAAACTTTGTTTAAGAAAGGAGAAAAAGAGTAAGTGTAAAATTGGATGTGTTTACAGGATTGTGCTCCCTCCCATGTGATTGTACCTGCAGAAGGTGATGCTACATTTTCCTGCAGAATGCTGCATAACAAAAGGCAATCAAAGAGAATTCTTTATTCTTCCTGGAAAAGGCAGCCAGATCATCCATACTTAAAGGTGACTAGAAGTAAATAATTAACATTAAAAATTTGGAAGTGAAAATACTGCTTGGATCTATATATGCTGAGGTACAAGAAGCCAAGTATGTAGGAAGGAAGATATTTTTCTGTGCAGTTTTCCCAGTCACCCTGCATAAATCAGTAAAGAAAGGTGTCTCTGTTTCAGTTAGTTGCACATGTCTGAAGAAAATTAATATGCTTGCCTTAAAATGCAACATAAATATCTTCACTTTTTGAACCTTACAATGAGTCCAGAAAAATAATTTCTATGTCTGGAACTCAAAGACAATTTTGCCTTTTATCTTGGTGGCATCAGGACCGAGCCTCAGCCCTACATTTCCATGGCAGTCACTTATGCATTACATGAAAAAGAGAAATGGAAGTTTTCCAGCAAAAGAAATATTCGTTCCTAAACGAGTCTTTTTTTGGCCTTGGCTCTGTGAACATGTACAACCATTTTTTGTGTGCACCCAACTCTTCAGGATAATAAGCCTGTGAAAACTTTTTTTATTACATATGGCATAATGCTAAGGTAATAAACCAGTCAATGCTATGAACAGAATACACTAATTGTGATGAAAGCCTTAAATACTCCAGGCAGAATTCTATTTACAGAAATGTTCAAGGTTGAACAGCCTGTGGGACATGTTCTTTTTTTGTGGTCACTGAACAACTGCTTGCTGTCACTGACCTTTTTTTCTTTTCAAGGGCTAGACACAGGTACAGCAATTGTAGAGATGTAAAGTTATTCGAACTCAAATGAGCCCTGTGTAACCTATTTTCTTTTTTGACTGGATTTGCCAGTAAGCTGCCCAAAGTATCTTTACAGCATTATAACAAAGGCTATAAGCATGCTGTGCTGAGATGGACATTTTTGTGCCCATCTCTTTCCCTTTACTAGCATTCTTTTGTAAACAAACTCTACAATCTGATCCTGAAAACCTTCCTCACTCCTCCTGGAATCTGGGTTTTCAGGCTGGAGGATTACCTTTATAAAAAGCTACAGATAACATCAAGGAAGTCTTCCTTACTCAATCCATGTAGGAAATGATTTTTTACCTTCTTTTAAGAATTTTATTTATTTATTTATTTACATTTATAACAGAACTAGATTTTATTTTCTTAGACAATGGTGTCATTTAGCTTGTAGGCCAGTTATGAGTGTTTAGAAAGTGCTAAAGACAACCAAAATCTCTCCTCCTTCTCCTTCTCCTTTTGCCTTCTTCCCTAGAAGGAAATTCCTTTCTCCCCCCCAATCCACTTAGATTGAGAGCACCAGTTCCCTGAATCTCCAGCCCTTTAGTGCTGCATGTTCTCATGTGGCTCACTGGAACCCCTTCAGTGAGTGTGTCACAAATCAAACCAACCTACTGCTGTCAATATCCTTTTAGAGGTGAATACTTGGGCAAAGAACTCTTCCTTTGGAATGTGATGCCTTTCCCCAGCAGTTCCTCTTCCATGTCTGCAGCCACACAACCCTGTCCTGTCAGTGCAGCCTTCCCACCACCACAGAGTGCCTCCAACTTTATTTCCTGGGCACTCCTGCTCCTCTGGGGCCTGGAACATCAGGTTCCTGCTAGAGCTAAGGTGCAAGCAAGTGTGTCTCCTACCCACACAGCCCTCATGACTGTTCCTACAGGTGGAAAGGCAGCCTTGTGTGGCTTTACCATCACCTCATTGCCTCAGAACGTGAGGTGGGTGGGGGTGAAAGTGGACACGGAGCAAAGTTCTTGCAGTGACTCCTTTCTGCACTGCGCTTCCCCTTTGGTGTCAACTTTCAAATGGAAAATATTTCACGTGTCACCGCAAGGGAAAGATACTGCCAGGCTGCAGAACATTGCTCCTGAAAGCTGTCATGAAATAATTGTGTATAATGAGGTTATAAAAATGGGGTTTGTATAAACTGCCCTCTTCTAGCAAACACTTGGCTTCCTATAATTGTGTGCGCTTTTGTTTGAACTTATCAAATATGTGATTGTTCTCCTTCTCCTTCAGGGAGATAAGCAATCCACCCTCCGGATATGCAGAATGATGTTGTTGTAATCACCCTTCAAAGGGAGATCCACAGTAAACAAATGTTGTTAGCCTGTTGCCTCTGCAGCTTCTTTCAGTGAGCAGTAGAACTTCCATAAAAAGGCCAGGATTGAGAGGGGAGGAGAAGTTTAGCTTAAGAACTAGTAGGCAATTTTCCTTTCTTCAGTCTCAGAAAGATCACAATTTAGAGGTCTGTGTAAGAACACCTCAAAAATACTTACAGATAATCTTTTTTTTTGAAGCAGAAAGTGCTTTGCCTCAGGATAGGTTGACACTCTGATGTTTGTCAGTGTTGCTATGAACCCCCTAAACTGGGACAGAAAATTATGCCTTAAGGAAAAGCACTTAGACTAGACAATGCTGTATTACAGCAACAGGGTTTCAGTGCATGAGGTACATAAGCATTTTACTGCAGCAGTTACATCTGCCAGAATCACATGGCCTCACTGAATCTGATGTACTGGCCAAGCTTTGAATGGCAGACTACAGTTTATAGCTGTGTGCTTTAGAAGTTTTTGGTTTTTTGTGGGTTTTTTTTTTTTTGGGGGGGGGGGAATTGATTTTTTGAGGGCTTTTTTCTGCAAAGATAAAATTCCTAAATGTGCTGGGATCATCACTATAGATCCAAATTTCCAGCCTGGCTGAACAGCACTAGCCTGCAAATGTTCCCAGAGATTTCCTTTGCTACAACTCAGTGGCACAGCTGCCTCTCTCTGCCCTAAACTTTCTGCAGTGGGGACTAAAAGCCACCAAGTGTTAATGGAGGTGTGGTCACTTCCTGGGCACAGAAAGTGAAACAGGGCAAGGCTGTATGATTCCTTCAGAGTGCTCCTAGCAAGGTCAAGGATGATGTTCAGGCTCCTGATGTACCCATGTCCTCTCCTTTCCAACTACTGTGGAGTCATCCATGATTTCCCCCTCAGATTTATTTGAGCTCTTTCTTACAAAAATAGCTAAAAAAGTGTTGTATATTAAGTAGGGGAGAGGCAAACGTTCAGTGCTGTTGTCAGGTCTTAATCTCAGTTAGAAAAGTTCTTCTCTAATTGCTAATTGTTATTCATGGTGATGCATTCATGCATTGCCATTCTGGATGTGCTTAATCTTAGCATGTTAAAGCCACCATTTTGCAGACTGATTGTATCACACTTTAATTTTATTATTTGTGCTCTACTCTTGGTTACAAATCTAACCTATGACCAACACCTAATACTAGAGGTCTCCTATTCTAAATGACTGTCATTGCCCTCATACACAGATCAAACAAACCCATTCAAAAACCTAAATCCAAGCTGATTTTTCTTGTCTTGAAAACAAAGGCTCACTTGTCAGAATTGTCTATTATCTCAGCATTTTTGTAGAATCTGCACGGTTTCCTGCCCCTCAACATAGTGCATGCTTTGTTTGATTTGCTTTCAGCTTTTTGATGTAGGTGATTTTCTTTGTTTCTGTCTGAAGAAAGGTAGTTTGATTTTTCACCACTTCTGTTCCAGAAAATGCTCATCTTTAAAAAGTTTCCCTTGAATGATAATCTGTAGCATATTAACTGTTAACTTGTTGGAAGTTTTGCAATTTTTGCTAGATTGTTGGAGATCATCTGAACTCTGCAATTCTGTAAAAATCTATAAAAGTCTATAAAAATTCTGTTACTATTTTCCTTCCCACTGGTGCTTCTAGACACAGAATGTCTTCAAGGAGCTCCATTTTCCACTGAAATTTACTTGCATGAAGGAGCATATGTGCAAATATCCATCCTCACAGAAATTCCCTAGCACATCTATAACCTCATCTGTAGCATTTAAAATTTTCCTGAGAATCCCTTTCTTTTCTTGCTCTCACTTTCTTCAAATAGTTCATGTCTGTATTTGCAAGATTAGCTTGCATAAGTGTTTTGTTCAGCATGGTGATCACAGCTTCCTTGTATCAAAATTCTTCAATTTTCTTCATTAGAGCAAGAGCATTTTTTTCACAGCTTGAAGTTCACATACCTTTTATGGTTAGGTTTGCAGTACCTTGTTTTCCTTACTACTGGCTGATACTCCAAAAAAAAAAAAAAAATTAAACACTAAACCTCATGAGTACAGGTTGAATAAAATCCAAAATATGTGGGAATAACCAGCTGGAGTGAAAATCAAATTGGCCAGTCATTCCTAAGAAACAATCAGTAGAAAGAATACAAGTAAACTTTGCACAGGGATATGGTTCTGTTCCAGGAATTCAGCATGCAAATATTTCTATTGCTGTTTCATGCCAATGCCCATTTTCTTCTACTGTTCCCTAAGTGAGGGATGCCTGAGGAGCAACCCATGCTCAGAGAAGTTTTTGGATGTTTCCATGCATGTAAGAAAGGAGAAAATTACAGGTGTACATGTCTTACAAAAGCATGGCCAGGAATATTTGTCTGTGGTAGCTCAAAATTCCCAATCTGGTTGCAGTGCCTGGCTAGACCTCCTGTATCCCTATTATCACCTGTATCAGCTACACTCTGGGGTGTTCTGGGAACTCTCCCATCTTCACAGTCAGTTAAGTGAAAAGATCAATTTTCCCTCTAGGAAATAGGGTTTAGTTCATATAAGAAGTAACAAGGATGGACAGAGTCACCAGGAGGACTTTCTGTTTCATTTACTGACCTGAACCACAGGGATTCTTTCATTATTTCTTTCTATTCATACAGGTACAATCCTGAGCCATCCTGAGCTAAGAAAAATAACCCATGGGGAAACAAAAAAATGCAAGTTAAAACTTTCTAAATTTTAGCTGATGAAATGAGCTTCAGATCCGAAGTTGTGGTTTATGTCAGTTACAAGTAACCCCATAGTATCAGAAGATATTTCACTTGGGCCACTTAAGGACTAAAACAGGGATTAAAAAGATGCTAATGGTCCATGCCACGACATGGAATTATGGCTCTTACTGTGGGAGAAATAAGCAAATAATAATAATTTAGGAAGTTTCTCTGTCCTCCATCTCTTACTTGAAATTAGAAGAAACAAAGATTCTAGGGCAATGATTTCTCTCCTTCCTTTCACAGAGGTAGCTTGGAAGTGCCTCTTGCCACTCAACTTTATTAATCTCTTGGACTTTAAATTGGTTTCTTGTGAGTGAATCAAAGATTGCACTGACCTAAATGTCACTTGAATTAATGTATTCTTCTTCCAGTCTTTATTTTTTCTCTTGGAGCCACTTCGACCTTAAATTACCTTGTATTTCAAGGCTGGAGGACAAGGTCACAGTCATGCAAAGAATTAAAAGTATGGGATGCTCCCAGTTTGCTTTCAGTATTTTGAGAGAAATGAGTCTGAGCACAGTTATCCCAGAGTTTGTGGAATAAAGTAACTCCCATGCAACTAATTGCTGTCATTATTCCATGAACCCACTTGCTTGGTGATGGATCCTTCGGAAAAAGAGAAGGGGAGTGATGAGCCAAGAGCAGCGAGTAAATCAGAGCTGGAAAACTCCTTGGCCACTCTCTGCTGATGATTTTCATCTAATTTTCCTGGTGAACATTCCTTTCCCTTTGCAGAGCCCACAGCCACCCCCAGCCCAGCCGTGTGGCTGCACAGAACCCTTGGGCTGTCAGCTGCTCCTCAGTGATGCAATGCTCCAGCTCAGGACTGGGAGAACCATGGCTCTCCTGGCCTGGCTGGGAACTGCCAACAAGAAAAGCAAAACAGTGGTGTCCTCTATCCAGGAATGTTCCTCAGGGAGAATGAGCACCATTATTAAAGCTCACTTTCTCTGAGAATAACCAAGCTGTTCCATTCTGCTGGTTACACAGTCGTGGCAATTTGCCTGGAAAATAAAGGCTAGAGGCACTATTCTAGCAGAAGCAAAGTGTTTCTAAGAAGTGGACTCTGATATTTTGTGGGATCCCTTTAATCCTGCTAGTTTTCTATGCACTCTCTGCTTTTTCAAAGCGTGTTGCTACTTCTTGCCTTGTTCTTGTGGCAGAGTGGTGTGGAGGGTTTTAAACATGATGGGGAAATATTTGTCTGCCTATGAGCTACTTCTGAGTCGCTCCTAGATATGCCAGTGACTGGAAAATTAAGGAAACTGGAAGCAGGAAAGGGTGTATAACATGGGATGGCCATGGTGGGGGTTAAATTAATGTAATTAAATTAATGTAATTAATTGCTCTGGTACAGAAGATCAGAGAGCTCTGAACAGACAATGAACAATACTCAGGTAAGTTAGAGAAAATAACAGCAGAAGGTAAGACCAGATTTCTCAAGAGTGGCCAACTCCATCAGAGCACAAAAAATATCATGATGTTTTAGATTTTGGCAGCAGCAAATAAAATCCTCTTTCATGATTTTCATGAACAGAAGCAGCAAGGTATGAACTTCAGAAGGGCAAAACAAAAAGGGGGATGAAAATTGGTTCCATTGGTTTCTATATTTAATTTCTGGTTACTTTCTATTTCATAGTTGTCTAATATAATGTGCAAAAGATAAAATGATCCCTAAATCTGTATTTTAAATGCAGTCACCCTCCTTAAATTTAGTCATATAGTGTTCCTGCTCATTAAACTTCCAAACAGCAGTGTGTGCAGCTTCAGGAATGTAGAAATGTATTGTATTAAAGCAGGAACTGCTATTCCACAATTCTCTCATAGTTTATTTTTTTCTCTATTGTCCTTCCATAGACCAGAGGATATATCCTTTTTCAAAAGAGATTTTTAAAAGCTGCTAATAATTTCTTATGGCCATTATTAAAGTAGAACATGAAATGGAAAATTTCAAGTGAAGAGATGCCCATTTTTATTTTTATCTTAATATTTTGCTTCTTAGGTACTGATAAAACCCAGGAAATAGTTTGAAAAATTACAAAAAATCAATTCAATCATTTGCATGTGGCGATAGAAGATTATTTGCATAACTGTTTTGAATGGAAAATGCTGCAGTGCTGATAATTCTGGGTGCATTAGAAGAATTGGCTAGACCTATACTGGTTTGTAATTTGCTGTGTGCCTGAGATCAGGGTCAGAAGGAAGTTGGAGGATATTGCTGCCTTTAGAAGTTGGGTGGTTCCAACATCTACCAGCCTCAGTTCTAAAGGGAAGTCTCTTATGTAACATGCTGCAAATCCTAAGCTTCATCTAAAAAAGCTGTGGCTCATCAAACTCATGAGCACAGCATGCAGGGAAATGTGATGTTGCAATTCACATTACATCAGTGCTGCAGATACAGTACATTTGGTGGTGCTGCTCCTTCAAATTGCTGACTTGTGATTTTTATTTTTTTTTTCTGGACCAACTGAGTCATCAAGTTCAGTGTGTTTGGAGTTGCTTTATTTCCACAGCAATTCTGCTTTCAAGTGGTTGCAGTGAAAATACATCACAACATTTCCTGCATTCCTTAGTGAAAGTCATTGTTTCTAATTTTAGTTTTTTCTTTATGTGCAGCTGCGACCCCTGGAAAAGGAGAAATCTTCTTTATTCATATCTGACAAGCACTTGAGCCTAAAAGTTAACAAACACCAGGACCACCCTTGACTACACTAAACTAAATACAATCTACAGAAGCAATTGCAGGGTCCTTTCCTGTCAGTTCTTCTTGGATGTGGGATTTTGAAGGGAGTCAACCTCCTGCAACCCAGCAACACCTGCTCTGGCTTCATCTTCTTTCAAACTCCATCTTTATTGTCAAATGTTGCTTAAATCCAGAGAGGAGGTCTTTCAGCTCACTCTGTAACACAAATCTGTTTGTAGCATGAAGGGTGAGGAGGGATGAGGTCAGGGCATGGCCAAAGGGGCAGCAGGGTCAGGAGCTGATGGCAGAGTTCCCACCTGCACAGAGCCACTTGTGGGGTCAGTCTGCTCCTGTGTCCTTGCCACGTCTCCAGGCTTCTGGAGCCTAATCCCACCTTTCCTCTGGGGCAGCAGGAGCTGGGGAAATGTAAAAGGATTGTGTATAACATCAAAAGGGGTACAGCAGAAAAAACCAGGCCTGGCTTCTGGAAGTCCCTGCTGGTGCAGGCACAGAGCGTGGCAGCTTCGTGGGAGGAAAAAGGATCACTCTGGACAAAGGATCACAGAAGGAAGTGGAGAAACAGCTCATTGTTTCAAGAGTAATGCAGTAGAGCAGACAAGTCTGCCAGTCTGCAGAGCTGAAACACCACTGATCACTGAAGCATTTTTAGGCAGTTTTGTTGGTCTTTTTGTGAAGCACGCGTGCAAAGTAAATATGAAAAAAAAATGTTTGTTTTGCCAAAATGAGAAAGCACTAAAGTTTGGTAGACACCAATCGAGTATTTGAGAATATTCAGAAGTAATTGCAACCTCAGAAATCTCTAAGTTTAATAAGAGCAACAGTAGATACCAACGTGAGGGGAAAAAGACTGTACATTCCCTTGGCAAAAGATGGGAACATATTTGTAAAGATGGTTTAAAAGCTTCTGGCATAGAGCAGAGCATGGGCTCAGAGCAAATATATTCCATACATCACTGGAGCCTAACTCACAGGCTGGCAAGTATCCTGCAGACTGGGAGTTTTAAGTTTGGTTTTTTGCTTGGATCTTACCTGTTTTCGTACAGTTTTGAGCGTTTCCTGGTTTGTGTGATCTCAGCCTGTCTTCTCTCTTCCTTTGGGGTACAAGCACACCCCAAATTTAAGTGTCTTAAAATTTTTAGGGCAAGCCACTTCCTATTTAGTAAACAGGCTTAGAGGCTGAGAACCTGGTGAGTGAAGGATATTCAGAGAGAAGAAATAGCCTGCAGATTTTATTTCTCTGTATGAAATGAGTCTGAATTCTCATTTGTTTGAAATCTGTAATATTTAAGATGGAAAAGGCTCAGCTTAACCACAGTGACTATCACTAGGAAAAAAATTAGAGAACACATGATGTGTTATATGTAATTAGTGGGAATTGCAGGCCAGGTGCAGTAATTGATGTCTTTGCTTTTGTGGTGTTGATGTTGCAGTGTTGATGTTGCATGTTCTGGCTGTTGTCTGCTGCAGAGCAGTGGCCCGGGGGTGCGACAGAGAAACAGAGGGTGAGAGGTACCTGGGGAGGAAAGAGTGGGGGCAGTTTGTGCACCCAAAATGATTTGTGCACCCAAAATGGTTTCCTGCCCATGTTTGGGCCAAGCCACTTGTCCTTGCTGAAGCGAGAGAACAAAGTTCCCCAAGGAGGACCAAGCGGGGACTGTGGGGTGACTGCCTCGCTCACGTTCTCCCGGCTCCCAGGAGCTTCAAGAAGGGACAACAGTGACGTTCACTCTTCCTCATCCTTTACCACCTTCTGTGTTTTCCCTGCCAAGCGTCAGCTGAGGTTTGGGTCGGGAAGATGTGGGAAAAGAGCTGTGGACAGAATTCCTTTGGCGGGAGCTAGATGGCGCCGTGGAATAAAGCTCCAGCCCTCTACCTGAGCGCTCTGGGGCAAACCCACCGCGGGGCAATCAGTGTGCTGTGGGGATATAAACCCAGACCGACAGCAGTATCCATGTCCTGGTGTCCTCCCGAGCGCCCAGCCCCTGCTGACATCAGCAAGGACATGAAGCTGGAATTGTGCTGCTGCTGATGGGGTCAGAATCCTTGGCTGGACACCGGGAGCTGCCATGGGCTTGCTCCAGTGGTGGGCTCTGAAAAGGCAGGTGGCTGGGACAGTGGAAACACTGCACTTGCATTAATACATCCAGGTGGAGAGAAGCACAGCTAGCTGCTGGTGTTACCAATGAAAGTTGTCCTTTTTTAAATTTTTTATCTTCTTTTTTTTTTTTTTTTTTTTTTTTTTTGAGATACTGTATATTGAATAAATCAAAAGCAAGGAACCCACAACCCCTCCATAACTCCTCTTGCAACACTGATATGTATTTCCAATTTTTCAGGCTATTTCTCTGGTGATGTTAAAGGATACTCCCCTGGAATCATCCAAACTTTCCACTGAACTACTTTTAAAAGGAAAAAAAAAAAAAAAAGAAAGAAAGCACACAATAGAATAAACTGGAAAGCACATCTCTGTGCACAAATGTCAGCACACTGCCGGGTATGGGATTTGTATTCAGACAAAGTTTTGCTCTTTCTTTTTGTGAGGGAAAAAAAGAGTCTTACTTAAAAACAAATGGCTTATAAAACAATGCAAAGAGAGTGGGGAAGACCACTTTATTGTGACAAACTGAAAATTCAAAGAGCAGCACCATGTGAGAACTCAAAAAGCAGTCAGCAATGGGAGCAGACATGGGACAATTTGGAGGATGATCAGTGGAGGCTGGAAAATGTTTAATGGGGGCTCCATACCCAGCTCAAGCAGATCCACTGAATTGTTCTGTGGCTCCTGTGAAGAAAACTGAGAGATGCACAGCTTCAAACTCTCCAGCCCCAGCCCCTCATCGCTGTCACTGGCCCCAGCTGCTAGCAGAAGGATGGATGAATAGCTGGCCTAGGAAATGGGTCATCCTTTGGCCTCTAGGAAGGCTGGAACACCGTGAGGCTGTCACCAGTCCCAGCAGGGCTCAGAGCTGTGTGGGGTGCCCAGACCAGAGGGGTTGTCCGCCTTCCTCTCTGGCTATCTGGTGTCATCTGTGACTACAAGTGTCACTGGTGGCAGACCCAGGTCCCACCATCCCTGGGGAGAGGATGCTCTGCCCTGGCCCCTTCCCACCCTCTGTCTCCTGCCCATTTCAAATGCTCAGCACCAGGCAAAGAGGGGCTCCCCTCCACCCTGTGCTGCCCTGACACGAGTTACTGCTTTCAACCTTCTAAAACAAAACAAGCAAAACCCTCCCCCTAAACAAACTGAACTAAAAATAAAACCCACCAAAAAACCAAAAGACAAAAGAAGAAACCCACAGGAAAAAAAAAAAAGTAAAACTTAGACAAAATACCTTGGGAAGACACTCCCAAGGTTTGTTCCAGAAAAGATTGGAGGTGCGTGCGTCTCCGAGTCTCCTCGTTGACCATGTGAGGGGACAGACATTCACCAACATTCTTAAAGCTTTACTTCTTCTTCCTATTCTTTTCCTGACATTTGCTGTTTTATGCTCTCTGGCAGCCAGCAGAGCTCCACTGATGCTGACTTGCAGAGCCCACAGAGATACGAAGGAAATATTTTTCCTAGCAACAAGCGGCACACGAAAACACTGAGAGCCACTTCCCCTGCTCGTATTTCCCTTTGGTTTTTTTGGTCATCTGGTGCTGAGATAAGAGCTGCATGGTGAAACCTGCAACTGGCTTGTGTTTTCTGAGGCACTCTGGAATGGAGGAATGCATGGAATTTGTCTGCAGAGCCATGGTGCTGAGTGGGAATGCTGCCCACCGTGCCCAGCTGTGTCAATCCCTGGCTGCTCATCCCTGGCTGCTCCTGAGGGACCCTCAGGTGTCTTCTCAGCCAGGAAGGAGGTGCATGGCATCACCCTAAGGTGGTATCTACACCCAGGCTATGTGGGGCAGGTCCTTTGGGAGCGCTGCTGCTGCCTGAGGCACCTATTCCCAGAGAATCCTTCACAGGTGAGGCTGTTGGACATTGCTCTGATGAGAATGTGACCATTAATGAGAGATAATGGGAGCATGCCCAGCTGCCAGGGCACTGAGGATCCCCCTCAAGCACATGTGGTACTTGAGTTCCTGAGCAGGCAGGAGAACCATGGGCACTATTCCCTTTCCTTTTATGTCTGTGGAAACCTGAGGAGGAAGCTAGGGATGGTGCTTCATCCCTAGGGAAGGATT
This sequence comes from Setophaga petechia, assembly GCA_024362935.1. Taxonomy (NCBI): domain Eukaryota; kingdom Metazoa; phylum Chordata; class Aves; order Passeriformes; family Parulidae; genus Setophaga; species Setophaga petechia. The sequence goes on along the minus strand of JANCRA010000003.1, from coordinate 50,842,846 downwards.
TTCTATTTATTCTCTGCTGCTGAGGCAGGGATAAAGTGTTAACATTTTTTTACCAAAAATGTAGTTTTCTGGGATTTAATTATTAGCCATGTGGGGGCAATGACTGATCCTAGTGTCTGCTTGTGAGTAACTCCCCCAGCTTCCCTATCCTTGCTTAGCACCCTGAAATAGCTTCCACAGCTGGGAGTGCAGAGGGGCTTTGTCAACACCAGCAAATCACTGTTCCTGCCTCTGCAAGGTCAGGTGCTGAGGACAATGTGTCCAAGACTACAACCACCACCAGTGAGGAGCATGGAGAGTCAGGAAGCAGTTGGAAATTGCAAAAATTTGTGGGCAAAGTTGAAAGCATTCTCAAGGCAGAGCCAGCCTCTGAATTTAGGGCCAGCCTCACACCTACAGGGTGACTGTTTTGTGAGTAACTTCAGCAGGGTTAGGATGGAGCCCAGGAGGTTCTTACTCATCACTTCATGGGTTACTGACAAGAACAACAGCTGCAGAACATGGTCCTGTGTCATCAGAGGGTTTCCTGAAGTTTTCCTCCAGTATTTTAGAAGAGTTTACCCCCTGGAAAAGCTCTAGTGGAGCAAACTGAAAAGCTTTGTCTGCAGTGGAACACTTATTTCTGTCGTTGTTTAGAAATAGCTTGCAGGAAGATAGGAGCAAGTTTGTGAAACTTGCATGAATACACACTTCAGGCTGACATACATGTCCCAAGATAAGAAACTGTCCTGCAGGCTGAAACTGGAGATCAAAATCTTATATTTTGCCTGAATCTATATCTACATTACAGTATGATTCTTACAAACTCTGCTTAGCACTTACATGGTTCCTATGTGTGGACATGGAGCTGGTTTTTTGCAAACTGAAAATGCAGCCCAATGATGATGATTTTACATGCTTTAAAAGAATACTGAATAGTGAAGGATGAAGTTTTAAAAATAACCCTTCAGGGTTTTTTTAACTGAACTTGAACTCTTAAGGGGTTTCAGATTTGCCAGTTGCT